>CM073590.1:34169144-35482894 GCA_037074705.1 Zhengitettix transpicula | reverse complement strand
AGAGAAATAGGAGGATTACACTTTTTATGTGAATTCATATGCTCAGGCGTAGAATCACAAACAAATAGCATTTATTTGTCTCCTTCCTCATTATAAGTGTGTGTGTGTGTATATATACACTAGCTGGATGCCCTGCATTGTCTGAGTTACCCCCAAATTTGACACCAATCTAGGTAGGTTTTGAGTGATTTTTATGTAACACAACTCTGCCCACATCACTAAACGGGTTCACCTCCCATTCCGAAGGGGGTTGAACTCATTGACCCTGAAATAGTTTCATTCAACGAATATATTGCCTTTTAAACATGTTTGACAATTTTAACCTCCACTACTGTGGGGTAAACACAAAATATTTATTCTTCACAAAAATCAGCCAGGTACATAGTTTGAAAATTTCTACCACACCCAGACCCCCAGCATTACCCAGTTGTCACAATCAAGTTCAGCAGCGTCAATAACCCAGAATTGTATTGAATCTCAGCCTATTCGCATTATTTTCATGTAACCCTCCACCAAACCCCACCCCTAAGTGTTGCCCCCTCCTATACAAATAAGGGTTGAAATTCGAAAAAAATTTATTGTACCCAAATATCGGTCGATCAACATGTTTGAAAATTTCCACCCCAGTTCAGCCCCATCCGTGGGGGTTAAACTCCAAGTTGAATGTCATAATTAATTTCAGCGACATCTATAACTCCAATCTTGGTTTTTTGTGTTATGTTTTTGTAATGCAACTACACCCTATCATTCATGGTTCTCTCCTCCTAAGCTGATAGGGGTTGTAAGAATATATTAAAAAATATTATTAGTGTCATTGACCAAGCAAAATATTTATTTGACACAAATCTTGACACGTTAACTTTTTTGAACATTTTTACACCCGCCACTGTCTGTCAAACACCCCGCCCCCCTAATCCAACCTCCATGCATTACCCAGATTGTCATAAATAAATTCAGCGATATCTATAACTCTGATTTGTCTCGAATATGAGTTGTTTTAACATTATTTTCTTGTAATTCCCGCCACTCCAACCCCAAATGTGCTTCATTCTCATGCCGTAAGGGTTGAAATTTTACAAACATCGGTAGATATATCATCAATATCATTGACCCCGACAATTATTTATTCCACACAAATAATGGCCATATAACATGTTTGAAAAATTCCACCCCCATAACCCATGCTCCTTGGGTGGTAGATGTGTCTTACCCCGACAGTGTTTGTTTCGCGATTGCTAAGAGAACGAATGCAAAATTTGCTCCTCTGGTGTAATTTGTTTGCAGAACATACAAACAAATATTCTGTGTTATTTATTATATTAGATTAGGATAAAGTATAATAATAATAATAATTCAAGAGTTTATTACAATTAACTCTTTAACTATTATTAACAGTTAGGATTAAGTTCATTTGAACATATATAGCAGGGTATGTATTTTAAGTAAACATACTAGTCTCCTTTAATTAATTTATTGTTCATGCATTACAATCACCAAAGCAACTAAAAAAACAAAGATAAAACAACTCTAAAAACAAACCCAAATATATCTCCTTATTATCAACTTATAAATGTAATACGTTTATTATAATATATAATTGAGTAGTGAGGAAAGATAGAAATATAGAATATTGGGAATACGCTCTAAAGAAAGCATATACTTTAAGCATAGTAATATGCTCAAAGGAAGCAGATGTTCAATGCATATAGAGGAAAGGAAGAAGAAGAAAAGACTGAAAATATTAAACAGCGCTGAGAATTTAACCCATGTACTTTTGCTTTGTACACAAACACTCTGCCTATCCCCAGTACTAGAAAATTTATCCAGTATTATTAGGCTTGGAGTATAGTTATAAGAAACAGAATTAAATACAGCACATTTTATGTTACGCATGAAGAGGTACAGAATAGAATAAAAGCTGTAAAAATGTAAATGAATTACCTTTCAGCCCAATCAATAATATTTGTTACAGTATTGCAAACGTCAAATGTATCACCCTCTGATTTCCTTCCAAGATGATAAATTAACTTTAAATATCGAGAAAAACATTCTTCTATAAATTTATCACACAACAGTGGGTGTTTATAAGGTTCTCCATTCTTAATTCGGTTCTCAATTAGAATCTGTAATAATAACTTATTATTTAAGTTAATCTGACTCATTTTGGTTACAAGTGTCATAGAATGCAGCCATGACATTATATTTGTATTGGGACATCTAATAACATATATACAGAGGCACACACACACACACAAAATGTTAGGAACTAATTTGGTGATTTAGGAGGATTACACTTTTTATATACACATATACATATAATATTAGTAAGGATATGACATTGTCAAAATTAATTGCGATATTGCTATGGAAAGGAAAGAGAGACAGCTTGTGGCTGACGTGAAAGTGAAGCATGGTGTAGCCATAGGGAACCAAAGGCAATTCTTCAAATTTTCGAAGGCTCTCAGCCTCATTCTTCAGGATGGAGCGTTACACCTTTTTGTGCACCGGCCGGCTGCGGACTACATAGTTTTGACTGCCACATGGCTAGTAACCAATAGTAAACAGGCTATTGGGCCATTAACTTGAACTCTCAAGGGAAGGTCATGGCATAGGAAAGGTTCCGATTGTGATAATTCATATATAGAATTTTATACATACTTGTATGTCCATACATACACACACACACACACTAAAAATCAAAATTGAATTTTTCTTTGTTTTACTTGAATAATATATTCCTCCTGACAAATTAGCAATTTTTCTGTTAATTTAATAACTTATAAGTACATAATTCTAAACAATATGAAAAAATATGTTATTTAAAGTTGTTATACAAGTACAACTAATATTGAATACTGAAAAAAATTTAATTTGGAAATAATTTCTCCAATAGTTACAAAATAAATATTACACAGAAACACTATTGCTAATAACAAAATTAAAAACCAAATTAACAAAGGTTCACATAAAATTGAAGTCTAACATATATGAAGTTGTATGGAATGATAATTTAAGAATGCTTTTTAGCTTAGGTCACACAACTAACTGAAATTTTGTCAACCTCTGAACAGCAGGCATGGCTTGAACATTATATTGTTTAGAGTGGTTCATTGAGACTCAGACCCAAAGTGTCACTGTAAGTAAAATTTTGAGGGTTCAAACTAATGGACTTTGGTGATGGCTATAAAGGAGGGATTGGACGAGATAGTTGCCAATTTATTTAAATTAACCATATCCATTAAGCAGAGAAAACATTTTTCTCCCTGGAGGAACACAAATATATTGCCAGTGTACAAATTGACATGAGACCGAAAATATAAATCTGTAATGCAGTTCTTGGGTTTTCACTCGGTTACAACAGTGATACTTTGACAACTACAAGCCTTGTCGTCATGTTCCAGGCAATGTGGAAGATGACGACAGAGCTTGCAGTCATCAAAATGTTGCAGTTTAATTGTTGTGGAAACATGAGAACTATTTCTGCAGCAAATACACCTTAAAGCCTTTGATTTTTCATGAGACTCATATGGTTTTGAAGTAGATGTGGAAAAAGCTTGCACGGGGGCAAAGGTAAGTGAATCAGATGACAAAGCCCTATGCTATGCAAAGCAGTCCTACAAAATTTGGTAAGTCGGTGGTGAATTGAGTGTTATTGTTGTATTAGTCCAGTACCAGTGAACCTAATTGTATAGAGGTAGATAACATCCCAATCATTCGGCCAGCTAACTTCTACACTGAGGACTGTATCTGAAATCATACTATACCTGCAGCTTGACGATCACAGCCACTACAGTCTGGAGATTCCAGACATCACAACTGGCACAGCCAGAGAACACAAAGCCAAGTTTTTAAATGTTATCATATAACCAAGTAAACTTGCCAGGTCATAAAAAATTCTCATTGCGACTCAAAAATGATAAGTGTTATATAGATTCACAGAGTTATCGTTAAAAAGAAATGTTGTAAATTTTAATACAAGACTCCTGAGCCTAAAACTCACCAAATGTTAATTAAGATTTTAATTTTTCTTATTTAATTCCCAGTTGTAAATAATAAAACATTAAAATCTATATGCAGAGCTCATTCAACTTTTACCAAGTTCTGTGTAATAAATGACTAAAAATTACAGAAGCTATACAGCTTTAAAAAAATCCATTTAAAACACATGGAATTTTAGCATAAATAATGTAAAAGGTTTAACCAAATAAAATGAGAATTAAATTAAAATAAATCAAAGCTATCCTCTATAGCCCAATGTTGTTTAAAAGAAAAAATATGAAGCTGATTGTTAGTAAACTAATGCTCACCATTATTCGTTCCAAGTACTTCCAAAGTTCCAACACATGACTGTAGTTCTTTGTAAGAATCCGTTCATTATTTGAAAAGTGTGAGAAAATTGCATTCAACAAACGCAAACCAAGTAACGGTTTTGGTTCATGAATGTCCTTGATTTTTACTCTCCTTTTGTCTAATCGCTGCAATAAAAATTACCAAAAATTTTGATTAATGAAGATATAAAATAATTGAATAATATTGATAACTGAGTCAACAATTTACAGGACAGATTTATCCTCATCCTGAACAACATTAGTGAAATAAAAATGTTTTCAAAAAAGTTTACTTTTTATGATAATGAAAACTACAGTCTTTTAGAAGTTACCTATGGTTACACAGTTTTGTAATTATACATTTTCAAAATAATTAACCCGTAACAGTCATACGTCCCACGTGTTACCTCACATTTGCCCATTTAAATTTCTAACTGTAACCGCATCCAATTCTACCTCCTTAATCTGCAACTGCTTTCAAACTCAATAAAATTAGTAAAATTATGAATAAATTTTATTTAAATACATTTATTCCTAAATTCTAGTTTAAAATTGAATTAAATTCAACTCTCAAATATTTGAAATTATGATTTAATTAAGTATGGTATTTTTCAAAATAGTTTACTGGGTGCAGGCCCGGCTTTCCCATACATGTCTTGCAAAAGAAATTCCTTTCTCCACCCTCATAGATTTTGTGCCACATTTAATAGTGTACCAAATTATGCTTTCATTTCTAACAATTTAACTGGTTTCAATGTGTTGTAAATGGAGTCTTTCTAAAGTGTCCTAAATGCCGACTTCTTAGTTGAATATGAACTGAAAAATTTGTCTTCATTAACAGACATTTTGTTTAAAACACTAAGTTGCAGACTATTAATATGCGATGCCAACTTGGCTGATAATACCTTCATAAAAACGATGCTAATTATAAGCGCAAAACATACAAAAGTTCCTTTACAAAAATTTCAAGAAGCAACTTAAGTATTCTTGACATACCTAGTATTTACTAAGCAGAAATAATTAAGAGGACAATGGACCAGCAGAAGAAAATAAAAGTGTCCCGCAAAGCAGAACAATGAACCATAATATGCAGGAAAAGAAACACTAAGAGGATTGGAAAGGGTTCAAAGTTTTATAAGGCCTGATTAATATTTGATCCAATCTTGTTTAATTTATTGAGTTGAAGGATTAATCTATAATTGATAATTTTTTATAATTAAATTAATTACATTATTGAAAATGGGAAAATATTTGCCAATCGAGTTATTTGTTTCGATGAATTACAACAGATTTACCTTCTGGAGGTAGCATTATAATAAACTACTCTAATTATACCAATAGATGCTATTCAAGCTAGACAGGCATTTTACATCCTCAAATATAGAAGAAGCAAAGAAATTTTAGATAATTAACCTGATTGTTATTGAATAATAAAAAGAAAAGTGAAAATAAAATACATCTGTTATAAAAATATAATACTTCATTTTGTCAGTCATTTGGCTATTTTATCTTATTAAAATAGAAAGATTTTACCTTAACATTAAAGACAATGAAGTTAGAGAACTCAACTTGTAATTATCACAATTATTTCTTATTTTGCATAAAAATAAACCTTTATTGTCCATTCCTTCTACATAAATCTTTAAAAATTATGGCTTATTACCGGTTTGCAGAATGAGGCATTAAGATCGTCAATTCGAAAAGCATCGTCAATCCACAGTTTGGCTGTTTCAAGAATATCATCACCATGATTCCAAAAGCACAAGGGTTGAACTAATCTTAATATCTCTTCATCTGAGCTATCAATTGTCAATGCCTTTAATTGTGAAAGACATATACTTTCTATATTACATAGAGGCCTAATAATTCTCATTACAGGTAGGGGCATCACTCCACACAAGTAAAGCAAAGATCCATTAACATCAGTTTCCTATAATGAAGAAGATATAGTTTATTTTTAAAATATCTGTTGATCTTACACAGACAAATAGAAGCAAAATGGGACAAAACAGAAGTTACTAATAAAATAACAGCACATAGACGTTTGTCATGTACACAGCTGGGGATAGTTTGACATGACAAATACATGTATGAAAGCAAAGAAATGAAATTAACTTTACATTACACCATTTCTATATGCTCACATCAACCATAATATCGTTAATTGCTAATTTGTACATATATAACTTAATTGTCTTACTGGACAAAACAATTTTGTATACCATAGTGGTATGAACAATAAAATATAAACATAATAGTTTCTCTGGCAATGTGATGAGTAAAGGCAAAGAGAAGTTACACAGATTATATTAAACTTCTTGTGGATACGTACAAATTAATAAGTTTGTTGATTTAGTTTCTAAATTAAACAATGAATTAAGTATTGTGAAAAAAGGTAGAGGCACAGTCGTGTGTAAGGAGCTCTATTATAAAATAACAGAGTCTTCTGAAAGACGGGCACAACAAAAGAAAGAATTGGACGTTAAATGGCAACAGATTAAGTGTCAAGTTAAGCGGAATGGACAAACATTATGTGAAGAGTAAAAAAAACTAGATACTGATGTTACCATGTGTGTTACAAAAATTAGATAAAAAAGTAATAAACATAGATCATAAGGTAGAAAGGTTAACAGATAAATTGCAAGAATTAGAGATAAGAAAAGAAAGTAATTATAAGTTGTTAGAAGAAGCCGATTAAAACAGAAGTGCAACAAAATCCATGCCCTTGAGAAATCCATTGAACAATTGCAGGATTAACTGAGGGAATTGCTTTAATGTATCAGGTATGCATTAAGGAAATTAAATTACAATTCCCCAGATATGTTAATGAGGGAAATCAAAACCAAAAAGATTTTTCCAAGAACTAGAGGAATTTTTTTCGTAAATGCTCAAGTGCCTGAACTCCATTAAACCTTGATACTGAGATGTGTGGGGGAAAGAATAGTTCTTTTGATAGATGCAGTTTCAGGTGAAGGAAGAGATTTGTAAAGTAAATGATAAATTCTTAAAAAGATTTTGTTATCAAAAAAAATTAAATAAAGCAAATTGTATGTATGTATGTACCTTATAGAAATCTACACCTGTGGAGCAAATTTCACCCAATTTCATACACATGTTCTTTGCGACAAGGAAACAAACCCTGTCAGGGTGAGACATGTATACCACCCTCAGGAGCGTGGGTAAATGGGTATGGAAATTTTTAAACATGTTAACCAATTGATTTTTGTGTCTAATATTTAATTATTCGGGATCAATGAAATTCATAAAATTTATGCTCTGTGTATAACTTCAACCCATTTCGTGCTTGGGAGGGGAGCATCCTTAAGGGTGGGGGTGGAGTAGTATTACTTAAAAATAACTCAAATACTATTGAGATTGGAAATGAATCTGGGGTTATGGTAGACACCAAAATTAATTATGATATTCAGATATTCAACTGGCCATTTAACTTCTGCAATCACGGGTATTAGTGGTTGGGGGGGGGGGGGGGGCGGATTTTCAAACATGTGAAACGGTTGATATTTGTGTGGAATAAATATTTGTCAGCATCAATGACATGGATAGTATTTCTACTGATTTCCTTTGAGTATAACTTCAACCCCTTTCGGCACAGGAGAGGAGCACACTTAGGGGTGGGGTGGAAAGGCATTACATAAAAGTGACACAAAAATAACTGAGATTTGAGTCAAATCAGGATGTTTGAGTTAATATCTATGCACCATTTTTACCCAAAATTTGAACAAAAAATGAGGTGCAAGTAATACACAAATTTGGAAAGCACTTATTCTGAGAATAGCAACAATGGCTTGATTTTCTTTGTATTGTCAGAGGTCCTTGTTCCTGGCTCACTATTAGATCTGTACAACTATTAAGGCACCAATTAAAATTGCTCCAAATGGATAAAATCAAACTGAAGTCATCCACACGGGTTGTTAATGGTCAAGTATGTGTTTCTTTTTTAAAAAAGATATAGATTTGAAGTTTGTTTAATTGGCATAAATACATTAAAATTTAATAATGATATATAAATTTAAAAGAAAATGATAAATAAAATCCAACATTTAAAGTCAGAAAAATATTTTAATTGAAAAAATACCATGTTTCGTCACCATTTGAGACTTCTTTAGGTATTGAAGTTTTAAACAATACAACAAATATTATACAATAAATGAAATAAAATTTTGATGATAGACTTTGCTGATAACATGAAAATATAAATTTTGTTAGTCGAAGACTTACTCCCTTGAATGCTGTGACCAAAGTGCACAATTTACATGCGAATGACCAGTAAAAACCCAGCTCTTTTGTTGGGTGTGATTTACAATGGAACAATTTAGAATTTAAAATTACTACAATATATAAATTAAATAACTACAAAATCAAAGAGGAATAAATTATTTTAATGCGCTTATCTAAATGTAATAATAAATTAATAACAAATTGGTTCCAAAAATTATTCTGGTAGTTTGCAATTACATGTCCTACCATCATCCTCTTTTCCAAAAGAAAGCAATTGTTTTTAGTGTGGTATGTAAAGCTATCAATTTATCTCATAATAAGAATTATTAAGATATTGTAATTAAAGTCAAAAATATTCATTTACTGAATTCATTTCATCATAAATTTATAAGTAAGTATATTAAGATAAAATTGAACAATATCATGTATAACAAAAACAATTTACAGATTAAAAATAATAACAAAAAATTGAGTTTCATAGTTTTACCAAACATTGTGTGCTTCCAAAATAAATTAATTAGACTGTTAGAAAACTATGGCGTTAACATTGTTTTTAAGTCACATAACTATTTAAACTCTGTAAAAATTATTAAAGACAAAATTGATATTTTAGATAACTGTAACATAATATACCTAATTAATTGTTTTAATTGTAAAGCCACATATAGGTCAAACTAATCATTCATTAAAAACACAGTTAAATAAACACTAAAAACACTATTTAAAATTACTCTGTTTGTCAAAACATTTCTTTTTAAAGAATCATAAAATAGATTGTTGTAATGTATCAATTTTGTATTAAGAAAGGAAATACTTCTTGAAGTTAATGAGTGAAATGTTTTATATTAGATCAAACAAAACGGTAATTAAAATGAAAAATTTACGTCTGATTGAAATTAATTAATACAAAAGATAGCCAATTCAGACAAAAAGGTAATATAAATACCACTTAACATTTCTGGGATTCTTGTCCCTTTCATTAGATGCTAAGAAGAGCCTAGAGAAACACAACTGCACTGGTCTGTTGACAACACTCAAAAGCCTTCTTATCACCTGACAAAAGGGACAAGGATCCCAGAAACATAGAGTGGCATTCTATAATCTGAAATAAAAAAGTCAAAAATGGGACCAAGAAATAACTATCTTTAAATCAATTAAATTTATACTTCAAACAAAGTGTTTACTCTTGAAATAATTAAAAAAATTAGACTAATTTGGACCACGTTTTCAACACATCTAGAGGCTCATGCTGCCCTACTTGAGTTTCCCCATTCACAAACACTGACAAATTCGAGGACAAATGGCTTGGCTTTACTGGCTTTAAAACTGATTGCATATCCAACTCTTCCTGTCACTCCAAAAAAACTTTTCCCCAATCACAGTTAGTTTTTGGTGTGGCACCGCTAAATATAGACTTACAGAGTGTCCGTGAATTTATGACTACACTTTGTTGGTCTTGAGCAGCTACTTGTAACTCACCTTAACAGTTTGTAAGAGCAAAATTGTTACAGATCCTTTAATTCATGTGAAAAATTAAAACTCTTTGCCAAATCTTAAGTGGAGGCGATTCGTGCTGTCGGTAAGAATTACGGTGTTTCTAAATATTTATGAGATTGTAGGAAAAATAAAAACAAATTTAAAAATTGTCCCTGGAACCATAAGGCTTTTTGATGTAAAACTAAAATATTCAGAATGGGAAGGAGGGGGACTGAAGTATATTGTATGTAAGTAAAAGACAATTTGGATATGCCATGTTCACAGAAATGTGTTAAATGAAGGCAATAGAAATTAAGTTACAAACAAATTAGGAATCCACTGAAAAAATTTTAAGGGTAGCAGATGATGGATTCAACACTTTTATAATAGACATAGATGTCAGTTTGGAGGAGAACTACAATAACTTAACATTTGCATAAGCCTACAAACAGATATAAGTTACCCAAATCTTTAAAAACTGTTCCATATCAAGTGCTGGTGACTGCAGAAAAGATTTAATTTCTTCAAATGATACTGCTGTAAGATTTTCAGGAACTCACTAGAATGATGGAACCAACTAACTAAATAATTATTTTAAAATAGTATAGTTCATAAATATCAATATTAGATTTTGAAAATATTTAAGTATAGGTAAGAAATTGTGTCGTTATTTCAGATCGCAATACTTCTTGTTTCATACATTTTTGTTCAGTATGTTGTTTGAAGTAGAAATTTGATTTCATAAAAAATATTTTGTTTTGAAACTGTTATAAATTATGATTTCGTATTTACAAAGGATTTAATTTATAAACATAGCTTGTACAGTTCACACACAGGACTATTACTAGTCATTTTAACTGATACAGCAACACTATTTAATTTAACCTTATAATATTTTAGGATTGTAGACAGTTATTAAAATTTATTTTAACATAACATAACTTATACAGCTACATTATTGAAGCTAAATAGCAATGAAAAAATTATTTTTTGGTTACAACAGGCAAGGCAATAGAACCTTGCATCTAAAATTTACTCATGATTTGTATACAGAAGAATTAAAAACTTAATGAGATCCCTAAAGAGGATGAAATATCATGAATTATTTTGTAATAAACATTTTAATTACTTTTATGACCAGTTCATCTATTTATTTATAATATTTAATCTAACCTTGTAATATTTTAGGAATGTAGGTAGGCTTAGACAGCATAGTTTGTAAAATTTCTTAGATTCGTGCTTATTTTCTGCTTCATTAAAATCATTCGCATGGATTTTCCACAAAATAATAACAATGTCTATAAAACATAGACTAACAATTGGATTGTCCAAACTAGCTTCTGAATAAATATCTGAATTTCTTGAAGAAATTTCTACCGCAGCAGCTGCAACAAAAAATATTTTTTCTTTAATGACAATTGTAATGAATGAATACTCTTACCCAAACAGTATTGAAGTACTTTTTCACAATTTCAGTGAGATGCTGCACTGTCAGTTGACAAGAATTAAGGGTGAAATTATAAAATATAAAAAGGACTAAGTAGAAAAATAAATAGCCAAAAAACAGACAAAATTAATTGATAGGATTGATGGTTTCTCGGCAACCAATAGCAAAGATAGTCCAACTCATCATATGCAAATGTGTGAACCAAACTGAGACAGGGGCTAGTTTGCATGTCCTAAGTTAAGGAGAATGTATAACTCTTTTTGTATTGTGAGGGACAAACTAAGAGATACATTGGAGCCCAAACAAATGAACCTAGTTTTTAGTCTGCGAATATGGAGATATACAAGGTCTGATATACTTTTTTATAATACAAAATAATAGTTTTATAATACTAAAAACGACCTTCTTACTTAGGTCATTTTTAGTAATATTTTTAACAGGTGTTAATTTGTGTCATACTTAACTTTAAGCCAAGATTTCAGATAGATGTAACACAATTGATACTTAGTATTTAGTATGCAAGACTGCAGAGTATTAGTCTAAGAATCTGGAGAGATATGCATGAATAGTTGCAGATTTGTACATTGTTAATCTGAGAAGAGTGATTGCAACCGCAATATGCCTGCAATTTTACTGGTGGACATTGGCAGGATGTCAAACAGTGACAGCTTTCATAAGTCTGAGAGGACAAAAGAATTAATAGAAAATTCTCTATGTAAAATTTTGTTATGGTTTCTACCTTCACCAATATCCACCAGGGGACAGGAACATTCTACAGATACCGGGGTAAAACGCAAATCAATTTAAAAAATTGTCATCTGTTTGGTTAGTTTTCTTCAATTCAATTTTATTTTATTCTTAATAAAAATAATGTAGGTAAATGTAGGTGGAAAGATATAAGGTTAGCTGTAGTAATGAGAATGTAAGTATTCGATGCTTCTGCAAAAACGCCAGAGCCATACATCAGTTGCTTGAAATGAATTTATATTCATGAGGTTTTAATTTCAGCAGATTTTAGTTCAACTACTCTAACTAAAACCTCACAAAAACAATGTTGTACACACCACTTCAATAAAACTTTGTCAAATGAAGTTTCACAGGACAATTTCAATTGTGATCTGGAAATTACATTCCTATTTACATCAAACATATCAATAAATGCTCATTTTGTCATTGTTTCTTTAAATGTCAGAAACCATTTGTGTATGCCATATTGTTCACAGATATTAGGCACAAATAATTCAGACTCCAACTGTTTTAGTGCCACAATGTTTTTATTTTCAAGGTCTTTGTGGATAATTGAGTTGCAAAGGTACCAGGGGGAATTTTGTTTTGTATTTTGGTGGAGTGGGAATCGGCCATGGATCCCCATATGGCACATGAGTATAACCATATGGGACGGATTAAGGAAAATTAATTATTTTCCGTTTGCCCATATTTTGAGGATACAATTACGACAACATGTTTAATGTACAATTTAAACAGATAGAATCAACTAAAAACTTTAATTCACTTTGAGGAAACAAATAGAACTGTTGTCAAGCTGTCTTCTATACTATGGTCATTGTTTATGAACACGACTTCAACACTGTGCACCATTCTTGTGAATGCTCTTTGATGTGAGGGTGGTTTAAAAGGCTTGAAGTATGTTTAGTGTGAAGCATTGATCAAAATTTTTGGTGTTGTGACTTTTGGATTGAAAAGCTATTGTAGATTGGTTAGCAATGCATTCAGGAAGAGGTCAATTGGTTTGGCTGATATAGTAAACAAGGCAGAGTATACAATTTATCTGGTATATGATGTGGAATGGGAGGCAAGTAATGTTTTCTTTGATTTTATAGGTGGCTATCGCAAGGCTGACAACACAACTAAAGTATGGGAGTTTTAGGGTGGGGCCTACAAGTTTGGATAAGGATATTTCAGAAGTTTGGAGGGTCCTTGAAGGCAACTGTTGGGCAGGTTGGTGGTATTGTGTGAAGGATGTTTTTAAGATATGGATTGGATTGGATTGGATTGCAGTCCAGTGTAGGTCAGGCAAAGAATGGAGTTGAGTTTTTGTAGTCCAGCAAAGAAATTTGGGGCTAGGGGTGGACTACATTTTTAATGTTGATGAAGGATGGATTTGGGTAGTTGAACATGGCATGGAATATTTGTCTCTAAGGTATTTTATTTCTCTGAAAGAATGAAATCATTAAGGATTCAGTTGGAGTAGGTGGCCACGCTGTTCTAAGTAGAGCAAATATGAACTCCCCTACGTGTTAAGCTGTATGGATGAGCATTTGGTATGCTCTAGCCGACAACTGGTGAAGTGAAGGCATTGTAAGATGTTGGTACATTTTCATTGGGTTGATGTGATGACAAGGTATTTGGTGTTAGGTTTTCAAGAAAATCAGAAATGTCATCTGGTCCATAGTCGTTTTTATATTAAATTTTACAACTTGTAGTCAAGAGACTTTATGGTTTTTATAATTGTCCTGAAGTATTTAAACTCCTCTCCCGCTATCAGAAGGGCGTGGGACAAGTACCCTATGCCCGACCTACCCGATGCAGGTTTTTCTAGGGTTTTCCCTGCATTTCTTTAGGCGAATGCCGGGTAGGATCCTTAAACCATAGCCCGGGGGCCCTAGTAACCCTTGGCTTCCTTCCTCTACCCTTCCACATCCCCCCTTTCTAATGCCTTCCTATGCTATTAAAGGGGAGTTGCCCAATGTGGATCACCCTCATGTAGCCTGTTGCCCTAAAAAATATATATATATTATAAATAATTAACCTGTATACATGTGGTCTTTAAAATGGCCAGCGACATTTCAAGTTAAAGACGAGTGAAGCTTTATCAATTTTTTTTTATGCCTGTATAAAAGGTGCTCTACAAATTTTTGAATGAAATAGTGCTTGGGAAGGATGGATGTAGTGGAATAATGTGGTATAGCAACATGACGGATATAACTAATAAGTATGTGTGAGTGAGGTGCAAGGTAGTAAAGGCATATACTACAGTTATGGAATGGTTTTGGGGAATGATGAGGTCTATGGTGTATTTTCATTTGAGCCTGCAGTTTTGCAGTGGTGGTGGGGGCTTGTTGTGGAAGACTGCTATGGTGTGATTAAGGTGGTTAAGTAAGCTTTCTTTGGGATATTGCATTGTGAAATATTCTGAATATTTCTGCAATACCTGAGGTCGTGGAACTTGTTTCAATGTATTATTATATCATCAGCATTTATTCATATCTGTTTTAAGAAGAATTTTGACAATATTCAGAAATATTTATATTGTGTAATATATATTCCATAAACCAAGGCTAAACCACATTGTGTTAAAGGGTATGTAATAATTGAGTGAATCTTGTTTAAATCCAAGTGATAGAAAACGTCTTGCCCTTCAGACAATCATTTTCCAGCATTAGACATTGAAACAAATAATTATTGAAGTACTTGAGAAAAACGTTACACAATTTTAGTGAAGGGGAAGATCTTGATCTGCAAGGCAAGGCTTAATGGTTTATTATTGTCAGCCAACTGTGCATTAATTAAGTGACTTAATCATTTAATATACTCATACTCATAGTAGTAACTTTTTGTATTTCTTACAAAATTCTGAAAACATTAGTCATATAGAAACATATAATAATAAAAGCCTTAGAAAGAGAAATAAATATAATGTGTATTATACTTACTGGTTTCTATATTCTTATTTGAATGTGAATAATTACGTTCATTATTTTGCAGTTTTGATGACTTTTTCTTCTTTTTGGGGGGTTCTATCTCATTACTACCCTCTTTTGTAATGATGCCCAATTTAGTATTTACATGCTTTAAAATGCATGCTAAAATAGAAATCATAAGTTGTATGGCATGCCCAGTGTTTAATGAAGGTTTGGAGTAGAGGAAAAATTTTCGGCTTGCATTTCGATTCATTAAAATTAAATTCATAATCCTCTTGAATGTTACATGAGGTCCTCTTTCATAAATGAAAAAGCTATTGAAGAGAAGTTTAACAATAAGGCAACCAACTTCAGCTTCCTCCATCTAAACAATTAAATTATTGCATGAATCAGCATGGTATATCAAATATTGATTACTAATTAAATATTCTCGGGCTTCTATAAATGTGAAAAGATCTAGACATGGGTTTTGACAGTGTTCACCGTTATTATTCTAGAAAAATCTCAAATATGTATTGAAGAATTTGAGAGAAAAGTTCTCACTGTAGGAACCAGTTGGCAAGGATTATTGATAGTCACTTCTAAAACAGTGAACGTCATTGAAATGTTGCACATAGATCTTTTCACTCAATTAGAAGCCCAAGAATATTTTGTTCATTCATTACACCAAGAGAAAATACACACATTAGAAAATAACATTTACCACTATAATTTTGGATCCCTAATAATTTTTTTATAAAATGGCAGATTCAAGTCGGACAAAGAAAAAGTGTGGCAAACAAAATGTGGAAGCACATGTCCAAAACATAAGATAATTCATAACAACAAATTTATCTTGACATTAACTGATTTTAGACATTAAAAGATACTTTTCAAAGTTATTGAAAAGTTTCAATCGTGTATTCCACTGTCTCAGTAAGAATAATGATTTAACTGGGGAAAAATGAAAAAGGTAGACAGTAGTGGAAACAAGAAATATGTTCCTCAACTGCCTTCCTTCTTATTTTATATTTTTAATTATAGTTTCCCTTCATGTTTATCTTCACATGGCAATATACAAAAATAGTCTCAAGCTGCCTTGAGGCACAGAAAATTCAATTTGTATTTTCTCACATGTAGCTACTGAAAAATCGCTGTAATGCAAAAGGAGCCGCGCATACTGTGCTTATTTTCTGCCACCACTTGGCTTGGAATTTGCAGATGCAACCATTTTTCTCAAAATGTGTAATGTATCAAAAGAATTCAAACAACATGATCTACATAATTTTATGCATTTTAAAATGAAATGTAAATGACAATACTACAATGACAAGTCATGATTACATATTTATCCTGAATTTTATTGTTATCATAAATTTCATCACAAGTAAGCTGCTACCTGGAGTAATGGGTGAACCAAATTTGATGAACTTTAGAATGAAATTTGTAGCATATATTATGCAGAATGGTATGTTTCAGCAATATGATTGGGTAAGCTGCGAGTATCGGTGATGAAAGTAAGACAGTGTCCGGGAGTTTGGAGATACCTGTAGCTGCTAGAAACAAGATACACCACATAATTTGGTGGTTCAACCAAATTACATTATATATGTTCAACCAGCACTATACTATACTATACTGTCACCGGAAGAAATAACCAAGTCATGAAACAGATATTCACAAGCCTAATTCAAGATACTATTCTGAAATGCTGTAGTTGAATCTGCTACAAGGCCCAGATTCCTATTAGAGATTGAACTGTTTATTTTAAATTAAGAAAATTGTCATTTTTTGTAATAAACCGTGAAAATGTAGCAATTAATAAATTAAATGTTTTGCTTATGATTCAGTTATTGTACATTCATTTCTAATAAGTGTAACCAGGAAAATAGTTGTTACAAGCTTTAATTAGTTATGTTTATAAAATTAAAAAATACTGAAAAACTGAAAATTAGCCAATATTTTTTTAAAAAAGTTTGCTAGTTTTATTGATTGGAAAAACTTTTTTTTAAGATTCAATGTTTATTTCTCTCCATTTGTATTCAATTATCCTAGAGGTTAAAGCTTTACACTCACACTAAAGGTTTACACTCCTTTTCTCTTTTCCACCTAGAGGATTTTTTTTGTAACCTGAATATTACTATGCAATTTGCACAATTTTTTACAATTAATTGAAAAATTATATAAAAATACTACTCTCCTATAAAAAATACTACAATAAATGCATTAAACACCATCCTATATCTACAGAAAAATTATTAATTAAAATTTTTGAAGGATATCAAGACTTAATTTGAAAATCTATGTTTCTCTGATTGATTTCTATTATTAGTCAAAAATGACCAAGTCAGAAAATTTATTTAGAAAGATTAAAAGTTACATATAAAACATAAGTTAAAATTCCATGTAACATTTCTTCCCTTTATCTGTGGACCTCTTCACACATTATATTATTAAAGAAACAATTTATGTATGTTCTAAATGTTAATTCTGAATAAACCATGTTTCAGTGAAAAAATTTAAACATACTCTATCGACTACCATGGACAAAATATTTTTTCCACTCACATTATTTATTTAAAGTTTTAAACTTTCTAAATAAATATTCTGACTATTGGCCATTTTCTACTAATTTGAATTTAATTGTGGGTAGGCAGCTGGGTAACAGGCATCTAAGGTGTGATACAGGAAGCTGTTCCCTGGATAGTATATGATTAAAGCCCAAGTGCAGACCACACAGAACCTACCAATAAAACTGGCTGCAGTGCTTTGAATCCAAAATACATCAATAACAGTCTCTTCACTTCCAGTAGTGGGAGGTGTATGTGAGAGCAACATCAGTACAGTTTTGGATGCTTTACCATTTCATCCACAAATATTTAGTTGAATATTTTTATGGTTTGAGATAAAATAAAAAATATTAATGTATTCAAAATAAATCTTCTATTTTACCTCTAATCTTCGTAAGAGATGAATTAAAGGCACAATATTCCAATATTTGATGCCATTTTCTTTACAAGCAATCAGCAAATCTACAAATGCAGCACGTACTCTCGAGTTAGCATCATGAAAGTGATTTTGTAATTTAGGTAAAACTTGCTGCATATATTCCAAAGAAATTGGCTTATTTATCAAGTATTTAAAACCAATATAAACAGATTGTCTAACTTTTGGACATGAACCATCATTCACCAAATTCTGGACCATAATTTGCATCCACTTCTGGACAGTGTTAGGTGTGATTACCTCCCAGTATTCTGATAAAATCCTACAGACACCCTGCAAAGTACAAAGAAATTTATTATAAAATTAATTTAAGTCTCACCAGAACTCTTCAAAATAATTTTTTTGTTAAAATAACTCTCTTATATAAAATAACAGTGAGCCATAAGGTGTGTTTTAGAATGGCTAGAACCTTTCAATCCAGTTTTATATTCAAATCATTTAATTCTATATACAGGATAGAAATGCAAGGAAGGGACTCTATATTTGTATAATTAATCATCCCATGAGTTGATTGTTCTTCTTATGGCAAAATGTTACACAACAATTATAAATAGGGAGAGGGTAAGGGAACAAAGAAGATATAGGCATGCTTGTTCAATACCTTTTATTATTATTATTATTATCATTAGTTAACTTATTATCTAAATTATTTTATCATTCTGAAATATATTATGTTTATTTGAACATTATTATTATGATAAATCGAGACTATAATTAGTCTTTAGTTTGTTAAATCTGTGGGCCTTTTTCTTTTTAGTCTTCTTAGGATTCTTTATGCTAAGACGTTATTGGTTGTTTGTGATATTAATGGGTTAGGATGTAGGATGGATTTGAGCAGTAGACTATTGAATGCTGCTACTTGTATTATTGTGGGAATATTCAGGTCTGAAAGGATTCAGTTGTTGGAGAAATACCAAGGACAGTTGATTATGTATCTTAGAACTTTATTTTAATTAACTTCTCCGTATGCACGTGGAACACCTGAGGGGTATCCAACAAATTCCACAAACTTTCCCTTTTTCTCAATACCCACAAAATATAAATCCTCCTTCTGTCCAAAATCAAAACTCACACCCACCCACTGCCTCAACTTCCATGGGTACAAATCATACAGAACAGACCACCCTGACTCCACTAGGATCCGCCATCCTCATCAAAAATTCCATTAATCATGATTAACTTCCTCCCATAACAGAAAAAGCTTTTGATAAAGTGCACCAACAAGAACTACTTTTAAAAATCTAAGAACCACTTAATGATTCCCTCTTCAGAATCCTTACTATCATACTAACCACTCCTTCTCTGTCAAATTTAACAATACCTTCCCTATTTCCTCTGGCAGCATTCTAGGCACTTTCCTCTTCAACCTCTATTTTCACGACATACCTCAAAACCAATCTACTAAAAAAGTATTTTTTGCAGATGACCTTCCCATACTCCTCTAAACATCTTCTCTAGA
The DNA here is from genome assembly GCA_037074705.1 of Zhengitettix transpicula. Classification (NCBI taxonomy): domain Eukaryota; kingdom Metazoa; phylum Arthropoda; class Insecta; order Orthoptera; family Tetrigidae; genus Zhengitettix; species Zhengitettix transpicula. Next base: position 35,463,298 of record CM073590.1, on the reverse strand, counting down.
CACAGGCTCCAGGAAAATACAAATCGTCCTCAATGATATTGAAAGCTTGGCTAAAAAATGGAGAATCAGCATAAACCCTACCAAATCCACAATCATTTCCTTCACCCTTAAAACCAAACATTTCCTCAACCACTCCTTCTTTCTGAATGGCACCAAAATACCTATCCAACAAACTACACCTCACATAGCTCACATAACCTCCAGAATCAACAACAAAATGAAACAACTCTTCCCTCTTACCAACAGAAAATCTCCCATATCCCTTAGCACCAAAAGGCTTCTCTATCTATCCTTAACCCGCCCCATATGGTCAAACTCATGTGCCATATGGAGATCCAAGGCCTATTCCCACTCCTACAAGATACAAAGAAAACAAAATTCTCCGTTTAATCCCCTAATTTCTGCCATAATTCATAAATCTACTAAGTCCCTAATAAATAGCTCCATCAACCATCCAAATCCAACCATTGAGCTCTTCTACAGTAACCCGCCCCCTCCTGTACAAAATCTCAGACTAAAACGTAAACTCCCAATTGATATCATCCTCCCCCTAAATCACTCCAGAATTACCTAACTCTAACCCCCTCCTATGAACTGACACTACATACTCCCTAAATATCCATTCTTCCCATCTTCCCCCATAACGCTCTTCATAACACAAAGTTTCCCTGATGATCAGATTGATCCCAAAACAACATGCTGGCCAACCTTTGTTAATATGTGGTAAATAAGTTAGTCGGTTTCTTTCATCTCTAACTTGGAATGACAAGGGTCATATCCAAGACCCCAAGTTTACATGATAAATATTTACAAATTGAAAATACTTTTATTATGTTAAATTATCATAACTATAAAGTCTCTGGACTAAGAGTTAATTTTAATAATAATAATAATAAAAAAGAACTTTATTTTGAAATGTTTGAATATTATTCATGGCAATTAGCTGCCGCGGTCCCAGAAGTTACAAGAGTATTGCTAGATAGGGGATAGTAGTGAGGTATAGATCAGCTTTTTAGGTTCGAGTAACAGTGGGAAATTTCATGCAATACATTCACAAAAATTTAGTCCTACACCAACAGATCTCAACATGAAAGAAATCAGGATGTGAAAGCCTTAAGCATCAATGTATATATTGTGTTGGTTAGGGGTTGGAATCAGCTACAATGAGCTGCTATACAGAACTGTTTAAATATAAATATATAAAACAGCAAAATATGATGAATCTCTGATTTACATGAAAATGTGCAATGATGTATACATTTTATTGGTTTATTTTGAGGGAGGAGGTGTTTTCTATTCTTTTAAGGGGTGTTTGAAGAACTGTTCATACTGGCATATTAGTGAGAGTGATAGAGGTAATTTGGGGAATGGGTTTCCAGAACAGGACAAATATTGTGCTGGGAGGAGGGTAATCCAACCAGCCTATTTCTGTTCACGTGAAACAGTTAATATAAATTTGCATCTTAAGACCTTGGACATGATATGAGAGTTGAGTGACTGGGACAGGTAGGCTGAGTGGCACTGCTTCCATGGAATTCAGTGGGTTTGGGAGTCCATTAGCTACATACAACAAGCAAGGGCAATAGGGTGGCACCGCCACTCTCCCATCGCTGACACATGAGATTAAATTATCTCTCACCGCCCAGTATCAGAACTCTTGTACTATGCTGAATCATTCAAACATGTGCCAACAATATGATATACATCAGTAATTAATTATTTAATGTCTTGATTGTAATTTTATAAAAAGGAAAGGAAGAAAAATTTGTTTGCTTTAATATATAAAAAATATTACCTTGGTATAGATCTCTGCCAAAAATATGATCAAATAAATGGGTGATTTTTGTGGGAGAGCTGATTAGTTTTTGGAGAGAAATAACAACATATGGTTTTGCAAAACACTGCAAGGAACTAAAAGGCCGAGGTAATGTTTTAGAGGGTGCATTACAGCTTTTAGCTTATAGCAAACGGCACAGAAATTGCAGATGACTGTAAAATTAAATTTTCATCAGGTAAAATTGGTATCCATCAATAATTGATTATTTGATTTATTTATAATATCAAAAAAAAAATAGCAGAAACAAAATTTCTTTTAAATGTGTTATCCCAGTCAAACTATCTTTGGCTTGGAGTGAACAAATTAATATGCAAATTGACATAGTTATTGGACATTATCATTTATTTTGTGGAGTGACTGATTATATTTTGGAAGGCCATTGTGGAACAGCTGTATATTGAATGCAAATAATAACATACAGTTGAGAAACAACCCCAAGATGCTAAAAGGTCAAGGGAAAGTGATACTGAAAACAATTTTATAAATTCGGCAATGTCACAGAAATAACAGATGGCAGTAAGAAACATTCATAGTGTATCAAACTTGACCTAGGATGTATTTTGGCATGATCCTAAGTAATGAAAACTGTTGTCAAAGGTCCACTCTTCTAGCATTAGTTGCTGTTAAAGACCCAGTCTTTTCTTTGCCAAGCGAGGGGCTATTTTCTGGATTATGTAATCAATTGTTTGAACAGTCTTGAGAGGTAATCGTGAATCAATGTATAACACACCAGTTGATGCTCTTGGCACACATGAAACTTTTATTACATCCAACGCTAACATGGACAATAACAATACAAGAAAAAAAACATAAACACTATCAAAGATATACAGTTTGTATTAGCAGTGGACATTTTGCACAGAATAATTATTTATCTCAACAAACAGACATTTTTGTATATTTGAAATAAAGAGTTTCATCATTCCTTAAATTTCAAAAACAAATTGTGGTGCACTTCATACTATGTATGGAGTGAACTCCATACTTCCTCTTGCCTTTCCATGAAACAAGTTTTTATAAATATTGGTATAATGAACATTTCTATAAAAGTGCACTGTTTCGAGGAGGAAGCAGCTGTTTGGCCAGCTGATGGACTCAGACAGCGGTCTCAGACCCTTTTGGGGACAAAATAACCTGCATACAACAAAAACTTAAGGGGGCTGATAGCTTCAAGGGTAGATAAAATTATTAGGCCTGAATAATTGACCACTAGAAGCATCTAGTTAGCAGACTGGCATGAAAAATTAAAAACATCTGCAGTAGGAATTTGGAGATTTCAGTAGATGGAAATCTGCCAGGGAGTAACCAGTCACAAGATTGAATGGTCGGTGACTAGACTCAGAAACGTCCAGCTAATCCTGAGCAAATTGTGAGAGCCACACAATCCATACGCCGCCATCGAGATGCACTCAGGTGTCCCAGCACGAGACAGTGACACCTCCACTGCAATAAGTCTGCACCAGCTATAACCTCAACAGTACAGACTGTATTGGTTAAGATCCAAGTATCGTAATGCCAGGTCCCTCAATTTCTACTGTTTAAATTGTTAACTAAATTTACTCAGTTTATTATACAAATAACCACATTATTCCTAAGAGAAGGAGTCATGTTTTGTTGTTTTGATTATTGTTATTATTATATTAATTCAATTTTTAATGTAGTTTATTTTCTCAGTAAATAATATATTAAATTAATTAAATCTTTTATTTTATGAAACCCTGCCAAATCTATAACCCAGTATGTTTAAATATTACAGTAGAGGTGCAAAGGGCAGTTGTCTTGAAGATGAATAAAGGACTGATTAATTAATTAAAGAAGCCAAATAATAGACAAAATTAAGTGATAAAATAAATACCACACAACGTTCTTTGCATCACCAGACGAAAGCAACTAGAATTGCAGAAATGTTGTGTGGAATTTATTTTATCACTTAATTTTGGTGTTATTTGGCTTCTTCTTCATATAATTAGCATATTTCTAACACAGATGTTTCATATTTTAGAAATGAGGTATTGGTAATAAAACATGCTGTTGGACTGTAGACTGGTGGCATCAATTGGAGTAGTGTACATCATGGGATATTGTGCCACAACAAAGAGTCACGAAAGGTAACAATGAATAGGTTTTATAAGCCTAATATCATATTTGTCTTATATATTCGTGAATATAAAACACTGAATAATAAATATAGCAAAATAAAATAAATTGTAAAAAATAAACTAGTGTTACACGCCACCTCCTTCCTAAAGGTATCCTCTTCGATCACATCATTTCATTACTTTCTAGGATGCCAATACCAGTTGGCCTTTAAGGTGCCTTTCTGCAGTTAAAGGTCAATCTTGTAATAAACCTCTCTCTTGGCGTCTCTTTGCAAAATCAATAACTAATTTAACATATTCATATATAACCTAATAGTTAAAACTTACATTATAATCATTTACCACCCAACTGGAAGGGACTATATTGGTTAATGGAGCTGAAAGCAGTTTACTAAACGAACACTGGTAACAGCCATTCTGAAATGATTTCTTGTAACACTTGTGTTGCCACATTAGCAAAAGTACAACTTGTATTCATTTTAAATGCCTGTGTATCCTGCATTCATTTGGTATTGATGGACAATGCTATTCAAAAGTTTTTAAAATTTTCTGAGTAGCAATATAGGATTGAACAATGTTTGAGAGTGACCATTAAAATTCAGTTGTGATTATCTTATAAATAAAAATGTGTGTATGTATGTTCCTTATAGAAATCTACACCCGTTGAGCAAATTGTTGGGGTGAGACACATCTACAACCCCCAGGAGCGGGGGTGGAAAATTTCATACATGCTAAAACAGCCGTTAGTAGAGTCGGATAAATATTTTTCAGTGTCACAGAGATTAATAGTGTTTCTAACGATGTAATGTGTGTAAAATTTCAACCCCTAACAGCATGGGAAAGGAGCAACCTTAACAGTGGGGGTGGAGATTCTGTACAGGAAAATAAAGTGAATACAACCAAGGTTCAAGACAAATCCAGTGTAATGGATGTCAGTGAGTTTAATTATGAGATTCAATTGGCCCTTTAACCCCCACGGCCTGGGGTGGAAATTTTCAAACATGATAAATGGTCGATATTTGCCTGGAATAAATATTTGTCGGGGTAAATTACATGGATATTATTTATACTGTGTTGTTTAAACCCCTTTCAGCAAGGTAAATAATTATTTTTCTGGTTCACTGATATTTATAATATTTTTCTACGTGTTCCATATACATTTTATATATTCATAACCTCTTTTAGGATTTAGAGTGGAGCACCCTTAAGAGTGATGGTGGAGTTGATTTATATAAAACTAACACAAATACAATCCAGATTGGAGTCAAATCCTGGGTTATGGTTGTCAGTGAGTTTAATTATGATATTCAAGTTGCCGTTTAGGTCCCTCAAGCCGGGGTGGAAATCTTCAAACAGCTAATACGGCCGATATTTGAGTTGGATAAAAATTTCCCGGGTAAAAGTAATTAATAGTGTTTGTACCTATGTATGTCAGTAAAATTTCAACATTTTACGGCATGGGAAAGGAGAACTGTAGGTGTGATACAAGAAAATAACTCGAATACAACCAAGACTGGAGTCAAATAACCAATATTATGAATAACGACCGAGTTTAATTATGACATTCAATTAGCAACTAACATCCCAGGGACGGGGTTGGTCAGTGGTGGAAATAATCAAACATGGATAATCTACCGATTTAAGCAACGACTAAATATTTTTCGGGATCAATGAGATTCATAAAATTCCTCTACATGTTCTCTGAGTATAACTTCAACCCCTTTCGAGCTTAGCAGTAGAGCACCAATAAAAGTGGGGGTGGAGGAGCGCTACAATAAAATAATGTGAATACAACCGAGATTGGAGTCAAATCAAATGTCGCTGAGTTCAATTATAACATTCAATTGATCATTTAACTCCCAGGGGTGGGGTTGGATGGAGGAAGAATTTTCTAACATGTTAAACGGTCGATATTTGCGATAAATAATTAATAGTCGAGGTCACGGCATTGATAATTTATCTACTGATGTTGTTTGTAAAATTTAACCACTTTCGGCATGCTAGGGAAGCACACTTAAGGGAGGGGGTGGAAACTTTAAAACATGCTAAAACAGCCAATATTTGTGTCGGATAAATATTTATAGGAGTAAAAGAGATCGATAAAGTTTCTAGAAATGTTATCTGAGTATAATATCAACCCCGTACAGCATGGTAAATCAGCACCCTCAAGGATATTGGAGGGAAACTTTACAGGAAAATTACGTGTATTAACCCAAGATTGGAGCCAAAACCAAGGTTATGTATGCCACTGAGTTTAATTATAACATTTAACTTAGCATTTAACCTCCAGGGGTGGGGGTGGATGGGATGGTAATTTTGGAACTTGCAAACACGGCAGATATTTGTATTGAATAAATATTTTTCATGGTTAATTATATTGATTGTTTTTTTATTGATGTTGTTGGTGTATGATTTCAACACATTTCGTCACAGGTAATGGTGAATCTTTAGGGGTGGAGGGGCATTTCATAAAATTAACTCAAAAACAACTGATATTCGAGGCAAATCAGGGTTATGGGTGTCCCTGAGTTTAATTATGAATATCTGGTCAACACGTGAGTGTGTGTGGCGGTTAGAGGGGTTAAAGGGGCTGGGTGGAGGAGGGCAGGGATACAAATTGTGAACATGCTTACCGGCAAACTTTTGCGTCGAATAAATATAACTTGGGTTCAATTGCATTCATAAAATTTCATTACATGTTCTCTGCGTATAATTTACACCTTTTTCGGGCTTGGGAGTGGTGCACCCTTAAGGGTTGGGGCTGGAGTGGTATTACATAAAAATATCTTAAACACATTTGTGTATGGAGTATAGTCCGGGGTTATGGATATGTCTCTGAGCTTAATTATGACATTCAACTGGCGGTTTAACCCCCACGAGCGAGTGTGAATGGGGGTGGAAATTATTCAAACATGTTAATCACCCGATGTTTGTGCCTAATATTTTTAGCAGTCAATTCAATTTAGAATTTTGTCTTTATGTAGTTTGTGTATAATTTCAACCCCTTTCGGGGTTAGGAGGCGATTATTTCAAACAGCCGATTTTTGGTTCGAATAAATATAGGATGAATGAACCTTATAATATCTCTCTACATATTCTCCATGTATAATTTCAACCCTTTTCTGGTTCGAGAGGGAATCATCCTTAAGGGTGTGGCATTACTAAAAGTTATGCAAAACAATCGAGTTGAATCCAAGGGTTTTGTATGTCCCTGAGTTTAATTATTAAATTCAACTTGCCATTTAACTCCCACAAGTTATATACCCACAAGCGTGGGTGGTATTTTTATAACATGTTAATCGGCCGATTTGAGGGTCGCAATAACTGTTTTTGGGGTCAATTAAATTCATAATATTTCTCTAGATGCTCTGTGTATAATTTTAATCCCTGTTGACATGGATGGGGTTTGGTGGGGAGTTACATGAAAATAACGCTAATAAGATTGGAATCAAATCTGGGGGTACTTATATCCCTGAATTTAGTAATGACATTCAACTTTTTACTCAACCCAAAGTACAGTGGGGATGTGGGTGGAAATATTGTAAAATGTTGAAATGGACGATATGATTTATGAAAGAAACTTTTTTGGAGTCAAGGAGTTCAAATCTTTTCGACATGGGAGGTGAGAATATGTAGGGATATGGGGCGAAGTGCATTACATAAAAATAATGCAAAAGCAATCGAGATTGGAGTCAAATTGGCGGTTATTGATATATGACTTGCCGGGCAACGCCGGGCACCCAGCTAGTTAATAGAATAAAAATACAGAATTTTTTACATAAAAATACATATTCTAAACAATCTTTTAAATAAATTATTATGATGATACAATGGTTACCTCTAGTATATTAGGGCTAACTAATTTAACTAGTCAAAGTTTTAACAGAAGTGTTCCTTAATTTAATATTTTAAGAAAATGCCATATTAAAATACCTTCACAGCTATTATTCGAATTACATGGTATTCATCCATAAGCAACTCTTCCATTATTTGGTGTTGTTTCAAAATTAGATTAAGCCCTTCCTCTCGTCCTTCTCCAGGTCGTTCTAAAGGATATACATCAAATAAAACCTGTGCTGCATTGCATCGATATATGTTGTTTGAACTCTGTAAATATTCATTTGAAGAAACAAAAATATTAATGTTTTTTTTGTTATTTGCATTATCATGTTAATTCTAATACATTCAGTAACAGAATAGAGAAATACAATTAAAAGTATCAGAGAGGAAAATAATAAATAAAAGTACAATAATTATGATTCTATAAATATGAAAAAAGTAATTTGTTTGACCTATAGAATAATCTTTCACATTTGCAACATTATGAGTCCCTAATTATTACATAAAAGCAAGTAAAAGAAAATAGCATTACCTTCAGATACCTCCATAACAATGGTTCATACAAATCTGTAAGCATACATCTCACATGCGACAGGATTTTATGAGAATGAAATTCTTTCAGAATTACAAATATATTCAGCCCCAACTGTGACATTTCCAATCCTTGCCTACTTATTGTAAATACATGTTCCATGAATTCTTGAATGCACTTTTCTTCTATAACCTGAAAATGATAAGTACTGCACTGCAATTATAAAGAATAATAGAGAGATATTTATTATGTAAAATAGTAATAATGTACCACAAAATTTTTGAAATAGTGAATTATGAAGATTAAAATCATGCTTGCCTACAGATGCAGTACTTGTACATTTTAACATATTCATATATAACCTAACAGTTAAAATTCATTATATAGTGAATTATGAAGATTAAAATCATGCTTGCCTACAGATGCAGTACTTAACATATTCATATATAACCTAAAAGTTAAAATTCATTATATGATCCCATAATCTTGACTAGTTAGTATACTTCTACAACTTCTTCTGATACCATTCCTTAAACTTTTTTGTTTGTTACTTTATTAGATCATTCAACAACATAATGCCTCGAGATTTACAAAGAAGAGATAAGAGAATTCTAAAGAAAGTACTAATTAAAATGAGAATTTATATATACATATATATAACACATTTGGATAGGAAGGAGAGTGAGTGATACCATCTTACCAATTACCTATATATAAATAACACATTTGGATAGGAAAGAGATGCCGCCTTACCTAAAATCAATAATTGGTCAAGTCTGGCATAGATGGAACTTCCAATTTTCGAGGTTTTGTGCTCCCTTCATTAGAAATGAATATCTGAACTGCAAGCCTGGCTATTATTATATTTAATTTGACTTCGTCCCATTTTCCTCAAGTGTTTTACATATATATATATATATATTATGGCGGTATGAACAGTTGCTGCGTGTGAAGAATAAAGATTGCCAACTGGCAATTGACTTGTGGTGTCTGTCAATGTCTTGAGGTGAGGCCCGGTCTTCGACATCCCCAGACTTCCGCTGCTGACCTTGACTACAGCTGACTCAACCAATTGTTAAGTACACGGCCCAACATTTTAAACAGTGTTCGTGTTAAGAAGTTACCGTCATTCAATGATAGTACGAGTAATAAATTTTCAATTAACAATTACATGTCAACTTAAAGAATTTTAAATGAATTTGTAAGTGAGTTAATACTTTATTGACAGAAAGACAATTCTGAAATTATTGAGTTTGCCAAATTAATAGTTCAGAATAATTGAAAGGATCAATAACTTTGCTGAATAATTTTGCAAATTAGTATTTTGATTAATTTCAAGATTATGAATTTCTTTAAATTCAACTTTGTTTCAATTAACTTGAATTTAAGAATTTGTTTCAAGAAACCTTTTAGAATCAAATACTTTTAATTTTTTTCTAATTCAATTGAACAATACATTGATTTTGATTAATTTTAAGATTAGATTAAGTGTTTGGCTGCCTTGTGGAACATTAACGAGCTCAATTGGAAACAAATTTTTATTAACTTGCTTTTTAGTAATAACTACCTGAGTGCCCGGTGTTGTCCGAGATGTCATTTATCAATAACAACAGATTTGGCTCAAATTTAGACAGTTTTGCCTTATTTTTATGTAATGCACCTCGACCCCTTTTCCTAAATGTGTTGACCTCTCATTCAGAAAGCTGTTGAACTCATTGACCCTGAAATAGTTTCATTCGACGAATATATCGCCGTTTGAACATGTTCAGAAATTTTCACCCCATCTACTGTGACTTAAACAAAAAGTATTTATACAAAAATTTCTAACCCATCCAGACCCCCCACCAACAACACCACGCTTTACCCAGTTTGTCACAATGAAACTCAGTTACATGCATAACTCTAGAATTGACTAGAATCTTGGTCTATTCGCATTATTTTCATGTAACACTCCACCAAACTTCACACCTAATCATGCTACCCTACCTTACCAATAGGGTTTGAAATTATACACCAAGAATATCTACCAAAATATTATTAATTTAAATGACACTAAAAAATTTTTATGAACGCAAATATCGGCCGATCAATTTGAAAATTTCCACGCCCGTTCAGCCCCACCCATAGGGGTTAAACTGCAAGTTAAGTGTCATAATTAATCTCAGCTGCATCCATGACAACGGATTTGACTCCAATCTTGGTTTTTTGTGTTATCTTTATGTCCACCCTACCCTTCTCTCCGCCCAAGTCGATAGCGGTTGTAATTATACACAGAATATATTAAAAAATACAAGTCTCAATGACCCCAAAAAATATTTATTCTGACTTTGTCTCCAAACAAAGTTAATTTCTTAAACTCTCCTCCACCTCCACCCCTACCAGTCTTCCCCTCCCTTACCGAAAGGGGTTGAAATTATACACAAACTAAGTCGTACAAATAAATAATAAATCTAATAATTCAAAAAAAAATTATTACAATCAAATATCGACCTCGATTGCATGTTAAAAAATTTCCACCCCCGCCCCCTGGGGTTAAATCACCAATTTATTGTCATAATACACGGCAACATCCATATACCCGATTTGAGACTAATATTGCTTAAATTCACATGATTTTCTTGTAACAACCGTCCATTCCCCACCCTTAAGGGAGCTCCCATTCCAAGACAGAAAGGGTTTGCAATCATACACAGAGAACATGTTCAGAAATTTTATGAATCTCATTGTTCACGAAATATATTTATTCGACGCAAAATTTGGTCAGTTAACTTATTTTAAAATTACTATCTCACGCCCACCTTCGTGCAACACCTCCCACCCATCCTACTCCCACGCATTGCTCAGATTGTCATAAATGAACTCAGCAACGTACATTACCTTCGATTTGACTCGAATCTGGATGGTTTTCGCATTATTTACTTGTAACCCCCTCCACCCCCACCTCTACGGGTCCTCCTTTCCCATGCTGTAAGGGGTTGAAATTATATTCAGATAACTTCGGTAGAAACACTATCAATCTCTTTGACCCCTAAAAATATTTATCTGACTCAAATATAATCCCTTTTTAGCACAATAGAATTTTTTCACCATGTCCACCCATGCTGCTAGGGGTGGTAATCATGTCTCATCCTGACAGTGTTTGTTTCCTAGTAACAAAGAACATGTGTACAAAATTTGGATAAATTTGTATAAGGAACAGACAAACAAACAAACACTCAGGTTTATCTATTAGACGAAGAAAATAGATTTCAATTTCATTAATTTCTAACTTTTGATTTGAATCTTAAATACATTTTTTATAATTAAATTCAAATTTAAATTAAATTTTCATGCAACATTAAATTCAATACCCATGGTAAAAATAATTCAATTTCAAACCCAATGCATTAACGTTAAATGTAATAAATTCATGTATTACAATTTAAGAATTTGGCCTATATAGAATGCAGGGCAGAGTATACAGTTAATTTGGTAGATTGAGTGGGAGGAGAGGTAGGTGATGTTTTCTTTGATTTTGTATGTCTTTGTGCGGTTCTAGATGATTGTGGTGGACTGTAAGATAGGGGAGACATGGTATCTGTTCCTACCACAAGCATTGCCAACTGGTAATGGTGGGCAGGTGGGTTATGCAGAGGTGGGCAAGTTAATTGCGTCTGAAGGCCACTTATTTGATAGATGTCTTGGAAGGCAAAGTAATTTCTGGTGAGGACAAACTGTGCGATTGATATCAGAAAATTGGTGGTGAGGAAAGAATTTTGTGGCCTGCTGGACAAGAAGTATTCAAGTGCCTGTAGTCCATTGGCATACGGGATATTGGTGTAAAGTGAGACAACATCTATAATAACCAAAAGGGTATCAGGTGGAAGAAGTTTTGGGAGTTCGTGGAGACGGTGGAGGAATATTCCTTTCAGTTTTAGGAATTCACCACAATTACCATTTTCCAGTATTGTTTTCTGCTGAGAACAAAAGTTGTATGTTTACAGTTAACTTCTTATCTTATCAATTTTTTAGTTGTGTTAATAACGATTAAGTATTCCATTGAAATTAACATGGAACCATGCAGTTGGTTGCAACCATTAGGTTGGCCATAACAATGATCACTTATTAAATTACATTGAATTCTTTTAATTAAGATCTAAGTTAAATTAGCTACAAAATTTAAACAGTAATTAGTAGATGAGGTCTGGTAGACATTTTCTTTTAAGTTGTCTTTGTTGATGGTCTGGAGGAATTGAGGTTGTAATTACTGCTATAGTTGGGTTAACATGCACTGTTTATAATTAGGGAATCAAAGGATTTTTTTATAATGTCTGTTAACTAATATTTTTAATTATTACTTTCTTAAAATTATCTTTATCTCTTCTTTGTAAATCTTGAGGCAATATGTTCTTGAAAGATCTAATAAAGAAACTAACACAAAAGTTTAAGGAATGGTATTGGAAGAAGTCTTAGAAGCATACTAACTATAATACAAATTAAGTTCATGAGATCATATAATGAAAGATCTGCATTATCTTACCTCAGTAATGGAGGTATGGTGGATAGCAGGAATAGTTAATAGGTGCAGTGATCATTATATAGATCAGATGAATAGGATTGTTGGGTGTAATCTAAAATAACTGACATGTGAAAGATCAACAATTGATCACCTGAAGATGAAAAAGAAAGCCATGACTTTAAAATATTCGAGACCTGACAGAAAGAAAAACTTATACCAGAAATATATTATAAATTTGTAAAGCTCTTTATATATTTGAAAAGTTTGTCTATATTGAGACTGATTTATATTACATTAATCATGAGGAAATATCAATTTATTTCAGTAAATGTACGGTATTGAGTGGGAAAATTATAATGTTTATAACCAAAAATTATAATCATTAATAACCAATGTTTGAAAGAAATCTTACTTTTTTCAGATTTGCAGATGCTGAATGCCAAGCAAGGTAGTACACTCGTCCATAACCAATGGCAGCAGTCTTATTGTTATTAACAATAAACAATTTAGAGGAATCATGAATACACTGAAATATACAAAAATTAAGTCTTAAAATAAAGAAATTCATATAAATCCAAATATATAAAAAACAAATAGTTTGTCATTACGAAACAAAAATTTTATGAGTTTATATACAGGGTTATTCCAAAGAAGGTGCATATTTCAAACATTAATTTCTTCCAAACTACAAAAGATATAAATATAATCCCAACATTCCTGGACAGAGAAAAGTTCAAAATTTGAACAGTAAAGGTAGAAGTTCCCATCAAGGCCACAGTAGTGCCGTTGCTTGTCTGTAAAAATTGACAAATTCACACAGTGGTGCATCAGCACAGCGACAATCAACAACCAACAACCAACAAAGCCAACAACTCTCTCATCCACTCTCTCAAGAAAAGGTCACGGCAATGAAAAAATAACACAATAATACATACACACATGTATACATAGGAGTGCCCCGAGCATAACTAGTGCCTTCAGGACAACATATTATGAAACAGCATGTGTAGTAAAGGAAAATAGACACAGAGACTCACATCCCACACATTGAAACCTGGACAATGGGAAACCACAGAGAAATAAACCAATATCTCACACAAATGGGTGCTTTCGAGCATATCAGCTGTGATTAACACTAAGAGAAGATCCAACATTCCCAGGAGTGACAGAAGACAGCAAGTCTTCAGCTATTATATAACAAGACAATTGGAGCACAGTAAGGATAGAAAACAAAGCATAGATTTTATATATATATATATATATATATATATATATATATATATATATATATATATATATATATAAAATAAATAATGATATGATATTATCAAAAATAATTGTGATATTTGGCTGGTAAGGAAAGAACAATAGCTTGTGGCTTACCTGAAAGTGAAGTAAGGTGTAGCCATAGGGAACTGTAGGTTGTTCTTCAGCAAAGAGTGTTACACCATTCCGTGCACCAGCCGTATGTGCATGCATATACAGTCCGTAACCAGCCAGTGCACGGAATGGTGCAAGGTTCTTGAAGAAGGAGATCCTCCAAAAATTTGAATAACAACCTTCAGTTCCCTATGGCTACACCGCACTTTACTTTCAGGTAAGCCACATACCAAAATTACAATTATATACACGGAATGGTGTAACACTCCTTCCTGAAGAAGGAGGCTGAGAGCCTCCGAAAATTTGAAGAACAACCTTCAGTTCCTCATGGCGACACCGTACTTCACTTTCAGGTAAGCCACAACCTATCTCTCTATCCTTTCCATACCAATATTTTTGACAATGTCACATTCTCACTATTACAATATATATATATATATATATATATATATATATATATATATATATATATATATATATATATATTCAAACTTGGATAGTGAGGAAGGATAGAAATAAATAGGAGAAATAGGAGGATTGCGCTTTATGTGAATTCATATGCTCGGGCGAAGAATTACACACATAGAAAAGCATATGTTCAAAGCAGAGAGAAGGATGGAAGAAGAAGGAAAGACTGAAAATATTTGACCCAGGCGGGACTTGAACCCACGTATTCTGCTTAGTACACAGACACCTTAACCATCTCAGCCACCGGGTCAAGTTCCTGACCAGGCAAATATAGACAGTCTTATTGTCTCTGCTTTGAACATATGCTTTTCTATGTGCGTAATTCTTCGCCCGAGCATATGAATTCACATAAAGCGCAATCCTCCTATTTCTCCTATTTATTTCTATCTATATATATATATATATATATATATTAACATGACAATCGGTCATTGATAGGCGCTTTGTTATGTTGTATTTGCTTTGTTTGGTGCAGTACTGCATCAGATATTGTTGTCATGTTATGCTTGTTGGCTAAATTTTTAGTTGCCAGGTTGCACTCATAGAGAGAATGGAACTCTCAGAATGTGGAGCGTTTAATCTCTGACGGGACCTTAACAAAAGTGGTTAGCAGTTGAGTTGACATGTGGAACTTGTAAAGAATGGGTCAACATTTGGTCTCTGGAATTAAGTCTCAAAACTAGTCTTTCATGTCTAAGAGAGATTGTGGAGCTACTAGTCATAGAGGTATTGCAGAAGTTTAAAATCATGCACTGAGATTACTGTAATATCTCATGTCTTGAAAACAAAGTTGATTTGTTGAATTCAACTTTCGATAATTTCTTTATTTAAAAATAATCTGGTGCCCTAAAAAATAATCCTGTATGTGAGAAATGACCAATTCATTACATTATGCCACCTCAATGTGTAGCTGCAGAGAAATAAATTGATGGATACTGAAGCAGTAATTGGAGGAGAAATTCTGCACAAGGAAGCAGTAATTTGGTGAACGAGAACTCTGCATGTGGGTGCATAGGATCGTCAAAATGGAAGGAATTGGTTGTTCCAGTTATTTGGAGAATGAGGTAATATGAAAACCTGGATGTTTTTAATTGGAAAAAAGTGAATGTGCTGCAAGCAAGCATAGAAAGAACAGGTTGCTGACAATTTGATTAAATTTTGGTTTGGTTTTGTTTTGCATTTGTGTGAGGTCATTTGAATTTTTCTGAAAAACTGGTTCCAACATCAAAATGCATGGCCAAAGATTACTCTTTCGTGATTGTTAGAAACCAAAAAATTAATTATCAAAATAAATAAATATATTGGGAAATGTGAATGTTCAAATGTAATGCATATTTAAAAGGGAAGAATAGGAAGGAGAAAGGGTAATGAAAGATATTTATACAAACATGCCAAATTACTTATTCTTTGATTTTGTAAAGTGAGATAAAATACTTACCCTTATAATTCTTTGGTCCAATGCCATAATAAACCCTAAAAAACTTTGTCCATCTTTACTGTTTAAATAGTTATGATTCTGTGATATTTGAGAAAATATTGTCAAGTATCTTTCCAAATGGAAATTTCCTTTTAAAGATTCTCGCAAGGCACACACTCGGCTGACAACATTTTTCTGCAAGAAAAGTACAAAATAATTTAATAATAAGTATTAAAATATGTTTCTAACCTCTATTCTGTAGTTAACATCATAAATTATCATTATTAAAACAAACATTTTATTAAAATAATTGGTTTAAAAATATGTGGTGTTTTGGTGCCATCAATTATTTGTATAACTGCCAATGAAGGTTCATGAACATCCTCTTTCTGTCTATATTGCAGTGAATAACATCTGGCTGTGGAAGCAGCGCGTGGCCACCCTTTGTTCGCAGGTCTCAGAGGATCTCGTTGGAAGAAATTGAAATGGCATTTGCTGAATATTTGTGCATGTGCGCCAGAACTGCCCTAGATGTCAAGGGTACCCTTCCTTTTTTTAGCATCATGTGTGTGGGGGGGAGGGGAGTAGAGATATATACTCTGCACCTGAGAGGCTTGGAGGGGACTTGAAATTAGGAGAGGATCGAGAGAGGGTGAAGAATTGGCAGCCCTGTTACCCAGCAAGAAGAATTATGGAGTGCCATAGCGAGTGTTGGAGACTGGTGATCTGCTACAGGCTGTTTGATGACAAAGTAAGAGTTACCAAATTTACTGTAAAGTGCCTTCGTACCATAAACATTTTACACAGTAGACGAGAAAGCTCTGTTTCTGAATAGCTACCGAAGCTGCCCACTTTACTCTGTTTAAAAAGAGACTTATTAAATTTTATGCTGGGACAATTTTATGTTAGATATTTGCAGACTATATCTGCTGGCGCACAAATAATTTATTTATTTATTGTAATAATGTATTTGTTGTAATATTTTTTTTTTGTGTATGTAGTGTAAGTCAAATCATTACAATATATTGAGATCACACTCAATAGAGGCATTATTTAAACCATTGATAAGGACCTACATAAAGGTTGAAATGTTACAAATAAATATTTTTTTATGGCAATAAGAATTGATATCCAATAGGAACTACAACAGGAAAACATATATTATACAAATAATTTGGTTTCACAATACTTTTTCACTCTATAAATACCTGTAAATCCTGTTATAAGCAATTACTGTGTGATTTAATTTAGATTACAAGAAAATGAATATAGCATGCTAACACCCAATTGTAACACTGACGATCTCCATACAAGTACATGTAAAAGTAGTAATTCAATGCCAAGTGATCAAATTTTCAAATAAAACTTTTAGTCACAATCTCCAATCTTGCTGAAATTTTGTGTAGGGACAGATACGTGTCTGAGACAATTCTGTGTAAAATTTCACTTTCATAAGTAGTATTTAGAGGGTGCCAGGGCCTCCTGAAAAAAATGGTAAAAAAAGAACTTGATTGTAGCAAATGCTTTTTTGCTATTTGGGTTTGAAAATTCACAAAATTTGACACATAAAATTTGAACATCATATTAACTAACATATCTCTTGAGAACAAGGTGAGCTTGAAAGCTGATACTTTGGCAGCTTAAAATCAGTAATGCGTTTCGTTAGCCAACCAAAGCATAAGTTTGTAGAACATATTGTTTCAAAGTTATAAGCCCGAAAAATCGGCCTCAAATTGACATGACGGTTTTTTTGAGCAACTTTGTGAGATAACAGCAATAAAACTAAAACTTCTCTGGTTGCCATTTTTCAGGAAGCTAGCTGGTACAGTTCCACAACAATAGTACTTCACAATTTATTAACACGCACTGTTGAATTGCACAGGTAACTTTTTTTCAGGAGGCCCTGGCGCCCCCTCTATACTACTAGTGAATCTTAGTTTAGCACAACATCACTTGTAACTTTATTCAACACTATCACCAAATTTCATCAAAATCCAAGGTGGTATCCAAGGTGGTACCCAAAAGCGATTTGGTCACTTGGCATGGAATGACCCAATTTAATTACATTCATATAATTCTGTAAACTTGTACACAATTGTTTCAAGTCTTATATTGCACAGAATTTGCATCTCACTGTAATTGAATTCGTTTCATAAAGCATTACAGTTTTTTGAGAAACTGAACTGGGCCTGAAACTGAACTGGACCTTAAACTGACAGTGACCTGTATACATTAATCTTATTTATATGTTATTTAACTTACTGGAACACCTTTCTGCAAAGACTTGAGAAGAAGAAAATGAATAGTATTTTCTCCGAGAGTCTCTCTAAAGGAAAGATTTTTCTTCCACCAAGTTTCACATAATTTAACTGTTTGTATTTTCAGCTGAAACAAATAATTTATCATATATTTTAAAGCAATTTTACTACCACAATGTGAATATTGAATTATTTATATACAAATTTATTAACGTATGTAGCAAGAAATTTTTAAAATACAATAAAAGATTAGGTTAACCTCCTTCCAATATATATACATAAAATTGTCCAGGACTTAAGAGTGTTTTGGAAAACACACAATCTGGAGGTTGCTGGGGTGTGAGTGACAGCAGCCGGCCTTTTGTTGAGAAAATTTATAACAGTCACTTTCACAAATCTGTTTGGCAAACGAGAGGAATAGAACAGTAGGTGATGAGTATCCGTATAAAGCGGACGTAAACTAAAATATAAAATGTTAAGTTTGTTTGCAGTGTGCCATGGAGCAAGATTATGTATTTTAAAAGTTAAAATTTGTGATTAAGAATTAAGTGGTGTGAATTAAAAAGCAGAGTAATTGAAAAGCAAAGTGTAAACGGTAGAATACAAGACAGCAAGATGGTTTGAAAAAACGCAGACAAAGGGATTCCTCCCCTAAATAACTATTTGTCAATAACAATATTTGCCTGGTCAGGAACTTGACCTAGTGGCCGAGATGGTTAAGGCGCCTGTATACTGAGTAGATCATGCTACCTAGGTCAAATATAATCAGTCTTTCCTCCTTCTTACTTCCTTCTCCCTGCTTTGAACAAATGTGAACTTCCACCTATGCCAGATTGAACCAACTACAGATTTCAGGGTAAGTCGGCATCACTGTCGCTCTTTCCTATCCAAATGTGTTACAAGGTCAAATTAAAAAACACATTTAGATAAAGAGACAGCAATGTTGACTTATCTGAAATAAATAATTGGTCCATATGGGTTGAGGAAAATAATTAAAATTTTTGAGGGCCTGAGCCCTCTTCATCAGGAAGATAGGTAAGTTAGGTCTTTACTGGTTGCTGGCCAAGCAGACCTTCATTCCAGATGAAGCATATGTCCTTACCACAGTGTATATATACTTTTATATATATAGACACACACATATTTCAAAACTAAAACAACTTTTATTAAGTCATTCTAAATAATAACATTAAAAATTGACTTCCAAAATTAAAGATTGTACCGATCAAAAAATATGATTATTATCAGACACAATTAGCCACTAGTTATCTATCATTGGGAAGTTTAAATTTAATTCAAAGCTCAATAATGCAAATTTACAAAGCCCTCTTAGTTTACTTTATGTAGATGGCTTTACAGTTAGAGCAAGAAATTCTATGTACACCTAAATGGACAACACCAATATTTGCTTGAACTGAGATAAGGCATTGGTGGATTTAAATATGATCACCATATGAAATCGTTATAAAATTAGACTGAGTTTAAGATGTAATTCTATATGGAAAAGATAATTTATGTCTATTATGATGGGATTTAGAAATAAGAGTATTTGAGCTCTTTTGAAGTTGAAGAATGAAGGTGGATACAAGTTGACATCCTATAATTTAATGACAATCTTCAGATTACATACATTAAATTTGGGGTTAGACAGTATAATAGCTCTGTCAACTAAATTAAAATCCCTCTTTTGTTTTAATGGATGATTACAGTAATAATTAAGGACATTAAAGTTCAATGTCATTCCCCGTCAGTGGCATGTTTAAATTCATTTCAGGTTCCCAATCTGGCTGCAGTAATTATCATTTCATTTTAATGGGTAGCACTGTCATAGAACCCTTGCTGATAATTACAACCCAGTTGAAAACCTTAGAGTAATTTATACACAAATTAAAGACAAGTATTGAAAAGTAGGTTTGCATACCAACTTGTGGTCAATGTAGGTGAGTTGTCAACAGAAGTGAACATGTCTAGAAAACTAAGGGGTCTATTTATTTAAACTTTGTGAAGCAAATTGTGGACTCTAGAAAAAGGGATAATCATAATGTAATGAAATATGAGTCTTTCAAGTCTCTGATTATAATTTCAGAGAAAAAAAGACAGCAGGAAATCCAAGAGATAGCAATTGATTTGGTGGTAATAAATTAATTGATTATATCTGAAAAAGTTGGAGTTCAAAATTAACTTCAGAGCAATCAACATCTATTGCAAAGGACTGTTAATGCATTTTTAAAGGTATGCCATGTAGATGTAAAAGTGTTTACAACTAATACAGTTGGTATAGAATTTAATGGAGAATTTGTGCCCAGCCGGCAGAAAGTTCAAATACACTATCCTGATGAAGGGGGTTCAGGAGCTCATAAACTTGCTTCTCATTCCTGCACAGCAAAACTGCACCAATTGTTGATTTCAGGTAAGTCAGCTACACTGTCTCCCTTTCCAAATGTGTTGATATATATATACACATACATACATACATACACACACACACATACATGCATATATACTATAACATGTTAATGGGGCTGTCCACTGATAAATGTGTAATTTGGGTATGTTGTTAAGTATATTTGTGTATTGTTACATTCTTCGTGGAGGCTAGAACCTTAACAGTCGCGGCTGACACGCGAGTCGCTGCTGAGGTGCGTAAACTCTCAAAGTGCTTGATCAGTGTGAGGCATGGAGTGTAGAAAGTGTGTAATACAAAAAGTGTACTTTAATGCAACGTGTAATGTAGATAAAAACAAAGTCTGAGTAATTTGTTTCATGTCTTGATCAATGAATTATTAAAATCAACAAAGTTTGGTTATTTACTTGATAATATAACCTAGCGCCCAAGAATAGACAAATCTTATGATTTGTGCACTTATGCTACACTCAGAACCTCATTCTGAAGCACTGAACTGAAGAGTTGGCATAGTATCATCACAGTTGTTGCCCAAAAATTGGTGGGCAAATGAACTGATTGCTACAATACATAGATAGATAAATATATAAAGGGAGACAGAAAAGTTGACTTACCTCAAATCAATAGTTGGTTCAGTTGGTCAAGAGATGACAGAATAAAACTAATTTTTTAGCCCCTGAGCCCCATTTGTCAGGAACTGCCAATTGACCACAAATTTTATGGACAGATTTGAACGGGAAAATCAAGGAAGGGATCACAAGTTGTAAGAGAAAGAAAAGCGAATAG
Organism: Zhengitettix transpicula; assembly: GCA_037074705.1. Lineage (NCBI taxonomy): Eukaryota > Metazoa > Arthropoda > Insecta > Orthoptera > Tetrigidae > Zhengitettix > Zhengitettix transpicula. The sequence goes on along the minus strand of CM073590.1, from coordinate 35,441,779 downwards.
AAAACTTAATAGATAGATTAAGGCATGAAAATAAGGAAAGGGATGAGAAATTAGCAGACAAGATAAAACTAAGGGACAAAAGGTTGACAGAAAAACTAGAAAAGAAAATAGTTGCGGCTCACAAACAATTAGAAAATTGGGTTTAATAGAAATGTTTAGATGAAAGTTAGGTGAACAGGAAGACACAAACATTCAGAAAATAGAGAATGCAAAGAATCACTGTGAAAGAGAAAGGCAGAAACTTATATAATTTATAGACAGTAAGTTGGACTGTGAAAAAGAAATTGCAAATGGAATCCACACAGAGGTTGAAATCAGTCTGCAAAGAAAATTGCTCGATAGTAACTGGTAAATTAATCTAGAAGTTGAGAACCATAAAACACAGTCTGAAGCTAAAGTTTGTAATCTTTCAAAACAATTTGAACTTAACAATCACAACATATGAGTCAAGGTCACTGAACTTGTAAAGGAGCAGGCTGTATTAAAATTGTGCTTAGAACATAAAGATAAGGAAAATTGAATCAAGTGTAGAGAAATGTCAAGCAGGATTGATCAAGTAGTGGAACGCTCAACTAATGCTGAAAGTTACGAGAACATTATTCCTTCTAATATAGATGTTGAATTAACACTTCCTAGATTTGGTGTGTGAACTGGTCAAAATCCAAGAGAATATATAACTGAATTAGAATATTATTTTGAGATAAAAAGAATTCCTGAGGCCCATAAAGCACTAATATTTAAACAAAGCTTTGAAAGAAATAGATGGAGGCAACTTCAAATGTCAACTGAAATTACAGTACTCTTAAGGAAATTTCATTGAGAAAGAACTACAGCCATGTAAAACAGGTTACTTACATAAAATACTTGTATGAGAGAAAATACAATCCCTGAATATCGAAGCTCGCATAAGAGTAACATTTTGTTGACGCCATCGCACAGAATATATTTCTGGACCATCCATTTGAGGAAGATTCATTAATAAAAATCATGAGCAGACATTTCCTAGCAAAAATTGCACATCACTTGTTCAATCCCCAAATATAAATGTTTTAGGATGCTATAATTTTCTTAATTTATATAGGGAAAATGATTCAATGACTTAGCCACAAAATATGCAAAATGAATTGGGTTTGCCAAACTCAATAAATTTTAGCAATATCAGAAAGTTCCACAAACAGAATCAGGTTAATGATTTCAACCCACATGGGAATGATTATATAAATCGAAGACTGTGGATGAAACATGAACCAGGAACTTGTAACACTGAAGGATTGAGGATCGCAAATGATGCACAGTCGCATGGAGGAAATCCTCTACCGACAAGTGAAAATGGAACCAGAAAAATTCCAGAAACATCTTCTGAATCATTAAACTTAACCAAAATAAGATTATTCCCTGAGCGAGCAAAAGCCAAAGAGGACCTAGGGTTTATGTCATACAGAAATAGGAGATAAACGCAATTTACTACAAGAAGAAGAAGAAGTATAGTAAATTTAAGGTTGGTGACATTAATAATATGAGAGAGTGAGAATAAAAAATTACCTGACCCTAAATTTTTCAAGGGTCATTTATAATCAGGAAAACTTATTGTATAAATGCATATGTAATTCGGCATGAAGAGGGTCTTCAACATGCCAAACCTAATACCATTCTTTGAACAATATCAGAAAGACCACGCACAGATGTTTATAGGTAGGTACATGTAAGTCTTAGCTTCAACCAAAAAAAATTGCTTGGCGTGCATGGACATTTGGTTAAAGAAAATAAAAAACAGTGAGCATACTGTGTGCTGAACCAAAACCTTGACGAGTTCATGCAAATGTAGAATGCAAGTGACAATGTGTATCAGGTGTTAATGTGTTTATGAACTTCCAGAAGCAAACAAACAAAAAAAACAGATAAACAATGGCTTTAGGCTATTATTTTGTGTGTTCTGTTATGTTAATCTCTCTATTTTTAATTAATCAAGGTACATAAATATGATATATTTAATGTTTTCAAGGTTTTGATTTGTTAAAACAAAATTATTAATCATCAAAAAGTGTCATCTTGTTTGTACCAACAACTGAAATGGTAGATAAAACAATATACAAAACATTATGCCTGTCATTTTAAGACACTAAATTTAACAATATATTTAAATTGTTATTGAGAAGGTTCTGACTCAATTTTAAACGTAATATAGACTTTTGTGAATTCATGTAGTTTTTATATGAAGCATGTGTGTTAATACATTACTGACAGAAAATAAGAAGAAGAAGGAGAAAAACTTTATAGTAAATATGCAATTTCACCACCATGTTATACAATCTTGCCACTGAATGCCACTCCACCATTGGGCCCAGATAGACGATTGATTGTAAAATTTTTGCAATTAATTATATATATTAATATGATGCAATAATGTTTTTCTAACTTCTATCCCTTTGATAAACTGCTACAACTTTTTGTGTGTTACACCTGAGATAAAAGTTAAAATTCATGTTAATAGCCACGGGTAATTGGTGTAAATTTTATTTGCAATATTCATGATATGTTTTCAATAAATTCTTTATATATTACATGTTTAAATTTTTTTAAGAATCATTTCAAACGTTTCATTAAATATTAAGAATTACTTTTAAAATTAATAACTTCAAAATTTTATATATATATATATATATATATATATATATATATATATATATATAAATTTTAGTCATTATTTTTCTTTTTGCTGAGATCAGAGTTTTAGAAAATTCTTGTCTTTCTCTACGGTTTCTTTCCCAACCTCTTTGCTACATCAGATATGTAGATGACATTTTATGTATTGTTAGGATCTCTCAAATCGACCTTATAGTAAATACTTTCAATAATTATTATCCAAACTTACAATTCACCAATGAACTTGAATTTAACCAATCTCTTAATTTCCTTCATGTCACTGTATCCATTCACAATACTTCCATTCTGACCAATTGGTTCAGAAAACCTACATACTCTGGGTATGTTCTCAATTATCTTTCTGACAAACCAAAAGAGAGCTATGGTATACAATCTTGTAACAGAACTATATTGTTTTTAAATTCCAAGTTCCGTCAACACAACTTAAATATTGCCCGCAACATTTTAATCTCCAATGAGTACCCTTTAAATTTTATTATTAAACACATAAACAGCAGATTGAACAAAATCCATTATCCTACTGTCATTAGTCCCCAAACACCTCAAGCCAAATTTTTCTCACACTCCCTTATTACAAATTTATCCAAATATTCATAGAATATTAAATATCCATCATTTACAGATCCACTAATACCCTTGATTACTTGATTGATTGATTAAAAACCACAAGGACTCACTTGACACCTACAGCAAACATTGTGTTGTTTCCAAAATCTTTTGCTCTAATTGTAATTCCTGCTACATAGGGCAAAAAATACATTTCCTTAATACATATATCAAGGAACATATATCTAATATCAAACTTCCCATTGATAAACAATCTGTAGTATCCAAAGACATAACCAATTTTAAACATACATCTATTAATGTACAAACACACTTTGAAACTCAATTATTGCTATGATCCCTTATTATTACGCTAAACCTTCTGCTTTCCCATCGTCGTTGCTCCCTTATTGTTACGCTAACCCTTCGGCTCTCCCATTGTCGTTGCGTTTTCGTCGCTGTTGAGTTTTGTCAACTGACTAGTGCAGTTGTGTCACTCTAGGCTCTTCTTTGTACCTGAGGAAAGGGACAATTATCCCAGAAACATTGTGTGGTATTTATATTATCACCGTTTTGTCTGAGTTGGCTATGTTTCTTATTTATTATTAGTCTTCAGACTAGGCCGCTGCATGTCATTTGTGCTGTATTTATAGGCTTGGACACAAAAAATCCCTGCTGCTATCCCATTGGCCATTGAGAATCGTCTGACAACCACATCAAGGACACGTTTCCATGTAGTGTCAGCATTCAGAAATATGAACCTGGTGCTTAATTGTGAAAAATGTATGAATATATTACACCGGGAAAGGTTAAATTCATTAATAAGAATTCTCTTTGTACCTTAAGAGCATCAAAAATACTCCCAGTGTGTTGAGAATCAAAATATAATTGGTATTCAAGAGACTTAAAAATTTACTCTGAACTCTTTAGTAGAATTCATTGCACTTGACTAAGATTGTATGCAGAACATTGTTTTTCCCTTCCACTCCCACTCCTAGGAATTGAAGTACAACTTAACCGGCAAATTGAATGTTATAATTTAACTGAGCGACATTCATAACCCCGAATCTGACTCCAACCTATGTTGTTTTTGCATTAATTTTATGATCACCCCTTTGCCCCGACCACTAAGGGTGCTCCGCTCCCACACTGAAAGTGGTTGAAATTTTATGCAAACATCAGGATAAACACTATCAATCTGGTTGCCCCAAAAATCATGACACAAATATTATTAGCAAGTTTGAAAGTTTTCGCCCCCCATTCCCCCTTGAGGCGCTAGTCGTGTATTTCCCTGGGGCATTCTCCATGCAACTGCACCATAGCAGGTCTCCAGCAGTCCAATTCTTGGAATTGCTTACCTGTAGTAGGAGGAAGTACCGTAGGGAAAACAACAACCCATTCCAAACATAATTAATTTATTGAAAGTATAAACATGTACAATTATAAAATTTAGCCCTGATAAGCCAGTCATGAAAACTTAAGTATTGTTGTGGCAAACTAGACCCGAGAAAATGGATTTTATACAAAGTGCCCTACGCAACCATGATAAATGGCGATATTGATTACCAGACTGGGATCTCAGCAACACAGCGACGTCCCTCACAGCTGGTCATAGACTTGGTGCCTCTGATGGAGTCTCACTGAGCTGATCTAATCTTGCACAGTCCAAAAACAAGAGCAACTGCTTAGTAACACATCTACAGTCAGAATGTTCTCCAGGCACCCACTCCTAGTGACCAGTTTGTCCAACTGTCATCCTATTGGTCATTTTTATTTGTTTTGGACCAATCAAAGGTCCTAGAAAATCTGATGTAAACTTTATCAGCTAGAAGCCCCTCTGCACCTGCTGTTTTCGGCCCAGAAAACTCCCCAGATTTTAAGTAATGGAGGTAGAGTTATAATCCCCTGCTGGACTGGCACACCAAAAGGTATTTTCTGCTGATGTTGGAAGAATCAGCAAAACATAGTTGATCACACGACTAAAATAACTAACTAAAATATCATAATATATCACAGAAAGACACCTATCCTACAGAGGAAAGACATGTAAAAAATCTGGTCAAATTTGTTCCATGGGTGTATAATTTGCATGCAAAACATACACACAAACAGTCAATTTTATTTATTATATTAGAAAAAGATTAGATAGGTAGATAATAAACTTACCTGTTCGTCAAATACAGGATTCAAAATAAGTCCATTAAGAACAATCAACATTTGCACAGCAATAACTGGAATGTAAGGATCAGCTGTGTTTGCTTTTTGATCAAGAAGATACAAAACTGACTTCATAAAATCTAAAGAATTGGCCTTCTGTAAAAAAACAACAACATATAAATGCTAATATATGTGTGTGTGTGTTGTGAGTACATATGTATATGATATTAGTAAGCATATAACATTGTCAAAAATATTTGCAATATTGGTATCAAAAGGAAAGAGAGATAGATTGTGGCTTACCTGAAAGTAAAGTGCAGTATAGCCATAAGGAACTGAAGGTTGTTCTTTAAAATTTTGGAAGCTCTCAGAAAGGAGTGTTACATCATGCACAGACATACACACACACACACACATATATATATATATATATATGTATGCATACACAAACATATATAAGCATGCTCATACATACTCACATGGTCTCATGAAAGTTGGGATGGCAGGTAGGAAAGGCACTATTTAAAGGATGTTGAGTCCAGGGCTCCCACATATTCTGTCTCTGATGAATCGGGGGTAGAGCTTTAAGGATGGTGAGTGTGAAGCATTGGTCAAAATCGTTTATATTGTGGCTTTGGACGTGAGCAGCTATGGGGAATTGAATTTTGGAAACTTTGACAGTGTTACGGTGGTTGGCTATTTGTTCAGGGTGGGACTTTTGGTTTGGCCGATATGTAATGCAGGTCAGTCTACAGTTAATTTGGTAGATGTTGTGGGAGGAGAGGCAGGTGATGTTTTCTTTGATTTTGTAAGTTTTTGTGTGGTTCTGAAATGTTGTGGTAAGATAGGGCAGACATGGCATCTGTTCCTACCACAAAGTCTGCAAACCGACATGGGTGAGCGGTGGGGGTGTGGGTTTCGCAGAGGTTTGGTGCGTGTCTGAAGGCAATTCTTGGGCAGGTGGGGAGTATAGAGGGGGAGGATGGTTTTTAGTTCAGGGTTGAATTGCAGTCCAGTGTATGATAGGTGGAGAATGGAATTGATATTTTTGTAGTACAGGGAAGTAGTTGTTGTGAAGGGTGGACTACTTTTCTTGTTTTGGTCAAGAGTGGGTGTGGGTGTTTGGAGATTTGTTAGGTTATCTGTTTTTGGAGAAGGACTCTGGGATTGTTTCTATTGATGAAGGCGTTAAGGATCCGGTTGGTGTGAGAGGTCAGACTATTCCATGTGGAGCAAATATGTGCTCACTTGAGGGTGACTATATGGAAGAGAGCATTTCGTTTGGTGTGGATGGCAACTTGTGAAGTGCAGATATTGGAGTGTGTCATGGGTTTTATGTGGACAGTTGTGTTGATCGTGGCAGAACTCAGGTGTATGTCGATGTCTAGGAAAGTGACTTTGGTTGGGGAGTAGTTCGAAGTGAACTTTACGGGGACTTGGAGTTCAGGGTGTGGAACAGTCCCTCTTCCCTTTCCATACCAATATATATATATATATATATATATATATATATATATATATATATATATATATATTTGTATGTTCCTTATACAAAACTACACCGATGGAGCAAATTTCGTACACGTGTTCTTTGCGACCAGGAAATAAACACTGTCGGGGTGAGACGCGTCTACCACCCCCAGAAGCGGTGGTGGAAATATTTAAACATGCTAAAACAGTCAATATTTCAGTCGGATAAATATTTTTAGGGGTCTAAGATATTGATAGTGTTTCTACCGATGTTATCTGAGTATAGTTTCATCCCCTACAGGATGGGAAAGGAGCACTCTTAAGGATGAGGATAAATGGGCCTTACAAATAAATAATGAAAATAAATCCGAGATTACAGTCATATTAAAGGTTGTGGGTGTCGCAGAGTTTAATTATGATATTCAATTGGGCAAGGAAATTAACTAACATGTTAAACGGTCGATATTTGCGTGGAATAAATAATTTTAAGGTATAATTACAATTATAGCATTTCCACCCATTTAATGTTTGTAAAATGTCAACCCCTAGGTACATGAGCGAGTTCACGTTTAGAGATGGGTGTGGAGGTGAGATACCGGAAAATAACGCTAATACAACCGAGATTCTATTCAAATCGAAGGTAATGGTGTCCTAGTTTATTTATGACAATCTAACCAACCCGCAGGGGTGGACTGAGGTGAGAGAAGTTGGGCAGAGGTGGGTAGAAATAATGCAATTATTTTTGACAATGTCATATCCTTATATATATATATATATATATATATATATATATATATATATATATATATATATATATACACTCTTATGGAAAATGTGACAAGGTCAAATTAAATAACAGATTTGGATAGGAAAGAGAGACAGCAATGCTGACTTACCTGAAATCAATAGTTGGTCTAGTCTGGCATAGGTGGAAGTTCAAATTTTTGAGGGACATAGCAAGGACTTTCTGTACTAATTTTGTCATATTCACACTCACTGGTAGAAGGGAGAGGAACATCAGTTAAGTTTTCATTAAATTATTCCTCAAGTTTTCTTGGAGATTTCCTCAGCCACAAAAATAATTAGGCTAATGAAGTCCAGCAGGTTCTCGCTTAACAAAAAAAAAGAGGGAAAAATATTTTGAAGCTATGAAAAAAGACCTAGAGGAATCATTTAATGTAAATTTTAAGACTGATGTTCATCTCCCTTCTAGCAGTGAGTGTACTGGAAGTAAATTTGACAAATAAGAATACAAACTTAAAGAAAAATTTGCCTCAAGTAGAAAACAAGGCAAAATAATTAGTTCACTACCTGAATGATTCAACAAAGTGACATTTTCTTTCTATAAACACTTGACATAATTGGTTTCTTTTTTAAAAAAAACCTACATTATTGTAACACAAAATTGTCAAATAATTTTTCGTGCTTAAATAACCCAAAATGTTTGTATATTTTAAAGTTTATTAATTTTAAGCAATAAATTCAAGTACAAGAGTCTACTAAGTCGTTTAGTAATCTTCTTTCCCCAATTTTTTGCTGCATGTTTTAACACTAAGGAATCTGAGTCAATGTGAGTCGTACTATGTACTTTAGCCTTTTTTCCGTAATTAAAATAATCATTCTGATTAAGACACATTGATGAAATTTTGTGTGTTAATATCCACATTTTGTGTGTTTATTATTTTGTTAAAATTTCAAATTTTTTATTATGTTCTTTATGAGAACTGTAACTCGGTAATTTAGGAGAAATTGTGAAATTTGAAGGCCTGTAAAACATAATAGGAGGGATTTAAAAGGTATTAAAAAAATTACAGGTCTGGTTCTCCGTAATATTTTTAAGGGGAAGAAACATTAAAGTTGTGTTGTAAAAACTTCTTTGGACAAAAGAAAATCCTAAATTCTTCTAATTCTTCTAATTGAAACAAATTTTCTAATTGAAACATTTTTAAAGTTGAGTGTTAGGTCATTTCCTTACAACATTTTATTTCAAGTTGATATCTCAATAAACAAAAAAGTTATTTAAATTATCACTAACCTCTGAAAACGGCCAAAACAGCCAACCCTCATAAACAAAATGCCGGCCAACATCCAAAGTAGAAATAATAAAATTGTAAAACAAAAATAGTTTTGTACTCCCAGATACACATATAAACAGAAAATCCATGCGTAAAAATAAAATATGTCAGCATATGAATATGTGGTCAATTTCAGATAGATATACCCGCCCTCAAAAATTTGCCATGTTATTGCTTCCTATATATATATATATATATATATATATATATATATATATATATATATATATATATATATATATAAATCAAGTAAACATGTGGCATTGTCAAAATAATTCAATTGGATATGAAAGAATGACAGACAGTGGCTTAAATCAGAAGTTGGAGTCACCAGGCAGGGAACCAGAAACATGACAAATTTTCAAGAGCCTACGCCCTCTTCTTCAAGTGTAGGTCTGAACGTCTTGCTGGCCAGCTGATTGGGTGGCCAGCCTCTTTCATATCCAATTGAATTTTATATATATATATATATATATATATATATATATATATATATATATATATATGTGTGTGTGTGTGTGTGTGTGTGTGTGTGTGTGTACACTTCAATTAAAGAAGTAAAATCTATTTCATACTAACACCCTAGACAATTGCCAAAAAAATAAGTCCATTGGCTTTAATAATGATGTAGTAATAACAAGAACTAATAAATTATGTGTTTTATCATCTTCTTATAACCTGTAATAATCTCTCCTTAACACAACAGTTTAGTGAGCTTATTGTGTTCAACATATTTAAATTATTTTTATTATTACTTTAAAGCAAAGCTTTAATTATATCTGTGTTAGTAAACAATGTACATTGGGTGAAATTCATAAAATTGTATGAGTGAACAAGAGGCTAGTTTGATACCACAAATATAAATATAATTTGATTTACTTCATTTTCTCCTTCTCTCCCATCTTCCTGCAAAGAATCCTCAGGAATTAGAATCTTTAAATGTATTTTGAAATTTGAATTCATATCTTTCCAAAACTGGTCTTCATCTCCTACATCAAGAGATAGTATTCCACTTTCAGCCACCTACAATAGCAAAAAGGACTAAACAATGGGCTGATATGGGTTTTAAATAATAAACTAATAAACACCTAACTTAAATTAGTGAATGAATACAAAAAAAAAAATAGTATCAGAATTTCCATTCTTTCATTACCACTTCATTATCTTTACTTCATTCTACTTCGAATACTTAGAAACCATAATTTGTGTAATAATTGTCATATGAGTATAGTTGTTTACCTTGGAATGATTTACTAATACCATGAGGAACAGGAATTGAATTGTTACTAACAAACATTTATTAGATAGGAATATCTAACTGATTATAATAAGCAAAGAATGAAACAACAAACTTATATTTTCTATTAAAATGAAATTGACACAAAATAATTATTTATTTTAACTTTTATTTACCTTTTCAAGAAAGTCAGGTTGAATAGGTGGATTTTTCTGTGCCTTCAAAACTGTCAATAAATTCGGAAAAACATTTAGCATCTTTTGTCTTGGCGGCATTGTGTAAATTACAACACTACTCCAAGTGCTGTAAAACTAGTTATTTACTCTGAAAAATAATAATGATATGTTAGTCCTTTGAATTTTATTTTATAAATATAAAACACTAATTTCTTCCCCGTCATTTGCATGTGATTCAACTGCAATATATAAAGAACTCTCATCCAAATAAAATGTGATAAATAAAACCTTAATGATTTTGTACATAGTGTGATATTTACTTAATCGGTTTAAAGTAATTCCAGAAAAATATTTTCAAGAACAATTATTATTAAAGCAAATAACTTCGAATTACAAAATGCACTAACTAAAGCACTGGTGAAATGGTATTGCTTTAATTACATTTACAAAAATCATAAACCAATGTGAAAAGATATTGAACGTCTCTGTTCTTTTGGCGGTCATCAACAATAAGTTGACATTTTAAAATTGCTCAGCACTTACAACTGAATATCTTCATATTTCTTCATAATATTCAAGAGGAACTGTAAATTATCTCAAATATGTTTGATGAAACAAAACGTTCTCCATGAAAACAATAACAACGACTGAACTCAAATTTGAAATTGACATTTCTTAATAACAAATGAAACACGGTTAACAAACAACTGTCTACATAGCACAACCACACTTCAAATTTTGAAACCTAACTGATATTATTATTGGAGATAAATACAGCCTCTAGATTGGATGCTTAGTAAAAGTGGGAGGGGCATATTCAACTCAGCGGCAAGTTCAACACAACGATCATTTTGCAGGCATGTATGTAATCCATATTTAAAAATATTCAATGTTCAATATAATATTCTATTGATTATATTAAAATTAGGTCTACATTAAATCGTCATGATGGGTGAAATAATAAATAACAGGTGTTAACGATTTTCAAAATAAAAGTCAAATATTGTTTTACGTCTTCAAGTTAATAAACTTGTTATTTTCTTAATAATTATGCCTGTTATAATCATATTGTAAAATATGAAGGCATAATATGCATTTAAGAAGTAGACTGTTACTTGTGACGCAAATTATGATGTATTTGTTTCACTGTCATATATAAATAGGAATCACCGAATTCCAAACCCTGAAATCAACGATGGGTGCTCAATAAAATGAGGCTTCACTTGGCCTGAAGCTCAAAGTAAAAACACTAACGAGACGGAAGTAGCGGATTCGGTCAACTAGATGACGCAAGTGAACTGCTCGCAGGCTGAACACACAATAACACTCTAAGGACGTAATAAAAACACACCTGGTCGGAACAATCCAAGATCAGGAAACGCCTTGTGAAGCCTAGCCAAACTAAAACTCACGCGATGGCGTGAACATTAATGATTTTTTAATTTTATTAATAACTATTTACGATCTGCTGAAAATAAAAGCAATAAGTAAATATTGTGTATGAGTGTGGGTTGTATAGAAGACGCATACATTAATACGTCTTCTGTTGCAGTTTGGGTGTGGTGGATGATGTCGTTCCCCAAAGCTGGATGCCATACATCCAGACGGGTTAGAAGATGGTGTTGTATGTTAGGAGTTTGTTATCGAGGGAAAGTTTTGATATTCTACCCAGTAGCCAGAGATGTGTGCTGAGTTTTATGTTTAATTGTAGTCTTTTCTTCCATGTGAGGCCCTTGTCGAGATGCATTCCCAGGTATTTTGCTGAGTCAGACTGTGGTACAGGCTGTCCATTGAGCATTATTGGTGGGCATATACCCCGTCGTTTGGTAAAAGTCACGTGTACCGATTTTGTTTCATTTATTTTTGTGCGCCATCTTTTTAGCCAATCGTGGATGTTATTGAGGCTATTTTGTAGCTACGTGGATGCACTGACTAAATCATCCTCTGAGACTAATATCACAATCTGCGTATGTAGCTATTGCAGCTCTTTCACAGGTTGGTAGGTCAGCTGTGTATAGCAGATATAAGATCGGCCCCAGGACGCTGCCTTTGGGCACTCCAGAATTTATAGGGTTAAGGTCGGTTAGAGCATCTTCGTACTTGGAACAGTCTGCCATGTAAATACGATTTTAATAGTAGGTAAAGGTTGTCCGGTAGCCACTTCTTTAGCTTATATAGTAGCCCTTTGTGCCAAATTTTATCAAATGCTTGACTGCACTACAGTACTTTTTTGCTTCGAAGGATGCGTTAATAATGTCCACCACACGGTGAACCTGTTCTATAGTAGAGTGTGCAGTCCTGAAGCCAAATTGGTGATCAGGAATGACATGTTTGTCTTCTATGATACGGATTAGCCTTTTGAGTAAGTCTTTCAAATAGTTTAGAGGTAACAGGTAGAAAGCTTATAGGCCAATATGACTCGGCGAGGTTTGGTGGTTTGCCGGGCTTGTGTATTAGGATGATTTTCGCGACTTTCCATTGTGTCGGAAAGTGTCAAGTTCTTAGTATAGCGTTAAATATAATTGTTAGTAACTTGAGGCCGTTGTTCGGTAGTTATTTTAGTATACGGCCTGTAATTAGGTCGTATCCAGGGGACTTCTTTGATAGTAGTTTGTGTATCGCTGTTTTTATATCCCTCATTTTGAAGTTTTGAATAGGGAGCGAGAGTTGTAACGAGGCCTCAAGGTAGTGTTCTACTTCTTCTTCGGCTGTACCAGGAGCTCCCGGCAGTGGTTCAAAGACTCCTTTGAGATGGTTCGAACACTTCAGCTTTGTGAACATCGTTTGTCGCCCATGTTCCGTCCACAATGCGAAGTGGTGGTGCTGGCTTCACAGTTTGCCTGAGTCTTCTCGTGCCTTTTCATAACGAGTATTCGCTTTATTCTGTTGCGGTTCATTCCTCTAGGTACTCTTGGAAGAAGGAGTTCCTGAAGTCTTGTAGGAGTATTTTTAGTTCTCTGGAACAAACATTATATCGGCGTTTTTCCTCAGGGAACCGTCTATTGTGCCACTCTCTTCTCAATCTTCTTTTCTCCATTATTAATTTCCATTGGATATCCTCGTTTGGTTGACTGGGGTGTGTGTGGAGGGGTGGATTCCCAGGCAGCGTTCTGCACTAGTGTCTGGAATTTTTCATATAGTTCTTCGACTTTTGTGTGTGCTTGGCTAATTTACTTAGTTACGAAGAAATCTAAACAGTCTGGGAGTTTTGACAGGTCTGTTGGCCAGTAAATAAATAAATATTAAAAATTAATATTAACATATATGTATGAATATATGTATATATGTATAAATAAGATTCAAAAGAATCCGAGAATGATTAATAAATCACATTAACATACAAGCTGTAAAGGGGCTCGTAAGGTGCCTAATAAATTAATATTTTAAAATGACAGAGCGATACTTACAGGAATATCAACAAGGGTCGGTTCCTGTTTACCTCGGGGTCGTAGCAGCCTAGTCCGCGATGAGACCAGCTCATTGCTAGATTCATGGGCCCTCTCGTAAAACCTTACGGAATTTTCAAGGATCCGTTCGATTCAACGTAGGCATAGAGAAGATTCAACGGTGGGCCACCAACTGGAGGGTGAAGATCAACGCGTCGAAGAGCCAGTCGCTGCTGATCACCCCGACGTCGACCGGACAAACCTGTTCTGCGGCTCTTTGGAGAAGTTATCCCGTGGACCACGAAAGCTAAGTAACTGGGGGTAACCTTAGATACAAGGCTGACGTGGAGGCACCACGTTAATGATATTAAAAAAAAGGTAACAGCTAGGTTAAACGTCTTATATCCGATTTTTAATTCTAGTTCGAAGCTGTCACCGAGAGTGGGGCTCTCCATCTACATATCGCTCATCCGACCAATCATGGAGTACGCCTCACCAGTATGGTGCGGAGTCCCACATGGAGAAAATCTTCGCACTGGAGAGGAAGTTCCTGCGGTGAGCGTTGCATCTCCCGCCACGGACCTCCAACGCCGCAGTCTGGGACCTGGCAGGGATGAGCAACCTCGCCCACCCTTACTGAGAAGGTTCGCATCTGCAGGTAGTGACCTATGATGCGCACGTAGCAACTTGGAACGGCGGACCGCGTCAACTTGAACATAAGCCCCGACTGCCAGACGGAGTCGAAGGCTTTCGATACATCAAGGAGCACCACACCACAGTGCTGGCCCCTGTTCAAGGCAAGAGAGGCTCTCTCGACGACCCTCATGATCTGCTGCGTCTTGCCGTGGCCTTTCCTGAAACCAAACTGAAAGGAAGGGATTAGTTTTAGATCATCGAGCTCAATCTGGAGTCTTACCAGAAACAACTTCTCGAAGACTTTCGAGAGCGTCGGCAGCAGGGAGATCGGCCGATAGTTGCCCTTCGGTCCTTTCCCAGCTTCGGAACGGCGCAGATGATGGCGTGCCTCCAGGCGCGGGGGAATCTCCGCTGGCGTAGCAGGGCGTTGAATATCCTCCGGACCTACTCGATGGCCTCCGGCGGGAAGTTCCTCAGCAGGACGTTGGGGAGCCCGTCGTATCCCGGCGCTTTGTCGGCCGGCAGCTTGCGGAGGATGCTGCGTAGATCCTCGGTTGAAATCTCGGGGATTTCATCATCTCCTTCCTGTTTCCTGGAAAAATAGTTTCTTAAGTAATTGTTTACATACTCGACCTGTGCTAGATCTATTGGGTTTTCGACAGGGCGGAAGTTCCCTTCAAAGGCGTCTGCGAGCGCTTCTGCCTTTTCGGAGTGACTATACGCCGTGCCGTTTACTCCTGTGAGGTAGGGGATCCGATTCCTCTTCTTTACGTAGGATCTCGTGGCCGTCCAGAGAGTGCCGTCATACACGCTAAGGTTCATCAGCCGTGCTTCCCAGAGCGCATCTCTGTGCTGCTGGGTCGCAGCTCTGATGTCTCGGACCAGCCGATTCATCAAAGCTTTGGCCGACTTATCCCGCGTGTTCTGCCAGCACTTTCTGGCTCGGTTCTTCTCCCGGATCAGGTCCATGATGCTCGCGGGGAGGTCGGTCGTCCTCTGCCCGACGGGGCGCCGGGGCGCGGAGGTCTCGTTGGCGCAGTGGACGGTCATCTCCGTGATGAACTCCACTGCAGACTCGGTGTCCTCTGGATCCGGGGCCTCTGCGATGGAGTCGGCGAGTCCCTTCTTGAATTTCGCCCAGTCGACGTTCTTGTAGAATCTCGGCGCTTCGATGAGGTCGAGATCTGCTTTCATTCTGAAAAAGACAGGATTATGATCAGACGACAGGGCTTGCAACGTATAGCAATCCCAGATACCTGTAACTCCCTTTGTTACGGTAATGTCTAGGACGTCTGGGGCTCGTGCACTCCTCTCCCGGCAACACGCCGTAACGCGATACCACTTCTGTTGCACACTCGGGAGTTCCATTGCGTGTGTTTGGCGTTGAGGTCGCCCATCAGGATGACCTTCCTTCAGAGGGGGAGCAGCTTCTTGACGTCGTCCGCGGCGATCCGATGCGACGGCGGATGATAGGCGCTGACTACGAGTACCTCTTCGTCGCGCAGCTGCAGTACGGCTCCCGTCGCTTCGATGCTCGGTGTCGGCGGCAGCGGCAGCGGAAGGAAGTAGTGCGGGATGTACCTCTTGACGTAGATGGCCGTTCCTCCTCCAGCGGTGGGTCTATCCGTGCGGTAGCAGTGGTAGTTCGCGACTCCCACTGCTACTGCCGGCTTGAAGTGGGTTTCTGAAACAGAACAAACGTCGTTATTTTGGTTAGTCAACAACTGTCTGAATTCGTCAGCCTGTTTCAAAATGTCATTAGCATTCCACATACAGAAGCACAACTTACGAATATTAAAACCCATAAGTTGGCCCTGCAGTTGGTCCTCCGTTGGATGTGAGTTTCCCCATCATAGCTTGAAACATCTGGCTAAACATCTGCGTAACCATCATTGTTACTTGCGTGATAATGGCCTGCATTTCCTTACGGAAATCGGCCATGATTTCGTGAACGCCGGCTAGCGTCACTTGTGGCTCCTGCCTCGGTGCGGGGGTCTGCGCCGGCTCCTCGTCCCGGAAGGGTGCTGGTGGTGGCGGAAGTGGACGGGCCTCCCTAGGCTCCGCAGGCTTCTGCTTTCCTACTCGGAGGACGTCAGCGAAGGAAATGCTCCCGCTGACTTTCTTGGTCGGCAGTGTCGAAGGTTTCTTTTCCTGGAACATTTTTAAGTACGACTTATAGTTGGGGCATCCTTTCCAGTTGGCGGTATGCCCAGACTGGCCGCAGTTCCCACACTTCAGCTCAGCGCGGTCCTCGGTCTTTGGGAATGTGCAGTCTCTCGTCGGGTGGTCTCCGGCGCAACGGACGCAGACCGGCCGACGAGTGCAGTGCCCAGACACGTTCCCAAATCGCTGGCAGTTGAAGCATTGGGGAGGTCCGCGGCTAGCCCGGAGCTTCTCCACCGTAATTTTCAAATTAAAGAATGCATCCAGTTGATACAAAGCCACATTCTGTGGCTTACTCTGGCACACAAGAAGAAATAGCAGCATCGGCTCCTTAGTCCTCGGGTGGGACAGCCGATGCACCGACTCCACGTCGAAGGCCAGCTCGTGGAGTTCCTCCTTTATGTCGTCGGTCGGGGTCTCCAGTGGGAGTCCTCGGACGACCATCTTCATCTTCTTTAGTGTGGAGTGCGTGTGGTACTCCATCTTGCGAGTTGTCACCTCGTTGAATACGGCGACGTAGTCCTCCGATGACCGCGTCTTGATACGGACGCCACCTGAAACAAGCTTAATCTCAGACTTGTGCCAATACAATTTCCCGATATCTCGGGTAAAAGTATGGAATTGCCCATTGACTTTTACAACAATGGGCGGGATACTGAAACCCTTAGTTGCGGTTGTTGTCCTCTTCTCTTGTCCTTCGGGCAGAGCAGCCATCTCCAGGACAGAGAAGTTGTTGCTGATAGCAACTTCTTCCCTGACCAGTGGTTTCGGCTGCTTGGCCCCCTTCTTCACGAGGACGAAAGACTCGTCGCTCGTGGACGGGGTCGGCAGCTGTGGGGTCG
Organism: Zhengitettix transpicula; assembly: GCA_037074705.1. Classification (NCBI taxonomy): domain Eukaryota; kingdom Metazoa; phylum Arthropoda; class Insecta; order Orthoptera; family Tetrigidae; genus Zhengitettix; species Zhengitettix transpicula. The sequence goes on along the minus strand of CM073590.1, from coordinate 35,424,427 downwards.
GCGGCTGGGGTGTCGGCGGCTTCGGAGTTGGCGGCTGTGGGGTCGGCATCTTTTCGGGGTCGTCTCCTTCGGTGTCGGCTGCTTCGGAGTTCTCTCCTGGGCCAGCGGCGGGCGACGAGGCCTATCAGCGACAGGCCTGGTCGCTCCGCTGCTGCTGGCTTTGCCGGCAGTACCCGTGCGGGTAGCCGGCGCCATATCGCTGACTGTGAAAAACTACAGAAGAAACCTAGGACAATTAATACAAGAGATTAAAATGAAGACGAGAAAACGCCTTGGGGAGCACCCAAAGTTAGCCTTAGAAAAGTCGGAGACTTCTCGGACAGAGCCCGAGAAAGAATCCAACTGCGGGACGCCGGCTGCTTGCTGGAGGAAAACTCGATCCACTTCAGGAAGTCCAGGACCAGCAGCAGCGGTGATATCTAACCGGAGGTCCAGCCTCCACTTCTAGTTGTCGGAGTTCCTTCCTCGTGGAATCTGCTCCGCGGTGACGAGATATATTATGCCTATAACATACTAATATTCTGTCATTACTAAAATGTCATTATTTGGTTAAACATTCATACATAACAATAGTAAATGCCTTTACGGCTACCTAACTGTTCGATTCACACTCTCATTCATACACTCATTCATTCACTTATACCGCTGCTGCTGTTGCAAGTCCTTCGCCTTCCGCTACGTTCCTCGGGCGACGCTCTCCGTTCTTTCTAATTTTTAGGAGGGGAAAAGGGGAATGAAAAATAAATAAGTGTAGATAAATATAAAAAAGTAATAAATAATATTAAAATAGTTATATATATATATATATATAACTAAGATTCAAACGAATCCGAGAACTATTAGTGTATCGCATAACATACAAGCTGTAAAGGGGCTCGTAAGTTGTCTAGTTTATTAATTAATATTTAAATTGACAGAGCGATACTTACAGGAAGATCGACAAGGGTCGGTTCCTGTTTACCTTTTTTTCAGGGTCGTAGCATCCTAGCGATGAGACCAGCTCATTGCTAGACTCATGGGCCCTTCCATAAAACCTTACGGCGTTATCGACGATCCGCTCCCACAGGTTGCTCATCCCTGCCAGGTCCCAAACTACGGCGTTGGATGTCCGTGGCGGTAGATGCAGCGCTCGCCGGAGGCACTTCCTCTCCAGGGCGAAGATCGTCTCCATGTGGAACTCCGCAGGGCAGTCCCATGCTGGTGAGGCGTACTCCATGATCGGTCGGATGAGCGATATGTAGATGGAGAGCCCCACTCTCGGTGACAGCTTTGAACTGGAATTAAAAATAGGATATAAGAGATTTAACCTAGCTGTTACCTTTAATATCATTAACGTGGTGCTTCCATGTCAGCCTTGTATCTAAGGTTACCCCCAGATACTTAGCTTTCGTGGTCCACGGGATCACTTCTCCAAAGAGCCGCAGAACAGGCTTGTCCGGTCGACGTCGGGTGATCATCAGCGCCTGGCTCTTCGACGGGTTGATCTTCACCCTCCAGTTGGTGGCCCACCGTTGAATCTTCTCCAGGCCTACGTTGAGTCGCTTTCCCACGACGTGCTCGTCCCACGATGCCGTGATGATTGCAGTGTCGTCCGCGTACTGCGCGATGTCTGCTCCAGTTCCTGGCTTCGGGATGTCCGCGGTGAAGACGTTGTACAGGAAAGGTCCGAGAACGCTGCCCTGCGGAACGCCTGCCAGGATGCTCCTTCTTGATTAGAGAGTCTCGCCCACCCTTACTGAGAAGGTTCGCATCTGCAGGTAGTGCCCTATGATGCGTACGTAGCAACTTGGAACGGCGGACCGCGCCAACTTGAACATAAGCCCCGACTGACAGACGGAGTAGAAGGCTTTCGCGACATCAAGGAGCACCACACCGCAGTGCTGGCCCCTGTTTAGGGCAAGAGAGGCTCTCTCGACGACCCTCATGATCTGCTGCGTCGTACCGTGGCCTTTCCTGAAACCAAACTGAAAGGAAGGAATTAGTTTCAGATCGTCGAGCTCAACCTGGAGTCTTACCAGAAACAGCTTCTCGAAGACTTTCGAGAGCGTCGGCAGCAGGGAGATCGGCCGATAATTGCTCGGCTCCCTACGGTCCTTTCCCGGCTTCGGTACGGCGCAGATGATGGCGTGCCTCCAGGCGCGGGGGAATCTCCGCTGGCGTAGTAGGGCGTTGAATATCCTCCGGACGTACTCGATGGCCTCCGGCGGGAAGTTCCTCAGCAGGACGTTGGGGAGCCCGTCGTATCCCGGCGCTTTGTCGGCCGGCAGCTTGCGGAGGATGCTGCGTAGATCCTCGGTTGAAATCTCGGGGATTTCGTCGTCTTCTTCCTGTTCCCTGGAAAAATAGTTTCTTAAGTACTTATTTACATACTCAACCTGTGCTAGATCTATTGGGTTTTCGACAGGGCGGAAGTTCCCTTCAAAGGCGTCTGCGAGCGCTTCTGCCTTTTCGGAGTGACTATACGCCGTGCCGTTTACTCCTGTGAGGTAGGGGATCCGATTCCTCTTCTTCACGTAGGATCTTGTGGCCTTCCAGAGAGTGCCGTCAGATACGCTAAGGTTCATCAGCCGTGCTTCCCAGAGCGCAACTCTGTGCTGCTGGGTCGCAGCTCTGATGTCTCGGACCAGCCGATTCATCAAAGCTTTGGCCGACTTATCCCGCGTGTTCTGCCAGCACTTTCTGGCTCGGTTCTTCTCCCGGATCAGGTCCATGATGCTCGCGGGGAGGTCGGTCGTCCTCTGCCCGGCGGGTCGCCGGGGCGCGGAGGTCTCGTTGGCGCAGTGGACAGTCATCTCCGTGATGAACTCCACTGCAGACTCGGTGTCCTCTGGATCCGGGGCCTCTGCGATGGAGTCGGCGAGTCCCTTCTTGAATTTCGCCCAGTCGACGTTCTTGTAGTTTCTCGGCGCTTCGATGAGGTCGAGATCTGCTTTCATTCTGAAAAAGACAGGATTATGATCAGACGACAGTGCTTGCAACGTATAGCAATCCCAGATACCTGTAACTCCCTTTGTTACGGCAATGTCTAGGACGTCTGGGGCTCGTCCGCCGGGCGGGTAGTGAGTTGGTTCCTCTGGGGACCAAACGTGCACTGCTGTCCCGGCAACACGCCGTAACGCGATACCACTTCTGTTGCACACTCGGGAGTTCCATTGCGTGTGTTTGGCGATGAGGTCGCCCATCAGGATGACCTTCCTTCGCAGGGCGAGCAGCTTCTTGACGTCGTCCACGTCGATCCGATGCGACGGCGGATGGTAGGCGCTGACTACGAGGACCTCCCCGTCGCGCAGCTGCAGTACGGCTCCCGTCGCTTCGATGCTCGGTATCGGCGGCAGCGGAAGGAAGTAGTGCGGGATGCACCTCTTGAAGTAGATGGCCGTTCCTCCTCCAGCTGTGGGTCTATCCGTGCGGTATCAGTGGTAGTTCGCGACTCCCACTGCTACTGCCGGCTTGAAGTGCGTTTCTGAAACAGAACAAACGTCGATATTGTGGTTAGTCAAGAACTGTCTGAATTCGTCAGCCTGTTTCAAAATGCCATTGGCATTCCACATACAGAAGCACAACTTACGGATATTAAAACCCATATGTTGGCCCTGCAGTTGGTCCTCCGTTGGCTGTGGGTTTCCCCATCATAGCTTGAATCATCTGGCTAAACATTTGCGTAACCATCATTGTTACTTGCGTGATCATGGCCTGCATTTCCTTGCGGAAATCGTCCATGATTTCGTGAACTCCGGCTAGCGTCACTTGTGGCTCCTGTCTTGGTGCGGGGGTCTGCTCTGGCTCCTCGTCCCGGAAGGGTGCTGGTGGAGGCGGAAGTGGACGGGCCTCCCTAGGCTCCGCAGTCTTCTGCTTTCCTCCTCGGAGGACGTCAGCGAAGGAGACGCTCTCGCTGACTTTCTTGGCCGGCACTGTCGAAGGTTTCTTCTTTTCCTGAAACATTTTAAGGTAAGATTTATAATTGGGGCAATCTTTCCAGTTGGCGGTATGCCCAGACTGGCCGCAGTTTCCACACTTTAGCTCAGCGCGGTCCTCGGTCTTTGGGACCGTGCAGTCTCTCGTCGGGTGGTCTCCGGCGCAACGGACGCAGACCTGCCGACGAGTGCAGTGCCCAGACACGTGCCCAAATCGCTGGCAGTTGAAACATTGGAGAGGTCCGCGGCTAGCAAATCAATAGTTTGAATCTGTATTGCCATCCAACCTCTCATGAAGACAAAAATTCATCTGTCATCTCCCTAACTTTCTCTGCACTTCTGTCACACAAACCCATCTCAAGATAAAAGTGTTAACAATGTCCTCTTCCATCCACCATGATTCACAGGTCTTCTCACCACATGGTCAGTGACTGCAAGACCTATTAGCATTGGGTGGCTTAAAACTTTAATTCTGTGAGCTATATGCCCCCCAAAAAAATATCCTCAATGTAGAGGGCCCTTGATAATCTGTAATTAAAAATTCTGTTTGTATCTGGTCAATTAATGGATGGAAAAGGTCTAATAACATATCTGCTTACTTAATGTGATACTTTGCATCCACAAGTGGTATTAATATGACACTGTGTGTGTTTGAAATTGTAGCAATAACATCCACTATTGCATAGTCAACATGCTTTCCAACATGTTCCCCTATGCAATGTGGAAAATTCCATTTCTGGTTGAAAGCCCCAGTATTTCTGCTCCATTCATTGCTGATGATGGTAACTGAAAACAGTTAACAATTGATATGAAAACAAATGTGACTGGGGTGCCACTATCTGACAGTAATCAAAAATTATTTCTGTTCATTTTTATGCATTAATTAACTTCAATGAAGAAGACTATAAAAATGTCAGCATATACTGCTTAATTTTATTGTTTTGCAGACAAATGAAGGTAGTGAAGCAAAAGAGAGTACAAGTATCATAAATGTAGCAACTGCGTCAGGTACTCAGAAAAGGAAGCCTGATGCTTTATATGAAGCTGCAAATATCAGTTTTATTAAAAGAAACAAAGTGGATGAATGGCAACTATTCTGTAACTATTTGGCGGAAGAGTTCCGAAACATGTAGCGAAAGCAACAAAGGGAATTGAAGCAAACAATTCTCCAATATATATTTCAAATTGGAGAGGAGAAAAATCAAGGAGATGGCAAGTCTGTCATGCATATGCATTTTTACTTGGAGAAAAATTATTTTTACTGTCTATCTTAAGTCAATAATCCTTTCAGATGAAGCTGAACAAGCAGAAAGGCCATCATAAGCAGCTGGGAGAGTAGATGAACTATTGTAAATATATTTTTGTGAAATAAATACAGGACCCACTGATTTTTTTATTTTCTTTAATTTCTCAGAGCAGTTGTTTCACCACACACTTTTGGTACAATTTTTTATATTGTTGAGTCTCATATCATAAATAGGTATGTCACTGATTTTCAGGAATCACCTGAAATCAAAATTCTTCATTTAGAATAATTGCAGTTAAATGTAAAAAACTAATCTTGTATTATTATATTTATAATATTTATAATACATTATATTTATATTTAGAAATATAAATACTCAACTCGTGCCATCTTTGGAGTCGACGCTCCATTACTGTGCTGCGTTTCTTTGATTAAAGTCAACCTTTGCTTAACTCTCTGACAGAACGCACGTCGCTGTGCAATGCTTTGTATATGTAATACTCTGTGCAAATAAAGTTCTGTTCCGCATAACTGTAACGGTTATTTGTCACTGAACAGTGATTTTTATCCGGTCACAGGGCCAGAAAATTCAGGCGTGTGACACAAAAGAACACGAACTGAACAATACCGTCTAACATCTCTAGCATGGCCGGCATGTTCGCAAACACGACTCGCGTCGAATTATTGAACAAACATAATTACGATACGTGGTGCATTCAAGTCGAGGCGTTGCTGACAAAAACTAAAACATGGCAGTACGTCAACGGTGACACATAGACCCTAGTGGAAGTGAAGCATCGTAAACTGCCACCATGCAAGAAAATCTAACTGCACGGAGAGTTCAAGAAGGGGAGGCAAAAAGTGACCTCATCTTTTCAATCAGCCCCGATCAACTACGGCATATTCGTGGATTCAAAGAGGTATGGGACAAGCTAAAATCCGTGTACGCATCTCAAGGCCCAACGAGAAAAGCAACACTTCTCGAAAAACATTTGCTCGAAAAGACGCATGATGGCGATGACGTACGCGATTATTTGTCAAAATTAATGCACATTGTTGACAAACTACACACTATGAATATCGAAATAAACGCGACTTACTATCAATCATTCTTCTTCACAGTTTACCTCCGAGCTTTGACAACTTCTTTGTAATTAAATCTCGCGACCAGTTACCTAGTATTTACATTTTAATGGTTCAGATAACTGAGGAGCACGACACAAAAGCAGCGAGACAGGAGCCGAGGCTGCTCTCTCGCCAATCGGAGCAGTCTAATTAAGAAGTAAAACAGAGGACAAAAATACCAACAAGGTCAAAAGATTCAATATATTGTTCTCGGAGTTCAACCTTGTTTTGCATAATTATATTAGAACGATAGAGCTTTTAGTCGTCGAAACGTTGCGTTCTAATATAATTATGCAAAACACGGTTGATCTCCGAGAACAATATATTGAACAATTACACCGGGAAAGGCTTCAATCTCTGAAGGTCGAAAGAGCCAAAATATCAGGGTCAACACAACTCTACATTCGAGAAGCCGGATTCAGTAGTTACAGCGAGAAGAGAAATCACACTGAGAACGTCTGTCGCAAGAAACGCAGAGATAAAGAAGATGCAAACCTTGCCAATTCCTATTATGCAAAAGAAGGCATCGTAGCTAACATCCTACGATTCAAAACCGGATTCGAGATGGTATCTATACACATTTTTCTTCCAACACTCAACCGAATTCAACAGTGGTATAAACTTGGCAAACAATGCGACAACCCGAGTAGTAGGTAAAGGTGAGTTGTTCCAACGGAAAACAAGTGTCACCCACGACTCTTCTCAATACACCATACGTTCCGGATCTCCGAGTAAATTTGATGTCTGTATCGAAGACAAAGGACACACTGTGCTCTTCACCGAAAAATCGGCCGTGGTCCAGGACAAACGCGGGAAAATCAGGGTGATAGCCGATCGTCAAGGGGACTTTTTCTTCCTACGACAAGGAAAGAGATCGTGTAATATCGCAATTGGTTCAACGACTAATTCCATGGGCACTGATATCTATATTGAGATACTAGATATGCTACCGAAGGTGTTGAAGAGAATGACGGAGCAAGAGGGGGACTAGAAGTTTCAGTCGCTGTAAAATGCTTTGTCTGTACACTCTGTGTAAATAAAGTTTTGTTCCGCATAAGTGTAACGGTTATTTTTTGGCAATATGTGTAACAATTTTGATGTTTACATGCTGGATGAAGAGTTCTCGGGTTTCCAGACGGGTGTGCAGTTTGTTGTCCACGTTTCTATGGCTGCCCCATCTTCAGGTGAAGTGCCGTCAAATTCTTTTTTTAAAAAAAATGAGTGATACAGAATGAAGAGCGTAGGGCTGAAGGAAAAAGTGCCGATAATTCAACCTGAAGGGTTTCCTTACCGGGAAAAAACCTCAGCGATAGTTAGATGCGTTTAAGGTCACTTAACTAGGATACTGTTCCTGTGCGACAGCAACATGCATATGGTTGCATTCAGGTATCATGCAGGTCGATCCTCTTCTCGTCGTAGACTCCGGATCCCGGTACACGTCCTGAGAAACCGTAATATCGTCCATTAATAGCAGAATGTTTCATTCCCGGTGGATGTCTTGCCCTCCAAGGTGCCTTGGCGATGATTTTAAGGACCTTGTTTTGTACAGTCTGGAGGTTACGTAGATGTGACTTGGCTGTATAGCCCCACACTGGTCCTGCATACGTCAGGATTGGCCGTATGAGTGTTAATTATAGGGCGCGGACTGTGGATGTGTTGAGGGTGCTTGTTCTGTTAAGCAAAGGGTATAGCTGTTTTATTCTAATGTTTGCTTTTCGAATGGTGTTCGTGATATGGAGTCTCCATGTCAGGACCGGGTCAAATGAGACTCCTAGGTATTCAACCGTGTCTCGGAATTGAATCGGGCGCTTGTGGAGTGTGAGTGGACGACTGTCTTCGTGTAGTAGTGCCTCGCATTTACCAACGTTAATCTTGATTCGCCATCGTGTTAACCATGGTTCGATTGTGTTGAGTGCGCGTTGTAATTTATTATTAAATGTCGATGGTCGCCTCCACTGAGCAAAGATGGCGGTGTCGTCTGCGAATATGGTGACCTGGGTTTCTGGTGTTGTGGGGACATCTTTAATGTAGATGTTGTGTAGGACTGGCCCTACGATACTTCCTTGAGGCACTCCCTTACAGTTGATTGTGTTGTATTGACTATCACTTGGCTTGCTATTGTATAAGGTGTGGAGACAGACAAACTGCAGCAAGTTTCTGAGAGCTTACAAGCTAATTCCTCTCTTTTGGAGACTAGTCTCAGCATAGTATCGTTTTGTCTTTTGAGAGTCTTGGTATATAAAAACCCCAAACTATAGGATCTGTCAAAAAATTGGAATTGTCGAAATTATCACTTACATTTTCAGTGTGATTCACAGGAGATTCAATATAAGATTTCACGCTGTGTGCAATTAGGTATTAAATATCACTTTTTGATAATTAAATAATAACCCTCTACCTTAAAATAAACTAACTCTTAAAATGCAACATTGCTGAGGTAATTCAAAGAAGAAAGTGTGGCATATGACACTAAAATTCATCACACCATTTCTCACTTTAATCAAAATTGAATTTTGTGAATAAATTATTTCATCATTGATACTAAACATGAAAAGAATCCTGGTGAAGGCATGGATTTCCATACTGAGAAACCCCCACTCATCAGTTCCCTAATAAAGAAATGCAACATGGTACAAAGTTAGTAATTATCTTAGCAGTTGATGTGACTATAAATAATATATATTATGCAAGTTATTAATATATTTAATAATTATATATATTATATTTAGTGATACATCAACAATATGTACTTAGAAAATTTATGGTTTCTACATGATAAATGCAGCTCTCCAGCAAGGGTCATAAAAATTATTTACCATAAATTCATCTTAAGTATATATTTTTGATAATCTGAACAATTTTGCCAACTTTCTTTATGTAGTAGAAAGAATAGGGTCCTCTAATATTTTTGTGTGGATTGGAATCTACGTAATCAATAATCTATTCTCCAATTGAAATTAAAAATACTATGCAAGGCACACATTGCAGAACAATATCACTTAATGTGTTTGGAATCAAATTAATAATAGGTTATCAGAGAACCCTGAATTTCCTGACCATTATCTCAAATACTTTCTCTATTCTTCACAAATCTCTGCTTAATTAACAATCGCTAATCCTGTATGGTGCTGGCTATTCCTGAAATGTTTAAGGTTTCAAAATATATTATTTCAAAGCAAAAGTTTAATCAACTACAACTGTGTGGGGCAATTATTTGTGGAATATAACTGTGTTTTTTTTCTAAAGCTATGTTCAGATAGGATTATTAACACACTGTTACATTCTCTGTAAATATAAATTAATTGGCATAAGCCACACCTTCTAAACAATTTTGTGAGAGTTTTTATGACTGAAGTACAATATTCCCCAATTCTTTGCCAATTACAATGTTTATCATTGATAGTGATTCCATTTGTATTCAAATTGATCAACTAGCAATGTTTGGAAACTTAATTTTCATTTTTGCAAAATTTAATAAAAATTATATTAATTTCAATACTCTGACAGTCATCCATGAAATCACAATAAGCAAGACACAACTATTGATATATTTATTAGGTTTTAGGATTTTTCAGAAGACCATGATACGTGTCAAATAGACAAATCTCAAGACTTACTATCCAGATTTAACTCAAATGTACATACACCTTATGCCCTTCACTGCACATAACAAAATTATGCAACCAGTGTTAATATTGAGTCAATCATCTTACATGTGTGTGTTAAATTTTCCAATCCCCCTTTGAAACAACAAACTGAGTTTGACATAGATATTCATTCTGCTGCAACACTCTGATTGCTCAGATGAATTGCATGAAACAAGATCAACCACTCAGGCAGAAGCTGTCTGCATGCTGAGGTAATCATTCTCGTTATTACAGAATTCTTGTAAACACAAAAATATTTTGTATGAGGGACAAAGAAGGAACTACAACTACTTTCTTTGTCTCTCATACAAAATATTTGAGGTTGTACTCAAAGTTCTATCAGCTCATCTTCATTCTCAATTAAAATATTTGGTTTTCTGAAAAGGCAGTCTAAAACCTGACAAATTTTGAGCGTTTTCAAGATAGTCTCACTATATACCTGTATAACAGTGTTATTGGAAATAGCAAAAGTCTTAGTTATTGTCAAGATCTGCTTGAAGCATAATATTTGTTCATTCCTCAAAAATGTGTGGTTCATTTAATGTATTTCATCTACACCACGAATAGCCCAAAAAAGAATACTATTTAACTGTTCAACCAATGGATCATAAAACCAACAAATTTCTAGCTATAGGTTCTGAATGAGATATGGAGTGTCAAAATCACAAGTCAGTTCTTCAGTAAAGGCAGAGAAAAGTTGGTTACATACTGACCCTAGAATTTGTTTGGGAATAAGTAATATTAGTGAGGAAAGTGAATTATCTGATGACTCTTTGGCTCAAGGTTCATGTAGGGGTACACATTATACTAAAAAACAAAAATACCGAACTGTATATAATACATATTAAGTAAAATGTTCCAACAGTGAAGCTTGTAATTACTTCAAATATCTGAATACCAATCATTTCTACCAATTTTTTTCAATCTGTGAAATCTCATTGCCTAGATGGAGATGACAAATTACCATCTGTATCATGTTTTTTAAATGAAATGTAGCTATCAAAAATCCAGTTCTTTGTAAACAGAAGGATTAAGTTGAATTAATTAATATAAGGAATTTCACACAATGTGTAAAGTAATTTGGGTCACTCTTTACAAAATTCTGTCATTGAGATAGATCTTCTGGAACACCAATATGCGTGATATCTGTCACACACCATTTCACATAATTCGCATCTGGTTGATGAAAGCTTTTTGATTTACAAATCTTGTGGTGAAAACCGTGCATGGCAAAACGGGTTACTGTGTTCGTATGATGCTCTCCTTCATTCGTTTGTCATCATGGTGGTGGTACTGTAGAAATAGTCCCATATCTGGTTCTTCTTTTCCTTTAGTTCTTCGATCACGTGTTGATATGTAGGTGTAGATGGCAAAGTTAACCCTGATGTATAGCATAGGTCTTCTAAGTAGAAAGATTCCTTTGTGAGTTCATATGCAAGTCGTGATGGCATATATTTTGAGACACACAGTATCTTTTTCAGAAAAGTTGCTTTAATCTTTTCAATATCTTTCTATTTAGTTTCTCCCATATTAATTCCAAACCGTATGCGACTATTGGTGTGACTTTTGCTTTGTAGAGGGAGATGGCCGTGTCTATGGAGAGTTGTCATATCATCCTAATATCTTGCATTGCTCTGATAGCTGCGATTACTTTTTCTTTTACATGTAGTGTGAATGTGCTTCCTGTTGGTTGTAAACCCTATTTTGACAATTCCTATCATAAATATTATTATTTTACACTTATATGGATATTACAATTCAATTTTGACCTCATTTCTTTTAAAGAGTAAATATTTTCAGAACTACTTTTATATTCTTCAATAAAGTTGGAGATAATTAATATTTTAATTTAAAATTAATAGAGTATTCACCAGAACCTTCAGATTTCAATTTTTGTTTTCTTCAAGATCATAAAACACAAACAGCACTAATATATCAAAAATTAATGATAATTAATTATTGTTTTCAACAAGTTTCTCTAAATCTACAGGCATATGAATTTTGTGAAAATAAAAACATTTTACCCTTATCATACGGGCCCAAATTAATATTTCAATACACGAATTCTAAAGTAAAGGTACTCAATCTAGATGAAAATAAGTTTTTCTTCATTTTTCTAATTTATTTTGAAAAGTAAAGCGATACAAAGGAATTATAAACATTATTATTAGTAGGTTGGTGCAGGAGGTATGATGTCAGTGGTGCTACGAAACTAATCTTTAGCCACATGTCCTTACACTTGTTCAATAACATGTTTTATATAACCAACAAATTACATATATTACCCATTTGTATTTCAGTCACTATAACACGAATTCCATTATACAGATGTCTATCTGTATTCTTGCTAAATGTAGATGTGTACACTGCAAGATTGTTGATTATATTACAAAAATAGAAATTACATTATAATTTAATTAATTCCAACTGTCCTCAAAAAATATTTTTAATTCCAGTAAATCCAAATTATTTATTTGCATCAAATCACTGCAGTCTTTTTTAATAGATTTTGCTGCAAGCTTCCACGTAATCCCTAGACATTCTTTGGATATTTGCAATAATTCTTCAACATCATGTTTTTCATTACCATGCTGTTTCTGAATGCTTTGTACATCATACACAAACTTTGCTAATATTTTAAGTATTTTCTTATAATGATGTTGGATTCTTGGCCATACTTTTATTAAAAGCATATGAAATGAAAGTATTGAGTATCTAGAATAAGTTCTACTTGCATACTCAATGCTTTGCAGATACTCTTCTAAAACTGACAATATTCTATCACACCAATTCGTAATACACAAAGGCATGTCTTTAATGTATATGTAGAGTGATTCAATGTAAGCTTCTCTAAACTTAAAGTTTTGATTTAACTCCATATTATTGAGAAGAATATTTAAACATTCGTCATATTTACACCAAGAGACACAATATTCTCTTCTGTCATAGTTTTGTTCTATTTTTTTCAGAACAACAACAATGCAAAAAATTACACTTTTTACCAGAATATGTTCTCTGTTATAAAGACAATGTTTGACAGCTGAATAAATAACATCACCACAAAAATTCAGATCTGTGCTTGTAACGTTATCTGAAATATGATGTAAACATTTAATTCCCATTGCTGTGTTGTCTGGGATAAAGTCATCCACTAAAATCAGTGCAGTAGGAAGGACATGATTTATATGCTCACTTAAATCTGGACTTTTCACTTGAAACAATAACCACATAAAACAAGAAACAGAAGCTGGATACGTTTTCCAGGTTTCTTGAAGCAACCGAGGGCGAAGAGTTAGTAAAACTGGCTTAAATAACATGGGGTGGTCTGCAAAATATTTGTATTTACAACCCACCAAAACTTCTGAAACATTATCACAATTTGTTAATTTGTAAATATGTGAAAGTATTGCTTCTGTGCACTTCACTGTTTCTTTTGTACACCAATGACTTTCTGCCGACAGTTCCCCACACAAAACCAGTAATGATGTAAGAAATTTTGACTTGGCACTTTGTTTACTTCCAGTATTTTTATTGATAACAAGCAGTTGTACAAATTTCTTAGTAAAAGCCTCTACTATTTTAAAATTGTTGTGGTTTCTTGATCTGTATGCTTCAAAGTCAGATAATTCCGAAGGTCTGTCAACTCCAGCTTCGAATTTGGGCACCAAACAATCATTTACTATGTTTTCTCCCAAAGTCCATACATGATTTGGTACATTTTGTGACTTGTTACTTATAAGGTTATCCAGCTCTGTTAATAATTCCATTAGGCTTGGATTTACTGAACGGAACGAGCCGCCATATTGAAATTTTTTGATGCTAGGTTAAATGTCACAACTGACATCAGCGCTGCCAACCCTAGAATCTTCCCACCAAATATGTAAACTAATGACGTTACTCACCTGAATTATCTGTTGCTTTTCTCAACAAAAACATGTGATGACGCCATAATGAATTTTTATTTGCTTATCCCAGCGAAAAAAAAACAACATCTTATTTAACTAAATGAATAACTAAAATGCACAGCACTGAATTAAACATCGGTAAAAAAATATCTAAATATAGCATAGATATTTATGTCCTATTTTTCTTGTTTCCTAATTTTCGTTATAATCTATATATTTAAAATTTATAATATATAAAACTGTTTGTTTCTTTTGAAACTGCAAAGGTACGACTATTAGATTCAAATAATACTGATGTAAACAACGAAATACGTTTGTATAGCAATTCACATTGATTACAGCTGATGCCTTATTGGGCTTTTCAATAAAATGTTTCAATATTACAACCGGGCCAATTTTACTAATTATTTTACCATTATTAAATAGTTGACACACTTCATTTAATACTAGAAGATAAAAAAAATCTCCAAAAAAAGACTCGTACCATCAATGGTATGCCTTGTTCAAAGAATGTTGAACACCGGCCCTGTCAGGGATTAATCAATTATTCAAATTTTATTCCAGAATTGTCGGCATGCACCTTTCATTTACGTCAACTAATATGTCAGCGTCACCATTGGTTGTGAACCAGCTATCCTGAATTATACAGTGATCGATTGCTGGTCCCTTATGATCTGAGTCTCTCTCTCTCTCGTCTGAGAAACAGATGCATCTCCAACAGGTATTGGTGCTGTGGAAAGTTACATAAAGAATGAGAAAGAAAAGCTAAGATCACTTCCACCATCGGAAATGGAATTATTATCAACTCGACCGGGAAACTGTGGCCATCAGTTTTTATGTTACACTTATCTACAATTACGTGTGTGTAACAGACTTCAAATAAACAATAACAGATAATTAGCAAATAGATTATGCATCCAAATAAAGCAATGCCACAGATGACGTCAACTAGTTTCCTAAGATGTGCATAATTTCTCTCTGAATTTAATTACAAAGTAAAATTAAATGGGAAACACAATAGGAGAGACTTTCGCAGGGTTAGGATACCCGTGAGCAATAAGCCTAGTCTCATAAACTAATGTTTTATTGCACTACGTTGTGCGACTCTGGCCGTTATTCGGAGAGCAGAGGTACGTGTCATGCGAGAGCCGGGAACAGAATGGGCTCTCTCTCTGCGAGCACGCTGTAGGTGCTCGGTAGGGTCCCCTAGCAGGGCCCGTAACGGGACCTTCTTCCTCGCGTGGGGGCACGGAATATTCGTCCCCACACCTCACATAAACTTTATCTCGATTATCTTTATCCGCTGAACAATCCAGAATAATTGAACTATTTCAATTAGTAAATAGGGAAACCTTTTATATTAGTAGGAAGGGACACATTACAAATTAGTTAATATGGACACTTTTCAAATTACTCGATTTCTGTATTTTTTACATTTGTAAATAGAAACTCTTTATAATTAGAAGATAGGTAAACTTTTCTAATTAGTATGGGTACACATTTTAAATTAGTAGATACGGACATTATTTAAATTGGGAAATAGGGACACATTATAAATTCGTAGATATGGACGCGTTACTAATTAGCAGATAGGAACACTATTTGAATTAATACGTAGGTACAGTTTTCAAATTAGTTGATAGTGACACTATTTAAATTAGTCAATAGGGATTTTTTAAATTAGTGGATAGGGACTCCATTAAAATTTATTAGATACGGACACTTTTCAAATTAGTATAAAGGTACTCCGTTTTATTAGTTGTAGATAGGGTGGCTCATCCACGAATTAGAAAAGTTTCCCTATCTACATTTTTAATTATTAAATAGGGACAGTTTTGAAACTATAGATAGAGTTACTTTTTAAATTAGCAGATAGGGAAAATTTTCTAATTCGTGGATGAGCCACTTTTCAATTTCGTAGAAGGGACACATTTTAAATTAAGATAGGGGCAAATTGAATTTATAGTTAGGGAAAATATTTTAATTAGCTTTAGGGCCACTTAACAAATTAGCAGATATGCACATAATTTAAATAAGTATATAGGTACACATTTTGAATTAGTATATAGGGATATGCTACAAATTAATAAATATGGACATATTAAAATTTAGTGGATAGGGATACTATATAAATTAGTAGATAGGTACACGTTACAAATTAGTAATTATTGACAATTTAAATTCATTCATAGGGTCAAATTAATAAATAGGAACCGAATAAAAATAGTAGACAGGGACACTATTTTAATTAAGATAGAGACAATTAGAATTAGTAGATTGGGAAATATTTATAAACTTTTCGTTGGGGAATTTTCAATTTAGTACATAGGGACACATGTATTATTATACTAGCTGGGTACCCGACGTTGCCCGGAATGTCGTAACCCCCAATTTGACTCCATTCTCGGTTTCTTTTGCGTTATTTTTATGTAATGCACTTCGCCCCCTATCCATATGCTTACCTCCCACGACGAAAGGGGTTGAACTCATTGACCTCGAAAAAGTTTCTTTCATACCGTCCGTTTCAACATTTTACAAAATTTCCACCCACGTCCCCACTCTACTTTGGGTTAAACAAAAAGTCATAATTAAGTTAAGAGATACCGCATTCGTCTTAGCGTTATTTTCTTATAACGCTCCACCACACCCCACCCCTAAGCTTGCTCCCCTCAATGCTGACAGGGATTGAAATTATACACAGAGAGCATCTAGAGAAATATGAATTAAATTTACCCCGAAAACTATTATTGGGACGCTAAAATCGGCCGATTAACATGTTTTAAAAATACCACCTACACATGGCGGAGTTAAATGGCAAGTTGAATGTATTAATTAAAATAAATAACATACAAAACCTTGGGTTCCACTCGAATCTCGTGCATAATTTTAAGTAATGCCACACCACCCCCACCCTTAAGGATGCTTCCCTCCCAAACCCGAACGTGGTTGTAATTATACACGGAGAACACGTAAAGAGATATTATGAGGGTCATTGATCCCAAAATATTTTTATTCGACGCAAAAATTGGCCGTTTGAAATGTTTGCAAATTTGATATTATGCACAAACAAATATTCCGAAATGTATTAACTGCGAATAATATTAGACAATTTTTAACAGCGTGATGACGTCACTGAAATGTTAATAACGCACGATTTAGATTTTATGGACGTCGCACTTATCGTAAGAAAATACGCATAAGTTTCGTAACTTTATAATCACATGCGAACACACAAGGTTATAACAAAGCAGAAGTCCAGGATCGAATATTTAAGCATTTAGTTTTAAAGTAACATAAAAATTCTCGTACTTTTAACGAATACTTTAAACACATACTGAAACCGATCCATAAATAATAGTAAACACTGATTTAATAATGTATGGAAACATTTCTAAAGAGGACGGACGGTACTGAACACGACACGCACTTGCAAGCATTAAGAGATAATCCCGCGCTTTCCCCCCTTCCCTCACTCGCCAAATAACAGTAACCCCTCCATAAAAATTCATTGTATTAGTTTGTGGTATTCGTTGACAGACGGTAATGTTGCGGTCTGATTTTAATTAATTAAAATTATTTTAACTCTGAAATATTTACACCAAAAGTACCAGGATATTTAATTTATTAATATTGCTTATTAAAAAATATATTTACCTTACAAAAACTTTCACAGTTGTAGTTGTTCACTTTTGAATGACATTGGAGAATTTTTTAAGTATTTAATTTTATGGGTAAATTTCTAAAAAATTGATTTTCCAACCAATTGTGTCTGACATATACTTACACTCCTTATGTAAGTTTTTTTCTTTTGTAACATCTATTTTAAAGGAATTCATATCTGACAAATTCTTGTAGTTGTTATGTTTATTTATGATTGAGTATTGTAGTCAATGAAAGACAATCATGAAACTTGTGTAAGGTATTCCAGTTTCATCTAAATATTCACCTACATTTACTTTTCCCCCTAATCTTTAATTACTAATGCTTAAAAGAATATTATTTAATTGGGACAGCTGTGTTGTCAACAGCCCAACATCTCACACTGGTTGAACAATTTTCACTTGTTGAATAAAATTTATTTATTGGTGGGTGAGGCACAAATATTTATGATATATTTATTTAAAAACTCACAACCAAATCCATTCTGTAAATCTGTATATAAATAATCTGAAAATAGATATATTTCCAAATCTGATCTCAGGACAAAATGTTGAAAGTAAAGCACAACTTAAATTATTGCTATAAATGAAATGACATTTATCTATCTTGTATTATTATAAATACAATTAATGTAAAATGGCTGTAAGTCAATATATATTAAATACAATTTAGGTTACCATAATTTATTAAATCAACTGATGCACACTGTAATGTAAAAATAACATATTTATAATATTTTATGAAAGTTAATGTTTCATAAAACATAAAAACCTGATTGGATTTTTCATACTTTGTTACTTTTGTGATGTGTTTGAATGTCATTGTTAAGTCCCATTTTGGCTGTGGAAGACAGTCAAAAATTTTATTCTTAATATAAATTCAATTCATAATTTGTTAATTAAGTAACTACCCATGTTATACTAAATTCATTTATTTGTTTGTAAGTGAAGTAACTGAAGAGGTACCTGTACTTAAGGGAGGAAACATTTTTAGTATTATATGTAAATAGTGAATTAGTATAATATTGTCTTTATTAAATCATTATATACTAATTATTTAATAATAAAATTTAAAGGGTACTCATTGGAGATTAAAATGTTTCGGACAATAATAAAGTTGTGACGGTGGAACTTGGTGTTTAAAACCATGTCAAGAGAAATTAAAGAGTGGTCATGAGGGACGGTGATGTGCTTGATTTTATCAATAAATTGGTAAGAATTTTTACCAGAATAATGGTTTTCTTCATTGAGGGCTTTATAAAAAAAGGTTATGAATGTAGGAGGAAATGTTGCGTATGTTCCGAGAATAACTTTGTTTTATCATTAAAAGAAAATGTGTTTTGTAAAGAAGTTGGTACTTACAAAGTTTTTTAAACCAACAGAATGCTCCATGTCTACACAATTTCTAATTCTAGATGGTGGTGTCTTGTGCCTCGTCTGCTAATAGCAACAGTTCGTCGTGCGTCGTCTGCAATTGTCATCTGCTCGTGTGTAGTTGAAAAAGTATCCAGTAGTAGTTCTGTGACGTCACGACTTTTAATTTACATATACCTCAGTAATTAAATTTATTTGCGAAAATAGTTATTTCGACGGGTTTTAGAACGTTCTTAGCTTCGTGCATTAGAAGCTATTCCTGTGTATAACTTTAGAGATGTCAAAACACGTAATGCTCAACAATTTTCTAAGAATAATTCATTAAATTCTCATCAAACATCTGTGATTAAAAAATGTTGTTTTTGTAATGGCGATCATAAGATATATGCTTGTGATGCATTCAAGAATTCGTCAGTGTTCAATCGGCATTCTTATATTCGAAAGAATCAACGCTGTATTAATTGTTTAGCGAAAGGCCATAGTCTCCTAGCCTGCCCTAGTAAGTTTTCGTGCAAACATTGCCATAAGAGACACCATTATCTGTTACATCAAGAAACAAATATCAATTTCAGTTCTTCTAATCTAGTTTCGTCAGATAATTTAAATTCAGAAAATTCGTCTCATGTAAGTCCTTCAAACCCACCCATTAATAGTCATTTTAATTCTATTGAAAAAAGCAAGTTATACCAGTGTTACTTGCTATAGCTCGTGTTGTGTTACAAGCTGATAACGGTAGACAAATTCAAGTTCGTGCCTTGGTAGATCAGGGTTCAGAAGCTTCCTTTATAAGCGAATCTATTGTTCAAATATTATGTTTACGTCGTTCCCGAGTATTAACTTCTATTTCGTCAGTTGGTAGTACGTACGTAGCAAATATTTCTAGTTCCGTGAATGTTATCATTAAACCTATTGATAACCCGGAAATTTCATTATCTACCGCAACTCTCGTTGTTCCAAAAATAACTAAATATGTACCTAGACAATTTACCATCTCAAGCGAACTGAACCATTTGCAAGATCTTAAACTTGCAGATCCTTATCCTTCTTCCAATGATAAAATTGATTTCATTATTGGTGCTGATTTATACAGTTCTGTACTTCGCGATGGATTACGTACAGGTCCTCCGAGTACACCGGTAGCGCAATTAACTATATTTGGATGGATAATTTCAGGACCTCTACCACTCCACCAAATTAATTCTCACTCGGTCCATATCCATCATGCCTTTGATACATTATTAAATAAGTTATTACAAAGATTTTGGGAAATAGAAGACATCTCTGATCATGTTTTACTTTCTCAAGATGAAAAGGAATGTGAATCTCACTTTGTTAAAACACATTATCGTACTCACGAAGGGCGTTATGACATTCATCTGCCGTTTCGTAAATTAACCATGGAATTAGGTCTGTCACATAAAATAACTCTCAATTCGTTTCTTAGGTTGGAAAAGAAATTCAAAGTGACCTAAATGTACAACAATTGTACTCTGATTTCATACTGAATATTTGACATTGGGTCATATGCATCCTATTGGGGACGATGAGGTTGATAAAGTCAATCGAGTATTTATCCCACATCATCCTGTACCTCGAGAACACAGTTCTACCAGTAAACTGCGCGTAGTTTTTAACGCATCATGCCCCACCTCTAATGGCATATCTTTAAATGGTACACTTCACGTTGGACCAAAAATACAACCGGACTTGTCACTATCATACTTCGATGGCGATTACATAAATATGTTATGTCATCAGATATTGCTAAAATGTTTCGACAAATTCTCGTTGCTCCCGAGGATAGGCATTTTCAATGTATCCTCTGGCGTAATTCTGCAAATGAACCAATGAAAGCCTTTGAATTAAATACTGACACATATGGAACTGTATGTGCACCCTTTATTGCAAATAGAGTTTTATTACAGTTAGTGAATGACGAACGAGCTAAATATCCTTTAGCTGCAAAGATTATTCAATCAGATACTTATGTTGACGATATATTCTTTGGTGGTGACACTTTAGAGACTGTTCAGAAAATGCAAATTCAAATTTCCGCCTTAGCTAATTCTGATGGGTTTCAACTTCGTAAATGGTGTAGTAATTTTCTTTCTAGTATTGTTTCGTCTGATCATGGATTGGCAGTTGAATTTCCTTTTGAAGAAATTACGAGTTTGAAATTATTGGGCATTTTTTGGAATCCTAAAGAAGATGCTTATAAATTCAATGTTTCCCAATCAATAAATACGACTATTAATAAGCGAAACATTCTATCTTCTATAACTAAATTGTTTGATCCTCTCGGCTGGGTCTCATCAGTTATTATTAATGCTAAAATACTTCTTCAATAATTGTGGCTGTTGAAAGTTTCCTGGGATGAAGAACTGCCAAAACCAATTGTTAGAGACAATTTATCAGCTTTATCTTCTGTAACTATTCCTCGCTGGATACATTATGATAAATATATTGATGTTGTCGAACTTCATGGTTTTTCAGACGCTTCAATCTCGGCTTATTCTGCTGTATTGTAACCAGATCAGGTTCTATATTTGTTTCTTTATTGAATGCAAAAACAAAAGTCGCTCCTCTTAAAACTTTAAGTATACCTTGATTGGAGCTCTGTGCCGCTTCTATTCTTGCGAATCTGATTGTTACTGTACAAAAGGCATTAGATATTTAAAAAAATTCATTTCATTGTTGGTCAGATCAACTATTGTTTTAAGTTGGCTGCAGAAACCTGCCTCTACATGGTCAGTGTTTGTTGCAAATCGAATTTCAAATATTCAGACAATTATTCCCAGATGCTATTTGGAGACATGTTCCAACAAAGGATAGTCCTGCAGACTGTGCTTCACGCAGTTTGTCACCTGCTGAATTGCTAAATTATTCTTTATTGTGGAATGGGCCAAAATGGCTTTCTTACCCTTCACACAAATGGCCTACATCAGTAATAAAATTATAATCGACTGAGCTCGAGAAACGCAATCAATTTACTTCACATCATTTAGAAAAAACTGATGCTATTTATCTTCGATTTCTCATCTTGGTCAAGACTATTGCGTGTTACCGCATACATGATTAAATTTATTGATGGTCTAAAACGAAAATCTGAGAGAACCATATTTCTTTCTGGTAATGACATTACGCACGCTGCTGAGGTTTGGATCAGGTGCATTCAAAATGAAGAATTTGCCACAGAAATTTCTCTTATCGATAAAAAACGAATACTTCCCAAATCCTCTAAATTAAGATCATTAAATCCCTTTCTAGATTCATCAAATATTTTTAGAGTCGGCGGTCGACTTCGGAATTCAACGTTACAAAAGTGTCGGTTATTTCCCGCCATTCTTCCTCGACATTACATATCAACATTAATAGTTCGACAAATTCACCAGTATTTATTACATGCTGGTACTCAATTAACTCTGGGTGTTTTACGAGAAACATATTGGATTCTTGGAGAGAGATCTTTTTTAAGACGGTAATTCACAATGGTGTAACGAGTAGTATATTTAAAGCTTCTACCAATTATCAGAAAATGGCTGACTTGCCTTCTGTACGGTGTTCTTCTCATCGTATCTTCTCTCACACCGGAGTAGACTACGCTGTACCTTTTAATATTCGCGAAAGCTCTGGTCGTGGTCGTAAATCGCATAAGTCTTATATAGCTGTCTTTGTTTGTTTTTCTACACGTGCCGTACATTTAGATAACGATTATTCTTCCGCAGCATTTTTAACGGCATTTCGTCGATTTGTATCTCAACGCGGTATACCTAGCAATATGTACTGTGATAATGCTGCGAATTTCTATGGCGCTAATAAAGAATTGTCAATTGCATTTCACGCCGTTAGGAAGGACCCTAATGTTAAATCAATTTTTGCAAATGATGGAACTACATGGCATTTTCTGCCGCCAGCAGCCCATCATTTCTGAGGCTTATGAGAGGCTGGTGTGAAAAGTGTCAAAAATCATTTACGAAAGATCGTAGGCACAGCCACTCAAGAAAGAACGAAAGCAGAGCCCATCACATACCTGAGCCTGATTTGTAACAAGAGGAGTTTCTATGTTTCTTCCTCTCTAACATTTAACTTATTCTCAAAATGTTTATAACCCATGCTAATAATTCTTAGATTATATCGTGTTAATTATATTTCCGGAAATACTTAGTATAATGTCTTAAATGTAAGCTTCTTCACTCATATTGATTCAAAATCTTTCGTGACTTTATTATAAACTTTGCAGTTACTTTAATTTAACTTTCTACGCAATTATCAAACTTTCATTTTAATGTATATCGGTAATGATATAATGCATATTTTAATTATACTTCGCGTATCGTGAGGTATTTATGAGGACTTTTAATATTTTTCAAGTCTTTACTTTTAAAGATGTTAAGAATACGTCAAAGATAGAACAATTGTTTGCTGGCGGTAAAATGTACATGATGTTAATTCTTTGAACATTTTTCGAGCGCAAAAATCTTGAATTTACTAAGCTGAAATAGTGCGTTCTCAATTGGTACATTTATTATGTTCTAAAGCTATATAAAAGAATATGCATGTAAGTATGCAAAAATTACGTAATTATTCATCTCGCGTTAAAACTTTGCTTCCATCATTGTGGTCAACGAGTAAGTTTTGGGAACAAATTTTTGGTTTATTCGAATTTATTATGTTAAGGGTCAATGCATTAAACAACTATTTCTACAAGTGGCTTATAAATTTAAATCTACATGTATTTTTAATTTACTTAATATTGATTACCTTAAATATTAAATTAAGAACAGTTAGTGTCATATCGTATCCATAACTTATTTGGCTATAAATAAAGGTATATTGCTGTTATTACATGTACTTACTTTTTTCTGTATGACTATTTGCAGCTTAAACGTTTTCTATTCTAGACCTCTTTAGTTTTTAGATCTTGTTCCAACTTTTTCGAGGGAAGAAACAAATAATTTTTGAGTTTCAATGAAATGGTTTAAATAAACTGTCACTCATTCACAAATACTTCTGAAGTATTAATATTAATAACAATTTGGTCATTATATTTCATTTCATCATAGAAAATGTAATGTTTCAATTTCAGTATCATCAATCCACCTGCATTCATTCATATACACATAGAAATATTTTGAAAAATTATGCCTCTAGGAAATGCATAGTGTTCATTTTACAGGTATCAAATTAGGCACTTATGTGAATTTTTTATTTTCATGTTGCAAAATCTGTGATGTCTGTTTCATGTAGAGAAGTAATATATAATAGCTTCACCAATTGTTGAAAATTCCTTTAATATTAACATATCTGCAGCTGATGGTGAGGTGCATGTGTTTGGGAGTCCCAGAAATAGAGTTTGCTGTGGCATATCTTGAGATCCTCTTCATGTTCTTTATTTTGGTCGACATATGAAAAGTATGTGTTTTTAATTACCTTCTTTACCCTTCAAAAATTAGTCATGATCTGATCTTGAAAAGGGTATTGTAAGCTGGATCTTGCTGCAAGTCACTTTACAGTTTCACCTAATCCACAACATATATTATTTCAATTGCATGTGGCAAAGAAGTGACACAAATGTCATTCCAATGTCCTGAAGTATGAAACATGACTTTTAAAATTTAATGAAACAAGCTACTTGTTAATTAATCAAACCAATGCTTTGACTCACAATGGACAGTGATATCAATTAATATTGAATGAAATTGGATGTTTATAATACTTCATTTAATAGTTTGAAAAATCTATTCTAATAATGATATGCTAATAACATAATTGTGGGGACGAATATTCCGTGTCCCCATGCGAGCAAGAAGGTCCCGTTACGCGTCCCGTTAGGGGATGCAAACAATGCTCCCCACCAAGTAACGGGACCCTACCGAGCACCTACAGCGTGCACACGGAGAGCCCCCAGTCTGTTCCCGGCTTTCGCGCGACACATTACCTGTGCTTCCCGACAACGGCCAGAGTCGCACCACGTGGTGGAATAAAGTCTTAGTTTAGGAGACCAGGCTTATTACTCCCGGTTCCGGGAATCCTAACCCTGCACGAGTCTCTCCTATATTGGTGACCCCTACGATGGACATTTTGAACAACAAAATCGCCGAGCTACAGCAGGAGATCGCAAGGCTGAAGGAGGATCCACGTGGCCAACACCATGACGCAGCACAGGTCTGTAGGATCACACCGAAGCTGCCGGCTTTCTGGGCGGACAATACGGACGTCTGGTTCGCCCAGGTGGAAAGCCAATTCGCCATCGCCGGCATCACGCAGGACGCCACCAAGTTCAACCACATCGCAGCTCACCTCGAACAAAGATGGGCTGCGGAAGTCCAGGACATCCTCGTCAACCCGCCAGCAACAGGCAAGTACGAGTGTTTAAAGAAAGCTCTGATACAGAGACTTTCGCCCTCACAAGAGCGAAGAACTCGGCTGCTGCTCAGCGAAGCCGAACTTGGCGACAGATCTCCGTCGCAGTTCCTGCGGTACCTCCGCAGCCTAGTAGGGCCTACTCAAGTGTCGGACGATTTCCTGCGGACGTTGTGGCTGCAGCGACTGCCGGCCTACGTACAGGTCGCGGTCCAAAGTCATATAGACGCACCGCTCGCCACGGCCGCCCGAATCGCTGACAGGCTTATGGAGATTCCAACACCCGGTCTTCCACCGCACGTCCACGCTGCCAGCACGAGCTCACAGTCCACCAATCAGGCAGATGAACTCCACGGCCCATCAGCCCCTAGCCTCGAGCAGCGCCTGGAGGCGCTCACCGCGGAAGTCGCAGCCCTACGAGGCGAACGAAGGCCGCCAGCACGCCGCCAGCCGCCCGAACAACAGCGTGGCCGCCGCGACCACGCCAGCACCGGGAAATGCTGGTACCACAGACGGTTCGGTAGCCGGGCTCAACGCTGCGAACCCCCGTGCAGCTACACCCAGGGAAACGAGTAAGGCAGCCGGCTATTGCAGCTGCCGGCTGCCCATCCAGTGGACGCCGTCTCGTCGTTAGGGACTACACCAGCGGACATGGGTTCCTAGTCGACACCGGTTCCGACTTGTGTTGCTTCCCGCGCAACCTACTCAAGGGCCAGCGCGCGGTCACCAACTACAAGCTCAGCGCCGCGAACAGCAGTACTATCAACACGTACGGCTGCCTACCCATGCGAATCGACCTGGGGCTGCACCGGGTGTTCGTATGGCGTTTCGTCATCGCGGACGTCGCGTTGCCAATAATCGGCGCTGATTTCCTGGCACACTTTGGACTTCTACCGGACTGTCGAAGCGGGCGCCTGCTCGACGGGACGACGGGCCGCGTCGTAAGCGCGAATAAGGACCGATCGCCGCAACCCAGCGTCAGGGTGCTGACGACGTGCTCGCCATACCAGGACCTCCTGAGCCGATTCCCGGAGCTCACGCGCCCGGCCGGCGCGCCCCGCGTTGTTCGTCACACCACGGTTCACCACATCCGGACGACGCCAGGACCCCCAGTTTCCTGTAGACCACGACGCCTGGCACCGGAGCGGCTCCACATCGCACGGGCAGAATTCGAGGCCATGCTCGCCGACGGGACCGCGCGACGATCGAAGAGCCCGTGGGCATCGCCGCTGCATCTCGTGCCTAAGAAGAAAGACGGAGAATGGCGCCCATGCGGTGATTATCGCGCGCTGAACGCGCGAACCGTCCCAGACAGGTATCCCGTTCGGCACGTACAGGACTTTGCTATGAGCCTTCGAGGAAGCAAAATATATTCTGTCCTCGACCTCGTTAAGGCATACACACAGATTCCGGTGCACACGACGGACATCCCGAAAACGGCCATAACCACGCCGTTCGGGATGTTCGAATTCCCGTTCATGACCTTTGGACTGAGAAATGCTGGACAAACGTTCCAGAGGTTTATGGACGAAGTGTTACAGGGGCTGGACTTCTGCTTCCCGTACATCGACGACATTCTAATCTACAGCGCGTCTCCAGAGCAACACCGGGAACACCTGCGAACCGTTTTCCGCCGATTGTCGCAGCACGGCATAATCGTCAACGTGGAAAAGAGCGTGCTGGGCCAGCAGGCCGTAACCTTCCTCGGCTACCACGTTTCCTCGGAAGGCGTAAGCGCCGTACCAGAACGTGTCGCCGCACTGCGCGATTTCCAGCGCCCATCCAACGCCAGAGGGCTCCGTCGCTTCTTGGGAATGATAAATTTCTATCGTCGTTTCCTTCCCAAGGCAGCGGCGCATCAAGCAGAGCTCCAGGAGGCTCTCTCAGGTCTCCGCGGCACCCACCCTGTGCCCTGGAACCCACTCAGTACAGCAGCCTTCGAGAAATGCAAGGCCTCGCTCGCCAACGCAACGATGCTGGCTCACCCGGACCCTACGGCACAGCTCGGGCTTTTCACCGACGCGTCGCAGAATGCAGTCGGCGCCAGCTTGCAGCAGCAAGTGGGAGGAGCGTGGCAACCGTTGGGTTTCTTCTCCCGGAAGCTGACGCCGCAGCAAACACAGTGGCCGGCATATTATCGGGAGCTACTCGCCATCTTTTTGGCGGTCCGGCATTTTCGTCACGCGTTGGAGGCTCAACACACAATAATATTTACTGACCATAAGCCCATATGTTTTGCCTATCAGCAGCAGAACGAGAGACTCCCGCCCGTTCAGAGGAACCACCTGACGTATATCTCGCAGTTCACCACGGACATTCGGCACGTCAATGGGTCCCAAAACATAGTCGCCGACGCGTTATCCCGCGTCGAAGCTTTGACAGCAGCCAATAGCCCGGTGGATCTCAGCCGCATCGCCCAGCAGCAAGCCGAGGACGACGAGCTACGCGAGCTGCTAGCCGGCAGCACAGCACTCCAGCTCCGCCACGTCGATGTCCCAGGACTCGACCTCCGGGTGTTATGTGATGTATCGACGGGTCGCCAACGCCTAGTCGTCCCAGCTCCAAGTCGCAGACAGGTATTCGACGCGGTCCACGGCCTGAGCCATCCCGGCACACGCGCTACCACGCGCCTGATTACGTCGCGTTTCGTTTGGCCCGGGGTTAAACGAGACATACGCGTATGGACTCGGGCGTGTTTGCAATGTCAGCGCGCGAAGATTACACGGCACGTCCACACGCCACTGGGAGACTTCACGACGCCGTCAGCTCGTTTCCGTCACATACACATTGACATCGTGGGTCCACTGCCGCCAGCAGGCTCTTACCGCTACCTCCTGACGGCGATCGACCGTGCATCGCGTTGGCCAGAAGCTTATCCACTGGAGCGAATCACCGCAGAAGATGTGGCCAACGCCCTGCTCCACGGCTGGATCTCGCGCTATGGCTGCCCAGAGCGTGTTACTACGGACCAAGGACGGCAGTTCGAGTCCGATCTTTTTCAGGCACTGGGGAAGTACACGGGCTGGCAGAGGTCCCGCACGACGCCGTACCACCCACAGGCTAACGGGCTAGTAGAACGGCTCCACAGGCAGCTGAAGGCAGCGATAATGTGCCATGAAGGCGCCTCCTGGCTCGACGCCCTCCCGGTCGTCATGCTCGGGATTCGTACCGCCTTCAAGGAGGACCTGCAGACATCAGCCGCCGAACTGGTGTTTGGAGAACCGCTACGTCTGCCCGGCGAATTCTTCACCGCAGAACCCGAGCTTGGCGACCCGACGTCACTCATCGAGCGGGTCCGCCAGGCAACAACAAACATACGGCCCACACCGGCTTCGCGACGCTCCCGACCAGGAAGCTTCGTGTTCAAGGAGTTGGCGACTTGCACCCATGCTTTTCTCCGTGACGACGGTATAAAGGCCTCCCTTTGTACGCCTTACACGGGACCCTACCGCATCGTCAGCAGGGACGAGAAAACCTGCGTGTTGCATACAAGTCGCGGAGAAACACGAGTTTCACTGGACAGGGTAAAACCGGCCTTCATGTTGCGCCCAGAGGAAGCAGTTGGGCCCCCCAGCATAGCGCCGGCAGCCACGAACGACAGCCCGGTGGCACCACAGGCGACGTTCTCCACGCCAGCGCAAAGAGACTGGCCTCGCCCGCATCGCCTAGCAGCGCCGCCAACTCGCTCGGGTCGCCGGGCCCGTGCCCCGGACCGCTACTCGCCCACGCCGTAGAACATTTCGCACATTATTATTTTTTTTTTGTAAATATTCTGTATATTGTTTTGTAAAAATTATGAACATATTTATTTATTATGGTATTGTAATGCGACTCTGGCACAAAACGTATATCCTGACTCCGTCTCTTAACGGGTGGCTGGTGTGGGGACGAATATTCCGTGTCCCCATGCGAGCAAGAGGGTCCCGTTACGCGTCCCGTTAGGGGATGCA
Source organism: Zhengitettix transpicula (assembly GCA_037074705.1). NCBI lineage: Eukaryota > Metazoa > Arthropoda > Insecta > Orthoptera > Tetrigidae > Zhengitettix > Zhengitettix transpicula. The sequence continues at coordinate 35,395,244 of CM073590.1, read as the reverse complement.
AACAATGCTCCCCACCAAGTAACGGGACCCTACCGAGCACCTACAGCGTGCACACGGAGAGCCCCCAGTCTGTTCCCGGCTTTCGCGCGACACATTACCTGTGCTTCCCGACAACGGCCAGAGTCGCACCACGTGGTGGAATAAAGTCTTAGTTTAGGAGACCAGGCTTATTACTCCCGGCTCCGGGAATCCTAACCCTGCACGAGTCTCTCCTATATAATGTTTTGAATAATAGACAATTTGCCAAATTAGGATACAATGTTGTTTACAAAATATTCTGATGACTGCTTCTAAGATTTGAAAAAACATATCAACATTGAAAAATTCAAATGAAAATGTATGTCTTTTTGAAAATTAATAATATGTAAAATAGCCAAATACAGGCAAAAGAAGTGATGATATAAATACCACACAACGTTTCCTATTCTAATGTGTCATTTAATTTAACCACGTCACATTTTCCTTATATATAATTGTGATATTTGTATGGAAAGGTAAGGTAGTTAGCTTGTGGCTTACCTGAAATTGAAGTACAGTGTAACCACTGGTAACTGAGGGAAGTTCTTCAAACATTTGGAGGTTCTCAGCCTCCTTCTCAGGAAGTAGTGTTACACCATTCCGTAAACTAGCCAGCTGCAGAATGCAGAGTTTTGACCGCCACTTACTAGTAGCCCATAAACAATAAACAGGCCACTAACTTTCGCTCTCAAAGAAAGAGCAAGAAAGTAAAGGGTGGCCATTGAGCCAAAATTAACATGCACCAACAAACCCTGCAAAGGAATGCTTGACGGTGGTTCCATAGGGTTGTTAAGGAATACAAAGGGTTTGGGTTTTTTGTGGATATTAATTTGATTGAGTCCCACATAACCTCAAGTACTGAGGTATGCGTAAATGCATTTTCCCAAACCAATAAAAAATGCATACACATACATGCATAAGCATGCTCATACATACTCACATGGACTCGGGCAAGTAGGGGTGGCAGGTAGGAAGAGCCCTATTTAAAGGCTGTTGAATTTTGGACTGTAAGACATGTTGGAAGGATAGTTCCCAAAGATGAAGTTGAGCCTCTGATGAATTGGGGGGTAGCGCTTTAAGGATGGTGAATGTAAAGCATTGGTCAAAATTGTTTGTGTTGTGGCTTTGGATGTGAGCAGCTACTGGAAATTGAATTTTGGAAAGTCTGATAGTGCTGCGGTGGTTGGCTACGCGTTCAGGGAGGGGTCCTTTCATTTGGCATATATAAAATTAACATGCACCAATCAACCCTGCAAAGGAATGTTTGACGGTGGTTCCATAGTTTAGGGGTGGAATTTGGTAGAGCGTTACATGAAAATACCGTGAATATACCGATATTCGAGTACTGGAATTATGGATGTCGTTGGGAATGGACCTGGACGGGGGGTAGAAATTTTTAATGATTGTAACCAGCCGATTTTTGCGTGCAATAAATAGTTTATGTTAAACTCTTGACTGCGGGGGTGGAAATTTTCAAGCATGTTCAAACGGCGATATATTCCTTGAATGAAAATATTTAATGGTAAATAAGTTCAATCTCTTCGGAATAGTAGGTGATCAAATTTTCGGATACGGGTCGAGTTGCGGTACATAAAAATAACGCCTGTGTTACCTAGATTCGAGTCAAGTCCGGGGTTATGGAAAACTAACATCTCGGGCAACGCAGGGCACCCAACTAGTATTATAATAAAAATCCTTCAAATTTGAAGGAGAGTTGATGAAAGATACATACGTAAAATTGTGTTCAATTGGACGAAGTTTGCAATTGCTACGTCAACATTCACGTATGTTGGTAGGTCCCCGGGTTTATTTGAAAATGCACTTTCACATTTAGCCATAAACAAATCAATAGGCGCCACCTGTAAATGAAACTCTCTCTCGAGGGAAAGGGTGGAAATAATTACTCATTTTATAACTAAATAGTGTTTTATTAAAAATAAGGCACAAATATCTGCCAAGAGAGTAACAGTAGTAATAGATTGCCAATTTTGCAGCTGGGGCAGGTGCAGGGTGTTGTTGGTGACTACATGTATTCATATTATGATCTCCCTGTTATGTGGGAATGTTTTCAGTGGATATTATTTCACTTCAAGAGGTTTATGCCAATTCGAAAGCATTCTGAACTACTGTACATATAGAATAATGTGAACATGGGCCACAGTTGTACTACTTGGAGTTGTATAACAATTGCGTAGCAGTCGTTCCTAAATCGTATAATACGTAATGAGTCGTTTGATTTATAAAGTGTTTCATTTCATGCGGCAATTTGATCACTTTTACTCCACGCACGGTTTGTTTCATAATGCATTGTTGTATGTTTTTCCTATGGAATATTCAACCAACTTTCACTCATATTGTGAGTAACGCTTTCAATTTTTCTTTCAGAAAGTACCACGTTCTTATTTTTCGGAATCCTGAAAATGGCGTAACAGAGGCTGACAGCTTGAAAATATCGCCTAATTACTGCCATTCCTGCCACGACTATCCTTGGCTTGCACTCACGAAAGTAATATGTAAACGGAGTTTGATGCTGTTATGCATTACGAAATGTTACGTATGAGACGAACGAAAATATTTCGTAGGGTCGGGTAGGGTAGAATGCATGTAAGAAAACATGGTTCTCCGGAATACGCCAAGATGTTAAGTCGTCCATTATAATCATATTTCGACGTATCTTCCATATTGCACCTCATGTGACAATTGTTGAGTAAATGCCACATAATTGTGTGTTGTATTAATGTCGGTGATATTTTTGTACCGTAAGTAGCCGAAGACATACGTAATAAATTTGTTTCAGTCACAATGCTGTCGTGCTTCTAACTTCTCGTTCGGGTGTAATTACGGGAAATGAAATGACCCGCGGTATGAAGCAACAGTGGGACGGAGGTTTTATTGAAACGGGAATACCAATCATGCAAATGTGAGCGTACGATACAATCGTAAACGTTCCGTGACAAAGAGAAACATATTAACCGATAATTTAAATGGAATGGAACGCAGGTTTTATGTCACTTCGATGGTGACAGAGAAAACTTGAACATTGCGACACACTTACAGGACACACTTAAAAGGGGAACATTACTGCGCAAAATTTTTATTAACTCAGGCGGGAACTGTAGTCACGTGACGTCACGTGCCTGCGAACGCAGTTCAATTGAATTGAACAACTACACCGCTGATATCTTCCACAATGTAATTAGGAAATTTCAAGTGTTAACTTGATACCAGTTCCCGGAAATTGTAAGGAATTGGTTGGACGTCGTTCGTAGCAAGTGTGAGTATAAAGGAAACCAATGAAAGTAATTTATTTGTGAAGCAAGTAATTCAAAATAGTCGTTTTCTAAAGCGTTTCACTGTGAAGCAATGAAGTAATAATTTCCAATGTGGAAAGTCACGTAAGTGATTATATTTCTATGAGGGAGAGGAAGTGTGGCGCTATATTACTTTCTGACAACATTATCACAGAGTGCACAAAGTAGGTAGGTCTCAAATGAGTAACAGCTAGCGCCTAGAATCAGGTGCAGGTAATTTACGTAAATGTGTTGTGGGATGTGTCAACATCTCATGTCTCATTTCCTCAGAGAGATATGCAGAGAGGACTTGTAGTCGTAACGAGCAACTCAAATTGTACGTAGACAGAGAAGCACGTGTCTAACCGTATTCAGTGCGCAGTTGGCTTGAGAGGAAAGCATTGAATGATTGGTGATGCACTTTTTTCTACGGAAATTCGACTGTCCGAGACATCGTTTTCCGTATACAATGTGGCGTAGAAAGTATGTGCACTGCAGAAGACGTGACAAGTGTTAACATTCAATGATGACAATGTGACACAGGGCAACAAAGAAGTGTGACACTGTAGTTGTGTTCATCTCGAGAAAGTTCTGTCGAATCTAGTCAATGGATTGTGCGAACATTTACCACTGACCATGTAAGTTCATCGAGTGTGTGGAGACGGAAACAAATTTTGTCTTGAAGAAAAAGTTCTCGGGTTTCCACTTGGGTAACAATGCGATTGAAACGCGACGTTTCGACGGACAAATGCACTGCCGTCATCTTCTAGGCGAAGTGCCGGGAACATAGTAATAGTAATAAATGTATTTTATCCGGGAAGATTTCCCGGAGCCGTTATAGGGCGTATAGCCCTCTTCGGCACCGAGGCAGACCGCAGCAAACCCACCGGAAGCAGGCTGGGAAGGAAAGGGGTTGTAGGTGTACAGATGTCTAGGTAGGTAAGTAGGATGAAAAAGGTGCTCTGGAGAAGGTATCAGCCACCGCTCCGGCCTCCCGAGGAACCGCCCTCTGCACGACAACACACCTAGCTAGCCACCACCATGCCTTAGGGGGAAGTGGGGGAAGGAATGGTAGGTACGCAGCTTCGAGTTATTAGGGCCTCTTAGCTGCGATTTTATTGACCTACTCGGCATTCGCCTTTGATACAGGAAAACCCTAGAAAACCTGTATCGTGTAGGACGGATGTGTGGAATATTGACTAGATGTAAAAAAAATCTGAAACTAATAAAAGTATTATTTGTACATGCAAATAAAAATTATAAAATTGAGGTCCTCAGCCTTCTTTTCCGGTAGAATACCTGAAACATAAAGGGGATTTTATTAGATGATTAATTTTTTTTGTCGAGTTTAATTACCTGAAAAAAAAGGATTAGACATAAATGTGGCTGTGAGTGCGTGGTTTAAGGGAGTGGATCCGGATCCTTGGCAGATGTCAGATGGTTAACAGAATATCGCGCTGAAAAGGAAGGTATATGCTACCTCTTGAGTTACAGGGGTTAACCACTTCCGGAGACGGAAAGTGGCCCCGCGTTCCTGCATCGTCCCCAGCGTTGACTTTTAACTGTCTGCCTTTTTCGACTTGGGCGCGCTGCACTTCTTTCCATGGGGTTACGGCTAATGCCTTTTCTTGCCAGAGAACTCTACGTCCGCAGTACGGAATTCACTAGGCAGCACCTCATGGCTGGACCAGTGGTTAAGAGAAACAAATTTCGGTTTTGTGTTTGGACTAGTAGTGTTTATTTACAGCTAAGTTTTATGAATAAGAATAGCTTAATTTAAATTATATCTAAGGTGGTCTGGGATAGGTTGGTTGAATCGAGGTGGAAGATTTGGTACGTTGATATCGGGGTCGAGTACCTGAAAATTTCGGAAAACGACGTGTGGGGGATACTGATACTTAAATTTGGGTTTTCTTCCTGCCTTGATGGCTTGGCTGAAGACAGGTAGTGAAGAGGATTCATTATGAATTGTTCGGGCTGTGAATTTGGCTCGGTGCAGAGCCAATCTTGGGGTGATAAAAGTGAAATTTGGTAGACGAGCTACTAATTGTTGGGATGGGCAGTCGTAGGGTAGACCTAGGCAGAACCGGAGAATTCGGCGTTCTAGGCCGCTCCAGTCTTCGATTATGGAGACGGAAAGAAAAATGGATGCTATGGCGGCATAGTCAAGGATTGGGCGGATAAATGTTTTATATGTGTGGAGTAATGTTTTTGATGGGGTGGACGAGTAGCGGGTCCGAAGGCATTTGATTAAATTTAGTCTTAGGACTATTCTTTTGCGGAAAGACTTTGCCAGGTTGGGTAGACCTAGTGAGGCGTTTAAAGGGATGCCTAGGTATGTGGCTTAATTGGAGGAGGCTACTTTGGAGTCCCAGAATGTTATTGATGGGCGGTCGATGGATTTGTTTTTCCTGTCATACCTATGTGTAAAGTAGACAAGCTCAGTTTTGGAGGGATTTGGAGTTACTCTCCACCGAGAAAACCAGTTTTCTAAAAATGGGAGATAGAACTTAAATTGCTGGTATCAGGAGTAGAAATCTTGATTTGTCATAGTAATGGCGGTGTCGTCTGCATATTGTAGAAACAGGGAGTTTTTGTGATGGGGGGGTTGGGATATCATGGCAGTAGATGTTGAAAAGGATTGGGGAGAAGATGGCCCCCTGTGGGAGGCCGGCTTCGATAGCAAAAGATGAAGAAGAGACATTGTTGATGGATACGAAGGCAGTTCTGTCTTCTATGAAGGATCGTGTCAGTTTAACAAAATTGGGGTGGATTGAGCTTGAGCATTTTGTAAAGTAGGCCCTCTATCCATACTTTATCATATGCTTTTTGGATGTCTTGAGTTCGAGAGTATATATACCACTCGCGCCTGGAGGGTGGGCCGATCAGGTGATTTTTGAAAAGGGCCAATCAAATAATTTCAATGGCTTCTTGGAGCACACTGTCCCAATAACCTCTTACATGCCTTAGTATTTTAGTTCCACCGAAGTTGATGTGTTCGGTTTCTAAGGCATGTTCCGCAATGGCGGACTTGTGGGGCTGTTTTAATCGAAGGTATCTTGTATGTTCAACACATCTCTCCTCTACTGTCCAGATGGTTTGTCCTATATAGGACTTGTCACACTCACAGGGAATTATATATACTCCGGGCGTCCTAAGTCCAATTTCGTCCTTAACAGTGCCAATCATTTCCCTTAATTTGGCTTGCGGGATAAATACCGTCTTAATATTATTCTTGTTAAGAATTCTCCCAATTCTGCTGGTCGTGACACCAGCATAGGGAAGGAAGGCAGAAACGTTGAAATTTTCTTCTTCTTTCCCGGTTTTTTCTTTTCTCTCCTGGGAAAAAGCCCTCCTTATCTGTGTCGCATTATATCCGTTGAGCCGAAATACAGACTTAAGGTGTTCCAACTCCTGCGGGAGACTTCCAACGTCAGATATTGCCCTGGCTCTATGTATTAATGTGGCTAATACTGCTTTTTTCTGTGCTGGATGGTGAAAGCTCTCCGCATGGAGATACAAATCGGTGTGGGTGGGCTTCCTATACACAGAATGACCCAGTTTCCTATCCTGTTTTTTCCTAATTAATATATCTAGAAAGGGAAGAGTACCGTCTTTCTCAATTTCCATGGTAAACTTTATATTCGGGTGTATACTATTCAAGTGTTGAAGAAAATTGTACAGTGCTTCAGTTCGATGTTGCCATATAACAAAGGTGTCATCAACGTAGCGGAAGAAAATTTTGGAGCGCTGTTGAAGGCCACGTCCTCAAAGTGCTCCATATAGAAGTTTGCAATGGCCGGGGATAAGGGAGAACCCATGGCCACAACGTCAGTTTGTTCAAAGTATTTCCCTCCGTATTGGAAATACGTGGTCGTTAAAACATGTCTGAAAAGAACAGTGATACCTGGGGAAGAAAGAGACGACGTCGAAACTTACTAGGTAGGTCACTTGGATCTACGTTGACAGTTTGTAGAAGTTGTATCATGTGAGCGGAGTTCCTAATGTGGTGTTCACACTTCCCAACTATGGAGCTCAACCTCTTAGTTAAATTCTTGGCTATGTTGTAAGTGACCCACCCCCCGGGCGCGAGGGGTATATGTACTCTCGAACTCAATGGTCCCGGCACTTCGCCTGGAAGATGACGGCAGTGCATTTGTCCGTCGAAACGTTGCGTTTCAATCGCATTGTTACCCAGGTGGAAACCCGAGAACTATTTTTTCCTTCAACAAATACACCGGGAAAGCCTTCGTTCTTTGAAATTTTGTCTTTTAACAATCTGTAGAGAAAGATTTACAATGACACAATTACACCTTCGGATCTTGTAATTCATCACTTCTTCTATACAGTACGGTGCAACAGCTGCCTGCAGTGGACTGATTTCGACTACGCTGTGTAACATTCCAGCAGTTGGGAATTGGAAGTCCAGATAGATCGTTCACCGACTGAGCTATACCTCCGTTAACTCACCTGGCTACCGATCTAGAGGGTAAAGGAAGAATTAAGAACCGTAAATAGGAAAGTCGGTAACTTGAGGGTTCGGGTTCAACTAATTGAACCTAGGCGTAGTGTTTGGTGTTTCGCTGCATTTCAGTCAAATAAGAGTTGATGAAGAATAAAGAGATTTAATAAAGGAAGACAAACTGGCGGATAGCACCAGGAGCCACCGACCCGTCTGTAGGTTGGATCACGACTGCCGTTCTCAAGAAGCTCTGAACAATTGGAAGACTCCTTTTCCCCTCCCTGATGATTTGAGGTCTCCAATGAGAGCTCTTAGAGAAAGGAAGATTTCTGCTACCGTGGGCTTCGTTGCACACGGCACCTAAGGTGGGCGACCGCAAGCCGCTGACTTGCGCTAGACTCAGCTTTCTTACAGCTGCGCCCACGTATGTGCGCTATGCGGAAGAGACGTTATAATAAACTGGCACGTGTAGAATATTATACTACACGCCCTCCCTTAAACAGGATTGGAATCGGCCAGTGTCGATTCAAATCCCGATTTAAATTTCTGTTACCTATTTAGGTATTTGATTAATATTTATATTTACATCTTCCGGGGGTGACTCCTTTACAATAGCTTCTATATATTTCATTGGTAGGATACATTCATGGAAGTGTGCTATCTTTTGCCTTAAGGAGGGAAAGTTTACATATAAGCAATTACAAATAAAATAACAAATGATTGCTACACACATAATTCCAAATACAATTACTACACTAAACATAAGTATTGGCTCAGTTACATCAGTTGCTGCAGTAGTATCTAAAAGTTTTGACAATTTCTCTATTTCTATCAGTTGTTCAGTATTATTTATTATCATTTTTAATGTCCACTTAGCTGATGGTTCTTGCGAAACAACAACAGCGTAATGATTAACATTCTTTGAGTATAACGTTTGTAACTTAGGTGTAAAGTCCCGGTTTTCTTCAATTACAGTTTCTGCTAAGGAGTACACCTAGGTGGTAACGATAATTTACCGGCTCCAGATAAATCCAAAATTTTATTGGTGTTATTACAATTAACAATAAGTTTTTCCATTACTTGAGTCACATATAGAAATTCATTACTATTAAGTAACAATTCTGCCAAAGTGATAAAATGAATGTTACAATTTTTTGGTAATGAAGACGTGGAAGGGTGAATTAGTGACGCAACACAATCCGTTGATTCACTGGTGAATGTGTAAATTATTACATTTTTATCACAGTAATAAACATTGTTTCTAGAAGTGTAACATTTTAGTAAATCATTTGAAGTTAATTTTACATTTTTAATCGAGTCGCATCAGTCCCTATGTATTCGTCTTTCAAGGAAATATCCACACACGCATAATGAGTTGCGTTATACTGAAATGGAAATTTTACAAGTCTATACAACTGATATACTGTTTCTCCATGAAGCGGTACTTTAATCCTATACACTAATTGTCTGTTAAATATATATACAGTAGGAGGTATGATGGTTAATAGTTCAAAGGAAAGGTTAGTAAATGAGTCTGTTCCTATTACACCATTGATGAGGTCTTGTCTCATGCGTCTTATATTGATTAATTCGGGACGAACTGTCCCTCTCCCCCCGTCGGCTAAAACATCTAAAACTAATTTTAGAAGGGATTCCAAGTCGGATATTCCTCTCTGTAATAAACTTAGATAAGAAGTTATTAATCCTCAACTTAGCTTGTTCCCTTGTTAGATGTGTCCGTTTATTCTTTCTGCATCCTTATAATTCATTGTCCCAAATAGGTTCTTTAGAATCGTTCCCCAGAAATTCACTAACCCTCTTTTTGCTCGCGAATTAGCAATAGCCCTATTGTCTAAAGTAAAATCTGCCAGATTTTGAAGGAGTTGTTCAATCTGTCTGTTTTTAGTCTGCATATAAAGTCCAAATTGGCTACAGTCAGTTAAAAAGAATGCAGTACTATAATTTAGATGACTGCACATATCGTTAAGGGTAGTTTCAAGTGTCTTAATTTGCGTCCAAGTAGCTTCAAATACGTTTGTGTCAACGTATACAACTAAGGTAAGATAATTATCAATTAAGTTCATAGTTGTAGTATAGTCAAAATATACTCCTAGATTTTTCATTTTAATAGAATTTTTCTCTTGGTCCCTGCCACTGAAGATACCGGTGACAAGAATCGTCCCTGCTAACAGAAGGCTATCATGTTGGTGACTTAGCTTTGCCCATGTCATTGAGAATTTCCTCAATGTTAGGTATTGGAAAAGAATCCCCTGGAGTAATTTCATTAACTTTTCGGAAATCAATACACATTAGCCACTTCCTTTTTTGAGAAGGATCTGTAGTTTTCTTAGGCACTAGCAAGGCAGGAAAATTCCATTCGGAGTTACTTTCAACAATTATGTTATCTTCTAACATCTGGTCTACTTGATCTTTAACTTCCTGTTTCAAAGATTCTGGAATTCGGTATTTTTTAAAAGTAATAGGTCTAACAACATTTGGAGTGGGAATATAATGAACGGCTGCGGTTGTAGTACTCAATTTGTCCCCAGGGAGATGGAAAATGTCCATAAATTCTAAACATAATTTCACTATTTCCTCCGAGGCTTTTCCTTCACCGTTAACACGCAATTTAGACAATAATGAATTCCGCCTTTTCTCCGTAAACAATTTGGAATTTTCAATTGGAAGTTGCTTCAAATTAGTGGGAGGTTTTACTAAATCTGGGTTAGTATTAACTAGTATGGGGTAAGGTGTTGTGTTTACCACTAGACATTTAAAAATTTTATCTCGACACTCTACCAAACAACAAGCACACCGGAGTCCTGGCTGTAACAACTGATTTTCGATTAATCTCACCCCTCTTTCCTCCGTTTTCCGTTCAATAATCGTCTCGCTATACGGTGGTGCTACATTGTCACAGGTTAACACAAAATTACATGCTGTCAAAAATTCCTGACCTAAGATTAAATTCAATTTTCCTGGTAACTCCTGCACTACATAAAACACGTGATCCATATTTGTATTCCCATTATCTATTTTCATCTTAATGTAGCCATAAACTACCACACTGCTTCCTGTTATACCTTCAATTTTCACCTTACTTTCTTGTAATCCCTCTAGACCTGAAAGAGAATTAATACTCACTAGGGAATGGACCCTGTGTCCACTAATGCCAACCCTTGCCCATTTTTTAAGTGCCTTGAGCTCACTACTACGCAATATTGCCCCCAAGAACACTCCCCCTTTTCTTTTAATAATGTGGCGTTCCGTGCCTCGTCCTCTCTCTGGGAATCGTGCACCTCCGGAAACGCCCACTGCTTCGTCACATCAGAACCATATACATCCTCTCGCCCCCAAGAACACTCCCCATTTTCTTTTGATAATGTGGCGTTCCGTGCCTCGTCCTCTCTGTGGGAATCATGCACCTCTGGAAACGCCCTCTGCCGCGTCACGTCAGAGCCGCATACATCCCCTATCATTTTGGCACCAAGACGTTTTTGCCCATCTGATTCGCTATAAGCCGCAACATCAGTTGATTCAAGGCCCTTTCTCTGAATCCTCGGGATCTGATCAGCTACGTTCCTAGCGGACTTTTGAAATTTATGCTTCACATGAACTCCTGCCATGTCTGTCGCAAAGGCGTGCATCACCTTACGTGGTTGCTTTACCGCATCAAATTGTGCGCACTGTACGGAAAGTCGACCTTCCGTAGGACACACCCTTCCACACCGCGGGTTTTTCTCATTTTGGGAGTTGGAGCACGAGCGTAATAGTTTATCGCTTACACGACTCTGTACACTTAATTCGTCGATATTCGCGATTCTGCTAACGCTGAAGGCACCTGAACCCTCAGCGTCTAATTCAAGTTTTTTGCAATTCCACATGTATTAGCCAAATGGTCATATCTATTACACTTGGTACATCTCATCACTGCTCTACAATTTCTAACTATATGTCCTATCTTTCCACACCCATAGCATGTCGGAGACTCTCTTTCTCGGTCTGCTTCTATTTTTACCCTAGCCCGGTCTCTATCACTAGTAGACGGATGTCCCATAGGTTGCCTTTCATATCTCCTTGGTTGCGATGCCCCTCCAATTTCTACTTCCTCCGACCCTGCAATTTCACAAAGCTGCGCTAAACTGACGTCATCATTTTCTGATTTTACCAAATACTTCACCATTTGGTCCCTAAGACCAGATATAAAGGTCGCTTTATTAGTTCATCTACCAACTCGATTCCGCCCCGCACGTATATATCTTCACCAAGTCCATCCTGTCGTTCTGACGCCCTCAATTTCGCCCTTACTTTTCTTCTCATCGCAATGCCTAACTCTTCCATAAAGTCTTGCATAAAATCTTCAGAAAGTCTTTTACAGCTTCTCCCAAATTTTGTTTCAATTGGCAGAGAATCTGTGGAGGTCAACAACATAAAATGAATAATAAGTTGAACTCCAACTATTAAATATTTATTAAAATAACTTCATAGCACACAAGTATAAGTTTTGATTCTGTCGGACGAGCATGAAGATTAAGACTCTCTGTTCAGAAGTTTGTTATTTTATATCTGTTACTACGCAATGCTATGCTGACGTCATCTGCGATGTAATGTCACTGAATGAATTGCGTTGCTCTGTGACTGACAGTAGCCACAAATCGATATATAATGTGCAAGAGTCAAATAACTACCCTCTAAAGAAACATTTATTTCCGACAAATTTCCGTGGGGTCGCGCCAATATTTTTTCCCTCGCCTTACCAATTACTTTTGATTCGACAAATTTTAAAATTAACCCTTTTTTCAGGCTTCACTGCACCCAGAGCAAGCTCTACGCATTCTATAAAATTTCGTAACAAGCTAGATGTCCCGTCAAAAGTTACCGTGATTAACTTAGCAGCGTCTGCAACTGACAAATATAGGTCGTCATCAAGTACGTCAGATTGGGAATCGTCTATAATAGGAGGCTCTCGTGACATGTTACCGTCTGTGTGAATACCTTGTTCAATTTTGCTCTTCAAAGCTTTTACTTGACCTCTAGTTCCTTGCGACATATGAGACAAAACCTCTCTTAATTAGAACTGACTCACCGTTCGGAGTTTCGAAGATGTAGGGAACGCCAGGGAAGAATTGTCGCTCTCTGCTCACGGAAGTGGTGTCGCGTTTCCGCGTTGTGGCCTTGCTGCCGCTGTGACGTACAAGTATAATTCGCTGTCTGTCACGTAGATCTGGAATCTGCTGACCGGTGGTGTCGTCTGTACGCCGGTGCGACGAGATGCCCAGCTGTTTAAGGCTACGCGTTAACACTTCTTAGACCTAGAACAGCAATCCCGAATAACGTCTTTCCATCCGCTTCGACTGACCAATGTTGCGTAACACCCACTAGCCTAAAATCTCAACGTGCTTCCACCATGTAACATTCCACCAGTTGGGAATGGAAAGTCCAGCTAGATCGTTCACCAACTAAGCTATACCTCCGTTAGCTCACCAGGCTACCGATCTAGAGGATAAAGGAAGAATTAAGAACAGGAAATAGGAAAGTCGGTAACGTGAGAGTTCGGGTTCAACTAATTGAACCTAGGCGTAGTGTTTGGTGTTTCGCTGCACTTCAGTCAAATAAGAGTTTGTGCAGAATAAAGAGATTTAATATGCAGAAATAAAAGAAAGGAAGATAATGTGGCGGATACGTTACGAAAAATGAAACGTGTATGCTATTATATTACACAACACTAACGACATTAACGTCAACAATACGTAAGAAATTAAGTAATACTACTTAAAAATTGTTATCATTTATGAAGACAAAACTCCACCCGATACAGCGACAATGATAACAATAACATCAACAAAGCGTTACTGCTTAATAAACACTAATGACCACGACGGCATTACTGCACCCCATATAGCGAAACTAACGACAACAATAGGTAAGCCCTTAATAAATATCATGACACCGTCTCTATTACTGCAGCCAATAAAGTGACACTGACGACGATCACGTCAACAATACGATACTACTTACTTAATATTTAAAACTTCGACGTCCTGACATCACCCCATAAACAGACACCGAAATTAACGGCAACGATGCTTAAGCTCTTAACTAATCCTAATGACACTGTTGCAAATAATGCACTACATAAATTTTCAATAATAACAATATCGTCACAAATTCGTTACAACTCAATTATTATTAATTACTTCGACGTTATTACTGCACCCCATAAGGCGAAACTAACGATATGAACGTCTAATTTACGAAAGTCCTTAATTAATCCTAATGACACCTTTGCTGTGACTACACCCCATCAAGTGACACTGACAACAGTAACGTCAACAATACGTTACAACAGAATTAACACTAATTACTTCGACGTCTTGACTGCACCCCATAACGCCACACTAATGACATTAACGTCAACAATGCGTAAGTCTTAATTAATCCTAATGACACCGTTGACATTACTGCCCCTTATAAAGTGACACTGAGGACAATAACGTCAACAATGCTTTACTACTTAAATAATATTAATTACCTCATAATGCGAAACGAGGACATTAACGTCAACAATACTAGTCACTTATTAATCCTACGACAACATTGCCATTACTGCACCCCATAAAGTGACACGTACATCAATAACGTCAACAATGCGTTACTACCAAATTAAAACTATTATATTCAAAATTATAACTGCATCCTATACTAGGAAAATGATTACATTATCGCCAGCCATGCGCGTGTTCTTTATTAATCCTTCTGACACCGACGTCAGGACTGCACCCAATAATCAGAAACTAAACACTATATTCAACAATGCGTTATTAATTATTAATCCTAATGACTCCGACAAAATAACTGCACCTCATACAGACACACTAATAACAATATCGTCAACAATTCGCTTATTTTTAATTCATCTAAATGACTCCGACGTCATGACTTCACCCCACCATACACAGAAAAATTGACAACAATAACATTACTGCAATAATAACGTCAAAACGTCCCCTTATATAGTAAAAATTGACAACAATAACGCCAAGAGTGCGTTACGTCTTAATTCATCCTAATGACTACATCTTGACTGCACCCCGTAAAGATAAACGTCTGTCACGGATTACGGATCACCAACTCCAAGTCCGAAGTTGGATCCTTCAAAACTAAGAATATTGTTGTTTAGAATCGTTAAATCAATAGAAGGGTATCTATTTGACCCACTAGGGGAAAGTTGGAATATGTGACTGATAACAAAGTTTTATTTTTAGCGGTTGCGTGATGGTAAGGAAATTCTATATGGAAAATTTCTATTAAGGATGAATTCGCTCAGCAGGAGTTTTCGGCCTACGCCTAAGAAAATGAAGAATATTGAAGAAATTTATTTGCAATGAAGATGAAGAAAATAAAAGTTACATATTTGCGGAAATGGGGCTGCTACAAAATGCTCTGATTGTACAGCTCTCTCTTAGAGAGGGACCGGAAAGGAGTTTTGCTTTAACCCCCACCACGAACCATAGCGCCCAGCTACAGGGAGAGTAGCAGATGTAGATCAATCGTATTTGGAATGTGGAAAAAAGTGACGCTCTTACTTTATGCTTTGCCAAGCAAAGTTCGCATAGCGAACTTGTTGACAAGTAACTTTGATATGAGTTTTTAACAAGCTGAATTTTAAAAGGTATCAGTCATCCTAAATAATAAAATCCCCGATATATCTTCCCTATCAATTACTCCTATTCTACATTATACCGCCACCAATGCTTTACTTCTTAATTAATGATAATTAATCCATCGTTATTACTACATTTCATACACAAATTAATTACAATAACGTCAACATTGGATTACTTCGTAATTAATTTTTATTAGTTTGAGCTTCTGACTTCATCCCATATAGAGAAACTGATACCAATGTCAACAATGGGTTACATGGTAATTAAACCAAATGCCTCAGAAGTCATGACTGCACCCCATGTGGCGAAACCATTAACAATAAAGTCTGCAATGAATTACTTGGTAATAAATCCAAATGACTTCGAGATAATGACTGCACCCTAGACTCAGGGATGCTTCCAATATAGAGCAAATCATACAAAAACTTTTCTAAAAAAAGTAAAGCACTGGGGCCATATGGCATCCCAGCCGATGCCTTAAACATAACACACAAAAAATCCACAGTTGCATTTGAATATGTACAACTGCTGCCTAAGATCCGACGTCTG
The DNA here is from genome assembly GCA_037074705.1 of Zhengitettix transpicula. Taxonomy (NCBI): domain Eukaryota; kingdom Metazoa; phylum Arthropoda; class Insecta; order Orthoptera; family Tetrigidae; genus Zhengitettix; species Zhengitettix transpicula. The sequence goes on along the minus strand of CM073590.1, from coordinate 35,379,258 downwards.
AAACGACAACAGGACTTGTTTCAATCCAAGAAAACGCAGCATGAACAAAACATCTGCATTCCGCTCACTATGCATTCTTGATACAGCAGGAAAGGTTTTTAAAAAACTGTTGCAGCTGAAAATTGTTGCGGCCTGTCGCAGAACCAAAATGACGTCCGGAGAGGCCACTCTACGATCAAGGCAATATATGATGTGATGAGAACAGCTAAAGAGGCACAAAGAAGGAACTAAATCTCCAGAATATTCACCTTACTGATTACTCTCAATGTAAAAAATACCATTAACACACTGAGATGGACATGAGCGGAGGCACACATTTAAGCTATCAGGATACCTGATGAAAATAATGGAGGACTGTCAGCGTCACAAGTCACTGCAGTATGACACCGCATAGGGACAAAAAACCAAACTCCAAACAGCTGAAGCTGCCCAAAGTTCGATACTCGGCCCAGATCTATGGAACGTCGCATGTGACACTCTACCAAGTAAAACAAAAATCGTCGTATATGCAGACCATGCGGCCGTGTTCATAGTAGCAAGAGGACTCGAAAAAGCACAAATTAAAGTTAACCAGGTTATGAGACGTGTTATACCATGAATGGAAAATCATTCTCTGACAATAACAAAACAAAAAATAGAGATCGTCATGATCTATCATCAACATAAGTTGTATAAGTGTGCCATATATTCGTATAAACACCAAACTGAAGTACTTGGTAGTCTTTATCAACAATAATTTCTGGTGCCACAAACGTGAAAGTTTCACTACCCAACAAGCGGCGCTTACTAATATCCACAGTGCAATCTATCTTGCGATACGCGGAAGTAATATGGGCAGAGGCAATGCATAAAGGATTTTATCGGAAGTGATGGGGGAAAAAAAGGACTTTGAGCTCATCGGGTCACATGCGCTTACCGCACAGTTTCCGAAGCCGCAGTACTGTTTATCGCTGGAACATATCCTATTCTCAATTAATCCCAATGACTCCGACGTCATTACTGCACCATATACTTTGAAACTTTTAACAATAAGGTCAACAATGGATGTGTTAGGTAACTACACCAAATGAATTCGACGTCTTTACTGCATTTTTGAAACCAGACATTTTCAACTATTACAAATGGTTTCGTGTGAAAAACCTTGAGATACTACTCACATTTTATTAATTACAAAAATTCTTGCGAAGACCACAGGAGGTTACTGCTAAACATAATTATGGAAGAATTGAACTACTACAACAACAAAATTGAAAGCGAGTACGAAATCAGGAATTTGGGAGAAAGAAGAAAGATTTCATAAACTTATAATACATCTGAAAAATATAAATCCAGCAGAGAAGAGTACGCTGAGGACTATATTAATGACACAATTTAGTGATAAAGAATTTACGTAATTACTGAATACGAGACATATACCATTAAAATATTCAGTATTCATGCTTGCGAGGAAAGGCGAGACACATCACGGGTTCAATTATTAAAGCAATTTTTATCCGCTTACTTATAACTTTTTATATATATTTATTGTCTGCAACTCGCAAACACTTCACTCAGACGTCCTTACCGCCTTTCTTTAGAGAAACTTAATCTATAATGGAGTAAAGTGACTTACATTCACCTTTATTAAATTATCGTAATTAGACAATTACCGTATCTATATTTAACTACATTGCAACGATTTAATTTATCATTCCTTTTTTTAGAAAGATTCGATACTCTACAAACGCAATGTCCACACGTAAATGTCAACAATTACATACAATTCGCAATCGCAATTAATTTATTACGTGTCATATTATACAACTTCGGAATTCGCAGTAACGACTGACACCACTGCGCAAACAAATTATTCTTCGGGGAGCGAAGTTCCTGCCATTATCTTCGCTTTCCTTATTAATTTCAATAATTAAAAAAAAGAGAGAAATATATTTTACTGTAAAGAGCAGAACAACAAACGAGCACAATACTTCTGTTACTAGCAGTTTTCCTCATGCTTGCGAGATCCTTCACACACTATTGTAATGCGTACAGAGAAACTGGAAATAGTGTCAAGGATGGGTGACTAATTTAATCAAACGACTACATTTTTAAAGAGGTCATTTTGATCCATTACAAATAGTTTGCTGTACGAAACCTGACATACAACAGACCTTCTCAATTACAAAGATATAATATATATTATATATAAAGAAATAATTATAATTTTTCTCTGGAGACACCTGCTAATTTTGAGAAAATCATAACACTCACAAGGCTTGGATTACTAAATCTCATGAAATCATAATTAAACAGGGGTGAAATTGAAATGCATAAAGTGTCGCATGAAGGGACAAGAACAGGACCTCGAAATTTTATAAAATTAGGTCTATCATTGTGTTGCATACACGTTTTAATAATGAAGTTTTCCACTAACTTCTTACAACTGGCAATGATAATATGAGCGTAACTCACACTGGTGCTACGAAACTTAATGGATAAAAATGATTCAACTTACACTGAACATAAGATACCTCCTGAAATACGGGTTGGGAATAATTCAACAGTGAAAGCGTGCGGATATGGAGTGATTTGGATTAAAAAGCAATCTATTTGTTTTAAGTAGAGCTTTAAACCATGACTCAAAATTACAAATGTTCATAAAACCTACATGTGCTGCTATTTATTTACAATACTGTGTCAAGTAGTGTGCTTTGAAAAGAACCTCGTACTTAAGTGTTATAGTGACCAGCCCTGGAATAAATTAACCTTATTCTGTTCTTTAATATGAACTACAAAGTCACTTAAACATGTAAAGAGGTTATTATTCTCTTAAGGCACTTGGAGTAAATGAGAATAAAATATTTGTTAAGCTTGTGTACAGGTCACTGGTCCAAAGCAGTCAACAACTTCGAAGGAATTCATACACACGGATGTTTGTGTTCTTTTCAGAAAGAATCCTTAGGCGGATCTCAATCCTTTGAGTGCTTTAGAGATGATTATTCAAATATACATCAGTATATTTTCATAAGCACAAATCTGAAGTTGTTAACAATTTTGAAGAATAAAGAATGTAGACTTTCTCGGTGTAGAGAACGAATAAAGTCATCTCGGTCTTCCAGCCTAGTAGCAATTTCTGGAACACGATGGCAGTGAACGTCATTGGAACGTCATGAACATAATTGTTTACTCTGTTAGAAGCCCGAAAAAGCTTTATGAAGGTTGTGATTTCTTAATGACTCAAACAGTTAAGTCAATCAAGGCAGCGATTGAGGATCAGAATTTAATCATATTTATATTAAAGGTCTATTCAAGAAAATTGATGCAGAGGTACAGTACTGCACTCATTACACACCAAGGTTAAAAGGGACTTCTGAGGGAACAAACTGAACACTTTACGACTAACGATATCATTATATCTAAAGATTTACCAGAATCTTTTCCGGCATAGTACATTCTGTGGTGTACATTATAACTAGGTTTATCCACAAAATAGTTCATATGGCGAATTTACTTATAGGCCTACTGTTCAAATTTCACAAGACTTGATCCCCTTAACATAATTGGTTCCAAATGTTTAGGAAACCCCTAAACAAAAGGAAATGAAGTGGGACCCTAAAGACCAATATCATTTCTGCTGGATATTTATGATGTTAATAGTTTTAGAGCTTGTCTCAGAGATATTCAGATAGATCAAAAATCTACAGATCAAGACAAGCTATAAAAGAGTTGGACCATTATTTACAATTTGAAATACCTCCTTCAAATTAACCATTTTCATCAAAAACATCTGGAAATTAATTTGATCTTGAAGAGACATTTCACAATCTGTTCCACAACAGTAAACGAGTAGAAAACAAATTAAATTATCTATACCTTTAATTGATGCAGAGATGTTAGATTCTGAATATTACCACGCAGCAATAAATTCAGAGAATGACAATTACTGGCTGCATGCAATTTATGAACTAAAATCGTTAACGAAGATTGAAACCTGGTAATCTACTGCTTCGCCGTAACGTAGACAAGCAATGAAAATTATAAAATAAAATAACAGATTTTGATAAAAGCGTCATTACAAGGACAGGAAATATTGGTGCTGTGTTTTGTATTTAAGTACTTTTTTATTCCCATAGTATTAATATTTGACTTATCAGGCACAATGTAATCCTTTTTTTTAGGGCAACAGGCTACATGAGGACGATCCATATTGGGCAACTCCCCTTTAATAGGGATTTGAAAGGGGGGATGCGGAAGGGTAGAGGAAGGTAGCCAAGGGTTAACTAGGGCCCCGGGCTATGGTTTAAGGATCCTACCCGGCATTCGCCTAAAAAAATGCAGGGAAAACCCTAGAAAAACCTGCATCAGGTAGGTCGGGCATTGGGTACTTGTCCCACGCCCTTCCGATAGCGGGAGAGGAGTTTACTGTGGGGACGCAGCATTCCCTTCTGCGTGCCTCGACCAGTTTAGGAGGCAGCTGGCCAACTATTCCAATGGGAATAGCGGACAACTCTTACCGTATGCCCAAGGTCTGTGACCCCGGAACATACACCTCTCAGAACAGGCCGAGGTGCCTCGGCTTGTGGGAATCTTAGTTCAAAAACGGAGATAAAAAGGGATACCCAAAGGTAGCCCCTTCGTATCTCTCCTAAAAGGTTCTGTCTGCGAGAGAACATCTCTCGCAGGCTTCTCTCCAATGTAATCCTAAATTTCCATAACAACATAGTCCTTGCGAATAACTACATATGAGAAATAAGGAAAAATTGAACTACTAGAAAATGAACCTGAAATTGATTAGGAAATCGTAAATTGTGGAAAGAAAAAAAAAACTTGACAAAGCTATACTAGAACTGAAACAAACCGGGAGAAGAATATAATCGTCAACCTACTCATGGAAAATCATGAAGAATTTAGTGAAACAGACTACGAAAGTCGTTTTTAATTAAAATATGATCAAGGGCGACACGTCACGGATCAAATTATTACAGCAATTATTAACTATTTTATCTGCTGACATACATGTGTGTAAAGAACTATTATCTGTAACTTGTAAACATCTCTCAGAATTTCATACCGCCTTACATCATAGTAACTACATTAATTCGAGGGTAAAGTGACGCAAAATCTCATTTATTAAATGATCGTAGAGATAATTATCGGATTAATATTCAAATGCAATGCAATGACTTAATTTATAACTCCTTTAAAGCAAGACTCTACAAAGGGCAATGTCCACACGCAAATGTCAACAATTACCAACAACTCGCAATTAAATTATTACATGCCATTATAGTAGGCAACTTCAGTTGCGCATTAAGTGTGACGTCACCGCGCGACCTAACTATTTTACTGACAGCGGAGTTTCAGCCATTGCCGTAGTTTCCCTTACAGTTTTCAAGAAAACACTAATCGTTATTGTGAAGAATTTACATTATGGAAGCGTATGACAGAAGGACGTTTAATATTAACATACTACACATACATTTATAATTGAAAAATTGTCGAACTTAAGCTCGTTAACTATATACTAGTACAAGAATGTACAATAGTGACAGACTGAAATGCCTCATAGACAACTAGAGTATTACGTCGAATTCTAGACTTACAATATGTATAATAATATAAAATTAATTTCAATAATTTAAACAACGTGAACTGTGTCGATCAGAACAAGAAACAAGCACAATACGCCTGTCACTAGTAGTTTTCCTCATGCTTGAGAGATCCTGCAGACACCATTGTAACGTATACAGAGAAACTGGAAATAATGGCAAGGATGGGTTACTTGGTAGCGAAACCAAATGGCTTCAACCTCATGAGTGAATTTTTTAACCTTTAACCATTTTGAACCTGTAGAAATGAATTTGGTGTAAGATATCTGAAGAAATACAGACCGTATCTTAATTACAGAGGTCGTTGGGAAAACGAAAGGAAGATACTGCTAAAAATAATGATTACCTGCTCGCGAGACCGATGCTAATTGTAAGAAAAATTAAGATTCACTAGGCTTGTATTTCTAAATCTCATGAAATCATGGTTAAACAGGGAAGCAATTGACATGCATCTAGTGTCAAGAACTCAGACTAAATTTTATAAAATGAAGTCTGTCAATGTGATACAGGTTTGAATAAAGAAGCTTTCGTCATAGTCTTAGGACAGAATGATAATAAGCGTAATTCATAATTGTGCTAAGAAACGTAATTGAGAAAAATGATTCAACTTACATTGAACATAAAATACCTACTGAAATTGGTGTTCGAAATAATTCAACAATGAAATCGTATGGAATTACTGAGATTTTGGTTAATATTATTGCACATGGAAATCTTAACAATACTTTAATGGAGAACTAAATGAAACTAATCCTCTTTCAAATGAACTACGAAGTCACAAACATAAGAATGGCTCTCGAGCCATTGGAGTAAATTAGGATAAATATTATTTCCAAGGAACGAGTACCGGTTGCTGGTCCAAACCAGTGACCAATGTGCAGTTTATTCACACGGACGTTTGTGAGATCATTTGAAATGCAAGAGTATATTTTCTAGAGCACAAATCAGAAATGTTAAATTAGTAGTAGTATTTCTTCAATGTCAGAAGTCAATTAAGCCAGCGATTGAGAATTGGAATAATGAATATTTTAAAAGTCTATTGAAGCAAATAGGAGCAGAGTTTAATTACACACTTCTGTAAAAAGGGACTAATGTGAGAACAAAGTCAACACTTTGATGAATCTTTAGATATGATAAACAGTTCTTGATGTTGTGTGCATTATAACTGGAGGAATTTGAACAGTAAGAAAGTCTCCATATGACCTCGAAAGTATTTTCGTGTGGTGAATCACACGGTACAATCTTTTTATTCGTCCTCAGAAACAGTGCGTGTTCTCTGTGTTAATGTGACTTCATCGCGTCCTCTTTGCCGATGGATCATAAGGTAAGTTACTTTGCAGTTATCTCTAGTTTTCTAATGACTTTTTCTCAAGGGGTACGATACTGAAATTGGCAGTGCCTCGTAGGGGTAACGCACCAGTGCGTAGCTATACCATCATACGTGCTCTGTCGTTTCTGAATTTTAGGATTTTTAAATACATATATCTTACAAATAAGTCGTTTACCTACAAAAAATTTTGGTGATTGGTTATAATTATTTATTTTACTTTTTGCACGATTTAATTGATTATTGATGTACAAGGGCGTGGAGGGCGGTTGTTTGAAAGCCTGAGCCATCGTAAGTAATTTATAAAGCACCGTCGAAACTAGTGAGCACGAGCATTTTAGCAAGTGGAGAGAAAGAGAGGACTACCTTTGGGGACGCCTTTTTCTATCACTGCTTTTGAACTAAGAATCCCACAAGCCGAGGCACCTCAGATTGTTTTGAGAGGTGTATGTTCCGCGGCCGTAGACCTTGGGCATACGGAAAGTCTTGTAAGCTGTTCCCATTGAAAAAGTTGGCCAGCTGCCTCCTAAACGGGTCGATGCACGGAGAAGGGAATGCTGCGCCCCCACAGAAAACCCCTCTCCCGCCATCGTAAGGGCGTGGGGATAAGTACCAAGCGCCCGAGCTACCTGATGCAGTTTTTCTAAGGTTCGTCCTGAATCACTTTAAGGCGAATGCCGGGTAAGATCCTTAAAGCATACCCCGGTGTTGAAAAATTGTGCATTTAAATCGTGTCATATACAGTAGGATCTTTCGGCCTTTAATTAGCCATATTCATTTGTTATTTTTATACATCCGGATATTAACATTTCAGCTTAGGTCCTCCGTGTCATGACGTATTTGAATATTTATTGATCATAAATAAGTTTTTAAGGATTTTTATTATCATATATTGCAAGAAACATGTATTACAGGAACACAAAATAAATGAGGCTTATTCATTTACGTGAAGATACAACTCAACAATAGAAGAACACAGCCAGCATTGTAGCCAACATTACATAATAAATGGTTGCGTTACTAATTACTAACATCACAATAGATGAGAACTGGACCATCTACACCTTGTCCAAGTTCATCTTGTAGTTGTTGTAGCCACAGAGCCTCCTGAGTAGCAGCTGTCATTGCCATATACTCCACCTCAGCAGTGGAGGTCAGGTAGAGGAGACGTCCAACAGCCTCTCTGTAAGGGACATAATTTACTTTATCATCAGGATTGTCATCAAATTTTGAATTAACTTCAATTGGTGTCCTAACTGGTCTGCATATTAAAACGATCCAATTCTTGCTTGATGTATCTTTCTTGGTCTAGCATGATCACTCCTGTCCCTCGATTTATCTCTATATTTATATCAATACAGTGCTTGACTTCTCCCAAATCTTTCATGCAAAAAAATTGTTTTTCAATTTATTCTTTATTTCTAACTTTTTGTTCTTTTTATTAGTGGAAATTAAGATATCCACCCACGCAGCCAAGTAAAGAATTTCACAATTATTCAGTAAATAATAAATACAAGGATCAATCTTTGATCTATTGAATCCAATTTCCAGAAATTTTTTATGGAGTTTGAGATTCCATTGCCGGCTAGCTTTGTTCAGTCCATATATGGATTTATGTAATAGACATACTATTTCACCTTCTGAGTAATTTTCAGGTTGTAACATGTAAATTTCTTTGTCGATATCTCCCTGAAGAAATGCACTCACAGCATCCATCTGATCTATATCCATGTTGTACTTCACAGCTAGTGAAATTAAATAATGCATTGAAGTGTATCTTAACCACTAGAGCATATAGTTCATCATAATCATTTCCTTTTCTTTTTGCACAACCCTTGATAACTAATCTTGCTTTAAAACATACTATCTCCCATTTCTCATTAGTTTTAGTTTTAAAAAACCACTTGCATGGTAAGACACTTTTATTTTGAGTACTTCTACTAATGATCATGTCTCATTTTCAATTAGTGAATTGTATTCTTCATCCATGTCTGACTTCCACTGGTCTGCATAGCTAGATGACAAAGCTTCATCCACAGTTTGAGGATCATTCAAATTAGACACCAGACAGAAGAAGTTGATGTTTCCTTCTTTCTCTTTATACTGTACACCTCTATTACCTGTACAAAGAGTCAAAGTATGGGTCAAAGTATCTAGATCATTGTCTATATTTGGCACATACAATGGATCATTGTCACTTGACTGTTATTCATCACTTGAATTACTTTTGTTATCAGATTCTTCTTTGTACAGTTCTTCTTTGTTGTTATTTTGTAAATTTTCTAAAAACACCACATCCCTACTTTTAGTTATTTTATTTGTTTTAGGATCTAGCAATCACAATACCCCACAAATATAAATTATCTGGATTTTATGTATGGGGTGAGTACAGAGTGCTTGTTTGATGCTCTATACCATGATTTCTGAGGAAGTTTTCAAAATATTTATTACAGTATTACTTCCCATTGTCTGATCTAATGGCTTTTATTTTTCTGTCAAGTTCATTCTCTACTCTACACTCATTTTGTCTTTCAAAAAATATACAAAGACTCTTCTTGAAATTCATCTATGAAAGTAATAAAGTATTTCATACCTCCCAGAGACAGGATTTCCATTGGACCACACAAATCAGCGTGGATAAGTTGCAACAGACTCGATGCTCTGGAACCCGCAGTATTAAAATGTATCCTTGTCTGCTTTCCTTCAACACAGGTGGTGCATGTGATTGGCAGATAATTTTTAGCAGGATGCATATTTACTCCCTCAACACAGCTCAGAAGCTTATTAATATCTGAAAATTTTAAATGCCCCATGCATCTCTGCCATACAATAGAATTATTCGAGTCATTTGTATGTTAAATTAGACAGTACCTCTCTATGTGTATTCAATACATACAGGTTGTTTACAAGTGTTGCTGAACATAACAGTTTCCTATCTTTACATATAGCACAACTATCTTCTCTGAAAATTACATTGCAACCATTTTTAACCATAGTACTAACAGACAAAAGATTCGCAGCAACTATTGCTACATATAAAACTTCTTTAATCTGGATTTTACTGTCTTCTCTGTCATTTATGAATAAATTGACTTTTCCCATACTACTCACAGTTAGCGGTGTTTTACTGGCAACTGTAACTGTAGGTATCAGTGGGCTTGTTACATCATATATCCAATTATCTTCATTAGTCATGTGCATTGAGGCACCAGAGTCCACATACCACTTGTCTAGGTTCAATAACTTAGAAGAAGCTGAAAATCAGGTAATAAAACCTTTTGAATCCTCAATTTTATCAGTAGTCTTCCTTTTAGAAGCACGGCAGTTTTTAGCAAAATGGCCATACTTGTTGCAATTAAAACATCTGGGTCCCTTACTGAACTTTGTTGGGTTTTCTTTATCATAAACACTCTTCCTCGCTGTAAAGAACACTGAACTGTCTGAGTTTTGAACTTCCTGCACTTATCTTCACCCTGAGTTTTCAATATCCATAATCATTGGTTTATAGCATTCAGGTAAAACAGCCAACATAAGGGTTCCAAGCCATTCATCATCAGTCATTAACTTTATGTTCCTCAGCTTATGGGCAGTAGACATAATTTTATTCACATAACCTTCCACACTCACAGAAGGTTCCAGTCTGGTAGTGGTGAGGTCCCTCAACAAGGCTACTCTTCTATAAAGTCCATAGTCATCAAAAGCTTGTTCCAAGTTTTTCCAAACTTCTTTACATGTATTGGCACTTTGAAAATGTACATAGTTAATCGGGTCGAGCAATAAAATTAACTTCAATTTAGCTTTGGTTTCCGTTTTTGTGTCAGTGTTATCACAACCATGCAATCCCACAATTCTTCAAGTTCTAAATAAGCTCGTACTGCAAACTTCCAACTTGCATAATTCTCACGTCCAGTAAGTCTATCGATATGAAACGGAATCTGGTTTGAATTCGACATTTTCTGCTTATAACCTCAAAATTGTATGCGAGCAGTTTCCCCTTACAGATTTGTTTCTTTTCACTGATCTTTGTTTCTTGCAAACTGTATTTAATTCAGCTAACCACGCTCTGCTACCATGAAGGATTTTTATTTTCATATATCGCAAGAAACATATTGTTATAATTTAAATATTTTATGAATGTGGCGTTTCTAAATGAAAGAACTTAAGTGAAAACTATTAAACAAGATTTATTAACAATTTTAAAACAAGTATAAAATACACAAAATATTTGGGATCTCAGGGTCTTGAACTGGGTTTGATAAATGGCAGAATTTATATAATCAAAATTACATTTACTTTTTATGGAAATCAATGCGTCTGAACATAGACGAAATTTGTTGCGGAAGAAATAATACTAAAGATTGAATTTAAACAATTTTAATTTTATCAAGAATTAAGGATCTCATTTTATCGATAATTAAATAATTAAAGAACGATCTGACTTTTATCTTTTAAACACGGTTTACAAATAATTTTAAAGTTTTTCTCTACTTACGGCCGCCCAGGTCTCTTTTTAGCTTTTCGTGCACAATTTTGGGGACATCACTGATTCTAAGTACTCACAGATTCTAAATGTTCACAGGCTCTAATTGGCGTTGTTTGTTAGTTGGTTTAACACAAATTGGTTGGTTCTCGATGCTTCACTGCAACCTGGATTTGTAGATCTCGTGACTTTAGTTGAAAATGGACTTCATTGGTTTGTCTATGGCCAGCATGATGAATCTACGCTCGACCACCGAATACACACTAGTTGCTCTGTCTCCTTCCCGACTGAATATTGCTTTACTTTTTAATATTTGAAAGCATGTTTGTGACTGGACCACATTCTTTCGTTCTGACTGCCGACTGTAAAACTTTTCGTCTCATCTATTCGCTGTCTGCTGCCCGACTGCAAAGCTTTCAAACTGCTTGCTGTCCGCTGCCCGACTGGATTCTTCGTCTCGTAAATTTTGAGCGCGTAAAACCTTCCCAACCGACCAACAATGTTTTCTTTGCCTTGCCGGTTTGTTGCGGCGTCCGTTCTATATCCACTAATAATGAGTCCTCTACAATTCAACTTTTCAATTAGAACAATGCCTTAATTACAATTACTACAATATATTACAAGAACGCAAAATAAAGGAGGCTTATTTATATCCGTGAAGAAACAACTCAACAATAGAAGAACACACGTACGTTTCATAGAATGGCACGCAATTATTTTTTTTAGGGCAACAGGCTACAGACACCCGTAATAGAGCTGTTTGTCAGTTATGACTGTGATATTTTCGTTTAATAATTTTAATTCCAGAAAACGCAGACTCACATAGATAAGTCGACCCAAATAATTCGGTTATTTGATGAACAATTTGTTTTAAACACGGATATTTCTCTTCAGATACAAAATACCACAATTTTGCATCACTAGCTGTGGCTTTCAGATGTATATCCGAAATGATGTGCAATATTTCATTTTCGATTGAAGTGACAAGAAAATCTTTTAATGTCTACACAAGAGAAGGGATAACTCATACAATACTCGTCAATTTATTCAATTCTGAAAAACGTTTTTTCAAATTCACACAGAATATTTCTTACTTTAGTCACGTAAATACTGTAATGCAGTTCAGCATTTGCCCTTGCTTTCAAATGGGAAAAATGTTTCAAACATATTTTTTCTTTGCGGTCGTCGCTGATGGTACAAGTGCGATATAAAGCTTTGATGCTAAAATGATACTGCACTAATTGACATGAACCAGATAGCTTTACTATTGCGAAATACTACAGGGACTCCCCGTGTTGTAAACATAGGGGAAGCCCCTTCAATATTGTCACTAGTGTTACCAAAGGAATGCGATTAAAAAATGACTTGAAATATATATTGTAATACTCATCTATGTTTTCTTTTAAATGAAAAACACTATTAACTTTAATCAATAAACAAGATTTATTATGCCAAATTTAAAACAATTATTCAAAATACAAAATATAATTGGGATCTCAGGGTCTTGAACTGGGTTTGATAATGGCAGAATTTAAACAATCAAAGAACACAAAATTTACATTTACTTTATCAGGAAGTTGATGCGTCTAAACATAGACGAAATTTATTAATGAAAAAATTAATACTAAAGGATTGAATTTAAACAATTTCATTTCTATCAAGAATTAAAGAACGATCTGACGTTTATCTTTTAAAACGGTTTACAATAATTTTAAGGTTTTCTTTCTACTTACGGCAGCCCCAGGATTCACATTAACTTTTCGTAGCACAATGGTGGGATTTGCACAGATTCTAATTATTCACAGACTCTAATTAGCATAGTTTGTTAGTTGATTTTAAAGAATTGGTTAATTCTCGATGATTTACTGCAACCTGGATTTGTAGATCTCGTGAGCCGTGTTGAAAATGCAACTCACTGGTTTTGTCTGTGGACTGGAAATTGCTTTCCTTTTAGCAATTCGATGTGATAGCGTACTTATTACTGGAACACATTCTCTCGTTCCTTAAATTAGACCTTTTAGTCCTCGCTGCTGACTGACAAAATTGTTCAAACTTTCGTGAATTAGACTTTTGATTCACGCCTCTTGCTTCTAACTCCCAACTGTAAAACTTTTGTAAATTAGACTTTGCTGATCTTTACACCATGCCGTTCACTGCCCAACTGTCTGTAAAACTTTTTGATCTGTTCTTCTCTCTACTGCCGGCCCAACTGTCTGTACGTCTCGTAATTTTGAGCGCGTAGCTTATCTCCCCACCATTCAACAATACTCTCCTTTCATTGTCGTTCTGTTCTAGTGACGGTTATTGCTAGCAATAATGTGTCCGCTACAATTTAACTTCTCAATTAAAACAACGCCTTAATTACCAATTATTACAATATATATACTGTAATAACCACCTAAACGGCGTCGAAATAAAAAATATATGATTTTGATTTTAACAAACAAATTTATTAAACTTTATCAGAATTTACAATTATACATTTAATATTTTAATATTATAATAATAAGATCTCTTGCTCTCATGGGTCTCTACTGGGCCTGACAACGGACAGAATCCAACTATTAAAAGGACCCAACATTTATGTTTTAAATTAAACAAAAGTATCTACGAAACATTAATGAACTTAACCTATAGATTGCTTCTAACTTTATTATTAAAAGAAGAGAACGACATCTGACTGTTATCCTTTAATAACGTTTACATCTGTTAATTTTATACATTCCAACTCAAGGTTATCAGGTTTACTTCGACTCGTTCTTTAGACACGCACTTTATAGCTTGGACGTTTACACTCACTGACTCTAACACAATATCACTGGTTCGCCGATAGCTGGTTCTCCATATCCAGTGAAAATATCCCAGTTGCTCGTCGTGACACTACTTGACGTCGGTTGCTGTATCCAGGTCGCCTACCATCGAAGACAGGTCAAATTCTCATAATCATACAGATAGAGCTTCTGTACGTAAAAATGTTTATAGTTGTATAGTTTTTCTGACTGATGCTGACTAACTCTGTCTCAAACTCCAACCACGATGCATCCAGCACGCTGCCTCCACTATGACTGACTGTGACTATACTCGCGATGCTTCCAGCACGCTGGCTCCACTCTGACTCTCTCACGCTGACTGTCGCTGACCATCACTGACTCTTCGATGCGTCCTGCAACTCTATCCCACGCTGACTGACGCTGACTGTCCCACAATAGGTTATTTCACCCTATATATACCACTATCCTCCTTGTTTTTCTCTTGATGCAAAATTACGACGCAACGGCGGAGTTACAGAATCCCATTACCGAAATTTACGCCTTGCCGTTGGAGTCCTTTCGCCGGCTGCTCTCTTTTGTCCGAAACCCGACAATCGAGACAGGTCCAATTTGTCTTTGGACCTCCCCTCACATGTGCGCGATTCTAACTTCTTAAATCAACAAGTGCCTGGACCCGCAATTACTTTGGACCCTCATTATCCCAAGTAAATACGCCACTTGACATCCTTGCAGCTGCAGTTATTTCGCCCCCGCGATTACTCAGGACTCGTCGGCCTCACCAGACTCGCACAAGACCCTTCCTTACAAGTCCTAAGCAAATACCCCACTTGTCAGGTCATTCATCAGAGACAATAGCCTGCTCTAACATAACCACTTTGGGACCGGCTGCTCGCCCACGTTCTGCGTTGCGGATTCGCCACACAGATCCCAAAATAAATAAGTGCCCGGACCCGCAATTACTCTTTAGACCTAATTGCCACACTGTCACACCGTCCCTACAACTTACGGCTTTCTCTGCCGGCCACCAGCACTCATCCTAGATAAATGTCTTACCGCTCCGTCTTGTCACCTCGTGACAGGACCCGCAATTACTTTTCCCTCGCATTCTCTTTACGAAATGTTCGCTGTTTTTAAACCAATGCATTACATTAATGCATTACATTGCGATGCATCCTCTCAATGCATTACATTATGCCCCAAATTTAGTTTGAGAAAGGAATGTCCAGACTTTACTCTTCGAAAAACTAAATTTCTTACAATATTTGCCCTAATTTGTCAGATTTCGTTCAGAAACTTATATCTAATTACCGTTCATTAAAAGATTTACAAAATTTCCGTTATATTGGTGCAATCTATTATTTTTCTCATTACATAAATTGTATTAAGATTTTAAATAAGTTTTACGATTTTAATTAAATGTGCATATTTGGTCTTAATCCTAATTTTAAACATCTATATGCCCCATATTACAAATATTTCTATGTTTATGGGTGCCACAAAACCAAATACAACCCTTTAACTTAATATCTACAACCCTTCATATCATTTAAAGTTCTTAGATTTTATCTTATCTTTAATTGTATACTTACACATAACTATTATCATTCATTGACGTAATTATTATTTTCTAAAACATCAACTAACTTTATAAAATTTAAATCTATTTTCTAATCCAGAATCATTTAAACTTTGAATCTATCCTGTGTCTCTAAACTCAAATAAGCCTTGACCTATTTTCTTCCTGAAATTCTCCAGCTGTTCATGTTTACTTCCAACCAGCAGTTCTTTGCTTACATCCGATCACATGTTCCTTGTTTGTATTCTCCTTCCCTCCTTCTCAAATTTATCGACGTTAAACTTTCCTAACTTCCATATTTTGCAACTATCCAAACTCTTACTAACTTGCTTAAACTTCTTAACCCCTTCCTAAACTTTATTCTTTCCTTTCTTAATGCCTTCTCCATAGTACTCCCGTCAGCCGCCCCCACTTCATGCTTGTAAACAAATCCTTCTATCTTATTTTGATATAAAAATTCTTCCCTTCAATCCTTCTATTTCCTCATCACTTTATACTTCATTACCATTTTCCACTATCCTCCCAATATTTCATCCTTACTTTTATCCCCCTCTTCACTACTTAACCCTTTAATCTCTCCTTCTTCAACATCGGCTTTATGCCTCTCCAAACTTTAACTCTTTACCACCTTTTTCCATAACTACCACATACTTTTTCCTTCAACCTATCCTCCTATCTCTCTACTCCCGCATCGAGCTCTTATAAACAAACATTGTAGCAACTGCCACGACACCAGCAAGAAAAAAAATATAGAAATGTTTTCGGTCACGAATGCCGCTCTCCTATCCGCAAAACCCTTATCAGTGATCCCCTATCACAAAATGTATAACACGAGAATCTAGAACCCCCGAATTTCAATAAAAAAAAAAACAAGCAATCCATGTTACAATGGTTACTTTTTTTAACACCTTCGAATGTTTTCATCATACCCTATCTGGTTAGAATTCATCAATATTCATTCAGGAAGAACAAGAAGAAACAGCTTAAACATGCCACGCCCCCCTTTCCTGCACAATAACCTATGTTCCCTCATTTAAATTTACATTTCTCAAAATTATCCTACCCTATCCTATCTTATTCCTAACCCTTCTCCTCCATTTACACACTAAACATCTCCAAGTCGCTTTCAAATCATTCCAAAATGAATGAGCAATCATACAAAATTGCATTTACTCATGTGACAGCTTAAACATGCCACGCCCCTTTTCTCTTACATCGTAATCCTTAGTAAACAAAACATTGTAGCAACTGCCACGAAATTAACAAGAGACAAAAAAAAATAAAGAAACGTTCTCGGTCACGAATACCGCTCGCCTATCCGCAAAACACTTATCAGTGATCCCCTATCACAAAATGAATAACACGAGAATTTTGACCCCCCCAGTTTTTCAATGAAAATCAAAAGAATACCATGTCATAATGGTCTCTCTTCCTAACTTTCTAATATCTGCTTTTTCCTTACGAAACTTTGGTTCGAATAGCCTCAATATTCATTCTTGAAGAAAACAAGGAATAGCTTGAATAGAATAAGCACCTAATGGTGACGAAGACCAAATTATAGAAAAGAAAATTATAATTTGTAGCAAGAAGGTTCCCTAGGTTTACTAGACCTATGATAGTTATACATGACTATCCCTTCAGGTATAAGATTGAAGAAAAACAGAATATTGAAAAATAAGGAAATATTCCTGTTAGCGGGAGTAATCACGAATGCCACGCGTGTGATCAACAAAGCACGTTAATCGTCCTAATTATTACCCGTTAGGTATAAGATTGAAGAAAACAGAGTATTGAAACATAAGAAAATACTTCTGTAGCGGGAGTAATCACGAATGCTACGCGTGTGATTAACAAAGAGCGTTAATCCCCCTAATTATGTAAATCCCTTGCATTCTGCCAATATTCTCCACCTGTTCCATATTTGCATCTAATCCGATGTTCATTATTTACATCTTTCTCCCCTTCATTCACCAATGTTCCAATCTTGTTTCGAAATTCTATGTTTAAATAACATTCAATACTTCCAATTACTTGTTTTAAATTCTTAAATCCCATCTGCTTTATCATTATCAGTTTTATTTCCATATTTCTTAAAGTTTTCATTGCCATGCTCCCATCAGCTGTTCCCCCTTCATCTTTGTAAACAAACATTTCTGTAATACTTTGATTCACTACACCTCCCTGTAATTCTTCTATTCTTTCATAATTTTCTACTTCCTTAACATCTGCCCCTATCTCACCTCTTTCTCCCACTATTTCATCTCCATGCTCATCAGCACCTTCAATATTTAACCCTTTCATCTCTCCTTTAACATCCTCAGCTTCATGCCCCATCAAAACTAAATTCTTCTCAACATTTTCAATAACTATCTTTTCTATCTCATTTACATTTTCATTACACTTAACCTCCAATAACCACACTTTATTTGCTACTTCACATGTTTCAATTTCAATGATTACATTTTGCTTGTTTACTTTTTCTATACCCCCAGATTTTATCTCTGCACTGCCCACTTTAATATTCACGTTGGAATGATTTGAAAGCGACTTGGAGATGTTACGTACCCTTTTGTTTGGTACCCGTTTGTGCGCTCGTGATTATTTTAATTTTTAATGGAAATATATTTTTATTGACAGGGCATAGCATAAATCTTTACAACACTTTCGTCGCGTTTCTACTTTACTGTCGTACGTATCATCACACTCGGTTTTGCTGTGGAAAATCCCTTTAATACAGAAGCTGATATTGCTGAATTCGGCCACCATTTGAACGTTTTGTATACGTTCTTTTGACAACAGTTCGTAGCAACCACTAGTCTCTGCATCCTCGCACCAAACGATGCTATTTACAATGCTCAGCCCCAATAATATGCCGCCAATAATGAAAGAAACAATTTAAATAAAACATTTCATTACACTGGTAATCTGTACAATATATTTTGCAAAGTTTTTGTTTCATAGTATGCAAATGTTTCATGGAATGGTCAACTTCGGGAAATCAGGTGCCAGTGGCGTCACCCCCTCTCGCCCCGCAAAGACCATAACCAAGCAGGAAGTGTGCACGCCAGATTCTTACAACGGGGCACTATACCGGAAACATTCGATATAGAAAGTAATTTGCGTTAAACTGCCTTGACTTTATTTTGAGGCTGTAATGAAGAAAACTCCTTTGTCAAATTACTATTATTCGAATATTTAAATGTGAAAAATTTATGGCAGATATTCAAACTAAAAAGTAATTGGCATTAAATTACTGTCTTATTTGTGAGGTGATGTGAAGGAAAATCATTTGCTAAATTACAAATTTTTGAATATTTAAATTGAAAAACGAAGGGATGTATTTAGTATACAAAGCAATTTGCATTAAATTACGCTTTCTTCATTTTGTGGCTGAAAAGGAAATTGCATTATACCGTTTAATAATTTTCAGAAATGCTTAGTAATAATTGATGGATAGGAATGTTGTTAAGAAATGTCTTCTAGATATATACGTCATAGTTAAAAGGATCAATTTTCTCGTTGGTGACTGAAGGGGCAGTTCTGCGTGACCGCGCTTTTTCAGCTATTCAGCGTTTGCTGGATGTATATATATATATTATGGGAGCGCATGTGAAGCGCTCATATCATAACATCGCAGACGTCGTAGCATATCATCGCATCTGATTGTCGTCATCATCGCATATTATTGTTGTCATGAATGTCTCTCTCGCTACAACTGAAAAGGTGAGTTGCGCAGTTTATACTCTTCTTTCACTAACAGAAAAATTGTTCCTCCGGTGTCGGATTCTGATCCACCCTTATGTGTGGGGTGGAGGGACGTTTCATATAATTAACGCCAAATCAACCGAGGTTCGAGCCAAATCGGGGTTATGGATGTCGATGAGACTATTTATAACATAAAATTTCCCTACATGTTATCTGTGTATAATTTCAACTTCTTTTAGGCATGGGAGTGGTGCACCCTTAAGGGTTGGGGTGGAGTGGAATTACATGAAATTACGCAAACATATTCGCGTGCGTGAAATGGCATTACATAAAAAGAAAGCAGGAACTATCGAGTTGGAGTCGAATCCTGGGTTATAGTTGTCACTAAGTTTTATTACGACAGTCAACTTGCCGTTTAAGTTCCGAAACGGGAGTGGTCGGGGGTCGAAATTTTCAAATATGTTAAATGGTCGATCTTTGCGATAATTATTTCCTGGGGTTAATTACTTTCATAGTATTTATACCGATGCTGTTTGTGGATAATTTCAACACCTGTGAGGGCAGCAAGCTTAGGGTTGGGGTGGACGTACGTTAAATAAAAAAAATGATGCGAATCAATTCAGAGGCTATTAAATTCGCCGAGTCTAATTATTAGGTCAATGACTTCAACCCCCTTCGGCATGTGAGGTGAGCACATTTAGGGATACGGTTCGAGGAGCGTTACATAAAAATAATGGAAAAGCAACCGAAATTGGAGTCATATCGGGGGTTATTCATAAATGACATCTCGGGCAACGCCGGGCACCAAGCTAGTATATATACATATATAACTACAAAAACTTAAGTTGGGCTGACAACCAACAGAACTGACATACATGATAATAATTTCAGATGTGCTAATTGGAGCGCAGTTTGTAGACACCTTGGGAAAGGTAAGATTAATCTTAAGATTAATTGTTGTTACATAAAGTATTAGAGTATATACAATTAAAATTCTGTACATAATTAACCTGGGAACTTGTCACTTAAGTAAATCCAGCAATTAACATAATTTTGCAATTTTTTTCTTGTATTTTAATTTTGGTGTCTGAGGGGCATACATTGTTGGGTTATGAGGGATCGCTGGTGCTGTTGAATTTGAAGGGATGGATGGAATGGGTGGGTGGGTGGGGTCTGCGGGTATGAGGATGGGGTGGGTTAGGAGGTGCCAGAGTGTTCTGGGGGAAGGATGAGGTCGATAGGGCGTTTTCTCTTGAGGCGACGTGCGTGTGGTGGTGGGAGAAGATTGCTATGGAATTGCTGGATCGTGGTGTTAGGATGGTTGAAGGTGCTTTTGATTAATGAGGTTACAGATTTGGTGATTATTGAGTTGACTTGGGGAAGTTTAATGTTGTGGTGGATTATGGAATTTCTGAGGAACCAGGGAGAGTTAGTGAAGGTGCGAAGGATTATGTTTTGTTTGTTTTGGATTTTGGCTGTTGCTCCCCATATGGATGAGGCGTAGGATCAGGTGGGTTGAATTATGGAGAGATATACTAGGCGTTTTGTGCTGAGTGTAAGTGGGGATTTTCTGTTTAGGAGAGGATATAAAGTTCTGAATTTAAGGTTAATTTTTAGAGAGGAGGTGTTTAATATGAGGTTTCCAAGAGAGTTTTGAATCGAAGAGGAGTCCTAGGTAGGTGGTTTCTGTTTTTGTGGGTATTGCGGCGTTGTTCAGATATAGGGGGATAGGCGGAGGAGGATTTATGGATAGTGTGAATGGGACGGTTACTGATTTGGTGGGGTTTATGTTGATTCGCCATTGTTTGGACCAGTGTTCTAGATGGCTGAGCGCTGACTGAAGAGGTTGGATATCGGAGGTGAGAGATGACGTTTGGTAGGAGATGGCGATGTCGTCTGCAAAAAAGATTGTGCTTGTGGCGGGATGTTGTGGAATATCGTGGGAGAAGATGTTGTATAGGAAGGGGACAATGACGCTTCCTTGGTGGACTTCTGCAGCTATGGGGTGAGGTTGGGAGAAGTGGTTATTTATTTTGATGGAGAAGGTTCTGTTGGAGAGGTCTTTGAGGAGTATTCCATAATGGGTGTCATTTAAGTAATCTTTGATTTTTGAGAGAAGGGAAGCGTAATTAATTTTGTCGAACGCTTTTTCTATGTCAATAAAAGCGGTGATACAGGATTTGCGTTGATCGAAGGAGTTGTTTATGAGGTTGGAGAGGGAGTATAATTGATGGAGAAGTAATTTTTCAAATAGTTTGGAGATTGTAGGAAGGAGACACACAAAATTGGTCGGTAATTTTCAGTGTAGTATTTTGGTTTGTTGGGTTTCGGTAACATGATTATGGTGGCATGTTTCCATTTGGTTGGGTAGTAGGTTGTTCTGAGGATGGCATTGAAGATATACGTGATTAGGATTATTGTTTTTTTGGGGAGATGTTTTAGATGGCGGTTGGTGATGTGGTCATGTCCTGGGGAGGATTTGTTTTGTAGTTTTTTTATTGCGGTTTTGATTTGGGAAGGGGTGAAAAGTTTAGGGAGGGGGTATAGTTGTAGGGGCTGATGGAGTTTTGTTGTGATGGTGTTATTGTTGTAAAAGGAAGAGTTTGGGGAAAATCGGTTAGTCAATATTTGGGCGAATATGTTCGCTTTTTGTGAGGGGGTGGTGTGCCATTGGTTGTCTTTTTTAAGTCGGGGGATGTCAGTTTTCTTTTTGGTCAGATATTTAGTTTTTTGCCATAGTGATTTGTCAGCTGCGTTGAGTTGTTGAAGGTAGTTGTAATGTTTGGAGTCGCTCGAGTCTTTTAGTAGTTTTTGTAGTTTTCTGGTGGCGTCATTGTATTGGCGTTTGACTATGAGATTTTTGGTATTGTACCATTGTTTTCGCAAAGCTTTTTTCTCTTGGAGTAGATTTTCAATTTGGTTTTGGGGTGGGTTTTTTCGGTGGGGTTTTGGTGGTTTTTGGTGGGAGGCTATAGCGGCAGAAGTGAGGATGATATATTATAAATGATTTATGGCTAAGTCTATGTCTGAGGGCGTCTTCAGTTGGATATTGAGGATTGTTAGATTTTCTATTATTTGAGAGAAGTGGATCCAGTTAGTGAATGTGTTGTTAGGTCTGTGATTGGAGGTATTGGGAGGAAGGAATAGATTTAGCTGTGCTATGACTGGTAGGTGATCGGAACTGAGTTCATGGAGTATTTGTGGGTTGGAAAGGTATTGAGTGGATGTGTGGCAGATGAAGTCTAGTATGTCTGGTGATTTGAGGCTGTCTGGGTAGTAAGTTGGTTCGGTAGGATGTATTATTTGGATATTGAGTTTGGAGTGGATGTAGTTGAGGTCTTTACCTCTGGTATTGGAAGTTCTGGATCCGAAGTTCGGGTGTTTGGCGTTGTAATCTCCTCCTATTATGTAGGGAGAGACGCAGGAGGAGAGTAGCTTTTTACAGGTGTCAGATGTGATTTGGTTAGCTGGAGCAGAGTAGATGTTAATTTAAATGTTAGTGGTTGTGTTGAGTGTTATTTGAGTTAGTTGCAGATCTGGGAGGGATGTGGAAGGCACTTGGTTGTGGCTTCTTACGCTTTTGATTAGGATAGCAGAACCGCCTTTTCTGGGGGAGCTGGGATGGTCGGCTCTGTATGTTTTATAATTCGGGATGTTGTAAGGCTGTGTGGGGATAAGTTTGGTTTCGGTTAATAGCCGGAGATCGATGTTATATTTTTGTAGGAAAAGGTTAATTTCGTGGTATTTATTGGTAGCTCCACGGGCGTTCCAAGTGCATGTGGTAAGGTATTGCGGGGAAAGATCCGTCATTTTTGGGTTTCCATTAGCTTGGTGATTATTGTGGTTAGGAATTGGATTAAAAGTGTGATGATGGAGAGGTTATTTTGGTTAGGCGAGTCAGAATTTGTTTGTTGTGGGATTTTTGGAGTGTAAGTGGGGTGAGTTTTTTTTTTTTGACATTGGCGTAGGATGTAGCGGCAGTGTTGCTTTGTGGAGTTTGGGATGTAGAGAGAAGGGTTTGTGGGCTGAGGAGATGGGGTTGCTGTGGTTTTTGAAGTGCAGGCGAATTGGTTGTGATAGATTTTGTGTAGGATGATTGGAGAGATTTGAATATTGGGCAGCCTTTATAGCTTGCCGTATGGTTACCACGGCAGTTTGTGCATACGGTTTTTGGGATTGGGCATTTAGTGGGTGGGTTGATGATATCACAGCGCACGCAGTAGTTTTTTGTATGGCCATAGTTCTGGCTTCGGAGACACTGTGGGATGTATTTTTTTGGTTTGGGAGGTTCAACTTTTATTTGGCTATGATATAGGTGGGTGAAGTTGTAAATGGTGTGGTTCTTGGGGTCGGGGAGAAGGTCGAGAAAGAATAAGGGAAGTTCAATTTTGGTGATGGGGTGTCTTACTGGAAGGAGTTGTGCAGGGGAGTATCCCAGTTCTTTTAGTTCTGAGATGATTATGTTTTGGTCGGCTTTTGGATGTATGCCCCTCAGAACAACGCGGGGGTTTCTCTCTGATTTTATTTGAAAAGTATAAAATTCGGCGTTGTTTGGAGATACGTTATGGCGTTTCTAAAATCGGGGATGGTGCTGGTTTTTAGTTTAAGTTCTTGATCCTGCATGATGTAGGTAAAGGGCGAAGTACAGATGGATTTCATTTGTTGGAGCATTATGTTTATATTGTCTGTATTATTGATGAAGATTGGAGGTTGTTTTTTGGGAGTATCTATGTGGATTTGGATGTGGTTGTGGTTTGTAATAGTTCAAACCTGTTAGTGGTGGTGAATGGTGTGTTGGATATGGTTTTGGAAGATGAGTTAGCACTAGTGGAAGGGAGGCTGGATAGATTGTTGGCGGTTTTCCGCTTTTTTGTTTTTGTTTGGATTTGGGGCGAGAAAGGGGTGGAAGGATAGTGCGTCGATTCGGCACTTAACGCACTCACTGTATCGTCGTCAGAGAAGTCCATAATGGCGCCTGGTTGCTCGATGTGGTGGTGTGTAGACGTGTCCTGTAGTTTGTTGGTTTGAGGCTGTTGCTGTGCGGATTCTGGATGGGCAGCTGATTTCCTGTTTGCATATTGGAGATTGAAGATGTTGTGGGACGAGGCGGCGTGTTGATCTTCTGTGACGTCGTCTACGACGTCCATTTGGATGGTGTTGACTCGATGCTTTGTCGTGTGGGATGCAGGAGTTGTGGTTCTCGATGATTTGTAAAGATTTTGTGATTGGTTTCTTCTGCGATGAAAAGCGATGAATAGCGGGTCCGATAGCGTGCGATTTAAGCGGCCTGGGTCTCTGTGTATAACCGGTAGCAGTTTGTAAACAAGAGCGTGCTCGGCTAGTTGCAAGGATAGATGTTTAACGGTGCACGGCCGAGTTGGAAGTGCGTGATAGGTATTAGTGGAGCAGCCGTATGACTGCGAGCGGGAACCTACAGTCATTGAGCCGTCTTATCAGGCCGTTGTTCCATATCTTATCAAAAGACTTTTCCACGTCAAGGAAGACGGCTGCCGTAGATCTTGCCAGATTATACTTTCTTGTGACGTGTTCAACTACTCGCTCGTAGTAGCTGGAGGGTTGATTCCTAAAACGAAATTGCTCCGGCCTTAGGAGGTCGTTTTTTGTGCAGTGTTGTGTGATATTGCGCAAAATGACCTTCTCGGAAATTTACCTAGTACTATCAAAGTAAAGTTATGGGCCTGTAGTTAGTCGGAAACGACTGGTCTTTCTCGGGTTTCCAGGTGTCCGGGAAGTGTTGTGTTTGGAAGATGGGATTCGTAATGTTTGTGAGCTTCTCGGGGGGGGGGGGGATCTTTTTGAGCACTCGATTCTGAATGCCATCCGGACCAGGCGCCTTGTTGGGATGTGTTTGTTGTATAACCCACCGTAGTTCATTTATGTTTGTGTGCCGTAGAGGTTCGGCGGCTTCTTGGGCTAACAACTGTGTAAAAACCTGGTCGGTCTCAAGTGTGAATATCGGATCTGAAGGATCGTCATTCGGTTGGAATGCGGCCTCTAACGTGTCGGCCAGCAGTTCAGCCTTCTTCGTTGTCCCGGTTGAGCAGGTTGTCGTGTGTCCTAATAAGTATGGCCTCTTTGATAATGCTGTTCTAGAATCCATTGACACGGTCCAAGATTTTAGTCCCACTGAACTTTATGTTATGGCCGGTTTCTATTGCATGTTCTGCCACTGCCGATTTATGTGGCTGTCGGAGTTTGAGATGCCTTTGGTGTTCTGTGCATCTATTCATTACCGTGCGAATAGTTTGGCCAATGTACTTTTTGCCGCATTCATGCGGTATGCTGTAGACCCCAGTAATACGAAGTCCTATGCTGTATTTAACCGACCCAAGCATTTCCTTAATTTTCTTCTGTGGGTAGAACACCGTGTCAATATTCTACTTGGCCAATATGCGTCTTTTTCGGTTGCTGGTGTTGCCGGCGTAAGGAATGTAAGCAGTATTATCTACATTTTCCTCTACTGTTTTCTCCCGTCGGGGCGCAAGGGTCCTCTTTATCTGACCGTTAAGGTGGAAAACGGTCTTAAGATGTTCTAATTTATCAGATAGAATGTGTGGACCAAGGTTGAGAGAATTTTTATAAATTTAATAAGGTGGAACATTCTCAGCCTCCCCAGCCGGCACAATGCGGTAAATGCTTTTCCTTAGAACATCATGCGGACGAATACGTGTCAAAAATCAAATGAGGCCGATGTGCAGATTCTCATACCTTAGAGAAGTGCTTCAACTGCGACGGTGACCATTCATCGCTGGACCAGCGTTGCCCCAAACGTCCCCATGCCCCCTTGTCCGACACAATGACCGTTAAACTTAAGACTTTTGATGGAGCCGACGACTTCTACAAACCTATAAATTGCATTTCCCGCATCTGTTTAGTTACCACGTATCTACGATCCACAACATTGACTTTTCTAATGTTACTCCTAAATAAACGTGAAAAAGTCATCTCCACACTGAAAACCATTGCAAAGGAATATTTTAAACGAACATTAGGCGTCAATATCTCCAACAACAAAATCCATATAACCGTTTCCGATTCGGAAATTAAATTCATAAAGGTCTAAGCTACACTTCCAACGACCCGACTATATGACAATGGATTATTTGAACATTTCTTTCTGTAACCTTTAAGGCTTCGCCAGGAAAAATACCATAATCCAACATATGTGCCAGAAACATCTCAATTCTATGTCTACCTGAAACCTTCCTACGCCCTCACATTCAAGCTCAGCTCACTGGATATAACTCCATTAGGCGCGATCGCTTTTCGGTGATGCGTGTGATGAACTTTCTATACACTTCCAAAATCATCTTTCAGTAAAGCGACAGTTTCAACATCTCGAAATAGCTATTTTTAACATTCTACACGTAAACATGACCGTCCCTCAACTTCTTTAATCGACCCTAACCTGTTAAGATACCTCGCCTCATTTCCTAACTTGATACATGCGGACGTATGTATCGTATGTATCGTAGAAATACTACGAGTGTGGACTTCGGCGACAAACCTATAACGCGAACGATATTTTGCTGTCAGATTTCTCTTTACTCTCAATTTATGTAGACTGCTAATTAATGCACCCACATTTATTTACTTTCATGGTACTTCTGTACCTGATCATAGTTTTGGTGTCCTCAAATCTTCTTCCGTTAGCTTCACAACTCAAAATTTTGGACTCAATAGCATCGGATCACGTTCCGTTATTCTGTTCTATCCCCATATTTACAACGATGCCTAATCCTATGCAAAAATCAAAATACCAATATCACAAAGCCGATTGGAACAAATTCACAAACATTATAAACTCAGAAATTAAATCATTTTCTAGTAATCTGCATACCGCCGAAACTATCGATGCAGCGGTCGAAAAGGTTTCAACCCTTATCTCCAAAGCCGCCAGTCAGCCATTCCTTTTATTCAGGTCAAATATAAAACTCTACCGCTTACTCCCAATATTCTACAGCTCATCAAAAACGGAGAATTTATATAGTGTTCTATCGCACAAATCATAGATACCTCCAATGGAATAGGTTAAATGCCCAGGTTCGTAGAGAAATAGTTAAATTTCAAGAATAAAAATGGTGGCCCCGAAGCGGTTGAAATCTTCGCCAAAAACCTTCAAAATTATTTCTCCTTTCGAACTAACCCTAAGTTTAATGAAAACTTCAAAGACATTATCTCAGTCGAACTTCCGAACCTTCTTTCTACAGCTCTAAACGAGCCCTCAGATTTGACTGCACCCATCACCCCCCGAGGAAGTGCAACAAGCTTCGCGGGTGGGACGTAACAGTGCCCCGGGGGCTGATTGAATTAACCGAAAAAATATATGGCAATGTCCCCAGTCAGTCTTCACCTTTCTGTCTTTAATTTTTCACGCCTGTCAAACTACATCATATGTTCACCCTATCTAGAAATATTCCAAAATTATAATTATTCCAAAAAAAGGTAAACTCTCACAAGTACCTTCTTCTTACAGACCAATATCACTTCTATCAGTTATAGGGAAAATATTTCAAAGAATACTAACCAATACTCATTTCCTTCTGCAATCTAAACTAAGTTATACCCAATCACCAATTCGGATTTTAAAAGCCCCCATCTACACAAGATGCCATTTTAAGCTTCTCTCGGCTAATTCCCATTCAATTAACAAATTTCACATCTCTGCCACCCTGTTCATTGATATCCAAAAAGCCTACAACAAAGTTTGGATAGATGGGTTACTTTACAAATGATTAAAAGTAAGTATTCAACCCGCTTTTGTAAGATTAATTCCAGCCTTCCTCACAGATAGATACTCATTCGTGTCTATGAACATCGACTTTTCACATGAAACAGGCCTCCCTCAATGCGTCATTTTCTCTCCTTTTTCTTTTTAACATTTACTGTCATGACATTCCAATTCCTCAACATAAAAATTCCCAGTTTCTACAATATGCGGATGATACAGCTATAATGTCTAACAGAGATTTTTATTCGAGCGCTTAACAATTTAGATCCTTCAATAAATAGTTCTCGGTATTCACACGGGTTTCGCATATTTATATTTAAACGCAACGTTTCGACGACTAAAAGCTCTATCGTCATCTTCTAGGCGCGGTGCCGGTCCCTCTTTTTTTTTTAGGGTAACAGGCTACATGAGGGTAATCCACATGGTGGCAACTCCCCTTTAATAGCATAGGAAGGGATAGATGAAGGTAGCCAAGGGTTAGCTAGGGCCCCCGGGCTATATGTTAAGGATCCTACCCGGCATTCACCTAAAGAAATGCAGGGAAAACCCTAGGAAAACCTGCATCAGGTAAGTCGGGCATTGGGTACTTGTCCCACGCCCTTCCGATAGGGCAATTTCCTTTTCCTCTACTGTTTTCTCTCTTCGGAGCGCAAGTGCCCTCTTTATCTGGCGGTGATTGTATCCGTTCTGGTGGAAAACGGTTTTAAGATGTTCTAATTCACCAGCTAGATTGTCTTTGTCTGATACCACCCTGGCCCTATACATATAAACTAAATAATGTAAAGCCGTGATAACAAAAAATATATGATGGGAAAGTGTGTAAGGTTTTAATTACATAAACCAAACAGAGCTGGGATATACGTGTTGTATTTTACATTGTAACATGGTTGAACTGATTTAAGATATACTGGCGAGATCTGCTAGCGACGAAGTGAACTAAATACCAACAATACATTCTGACAATACTACTGTTGTCTACTTTCTCAAGATAGTTAATATTTCACCGATTAGCCTTTTTGGAGGTCTTGAAGTTCTGCCGCTTTTGGACAAGGTAGCAGCAGGTTGTAACTCTTTGTTGGCTCGTTAACTCCGTCTCCTGTTGGCGAGACGTTCTCGATCTCGGGTGATGCAGACTGGCTAATTGTTCTTAATGGATTTAGATGAAAACGGTTTCTGTGAAGTTTTTCTTTTTCAGTCTCGACAATATATGACCTCAACGATCGTCCCTGCTGTTCGTGTATCTATAATCCAAACATCTTCTCCGGGTAACAACTCGCGAAGTTCCCTTGCTCCGTGATGTTTGTCGTAATTTTGTTTCTGTCGAGATCGTCTACCTTCTTCTTCCTCCCGCAGGATCTTCTAATCAGGCAGCTTAAGTTCCAAATTAGTCTTTGAAGTCGGTACGGAATTTAGGATTTTTCTTCCCATTGATAATTTTGCAGGCGAGAAACCATTCGCAAGTGGTGTGGATCCGTAACTCTTACATCCAACGTCTGTATTCTTAAAACTCCGTTTTACAATCTTGACCGCTGCTTCCACAAAACTTTGAGGATATTTGGGACTTGGTGTTGTGTGATTAAAATCCTATTCTTTTCCGAATATTTGTCGGAAACTTTAATTAAAATGAAATTTTTGTGTTTTGTCAACTGAATTGTGCAGTTGTCTCGCTGTAGTGGTTCTTGTGGTTCTTGGTTTTCTTATTACCTGAAGAAAGGTACAAGATTTCCAGAGACGTTGTGTGGTATTTATAACATCACTTCTTTTTTTCTGTATTTGTCCATTTTTCTTATTATAAAAACTTTAATAGTCCGACTTTACGAGCTATTGGTCAAATATAATCTAATCTATCTTCTATCTAATATCTATCTTCTTCTTCTAATAAATAAAGCAGAGTGTTTGTATATTTGTTTGTATGCTCCTTATACAAATTTTATCGTGTGGACAGAATTCAACAAAAATTGGTATATATATTCTGCCAAAATCGAGAACCGTTACTGTGGGGGTGAGAAACGCCTAGAATAAACGTGGAAATAATTATAATTGAAATAAGTTACGAATTAGTGTTAAATTACTTCGCGAGACGATGACGTCATAAATTTGCAAGACATTGACGCATCATAAAAATATAGTACTGTATTTCGTAATGAAATAAAGCAGAAATATTTTGATTGAATAAAAAGTAAAACTTATTCAGTAATACTCCATCAAATAGTAATAAAATACAATATGAAATACTTCACCTTCCTTGCGCAAAGTTAATTTGGAAATATCGCCTCCATCTTTAATACGCCAATACGGCGCCTTATAATACATTCAAATGTGGGTCGGTCGGGATTTCTAAAATTTTAAATATAACGTATTATTTTATCCTGTATAATATATCAGAAGATAATAAGATTTGTCTAAGGTACGACTGCTGAATTATATGTTTGTAACTATAAAAGTATTCAAAATGACGTACGGAACTCTGAAAGTTTTTATGGTCGTTATTCAATTAATGCAGTCTCAGTCAAAGGTATGTACAGAAATAGGAACATTTAAATTGAATTAAAAGTACAATTAATTGTTCTTTACGCAACGTATTTCTATAAATTTGTATAAATGTAAACAAATTATTGCATGCAATTTGTGTCGTGAAACAAAAATTTGAGGTTAGGATAGCAGTATTTGTTTTCCATTTTTTGGAACGACGTTATAGATGTACAATTTCTGAGAAATGAAATAAAGCAGGAATATTTTGATTGAATAATAAGTATAATTAAATCTATCAATACCAAATCGAGTGATAAATGAAATTCGTTATGAAAGGTTATACAATCCATGGCATTAATTTTCTTTTAAATAACTTGACTTTTGACGTGGAATATTTAACGGGATCAGTGACCAATATGTTGGCCCAATTATATAGTGCAATAACAACTGGAAGATACATAGAATTATGATTAAAACAATACATAAATGTTCAAAATTGATATTTTTCTGTTGAAGACAGCGTATTTAGTAATGTTTTGCATTAATTTTAAACAATGCTACCAACTGCAGATTGCTAAAACCACCAAGTAGTTTATTTTCAGGTGGAAAAATTATATATCTACAAATTTAGTAATTGTTTTAAATAGTGTATATCTATCTATCTATCTATATATATATATATATATATATATATATATGTATGTATGTATATATAGATAGATAGATATAGCTTCTATTACATAAAATTGCTTTATACGGGTATGCATGTGGGTAGATATATGGGTATGTTCCGCTTACAAATCTACACGCTCGAAGCATTTTCACCAAATTTCGTACACGTGTTCTTTGCGACAGGGAAACAAACACTGTGCGGGTGTAACACGCCTACCACCCCCAGGAGCATGGGTGGACGGTGGTGGAAACCTTCAAACATGCTAAATTGTCCGATATTTGCGTTGCATAAATATTTTTCAGGGTTAATTCGATTTATAGTATTTCTACCCATGTGATTTTTATTAATTTTAACCCCTTGTGACACGAGGGTTGAGCACATTAAGGGGTGGCGTTGGTGGGGGGTTACAAGTAAATAACGCTAAAAATACCGAGATTCGAGTCAAATCAAAGGTAATGGATGTCGCTGAGTTTATTTATGACAATCTGGGCAACGCGCGGTTGTAGGATTGGGTAGGAAGGGTTGGGCGGCGGGTAGAACTTTTAAAATAGCCGAATTTGTATCAAATAAATATATTTCTGGAACAATGATATTCATAAAATTTCCCTACATGTTCTCCGAGTTTAATTTCAACCCATTTCGGGCTTGGGAGGAATGCGCCCTTAAGGGTAAGGGTGGACGGGCGTTACAAGAAAATAACTCGAAAACAACCAACATTCGAATGAGTCGAACGTAATTAATGTCACTGTGTTAATTTATGACAATTTGTGCAACGCGCAGGGTTGGGCTGGACTAGGGTGGGAGGGTTTGGGTGGAGGTGAGTGGAGAATACAAATTTTAAAGGAACTTAAGCGGCTGAATTTTGCATCGATTACATATATTTCTGTAACAATGAGATTATTAAAATCTCACTACACGTTCTCTGAGTTTAATTTGAATCCCTTTCGGGATTGAGAGGGAGCTCACATTAGGGGTGGGGGTCAACGGGTGTTACAAATAAATAACGAGATTAGAGTCAAATACAGGGTTATGAATGTCGCTGAGTTTAATTATGACATTTAAATTGTCATGTAACTCCCGAGGAGTGGTGGTTGTCGGGATTGAAACAAGAAATCACGACCAATATTAGAGTTGAATAATATTTTTCAGGGTTAATTAGATCTAAAGTAATTCTACCCAAGTTGTGTGTGTAAAAATTAAACCCCT
This sequence comes from Zhengitettix transpicula, assembly GCA_037074705.1. Classification (NCBI taxonomy): domain Eukaryota; kingdom Metazoa; phylum Arthropoda; class Insecta; order Orthoptera; family Tetrigidae; genus Zhengitettix; species Zhengitettix transpicula. The sequence goes on along the minus strand of CM073590.1, from coordinate 35,346,708 downwards.
CTTTCGGCATGAGGGGGTCCATGGTAAGGGGTGGGGATAGAGGGCACTGACAAGAAAAAAACGAGATTCGAGTCAAATAGAAGGTAAAGGATGTCGCTGAATTTATTTATGACATTCTGGACAGCGCGCGAGGTGTGGGCTGAGGTGGAAGGATTGAGGCAGGTGTTAGAATTTTTAAAAACATGTTGACCGGTCGTTATTAAATATATTTCGGGATCAATTACATTATTAAAATTTCTCTACATTTTCTCCGCGTATAATTTCAACCCCTTTTGTGATTGGGAATGGAGCTCCACTTAAGGGTGGGGTGGAGTAGAATTACAATGTAATGATGCAAAAACAATCGACATTGGAGTCGAACTCACGGTAATGGATGTCAATGAGTTTATTTATTACATTCAACTAATCGTTTAACTCCCCCAAGGAAGGGTTGGCGGGGGTGTAAATGTTTAACAGTCGATTTTTGTAGGGAAAAAATATTTATAGAGGTCAATGTGATTGATAATATTTCTACCGATTTTTTTTAACCCCTTAAGGAACGTAAAAGATCACACTTAGGGGTGGGGGTTTGAGGGGCGTTACAAAAAATAACGTGAATAAATCCCAGATTGGAGTCAAATTCAAGTTATGGATGTCACTGAGTTTATTTCTGACAACGTGGGTAACGTTAGGGGGTGGCCGGGGGTACGAGGGGCTGGGCTGGGATATAAAATTTCAGACATTTAAAATGATCGATATTTGCGTGAAATAAATATTTTACGCTGTCAATGTCATTGATAGTATTTCTACCGATTTTGTTTGTGTATAATTTCAACATCTTACGGCATGGTAGGGAAGTACGCGTAGAGCTGTAGGTGTGTTTCATAAAACTAACCTCAAAAAACGAGATTCGAGTCACTTGGCAACGTGGGCAATGCACGAGATTTGGTGGGGGTGTGAGGGGCCTCGCGGAGTTGGGCGCGGGAGGAAATTTTCAAACATTTTAAACGGTCGATATTTGCGTTAAATAATTATTTCCTGGGGTTAATGACTTTGATAGTATTTTTACCGATGTTGGTTGTTTCAACCACTGTGAGGGGAGCAAGGTTAGGTTGGGGTGGAGGTACGTTAAATAAAAATAACGCTAAAACAACCGAGATTCGAATCAATTCAGAGACTATGAATGTCGCTGAGTCTAATTGTGACAACCTTTGTAACGCGACGGGTTTGGGAGATGGTGGGCGGGGGTAGAAATTTACAGACAATGTAATCGATCGATTTTTGCGTGGAATAAATACTTTTCGATTATCGCACATTTGTGGGTGTGGTCAGCTTCTAACATGTAAAAACGGCCGATATATTTGGTCAATGCCTTCATCCGCCTTTAGCATGGGAGGTGAGCACATTTAGGGATAGTGATCGAGGAGCGTTACATAAAAATAGCGCAAAAGCAACCGAAATTGGTGACATATCTGGGATTATGAATAAATGGCATCTCGGGCAACGCCGGGCACCCAGCTAGTCTTATAAATAAAAATGAGTGTATGTATGTTCGTTATACAAATCTACACCGCTGGAGCAAATTTCACCAAATTTCGTACACGTGTTCTTTGCGACCAGGAAACCAACACTGTCGGGGTGAGACGCGTCTACCACCCACATAAGCGGGGATGGACGGGGGTGGAAATATTTAAACATGCTAAAACAGGCGGTCCTTGAAAATAACGGGAAAACAACAGAGATTCGAGTCAAATCGAAGGTAATGGATGTCGCTGAATTTATTTATGACAATCTGGACAACGCGCGGGTATTGGCTGGGTTGGGATGAGTTGACCGGCTGTTTTTTGCGTCGATTAAATATATTTCGGGATGAATTAGATTAATAAAATTTCCTTACATGTTCTCTGTGTATAATTTCAACCCCTTTCGGACTCGGAAGGGTGCACCCTTAAGGGTGGGCGTGAAGTAGCATTACATAAAAAGAAACCAGAAACTATCGGGATTGTCACTGAGTTTAATTATGACATTAAACTTGACCGTTTAAGTCCCCGAAGCGGGAGTGGTCCGGGGTGAAAATTTTCAAACATGTTAAACGGTCGATATTTGCGATAATTTTTTCCTGGGTTTAATTACTTTGATAGTATTTATACCGATGTTGTTTGTGTATAATTTAACCCCTGTGAGGGGAGCAAGCTTAGGGGTGGCGTGGAGGTACGTTAATTAAAAACCCGCAAAAACAACCGAGATTTGAATCAATTCAGAGACTATGAATGTCGCTGAATCTAATTGTGACAAACTGGGTAACGCGACGGGTTTGGGAGGTGTTGGGCGGGGGAATAAATTTTCAGACATTGTAATCGGCCGATTTTTGCGTGGAATACATTCTTTTTCATTATCGCATATTTGTGGGGGTGGTCATCTTCTAACATGTAAAAACGGCCGATATATTTAGCCAATGACTTCATCCCCCTTCGGCATGGGAGGTGAGCACATTTAGGGATAGGGTTCGAGGAGCTTTACATAAAAATAGCGCAAAAGTAACCAAAATTGGAGTCTTATCGATGGTTATAGATAAATGACATCTCGGGCAACGCCGGGCACCCAGCAAGTATAACATAAATATTGAAGTCTGTTAATAATAATAATAAATACGACCTAAATACAGATAAAAACAATTAGAAAGAATATTTAAAAGTGCCGAGCGTGTCGACGCAGTTTAGCATCTTTGTAATTAATGAATAAGAAAGATAGCCAATTTAGACAAAAAGGTGATAATATAAATACCACACAACGTTTCTGGGATGCTTGTTCCTTTCGTCAAGTGCGAAGAACAGCCTAGAGCGACACAACTGAACTTGTCACCCTATTGTTAGCGGCTGGTGCATATGTGTTATTCCACATAAATTAATTTAGGAAGAGTTAATTTTTTTAATATTAAGAACCTCCATAACAACTGTGTTTTAACAATGCGAATTTTTGCTTTTAGGCCCCGTACACATGAGCAGTGCGACAGCTAGCGGCAACAGCGTACATATGGGCAGAGTTTTGAGCCATTGTTGAAGGCCGGAACAAAAACAGTCACTGAAATGTAATGTAAAAAAGTTAGTAAAATATGAAAACTAAGACAATCCTCATGCAGTAAATGATCATTTCAAATAAGGGCATCAGAAAGAAATGAATATGTAGGAAACAATTTTTCAATATCTGTTGTCAGATATCACTTTATTTCAGCCATTGAACTCGAAGAAATTGGAGGCCTTTAGGTTCTCTAAAGTCGTAGTAAATGACGGAAACAAAGAGACAGTACTGGCTGGGTTCATCCTATTTTACGGGTCATATTATCTCATGGTATGTTCGTACCACTGTACCGGGATTGTGACACGATCTATTTTAGAATGTCTGTTACCAGTTTAGATTAATTATTGTTATTAATTGCACAAAGTTCTCAGGCAGTAAGATATCATCATAACTTTAACGCAAGTTTCCTTTTTCATAAAACTAGTCATTATTATTTAACAAAATTTGACTAAATTAAGAGTATTTATATTAGGAAAAGTAAATCGAGGATAAAAATTTGGTAAACAACTACAAAGCGCATATTTAGAACAGATTTAGTGATACTTCTTGGATACAGCCGGAGTTAGAGAGCTGCTGGAAATTTTGCAATTTAGTTCCATGTGATTCAATGGGCATATTTGTAGGGTTGTGATGTGTCTGAGGGATGGAATAATTTCTACAAACACAGTTTATCAATAAACTACGCGACCGTCGGATTAAGGACAAAATTATTTATGGTGCAACTAACTTTGCCACTGAAGGCAGCGGTTTCGTGCATGAAACACGTGGTCGATGTTGGCATTGCGAGTAAGCCGGATTTGAGCCTTCGTAAAACGACTACTCCAGTGCACTCATGGAAACAAACCACACACGGTTACAACACTAATAAAAAAATTAATGACGAAGTATAATTAAGTAATACAATAGATATGAGATTGAGGTAATCCCTCCTGCGTCTCTACACTTCTCAGCTCAGATCATGAAAGATGTGATCCCCAAAGGTAAGTCTTACGTTCTTGGTTTACGAGATGGGCACTTCCAGAAGAACTAGTGTGTAACAATGGACCACTGTTCATTTCTGCTGCCTTCACATAATTTCTAGAACGAAATGGTAACATCCTCAGAGCAATGGTCAAATTGAAAGAGGAGTCAGGTCGATCAAGGAAAGTAAATAAACAAGTGAGGGATCCGAAGACAGCAAGGAGCACTCTACAACACCAAATTGACTCATGGTTGTTTGTGTAGCATAACACACCTCACACTGTTACAACAGTAATGCCAGCGGAGATTTTCTTAGGAAGAAAACCCCACACTCAACTCAGACTACTGAAGCCAGATCAACTACAGAAAAAACTGATTCAAGAGGCTAGAGAGAGAACAAAGATAGCACATCCATACTTCTTTGTATGTCAGAGGTGACCTAGTTTTGGTTCATAATATTAACCACAGAACTCTAAAGTGGTTGCCAGGAGTGGTAGAGTAAGCAGTGTCATCTGTTAGTTATGACGTTGCAATCCAAGTAAGTATTCCCAAAGTGACAGCATCTCATCTTTGGCACATATCTTCTAGAGCTGTGGCAATGGAAGCAGATGACATGGCTCTTGAGGAGCGTGTTGTCTTCGAGCCTGCACCAAAGCATGGGTTTGTACCGGCGACTTACTGATCGTTGGAGGTACCAGTTCCAACGCCTCTTAAACTATCACCTGAGAGATTCGCAGAAGCGTCTGAGGTACAAGAATTACCTGCTCAACCATCTACACCACCATGACCTTATCAAGGCCAATTAACACCTAGAAGAAGAAGAGGGACTCGAAGGAGCGACAAGACCTTTATCAACGGTGATAACCACATCACAAGACTGCTAGTGGAAGAAATACAATCACACCGAGAAAGACTACTCGTTTTGGCAGAACCAACAATTGAAGTGATATTAATTGAGTGTGTATAATTTAAATTAGATCAATGATCTATTTCAAATATTAATAGTTCTGACATAAATATAATTGTATCCTCTTGTCTATATTTATACTTATGTAAGTGTTAATTAATCATATATATTTGTTTTTTTAAATATTGCCACCAGGCCTTGCCCAATGCAATTAAATAAATCTATCTATATATGTGATTATGAACATATTTGGAAAAATAACAGACCTCACAAGAATTTTAACTTTACGTTTCTTCCACAGATTTGTGGACCTTCTCAAGTATGTATACATGTCCAAAAATGATAGATAGATATCAAGTGGGCAGGTAAAGATCATAAACTTTACTCAAAGAGTCATTAATAGAATATTAAGTGCATTCTGTTGGTTGATTCTGATGTAAATTTGGAAATGAGTCTTTAGTAATAATCAGGTTCAATGTAAAGAATCTTACCGTATGCCCAAGGCCTGCGACCCCAAAACATACACCTCTCAAAATAGGCTGAGGTGCCTCGGCATGTGGGAACCTTAGTTCAAAAACCAGAGAGATGTGAAGGCATTCTCAAAGGTAGCCTCCTCCAAAGCTCTCTGGGAAGGTTCACCTGTGAGAGAATCCTCTCACAGGCTTCCTTATGATAGAGTCTATTTGTAATTTTGAGTTTAATAAAAGTATATGGATAACAATTGGCTATGAGAATATTGGTGACAATTGTAAAGTTTTGAGAAAGAAAGGAGCAGATGGATAGTAGTCAACAATATTGTAAATCGTAGCTTTCTTTTCATTCTTGGGATGATATGAGAAATAATGAAGGAATCATCCTGAAACTGTTGGTTTTCTATAACAATTGGTCAAGAGTTTACAATTTTTAACTGAGAGTGACATCAAGAAAATTCAAAGAATTATCAACTTCAGTTTAAAATGTTAACTGCAATCTGGGATCATAAATGTTAAAAATTTGGACAATTTGTCAATTTCAATGTTGGGAACGATATAAAAGATGTCATCGACTTATCAAAAATAACAAATATGTACAAAGTTGAGTAAGGATGAACAATTATCCAAATATCACATACCCATTTCTGTGAAAAGAGGAGACTGGACTTCCCACAATACAGCCATTTGTTTTTTGGTAATAGATATATTTCTTGAAACTGAAATAGGTAGAATTGAGCATCAGATTGAGTGCAATAAGTATTTTTGGAATTGGGATATTAGTATGTTGTTTAAACAGATGCCAACAAGATTTAAAACTTAATATAATTAAAAATATTCTGTGTAGAAATGAATAATGATATCACATCCAGGGAGACAAGCATGTGGTCAATGGTCATTAAATTCTTCAATGAACTCTAAAAGCAGCTAAGTTTTTTTTTACATTATATGAAACAGTGTGAAGTAAGTGTAAGTCCAAACAAAAGTAATTAATTTTGCAAGGTTTGCATTTTCTTTGCAGTGTAATACATGGATTGCATGTCACAGGGAAAATATTTAAAAATGCTAATGGTTTAAATATTTTGCATTTACTCCTGACAAATAATTAAGGTTTTCTTATCAATCACTCCAGTAGATTCTCTATTGTAGATAAAATAAATTTAGAGATTAAACAAATCTCATAAACAATACAATTTCATACACCCTACTTTTTCATCTCTTTATATTACAACTTACACATATTTCCAGGAGAATACACCTTTTAATATAAAAATACAATTTTTAATATTCGTTCCAAATTAACATGATTTAAGTAAGCCTTTTTTACAATAGAATTTAAAAACAGAAAGGTCATCCAATGAGAGGTTATTCAGTGACTTATGTATGTTGTTTATTTTGATCCAGAACACAATTTTACAGCCAATTTTAATTAATTATATGTGTGCACAAGAAAGGCAAATTAATTTAATTTCTTTACCAGGTTTTAAAAGTAAAATGTTTTTCACAGGATGAGTTATTGCTGCTACTGTGGTTCAAACAGTAGTGTCTAATACTTATTTTGATTATGCATCACATTAAAGAAGGTTGAATTTATTACAAAATAGAAATTTTATCAATTTGTTGGTATAAAAATCAATGTTGATTATTTTTTTGTGAGTTAATTTTGCTTCAGGTACATAGAAGCTTTGGAGACTGCCAATTTATTAGAACTAATTACAAAATGCAACAGCCCATTCCTTATCAAAATTGAGGTCAATCACCTTGAAGAATGTTATTTGTAGTCACAAATCTGGAATCTAAGTAAATATGTTATAATATATACACAAAAAAAAAACAACTATCATCACCTGAATAATTTTATATAAAAATAGTTATATTCACACTCGTAGTCAAACTATACAATGCCATATATAGGCTACGTTAAACATTCCTTCCTCTTTATAAACAAGTGTCCCATGTTCAAAAATATTTTGATATAAAAGTGAGCATCATTTGAACAATGAGAATGAAGGCATTTATAAAACAAGTTTTGATATACAAATCTATTTACCCCTGATGATTGATAGGTCAAATACAATTACTTTACTTGGACCTTATGAAAAGGAAACCATAAAAAATATATAAAATTAAACAAAATCTAAGTACGTCAAAAAATTGTTGCCATTATGATCAAATTGTGAGACATGTTCATAAAACATCCAATTTATGTTATGGTTTCCTTCTCACATGATTCTTAAAAACTATTTAAAGTAATTTCTAAGCTTTTGATATTGCACAAAGTTCTATTATAAAACTGCAAAAGCCTGTGTAATTGTAAAACCACATTCTACAAATTACAAAAACTTATTCCCTAACTTTCTTTCTATATTAGTGTCTATTTTAATTTATCAGGATGTGCTCTTTATAAGGAAATCACTGAAACTTTCCAAAATAATAATTCTTTAGTTTTTTAATCACTTTCACATTCTTTAAATGTATATATATGTACTCTTAAAATTTGTCTTCGATGGCTTCAATAAAGTAATAAAATTTCTGTAATGTAAAGCACTTCTCATAAAAGTATATACTAGAAATAGTTTCAAAAGTAATTTTCATTCACTTTTTGCCCATTCAATATTCTTCATTATAAGGTACACAATAGTATATATTTTCATTTCTGAGTTTCAATCTTTCCTATCTTTGTGTTTTTGACATGGCAATTCAGGTTCCATCAATGCTGAATTATTGGATCGTGGTACTAGCAAAACGGATCCTTCAGCAGATTGCTGAAGGCTGTACTCATACTGCGAGTACTGATTTCCATCTGGATCTCGAAGTGCCTAAAATAAAGTAATATTTCAATTAAAAGAATAATTTGGCAGGTAAAATGATTATCATCTGATTACGATGAAACTTTGGTGAGTTGTTCTGCACACCCTGGAAAGGTTTCTGTCAACCTTTTGAAGCATTAGGCATTTCCCAAGGGGTGAAATTTAAAAACATGCTAAAACAGCAGATATTGAAGCTGATTAATTAATTTTTGTCGTCTATCTTTCGTTTTAGTTTTTATATTTATTACAGGAAACTTTGGAATTAAAGACTTTATAATTGTGATATATGCACATGTTATTTTAACAATATATATATATACATACATATATATATATATATACATACATATATATATATACATACATATATATATATATATATATATATATATATATATATATATATATATATATATTATATTATATTATATTAGTAAGGATATGACATTGTCAAAAGTAATTGCAATATTGGTATGGAAAGGAAAGAGAGATAGGTTGTGCCTTACCTGAAGTGCGGTGTCGCCATAAGGAACTTAAGGTTGTTCTTCAAATTTTCAGAGGCTCTCGGCCTCCTTCTTCAGGAAGGAGTGTTACACCATCCCCCTGAAGAAGGAGGCTGAGAGCCTCCGAAAATTTGAAGATCAACCTTCAGTTCCTTATGGCGACACCGCACTTCACTTTCAGGTAAGCCACAACCTATCTCTCTTTCCTTTCCATACCAATATATATACAATATTAGGAGAATCCATTAAGGAATTGGAACTAATTTGGTGACAAAGTCACAGTCAAACTTGCTTAGTGAGCTACTCTATCCATTCCTCCACTAAACAACTAATTGTCCACAATAAGACTGTCTATATTTGCCTGGTCAGGAACTTGACCCAGTGGCCGAGATGGTTAAGGCGTCTGTGTACTGTTCAATTCCTGCCTGGGTCAAATATTTTCAGTCTTTCCTTCTTCTTCCATCCTTCTCTCTGCTTTGAACATATGCTTTTCTATGTGTGTAATTTTTTGCCTGAGCATATGAATTCACATAAAGCGTTCTCCTTCTATTTCTCCTATTTATTTCTATCCTTCCTCACTATCCAAGTTTATATATATATATCTTGTGGAGAATTTCATTCACCTCCTGATCTTATGTATTTTATTGATTATTAACTTGGTCTACAGGTCTCTTTTTTTTTTAATCGGCGATGTTGGATGGGGGTGGAGGAGAGGCTACTTTATCGAATATTAATGGGTTGGGGTTATTTTATGTCTTCTTTATATTGGAGAAGTATGTATTCGGTTATTGTTTGGTGGATTTATATGGAATATTAAGGTTACCATGGGTAACTAGGAGAACTAGGGGCAGTTTGTGATATAATGAAGGAATTTGTTTTGAGATATTTGGATCTTTTTGAGGTGTTTTGGCTGCAGAACCCCAAATGTTACAGCTGTACTTCCATATTGGAACAATAAGGGATATATTTTCAATGAAAGGAATAAAGATGAATTAGTATTAAGTAATGGTTTTATGATTTTGAAGCAGTGATTGATGATTTATTTAATGGTGTGCTGGATCCATGTTAGCTTAGAATTGAAGTTATTTCAAGTCATTTATAGTATAATTGCTTTGGAATGGGTGTGTTGTTTATGCTAGTATTGTTAGTGAAGTGTATCTTTTTTAGGGAAAAAAGAACTGTGATGGATTTGTTTGGGTGTATGGTTAACCTCCAATTGTTAGTCCAAATGGCTACATGGTTAATAGCAGTTTACATTTGTATTGTAGCTGATTCATAGTCATGGGCCTGGCAGAGAATGGCTATATTGTTGGCAAATATGGCAGTTTTGGTTGCAGTTGTTTGGGTACAGATGGAATAAAGGATTGTGGACCAAGGTCACTGCTTGTGGGACACCTGAGTGAGTAGGTTATAATGGGGACAAGTTGTTTTGATATTTGACAAGATAGGAGTGATTTTTAAGATAGTTGTGGTGTACGTGATTAATAGCTTCTTTCTGGATGTTTTTAGTGTACAATTTCAACCCCTTAATGCACCAATAATGGGTGGAGGGAAGTTACATAAAAATGTGAAACAACCTAGATAGGTGTCAAGTCCATTCTTTTGGTGTCAATGAGTTTAATTGCGACATTCACTATGTCAGTTAAGTTGTAGTTCAGCCCCTAGGTGCAGGTGATGTGGTTGAAAGTTGTAGACCAATTTCTACCAAATTCAATACACATTACATACAATTCAGGAACAAACAATTGGGGATTAAGATACACCCACCACCCAAAGGGATGGGGGAATTTAAAAACGTTACTAAACGGCCATTATTAGTATTGAATAAAACGTTTTCAGCACAGTTTAATTTGATAGTGTCATTCTAGAATTTTTAAGTGCCTAATTTCAATGCCAACAAAGCAAGGGAGGGAAGCCCCTTTACCATACAGATTGTGGAGGAAAGGGATTTACATAAAAAGTAATGCAAAAAAGTCTGAAATTAATGTCAATTCTGGGATTATAGGAGTCGCCGAGTTTATTTCTCACATTAACCACGGTGACAAATGAAATTTTATGTCCCTTTTTGTGGAGGTGGTAAGATACTTGGAGTAGATTTGACCCCCTTAAGTTACTGGGTAAATTTCTATTATTGGGGCACCAGATATATTTTGGTCTCCATTGAGTTACTGCTTTAAGGTACTGGGAGGAGTTTTAGAATGTATTAAGTTAGCGAGTACTTTTTACTGCTTTAAGTCATTGTGATATTTCGAAACTTTCATTTTATGTAGTAGGAGAATTTCCGAATACAGTCAGTCATCAATCTGGTTTATTTGAAATTAGATGCCAAGGGGTTAGGTTTGGGAGAGGACCGGAAATGGGTAAGTGTTCCAAACACTGGTGCTAAAATTAAATTAAATGTTTACTACAGGCTAACGGGCTACGGGCAACACTGATCACTTAGCTAGTATTTTATAAATTATATACAGAGAATTTTTAATCAAGCAATTGATTGGCTAAATATGTCATTTCAAACACGGTTTGTGATTAATAGTAACATGAAACGTACAACCAATCATCAAATGCATTTTCACATGGAAATAATCTCTTACCAGTGGTTGGAGGATAAAATGATTTTGGGACTGGAATTCACTAATTGCATGGCCCCCTACATGTATGTACTTCAAATGTTAACAATTTCTTAGGAACTTTGACATAATTCAAGTTTCTAGTAGAGATTGTAGCAAGATTAAAACCACAACTATCTTGTATTGCAATATCAGAAAAATCTGTTTATTGTATGAATTGGAAAAATTAGTTATTGAAGAAGGTTCAATCAAAACTATTTTTAATTCTAGTGATTGCATTAAAGTACAAATATCTGAAAATTATTTAAGTAAGTAGTATTTGATCATTGTAATGCTTAAGAACAAATTATCTAAAAATAAAATAAAGTGTTTACTGAATTAGAACTTTCCTTCAAATCTATTTGAAATAAAATATAATAGAATATTGAATATCTGTTAGTGGGCTATTACATTACTGGGCGACACTATGTTGTATTAACCTTTAATTCCGGTGCCGTTATTATGTGAATAAATAAAATGGTTAGTTGTTATTAGTTCCCAATACCAATTGTATGGTTTATTTAGCACTCGGTATAAAACATTGGTGATGAGTGTAAAGGAGAAATTATGGACTAATGATTTAGTATTATTAAATAGTAAAAGTCTGTGATGGGAAAATCTAGATTAATTGGTCATATAGAACCAAATGATAACAAAGGAAGAATTTATTCTTTATACAGAGCAGTTCAACTATTTTTGTGACTTAAATAACGTTTCTTCTAATATAAAACTGTCAGTGATTTTGTGTGTTATAGGTGCACAACCATGCACATTACTGACAAATTTGTTACAACCAACTCTACCAAAAATTAAAACATATGACAAACTTGACTATTTTAAAGGTTAGTTTGTGGTTTAATAATTGAGAATAGACAAATATTGCTGGCAAAAAAAAATATTTTATGGGACAAAGCCTCAGACACAACAACTACTCATGAAATGGCTGAGCATGCAAATAGCAATATAAAAGCTGAAATATGTCAATCTTATGCAGAGATGAATATATAGTAGAGTGGACATAATGTTATAGTGAACCACAGAATACTAAAAGGGAAAATGTGCCCTAGGTATAATAATGCCAATATAATATATATATATATATATATATATATATATATATATATATATATATATTGTAGTGAATAACAACCGTAAGTGGCTGCCCTTGTGTGCACGGGCCTGAGGAGGAATACATTAAACGTGCAAGTGTGCTTGCCCAAGAGGCCAATCGCGGGTACAGGTCCCTTTTTTATTGCATCGTTTAGTGGGGCAGGGTACGAATAAATACTCCGAACCCGGGTGAAAGTAGGACAGACGCAGGCAGACCGAGAGAGTCGAGAGGGTGGAAAATTAAGGCGAGCGGGAAGCAACAAAGGTATTGGAGAGAGGGGAGGCTGAAGAAGAGGTGCTGCTTACAACGAGACTAGTGACCCACTGCAAGTCGGCTGACGCCACAAGTAAAGTAAGCATCACAATTTTTGTAAAGTGCCTTCAAAAGTAGAATTTTTTACACAGTGTGGAAATAGGCTCTGTTCTTGAATAGCTACCGAACTGCCCACATTACCCTGTTGAGAAGGAGGACTTTATAACCAAGCCGGAGCTAATGTTAATTTTTTGCAGACCAATGTATATCTGCTGGCGCCCAATAATATTTTTTTAATGTATTTTTGTATTTTTTGTATTTTCTTGTAATAAAGATTAATTTTTAATATTTAGTAATAAAGGCAAATCATTACAATATATATTGTAGCAATAGTTAATTAGGCCATTAATTATTTGGTTATAATTTGAATTGTAGTGAATAATTTGAATTATAGCGGTATAGGCGACCAAAGCGACAATGGCACTGAGCTCTGTTGCTTTGTCAAAAGTCGAAATGGTGATTGCGCACGAAAAAGTAAAGTTAGTCTTCAGTCTACAGTCAGCCACGAGAGGAGAGACATTAAAACAAATCTTCACTGAGATACATAGCAGTTCAATACAAATAGATAAATAAAACAGTAAAAGTCTAAAATCTGCAAATTGTGAGTTCCAGTAAGCAAGCAGATAGTTGGACAGAGAGATTTTCTAACAACTAGCCAACGGTGAAGCAAAGGTTGCTTCTTTATAATAATTGAACAATTTTGCATTGAGAGAAACCGACATCCGATAGCTGACCAAGGAGAGGATCATCAGAGGTTCCTGAGAACTGAGTATGTGCATTTCGACAGCGTATGTGTAAAATCAGTGAGGAAATTAGAATCAGTGTAAAATTTTGCATTTTAAGTAGTGTTGAAGCTACAAAAGAATGCTGGTACAAGTCGGACATTATGTGAGTAACCAAAACTTTGATAATAATATTTGTAAACTATAACTAAAAGGGTAGAGTCAGATTTCGTTCATCTTTCATTTCATTCAAGTTTAATTTCTTTACATTTAACGACAAATTTTTTTTAGGTAAATTTTAAACTGAATTGTTAATCAGTTTATTAAATCACTTTTCTGTTAATTTTCAAACCGAGTTACAACCCTAGAGAAGAGATCTTAATTTGATTGGAATTGTTTTAACTTTTGGAAGCCACAATTGAATAAAATGATAAATTATTTGTTTGTTCATTTTTTATAATCTTTTAATTTAATTAACCTTTTCATGTTGAATATATATATATATATATATATATATATATATATATATATATATATATATATATAGTGGTATTGAAAAGAAACATGTAATTAATTAATAAACAAGATTTGGGACTTGCATTGTCAGTGGCGTAAACAAAAGAATTGTGTACAATAATATGGGGCTAATAATGCTTGCTTGCTGTGTGCATTGTCGTGAAACATTGCTGGATACACAGAACTTTAGTGTGTGTTGGTAGGCTGTGGAAAGAGGAGAATAAAATCTGAAAAGCTTGAGTGTGGTTTGGGAGCTCAAATGATAAAGTTGTAACTTGAGAATTGGTTTGGGAGCTCAGATGATAAAGTTGTAAGAGCGTGTTTTTGGGAGTCACCAGGATACAGAGTTGAATGTATTTGTCAGACCTGGAGTGTGTTAGGAGTCGCCAGTTTCCAGTCTACAGTTCACAATGGTTGGCTGATGTTGCGAGAGACACCAGTTAGTTGGATGCTCGGATATATCAAGTCAATGTGCAGTAAATGGTATGTAACGAGAGAACAGCAAAACAATTACTGTGGTCAAATACAGAGAGCAGGAAGTGTTGTGTGTGGAAATAATAACCACAATTAAATTCAGAGAAACATGGCCTGTCTGTGAAAGTATTAAACAATAATCGAGTGAGCATGAGCCCCCTTTTCGCACAGCAAAATGGTAATGTAAATTAAAGAATTTATTATCTGTAAACCTAATGTAAGTGATATTTATCGTCAGATTTAATATTTCACTGATTGTTTAAATTAAGAATTTATCACAATGTAAATTTATAATTGTCATAACATTCTTTATTGGAGGCCCGATAGTCGGCCCTGAAATCAAGCCATTGGCAATTTTTACCAACATGTAACATAATTTCAATAGTGATAATAATTTGTTTTAATAAATTAACTTTGTTGTATATTTTAAACTTTTTAATTTAAAATCAAATCATTTTAATTTTTAATTTGCTTATATAACATTCTCATTTAATTTTGAATATTACTTTGGTGCCTCCAATGTGGGGTTTGTTTTAATTAAGAATTAATGCATTTAAATGTAATTATCACAATATATATATATATATATATATATATATATATATATATATATATATATATTAATCAATCACACAGCTCGGGTCTTCCTTCCTGACAAAGGGGGTTCAGGCCCTCAAAAATTTGATGTTCCACCTATGCCAGACTGGACCAACTACTGATTTCAGGTAATTCAGGATTGTTATCTCTCTTTCTTATCCTAATCTGGTAACTTTAATTTAGTGATGAAGTCACTTGGGATGATGGATAGGGATGAAAGATAGAAATAAATAGATGAAAGGTTGGAATACACTTTATGTGAAAACATATGCCCAGGTGTAGAATTACACACTTAGAAAAGCATATGCTCTAAACAAGGAGAAGGAAGGAAGAAGAAGGAAAGACTGACAACATTCGGCCACAGTGGGGTTGGAACCCATGTGTTCTGCTTAATACACAGATTCATTAACCATCTCAGCAACCAGGCCAAGTCCCAGACTAGGCGAATATACACATTCTTATTGGGTTTTTCTAAGAGGAGAGGAGGAATACATAGAGAAGAGGGAGTGAAGGATTAGGAGAATCCACTAAAGAATAATTACAACATAAGGAACTTTAATTTGGTGACGAAGTTACATGATATATATATATATATATATATATATATATATATATATATATATATATATAATTGCAATATTCGTATGGAAAGCACAGAGAGATAGGTTGTGGCTTACCTGAAAGTGAAGTGTGGTGTTGCCATAAGGAACTTTCAGGTAAGCCACAACCTATCTAGCTACTCCTACTGTTTATGTAGTAAAAATTAGAGTCTGTTGTGATTTTAGAATTACAGTTATTAAAGTGATTGAGGTAACATTCATCTTTTACCTACTCAGCAGGACATGTTTACTAAATTTCTGGTAGTACAGTATTCTCTAAATTGTTGATCAATTGATTGAACTAGATGAGCAATCACAAGTGTATCTTATTATTAATAGATTTTATTCAGTCCAGGAAGACTTCTGTTAGCTGTTGATGACACATCTGTGATATTTCTTAATAATTATGGATCAGATTTTAAATGGCATGAAAAATTCAGCATTCCCGGATGATACTGCAGTTAAAGGATATAGCAAATATCATCATTTGTTGATATTGAGGAAAGTGTTTTAATGGTTTTGTAAATACTGAGTACCTTTGAATTTTTGAAGGACAGTGAAGAATATTTAAGACACACTATCGCCAGTCCAAGTATAAGAAGAGTTGCTGCCAAATTGTCTGCAATAAAAATGGATAAATTCCATCTAATATCACTGAATTGTGAGCTTTTCTGGGATTAATAAATTATTAAAGAAAGCTTTAGTCAGGAATTTCTATGAGTGCAGCTACATAAAATGAACTTCTATCACAAAAAAATTTAAAGGAAGTGGTCAAAAGCTTGTAATGAAGAATTTCAACAATACAAAATTTTATTGGCATCTGACTCATTATTGGTTCATTATGATGTTAATAAATCAGTAAAATTGTTCACCAATGTATCATCTGTATGTGTTGATGCCATATTATCACATATTATGGGTCTGACACATTTTACATTGGTTACGAACTGTAAACCATTGGCTGTATTTTTGGGCCATAAAAAAGCTTGTCTATATTGGCAGCAGGCAGGTTACAAAGATGGGCTATATTTTTATCTACATTCAAGTATGATATAGAACAATGGTGGGCAAATGTGGATTTTCAAAGAGTCTACTGCAGCTTCCATTAAAGTAGCAGAAGTAGGAATTCAGCATTCTTGCATATAGCACAAATTCACGCATGGCCGGTACACAGTTCAGATGAAGGGGGCTCAGGCCTTCGAAAATTTGTAATATTTTTACTCCTCAGCCCAACTGGACCAACAGTTGTTTTCAGGTAAGTCGACTTCACTGCCCGTTTCCTATTCAAATGAGTTATTTAATTTGATCTTATCACATTTCTGTAAGTGTTATACACACAATCGTTAGCAAAGTTGAAGAACATTCTTCCTGCCCTGAGTGGCTACGCCGAGATTCAATTTCAGGTAAGGCACCAACTTCCCTTTTTCATACCAATTTTATCTCAATTTATATATATATATATATATATATATATATATATATATATATATATATATATATATTGTAATAGTGAGAATGTGACATTGTCAAAAATATTGGTATGGAAAGGATAGAGAGATAGGTTGTGGCTTACCTGAAAGTGAAGTGCGGTGTCGCCATGAGGAACTGAAGGTTGTTCTTCAAATTTTCGGAGGCTCTCAGCCTCCTTCTTCAGGAAGGAGTGTTACACCATTCTGCACTTCACTTTCAGGTAAGCCACAACCTATCTCTATATATAAATTGGGAATTTTAAATTATATTATACACATACCTGGAAAACATGCCTATACAGTTGACTGTATTTTTCTTTAACTCTTTGTCTCTCTGTCAATATAAAATCTCTTTCTTGCAAAAGTTTGTTCTTCCTATCCCGCATTTCTTTAACCTCATCTGCAAGACTTAATATTTGATCTAATTTTCGTTTTCGACAATTTTGTGCAGCGACCTGAAAAGAAGGGAGAGATTATAAAAGGGAATGGGAAGAAAAAATTATTATTGTACATCGTGCCTGTGAATTATTTAAAATTAGTTAAATCAAGACAAATTAAAAAATTCAGTTCAAATTATAATCAACTATTTAATAATATTGGGTATAAGTAATTAATCTATTAGTAAATCACAAATACATTTTTTAAAAATAAACACTATATTAATTCTTCATGGGTTTTCCACTGGATTGTGTTTAAGAAGCTGAATGTTTCAATGTCAAATAAAGAAACATGTCAAAATTTTGTGTTGTTTCATAAGTCATTATTGCCATGGGGTTATTGAATGAGCGACTATTGAACAATGTACGTGTGACCAGTAGTAAAAAATAGTTAGAAACCAGGAGGAGAAGGGAGTCTGCACCCTACAATTTTAAGTCAATTTGCATGCTTTGGAAGAATGTGTGCATCATTTACAGCTAAGCTTGTGAAAATCCACAATTCATAGCAGGGAATACTGCAACCAACTGTATTGGAAGGTGTTATGGCAGTACCTTTGTATGCACCTATATCATCTACAGATGTTTCAAGCTCTCACTTGTAATGGCCTTGTCATGCAACATAATTATGCATTACTATGCAAGAGTGACTATGTTTCACCCTAGTGGTAAAGTGAATCATCATGTGTGTCAATGGGAGACAACATTCACATTGATCAACATTCTTGTATGGATGTAATGTGCACACCCTGAATCTTAAGTAAATATGTACCATAGTTCAACATATTGAGCTTTCATTACAATTGAAGTGCATAGAGACTGTGGTTCCTGTGTTGAATCTTGTGTATTTGCTCAACTCCTGTCACTGCATGAATCAATTTAGTTTTACTACTAACATGTTTCTTGAAGTAAGTGTACATACTGTGCTATTCAGTACATTGAATCAAGTTTCACTTCAACCACACTTTTATATAGCTAAAATGAAAAATTTATTTCTGATTGAAAAATAATAATAAGAAATACAGCCAAGTACAGACAATTAGTTAGAGAGTTAGCTCTCTAGGCTCTTGTGTTTTTTCTTCACCTGAAGAAAGGTACAAGGCTTCCAGAAACGTTGTGTGGTTACTATATTATCACTTCTTTTATCTATATTTCTTATTATTACTTTTATATAGCTCTTAAAAAATAATTCTTCCACTTATTTATCTAAGTGACTTAAATGTATGCATATAAATTTATAAACAAAGAAAATCACCAGATAAAATGTTAATATTTTTAAGGAGGCCATTTACATTTCCTAAAATTAGGCCATTTTTAAGGGTTTTGTAGTAAGAAGGAAAAACCATGTTTTATTACAAAATGATGGAACAATATTCAAAATTATTATTGAGATTATTCGGGTAATCCATTGTCTTGGAGTAGAAAAAGTGAGAAAGAAAAAGAATGAAAAGCCATAAACAAGAAAAAACAGAAAGAGGCAGGTTAAAGAGATGGTGAGAATGATTGTCTGGAAGATCAGAAAAAAGATGTAGAGATATGCTTCAAGAAAATCCAGATTAATATTCAAAATATTATTTTATGATCACTGGACCTTATTGGGGTTGGTTTCCTTCTAAAAATTTAATTACAATACATATTGAAGCAGTCTACTGTGACATGGTGAAATTTTTTAGTTTATCCACTAAAACAAATGTTGAATGTACCAGAATAGATTAATGGTTTGAATGCAGTTGTTTTACAATTTTTTAACACAATAATTGTTTTCCATAAAGTCAAAACAAAGTTAATTAGATATTTAGGATTTATATTAATATGGTTTTTTGAGAAGAAAAATATTTCCTGTATCTGCAACAAAAACTCAAAATGATTTTGGGTTTAAGGTGAATGTAGAAGAATAATTGATCATGCAATTTAAAATCTACTGAGTGTTTTCCAAATAATGTTACAATATATTTACCACAGATTGCAATGTACAATTTAAAAGGGGAAAACATGAAATAGCTGTGCTATATGACTTCTGTTGCTCAAAAGGCCTGGATAAATAGTTCCTGATTCTGGAATTTCTCTAACTAGTATTCTCAGAATACTGCAACAACATAAGATTTGCCAAAGTTCTCGTAAACTTCTCTAAGACAATGTTATATCATCATAAATTAAGTTTAAAACCTAATTTGAAATGTAACACAACTCTCTCCACCTATTTGAGAGCATTAAACCATGTTTTTAAATTAGAAAAATCCTCCACAAAAATGCAAGAACAAAACTGAAGTCCACTGAGGCAATTTACATAGATCTAAGATCATAAATTATGAAGAAGGTTAAAAAATCAGAGTTCATTATGATGGTATAATAAATAGATTGATCAAATTTTATTGCAAATCTTTGACACTGTCATAAAGTAATTAATAGCTTTCGACCTATTCATTGTATTCGATTCTATTTCAATTGGTTGTATTTGTCTCCTCAAGTAAACACAGTAACAGCTAGTTCAATGAAGGCACTTGCACATGATGTATGCATATATATCCACACTACTATATTATGTTGAGACCTGGTTTTTATATACAAACTTTCAAGTGTTTTATTGCAACTAAAGATGTTTTAACTTAATTCACACAACTCTGTTATTAAAGTTATAGACAAACCTAATAATTGTAAAAATTGTCTCAAATAATGTATAATTCCTATTAATGAATGTAAGCTTTCCCAGTGTAATTTGTTAATAAATGTTTCGCAATTGAGCACGAGGTGCAGATTTTCATAGTTTGAAGACAGCAGTAGAGAATGACTACAGAAACGTCAATTTTGAGAAATCTGAACCTGGTGGTCAACTGTGAAATATTTATTATAATTAATAATGCTCATGTGTGCTTCAATCTACAGAATAATTATGACAGAATGTCAAAAGCTTTCTAAAGTTTTTAAATAAATTGGGCCTGTTTAAAAGGTTGTTATTTTTATTTGTAAAATATTTTTCTAACAACCAATGGCATTTATATTGAGAAATGTATTAGAACTTACTTTATTCTTTCCTCTACGCCGTATGTCCCTTATGAGTGAAAGCTGGGCTTCGCTCAAATCATATTTGGATAATCGTTCATTAAATTCATCCATTGGAAGGTTAATAATATCACTCACAGTTAATGGAATATTCATTGATCTTGCTCTTTTTTCGTCCCTATTTAAATGCTCTTCTTCAGATTTTTTCCCTGGTGAAAGAAAATATATAGTAATTTTAAATTTATATATAAGGCAAATAAGGATAATGGGACAATGTAAAATTGATTAACTCATTTGGATAGGAAAGAGAGGCCGAGGGTAACTGACTAACCTTAACTTGATAGGCAGTGTAGTAAACTGAGACGAAATAAAATTAATAATTTTCAAGGGCCAAACAAAACAACCTATAGCCATATGCATTGTTGGACTCTGCAGCACTGTCAAACTGTCCAAAACCCAATAGCTGGTCTTGCTCAACCAGAAATTTTGAACAATGCTTTGTGCTGACTCTACTGAACACCTTACTCATCGGAAGCTGAACTCCATCTTTGGTAATTCTCTTCTAACACATCCTACAGTCTAGGCAAAGTCCTGGACTCAACAGCCTATAATAGTATTGAAAAAGACATCCTACCTACAATACTACTCACCTGCTTCAGGAGCCCTCCCAATCTCGGCAATATTCTTGTCAACAGTAGTAGCCCCTCCCCCCCAAACCCCAACTTCAAATTTTCGGAGAAACATGGACTGTTACTTTTTTCTCCTGAAAAATTTGAAGAACTTCCTTCAGTCCTGAGTGGCAATTCTTATCTTTAGTTACAGGGGAGCCGCCATCTCTCTCTGTATCATTCTCATATAAATTATTTTTATTATATATATATATATATATATATATATATATATATATATATATATATATAAATAAAAAAACACACACACACACACGCACACACGCGCGCACACACACACACACACACACACACACACACACACACACCCACACCCCCCCCACACACACCCACCCACCCACCCACACACACACACACACACACACACACACACACCCCAACACCCCCCCCCCCCCACCCCCCCCACACACAGATATATATATATATATATATATATTTTGGGTGTAACAAATCTTGATGGAAAAATTGGATTTCTCATATTGAGAGAAGAAAAGAGTGTCAGTTTGAATGAAGTACAAGTGACTAGTTGGAGCGGTCTGATCACATACCACGTGAAATACTCAAAATTTTAAAGTTATTAAAATTTGATAACACTTCTTAATATTTAGTGCCAGGTTTGAAATGATAAAACTGAAATTTGATTAATATGGTATTTAAATAATTTATTTAAAACAAAATAAATGAATTTTACATATAATTTTATGCAATACTGCCAAGAATATTAGTTAAATGAGACTCTTATTTCAAGGTATTTTATCGGGCCTCATGAATTAATTTTACAGAAATACCAACTTGAACTATATCCCAAAAAATCCTACCATCTAATGAAATTAATTTTGAAATTTCTCAATACAGCAATGTTTACAAGATATTATACCAGACTTAAAATAATACACTTACATATAAATTTTGAACATGATTTCAATCTTAATGCTATAGAATTTTCAACAGATATTTATGAAAACTGACATTAGAACACATATTGCATTCATTAGAACCTTCACACACTTTCACAAAACACACAATTGAATCCTTTTACAGCACCAGACAATAGGAATCTGCTAGTCGCCACAAATCAGTTCACAATTACAATCGCCTAGATAATTTTACCAGGACAATGGGTCAGTATTATAGTGATCAAAATAACATATAGATCACAACAAGATAGTTTGTCTCTGGTCACCAGCCAATGACAATGTTCCAAATATTTTAAAACTTCCATATACGTAGTCCAACTCCAGACAACATTGCCCAATGGCATTTGACGACGAGACCGACTGATAATTTTTCTACTTTATTTTTTCAACAACTTCTATACTACTGGGCCCATTTTTCCCACCTTGCCTAATAGCAACCTCTGTCCTTCTCAAATGTAGACATACAATTTCACTCCCTCCACAATGCTGCCACTGTGAGAAATTTCAAATTACAAGTCTCTCATATGACACTGGCCAATCACCATTTGAATTACTCGCCGATGCTGACAATACAAAAAACAGAACAATAAATCTGGGAATACTCTGGATTCACGTTACTCGTGCTGCACAGTGACTGTTCAATGTTCTTTCAATTACATTGCCATTCTTTATGCAACCAGAATTTATCATTTAAAAAAATTAAAAATAATATTAATAACAATATTGGTGAATATTACATATTTTAATATATATATATATATATATATATATATATATACACATTATTGTACATGGAATGGTGTAATGCTCTGTCCTGAAGAAGGAGGCTGAGAGCATCCAAAAATTTGAACAACCACCTTCAGTTCCTTATGGCGACATTGCACTTCACCTCCCTTTCCTTTACATACCAATGTTACAATTGTTTTCGACAATGTCATATCCTTAATAATATCATATATATATATTATAAACTAAATATATATTATATATATATATCATATTAAATATGTATTTATATATTAAAGGACTGTAAGACATGTTGGAAGAAGAGTTCCCACAGATGGAGTTCTCCTATTTATTTCTATCCTTCCTCACTATCCAAGTTTGAATGTGACTGTCGCCAAATTAGTTCCAATTCTTTAATGGATTCTCCTAATATTGTAGTTATTCCTTAATGGATGCTCCTAATACTTCATTCCCCATACTCTATCCATTCCTCCACTAAAAAAATATTTATCCATAATAATACAGAGTATATTTGCCTGGTCAGGAACTTCACTTGGTGGCCGAGACGGTTAAGATGTCTGTGTACTGAGCATATCACGCAGGTTCAAATCCTGCCTGAGTCAAATATTTTCAGTTTTCGCTTCTTCTTCCATCCTTTGAACATATGCTTTTCTATGTTTGTAATTCTATGCCTGAGCATATGAATTCACATAAAGCGTAACCCTCCTATTTATTTCTATTCTTCCTCATTATCCAAGTTTGAATGTAACTTTGTCCCCAAATTAGTTCCAATTACTTAAATGATTCTCCTAATATTGTGTGTGTGTGTGTGTGTGTGTGTGTGTATATATATATATATATATATATATATGGCGAGGGAGACTGCAGTGTGTATGGACGTGCAGGATAGGCGATGTTGTTTTAGGCGCCAGCCAAAGGGACAAATTTAGGGTCAGTTCCAAGCTGGACTCGACAAAGGATGGACGTGCTACAACTAAAGACAAAGTTTGATAAACCACGCCTTGCTGATAATTTATGTCTCATGTTCGTTTAAATAAAAGTAATGAAATATTAAAAAGTTGTTTTGGTGATTTTCTCCCAAAAATTACCTGGCACCCAAACATTATAAATAATCAACGAAAAACGCAATGTATGTAGCGGAGCGGTTACAATATATATATATATATATATGTATATATATATATATATACATATATAAACATAATGTTAGGAACTAATTTGGTGATGAAGTCACATTGGATATTGGATAGTGAGGAAGGATGGAAGTAAATAGGAGAAATAGGATGCATATGCTTTATTTGAATACATATGCATGGGTTGAGAATCACGCACAAAGAAAAGCATATGTTCAAAGCAGGGAGAAGGAAGGAAGAGGAAGGAAAGACTGAAAATATTTGACTTAAGCTGGACTTGAAACTGTGTAATCTGCTCAAGTACACAGACACTTTAAGTATCTTGGCCTCCAAATCAAGTTCCTGACCAGGAAATATAGACATGGAGTCTGCAAATGGCCAGTGCACAGAATGATGTAACATTCCTTCCTGAAAAAGGAGGCTGAAAGCCTTTGAAAATTTGAAGAACTACCTTTGGTTCCCTATGGCTACACCGTACTTCACTTTCAGGTAAGCCACAAGTTATATCTCTCTTTCCTTTCCATACCAATATCGCAATTATTTTTGAATGCATATTCTTACTAATGCCATATCCTTACTAATATAAACAGCTAGCTGGCATGATGATCTATCCTACTGTCCTGTGGAAGAGTACTTAAGCCCTAGAAAATTAAACATGTTATTGGTTCCCAGCCCTGTCATGCCAACTCTTGATTTTAAGGTAAGTTAGACCATTTCTCTTTCCTATCCAAATTAAAAATAATAGAATTTTGAAATCCATTACCTTTTTGTTTATCTCTGGAGAGTGGTCTCTGCATAGCTCCTGAACTTTCTGGTGGAAGGTGGTATGAATGGTTGTGTTGAATATGCTCCATAGCAGGTCTTGGTTCTTAAAGAAAAAAGTATAAATTATGAAACTCATTCATTATTTTTATGTATTGATACATTTATCATTTTGAATACATTAATACAAAGCAAAATTGATTATATTTTTCCTTACTGCAAATGAAATACAAAATAACAATTATAATAAGCTTTGTTAAAAATAAATGTTAAAAACAGCAGCCCATTCATCAGAAAAAATTATCATCATATTTAAAACATAATATTTATCAGACATAATATTTCATCCTTGACCTCTTCAGGTGTATAATTACAATTCAATTCTGTTGTAATTTATTATAAGAAAATTTAGATCAACAAATTTTCTTATATAAAGTTATAACTGAATTAAATTGTAATTGTACAACTAAAGACGCCCCAATCTGGGAATAAATGTTGTGTCTGTTAAATATTAAGTTTTAAAGATTATAATACACTTTTCTGACCAATTGGCGAGTGTTATATACATTTATTTTCGAAATACAAAATAATAATTATAATTATCATAATCAAATCAATACTGTGGTA
Organism: Zhengitettix transpicula; assembly: GCA_037074705.1. Lineage (NCBI taxonomy): Eukaryota > Metazoa > Arthropoda > Insecta > Orthoptera > Tetrigidae > Zhengitettix > Zhengitettix transpicula. Next base: position 35,321,286 of record CM073590.1, on the reverse strand, counting down.
TCATATATATTCTTTTATACAGCAAAATAACCACCTTTATTGACTTGTAAAAGCCATAAATAATTATTTTCTATATTGCTTTTTTATTTTGAGACTTCAGCTTAATGAGCTAGTATCTGCTTACATACTTTATTTCAATCTATCTATCTAATGATATATATATGAACCAGGCATAGGATTAAAACATTCAGAATGTAAGAAGTAAAATGAAAAGGAAACAATAAACAGTTTAAACAATGGTTCATAAACTTCTTCCAACAGACCTTTAGTACACATTAATTGTTGAAATTTACATTATTTAACTATACAGGTTTACAAGTTCGATATATATATATATATATATATATATATATATATATGAGAAAATAGGAGGATCACTATCCAAGTTTAAATGTGAATTAATTCCTTAAATGGATTCTCCTAATATTATATATATATATATATATATATATATATATATATATAAAACTTCCTTTGTTTAAACTGTCCCATTTGTATTTTTGTTTCATGAAAGTGTGACAGTAGTTTTCTCACAATTACATATCCCTCAATTAAACTTCAGGTCTTTAGTCATGTGATGCACAGCTGAAGGACAGAAGTATGAACCTAAAAACTACATCAAGTACTGTTGATGTGGTTGACCAACATGAAGTGAAATCTTTGGAAACGCCTCCAAAAATTTGAAAGATTTATTCCTGTATAGTGCATGCTGTTAGTAGCTACTCTAGGAAACTAATTGCACAGTATCATTTGAAATCTCAGATAAAAAACTTATAAAAGATACAAATGGGGGAAAAAAGAAAAAGTACAAAGACTTCAATATCAGGTTTTAATTTGAATATTATACATGTTGGAAGAAAAGTTTTCACCAATTTATCTTTAGAATCGCAGGAATGATAAATTTTTCTTTAGACAGTCAGTGTATATTTGTATAGTTAGTTGTTGTAACTATGGTTGACCGTACATCAGGAATTGAGAACTGTTGTTTCAGTATGCTAAGGTTTTACCAATATTAACTGCAGGACATTTCATTTTAGTTGGTAAAAAGTAAGTGGGGAGAAGCAAGTAGCATTCTCATTAATTTGATATGTAGGATAATGGATTATTGAACAATACTGTTTTATCATAATGTAGCATAAGTAATTAATTCTGCTACAAGTATAGCAACCAAGTGAATGGAGAGGTTGATCTTCAAATTATCCCTCACAATTAGCATATATGGATAAGAATGGAACAAGGAATACTGGATTGTGTTGAAGAACAGGAGGATGAGCCTGAAAATATTTTCTTCAAATTGAAGTAGACGTTTGCTTCAACTTCAGCACATGTAACATAATGATTGGAATAACATTGGTTCATAGTCATATATCATAATCTCCATTTACAGTATAATAATTTGTATACCTGAATCGGCAAGTATTATTTGTACATCACTCTCCCTAGCACCATTTACATATTCACAGCATATGTGAAACAGAAACAAATTGTATTTATTTGTGTGACATAACTGTGGTCACTGTAGTCTAATAGCACTCTAAGTCCATATACTTTCTTAAGCATCAATACATTTTGATTATGTAAATTAGATAAATGCACAGATACAGAATTATTCTTTTTTAAAAAATATAACTACATGAATTCATAAAAAATAGAAATTTCTGTTATTAAATAATAGTATTACTAAATTTTAATACTTGTTCTACTTTCACATTTAATGAAAACAACAAACTCTAGCAAACCTGTGTGATGACGAGCAAATTCCATACTGCAACTGTATTTAATTTCAGGAATTTTTGTTGCTACAGCTCCTTCCACTGGCCCACTGAACACATTACCACTTGCAACTGCACTACTAGCAGCTTCTCCATACTCATATTTTATAGGAGTTGAAGATAAACTTGCTGCTGCACCATGACTTCCTAAGGATGAATTTCCTACAAAATTTGTTTTGTAAGAGGACCGGAATTATGTTGGTGTATTAACTTTCCTAAATGAATGTTTTAGTGTATAAACTGAAATCACAGTTTGACATCACTTCTTAGTAATTGTCCCAATAAAATAATATTTTATTCTTAATTATTGAATACTATAATCACAATAATAACGGCATGTTAGTAGATACTGAAAGAAAGTTTATATATGACAGAACACTACATTTATGATTACTGAAATTATAACATTGTTTTCTCTTCAAAATATTGAACTTTCAAAGACTATTATATATTTGGAACTTATATATATATATATATATATATATATATATATATATAATATTAGTAACAATATAACACTGTCAAGAATAATTGGTATGGAAAGGAAAGAGAGATAGCTTGTGGCTTACCTGAAAGTGAAGTATGGTGTAGTCATAGGGAACCGAAGGTTGTTCTTTAAATTTTTGGAGGCTCTCAACCTCTGTCCTGAAGAATATTTTAGTTAGTGGTGACCACTACTTCCTGAAGAAGAAGACTTAGAGCCTCCAAAAATTAGAAGAACATCCTTTGGTTCCCTATGGCTACACCATTCTTCACTTTCAGGTAAGCCACAAGCTATCTTTCTTTCCTTTCCATACCAATATCACAATTTATATATATATATATATATATATATATATATATATAAAGCAAGTATGGATAATGTGAGATTGTGAAATTAATTAATTAATTTGAATAGGAAAGAGAGACAGAGAGCGGAAAATTACCATCAATTGACAGTTGGTGTAGCCAGGCTGGGTAGAAATATTTTGTAAAATGTTTTAGTGTCTGAGCCCCTTTATTTAGGTCAATATAGAACCCATGCTCTTAAAAATTTGACATATTTCATCCCAGCCTGTCGATTTAAGGTAAGTCAGTTACTCTGCATTCCTCTTTCCTAGTGTAATGAGTTCACAAAGACACATATATAAAACACTTAAGGAAAATGTGACGAGGTAAAATTAAATACTGCATTTAGATAGGAAGTGAGTCAGGGAGTCAGTGAAGTCGACTTACCTGAAATCAAGAGTTGGTCCAGTCGGGCAGATTAAGAAAATTTTACAAATTTTCAGCCAACACGCAGTTCAGACCTCCTCTCTGATGAAGGGGGCTCATGCCGTCAAAAGTTTGTAATATTCTCTCACCTCTGCATGACTGGGCCAACTATTGATTTCAGGTAAGTCAACTTAATTGTCTCTCTTTCTTATCTAAATATGTTATATATATATATATATATATATATATATATATATATATATATTGTTGAATGTTTAATTCTGTTGTCATAACTTTGTATGTTGTATGTACATTCTATGGATGTATGTATCGTTTTGGCAACATTGTTGTACGAGTGTAGTCCCCGTAGTATATGGATGTGTTCCCGGCGTGTGTCGCCAGATATGTGCAACGTTTGTATCTTTCTTAACTTAATAAATTAAATATATATATATATATATATATATATATATATATATATATATATATATCAATAGATAGACACCTCCAAAACTCCGACCTAATCACCTGTTTCAAAGCTTCACAAATATGTTACTTCATGTTCTTCCTCAACTCACTTCCCAAACATCCCTACCTTACCTATGGCAAATACTAAGCCCTCCACAACCTCCAAAACTGTTTGAGATATTATCATTCTTCAGGCTAACAAGTCAAAATAGATGTGGAGAATTACATGGCTGAGGCACTTCACCAGCTCGGGAATGACAATAAACCTACTGACCCTAATCCTTCTATAACTTCTTATATAGACAAGTACATTGAAACACGTGGCTCCCATCAAAAATTATCACCCCATTCTATCCAACTCCTCACTCCAAAAAATCCTAGAACACCCATCTTCCACCTGCTCCCAAAAATCTGCAAACCTGGTGTCATGGGTTGCCCAATTGTTGCAGGCTACAACTCCCCAACCAAAAGGATTTCAGCTTTGGTGGATGAATCCCTTCCATCTTTAGTAGAAAAACTACATTATTTTATTAAAGACACTAATCACTTCCTTCACCACATTTGTGAATTCCCAAAACCTAACACCCTCCTCATTACCGTAGATGTTGTCTCCCTGTACACCAATATCCCCCATACTAGTGTTGTTCGACACTTGAATATTTCTTACCACGCAGGTCACCAAATTCTTTCCCCACCACTAACTTTCTGATTTCCCTCACCCAGGATTGCTTCTCTTTCCAAAACAACATTTGCCACCAAATAAGTGGCACTGCTGTGGTTACCCAGATGGCCCCCTCCTACATCAGCCTCTGCATTGGACAACTGGAACAGCAACACCTAAATTCCTCTCTACTGAAACCCATAACCTGGTTCCAGTTCATAGATTATATTTTCATATTTATGGACCCATAGACCAGATTCCCTTTTGGATTTCCTTGAAAACCTAAACACCTAATTCCCTGTTAAGTTCACCTGGAACTACTCCCCCACCAACATCACCTTCCTCAATGTTGAGATACACCTCCATTCTGGCCTAATCGCCACATTAGCCCACATTAAACCCACCAACACCTTACAATATCTTCACTTCACCAGCTGTCACCATGAACATACAAACGATCCCTCACATTTAGTTTAGCCCTCAGAGGAACTCGAATTTGCTCTACTTGGAACAGTCTTGTCACCTACACTAACCAGATCTTCAATGCTTTCATAAACAGAAAATACCCTAGTGACCGCCTCCAGAAACAAATATCCTGTGCATTATCCACTACCAAAACCCATCCTTGATCAACACATGAAACGTAGCCCACACCTTACAACAACCTACTTTCCTGGACTACAAAAACTCAACTCCATTCTCCGCCTCACTTCCACTGGACTACAATCCAACCTAGATCTTTAAAACATCCTTCCCACTTTACTCCCCACCTGCCCAAGGGTTTCTTTCAGGTGCCCTCCCAATCTCTGCAATATCCTTGTCCACTCTTGCAGTTTCCACCCTAAAACTCCTCTACTTAAGCCTGGTAGCCAACATTGTGGGAGGAACAGGTGCCATGTCTGCCCCATCCCCCAGCCCTCTACAATCCTCCACAAATATCCACCTATAAATCCAAAGAAAACATTACCTGCAAATCCTCCCACATCGTCTATCAATTGCAAACTCTGTCCAGCTTTCTATTTTGGCCAAATCAAACTAACTTTCCCTGAACACATTGCTAACCACCACAGCACTTTCAAACTATCCAAAATCCAGTTTCCAAAAGCTGCTCATGAACAAAGTCACAACTCCAACAATTTCGACCAATGCTACACACCGACCCTTCTTAAAGCTTTTATCAGATGCTGAACAACATCTTAAGGAACTCTCCTTCCAGCATATCTTACAGTCTAGGCAAAGTCCTTGGACTCAACATCCTTTTATTTTGTTATAGTGGGCACTGAGCAGTGGTTGTGATGTTGTTTTGAAATCTTGTTATACTGATTACTATTATACAATCTGTTCTATCATTTCCCTATTATCAGTCTGTTACTTTTTAACTTCTTACTCTTTCCTTTAGTTTTTACCTTCCATTCTAATGTGTTTGTTTGTATATAAGTATTTTTCAGTTATTTTTCAATTGTTGTGACCTTTCCTTGAGAGAGAGGCAGTGTGTTGTTAGCTTTGTTGGCTGATGCACTTTAGTTTGAATTTGTCTATTCGTACCCGGCCAGCATGCAGTTCAGATCTTCCTTCCTGTTGAAGGCTCTTGAAACTATTGATGTCTGGTAAGTCAGCATTGCTGTCTCTCTATCCTATGTAAATGTGTTATTTGACCTTGTCATATTTTCCTTAAGTGATATATACATAGACATATACTTTACATAGATAGATTAATATTAATAATAACATACCTGAACCCTGTTCCTGGAAATAGCGTTTCCCAAACATCTGGTGCTTCTTCTGAGCCATAGGGGGCATTCTATGGGGAGTTTCAGGAGTCCCCACTGAACTGGAATGTTGCCGGCTTGAGTAACTATAGTCATAGGGACGGTACTTGCTACGAACATAAATTTATACAGTTCAGGAACATTCTATAAATTATAATTAGTTAATTTAGAAACTATGTTCAAGTACAATCAAGACTCTTAAGAGAAATTCTACAGAACTATGTTTTCTATGAAATACAATCAAAATTGTCAGTGTTCTCTGCTGTCTAATAAAAATGAGATACAAAGTCGTTAACTATTACTATGTATTAAATATTTGTAAAATATTATTTATAATCACATGCTATAGAAATGGTTTATATTAATGAAGACTTTATTAAATGAATAATAAAAGAGCTAAGATAATGGAAGACAAAGATTATGTAAAAATATATTTTAGAAGTAATTATAAAAAGGTATACTAATTTATACTATGACTTCATTTTGTCCATTATTTGGCTATTTATTTATCTAATTAGTATACTTTTAACAGAGACACATTATATTTCCATTTAAATTATAAAAATGACAATCTTATCTGAAACACTATTGTCTATAAAAAATTGAAAAAACCACATAACATCTCTACAAATTCTGTATTACAGAAATGTATTGTCAATGTATCTTCAAAAATATTGTTTCCATTTTTTATTGGAAGAAAGAAACTTTTACTATATCATGTATCATATAAAACCATAACATAAAATACAGTGTAGAGAAACAGTATAATTAATGTGTTCATTTAACTAAAACATAAAAATTTAAGACGAAAAGATTAAGCATTTAGAATAATTAAAATATCTACCATACTTTAAATTGTCTTGGATTCATGGATACCTAGTGTAATTTGGCAATGTAAAGATTTTGTGAGAATTTAAATTAAGAAATAGCAATGTATCTTATTACAGTAAGCTTTCAGTACAGGTGACAATCCATGGATTATTAATTTAGTAAGTATTCTTCTCTTAAAATTATTATTTATTTAAGAATTTGCAGCTTATAGTTATTTCTAATTAAATGTATAATTAACATGGAAAAAATACAAATAAACTAGTTTGAAATTGGTTTATTATTATATATCTAATTTACCTTGAGTGGTAGTCAACTGCATAGTGATCTCCAGCTGTATGGCCAGAATCAGAGCCAGTTTCCATCCATTCACCATCTGACAATGATGGAACACGCTCAGAACCCATAGAACTCACTGCACTGTCACTTGATGCATCTAAACGTTCTTCAGGGGGTTGTACATTTGTTCCAATACTGGCCACACTACTTGCATTGTTAGAATTGTTGCTTTCTAACATTCGCATTGTGTACATACCTATTAAAAACATTAAATAAATACTTCAGAATTTGAGACAACAATAATTCAAAGTTTAATAGTCAATTATTAAAAACACCTCATTTACATTAGTTTTTAATTGCATATACATACACAAATACAAGATATATATATATACACATTCATACATGCTTATAAATTATGAAATTGTAATGTAGGTAAATAATTTACCTGTAGATAGCACAGGAATAATTTCAGTATTCTTTGAAACTATATAACAAAGATTCAAATGATGAAAATGAATGAAATTCAGATCTGGTGACATTGTGGAAAATATGGGACAAATGCTACATTTCAGTAGAAATGTGTAAAAATGGTTTCAAAACATGAAACATTGTATGCTATAAATGAAGTCATATTAACTCTTTATGATTAGAGTTACAGTTACAACCATAAATATAATCCATGACAGATCAGAAACAAGTTACATTATTCAAATTCCTCAAACTGGAAAGCTGTGAGTGAGACTCAGTGCAACAACAGAGCATATAATCAGAAACAGATAATAAACTGGCAATACATTAAAATGTTATCTCTTGGCACTTCAGAAAGGTCATAGAACAGTTAGATTAGAAAGTATCACAGAACACAAACTTTAATATATTGCATTGACTTGTTTTATTATGATTTAAAGTGAAAGATCATTTCGTATTGAATGCTAACATGTGTGTTCAATGATTAAATGAAATAATAATGAACAGTTTAACAAAGTTTTCAGGTATTTTAAAAGCATCTAATAGTACTTCTGTTGTTTATATTCATATCCAATTAGTACTAACTTATAAATTTAATAGAAATATATTTATAGAATCACCTGACACTAACATGAGATAATTACATAAAATACTTTTTTGTTGAGTGAACATGAGAATTATTATTGTGAAATAAAGTTGAGGTATGTTATGTATTTAATCTGTCTTATAAACAAAATGTTTGTTTCCCAAGAGAGGTTGAGAGAACTGTTAAATTTGTTTATACCTCTATAAACAAAACATGTTGCTCATCAACCAATATATATTTTAAGCTAATAATTTTTAAGCATGCAATGCAAGTACTTACTCTTAATTCTGTGAAAAATATGTTACCCAACATTATTGAAAAATACTTTCCATAAACAAAAATATAAAAGAAATGAACTGTATTGACACTGCTTCTTCCCACAATTATTTACATATATTCACCACATAGACTTCCCTTTTAGACACTAACAGTGAGAAGTTTTAGCTTCAACAAACATAAACTCAATAGCCATTAGTAAACAAAAGAATGACATATCATTCCCACATTACTAAGCGACAATGATGACTCAACACTTTTTATAAACCACAATTCTTTAAGGATTCATTGACATGACAAAATAATTTTTTCATATGAGATGTAAAGTATTTTAAATCTAAACATTACTCAAAGAATTATATTTTTGAATTAATTCATTATCTTTTTATATCATTTATGCTCTTATATTTGCCGTTAACAGCATATATTCCTAAATTATAAATTTACTTTTATATACATATTGAAATTAATATCACTGAATTGCATAAGTCACTTAAGTCTAGTAACAATTTCAGTTTGATTTATTCACTTTACCTTCATTCATAGCCATATCCATTAATTGTAAGTCTTCATCATTTAAAATAGATGAAAGGAACCCTTCGGTTGTCTGATTCATTTCAGTTGTTGAATTCTAAAATTCAAAAATGTTAACTAAATGAACAAGTTAGACAATTGATAATAAAACACCTATAACTTATTCAAAAATAAAATGATAGATATATCATTTGAAATTTATTTATAATAGTCGATAGATGTGGTAAACCACAGAAAGTTGAGTATTTGAAAAAACAATCTAAATTTTTAAAATGTCACTGCATGTGAAGATTTCAATTGAATCAAATTAAAAACTGGAACCAATTGTAATTGCTATTTTAGCATTGTTTCTGATTAGCTATAATAAAATTAATAAATTTGAACTCGTTCAGAAAATGAGAATGAAAATATCACTCATCATTGCTAGTGAATTATCTGATTAATTAATATGTACAAATATGAACTCAAATATTTTCAATACATGTAGGATGAAATTTATTTTCCTTTGTGTTAATGAACTTCAGCTGATAAAGAGTAGTGATTTAAACATTTTACTACCTGCTATGTAAAATAATTGAGAAGGATATAAAAGTTTTAGTTTCTATTACAATAAGCAGCAGTTCAGGCTTGAACTATTCATAATTATATTGTAGTGCACACAGTTTCTTAAGGTGATTGTGAAATCATTATAAATGTTTAATTCGTAATCTATTTGTACCTGGTAATACATCATTTCATGTGGTGGTTCCATTTTGTATGGAGTAGCTGTACCTGGGTCTCCCATGGGTTCACTACTATTAGTGAGGTTCATTGAAGTAGCCACAGCTGACCCTAGATTAGACCCACCATCTGAAATATAGCAATATATACAAAAATGTGTAATTACATAACTTAACAATTGCTAGATTAACTATAAAATTAATAAATTCGAACACATAAAGAAAATGAGAATATATTCTCTGTCTGACTCACTTATATTTGTGCTTGAATAGGGGCTTGTTGTGTTTATGTCACCCATTGGTGGAGCTAATGAGGCGTTGTGTAGAAGAACTCCTCGTGTCGTATTTTCGGGACCATACGTTCCACCGCTGTAATTTAAATGATGATGATGGTGGTGGTGGTGATGGTGCGGAAATGGATGAGCTTCTCCAGGACCGGGCAGGCTCAGCAAATTGGCTAAATCTTGCCAACGCTGCTCCATGCTCATAGCGCGCACGAAAGGCATGCGCCCCTAAATTTAACAGAATAATGAATTAAATGATGGAAAAATTTCTACCGGACCCGGCAATCGAACCAGGATCTAATTAATTTTCTTCTTAACAATATAGTTTAATGATAATAATAGTCACTTTTTATTAAGCCTATGTTAACCTGTTCACCTCATTTATATTATTTACATACATGGTCATTTCTTTATTATTTAATGTGGAAATTGAAATATTTTGCTTTGTTATAGATCATAAAATCGATCTATGAACAGGCCTACAGATAAAAGTCGTTACATTGGTGTGGTTTTAAAGTAAATATGATTTTCGGCACCGAGGGTATTGACAAGTGTGTAAATCTCGTAAATCAGTTTAGTCCAAATTAAAAATGAAATCGCTTATTACAGTTGTTAATAAATTTTATTACACAGCTAGTTTAAGAATTAATAATGGTACACGCTAAACTACACGAAAAATACTTCATAATTTAATATTGCTTTTCGCACTTCGTGGTTTATCATCAGACGATTTTAACACCCCTTGGTTTATGGAGAGAAAAAAAGTTTTAAGCGAAGACAACGGTGTCACTTAAAAGTGAACAATAATTGGAAAAGTAAACAGCCTACGCGTCGTGTGCCTGGTGAAGCTTGACTTTCTAAAGAAAGGAACGCGTTTAAGTACAGAGTAATGAAACGTATAAGGCTTATTATATGAACCACCAACTCGTATAGCTTAAACATAATTAAGAAAGTTGCCAATTTATTGATAATTTCCACGTTACTGATAGTTTTTGTAGATTTCCTTATTCGTCGTAAATGTTTGTACTACTGAGCAATTATAAGAGATAAGGAACAGAACTTATTCTATAATTACACGCGGAATATAAAATACTGAAAGATAGCATAGTTAATCAACGAATCGAAAACGAATTTACAAATACGGCTGGCCTAAGGAAAAAATAATATTTATGAGTTGCTTAACTGAATGTTCACGGTATCTCAACATAAAATATTGGAAGTCAGTGTATTTCAGTTGATTATCATTAAATTTAATTTTTTTTGCACTCCAGTTTGTCTAGATTTAGTGCTGCATTGCTAAATTGGAAAAAGTGTTTTATTAGTATTTATATTAAAATAAAAAAACCGTTGAACGTGTATCACGGCGACGGTAAACGAATGAACCTGGGAGAAAATTGATTCATACCGCTTAATAAAGTCTCTAATAACGTCAAAAAGTATGAATCAGATAATTCATACTTTAATTATACAAAACATAATACTTTCGTGACTTTCTAAAAAAATTTGCGCGCTTGACGATCGTTAAATGTGGAGTCCTTCAATTTATACGCATGTAATGCCGAGCCAACTAATCCTTAAAAAATAAACTATCATCAATTTTAACGTTATCGAATACTCCGAAACATTAACGAGGAATATCAGAGTTGGCTATTTGCCTTTTTTTAATATCAGGTCTCGGAAGACGGGGAAGATTAACAGAAATAATAATAAAAAAGTATTATTCTAATAAATAAGAAACGTAGTGTGGAGAATTATCAACGCGTAAAGCCAACGTCCAGAAAATAGCACAGGCAACGGAAGAACGTAAAATAACTTGAATGAGGAAATTTTGACACTATTGATGCACAAATCGCGGGATGGATTCTTTCCCTCCTTAGGCAGAAAAATCGAAGATGATGTCAGAGTCCTTCATATCAATCATTTCCCTCGGCCATGTTTCTGCAGCCTACAGCAAAGAAAGAAGTAAGTTGGAGGTGCCTAATATAGCACTGACATCAATTTGTATAGCCGCGCAATCAAGGCACCATTAATTATACTTGTCACTTTTCTCTCGCTGACCATCAGACAACAAGGCCACAATGTATGTGATTAGCACCTTATTTCTCAGCCTTGCTTCCTTGTTGCCTACTTCTCACACTCGCTTAGAGCTTAGAATCTAACAGTTTTTTAATATTCAACTCCCCCCCTCCCCAATCTCAATTTTCTTTTTTTTTTATATATATATAAATAATGTACCGCCAATCTTAGTGCAATTCGTTTCTCTTTAAGGTTATGGATATTAAAAAGTATTTACCGCTTTTTCGTCCCTACTAAACGAAAAATAATTCTTCCGCTTTTTGTAGCGTGGGCAGCATATACTCTACCTGTAGTATGGATGACGGAATTCTGGCTGCACTAAAGTTTGTAAGCATAATATCATATTTAATCTCGGGTAAAAATATTTAAATTGCAAATGGTACTTTGGATTAATTCGTTTTAATACAAATCTATTTGAGTTTTTAAACTATGTGAAATTAAAAGAATAACTATAATACTGAAAGTCAATAAAGGTGATGACTGACATTAACGAAATTAAACCATTTTTATAAAATTGACAGTTCATTGTCACGAAATGCAATGGTATAGTATTATTTCATACTTTGCACAATATTCTCGGTTGTAATCTATAAAATAAATTGGAACTGCGACAGTTATCAAACTAACCTGAAGCAGCCCCTCCTTTTCCCAAACAAATCTCCAACATGCTGAACCGTCTGTAACGTAGTCAAGTTTCCCTGTCATGAGTAGTACATGCCACACTTAACTTTTAACACACAGTAATCCATAGCAAAACACACTTTACAACACATTTACACTCATGACAAAATTAATCACCAATCGCTAGACTGCAACAGTAACGACACCAACTCGAAGCACGACACAAAATTTACTGCTGCTACCGCTGCCACTCAGCATATGGAACTGCCAGCAGAGAAATCCATTGCCAAGAGGGACAGGAGCAAGGCCGAAGTACACAGATGCACCGTGTTTATCTTTTGTATTCTCTATTAACGCCTTGCCTCTTCTCCTCCTCCTCCTCCTCCACCACCTCTCTCTCTCTACCAGTTCTTTCTTCCACCTGTTGCTCTTGCTGCTGCTGTTGCTTTGCTCTCTTTGGAGTTCCCTTCTCCTGAATACCTAGTTCCCTTATTTTAGTTCTTTTTCTCTTCTGACAATAGTCTATTCAAGCTTCATCTCTACAAGCTTTGCTCATATCCTAACTTCATCTCAACTGGCCAACCAGAAAAGGCCATGGGAGGAAAAAAAGAGCAAAAGATGCTTAAAAGTTTCAACACTACCTGGCCTTCCCCTCAGTAGGCATATCCCCACTGCTAAAGTTCACTCTGGGCCAGTACACAAGGCTATTGTGAAAACTCATGGTCATAACAATTTTGCTATAACAAATATATTTCTATACTTTATAATTGATTCTTTGTACATTCTCAAGGTTGAGAAATTAAACTAGTAATAGTTTGGAAAGTAACAAAAACAAAACATTAGATAAAACAAAAATTAATTGAAAAATACTGAAATTTCTAAGGTAAAATAATTTGCATCTGTAGAGTTTTTAATAAGTGGAGACTGAGGGACAGCCAAAGCAGGAGAGGCAGCTTCAGTCAATATTTGCATTACAGTGTGCTCATCAAATACCTATTCTCAGAAGAGGGTCCCAGGGAAAAGCAAATAAAGAATCTTTACACATGTAAGCAATACAGGATATGCTGCAAACATTTAAATGTGAGAGAAATTAATTAATGGCTACTTCAATATATTTCCATCAATATAGCAAATAATTCAACAACATTAAAATTATAATTAACACGTTCTTCTTAACACACCGTTTCAAAATATTTAAATTAATATAATATCTTATAATAATTTCATAAATATTTCATAGACGAGTTTTGTTTTCAAGAAATAAAAAAAAAAATTGGTACACCAACTCAAACCAGCAAGTACATGTAAGCATAAATTTATTTTGCAAGACCAAACCCTAATAATGAAATAAAATTAAATAAAACACAACTTTGTTGTTTGTTCTAATACTGAAACTAAAACAGCTACATTAGGAACAACTAATATATTCAAATAACGCTGACTTTTTCGGTGTATTTATCTATAAAAGAATCTTTTATTATATTACACAAAAATATTGTTTCAAAGCAAATGATGTGCAATTTAAATAAGTAAATAATTGCTCAGTTACTATAGTACGACATTTTTTAAATCAATACGAAAAATATACCAACGATAATAGTAATATAAAAATTCACATTTTGAAAGGGAAAAAAAATCTCATCAATTTACACGTAGAGTTTCAGCTTGAATATCTGATAAAACAATTTGGGCAAGATAAATAAACCTACGATATATATCAGTGGACACCATTATAAAGGCGCAATCTTTGAGCAACTCAGCTGTCGTGTTAGTTTAGTTTACTTATAATAGTATTCAAAATATTCTGGACTAGTCGAGCTATAACAATCGAGGCCGCGGGAGAAAGACTGTAAACAGAAAAACTAAAGCAAATTGAAACTTCATTTGTGTTTATAAGAATGATTACGTTCAGGTAAATTCAGCCCATCAGTAATATAACTGCATAGAAAGTGTTCAAATCGAAAAGTCATGATTAAGAGACGATGGCTGGGAAGGCAGAAAGACAGACAGGCGGGTTATTGCCATTTCTATAATGCATTGTCCAGAGAGTGGGTCAGTAGGTTCCATCATAGCGTCCGCACACAGAAGGAGGCTGTGATATTGTAGTCGAAGTCCCACTTAGGATGTATGTCTCATCTACGTTTCTCCGCAGTGTTCGATCTGTAACAACGAAGCGACCCTGGCGTAGAATGTATGACGTCGTTCGGGCAGGCGTACGCCATTTTCAAGTTGATTAATGACTACTTGTCACATAAGGTGTCTTCGGACCGTTATGACCCAACTGCCTACGGTACGAGTCATTTGGATTGTTTCGTACGGTTCTCCATTCTGTTTTTTTGCACACGAAAGCAAAGACGATGTCGAAATGACGATAGAATGTCCTGGATATCGCCCAACGAGTATAACCAAAAAATCTTGGTTATAACAAGAAACTTTTAATAAATAAAAAACAAATTTTACCGTAGGCGTTAAGTGACAAGAATGTTAATTAAATTTAGCTGACGAATGACATGAAAGCGCGTAGATAACACGTATTAAAATATCACGGTTTTTGCAAAAAATTCACGTATTGTTTGTTTTACAACCACACTGACAATTATCTGATTTATATTATGTAGTCTCTCTCATCCCTACTACGAGTATTCGGTAGGTATAAGATCCACGAACTTGGCTTTTCAAATTGCTCTATAAACTCCTTCTTCAACAATATTTTCTAAAAGTTCTTTATTTCTATTTACCTTAGCCCATTTCATACGGATATTTGTTTCATTCCTCGGTGCATAAAAAGTATCGATTCTTCTGTTTTCATAATTAACTACTATTTCACTTCAATTTCATATTCATATACCACTTTCATTGTTGAATGAAACTATTTCATATCATATTAAAACCATTAGAACAAGTCAGCTATTAACACATTTTATTTTATAAAGGTAGTTCTGTAAATTAACAAAGAAATTAAAAAACTGAATTATAGCTTTCATATGCTTTGCTTCCAGAGTTCAAGCTTATACATATATAATGAGTACAATATTTTTACTGTATTACTGGGATGAGACATAAATATGATCAAAAGTTAATTGACATATATCAAAGAAAGTATAAAGAAAAGCATTTGAGAAACATGATAGTTCAGCATTTTTTGAGAAAATTTTGGAAAATATAAACTTCATTATGTTTGCTTTAAAGGCAACTGTTTATAATACAATGTCAAAATGAAGGCCATGGCAAGAGGGACAAATGAGTATTCAAATGTCGCGATGAACAAAAATTTCAATATATTATCGACAAATAATTAATATTTACAAAAATTGTTGCTCTTTAACTGTCATAGTCAAGGACTGTATGGTTATATTAAGACAAATTAAGGAAAAAGTCTTGGCTCTTTTATAGAAAGGGTGTCAATGGTTTCTTTAATTCCAAAGCATTATCCCTCCAAATCAGGTCAACCTTTCTGACACACAGTATGTCTTTTGACATGAAATTTTGACATATGTATGAAAATGCCTTAATTCTTAATCTGTTTTAACACACAGTGAAAGATCAGAAATCATATATAAGTAAGAACCTTCACTATTTTAGAGAACACTAATGGCAAATGCCTTTGTGTCTTGTCGTTACATTAGTGAACATATCAGTCACAAGAAAGAAACTCTGGAAAGATGAATAACCGCCAAAACAGATGTAGATAGTAAACTCATATGCCAAAAAACAAAGTACAAATAATTTAGAAAATTTAAATATGCATGAGTGAAGTTTGTGTGTATTCTAGAAAGCAATTTGTCATTGCTGTTAGAAATATATCAGTAAATACCTAGAATAATCTTAAAGAATGAGCTAAAACTTACAAAGAACATAGAAAAATTTATAAAGCATACATTACATTTACAAAAAACAACAATAAGTAATTATGGAATAAAACAGAATATTTAATAACTTTCCATATATTTTTCTATTAAGCCATGTGAACTACATTGTAAAATAATTTTTTCATGAGTTAAATAATCAAGTTATAAATACACAGAATGCACTGTCAATTTCAAAATTTACTTTCTTTCAATGCAACAAAACCAATATTAAGTATCTCTCTGTGGGTTTCAGTATTCTTCTAAGGAAATGCAGTGATCTTTTCAAACATTCAAGAAATCTCTTTCCAACATTAATTAATTTAAGTGTATGCCACAAATCTGTCACAATCATGCAGACAAGACAATGACTGTCACTGACAAATACAAATAATTCTACTCTCAAAAAAGTTTCATTCAGACTAAGAAAGTTGAGAGAGCTGTCTACGCTTGTAAGTGTTTGGACTCTGATGTGTTTGTGATTCATGCCCACATCAATGAAAGTTAACAGTTCTGAATTCAATCTTCTTCCCCCTATTATACTTTTCACACAGATTAGAAAACCAGATAAAATCTTTACCAAATGCTAAATTATTCAACAATAATTATCATTTTCACAGTAAAACTGATTAGTCTTAATCCAATGCTCATGTATTTTAGTAAAATGTAATAATAATTAATGTCGAGATAAATACCTGGAAAGAACGAGGGTGAGGATGATGAAACTGTGCAGTTTGAATCATGTTGCCAATAGATCCTAGATCTTCATGTGAACTATTTAATGTCTCCTCTTGTTCCTTTTTTAAACTATCTTCAGAATTTTCCTTTCCTTGCACAAGGGGTGTTTCTGATGTTGAATTGTCCTTAGTCACCTAAAAAACAGTGCAATAATATTTTCAATCAGCACAAGAATTATAAACAAAGTTTACTAGTAATGGGAATAATTTTACAATTGCACTATATTTATTTAGTCAGTCAAAATTATTGTAGCATATGCTTGATAGTATTAGTTATCATATATGAGAAATATTACCTGATGATCTCATTTGACCAGAAATTCTGAGTCATAAATATCATTTCAAGAGAAAAAGTTTACAGATTAACATCCATTGCTCAGAAAGCATTAAGTCCCTTGCTCCTGACTGAACAATTTACTTTAGTCACTTTGAAAGGCAATCAAAGGGATTTTCGGAATTTTGATATATAATTTGGCTAACATTGGCTGTCTATCATACCACTTTGCATCTTCTAATGTTCTGCAATGTATATACTTCATCAGTAATAATAAATCTCCTATTGAACACTAACCTTACAATTGTCTTACAGTTAAAAACAAAAACTATGATATGTAGTTAAACTTGGCATATTTTATCTGAGACTCATTTTTCAATTGTGTGCTGAGGATGCAGAAAAAGTTTGGTAAACTAGAATAAATAATAATTACACATAAATGATGTCTAATAATGACAACAAAATCAATAAAAAATGGAACCATATAAATGTTATTTTAATTGAAATGAAAATATAATATGTCTGTTTTGAAATATAATATAAGATAAAAATTCAAAATGAAGTGATGATATGAATACCACAAAATGTTTCTGACAACCATGTGCCTTTCTTCATCTGCAGAACAAGGTTTCCAGAAACGTTGTGTGGTAATTATATCACAACTTCATTTTGTCTGTTATTTGGATATTTTATCTTATTGTTATTTTGATTGCTTCAAAGATTTAGATTAGCTGTCAGGTACTTATAAATATCTAATACATATTCTTAATATCTATTTTTTAATACTTACATGGCAGAAAATAGAATAAAATCTGCACACATCCTCAATCTAGTTCTATATAACTAATTTTGGTAATTTTATAGAAAACAATAGCATATATTTAATGATTAAAAGTAAAGGACAAGTCTGATATCTGAATTATTTTAATTGTTTATAATAAACACAGATATAAACAGCAATAAAAATATAGAACAAACTAATGTTGGCAAAAAGTTAAAAAGAAAAGTGAAAACAATTTACTGAACCAAAATTTCACTTCTGACAAGTGCATGTTGATATCTCAAACAGTTCATTACCCAATCAAAGTAGAAATAAATTTACCAATCTTTATTCCATTACTGAATAAGAATATTATAAGAAGTATATTGCCTAAAGGCAATCAAAGTTGATGTCTACCCCACCCCTTCTTCAAAGTTATAATTTTCAAAGGCAAAGCAAAGTTAAATGCCCATAAAAATGTCCAACATGATCAAAATATTAATTTTTTCCTACAAATCATTTAATAATTGGCCATTTAATAAACAAGGTAAGATCAATTTTTGAAAATAAGAGTGTAGTTTATTTTGAAGTAGTTATTTCGAAATTCTGATAGTGAAATTAATAAAAACGGAGTAAATGATTCTGAAGAATACCATTGCTTCTGTCAAAGTAATTGAAACACACAAATTTAACTAATACCAAATATTAAGAAAGTACTTTGGCAATAGGATAAAATAATTAGAAATGTGATCTATATAACTTCTTGAAAAAATGGTATAATTACAATCAAGAATGGGAACAATGATTTATGTATTTTTCATTTCTCTTACCTCACAAGCATCCGTAGAGTTTTCATCAAGACCAACTAGTTGCAAAGCCTCTTCAAGTGAAAATTCAGGGAGGTCAATAAGTGCTGAGGGTGCTTCATCTGATAACACTCTGTCAGAAGTATCAAGATCTTCAACTATACTTTCTTTCAGAACACATTCACCTAAATAGAAAATTGAAGTCCATATTATTTTCAAAATTACTTATGTATAATACAGATATAAAAGTATATTTCACATAAAGTCCTTGATTATATATCAAATCATAAAATAAACTGCAAACATTTTTCATAAAAGAAATATATGACACACAAAAATGTAAACAAAAATACACATGAATGTTAAAAATCTAAAATGACCAAACAGATAATGAAGCAGCCAATAAAAAGCACAATATAGCTCTTACAATTTTTAAAAAAATGGTTTTTATTCAAAGTGAAAAACATATATTCACTGTTTACTAATTAAATACATTAAAAGAACAGTTACTGCTATTTATCTCCAAATAAATCAAAGAACTTTCACCTCAAGTTAAATCATCTTAAATTTGTTTTCTGTCCAACAATAAAATCTTATAAAATATCATACATTAAAATTATTATTTTCCAATCCAAATTAAATACAGAAACTTTTCTACTTCAGTTTCATTTTATAGAAATAGTAAAATTACAAAGTTCAAATGTAAATAATAAATAGTAATTTATAATACTAAAAAAGCTAAGTAAGATCTCATAATTTTTACTGTCCTACATGATAAGTAATGAAACTGGTAAATACTAAATAAATTTTCAATTCTGTTTAATGAAATGATAACAGTCAGTGTAGTACCAAAACACAAACACAATTTCTAAATTATTTTCATATGGTTTTAATCACAATTAATAAATTGAAGAACATTAACACTTTATTATGATGGAATAGTGCACTTACAAAATTAAGCAAATGAAAAATATTAAAACAAATAAAAATGTGATATGCTAAAATTATGAGAAACCTTCTTCAGTCTCTTCTCACAAACTTTTACTCCTGCATATAAACTGTTATTTTCATTCCACCCTCTGAACTAACTTCCATTAACTCGAAAATTTATTCAGGACCTATGGTACTATTGTTCTCAGAAGATGCCAGGTATTTGCTACTGAGAGATACACAAAGGAGACCACTCAGTCTGTCACTTGAAAGTGTCTAAGAATGACATCTTAAATATTTACTTTAACTAAGAATAGTTATAAACTGAAGACTAAAGTTGGTATTTTAGGATAATTAGCATAAATCCTATGTAGCTTGTGAAAAAAACATTACACTTTTTAACAGTCATTTTAAATAAAGTAAAAAAGTTATAAAATGAAATCTAACTAACAAAACATGTGCAGCTGCTTCTTAAAAAATTGGTTTTAATTTTTTAATGTGTGATTTGTATATACTTTTATATTCCTTGCACTCTAAAAAGAACATTTTAATATAAAATTAACTTTAGTTATAATGTTTCAACAAGAAACATCTTAATTCAAAATATGAATTATTTATTATAGTTTGAATATGATGATCCAAACATTAGCTTGATATTTAAATTGTAGATGAAAATAAAAGTTGATTCCATTGAATAGTTTTCCCTACAAAGATAAAAATATGACTCACCTTGTATAGTATATATTTGTGACTGTACCAAAATCTGAACTAAAATTTAATAACAGTCTTCAGAAATATATTTTTATTGTTTGTGGTAAACACTCAAAGGTTTTAGTCTCTTAACTGGTCATTTAATATGGATAGCATTAATTTATATAAATTACACTTGTCCAAAAATTTCAACTTTTGTAGTTCCATTTGACTTATGTTCACATTGATACCACTAATTCACAACCATACAAATTCAAAAAATCAAGCACCACTATTTCACACCGTTGTTGCCCAACACTGCGTTAACACTCACAGACCAATCACAATTGCACGGAACAGCAATATGGCTGCCAGGTTGCCACGACACTACAGACAATGGCTTGAGTCAGCGTGGCAAGGGTTGCCTATGAGGGGACGGAGTTTCAACGCTTGATTTCCCATAATCCCAAGCGTTAGTGATACCCCACTCGCACGTCCCCCACTGTGTCGAGTCTCGCTCATGAATGCCAGCCCGCCCTATGGACTGTCACGTCCCAACTTTCCAAGGCCTTCCCCCAGCTCTGTGATACAGGCCATTGTTGCCAGTGAGCGGTCTCATCAAATTTCTGAAGTCAATCTATTATCTAACCCCTCACAATTATTGAAATGTTTTTATATTTGACAAAATGTAAAGGAAGTTTAACTTAAAGAAGTGTCACAATCATTATTGATAATGCAATAAAGAGGCCATCGATAAGTCAGAACGGTCCACAAGAAAGTGTGGCAACATTGAGAAGCGTCAGCGGCCTCCAGATTCCTACTACTCCTCCTCCCTGCCAGCCTTGCTGTTGGAGAACCAATACCTGCAACTTTTGACAGCTACAATAAATGGTGGCCAATTTTAATAACACAGCAGTCTCTAGACCATCTTTACCACATCAATGAATAATGCTGGCCCCCTCAGGAGGAAGAATCCATTATCTTTGGGAGAGGGAGCCCTCACTATTGGTCATTGTTTCAAGTGGGGGTGTGGAGCATAAAAACCAGGAACCAATCCCTAGCAGGAACAAAGCTCTGGGAACAAAGAATACTTGGAGCACAAAAGTCAAAATAGTTTGGGGTCATTATAATTTTTAAGAAGGTGGAAGAAGTGTATAAGAAAAGTTGACCTGAAGGATGCCCACATAAAATTAGGCATTAATAGCTTATTAAGAACTTGTGTAATTAAGCATAATGCATTCTCAAATGCCATTTACCATTATTATTTTTATATTTAGAATTGATAGCAAATAGCATATATATATATATATATATATATATATATATATATATATATATATATATATATATATATATATGGCATGAAACATACTATTTCACGTAGAATCATAGCAATAAAATTATTGATAAGAAGTAATTTATAATTTACTGATATGAAAGTAAATGTATCATTAGAAAACCAAATGGAAATATCATAGTATGTTATAGGATTTGCTGTATTTCACAACTTCATTATAATAAAATATTGTACTTTATCATAGCATAAGAGTCCCCATGAATCAACATTTTGCTGTTACTTGAGATGATTAAAGCTTTTGGTGAATGAAATGAGTGTAGTAGTAGAAGGCCCCCGCCACTACTTTCAGCGGAGGTTATTGTGCTCTGCCCAGAAACCGTGATGTCATGCTCAACCAAAACTAGACTAGACGATACTTGGGCAAAGTCATGACAACTTGCAAACACATTCCAAATCAGCTGATTTCATATACAAACAAACTTTAAACTGACTTAGAAACAAAATTAAGAATTGTAATAAATTAAACTGCTTTTATATACACTTTCTCAAACATACAAAAACTGCAATTACCTACAATTTTTTATTTTACAAAGTATTGTATTTGAAAAGATATGTTGTAGATTTTCCAGCTCAGATTTCCCAAACCAGGTAAAATGTTTACAAAGTTTTTGAATGGAAGGCCCTTTGGTTATTTCTATCAATCATATTTTGACAGAAACATCATTAGTCAATATGAAGGTTTTGAATACAAGGGGTTCAACTAAGAATCTGAGAACTACAGAAAAAATTATACAGCTAAAACTTTTAGCCATGAAGAAATGAGATGAGTAAATCATAACAAAGACTTATAAACATTAAGTGCATTTAATTATTTTTATGCTATTATGTTACATTTTCTACATATGTATTTCATGTCACATCTTTACTTTTGGATTTAACTGACAGTTTTGAGAAACTATTGTTATAATAAGAACATCAAATTTTTCTATTGTAAGATTGATGGAATTTCAAGGGAGGGGTTTACTTAATAAGAACACAATAGAAAAATGGATTCTCAGTTTATGACTAATGATAGTTTGCTGTCAGACCCAGAGTGTAGGGAGCATGGCGAGCCTGGCAACGTAACAAAGAAATAAAACCATGGCGGATGCAGCTGCAACTTCTTGTACTCAGCTGCTCTCATCCAAGCACTTGGTTAAAATCAATTACACGGTTACTACATTTGTGTGCATGTTCAAACTACAGTTATGAATGATATTCCAGAATTAATGGAAGAGTTCTATTTGAAGAGGAATATAATAAAAATATTATTTATGTTTAACAACTTGGAATTATCAAGAAAATTGCTTTAAAGGTAACTACACTTCTAACTGTATTTAATTTAAATGTATCCTGATGATTGAATTATCCATTACGTCTCAGTGTATAAGAAATCTTTCATGCGAGCTTTCAATATAATTCATTACACAAATTAACACACTATATTTTTAAGACCTGACAGGGAATTAAAAATATTAATTTGGGTAAGTTTTGAAGATCTTTGAATGACAAAGAGAACAAAGTCACTAAAAGTTTAGTTTTAAGTATAATTTTGATAACAAGTAGGAAATTAAACTTGATATAATTATTCAAACAAATTTTGCCTGTTACGTATATTATTGTGAAAACTGTCTCAATATATTTTGAATAATACTGTAATTATCATTAAAATAACATTCATTCTGCCCAATAAACCTTGAGGAAAACCAGGTAATAGACTTACAGCTCATGTGATTTTTCATTTGATGAAAGTTACTAGGAGTGCAGAAACATTATTTGGTACTTATTTTATCACGTAATTTTGAAAGATCCTGTTAATTGGCTACTTCATAAAATATTTGTTAATTTTCATCTAATACAAGTGTTTTTATATTTTCAAATATATATATATATATATATATATATATATATATATATATATATATATATAACCATTATTTTTAAAGTAACAAGCTGCCCTGTATATATAATAAAATGATTCATATTACAGTGGTTTTAGAAGTCAAGTTTATTTCCAAAGGGAACTTTATTGGTCTTGATAATTAAAAGATAACGAAAAAAGATGTGTATCATAAAAGTCAGATATAGTTTACATGAATTTAGGGCATCCAATCGAGATTGAAAGATTGTTGAAAAATGGATTTGTTTGTTATTAATGCTATTCTGAATTACAATTCGCCGTGTCAATATTATAATTTTGTGGTAATATGACTTTTGTTTATTTTACAAAGTACTACTTTCAAACAAAATATTTTGTAATTATAAATTAACTAAAATTGGAATGTGAGTAGTGTGTCATATAAGTGATCAGAGAATTGCCATAGAAAGATGTACTGGATGACATATATACAAAAAATACAGTATGTTTGTCTGTTCTTTGCTTTCGTATCATGTGGTTTTATCATATCCTAACATTTCAAACATCAGCCAACGATTTCTATGTAACTTTATAACGTTGTTATATAGAGTTATAAAAACATTTTAAGCAATATCAAACTGATATTAGTACAATAATAGTATTGATAATCGAGAAGTAACGAAAATGCTTAAATAGAAAAAAATTGATATGTGTAGGAAAAGTTCTAATACTGCATTAAAGAAAAAATATGGACCTGCCAATGGTATACAGTGTAGAATGTGCCAAAAACTAACTAACATTCAGAAACGTACACTATTGTTATTCCCGTTCTAATTACGGGCATCCTAGTAATAAAAAATATTTGAGTATCTATATTTTGACTTCCGCAATTGCTCAATATACAGAGTCTTAAGAGAGACATTTAAAAATTAATTACGAAATTTAAATATTCTGGGATTGAAGCTGGCGACACACTGAGCCAGTGTACCAACTAAAATTAATAACATTGGTTCCATTATTATTGTACATTGTTGTTATAAAAATTATGTGAGTGAACACACGTAATGTAAGTAAAGAATTGGAATTTATTTTCTTTATGCAATAAACTGAATATAATCCAGTGATGTGGCGTAAAGGGATTTTAATCGAGAAATTTGTAGTTCGATTACCAATACTGTCTTCGTGATTTGGGTTTTCCCTTGCTTCCCAAAATAAAAAATCGTAGGACGATGTAACAATACAATAAAAGGCAAGTAAACTTATTCGGCAAGGAAAACCAAAGTAAGTTTCCCCCTCGCCAAATTCAGAATGTGCACAATAGTCGCTAAAAGTCAGTCTAGAACTGTATGATAAGCACAGGGTGTGAGTAATACGAAACATATTTAATTTCTTTTTATGCTTTCAGTTAGTTCGTTCGTTGAGAGTGAAAACTGAATGATGTCATTACTCCTCTGGAAATGGTAGCAATTTGAGATATGGGATATATACAGTGAAAACTTGACATCTTTTACCTGTAACCACAAGCGGCTTGTTGCGCTCAAATTAAAGCGACATCTAGATTTCATTACTCTCCAATTTTTTTTTTCATTATAAGCATTTTGTACCGAAGACAAGGCCTAAAGTACACTGTAGTTGGCAGAAATAAAGCCAGTCGAAATTTGTTAAACCCTTGGATGACATCGATAGAACATTTGACTTCTCGTCGACATTATACGAATCCTGAATAGTTTCGATAACACTAGATTTATATAGCGGGATTTGTTCATCACACCCATGTGGCAGATCATCATCAATGAATCCCTGATACAATATGTATAGATACTGTAAATGGTAATGGTCCTGTATCACCTAGATACAACTCGCTTAATTAACAGAGAACGTTCATTTATGGAAGCACCAAGAAAAGTTACACAACCGCAACATTTTCAAACATATAATTACTTCTCCTTCTTCAATAATGATGTCAAATCCATATATAATCGTAGTGGAATGACTCACCATACAAGCACAATTCTAAATTAATTGATATTTTTTATAAACGAACATTCTCGTGCATGAAATACGCTACATTTAGAAGCAAAGAGTTCACATACGTGAACAAATAGAATTATGGCAGACTTAGCTTATTTTACATTGAAATTGTAGTAATATTTACTAGTTCTTGAGTAATGTTTCGCTTACAACATTAGAGGTAATTGTTGTAAAAATAACTATTTCAAACAATTCACTAGAGGTAATAGCAATGTGTTTAACAACTCACCAGTTTCCAAATCAATGGTATAAGACAGTCCTGCCCATGGATCTTCAGCGTTGGTACTTTGCTCATCTTCACTGTCATCGTCATTCTGTATGATAAAACATTTATTGAAAAATATGAATGTTTACGATACGTAGAATTACAAAAAATATAAATTGAATTATTGGCCCAGGTAGTTTCTTACGAATATGTAATAGCACTATGTAAATAATTTAAACTAATAAAAGAAAAACGAAAGTGATTGCGTTAAAATCTGGAATACTAAAAAAAAGTACACCGAGTGAAAATTATTATATTTGATTTGTAATTGGCGTGAACGTTACAGATTGACTAGAACTTAATTTAAATTGTTTTTAAACTTATTTAATTCCTCAATTATAAGAAACATTTTAAGCAGTGCTTTGGTGATATTTTGCAATAAACCTCTGCATTAATTGTCTAAATATACGAGAACGAACAATTCGTATGAGGAGCAGGACAATTGTAGGTAGAACATGAATTATTTTTCGTACAAAATATTTAGAAACTAAAATTTGAGCACGAAACGGTATTTCGTCTTTTCTTCCGTGGCAATAATGATATGAAGTTGATAATAGCATAAAACAGTCACATATAGACAAATTAAGTGATGATATAAATACCGCACAACGTTTCTGAAAACCTTGTTACTTTCTTCAGGTGGCAAAAACAGAACAGCCAAGAACGATACAATCGGAAACAAATAAAATTATATTTAATCATACGAGTTCTCGTCGCAACTGTTTCTGTAAGAAATGCAATGTATTTTGTTCATTTGTGAAATACTGCAGATATACGCCAAATATTTTGAGTTTAAAGAATATTATGAAAGACTAATATGGCCTACTTAAAATATTTTATACACGCTCGTAGAAACTTTCATGATTTAGTTCAAGTCGACTAACACACAAAAAAATGTCACTTATCAACAAAAGCGGTGTAACACGCATTACAAGCGAAGTTATAATATGATTAATTTATTTTCAAATTAACTTGTTACACGTTCAGTTGTTTGTTTTTGTAAACATGTTTTTGAAAGTCCAAGACGTATAAAATATTAACACGAAATAATCTACAAAATAAGAAGAGTCGAAGAAGTGTTGGAAGATCAGTTTGAAATAAAGTGAAATAAGGACACGAAGAAAAATCTGGAATAAGATGCTTTCTGAAGAAAATATTATTAAAGTACACGGACAAAATAGTAATATTCAGGCTATATGAAAACAAAGTGACAATAGTAAGAGGAAAAAACGAGGAGCAAGAAGCTGATACTTGAAAGGGTATAAGGCAAGGCTGCAGTTTATCACGAATATGTGGAAGCAAAGAAGCAAAATAAAAACTTGCAACAGGAACTAAATTACGTTAAAAAATAATACTAATGTTAATATTTGGAGAAGGTATTGCTCTGCTAAGAATCAATATTTTTATAATATATTACAAAGAATGTCAAAAGGTAAAACTTAAGCCAAAAGAGAGGATTCTAAAATAAACTAATTAAAGAAACAAATAGAAAAATACAGACTTTCTTGATACAGAAATAGGTTCCGACGTGGTGGAGGAGGTGAATTAGTTTTTGCTATTTGCGTGACAGAATAACCAAAGATGGACGAAGGAAAGAAGATGCCAAAAGCAGTACAGCATAGGCTAAGAACACTTTTTCTTTTTAAGAAATTATGGATGAAATTATGTCGAGGAAAAGTTTTCGGTGTATGTGTACAGGACTGTATGGCTCTGAAATAAGTACTATTAGAAAACGTGAAAGGTGTAGACTAGAAACTTCTGAAATGACGTGCAGTAGAAGAATGTCGAAGATCAAACCGAATGTTGAAGGTAGTAATGAGAGATTTAGGACACACAGACGAAGGTAAAGTAGTCTAGCAAGAAGACGAGCAATTAGATCCAGTGTTCGCCAACTCGGTGATGGGAGGTACAATGGAAGGTAAGAATTGTACGGAAAGGCAACGATTAATATATATATATATATATATATATATATATATATATAGATAGATAGATAGATAGATAGACAGATAGAGAGAGCAAATAATTAAGTATGTCAGATGTAGGAAATACTGTGATATGAAGAGTGTGGCAAAAAATAGAGCAAGATGGAAAACCGCACAAATCAGACTGATGAAGATAAAAAAAATAATCGTAGTAGGCTAGGATAATTTGATACGCCAATGTTTAAATTGAAATACATTTTTCAACTGGTTTGAGTTCGGAAGAAAAATTACGTCAATATTTAAGATGAAAATAAATATCGTAATAAATGAAACGAATCATATTTTCATTTTATTTCACTTGATTATCCAGTCGGTATGTAGTAAATTATGAATTTTTCCACAAGCGTACATACAATTCTTAACGTTTCTGCGTTCTATAATGTTATTTAAGTTTCATTATTTATATTTGTTATAAATGTTTGATTATTAATAGATTTTACTGAAACGTTTGCCCCGAAATAATCACATTAAATTAATGTAACAAAAATAATTTCGATTAAAGAATATTATTATTTTAATAACAGAGCTTAATTTTACTCGTATGTAATATTCCTATGTATTTGAGAAAAGGTGAAGATTTCTTCTGCAGGGTACAAAATTGTCTCGTACAATTCAAACTAAGTAGCCAACTACAAAACGCATGCTAATTGGTATAATTATTTATTTGGCTCCTGCTGTATTCAGACACGTTTGCTTATATTAACTTAGAGAGGAAATAGTTTCCAGTTTGTTGTAACATGTTTCGTCTGCGGTACGGAGGGTAAATGGTTTTAGAATAATGATATTAATTTCGGACTTCTATTTTCCTGGCAGATTTATTCCCTATCCTGTGCGTTAGAGCGCTTGTGAACTGCTACCTCGACTTGAGGTGAAAAAGAAAATAACGAAGCGATGGAATATGGCTAACTGACGCCTTGGCCCGGGGTTGGCCCGATCCCAATAATCACGCCGTGTCTAGATATCCATTAGTTTTTTTACCCCATGGCAACCGACCAGTCACGAACAGCCGACAAAAGAGCTTCCACCCTGGACGATGCTTATCAAGGCCGCCATAATGCACGAGTAAACTAGCGCCTTTCTTCTCGTGTCAACATTCTCAAATGTGCAGATCAAACGCTTGTGTGCATTTCCTTACTACTTCATTTCGGCGCTATTCATATCGACTCCGCGTAAAAACATTCCGTTCTCTATTTGCCTCGAATTCATGAAACTGTCACTGCCCACAACACTGAGCGTGACATCTGCATTGGCACAATTAACATTAATAGGACTAACAAGAAGCCTGATTCGTAAGACGCATATGACTTAATCCAACATTCCACGTGTCCGTGACGGGCACAACACAAAAACGTCGACGATGATAGTTCTATAACTGTCTGCCGTGCATAATTAGTATGTCAAAATATTAGCGTGATAAACTCATGCCATATAGTGAAATAAATTTGTGTAATTAATATTCATTAGCAACACGTACGGATAATGGAAAATATCTCATGAAATCGACAACGATAATAAATACGTACATTTCATATAAAATAGACTCACTTTTGTGAAAACCATGTAAAAATTAAGATTCCAAATGAAATCTCTAAACTAAACGTTTAGGAAATATTTCTTAATAAATACTTTTACATAGGAATTTTTGTGTTTTATTCTCCACGTCCTACTATTATATATACAAGACAACACAAATGAATAATTTGGGGGGGGGGGGTGAGGTGAAGATAAACAGTTGAGATCTACTAATATATTTGTCAGATAACTTGGCTTCCATTAATAAATTATCGAAGGCGGTATCAGCTTCATTAGGCTCGTTTCATTCATGCTGCACTATTTTTATGTCGCCGCTGATTCCAGATAATTGATAAGACATTGTTGAGAAAATAAAATCAATATCACGTTTGAAACTTGCAATGTATATATATATATATCCAATCTATATACTTTCAAAAATAACACAAATATGTATTGGTTTTGTAATAAGAACATTAACTTTTGTATGGAATAAAGTGTTATTTAAGTAGTAGGTCTAGTGCAGAGATTCTCAACCTTGTATCTACATCGACCCCTATTTTTGTCAATGGATTCCTAAATTTTTGTATTATAGTGAATAAATAAAAAATGTAATGCGACGATTGTGGTTGCTGTTTTTCCATAAAACTTTTTTATATTAGGTGTAAAATTAGTTAATAATAATTGTAAATCACCGCATTCTGGAATACTTAATCGATTTCTAGTTTTTCTTAATAAATTGTCAACGTAACTAAATATTGCCTCGACCAAGTAAGAAAATGGTTAATTTGATGAACTTTTTGCAAATATTTTTCAAATTTCTAAATTGTGCACATCTTTTTTTAAATTAATTTTTTTCTTCCAAATTCTTTCTACGGCGGCATTCGGCGCATATGCAAAAGATGCTTGACATTTGGTTTTAGATGCTTGGATCACACGCCGTCCTATGCAAATATGCACTATATTTTGACACAAGAGGTCTACCTGGACTCCGTTTGGAATCCCTGGCCTACTGTAATATAGATAAAATGACTAAACTACAAAGAATATCGTAACTATTAAACTAGTTTTGTATCGCTTTGAACTCAGACAACGAATATATACAATACAATATTAGAATGTATAAGAAAATTAAATTCGGTTCAATCGGAAGTAAGGCATAATTTGACGATACAGCGAAATTGTAAATGATCTCTTACCTTAACACTGTCCAATTTAGAATCTTTCTTCAAGGCCGCTAGAGCTTTCAGTTTGAATATTTCGTCTCCGGATTCATCTTCCAATAGAGTCCCTTGTTTGTCTTCCATAGGTTTCGTCTCGAAAAAATCCACGGAAAAGCCGAGGTCCGCATCCTGTTTCCACAGCACCTCGATGAGGTCCATATCCTGAAAAAGTAAGTTCTACGTAGAATATTTAGTTCTAAAAAAATATTCCAGAAACTAACATAACAGGTTTAAAATTGGCGAGTTGTTTGTTCAGATATGGCCACGTATAACGTGTACAGACTGTAAACTTAAACTTACTTAAACGAAGGAGATTTCCGTTCATTGATAACAATTGATAGTAATATGGAAAGTTTAATTACTCACATATTGTGAGAAGTTTGTTATTTTAATATTTCTCGCAAGAAAGCATTAATTACATAAATTATGTACGCAAACCGGATGTAAGGCAACTGGGAATGCGTTTATCGAAAGCCAGATACCAACTGATGAACATTTTAGATTTATATCAAAATTTATAGAGCCTAAAATATTTATCCTTATTCAGCGCAATATAGCTCGGAGATGTAAATACAATGTACGATTAAGCAAGAAAATAATAAAATAGGCTAGTTGAATGGTTTTTACCGCCGATGTAGTCTTTTATTTTAGTCAGCGGATAGAAATATTGATCCAAACATTAATGATTAAAATATTTCACTTCTCAAAAATATTTATAAAAGAAAGTGGACAGAGTTCACAGACAAACATTACCTAATTAAAAACGAATCATCGAAGGGCAAAGTGTATTTTATTAAAGAGAATTTCTTGAGTTATCAACTGGATAATGCTTTTAAGGACGCTGCAGTATCTATCAATGCAGAATCCAAGAAACCTCGACTATTACACACAATGTCCAAGTGATTATGTAGAGTAGACCGAGAATTAATTTGGGAAGTAACAAAAGGAATGATGTATAATAACATAAAGCAACTTTATTAATAATATACACCTTTGAGCCTGTTTGGAGCTACAAAACATTTCAACTGGTCAGCTTCTAATATCTTAAATCTAGACCACTACTTTGCTCATTAGCTATTTATTTTTTACGAAAACATATGAAGGTAACAGGTAACATTTGAGTTATGTTGTTGTGAATTATTAAACCACACATATTTTCGGTATCTGTCAAGACTGTTGAAAATATTTTTCCGTTTAGTTTAAAAATTTAAAGAGTGGAAAAATCAACCAAACTTTTTGTATTTGAGGAAGAAACTTAAAAAGTCGAAGCCTAACTTTTATCGGGGTTTTGAAATCATTTCTAAATTTTACATTAGGTATTTCTTTACAGTAAAGCGGATTGTTTCTAGACGGTATAAGTCCATTAACAATGCCTATCCTTGATATTCTTTCAGACCATCCTTCAAATCAATGAATTATACATAAACTTTTGTAACATTCTCCGTAAAATATAGTACTGCATTGAATTTTTCAATATACATAATCATCCGCGAAGCTAAACGTTCCTTAAAATAATCAATATAAATATGACTCACAGATTATGGATTAAAACTTAAAATATCTCGAAATTGGGATAAAATCGACTCAGGAGGGTTACAGTTTTTGTTTCTTTAGAACTACTGTGAACAGCTGAACCTAGCGACTTTTGGACCTTCGTGAAATTATGTATTAAAGGCTCTGAATTTCATTCTTATCTTTGACAAGTAATGCTTGCTGAAAGAAATAACGAAATGATGGTGATGAAGCTTTGATGCATATATGCACATTAGTGCTAACATTTGCAGTCATATTTATAGCGTAAACTTTTAAAAGTTAAAAGAGCAGCAGCTATTTCCCTATGTACAGAAAGATTCATTATTCGAAGGAAGGAAGGAAGGAAACAGAAACAAAATATATTTCATACGTATAATACAGAATCGCATTTCAAATACAGAACTCAGTCGCTTTATCAAGAGAGATCTTTGAACTATTAGGCGGAATTGCGGTGACAAAGGACTACACATGTTGGAGATCGTAAAGTGACAGGCCACCAATAACGACCCGGCGGTCCAAGTCGTCACTGTAGCGGTAAAAACAAACGAGAAGAGCGTTCGTTACAGCGAAGCATTCCGTAGCTTCAGATCCCACGGGCGGTGCAGCTGCTATCAATCTTTCTATTCCTTGAACCGCTCAGTTCGTTAATATTCAGCATTTAGCACAGTTTACAATTACGTCTCGAGTTCATTAAATACGAACTGCTAGTACAGGAAGCGACGTGTGAAAGATTGTTCAACGCGATGGATAAAATGAACAGAGTGTTTTCCATTCCATCCATGAACTTTGTTCGTAGCTCCAGCACCAGAGTAACTCATGAAGCAACAACATTGCATGAAATACGGAATTACATAGCAATAAATGAAGTAAACATTACTATCTTATTTTCATACTCTCTACACTTATTATCAAAATAAAGAATAATAATAAAAAAACCTGTTCTTTAAGTTATTTCAAAATATTTGAATACCTGTAAATAAATAGTTGTCTGACTTCTTTATCAGAATACGAAATGAATAACAGAATGATGACAAAATATCGGACTTTATTATAATAATATAAATAAATAACTGGCCTTCAATCAGAAAAGAAATTATAATGTCTATTGCAAAAAAAATATTAAATTCACAACGACGTGTATTCCTCTTCTGGGACCTCAACAGGTATAAACAATTTTTAATAATTTTGTATAAATCTAGGAGTAAACTTTAGAGTCAACGTTCTAATAACTTACCTCTAAATTTTAATCATGAATTGTACACAAAATTATTAAAAACTATCATACCTGATGAGGTTCTAGAAGAGACGAAACGGTCATTGTGAATTTATTATAATTTTCTTGTAATGAACATTATAATTAATTTTCTGACAAGACCATTTTTTTATATTATGAATTAAATAACTCCGTTGTATAAAATGAAAAGACAAATTAAAAAAACTGTTTCACTGAGGTAATAGACCTATTTCAATGTATCTATCAATTATATAAATTTAAATGTTCATCTCTATAGATGAAAACTGACCCCCATTCCTACAATTAATGAAACTTGTAATACAAAAACAATTAATTACATGAAATATACGAAATTCTATGAATTTCAAAGCATATTACACATTAAGTACCACATTTTGTGAATTGTTTGTTTTATTTCATGTTTGTGCAAAACATAGCATGGGCTACTTTATTGAGTATTTTAACCACTAGTGAATTTCGATATTTACAAAAACATTAGCAAAGCTTTTGAATTTATCACAACCACAACTAATTTAAAAGATTGCATTTCACCGCAGCGTTCTTGCTTTCCACTTCATACACAAATATTTTCACGCGATGGAGTACATGGACGTTTCTTTTCGTTTGTTTTAGTCACATTAACGAATTAGAGAAAACGTAATTAAGGAAGTGTAATTTAGTCTAATTACGCTGTTAATTACACGTTTTTATTCAGGTGTTACGATGTGTCGTCTTGGTTAGTCAAATTAAAAACGAAAATATTTGAATTAGTATTAATGAAACTGCTATAACGTTATTAAAATTTAAATAGAATGAAGCGTATATTAAATTTCTACGTTATTTGAGAAAACTGTGAGATTGGTGGCGTTTCCAAAAACATATGTTTTTACGATTATAAAACCATAAAATAACAAATCTCACAGAAAATTAGGCAGAAAGACCGTGTATTTTATTGCGAGCATCTTAAGTATTGGTGATATATTAATTCGAACTCTACTATGTCCTAATATATAGATCAACTAAATGTAGTATATTCCTGGAGTAATAAAATAACAATTATACAAAAAAATTAACATTGTATGAAAGAAAACGTATTTTCATTTAAGGTCGACAAATTTATATCTTTGACTATTTTTATAGTTGTGGAATTTTTCGAACAATGTTACAATGTTTTATGATTAGCAAATTCCAGTGATTTTATTGTTTAGGTATTTTAATATTGGAGAGATTCTGAGAAACCTAGCACAACTCTTATGCAGATGCGTTCTATTGAATTCGCCAGATGGCCTGTAAACTAACGGAAGTTTAAATGAACACGTGCCATTTGACACTTCAACGAATAAACCGTTGGAAATGAATTTATAAAACTGAGTATTGTCCTGAAATTATTGTAAAGACAATTTCTACAAGTCAGGGGAAAAACACGGCTACTAAATGTATGAAAGAATTTTCAACAAAATAAAAGTGGCTTGAAATTATGTGCTTAGAATTACTAGAAAAATAAAAAGGAAATTAAATTCCACGATACTGAGATTATTTATTGGCAATAATGTGGACTTAATGTCAAACATTATGCATTAGAACACCGTAAATATTCCAAATATAGCGGGAAAAAATGGGTAACAATTTATGGAGCCAATGTGAACTTGAATACAAACTGTTTTGAATAGGACCAATCAATACAGAGTTACGGACTTCTAAAATTTTCACTTCTTATTGTTCCTATTGCCGCAACACATCATATGATCTATACAATCACTTCTAGGGGCTGAACACCTAGGCGAAGAAGGTTCAACAAGAAATTTAAACAAATGACTTCGTGTCCGGGAGTTCCTTTTGCCAGTATCCTATTAATATTTATTGCGGTTTTTTTAATTCGTATTTTCCAAAATACGCTATAAATAATAAATGTTAAGATATAGAATGATAATTTATTTCGGAAAATGTGTGACAAAATAATAGGAATACAAATAATTTTGATCTATGATCATAAGATTACATAGAAATTAAATCATAAAAGATGCTTAGTGATAAGGAAAGATCATCAAAGCCGAGACCAGTGTCTTATTGGTTAAGGTGCTAAGAATAATTATATAAATTCACGGTCAAGAGTTTTTATTTATTGACTTATTTCTTTTATCATTTTACATTAATAAAATACACAAAATAATACTGGCTAATAATATAATACTAATAGTTTTAAAATGCATCATAAACTAAACTTATCAGAAAATTGGGGTTTCTAATTTAATTCCAGATGCCCACAATTTAAATTATATACCTTTTGGTGTTTAATAAGGTAATTGCTCGTAAATTCGGCATTTCGTTTTCGCTATTGGCAAAGATTTTTGTGTATCGACAAAACTTGGCCATAGAAACATACAAGCATCTGTATAATTTATTATGGTAACCTACAAAAGTTGTTTAAACTATCTCCTGAGGAAAATTGTAACAAACAAATTAGGCGTGTTGGGCAACAAATACAGAAGAAAGTATAATTGAAGATAAAAAATATATACAATGAAAAAAACTAGAATTTTAAATCAAGCGAGTAAAAAATCTTTTGCGTCTTCCTCCTATTCGGTAGCTTGTTGCCGAACAGGATATTAAAATTCACGGACTAACAAAAGGGAAAGAACAACGGCTATCCCGGGCCAGGTGCCTAAAAAGCTTCGCAGGTGTTTCAGAAATTAATTAAAACGCCAATTCCTCAACTGTCTCCGTGACTCCCCTTTCCTTACCAGGGCCAAATGACAGCTAAGCAGCAGAAAACCAACCTTCAGTAGGAATTTAATCTCGAGAGTTCACGTATACTACAGATAACATAAAATAACGGGAACATTAATTTGAACTATTATGTGACACGGAAATAAATCAAGTCAATTACACAATGATTCACAACCACGATGACCGCGTTATAATATAAATAATTAATATGTGAGCATGTTCGTTTCTCTGCTTTTATGATTATGAAAAACTTGTAGGAATTCTGATGAAGTGTGCTGCGAGAGTTTACTCATAACGTTAAGCGGCAAACTCGCGAACATTTCTCTGCAGGCTCTTCTGGTGCCGCCATTGTGAGGCGGGCACAGAGCAGGCGAAAGGCCTCGCCTCCACGGCCGTGTTGCCATGCCTCCCTTAGACGACCTGGCGTCTACAGCGCCAAAGCGTCGCGGTGCTCTGCTCACTCCACGTGGCCGCTGTCAAGATAAAGTCCACACCTGTCACTTGCCACCTGTCACCTGCCAAGGCTGTCCACAATAAAGCCACTGTCGCGACTAGGGACAACCCCCCCCCTCCTTCACCTTAAAAGGTCAATTTTCTGACAACTTGAAAACTGTGTTGAAGTATTAAGTAGGCCTGCGTTAATCTGATTGTTCAGTTCGTCGCTACACGTTATCCAATTGTGTGCGATTTTTTCGTCTAGATTGGTTGCTCATGACATGTGCTTTCATATAGCCTATCGGTAAGTGAAAGTTATACGACAAAATGGTTATAGCGGAAGTCTTGTCCTGAGAGAAAATAATTCGGATTCATTTCTAACTTGACCTCTTATTCAAGGAAATATGAATTACTCCACGCATTACTTCTCTTTAATTGAATACCCATAAGCCTAATTGGCCGGAAGAGTCTTAACAGTTTTAGTATACTGAATTAACACTTTAAATGACCTTATAACCTTTGAAATATAAATTGCACAACACTTTATTTTAAAATTCGGGCGCCATTAATAATTTGAATGATTGCATCACACTAACATCATAATATCTGGGCACCTAATGCGTCACGTATACACACTTGGCAATATGGAGAAAGCTTACGCCTTCTACTACTGCGGTGAGTAGGAATTCTGGAGGTGATGGGATAAAAACCATTTGTATTAATAGTGAAGCCAGTTGTAATAAACAAAATAACTTTGCGATGCATCCTATCAAAAATAAACAATATTTATTTCCATGATGTATGTCAACAATAAGTCGTATATGATGAAGCAAAATAGAACGATACACTAGGAACAACGTTCAGAATTTTCGTATAACAATTAAATAAAATTGCGTATGAACCTAACTTACGGAAAATTTAATAAATTATTACTGTTATATAGTATGGAAGAAAAGTTGGAAGTTACAACAGGTGACGATATTTAGCACCGACATTATTTCCACGATGCACATCAAAATACACAAAAAAGGAAACTATCCAAATCAATAGCAATTTTCACTACCGAATACGAAAGTTTTTCACCGATAATTTTTTATATAATGCACTATCATTTCTTTCGTGTTGTATGATTAAAATAAGTTGGAGATTACGCAAATGTTTGATAAGTACACGAAATGGTTTTCATCAAAAATCGAAAAAATAACACTAGACACTTTTGACGCGGGTAAACCATTAAGGCTGAATAAATGTTAGGACAAAATGTTTTTATCGTAATAAAATCTAGAATACACTTATTTATCTTGTTCAGATACCGTTTTATCACAATTGGTGCATTTCAGTTTTATGTAATGCCTACACATTTAAGTTATTTACAATAAATATATTTATTAGATGATATACAACTGGTCATAAAATAAAGTTAGAATTTAAAGCGAGTAAAATAGTAAAGCGTTGTACATATATTTTCACTTGAAATATATTTACTTAACTAAGGAACTCTAGTAAAATATTGCAGACGATCCTTCTTTCTAGCAAAAACATGATATTCGTTTTATTAAAAATATTCCGTACTTAACAATTAACGTTGCTAAGACTCTTTAGAATAAATTAAATTCAGACATGATTTTTCGTTTAATGCTTGTGACTAGAATGGCTTCGAAAACTCGCCTATAAGAATAATTATTTTTCTTATAAGTTGAATGAAATTTGGAAGTTTTAAAATGTGGAACTGAGCGACGGCACAGAATTTAGCACGGCTTCCGTTGCAGTCGAAAATTTGTCGCAGGGCAAATCAAAGTGACAGGCGTCGACTCTTCAAGCCCAGAAGCCAGGTTAGGTTTCACACCAGTGCAACCACTTAACAAGCCCTCACACAGACCTTAGCAAATCCTTGGCACGTTGTCAAATAAAATCGTTCCTGAGGACACTGAGTACATCTTATTTTAAGAAGCGTTTTCCTTGTCCACAACTAATGTAAGAAAGGTGAAAATAAGGCTGTAAATAAGAAAGGGAAAATAGCAGTTTTGTACCGAACATTAAAAAGTTGTGGTTGCAATTATTGTCGTGGTTATGAAGGAATGCAATATATTTAAAGTGTTTACATATGGAAAAAAGCGCGTAACAACACAGTAACAATGAAATATAATTTGAAGTGTGTGTAGAAGTCTACGTAAGAAGGAAGGGTATCACAGAAAATTTAAATTTTGACACATATGCCTTATAAGGAGCTCTTGATTATCTACAATTTTCTTTCATAAGTGCTTCGCTACAGTAGCATACAACGTTTATACTTATGATGGGCATTTGTTTTGTTGTAGGTACGAGTGAGTACATAAGACATTCATTCGATTCTATTGAATCACTTTTAATTTAATTTCCAGTTTATAAGAATACTAAATTATCATCCGAAAGAAATACGAGTTTTGATAATAATAAATCAGTAATACAATTCGTTACGTCTTCTCCCAAGATACGGGAGTTGAGTTGTCGGACAAAGCAAGCTTATCTTTGGGCAGGCGGGGCTCGGTTTCTTCCGTCCAGCTTCTGACTCTACTTCACACAGTTATCCACATATTTTAAAAATCCAACAACAACAAATATTTCATATTTTCATCAATCCTAGGTGATACCTCAAATTTAATAAATTGTCTTTACAATATAATATATAAAACACATAGATTTCATCCCTTAACACCGAGAAAAGTAATTAGTAAGGACGTAAATCCGCGAATATTGCAATATAAACATCGATATACATTTTTGAGAAATGAGTCAGAAATGTGGAATCTTTAGTTCACCTGTCTGACATGGCATCTCGAGGCTGACACATGGCATCCCTCCTGCACCCCGGACAATACTGGCCTACAGCACGCCCGTTTCGCAAACAACCCTTGCCACCCTGCTGACCATGCGTATTCTGCATTCCCAGAACACAACACTTTCACTGCTCGAAACGCTAAACTCAAATTCTGTGTACAACTAAATATATAGAAAATATATTTAATCATTATCCATACAATGAATAAAGCTCGGAAGCAATATATTCGTGTGCAAGATGCTATTATACACTGCTAAGAACATAAAAAAATCCCTTACTAAGAGCCCTTCTCACTTAACGCAATATAAATTTAATATATTATGTAGGCAGATTTATGAAAATGTCTTTCAATATTATTTTAGATATAATTATCATACATTTAAAGTTTACAAAAAAATTGTCAGTAAGACAATAATAAAGCAATTTATATAAATTATATATTGTATATATAAATTATATAATATTATAAATATACAACGTTCTGTCCTTAATTTAGGATATCAGGCGTTTATTGAACTTGGAGTATTACAAATAAATTGAAAACAATGCTAAGTTCTTTAATTAATATCGGCCAAAAATTAACATATAAATAAATTTTGTGTAAATTTTCAAAGATATGCTCTGGCTGCACGGTGTGCTGTAACCGTAATTTCCAAATCCAAGTTCAATGCACACCTGATGAAGTCCTAAATTAGGGACACAACGTCGTGTAATTATAATTTATCAATTGCATTATTAATATTTTTTTGACTCAAGTCCATTTTATCTATTATAAGAGATATAGATTTGACATATCCAAATGAAGAGAAATGAAAAAGTAAGTATGAAGTGACAAACGCAGTTGAAAATGGAGAGTCCAAGAAAAGAGAAGATCTACGTGTAAGCAAAAAAACAATATTTAAAATTGACATTCTCAGCTGTGTGTACAGGTCCAGTTTTGGTTGCAAAATCTTAAAGAAATGTTACTTTAGGTATTGGCGGGTCAAATAAAGACTACTCTTATTTCTGTATTTCTTCAATTATACATTTCGCAACTGCCTTGAAATCAGCGGAATAACAATAAAATACTTTTGTTAAATGTTAAAAAAAACATTCTATGGAAATTTAAATACAGCTCGCGAATATTTCGTTTCTGCGCAAGGAATTTTGGACTTGAATAATTTGCTTGAAGTGCGAAAAGCACAAAAATTTATTTCCATCTTAAGAAAATAATTTTTAAATTATTCAGCAAAGTTTAAAATAATATATACCCAACAAAATGATCGATTTACGTCAATTTCACCCTCATATTGTCCAGAATACCTTTTGAAACTGAAGTAAACATCATAATTAATATGCTGGAATTAATCCAGACATGGACGACCTTCTAACGTAATGTATTGATTCAGAAATTGTAACTGAATAAAATTATACCATTAATTAAAAAAGTAAATTGATAAAAGGTATTTGGAGCAAAGTTCTAAATTCTGAAAGAGACAATAATACATTTAATGTATGATGAAAGATAACAATACCATTATAAATATCCACACGGTTCTGATCGATTAGGAAGTGGAAATTCCTATTTTATTTAATGGTTCTTCTCTTCTGAATATTTACTATCCTGTTTTAACAGTTTTCGATTTATATATATTATTTAATTCAGTGTATGGTCATTTAAACTTCTACAATTACTGTCACTACAAGGAAAAAATATAGCCTGATATTCTTCTTGTTAATATCCTCAGACGCATGTAAAATTTTATGGAAATATAAAAGATGATGATTGACATGGTTGAGGCAAGAAATCGTACACCCATCATTGGATAATAAGAGATTTCTAAAAACTTCTTTGCGAAAATGTTGAGCGACAGATATATCATTTCCTTCAATAACATTATTATAATAGTTTATTGTTAAGAATGCCGACGAATCACTATTAGGATCACCTTATAGGATACACAAAAAGTTCAGTGATTTAGCATTATCTTAAAAAATATATATTGATACAATAACACTACACGTCAAAACTAATTTATTTTAACGGCAGCAATTAGCTCCATCCTTGTGATATTAAAAATTTTCGATCGTTCTACGCGAAACTACAGTATTTTGTTAGGGCTTTACAGTTATACGTGAGTACA
This sequence comes from Zhengitettix transpicula, assembly GCA_037074705.1. Classification (NCBI taxonomy): domain Eukaryota; kingdom Metazoa; phylum Arthropoda; class Insecta; order Orthoptera; family Tetrigidae; genus Zhengitettix; species Zhengitettix transpicula. The sequence continues at coordinate 35,279,626 of CM073590.1, read as the reverse complement.
GAAAACAAATGGCCAGGGAAGAAAATAACCAATCATTAAATGAATTGTTAAAAGTATTCCATGTAACTTAATAGAGTAAAAATTTCCAGAATAATTTCAACTAATACTGGACTTGATGGTCAAAAACGTGTATTAAGACGTAATGAGAAGATATTAAACTGTGGAAGTTTGTAGCCCCGAAAGGCACCCAAAATAACACGTCAATTGATCATCATCTCGAACATTGAACCAAATTAAAACGACTGGACTACTTATGAATAAGATCCAAAATTTAATTCACATCTAAATATATTAAAGAGAAGTAGGCCAGGATAAGAAAATTGTTAATTGATACTGAAAACAAGCAATTTTTACGCTCACTTACTGATTCATTTTGGAAAATTAGGTCTGTACGAAAAAATGTCGGACAAACATCTAAAAAAAAGGGGATTTTAACTTGTTATTGTAATAATCAGCAAGGGACAGTTATACCAGTTTTCGCTAAACGAAATTACTTATTTCTAGTATCTTTACTTTCATTTCAAAATTTTTTACCAATATTTCTTTTAAAGGACGATCATAGATCAACCGTCGATTCTTTTAAACATAGCTGCCTTATCCTTATACTAACTTCATACTAAGGCATATTCGAACTGCCTTTCATATTATTGGGTGAGACAATCTGTCACTTTTTTACTATCCATAATTTACAGAAACGATCCTTAATACATGACGAACAAGAATAAGTTCGAGTAGGTAAAACTCCAAAACGTTGACAGTAATCTTATGGTAAATTTGAGATTCGTAACACGAGTTGCAACTCAACGCTTTTGTATTCAATCATTAGCAAAGTATATTTTTCCTGCGTTAAGGTTAGGTCAAATATATATATATATATATATATATATATATATAACATGGAACAACGGAAGTTACATTTATTAGGCCATTTTCTGGGTATATGAGGATAAGTGCGACGTACCAATATAAGGAAGTAACAGAAGTGTTAACTTATGAAGATGTAAACACAGAACTGTGACCTCTCTTGAAAAGAGCTCTAAGCATTCACGCGCAAACAATTGTCCAAGGAGCGAAGGCAACGCAAATATTTGAACTTACGTGTCACATGACCAGCAAACTAAGCAATACACGGTTCTGACTAGTAAAGAGGGAAAAAAGGCTTGTTTCACAACTTAACGAAAATGTAACTAATTTCATGTCAAATGGACAATAAACCACGTCAGGAAAATGTATTTTCTATAATATTTTTATGTGTTTGAGGAAATATTCGTATCTAATGACGTCGACATGAGCTTACGTTAATTGAAGTCCCTAATATAAACAGTTTTAACGTAAGAGTTGGTGCGATAATGAGGTAATTCTCATTCATAACTATGATAAGAAACTAAACCATTTTATCAGTTGCTGTGATGCGGGCTAAAGCGCATAATGATGTCAAGTTTACATTTGTGAAATACAAAACAAACATTTTTATCTATAACAATGCACTCTTAGAAAATAAAAAATAAGGATACAGAATTGCAATTTAAATATAGAAAAAAAAATCTTTCGTTATGATTAGGTGTTCAAAATAGGCTACTTGTCGAAGTAATTAAAAAAGTTTCCTTCCAGAAACATAAAAGAATTTTCTGTCGATATCAGTCGCTAATACAAGAAAATACATCGTCAATAGAAATTTATGGTTTACGATGGTATGATGAATATTTCGATGCACGAAAAGTTAACTCTTCCAAAATACGCACTAATTCATATTTACGTAATTACGAAAGCTGAAATCAATTTTCCTCTACATTACACTTAATGCGTTTGTTAAGATATAAAAAAATTTAATATTAGTAGTACACAAAGAATTAGTATTGTAAGATTTAATTTCTGGTATTACTTTTATTTAAATTTTACTTTTATCATTCGGGACATAATTTAAAGAACTTTCAGGGACGGCTTTATATCTCAGTTTCACTTGAACGTAATTTTACCGAAGCTGATCATTTTCCTTTTATGTTGTTACCTACAGAAATTTTCTTTAATATTATATATTAAGACGCAATTGTAGTAGGAAATCAGGGGCTGATTTCACGAAAGATTTTACCTAAAAGTTTACCAGTTTCACATGCCAACTGAGTAACTCTTTAATAAACATTTTCCAATTTCTTCAAGTAACGTATTTAACAGATACTTAAGATAGTGCGTCAAATAAGTAAAATACAATGAATGCACTGCGTGATTTCGCTCAAATATTGTTATGAAATAGATAAAAAGTATTGAACAATATTTTAATCAAGATTGTTTAAGAAAAAACCAAATATGATTACTTTTGTCAACAGATAATCTTATTCTGAACGAACGAAATGTAGGTAGGTCCAGCCTACTCTTCACAATAGTTTTCGTGTTTTATCCTGGTCAGCAGTTCTTAGTAAGACGTTTTGACGAATTTCCCTGCCACTAAATTTTGCTTGCGAAGTTTACGAGCCAAGGTTATGTCCCACACGGGTCTGGGATACTTCAGTGCCTGAAAGTTGTGTCCGTACGACAAGGACCGCAGACTCTGAAACTCGAAAATTCTATCTGATTGATAGTACAGAAAGTTTCCGGAGATTGGGAACTCGGAAAGGACTCGATTCTCAAAAAAGTATGTTAATTTGCCTTAGTCGCAGCTTCCGGCAGCTGGACCTCCTGCGAAGTCGCTAAATCCCGCTAAGTGACGTCACTGTTCGCTGGACAACGCCCTGTAGCGGGGGAGGGACTGCCATAAATCTTCACTAACATCCGGAGCAATTTTCATATTGTTGTTAGCTAAGCCTCGACATAATCAGATTAATGCAGCTAAGGGGAAATGGCAGACAGTAGACTAGGCTTGGAGTAATATTAAGCACTAGACGCAAATGAAGTTGACTCTGCAAGGTTTCGTAACTTGAATATTTAAATTATGTATGAGCCTCGTGTTCGCATAATATTTGGGTACTGGCGTACAACGCCAACCTTCGCTTCACTTCACCTCACCTCGGGTATTTTGCGTAGGATCTTAAGGATGGTCCAGCGTCGGCGAAGACGCCGGTTCTTGGAGACATACCCTGCAAAGCGACGATTCACTAACGTATTCATCGGGTACCAGATACTCCTGAATTGGCTGCTTTTATTTGGATACTATCATTATCTTTCGTGCCAGACAAGCACCGTTCCCTTATCACTTTATCGACTAGGTTATTTATCTCCTAAACACGTCGTTATATTTACGTTCCTGTGTCGCCTTCTGAAGAGCATTTCGTAATGTGTTTAGTTTGTATTACGTGATACAAGAAGTATGTATCCATCTAAAATGAATATGGCAACTCAAGTATATAAATATAACTTTACTGCAGCATTCGATTCTTTACCTCGATAGTAGACGATGCCTTTTTTGGTCGGAATTACAGGAGAGAATTAATCTTGTACGTGACGTGCAAAATGTAACTTATGGTATTTTGGCGACACAATTACGAAGCGGAATTCCTTCATTGTGACAGGCGCGACTCAAATACTACCACTTCAACAAAATATTAGCATATCATATATCATAGTCTTACGATTCCCATATCTAAACACTGTTAGATTTTCTTCGATCTAAAAATACTAAGATTTTAATATCTTCGTAAAATTCATCCAAACTTTTTGATCTAGCACTTATACTACGTATAGGCTACGTATAAGTCGTCGGAGACCTAATTAATATATTTCACGAAAATAAGTAACGAATATTAAAATTTTATATCTAAATTAGGGGTGGGCAACCTTATTTGGTTGGGGACCGAATAGAAAAAATGGTAGGCCACAGGCAAAAAACAGAAACAATTGATGGTAATATTATTTATTTAAAAAATAATTATGTAAGTATTCATAGTTTTGGTATTACATATAATAAAATAATAGTTTTGCAGCTTCAACTAATGAGAAACTTGGGATTGCCTTTATTTTGAAAGATGTTCAATATTTGGTATATTAGTATCGATAATTCTTTCTCTCTTTTTTGATTTTTTTAAATTAATTTGTGTAAAAAATTGCTCACAGAAATAAGTACTGCCGAAGAGGGACATAATTTTACACGCAAAATTAATTAGGTATGGATATTTATATTTGGAAAAGTCTCTCATGTAAAAATATTGCACAGATACCTTAAGAAACAGTCTCGAAATGCGAGCAAATCTTTTATTTTAAAATTTTGGGCAACGGCACGAATAATATGAAACACGAAATTTAGTGGCGGGTCGGACAAATCTTGCAGGAAGGCCGGATGTAGTCGCGGGCTGCCTACCGTTGATGTACATCTTAGTTTTTTGAGAAACGGCCTACTTTATAGCTTCGAATTTATCGTTAAGTCAAATAAATAGGAACTATCTTTTGATGAACTTGTTTATTTCACAAACAAGCGATATTATGAATATTATCCAGGAAGCTAAGTCCTATATATGATATTCATTCGTGAAACACCTGTGACATAACTAAATTCATAATATTCTCGTTATTACGTTAAGAATTTGTTTTTTAAATACTAATGCTCTGCGACGTAAATACCGACTATCAGGAAAATACACAGTTTGAAAATGTGATATGTTAAAATATCCGTAAAATGTAAAAATACCAAAAATGAAAATTGATGTGCAAGACTAAAGAGAATATGATCCATCAGCAAATATTAATACCTATCAAGAAATGCTACGGAAACATGATTCGATCATATTCGCGATTTCTCTTATCCAAAAAATGTTGAACAATCAAACATAAAAAAAATTCAAAGAATTCTGAGCTAAACCAAAAAATAAAAAGCAAAGACATCATGAAAAAATGCGCAATCACTAGCAGTTATAATAAATGTGCGAATAATATAAAAAAGATGGACTGAAAGATTCTAAGACGCAAAAAAGGTTACAGTAATCTAAATTCGCCACATACTAGGTTATTACTTCTTAAGTAAAAGTTGCTTAAAAACATTTATAATTATTTTCAGTTTAATTGCTAGCCTACCTGTTTTAATCCACGATAGACGTAGTTTACAATTTATCTAATATTAAAAATTAATGTCCTAAAATGTTACAAAATTAAAGTTCAGCCCGCATAGCACCTCCAATGAATTTCCCGCTGCCCCCATTTAATTGAGTTGCCGTTTTGGATGACTTAATTCCTATTGAATACGGGCTCATAGAAAACTCTTACACATCATTTACATAATAAAGTATGAATCATTAACACATCCAGCAACAGCATACGAGATCCCACACAACGGCGTGTTCCCCTTCTCGTATGCATGTCAATAGTTTGAAGCATCTCATTTACGAAATTTACATGTATTTAAAAAGAATATACATAATTTAAGAAATATGAACAACCATCATTTGCGTGTCTGTATCCTGATGTGTTAAGGCCAACATTTCTGATTATGAGCAAAGGAAACAAATCCGGAAACACAGATTGTCTCCAGTTCTGCTAATTTCCGCCTAACATTACGTCGAGTGTGATCGTAAGTCAGGTCAAAATTAATGAGCCCTTGTAAATTAAGTTTCTAGTGAAGTGAATAGTGTTGGGTGAGCCGACTACAATAAAACAGAATGGAAAGGTTTCATTAATCAGGAGGTGGGGCAGCGAACATTTCAAATTACAAAGCTCTCTGCGGGCAGTTGGGGCTTTGTGGCCCCCTCGTGTGGCTTCCATAGCAAGCACACAACGAAATCAGATTTTAATGTACATTTCTCATGGCTGACCAATGTCCTCCAAGTTCACACTAGTAGAGGTGATGAAACATCGCTTAAAAATCAACGAAACAAAGTAGTTTCCTACTTCGGCTAACTTATTAGACATAGCGTTCACTAAAGTAGTAACAGTACACAAAACAGGTCGGAGAAGAGGGTAACAATAAGATGAATCTTCGTTGAATACAAGAAATATATGAGCATAGAGTTCCAGACGATATGTATAATAAACACTTTATGCCTAGTTTCCTTACACGACTATATGTAAAGAAATAAATTAACAATGGCGTAGAAGTTAATAGTCAATGAGTTTCACACAGCAGCATTATACCTATATAATCAGTCTATTTGATATTCGCAGGTATTTTTTATGTTTGATCAATTTTCAGTAATAAAGAAGGCTTTGCTACTTGTAGAATATGAGATTAGAAACAAATAGTCTGTTCCAGAAAGTGGGTTTATTGCTTCTTAAATGCTTATACAGTTCATTTCAAATTAAAATATAAAATTATATAAATGTTGAAGACATTAACGTCATTATCTCCTTCATAACGAATTCCAAATTAATCAATGAAATACAACCGTAGGCTCCAAAGAATGGAACTAGTACAGTCCAATACATTACTATTGTCAACACTGAAATGAAGTAGGCTGTAACTGGATCATCAACAGAAAAATTGTGATGTGAAATGTGATGTGAAATGTATTTTCAGGTCATGTATTGCTTGCATACTTACAGTAACAGGTTGTTTTTTTACCTTTCCTCAGTCAGACAGGTAAAAATAAATTCTTCCTATATCAGTTGGTTGAAAATAGACTGACTGACTGAGGAAAGGTAAAAAAACAACCTGTTACTGTAAGTATGCAAGCAATACATGACCTGAAACTAAGCAATTTCGATAAGATTTTTGTACACAGCCTCTAGAAGATAATCTGTTAACCACATACCTTGGACCTTAAACGATGAAAATATCGAACACTTATCGTGAAGGTCTAAACGTAGTAAGTCTGCTGTAGACTAGTTAAACAAAATTCTTACACGAAGCATAAAAATTATATTTAATGAGCATTAATAGAAGCTGTGTCGTACTTAGCGAAAACATCATCGGAATTATGCCTGTATCTTTTCATAATTACAACAGTTATCAATGTCACTAAATCTAACCTAATTAGATTTCTAATAATAAATTGAAAAGTATCGAAAATTATACTACAAGATTTCAGAACAAATGTATTTCCATGTAACTGAGATATCCAATATATTATATGAAACAGAAATAATTTGTAAAGTAGAAAAGTCATAGGAAATTATAGAAAATTTATATTTACAGAATTATAAATACAGCGTGAAAGATAGTGTATTACACTAATTCCTACAAATAGGTAGGCTCCGTTTGCAAAATTAATAAATATAATCATTTGATAAATACAAGGAATTGTCTTAAAAGAAGTATTTATAACATATGTACCCTAAATGGACTACAAATTTTCATAGCGTAAGAACACGTTTGAAACATCTACGATATACACATCACCGATAAAAAGTCTGTAGTCGAAAATGTTTGGTGAAAATTTAATAAACTTCAATAAACCATTAAAAGCCCGAACAATGCAATCGTTGAATGGTGAAAAGTGGTGGGTGTCCAGTATGAGACTTATGGCAATTATTGCAGTTCAATGTGTTCCTAAACTCTGGTAATACGGACCAAGAGATGCGTGGGAAACTAGTTATAATGTGGTTCTTTTAGGAACTAGACAAGCATTCTGTGCTGCTGAGCCTTAAAAGAAAGTGTGTTAAACTTTCAAGCGTAGGAGTCCGTATGCGCTTTATGGAAGTTCCGGGTTCGGTTTAGGTCAACAGTCGACATTTCATAGTAGTTTTTTTAGACAATAGCTGGGGAAGGTATATTAGATGTGTTTGGAAGCAATTGGTTAATTGTCAAAATGAAAAACATGTGTTCTAATGTTTGGATATCAATAATTAAACTCCAAAATTCGATGAATTGGTTAAAATTGTTCTCTTAAACAATATAGCACAGAGAACTGTGATTCGGAAAAATGGAAGGTACCGAGAAATGCATGTATATTCTGCACAGCGAATTAAAAAGAAGTGACGAGTTTTTTTAACACATTAAGTGGAAATATATAAGATGCGTATGATAGCATTTTGCAGAGGGGTAACATAAGTGCCACCCGGCGCGTGTGGGCGGGGCTTGTCCGCGCATGCGCCAAGGGCCTACAGCGGCGTAATGGCGGCAAATGATACTGAAAGCGGCATGCTGAGAAACACCGCATTGTGCGACAATGCCGACAACACGTGGCTTCTAGTACGAATTCGTGATTCGGTTCTCGCTATTATGTTAATTCAATGGCGAAGACTAATTTCGATTTGCTATCAAGATCGATGGTAGACGCCGAGGTAAGAAGCGACATACGGGTAGATGCAGAAAAAGAAGTATGATAGTTTCAGTCACGTCCAAAACGCCGCGACGTCTAAATTTAGTTTATCGAAAAGGTTGCTTCGTGCAAGTAAATATGTACAAATAAATTAGTGATAGAGAACAAATAATTCTAAATACAAATCTCTAAATATAATTGTAACAATTCACACATACGAACAAAAACTTTTAATAGCCTACACTGAAACAAAACAGCGCCGAGTCATCTCCCGATGTGAGAGAATGTGCTCGTCAAAATGTTTAAATCTGGTTTCTGAATAGAAATCCCCAACAAATACAATAGTGATAATAGTAAATAATAAATTTACAGGGCATAGGCGAAATTTCCTATTCAGAAGTAGTAACTAATGATTCCTCTTTTTTTGAACACTATTGTAACTTGTTTTTTTCAAGCTGTTAATCTTTTTCGTCCAGTTTATTCATATTCATTTGGATCTTTACGTACACACAAATCAGCTTAAGTGATATTTCTGAAAAGAAACACCAAATTGAAATTAATTAATTTCGGTTTCGCCGACGATTACCTGAATAAAAATGAAGTTTCAATATTGTGAGAATCAGTAACCTCAATTCTTACAAAGAGTGGGCTTTTGCAATAGAAAGTAATACAAATACACCAAATGTTTAGAGATGATTTAATTATATGAATATTTTCAAAATAGTAACGTAGTTATTAAAAATTTCGGACTGAACTATCATTTGAAACCAAACACATTATCTGGAATACTCACCTGTAAGCGTCTAAATTGGTTATACGATGTTGAATATTTACATTGAATACGTTCCTTAATAAAGTAAACTGTAGAGGATGTAGAAATTATGAAAGGAATTGCTAAAAATTTTAATTTGGTCACATCAATCGACTGTTTAAGAGCAGCATTACATTGAATATTATAAATTGATAGGTAAAAACCATCTCTGAACAATTATTGCGATATAACACGAAGGTTAAAAGACGACTTGTCTCACGACAATAGATATTTAAAGTACGATGTGGCATTATTTTCTTCGCAATTTCGGGGCAGCGTAAGTATGATAGTTTTGCACAGTGAAAAGACTGTAGTTCCCAAAAGTTGAGATTGTTTACGCCTTGTGGGAATACAGACCGAATAATAAATCGGACATTGCCAAATTTTAAGCAAATGTATAGATCGGACTGGAATCCTGAAGACAGTTGCAGATTTGGAGACTCGTGCGGCCAAAAACATGCCTCGTCAGCAGATGGATGCTGCTTGCCTCAACACCTTGTGCACCGTGATGCATATCGCCGAGGCGTGTAATTGATGACCGAATCAGGTATCTGATAGCGGCAAACAAAAGACCGCTTCCTTGTTGTCGTTTATCACACCACGAATATCACAAGTTTAAGTTACTGCTGTGTTTCCAAAGTCGCAATCATTCTAGTTGTTTCACCTTGTCAAAACAACTCATTTGCATTCGTCAAATCCAGTGTGCATATTATTTACTCTCACTGGAATCAATATCTGTATTTTAAACGTTCGTAGAAACGGGCATATATATTAATTTTTATAAATAAAAACGCATTAGTTTAAGACGCTATGACATTAAATTTTATATTAATTAAGCTAGGACTAATTGTAAATGTGGAAAATAACTTTCACTTCACACCACCGTTCCCAATGGAGAAGAAGTGTTCAATGCGTCGATCAATAGGTGTAGTTATCATATTCGCAGTTCCCCTACTCCAACCGAAGGAAGCTCGCCATCACAAACATTCACATTAAATATGATTTTATACTTAGGACGTTTATTTGCCTTATAAAACAGAAAAAAATCTATGCGTGTTGTCTCTCACTCTCTCGTCTTGACAATATCATAGGGATATTACTAAAATGTGAGCTGCCTTTTCATTAAATGATAGTGACCAAACTGCGTACACTATCCAAAGACACTGAAAACTTTTTATTTTATAAGTAAAAATTCGTTGTACCGTAGATTCCCATTTAATGTAATCGCAAATAGGTTTATACGGAGGTTATTAGTTCCGTTTCCTAACTGTTACAATTGAATATAATCACAAAAACACTACATACCCTAAAGTCAAAGCTAATTAACATCCGAAAAAAAATCAGAAGCTTTATAACATACTTATATTGAAACATTCGATACTATTAATATTTTTGCTATAACGTAATACTAAAAAAATTCAATTCTCAATTGCTTGAATGGTATGTATTTAGAAACAATTCTGAATAAATGAATAAACTGAATAGTGCTGAATACGTAGAAAAATAACAACGCTGAATTTTGAGAAATATAAAAGATCATAAAATTTTCTCAGAAACTATATTGGGAGTATTGGGAGCGTACAAATTTTGGTCAATATTTTAATGACCTAGACGATAGAAGGTATATTTGTCTTCAAAAAACAATTAATAATACTACACCAGACGAATTCATTAATGATCGTAAACAAGAAATATGGGAGTGAGGTATAAGTAGTCTGTTATCTTCTGCTAATTGAATCGAACTTACAAATGTGATAACTTGTCTGATACAAGATATTTAATGTACTGGGTGGTCCAAATGTATCACCCCGGATTAATATTTAAATCCTGTATATTTTGTACATGTTGTTGTCAGACGTATAGGAGTTTCTTTATTAACTGTATGCCACCACCATTGCAGTAGGAAAAAAATGATTACACCCAACAAATACGTTCACAATGTGCGTGAGGGTGGTGGGGATGGGGTTGTGATGATTTTAATGAAGCACAGGGATCGGAAAAATACCGAAAATTATTACGAGTATAGAATGTGTACAAGGAAGTGGGGAACGAAATGAAGGGTTCAAGAATGTCAAAGTCGCAGAGTATCACTTATTCCACCTACGGTAGTATTGAGGAGGAAGAATAATAGAATAATCTAAGAAACACACGTATGCATTAAGAGGTATATGGAATATGTAGTGAAAATTCTGCAAAATACTACTGTTACTTCATAATAGGAAACACGAGTTCAACGTCGGAGAAGCCATCAAAATTACGTATTTTCAAGTAAATATTTAATGCAGTGTTACGAAAACCAACCTATGACGAACAGAACGGTCTGAAATGGACGGTGATTTTTTTTATATAATTGCTGTTGCCACTGGCATTATTCTCAGAAAAATTTAATACTGAAATGATAATAAAACCACAATAACCTCATTAAAAATAATTTATTTGGAACGGAAAACAGTTATTTATTTAGAAAAGAACAGCAGAAGCTTTCGCCAATTTCTGGCATAAATATCTGATTAAACCGCCTCAGAACATCAACAAGATAAATAAGGGCAGGAAGGTCAATGGAGCTTCCGCCTGTTTCAAGTGTCAAAGTTATATTTTTACTCGTTTTAGTTATCTCAAATGCAAAATCTTCGGATTAAATTTTTAAGAATATATAAATAAATATCTGACTGAGTTAAACATAAACAATTGCAATGTAATTGAAAAAATTTACTCCTGATTGAAAATTGACTATATTTCTTATTAATAACAATGTGTTTACTATTATATATTGTTTTATTATTATTATATATTAAAAACTTGAAAAATCTTTATCGTAAAAATATATAATAGTTAATACAGAAAGTTAGTATCATAAGCAAGTTGTCTTAACTTGTACAAAAAAACCAGATACAATAAAATGTGTATTTACTTTTTTACATTCATATTACACTACGTCGATGATAAATTGCAAAATTGCAGATAAAATATATAGGAATACTGCAACCATGGAATGAAGATTGATGTCTGGAGAAGTAGGATGATATTACGGACGCAATGGAACCTATAATAATGCTGAAAGGACAGTGAATAGAACACATTTAGACAGACACAGTAAGTTCTGCGAGCAAATGTAGAGAGATGGAGCAACAAAAATGTGATGGAAATAGTTGAGGGTATATATATAAATAAATTTAAGGGAATTATAGCTTAATACTTTCCGTTACGGTAACTGAAATATAACAGCGTTTGTAATAACTTAGCAACAGACTTGCCATACTGCATCTGCTACTTGATCTTAACACAACCACCGTCAATTGGCAAAGCACGAACGAACACAGTCAAGAGGAGAATACTAAGTGTTACTAATTTGAACGCAATGAAGATAAATTAACATTGTTAAAGGGCCATTTATCTTTCTAAGACTTATTACGTGACTTTCATAACAGTATCATCATTGCCTTATGAAATCGAAATTAAAGACGTGTAGCGTAAATATCGCTTCTCCTAAGTGAGTTATCCAAGCTACCCCATCACATCACTCAGTCGGGCCAGGGACTGAAAGCTAAAGCAGAATTTAACAAAAGAATGATTAGATACGCAAAATAATCCAACTACTATAGCAGCACTAATATTATTCTGTTAGAACAATGCTGATATTAAAATTGTCAAAAAGTGTTCCGACTCGTGTACTATCTTTTCTCCTGAAGACGAACAGTTTTTTGTTGTTAGAAACGTAGGATCCTCATTTCTTCATTTTTCCTCAAAGTTTACTCTATCATAAAACATAGAACACATATTCTTTACCAAATGTCAATTAATTGTCAAAAATATTTCAAACCAGAATTGAAATCTAAGTGACGTAACAGTGTTAATGTAATATGCACAGATCTGCCTCACTTAATTTAAATGGAATATTTTACAGAAAACGCGTTTCCTCGTGAATGTACTCTATTGAAATATGATTTTGTTAATTCAATATCACGGAATCCCTTTAAAGTTGCTTATCTCTTTGATGTCTGTACAACATATAAACGTTATCAGAGAAACTCACAGATGCGTAACTTACTTCGCATTCTCATGTCAATATCGCTTACAAGAAAAGCACAAGATAAAGATAATATACGAAGGTCACGATTAACTTCATATCGAAAATGTATGTGGAGCAAATCCGATACAGACCATTTGAAAACAGAAAGTTGGAAATAACTTATAACTGAACGTTTTAATTTGATTCCCCTAAATAATATTGATCTCGAATTTATTACTTTGTAAGATGTATTTAGACAAATTATAAGGAATGAATTTATATCGCTGGTTGTCCCGGACACTGATAGTATTGTAGTGTAGTACGAAATATTATATAAATCGTGAAAAGTTGTAAATATTCAATGTAATATTTTATTTAAATAGTTACATCCCTTGAACTGAATTTTGATGTAATTACTGGATAACGGCCACCTTGTCTGAACGAATATTTTGAGATTTAGATGTTGTACACAGTACGAAAACTTTGGATGGGCGGTGGTAAAGTTAAAATGAGGCAAAATCTATGTAGTAACATACTCGAGTGCGGAGTTCGGAAAAGTACCTTGCCAAAGAGAACGGTTATCAGGAATAAATCTATAGAATAGTAAATGGTGGGAATCGAAATTCATCGAGACAAACCGAGATTCTCTGCAATGCGGAAAAGTAAAATTTTAAGAATTTGTCTACAATTATATTAGTGTTTCAATTTTTACGGAAAAGAAATTAATAATTTTAAAGTGGAGCGACGATAAACGCAGGTAGAACAGGAAGCACAATGGAGCAAGCAAACCTTGTATTCCGCATCCCCACTTTCAGTCCCTTTCCTATGCTATAAAGGGGAGTGACCACTATGTGGATTATCCTACATATAGCCTGTCTACACCTTCTTCTTCTTATGCCTCATAAACAAATCAAGGCACGGAGAAGGAGATACTGCGTACCTACAGCAAACCCATCTCTTGCCATTGGAAGGGCGTGTGACAAGTACAAAGTGCCCAACCTACCTGTTGTAGGTTTTTTAGGGTTTGTCCTGCACACTTTTAGGTGAATTCCGGGTAGAATCCTTAAACCATAGCCCGGGGACCCTAGTTAACCCTTGGTTACCTTCCTCTACCCATTTCAAATCCCTTCCTATATTATTAAAGTATGCTTTTAAAAAGAAATAAAAAAAGAGGAATGGTGATGATAGTGATGCGGACAGTCAAGCCGTGAAAAGCGAGATTCAAAAAATGGTACAGACTAACTTCAAAAGTTTTATTGAAAACAATATTGGTTTGGTGCTCTCGGAAGAATTCGGATCGAATCGCGGGAATTTCTTTATCACAAAATACTTAGGCTGAAAATAGTTTACTCTAAAATGTGTCCGCTTCTGTAAATCATTAATGAATCTTGAAAGTAATTAGTGCAAATTTTTTCCCGAAGTTCCAGCTGGGAAAAAGGGACAAAAATAGTAATAACCGTTATATATTGGACAAACTATGGAACGAGGTTGTAAGGCATTAAGAAACACAATAATTTAAAGGAGGGGGCGGCTTAGGGCCTATTAATAGGCTGAACTCTGAGTCGGAAGTCATTATACAGAAAGATGACGAGAGCAATTAGTAGCAGAAATGTCGTACTTGTCCCAAGCATTAACTCCACTGGAGTCCTGAGAAACATTTGTTCCATCTCAACGACGAGAAAGCTTACGTTCATTAATTATATTTTATCAACATTTTACCATTTTGTTTGACATTCTCATAGATTTATATTGACGAAAACTGTCCAGGTTCTCTCTCAACTTTTCAGAATATTCGAATAAATTCTCCTGAAGAACTTATTCCCGAGAGGAGATGCACCATTGCCTGGTCATCAATTTTTTCTCAGCAATATAAAATATTTTTGGAGGTCTATTAAATAAATTGTACCTAAATCCATTAACACTATGTGTAAACATCTCTTTGGTCACAGTATCTCTATTAACTATGCTTTTATCGTCGCTTTTCCCCCAGCTCAACTATAATCGTAGCCTTCAGGACACGGGTCCACTTGCAAAAGTCAAAAATAAAATCGGGTACATACACCACTATTCGTCAGAAAATATGTTTTATTAGAAGCCACAATTTCTTAAATTTTTGAGTAAGTAAACGATAAATGTGTATGACTCAAAATTGAGTTAATTTACCAAGATAATTCATATCCCCATCTTTGTATAAGAGACACCACCAATATGTGAATTTCGTAAAATGCAACTGACAACAATAAAAAATGGAACAAAGAAAATATATTCTGGGAGAAATAGAAGTCAACAAGATCCAAAATCACCAACGTACCAAAACAAATCTATTAAAATTACTACATGGACAATTTAAAAATTATATAAATTTAAAACAGTATGTATTCAATTGTAATGTAACGTAGTTGTTAATGCGGCTAGCACAAAAACTTATGCTTGTTTGAAATTGCTCTAAGACTTTCATAATGTATGTGGAACATACATGGATACACACTGATGGCGAGTCGCTGGTTGTCTAAGGGCACAAGTCAATATTATGGAATAACACTAATAAAATTGTTTATACATTGTGCTATTGATAACTAGCTCCTTGATCGGCCCTGTCCGCTTATTGATCTATCCCAATCGTCTCTTATACTCACACTGCATCGACGTAGAAATAGTATTAATGAATTTGAATCTCAAATGTACAATATCACTAACAAATAAAAGTAGGAAAGATTCAATGAATTAGAAGAGAAATGATAGTCACATTCACTGAAAGATAAACTAGAAGAGTACGAGGGTTCTCTTAAAAACATATTTATATTTTCAATTATTATTTTCTAAATATATTGAGTACTGTAAGTTCCTTAAACATTTCATGGTTTTACAAAAGACTCATTCTAATCCATATGAGGTTAAATGTTAATTGGGAAGATCAGCCTGGCGGTCGTAAAACCTAAGGATTCGTCTCTATCCTATGTCTTCTCGAATTTTCAACCTGTTTAATCAGTCGCCATGCCGATTGGAGTTGAATTTCAACTTAATCGAATTTATGAAACCTATGGAATCGAAACCAATCTCGATCATTTAGGATATTTAACATTAATTCCATTCCCTGGACTCAAACTACATCAAGAGTATTACTATCTAAGCTATCTTTAAAACTTCTTATCCACTATAATATCGGTTGTTTTAGCATTATTTTTACACGTTACTCCTTATTCCCGTACAAGACCTATCTCCATACTGTTTTTTTTCATAATTATATTTATATGACTTCTTTAAAGCAATAAAAAACATCAACCGAAACTTGTGTGAAAATTTATGTTCATATATATATACATATATATATATATATATATATATAATGTAACTAATTAATACGAATTTATCATTTAATTGAGATTTAGACCTGAAGATGTCCCAAAAACTTAGTGATAAAACGTCTCGTGTTTGATATATTGTTTTCGGAGTTCAACCGGGTTTTGCATAATTATATTAGAACGCCTAGAAGATGACGACAGAGCTTTTAGTCGTCGAAATGTTGCGTTCTAATATAATTATGCAAAACCCGGTTGAACTCCGAGAACAATATATTAAACAACTACACCGGGAAAGGTTTCAATCTTTGGTCTCGTGTTTGTTTTATTATGTTTTAAATCTTTCATAATAAATTTCTGGCTAATAGGCTGATATTCTTTCATTTGTTTATTTCTTCTTATTTTTGATTGAAAGTCATGCGTACAATGCTGGTTTGAAATTGCTCTATGCGTTTCACAATGTATGTGGAATATACACGGACACACACATATATGTATATACATACACATAATTATTACTTCTAGAATTAACGTATGACCCTTCAAAACATGCAGATCAAGACCCTGACACTCCCTTGTGTTGCTCGCACACACAGACTATTGGTCTGCAGTTGTCGATACAGAAGTGTAGACTCTCCTTCTGGGGACGATTCATCTACAGGAGTCGGTCTGCATTGATAAGACACAGGCATGGAAAGTTGTTTCGACGCGGCGTAGCCGTTACTTCGAATCCCGGAGTGTAATAAAAATTAAAGCATCAACAGTGTTTGATAATTAGTTTTTTTGTTAGCTATAATAAAGTCAAACGAACTATATACGAATAATGGGAAACCCAACAGCTGAAAATATCTGCACATTCCTCAAGTCCTTCACACAAAAAAAAAACCTTTGAGAGTTATCCAAACAAAGAGAGAGAACCTGCCGTGTTTTGGAAGTAAGCAGTTGATACAATAGCTGTCAACTGCGGAGGAGGATGAACTTTAGGAAAAGGAAGTTGATAATATTTAAGAAGGAAGCGACGAAGCGTGTTGTTAATATATGCATTGGATTCGTCCTTTAGAAAACAAGTTACTGAAGTTCAATGCAGTGTAGTGGATTTCATTTTTAATAAACTCTCTTAAATGAAGGAAAACTGCATGCAGTTTAAAATTGAAATTATATATTTTCTATTGAATTTAGACACCAACGGAAATGTCTCCTTAATACCAAATATTAATTTAGTTTCCGTTTCACAGGTATTTAATATATCGGTGCAATAAACGACAATAATCCAGTTGAATATATATTAGCATTATCAACATAGGTGTAATGTTTCGCGTCGCGTAAATGTATGTTTTTAAATTTAAAAACCATTTCTCGAATCTTACGAATTTAAAAGACGATTGTAAAATCATAAGTGGGACTTTGAAACTTAACTAACAATATTAATTCCCAAAGTTTTTATGTGGCAGTCGTGTGTATACTATTTCTAACAAACGTCAGACATTAAATTCATACATAATATTAAATTTCGATTGCAAGATAAATCGTCGTGGGTTTATGCACCACTGTTAATAATTCTCACTTTCTTATTGGTCGGGAATCACGTAGGAACTCGGAGCGAGTTACAGATGTATCTCATCATCAGGACGTCATCGACAAACGATTAACTCGAGCAGCGGTCGGGACAATTACCTGTCGACATGGAGATAGCGGGGCTCCGATAGCCCTCTGCAACACATTAAGTATTCATTAAATATGCCCCTTCAGCCGTTCATTACCACGGCTTCACACTGAAGCCTTCTTTAACGACTTTTGGGATGGAATACATGAAACGATCCTGTACAATAACTACGCCCTGTAGCAATTCTAAAACTTTAGCATTTCTAAAAGGGTGGAGGATATAAAAATATTTAATAAAATATTTGGGAACAACAATCCAGCTAAATGTTTAATTTTAACTTAAACTACCTACACATACGAGTCCACAATTAGTTGACACGATTTCTTGGTCAGAACCGTGATTCGCAAATGAATGGAGGCTACAGAAGAGGTCTGGTTACATGGGAGAATTGTACTTTAACAATTTGATGATTATAGATTTCTCCAATTTCAATCCTGGCTACAGTATGGAATATGTTTGGACCACTACGTGTGCAAACGTCATGGGCGGGACGAAACGCGTTCCACGCTAACGTGGTAGCCTACATTCACACTAAAATCTGTTTATTAACATCATTATTTCATTTTGTGAATGTGAAAAAAATACAATAAATCTTATGGTGAAGGAGTTGATTCAATCTGATTAGTCGGTAATCATTAGGTTTGGTAGGATCGGAATTCTAATTCGTTCCGTGTAGACGCATGTTAAATACAGGAATGAGCCTCTATCAACTCTTATCAAATACGAGTTCCTACTACCCCTTCCCTAGGTCCCATCTCTAATAATGTGTCCTGCGTCTGGTTCACCACAGAACTGGAGTCAATGTTTTCCAATAGAAGTCTACTGTGAATTTTATATAAATAGTAGAATCCAAATATTTGACGTCAAAACTAAAATAAAATTATAATTTAGATGTACTATTAAAGCATTTATTCAAAAGCAAAATAATAATAGTTTTATTATTACTATGTAAAAGGCTTGTCATCCTACTTACAAAAAAATTCTATTACATATTCTTTTTTTATTATATGTCGACATGCTATTTATTAAGACAAAGTTTGAGATTTTTACAAAGGTTCAATTATTCGGTCCGTGTTTTTTTTTAATAAATTAAAATTTGTTAGACATTTCTTCAAAAGTTAATAAAATAAAATAACGTTAACACATACCATAAATTCCCACAATACTAAGAAAAAAGTCACTAATATCTGTTCACATAATGTTCAGGAATCCACTCCAAACTTGTAATCAAGACCCATTACTTGTGTAATATCCCATCATTTTCATATTGTGTACGTGCTTGAGTAAAATGAGAATACATACTTAAATCTATGAATAGTGAAAAATATTTATTCGAAAATTAAAATAACCATAATGAAAATTGAATACCGAACCTCGTGGTATAATCATACACGATATTATGTAGCCGAAATAACGAGTGACGTACACAAAATTCAAGCTAAAAACCATGTTAATTATTAAAATCCCTCGATTATTATTTTTCGGAAAGTCAATGTCTGCCATGTGTTTCATAAAACTATAACACTGAAGACTGTTACTACAACTTACTGAATACCAGAAAATTATATTTAGGAAATACTAGTTGTTTTTGTACTTCGCTACGGCAACACTCACTGTGTTTATGTTTGAACCAATACAATATCAGATAAAGTAGTTCGTTGAATTATTATTAGCAAATTATTAAAATATTTAAAAAAGAATTAATTCTACTAGTGTTCATTCGAAATGTTACAATATGTAATTGAGGGTGATTTACGGAGAAGTTGGAATGTCAAACATTTCTTCGTAGAATACTCACCTGTTTGCGATGTCATGAAAAGCATACCAATACCGAATATCTTCAGCGTCAAATCACTGCTTCATTAAACTCGTATTCAAGTGCGGGCAATGCGAACAACAAAGGAGGAGTCTGTGCTTTTAATGCAGCGCAGTTAAGAAAGGAAGGGTGCTATATTATAACAACACACATTAATCAAAGGTTTGGTTGCTAATACATCCTACGTGGCTTATCTAGAATACTGGAGACTTAATATCAAGCTGTTTTATTCGATACATTAATATTTATATAGGTGGTACACAGAATTTATATTTAGAGAGATCATTTCTTAACATTTCTTCTCTTCAGTAAGATGCCGTTATCCAGTAAACATGTCTTAATCTGTTTTTCGTATATTGAGAATACTCGCCTTCTGTTTCAGTTCAGAACCATTCTGATCATTTACTTTCCTCATATAATAAACAGCAATCATTTGATCCATAATTTCACTGTGTAGTCTCACAGTATAACTGTACTACTATCTCCTATTCCAGGATTCAGTAAGATCCCGATGTTTTCTCAACGCGTCTATCCAATTTATTAAATGGTCTCGTGGATTATCCTTCAGAGCTGCCTTTCTCCATCGACTAACCTCACGATGTGCACTGCCCACAGCCATTTTAGACTTCTTATTCGTCCCACTACGGCTGTAATATTTGTGCTACTTCTCACTGCGGTTACTTCTATTCTTTCCCAACATGGCTCGTTACATATTTATCCGAGCTCTTTTAATTTTACATACGATCAGCACGTTCGACGTCCAAGATTTTGAAGTATTGGAGAAAACCTTATTTCTTCATGGTCAAATTTGACTTAAATATCACTGAATTTGAAAAAAAAGATACGTCTGACAAAAAATTAATAATTAAATATAATTGTGCGGTATTTATATTATCACTATTTTGTCTGTGTTTGGCTATTTTTCTTATTATTAGGACTGAATTTATTCAATATATCCCAGCAACATTATTATGTAGCGTATTATTCCCAGTAATTGTGTTTGGAAACAAACTCAAAGTAACAAGGTAACTTGAAAAAAATAAAGTTACCGAATATTTATTTACTAAAGGTAAAAGAAGCTCTATGGTAATGAATAGTTTAACATTTGCTTTAAATTTTAAATTAAAAATATAAATGTCTAAGTGGTTGGACAATATCCTTACTACTTACGTATTCTTCACAGTTTCTCGTTTAAGAAGAATAAACGAAAAAGTTCCACACCTAACGGTAAAGTAATTACAGCATTATAACCGTTACGTTACAACCACTCATCACTCGCTTAGCAACACGAGAGATATCCTTCATAAATAATTTTATGTTAGTATCACAGAGCAGTATCAGAATAAGAAATATTAAAAATTCATAATCCGAGTGAGTCTATAATAGTTTACTCTTGTTCCTCTTAATATAAATCTGTCTAAATCTGATAGTGACATTCCTGCAATTGGTACCTAAAAATGAAACTACAAAAATTTGAGCTTGCATGCGAAGCTAAACTAAAAAGATCAAGAACCTGGAATAAAATTGAGCGTAATCGTTGCCGTGGAATAATCAAATGTGGTTTTAACACAAAACGACCACATTCAAATTTTAAGAATATATGTAGTACTTGCTTTCAATAATTTCGAGTCAGAATTAAGAAATTAATCAGTAATTGAGGACACGATCTGAAGTGCAATATACACAAATTTTACGAACAAGACAATAATGTACACAGTAATTCTTCATGAAATGACGAAGGACTTCAGTATTGGATTGATGACAAGATAATTCAATGTAAACTAATTTTCTTACAGCAATACCACAAAAAGTTCTATAGAAAATATAACGGAAGGGAAAAAGTTGATCAAAATTTGTAAATTATCACGGATAATGCAGGTTTTTTTTATATAAAAAAATTAACACAATAATTAAAACCAATAGCCAGTTACCAGGGATCACAGATAATTTAGAGAAGAGAGAGATGATAGTGACTGAATTTGTAGAGTCATACGATATATCATAAGTTGAATTAAAATTACAAAGCTAATTTTAGTATCGAAAACGGCTAATATATAAAAGTATATTTATCAGAGGTCAAGGAAAGATTAAATAAAGAACGACTGCAGCACATAAGACATTCAATAGAACACATTTTTTTTAGAGTAACAGGCTACAAGAAAGTAATCCACGTGGTGGCAACTCCCCTTAAATAGCATAGGAAATGATTACAAAGGGTGGATGAGGAAGGGTAGAGGAAGGTAGCCAAGGGTTAACTACGGCCCCCGGGATAAGATTTAAGAATACTACCCAGCATTCGCCTAAAAGTGATGCAGGATAAACCCTATAAAATCTGCACCAGGTAGGTCGGGCACTTTGTATTTGTCCTACGCCCTTCAAATGACGGGAGATGGGTTTTTATAGTTGGGTTACATTAACAAAACTGTAGACATTACACTCAAGAATCTGGTGGACAGTAAAGAACGAGAAAATACATTATTATAATTGGGTTCCGTTAATAAAACTGTACACACTAAATGTTTGGCACCAACCAATTGTATTAAGTTGAAGAAAAATGAATAGACTAATAACAGAGGTGGTGTGTTTGTAACAGATACAGTACTCTAAATAACAATTTCGTTTAAGTGATTTATAAACGATGAGATTAGGTTAAAGTAACACAAATTATAAATACTTATATTATAATACATTCAAAAGTGTTAACAAATTTTCCACTTTGAATCCAAAGCAAAAACTGCATATAGTTAGGGCGCTAGTTAAGCTGTAAGCTATTTAATCAGCATGTAAAGTATGGATCCATTGAGAATTTCATGTAACGGTAAATTGGGAAGCTAGATTTCCTAATATTCTGCAATTTATTTGACATTAAATTTTACGGTTAAAAAAATTGTTTAGGTGTAAAGTCATTACAATTTTAACGTACATTGCGTAGTTCGCACTTCATCGCCCGGGTAACACATTATTGCAATCGGCCTGGCTACAAAGACTAGCAGTGTGGTGTGTGTGTGTGAACGGCAACAGTCATTACCACTATGAAAAAAACGCGGCAGTCTAAAAGTCTTCAACCACGATTTCACATTTACATCTCCATCGCTTATACATTTGAAGAAAGTCGTGCTCGGAAAATAGCACAAAAATACTCTATGCCAGATGCTAAACAAAAAAAGGAAGAGAGCTGGGTCATAATGAAAGGCGCACAGATTACACCTGTTTACTTCCTCATTAGGCAAGTTTCTCTCACGACGTCCAATTACTTCCACATGTCTGGCGACTGGACTGTCTTCCCGCAGCTGCTCTCAGCCTAACTCGCCATGCTTTCAACTACTACCATTAACTACGAGAAAGTTACTCGAATGCCGTAAGTACTTCTCCGCGAATGGATTGTAAAGGCCACCTCTGGATCACTCTCGACATTTAATAATTGTTGCAATAAATACAATTTTAAAACAAAAATGTTCAACAAAAGTTTGCAAGTAAATTCGTGACTACAGAAAATTGTTTTAAAATAGTAAGGGAATTGCTGTGATACAAGCTCATAGTTAATACAAAACTGTTGGTTTTGCTTCGAACATAACGGAGAAACATCTTTAGATTTCTCTTCCTTCACGCACATCTGGTCAATTTAGGACACGGTCCGTAATTTGCTTCCATCTGTCACAATAGCGGTACACATAGAAGATTTGTCTCAAGCATTCGTTGGCTTTTCTAACCACAAATAATATACGGTTTGGGTATGCGGCCGTCTTTATATTTTACAAGATTTTCCGAGTACATTTTCTTTAAAGTCTGTAAATGTTATATACACTAACTTAAAAATAAAAATTCAGTAGCTTTAAGACGTAATTCTTCATTCCATTTTTATAAACGACTTTCAATTTTAAATACATAATAATCCATGCGCAAACAGAACGCAATTTTCGTGTTGAAAGTTGACTTGCACAACCAGGAAGGTCGCTCCTGAGAGCTGCAAAAATTCAATTAATTCTCTTTGATAATCTACATTAATCAATGTGCAGTGAATGGTGAGGTCTTCTTGGTAATTTTGAGTTAGGACGAAGCTCTTCACGAGATATAGTCACACTGAAAACCACCGGGCAATGGTAAAGTATATACAAAATAGCGTAATAAATGATTGTCGTTGATAAAGGATATTCGTGGCTTATTAGTACTGTTGATTACTAAACGCACAAATGGTCATTATTTATTGAGGTAAGTTAAATGTTTAGAGTTGATTCCGCATTGAGAAGGTAGCTTCTTTTCCGGATACAGCCACGTGAAGCCAAATTTCGCTCCGAAGCTTCGCTACGTTGTTTCATAAAATAAACGTAAAAATACTACTTATCACTGGCAAAATGAAGATAAAAAAGTAGAATAATCTGGCATGAAACTACGCGATCTGGTCTATGTGTGATATAACATCATCCAAAGGCCCCAAATTGCGTCCGGACTTTGCTAAGAATGGTCTTCTCCGTAACCTCAACATCCTTAGTAATATATATATATATATATATATATATATATATATATATATATAGAGAGAGAGAGAGAGAGAGAGTTCTTTCCCGCCATTCCGTTGGTACAGTATTTAATGTCAGTTAAGATAAAATCAGTACT
The DNA here is from genome assembly GCA_037074705.1 of Zhengitettix transpicula. Classification (NCBI taxonomy): domain Eukaryota; kingdom Metazoa; phylum Arthropoda; class Insecta; order Orthoptera; family Tetrigidae; genus Zhengitettix; species Zhengitettix transpicula. Next base: position 35,255,297 of record CM073590.1, on the reverse strand, counting down.
GGCATTTTATTTCCAAGGCTGGATTTTTCTTCATTTTCAATAATTCGAACGTCAGTTGTAAAAATTAAGAATTATTCAGTGATAAATAAATGCCTATAATAGAATATAATTTTTTTTTATCTGTAAGAAACGCAAATACATTCGAGGGATGCTGGAGCCATCAATAGTTTCATTTATTTTAGTTGTTCGACAGAATTCTCTTGGAGGTCGATGACTTCCCACAGTCGTAACCTACGTTTAATGTTCAATCTGATCCGAACCTCCATAAATCTTAAAGTGTGACCAGGAAAAAACGTGTTTTGCGAGTCAATCAACACGCTACGGAGCAGCGTGACACAGAGTTACGTATTATAAAGCAGTACGATGAGTGAGGAAGTAGAACTCTGGGGAAGAGGGGAAATGTTACAGTAATTTCGTAATCATTTGCCAAAAAAGAATTAAATAACGGTAAGGGGAAGGGACTCAGTGTGAATAGAGTTGGGTGGAATACTGGTATACAAGAACTGTCGGGTACTTCACAAGAATTAAATGTAACTAAATGGGCTGTACACAGATAAGGAGAAAACTTATTTTTCTAGCCCCTCTGATGCATCTATAAATACGTTACCGCTATCACAAGGATTCCGAAGAAAACTTCTTCAGCAATTAAGGTCCAACTTCAAAGTAAACTTAATAGATTTTAAAAGCTTGTCCGATAAGATATCGCCACCAAGTGATTTTATTAGCAATTATTACCCGAGATAAATATGGGTTTGAATTCAATTTCAAATTATATTCAAAATAGTTAACTTGAAAAGGGTTTGATGTTACGGACAATAATGAAGAATATAAAATTGAAAACACTAATTCCTGACAATCATTCATTGTCTTATTTATTCAGTTATGATCATCAGAATATTATAACCTTATATTTTATAAACGATTTGTCAACCGGGTCAAAGTTTTGTCAAAACACATTTACCCGATTATCGTCACCGCCGTCGTGAGATTGACAAAAATTTGACCAGGTTCAGAAACAGAAAATCATTTATTAAATAGATTCATCTGGAATGCCTACGTTCATTATCATAGCCGTATTTTAGTGTTAATGTGATATAACATATATATTTTCAAAAAACAGAAAAAAATCTGTTTTTTAAAAGCGTTTATTAGGATTTAGCTCTCAAAGGAAACTTTTAAGTACTTTTCAACAATTTCATGCAATGGGAAATTATTTTTTTAAGATCGAAATAATGAGAGAATTATGTACAGAACCGAAACTTTCAGCTAACAAAATGGAAATACGATTAGTTGATTAGGCTTAAAAACTACATACGATTCATAAACAAATACAAGATTGTACTCATTATGCAATTAGAGGAAAGAAGTGAGGAACGAGGTCATGTTGGGAAACACTAGAAGAGGTCGCTTAAGAAATGACATCCTGAGAAATATAACGTGATACGGAAATAGCTGAAGACAACACAGAATTCATATTTGGTAAGAGACATCCCTAAAAATAGCCTCCTCAAGATCTCCGGAAATTCACCTGCGAGAGCTAAGAACCGCTACCACAAAACATAAGCCATTACTTCATTAACAAACGCAGACAAAAACGAAATTTTCTATAATAACTCAATGCTAAAAAGTAGATGACTTAGTGAAACAAATGCTTATTAGGACTGGTAAACATGGATATCGAGGTTCAGCAGTTCGGCAAATAAATAGCGTTCATAAAATTAAATAATTATCTTGTAAGTTTTAGTAAACGAAGTGTAAACAGAACTAGATGGAATCATGCGATTCACTACTTTACATATAACAAGCGTAGCACTAGATATGCGTGTTTTCAGCTTCCACAAGACTTGCACAAATAATTGTCAACCTGTAAATACCTGAATCCAATGTAATCATCCAGAGGTGTGAAATATTCACAAACCCTCTCTCCAAATACTTTGTCATATGATTTCTTATTATATCATAGCAGTGAATTGCATTTTACTTGCAGACCCTGCTAAATAAAGTTAACAAAAAAAGTTCCTTATCCAGCGTCTGAGAACTTATCATCGATGTTTAGTACATTTCTTAAAATTTGAGTGTAAAATATAATCATAAATTACCATTTGTCAGAAACTGAAGCAAAAACGAATTACAATATTACGACGTTTCGTCTGCAATTTTGGGACTTCACCGGGTAAAAAACAGTTTTTAATGTATGCATATATGTGTATGTTAAAAATTAATGTCCAAATATAAACTTAGTGCCATCGACTGCGACCAATGACTGTTGTACATAAAATGTCTATTACCTGATGAAGACAAAAAATTATGGACGAAACGAAGTAATATTAATGATTTTTTATCTCGGTTAAACAATACATATTTTCTCTGACAAATTCTCCGTTATTGTTTTTTTTTTATTAAATTACATTTGTCAGATTACAAATATTGCACTATGTATATATTACAGACTGGAATTAACACAACACAATCTTTCGCCAAGACAGACCAATTTTTTGGCGTTAGCCAATTTCGAGGAATGAGATTTTAAGGTACCGGCGGCAATTTAAAATTAAGTATCCTGGCGGAAATTTGAATTATTTCCCATTTCACGCTTTTGGTTGATCAAATGGAATTTTTTTTTTCGAAAACATTGTATGTTATAAATTGGTGTGATGGTTAGTGATTAAACGAGAATTTCAGCAGGTTTAGAGGAGAAAGGGTTAAACAAACTTTTCAGACAGTCAAATCTCCGTTTTCGAGGATCGTGGAGGACGATTTCAGAAGATGTCCTGCTCACTCAGCCGAACGTGATTGACTTAAAAAATATTTCAGCTTCCGCACCTAATTCTGAACTACTAGGGTATTCTAGAGGTGTGTAACCATTACACAGATACAACGCCAACCTAAAGAAAAATTTCTTTAGATGGAAAGTACATTACTGGCACAGAACGAGCCACGTTGACTAGGATCAGGAAAGACTTTAAGTGATTATTTTGGAGATTCATTTAGCCATCTGCGATAGATATAGCACTACATCTTGTAACTCCCAGTTGAGTATTCTTGTCGGGGGCGAACGGTTGGCCTACTTGCCTATGTCCGCGAGGAAATTGCTAGGCGGGACACAACGGCTGCCGTGGGAAAGCGCAGGCTCCACTCAGCATGTCTTCCAGGTCGTTATTATGGAAGCCGAAGAAATAAAACCTCAATGCACAAGACTAGTAAATCAATACAGCTGTGTCACCCCGAGGAGAGATTCGGGACACATGGAAAGTGGCTATAATGACGATCAGAGCCCCCGGGTCCGTGGGTCCGCGGGTTCGAAGTAGGTGTGCGTGGGCCACGGGAGGCATAACAGCTGTCAGGCGCGCAACCCATTTGCGGCAGACGTCTATTCAGCAGCCGCATTCCGTCCCGGGTGACAAGTTCAACGTCATTAAAGCCACTTGAGGCCCACAATCCGGTCAGGCCAACTCGCTCGCCAAGATAAACACTAAATGACGACTCCTACTTCAAAACCAGGATTTTACTCGTCCTCGAGGATGGCAGGCGAGCAAAAAAAAAGGTTCACGGAACTTTCAGAAAGAAACTACCGGGCAGCGCCGTCTAATGAGCAAAAAATTCTGCAAAACATACTAGATAGGAGCAAAATGAACGTCACCTAAATGCTGCAATAAGTTGATACAATGACTTCTTGTTATTAAAAAATGACTACCCAAACTGCATAAAGTTCAAGGTGGAATAAGACGTCTCATAAGTTTTCAATTCTAAAAATGATTAAACTCGCGATAATTCTCTAAACAGAAATGAGCGATTATGCCAGTAACGAATATTTGGAACTGAACTTCGACTGTAAGAAATCTCCATTGACTTAGAGAAATTTATAAGAATCAACACTCACAATATGCTCTAGTGCAGTGCTTTCCAACCTGTTGACTACTAGGAGCGCATCTGAATGGTAAGAAATGATGCGTGGGCGCACTATTCCTACTGCTGCTACTAAATAATAATAATAATAATAAAGAAAATACTCAAAATTCAGTCAGTCTTATACTAATGTGTAATGGTATTATTCACATAATGAATGTGAAATTTAACACTACATATTCGTTGCAAGTTGAGAAAAATCTAGCGGATAAGGCCTGCGAGGGCTATTCTCTCGCAGGTAGTACCTGCGAGGGATATTCTCTCGCAGGTAGAACCTTGTAGGAGATATACAAAGGGGCTACCTTGGGCGATGCCTTTTCCTCTCCGTTTTTGAACTAAGGTTCCCACAAGCCGAGGCACCTCGGCCTGTTCTGAGAGGTGTATGTTCCGGGGTCACAGACCTTGGGCATACGGTAAGAGTTGTTCGCTATTCCCATCGGAATAGTCGGCCAGCTGTATCCTAAACTGGTCGAGGCACGGAGAAGGGAATGCTGCGTCCCCACAGCAAACTCCTCTCCCACTATCAGAAGGGCGTGGGACAAGTACCCAATGCCCGACCTATCTGATGAAGGGTTTTCTAGGGTTTTCCCTGCATTTCTTTAGGCGAATGCCGGGTAGGTTCCTTAAAATATAGCCCGGGGGCCCTAGTTGGCTACCTTCTTCTACCCTTCCGCATCCCCCCTTTCAAATTCCTTCCTATGCCCTACGTGGATTACCCTCATGTAGCCTGTTGCCCTAAAAAAATCTAGTATCTAGGTGGAATAGTTGCTCTTAAAGTGTTATGTAAATGGGACGTTCTCAGGTAGGATCGCTACTTGTTTTCATTGATGAAAATGAAACTTCACAAAGTTAAACAAAAGCAAGAATAAATTTTCAGAGCAACATTACGCACAATGATACATTTTTCTCTGTCCATCAGATATTGTCGCAGATAGCATCATAGCAGGATTTCAAATAGATATCTTCTTGAAGTTCTGAAATTTACATTTCTAATTCTCCAAGATTATACTTTCCGAATATTTGACCACGTTCGCAGCTATTGTCTCTGTCTGGAATAGGTTTAATATTTGGAAAGTGAGGAGGGAAATTTTTGTTGAAATGTATAATCCATAACTTCAGTTTCTTTTCAAATGCAATTGGAACCGTTAAAAATAAAGGAAGGTCATTCCGTCATTGAAATACCGAAAAAAAAACATATCTGGCGTAAAATTTTTAAATAGTAAAAATTGGTTAATTACAATTATATATGTGGCGGGCGCCGCGTTTGAGAGGCCTGCTCTAGTGTGTTGCGTCTCTACGTTGGGGTGCTACAATACAGCTGAATCATTGCTTCATAATATTTAATAATGAATAAAAGTGAAATAAAGTTCAAGACAACAATCATAAAACTTTTAAAAACACCTGAAGGATTGGGAAGTAGAAAACACAAGATTGGGTTTTAAACGATAATGACCAGTAAAATCTCTTACGAAGTTATTGATTTTTAATCGAAAATAAATCAAAATGTTTCGCTACCTACAAAGCATCAATGTTTCAGGTGTCTTAATTCCCCAGAATTTGATTCATGCACAAATATTATATCGCAGTGAGTACAGGAGAGCAAAAAACTTCCAATCTTTCAGTCATAAAACAAAGGTGTATGCTGGGATGTCTTCGAATTTCACTGTAGTTCTCCATTGAAGAGTACAGACCATGAATGTATAATATTTATGGTCATCATAAACTGGTAAAAACTATTACTTGTGGATAATCAGCCTCCGAACCGGTAAGATGTTTTACGGGAAAAATTGTTGACTGATATGAAAAATATCTACTACAAGTAAAAATGAAGAAAACATTTGAAGAGTTTAAAAATTCTTGTGATTTGGATCCAGAGAACCGCGCGCTACCCAGACGATTGTTACCTTACATGACACATTCTGTATTTTATGGCGTGGCACGTAAATGACGATATTAAATGAAGTCTTGTAGAGTAGATATATATAAAGAGACGATCCAGAAGATTCTAAAAACAGAACGGGAGAGTATATTGACTTATGGCGCACAACGGTTGACATCGAGCGAACGTCAGAAATGTAAAATATGGGCTGCAGAGATGGACGAGATAAGTAGCGCGGGGCCAGGATACCCACGTAGAGGGAAGAGAAATAATGAGATTAGGAAGATTATGGATCTGGAGAAAACAGTCATACAAAGAATCCAGACTGGAATCTTGTGCGGTGTAGACATGTTAGACGAATAGGAGAAAAGAAGAAAGTAAAAAAGACCACTGAAATGGCAAAAAGTAGGAAGGTAGAGAAATGCGCCTCTGAAATTCGAATTAAATGATAGGTCATTCAGGGGAAAAACTAATTGGGTCGTTCAGCTTGAAAAATAAGTGTAACCACTAAAAAATAAACATATTTGACAAATATATATAATTTGAAAGAAAACTTACCAGAAGATTTGTTGTATGCGACACTTACCTGAAACAAAAATAATAATCTAAAATTCATAGTTATTGTAAGAGATTATGAAGTACTGCATTGAAAAGTAATAGATATAATTATTCTGATTATGATATAAATAAAACATCCTCTTGAAACAAAACTGTGAGAAGCAAGTACAGACATCGACAATAAAACAGCGGGCATTCCGAGATGTCAAGTTATTTGGCAAGGTAGCAGTTGCCTAGTTCAAGTTCTGAAGCTGGTGGAGGCGATGAGACTCCAATATATCCCCCACTTTGAGAAGTTATTAAGTTTATTTAAAGAAATATCAATAAATTCATATAATAACATTGTAAGACATTCAACTTAATTAATGGTAATTTACTAAGTTCATAAAGTAGAAAAATTCGAAGAACAAAATTATAATATCAGATCTGATGTACCAGAATTCTAAATTTGCCGACTATTATATATATATATATAAGGTTAAAATATATTATCAATTTTCAGTAAGAAATATAGACTGCGACAATAATATTTTATATTAAGGATCTGATCAAGTAAATTCCAGAGAATGCTGATTTAATTTAACGTAAAGTCACCGTATGGCTTATTTCTAATTACACAAAATCTATAAAATAGATATAAAAAACGACACGTTCACAATTGACTTAGGCCTAATAATCAAAATTAAATACTCGTTTTCACCTGTCCTTCACAAATAAGTAACTGAGGTCTATTGACCGTTAAGACAAAGATGATTTAAAACCTTAAAATAGTAAAGAAATTGCGTACCTCCTGAGCAATAAATTGAAAACAAGTCGTGATAGGTTGCTAAGGAAAAATTTGTTGTTACATAAATATACCACATAAATATTGCTCGATTTTTGTAACAAATTTTCTTCAGTCACTCATTAAACAAGTAAATTAAGTACAAAAGGGAATTAGAAACGTCGCGTTACACTAACGCGTCCTTCAAGCGTCCCAAGTTCCTGAAAATTTTACTCAATTACTTCCGCTGCTAAATCCTCGTTGACTCGAGATAATTGTGAAAAAATGAATGCTGGCGAAAGATACAATCTTAATTATACTAGCGCATCAATTAGTGAGTGTGGGCTCTGGAATGACCGTACAACAACTCATCTACGCAACTCAGCACGCAATTATAACGTGGAAAACCAGAAGAAATTAAGCCACCACCGAGGTGCGAAATGGACTGAACATGCACTGATACGCCGTTTGCATCATTTCATGAACAGATTTTGCTAGAAATAATTACGAACCGAGCTACTAGTCCGAAAGGATTGGACGGCTGTGAAATGACGCTTCCTCAAGGCTACAGCTGGGAACTACAGGAGCTGACGTGTAATGACGATAATAACGTGGACCCGGCTACAACCTGCCCCTTAAGTCACATTTCTGTCCTTTGCATTTCAGTGGCACGCCTCTAATGGCTTTCAAGGTCTTGCTGCATTATTATTTTGTAAGAACATTGAAACTCAAGTAACGAAATTAATTCGCATCACGAGTTATTAGAGATTTGATAGTTTTCATTTATTTAAAAATAAACTGGTTTACTATTACAAAAAAAAAAACCTGCAGCCTTAAAACCACTAATAGGAGAGAAGGAAATTTACTGAAAGGTGTTAAAGCAACGATTGCGTTTCACCGTCGATACAGAACCTTTCCAATGCACAAGGAAAAAAGACTGCAATTTCGGACGTATCTATAATATTTTATATGTGGTCATCGGATATTTGCCTGTTGGGCCACGTTTGTTCAAGGCGGTCTTGCCTACGTTTCGCTCGTGTGCTCCATGCTTCAATGTTCGCATCTAATGAGCAAAACGTAGACAAAACCCTCTATAAACCGGTGTTTCCCACACCCCATATGGGGGCATTTGATTATTCAGGACAGTAATTCGAAAATGAGCTCGTCTAGAGTTCAAAATTCGCCAAATATGATTGAACTTGTACAAAAGGAAAAATTGTTGGTATTTAAATTTGAAATAAGCATTTCGTAAGTTTGGAGTAATATAAATCGCAATTTAAAATGAAAAAAATTACGTCTGATTGAAAATAATTCATAAGAAAGATAGCCAATTCCGACAAAAAAAATGTGATAAGTACCACACAACGTTTCTGAGATTCTTGTTCCTTTCGTCAGGTGTGAAGAAGAGCCTAGAGCGACACAACTTCTTCGCACCTGACTTAAGGCTCAATGATCCCAGAAACGTTGTGTGGTATTCACCACTTTTTTGTCTGAATTCGCCATCTCTCTTATTCATTAAATCGCAATTTACTCGGAGAGTATTGTTTGCTATGTCAAGTGAATGAATAGTACGTACTACATTGGGCGATTTCTATGGCGAGCGCAAAGTGGTTGTCTACGGTAGTCTAGCATGAACTGTGCGTGTTAAATGGAACTTAATTTTATAAAAAGTTTGAATTTTTGTCGTGGATAGGTTTAGCGATTTCAGATTAAAATAAAAAATTACTTTGTTTACGCTCAGAATTATTTATTAATGAATAACTGACAAAGTTGTAATTAGGCTTCTTTAGGTAATAATTCAATTTCTGAATATAAAAAAAAGTGCATTAATGACACGTGGGTGGGTTATGGTAAAAAAAGGTTGGGAAACAAACGTGGTCCAACAGTCCCAAATCCGATGGTCACTAATGAAGTTTCATCGGCCACAAAAACAATCATATTTAAAAAATATATATTAACTACTAATACGCAAAATATTAAAATTTGGCTGAGTGTACAAATAATTTTGACTGTACATAAAGGTTTCATTATGGCACTGTAAATCTGACAACCAGCTAACAGTGATATAAATATAAACCACTAACGCCAACTCTTTAACGAGGGATTAAGAAAGATGGCGTTATACATGAAAAATGAAGCAAGTAATTGCACAAATTGCAACGTTAAGGACATGAATTTTCACTGTCCTTAAAGTACGCCATAAAAAGTCGTGTATTATGCATTGCAGAGCATAGAACATAATGTTCATTGGATTCTAAAAATTCTCCGCTGTTAAAACTAGTTTTTAATTTGTTCCTCGAGAAGTTTAATTCAATTTTTTTAGAACATTTTGAAAACTATATCAATTTGAGTTCAGAAGAATTTTTATACTTCACTTACGTTCACAAACAAGTCACATTGGAATTTGAAAAGAATTTGATAGGCTTGTGTAATTAAAATCTAATCAATGCGACTAAGGCGATTATCAATTAAAAGAATCATTACGGTAATTTAAGACTCAAATAAATCTCTTCTAATAACAAGCCGCCAAATTTTATCTCGCCAGCAATTGTCGCTAATGTATTGTATGACCTTGCATCAATCATTATAATTGCTCAAGTAAAAAGCGCATTATGAAGGCTTGGAAGGAGGCAGCTACCTACGACGTCTTACAAACATGGGACAAACTCTTCCGTTATTCAACGCTGAATTAATAATTATGAAAAATTTACTGTCGAGTTCTGGACATGCTGTATGAATTTTTACAATTAGACACCCTTTACGATAATTGGGTGTCGAATAAACTAAACTATTCGAGATCCTGTGTGTTCCAGTACATTTCGCTAAATTACCAGGCAAATAAATCTAATTCGGTTTTATCCTGATTTCTAGACACTAACGATAATTAACAGCTGATACGTTGTCAATTATTTAAGAGTTCAACAAAAGTTTTATATTACGTGCATTTAAATGTAAAGAAGTGCAATAATAAAAAAGCATGACACGGGTCGGATACAACGTATAATAATGCTAGAAAATTATTCAAAACGACATAAATGAAGTATTTAAACCTTGTACAATTTTCTGTTTCAAAACAATCTTTGCCTTTTTTATCTACGCAGAAAATAACAACTCTTAAAATACACATGTTGAGATTTTTTTAAATAATTTTATAAACACGACGAAAAATACTATTTACTGAGGAATATATTCGTATCATCAAATAGACAAAAAACTTTATTAAAACAATACTACATGTTCAGATTTTTTTAAATAATTTTATAAACACGACGAAAAATACTATTTACTGAGGAATATATTCTTATCATCAAATAGACAAAAATTATATTAAAACAATACTACTTTTATCTTTACGTATACAGAAACTGAAATTATGAGCAGTACGAGTACGAACCACGCAGAAGAGAACTTAAAAATAAAGTTACAAAAATGCTGAATACAATTCCAAACTTGGGATCGCTTCATTCACCGCCGCAATCAATTTTTTTAAAAGAAATTAAATGCTTAGGCACCAGAAACATTATGAATAACTCCTGCGGTTTAAGTGTTTTATTCAACATCATATAAAAAATGTGTTTTGAATTTTGTTTTCTAATTATTAATGAATTGTGTTTACTTCTTATTTTAAAAAAGTGTGGCTGACAAAGTGTGCACAGTTTAAATATGCTACAGTTAAAAAGCCACTTCCAATTAATTGTATCAACTAAAATATTTCAACAACATAGCCATTATAAGCAAAGCTATTTTTTAAAAAAATCTATATATACAATTTTTTATGTTTATGTACACGGATATATGTAGCCTATTAGTAACCCCCATCTGTGACAAAAAAAAGGTTTTGTGGTCGCAAATAAGTTTATTTTATGCGATGAAAATCTTGTCTTGTTCCCAGACTATTAAATACAAAATATTTAACAACTGTCTTCTGCGGTAATTTGCCTAAATTACTTTAGATGGCGTTACTCTATTCTTATCGTCCACTTCTGATTCGATAGCCCCGGTTAATAATGAGTGGCGCAAGTTATGTCATATATTACCCTGGTACTAATCAAAAAACAAATGAATATATAATACTTAAATTAAATTAAAAGCAACTATATAAAAAATCCATATAGGACATTCAGATACTTGAAAATGAGTTAACACTACATTATTACCTTGTTTTTCGCAGGACAAAGGTTGCCATGTGAACCGAAGTTATGTAGTTAGAGTCGACGAAATATCTAAATTCAGGGGCTTTTGTTGGCGCGAGACAAAGTTGGTACTATTGACCGGCAAAGCATCTTCAGAAAAGAGTTAAGCTCCAGCGACAAGACATTCCTGCAGAATCTTGGGCAGTGACAAATGGCCAGCAGCTACTCCCACACAAAGGATAGACGTGAAAGTTTGACAAATGAAGAGTGAAGTGACAGGCCCGCCGCGACCTGACCGCAAGCGGCGGCCACAATGGCTTTCCATAGCCGCAGGTAGCCACACACAGCCAACTTCAATCAGAGGTGTTAAGCCCTCTTTGACAACGACTGTTTCCGATTTTTCTTTTGCAAATTCGAATGGTTGTTTTCTCCTTTCATTAAAGTGTATGAAATTTTCGAGCTTGAAGTTACGAACATAGTGGTTTTTACAAAATGTGCAATATTCGTTTCAAATAACATTTTAGCAACGAGAGATTTAAAAATTTAATTATAAAAGTTTTGGAAAGTGTAATTAATATCTCTTCATATAAATCAAATGCCTATACACATGACACATCATGTTATATTGTTTACAAATAAACATGATATGCACAATATTAAGTTTTTAGAACACACAATTATAGTCACTCGTTACAGTTGCATCGTCTTATTTCAAACTCAAGTGTGCTACTATGCCCATTATTTTTCAGAAATTAGATCTGATGTGATTGATGTTACACTTGGTTTCAATGGCCTCATTATAATATACTGATATCTTGTTTATCGCCAGCTTCATAACTGAATACCTTTTCACGTGAAGAATCGTGTGGAGTAAAGTACCTAATTTCGTACTCACGAAAATGTATACCCGTAAAGGAAGAGTATGGCGCGAATGAAATATAAACAGAACAATTGTAAATATTTGGATCCATACGAAAGATGAAACATGGACGATTCTCTAATGCTCGGGGAAATGATAAAACGCTGAACTAATGCAGCGACGTATTTTTTTTCTTAGTTCCTAAAAAAAATATTAATGGGTTGAAATTAAGTTTAAAAAATGCACGCTTCCCAACCCAGTGAATAACTTGAAGTTTGGCATTATATCAAAGTCTAAAAATTGGCTGAATATCTTTTACAAGAGACTAAATGTATATGAACATTCCATACACATCATTAAATTAAAAACGTATGGCAAGAAATGAAGAAAATTCAGATCATCATTATAAAAGAGAATAAATATACTTAATGTGACTAGAATTACGGAACTCATTTGAGCTGCATACACCATGAAACGTTAAATTGAATTAAACGTTGAAGAGACCGGTAGCTTGAAGTCAAAATTTTTATTCAAAAATTGCCGTTAAGCATTAAAAGGAGCTTTAGTCCCTTCGGGACATGTTCATCAACATTTTATTCTTCTTAAAATCCCGTTCAATATCTTCCTCTCTTCCAACCTGCATGAGCACGCCGTTTTTCACCATATAGATTTTACCACAGGGTTTATAGGTTCACCCTAATCATATTCAATTAAAAGTCGAAGAGACAGGAAACAGTTAGTTAAAAATATTTATTAAATAGTCATAATAAATACTTTTAATTGTTATACTGACACTTTTGGAATAAAAACTGTGCCTATTTTTATGATGAAAGTTTAATAAAAGGTTTGTAACTAATTCGTAAAATTGAATAAATTGGTTGCTCTGGATTTGTCTTTAAACAACAAACATTGCTATTGTAAATAATGTTAAAATATTAGAAAAAAAATATTCTTCTTTTAGTCTGCTCATTATTTTCATCATATCCTTCGTAAATAAATCTACTCTGGTAAAATGGATGACTTGTTTTCAGAAATTCTGCCTATTCTAATAATAAACATAACTACGAAGAAACCCCTAATGTCTTTGAATAATTCTATATGAACAAGAATATGAAACGTTATTTAAAATTCGTCTTTGATCAATTGGTCTCGTGCTGTAGACGATTCGGTTTTATTTACAGCCTTAGAGCAGCAAAATATATTTCCAATTTGGTATTAAAAGTGAAAACGAAGTGCGAGTAAAACGCTCCATTTATATAATTTTGCATGGATCACTGCTCTATTTATTTGTATGGTTCGTCAAATTTAAAATTTCTAATTACAGGAGAAATGAGTAATATTAAGAATTCTACACGGTAGTGCACACAAAAGTAGCGATTGATTTTTAAGCATTTAGCTTTTCTATTAGTGAATGATATGTCAATAATATTGTGAAACAGTGGATAATTTTCTATTAAATTAACTTGAATTCATGATATTCCACAAATTTAAAAGATAAAAAATTCGTTGTAAAAAGCTGTAAATATTCCGTTAATTATTTACTTATAACAATGATTTATTAATTTGAAGTGATTTGGCGAAGTTAAGTTTCAAACATCCGCGGTGCCTAAGAATGATAGACTTCATACTTACACGCGATTTGTCTTGTTTGCATTATTGAATGCAGTTTATAGTACATGCGACAATTTCGGTTTTAACCATCGTATGATTAAGTTCATGTAAGTAAATTTATACCTAATCAAATTCAGACGTCTTATCGCCATTGTATTAGTATTTCGCCTTTCGGGCGAGCGGATTTGCCTGCCATCTAGTAGGTAAATAGCGAACGACACGCCAATGCGGCAAGTATCAAACTAGCGCAATCTACCCACAGATATCGAAACTCTTAAAGTTTTGTGCATCGTTGCTTAATGTTGTTCACGTTCTTCCTCATTCGATACGTCATTTTCCGCTTGGAAATCTTACGTTGTTCCAAACAGCAGAAATCGTATTGTCTACTTAAAACTACACAATAAAAGATTTAAACAAAATAAGTATTAATCTTAATATAAAATACTAAATTTGTTATGTAATCTTTTCCGGGTTCGAGTAACTAGGAAGCAAAGACCAATCATCAGCACAGAATTATGTGACAGCGACTCACCAAGTCCGTGTTTCTTCTCCGCTGTCACAACTCTAAACGGAAGGGATACGGCTGACATCTGTTGTCGCAAACCAACGTCAGCGAGTGGTTTGATCAGAAATGATATCGCTTTTCGGGGAGCCGAGTGTAAACACGGTAAAACTCTCACTTGTTAAACGATCCAGAAACAATCGAATGGTTTGACCGCTTTTCGTCAAGGTCGAGAAAAAATCCATTTTCCAATCCCCCACATTATTTAAGGGAGATGACGTACTGCTTGCCTGGAGACGTATTTGTACTTGAATGTGTCCTCATCAACAATTAAAGCTTAGCCTTGAGAAATGCTCACCCACGTGACCAAGTCCAAACTTCGACAAAGCCCGCGGCCTCGACATTAAGGAACTCTTCTACACCTGATGGATTGAGTTGCGTCACGAACAATGGTCATTCCAGGTAATGGTCTTCCCAAGTGAGACTTCATTACAAGACATTTTCCTCATCCTTCTTTATAAATCACAAAGAAAAGCAAAAGGGTGATAATTTACTATTGCGCAATAAAACATTTGTAATTTGATATAAGGAGTACAAGAATTACAGTAACACTAAGCAGTGATGACAAATTTTAGAATTAGAAAACAAATTCAGTAATTAGCGCTAATCAAAAAATATAATCTTACACGTTTTGAAAATTCAACGTCTATACATTAAAATGTAAACGTTATTCTTGCTGTTTCCCAATAAGCATTTATTTTAATTGCATGTTGCAATAAGACCTTCAAGAAGTAATAAAACTAAATTAACTAATTGGTTCAACAATTACTTAAGTCCCATTCCCGAAGGTCAAGAATGAACAAAGGAAAGTAAATCCGTTGTTTCCGTAAAATGCAGACTTAAAATAATAAACTAAAAATAGAAACCAGGATTGTGTCCGTGGCTACCCTTTCTCGGAGCGACACTTATTAAGCCATTTAAATTCAACAGTTGTAGAAGATTTTCATTCTGAATATAACCAAGTGTTTAAGATAAATGTTAAAGCAATTAATTTAATACAAGGATTAATACCAACATTAGAGTACTAATCAACCAGAAAATATTTCAGTGATTCCGTCGATGTGAAACCGACATACGTTGTTGAATGCTAAACCCAAACGGGTGTTAAAGAGAATGTCCTTCAAAATAGACAGGTTATTGTCGCATTTAGTACCTACGGTGCAATGCTCCGAGGGAAATACGTCGGTGTGACTGAAGCGATAAGTCAACTCACCAGCGATGCGGCTTACTGTGTGGTAGGTACACTGTATAATGTATTCGATATGGGCCCACATTCAAGAATAGTCCACTACATCAAAGTAAGAAAGAATTCGAGACGATGCTGGCTTTCGATGAACGTGCAAGGATCCGTTCGACACACACAGAATAAACCGCAATTCGCGTGGATGAAGTTTTTCGTAAGCCATGCTAAAAATAAGTTTTCACAAAGCATATGAAAAAATAGCAGGCTTGCGAAGATGAATATTTGAAAACATCACGAAACGAAATTCGGAAGTGATCTTCATAAACGTGCACGCGTTGAAAGAAAAATACGTCGGTCCCACGGTGTTCTTTTTGAAAAAGAAATAGTCTTCAGCAAAACGACAGGCATACAAATAGTCGTTGAAAAAGAGCAAAACTTATATTTGGCAAACAAAATAACCAAGGACGCGGATACACATTGTTGTGCAATAAGTATTAAGTCCCATATGCGTTAAAAGACGAGAATAAAAAAAAGATCACGAAATATGCAAAATTATATAACATGAAAATGAAAGTCTATAAATTCTAAAACGAGAGCTTTTAATAGAAAATAAAATGAGAGATTTAATTATTTTTAGGCCGGAATAAGGTAGTGTCGGTAAACATTGGCCGCGAACTTTGTTGCTGCATTTATATGCAGTGTCGACGAATCGTAGAAAAATTACGCATGTCGAAAAGCAGGCATATGTTATGCTTAAACAAGTATACACGACCAATTTACTCGATCCTCGTATTTTCCTCTTTCATTTATATTCGTGTACACACGTGACATCACTGAAGGTATCAAGAAAAACAAACAGTCTGAACAGTGAACTAATCCAATATCATACTGAAATGCGAAATACTCAAGAGACCGACAGACCAACGAGGAAAAAGTATATCAAAGAAACGGGCAAAAGAGTATAAATTAAATAAATTTTCAAATATACAGTTTTTTTGCACTCGCGAGTATCTATGCAACTTGTATATGGAATTGTCTATTAACCTTTGTTTGGGAGAAGAAGAGCTAGTTCGACAAGGTTAACTAGAGCTTGGAATGGGGACCTACCCTTGAAAACTGCATCAGACAGGTAGCGCGTAGCAATAGCAATTCATTACACGTCTTCAGATCAAATCTGGACTTTCGAGACTGGACTGATAATATTTATTTCGACAAGCCCGTTGGAATGAACGGATAGCAATTCCCCTATGACCAGGATCTTTGATCCCTCAAAACAAAAGCCAGTGTCAGAAAAATATATATACAAAATAATTATTTTCAACCAGTTCAACCAGAAACTTACTGTGGAACCGATCGATGCTTTTAGTTCCAATAATAATGTCGATACGATTATCAGTCGTTGATTATATAGAGAGTAATTAAATCATCATCCGAGATGTGGTATTGTGAACCTTGCGCTATCTGTCGGCGGTGGATTGAACCCGGGTCCAGCCAACGCGCGACATCTGGCACAGTGCGATGGAACTACAAACGAAGCATACTTTTTTCGTGACATGTACAAACCATAAATCGTCAAGGTAAAGGTGGTCAAGGTTGATGGAAGGGAAATAATTACGTTGTTTTTTTTTCTTGTGAAACTAAAATAAGTTGGGAATTCTTCGTTTGATGTTGCTTTTGTTAACCTCGATCTACAGCTGTCGAAATAGCGACACAGATTTAAGATTGTTGCCGAACCCGGCACTTCTCCAACATTGAGCAATACTATTCCAATATTATCGACTAATATTAACGACTACAAGTCGAAACAATCGTGAATGAGTATCAATACGTTTTCGGAAAATATATTAAGTAGCCGGGAACATAAGTTTTTTTTTTGAAAGGAGAGACAGTAGCAGTAAATAATTGTGATAACGTGAACAATAATTTTGGCAACAGTAAAACAACAGTCTAAATGATTTGATGATTTTACTAAGAGTCTTTGGCTTTTGTACACCTGCTACGCTTTTATACAATGGAGGTCACACGCACATCTGAAATTCAATATCCATTGTAAACAGTTTCCTCAATTGAAATTCCATTAATATTTAATCAAAATAGAAGGAAGAAGTTCGTAATCTACAGACAATAGAGACTTGAATGCGTTAACTTTAAGGGATGTGCATGATAAAAGCCGATATTTTTCTGTTGGAGTTTTATAGGTATTGCATATCGTAAAACACTCATAAATGTCAGCTACGCACTTTGTGATGGGCAAAAGCTACCATAAACCAATGTATTTATATTCCGCAGGTCTAGAACTTCATGAATAACAATAGAAAATAAAAGAACAGTTAATATAGACGTCACCGGTTGCCAAATATAATTCGTTACACTGAATAAATAACGTGGCTATTGCATTCCTAAATTATAACTGGTTGACTGACACATTATAGAAAACAAAACAAAATCCTACCAATATTTTCAAATAACGCTGAAATGCACAATGACAATTGGCAGGTCGCGTCTTAAGTGTGTGAATAACTTATGACTCAAACCATACTCGAGATAAGACGACGATAAGCTCGTCGAATAGACAGCTTCATTGCTACAACATATAGATGTATTTTTTTATAAATAAGGTTCAACAACTACGTTTAGGTTTATTTAATTTCGAGTGTGTTTTGTCTCTCAATGTCTGAAATGAATATGCCGAACCTTATTCCCATATGAAAATCGCGCGTCTTTGAAGCTTTTTTGCCATTACTTTAAATTAGTATTCAGACTCAAACCAATACCTAAAAATATGTTTATATAATAACTCAAGTATTATATTTTCATGTAAACAAACATTTGAGATTTCACTCTGCCACTGCAAATATTTGCTCATGTAGTCACAAATGAAAACTTTATTAAAATATTGTTGTACATATGCGTGAACATAAACATACTACTTATATAAATTATTATGCAATATTGCGTTCATATAAACTTGTTAGCAAAACATACTCAACACTAATTATTTTAATGGGGCGTAATTAAAAGTAGTGTAAATGAGATAAACATCATTACTGAAATCAGGACAGATAACATGAAGCTATACTACTTAATGCACGGTAGATAATACTACTTACGTACAGGACGGTTGAAGCCTCTAAAGGATTCCTGTCTACAAGAAATAATGTCATGCAGCTTAACGTCCATCTGCCATCATATCGAAGAACCACAGTTTTAATCCTTCGAGGATAAACTAATAACTGACTAAGCAAGTGATTTACTTAAACAACGCAGGTACAAACAGCGAACTTTCATTTTCTTAAAAAAATTAATAGGGCGAATTCAGTGTAAAAATACATATATAGGAAACATTGGGCTCATTGAGCAATTCTGTTATATGCCATTAATTCATAAAGAAAAATGCCATGTACATTGTCATTACGTATAAGTGATAAGAATCGAAACAAAAGTCTTTGAATAATTTCATCTGATGGATTAGTCTTAAGTAATTCATTAGCCCTGAGATATAGGAAGAATCAATACTCCCACATAGCAAACTTTCGTCGATACTTGCTCAGAAAGCTAGTTGGCAGCACCATCGAATCCAGTATTAAATATTTAATGGTTTCAGCACGAAACTTCCAAATTAAAGAACCTCATTACAGCGGGCAATGTACTGTTATCAACTATTCAAAGGGCGATTATTTAATTAACCATAATTATGCGTTATGAAATTAGTTGGGAATAAAGTAGAAAAAGATTCAAATGAAATAGAAACAGTTCTCTGGCTTCTAACCTAGTAGAATTAACGGAGCGACATTTCGACAACTTGCTTCTCGCATCATCTTCTGGCGAAGAAACTGTTTATACCAACAATTCAATTCCTCTGGCGAAGAATAATTGGTGGTGAATCTTCGCCAGAATATGACGACAGAGCAAGTCATCGATACAAATAATTCGCCAAGGAAAATTTCAAACTTTAATAAGGAAATAAGTAGGAAACAATTTATAAGGAAATAATTGGAAATGAAACTAGCTATGAAAAAAAAAATAAAGTGAATCTGAACCAATCACAACAACTTTCAGCTGATAGTGCAATAAAGTGTTATGCAGCAGCAGCACGTTGAAGTACTAATAATATTCCTTACCAAAGCGTCATTGACCCAAAAATATTCCAATTATTCGTAGACAACGAATAAATGTGTTCTGATGTTTTCATAAACCCCTACTCTTGACTCGAAATTCGGAAAAGTATTTAAGCCTATATTCCACCGAGAGGAAGTACAAGTACAATTGCGAAAATTGATTGAAATGTTTTAAGACGTTTTCGACATTATCTCGTTTAAGAGACACATTACCGTTTTATTTATAAATGTTATTACACGTAAGAATATGGTATGCATATTGAGTAATTGATAATCGAAATCTTTTGTACAGTAGATATCCTTAGCTATTGCCGGTACAAAATTTGGTACTCATTTGAGCCTATTTACCTCACGGAGCACGTTAAAAGCGGATACGTATATGGGGTTGAACTTAAACGTGTACAGTGAAAGCTAACTGCCTTTTTCAATTCTTGCCACGAATCACTGCAAAATACGGTTAAGTTGGACCATCTGATATTCCGCATTGTATAATTGCACGACTTTCTCTTAACGGTGACAAATGATGATACATGAATTTCTCTGCATTTATGGCGTGTTTAATAGAAATCAAATTCAAGCAAATTTCAGAATTCCTATTAACAGCAATGACTTTAGAATGCAATCGCGAGGCATTCGCCTGTAGAAAATAACTGCGTAGAAAAAATAGGAAACTTGGAGCATTCAGACAAGACGACGAGAAATGTTAATGGACTAAACTGATAGAATCGATTCACGCAAATACGATATGAGGTAAATCGAAACGTAAGAGAAGCATATTTGTAATAATAGGGATATTTGGCATATGAAGGTCCGTAGTAACAAACGATATGACCCGTAGAAGTAGAATATTATCAGTTGTTAAGAAAAGGCGGGTCAGTGACTCGGTACCGGGTGTGCGTCCTTGCCTATGTAGGGAGTGAAACAGAAGTGGTATCGAACCAAGCTGCAGGTTGATTCACGCGTCCTATTTCTGAGCCGAGAACACCAGTCTCGCCTTTAACGGCAGCATAATTTCTGCTTGCGAAAGACGAGCCTGGACATATGTGTCTACGACGCGTCATCTCCTCGCTTGGACGATCAATCGTGACGGACTTCATCACAAAATTAGGGCAGTGAAAGCGGTAAAAATACAAATTCTTCGTAAAATTCAGGGAAAACTAAAATTTTGCATACAGATTTACAATGCTGCAGATTCAAACAGGAAAAAGTGACGAGATAGTTTTGTATTATAAAGGTGACGTATGCACAATGAATCACATGGAATTCACCTGTCTTATGAAGACCAACAAGGCCAAACGAATACTTATTTCTTCAATTGTGGAGTGTTAACGACTGAACATACATAAACTGCCGAAGCCTATTCGCGTGCAGTACAGCGTCCGGCTCCCAACTACTCCGCTTTTTGCGCAATGTTGCAATACTTTGATATTTTAAGAAAGTATGTCAAACTGTGGACAATAATAGCAAACGTGTTAGCGTCACGCATACATTATCACTGAACAAGAACCTGTGTCAACTTTTAAACTGTCAAAAGAAGGTTAAACGTTTGAGTGCATATTGACAGTGGCTTCTATCAACTTTCAACTCTGCGAGGAACCTAAGCTAATATTAACTCGACATTTTTGGTTAGGGGTCGAGATGTCAATTACTGAGAAATACTGTTTCTGTTGTCAGCCTGTTCTCAATAATTAGAAACCGGCAGATTCCCGCAAGAGAAGTCAAGTAAAAACGCCCTTAACTTGTACGGACTACAGGAAAAGATGCGCGGGAAGCGACCCAACCTGTTTCTACACCACTTGTTTACTTTAGGAAATTCCACTCAAGTGAGCCCACACCACGACGAACAAAGGTCTTTCACTTATACGAGACGATACTCGCTAACCATTGGAAATGAGTCCCACGGAATAAGCATATGCATGCATAATCAAGTAGTGTCCGTGTGAGCGACTGTACGACGCAGAAACACGGCATCAAGTTACTGGCCCATGAAACCAATCAAATTGTACCTCCTTTTAGTACAGAGAAAATAAATTTGCACCAAGACTTTATGCCAATACTTAAAGAAAATAAATTTGCACCACGACTTTATGCCAATACTTAACTATGTAAATAAAACGCTAACGATGTATAAGAAGGTGAATAATTACCCGGTGTAAATTAAGAATAAAGCATTCTGGACTTTCCAACCTGGTTAAATAATTATTAATACACAATGTTTCGTTGGAGTGCACTGAAATCGCAAATAATAATAGAGACAAGTAACCGCTATCCATCTGACGATGATCGCAGAGCACATCACCGAAACGTTATATATTAATTTAGTCCGGTTGAAAACCCGAAAATGCTTTATTCAAAACGGTATAAAGTGCCTACTTGTCGGCACACTTGAACGAGATAAATTTAAAAATGACTAAAAAGACTACCAAGAATTTTCATATTTGCATTTCTACTTTCTCAATATGCGCATAGGTGATACTTCGCAGAATTTCCAATTAGGAGTGGGAGTAAAAGGAAGGTCAAAGTACATTTGAATTACTGGCTACGGAAAACTGCTTTGTTCTTGGATTAATGACACTTTAGTTAGGAATATAATTGGTACTTCTTAATAAACGAGATAGCTGCATTGTCTTTGGACTAATAGCAATAGAAGACGGATATTATGAGTGTAACACGTATAAATTACATGTGAATACGTTGACAATAAAACAGTATTAACTACAGTGAAATTGAATAAGATATACTTATTTACACAAAATTTTATTTTTAACCTACTTTACTATAACCGCCCGTAAGTAATGGGAGCGCGATTGATTTCTTTTATGAGACGCCATAACGATACACGGGCATTACGGGTACTTCTGCGTATATTCTAACATACAAATAAGTGAACGTCGAAAGGACAGGTAAATTGCATAGATTAGGTTTTTAACTTTTGTTTATCAGTCATCTTATAAAATTGGTCAGTACAATATTAAAAGAAGTTTTCGTTCCATCCATACATATTCGAATCTTTTCCCATGAAATTGGTCTCAATTTTTAATTCAAAATTTCCGTGCTTCAGGTTCAAACAGGAACGAGACAGTTTTGTATTATAAAGGTCCGTAGCATTTGTTAACTCGAGTCGTGGTTGTTTCTACGAGCCCAGATGATTAAGTCCCGAAAGGACGAAAGTTCCTTTTAGTATTGTACTGACTACTAATCAATATAATAACAAATATATGTCTGTGTTAAAAGTATAATAATTATATAAATAAATAGCCAAATAACAGACAAAATTAAGTTGTAATGTAAGTACGACAAAACGTTTCTGAAATCCTTTCGTCAGGTGATTAAAAAAACTCAAGAGCCGTAAGAACGTCACAACCGCACAATTCAAAGCTCAAAGTTCGTCAGCTGGTTCTTTCGCGTTGACGATCTAATGGTCTTCCTCCAACGTTTTTGATCAACTTCTCCTGCGACCTTAATAAACATTTTGAGCAACCATATCCATTAAACAAAACAAAAAATCAATTTTACAAAGAATATAAAAAGGTCAAACTTTCAAAGGCATTTAAGTGCAGTTGTGTCGCTCTAGGCTCTTCTTAGCACCTGACGAAAGGCACAAGGATCCCAGAAACGTTGTGTGGTATTTATATAATCACTTTTTTGTCTGAATTGGCTATCTTTCTTATTCATTACGTACATATGTTCTTCATTTAATCTGGTTACTATGCTATTCTTTCCACAAAAACCTATTCATGCACGAAAGCATCAAGGATTTCAGAAACGTATTATGGTATTTATATTATCTCTTAATTTTGGTTTTATCTATTTATAATGCAAGTTATATAAATAAATAGCCATTGCATTTCAACAAATTCATACATTTGAATTTCAATAAAGCATTTTCAAGCATACTGTAGCGGAAACTAGTAATGAATCAGGACTTACTGCTGCGTACACGAAAACTTTACGAGCTAACCAAAGTTCAATGTCAACGGTGAGGCGTTACGCAGAGTATTACTAATTAGATCGTTTAGAATTCAAAGCTGAGATTTTAGAGGATTGCAGAGATGAAAAGTCAATCATAGTTCTTCAATGGCAGTATATACAATTCGGTCAGTATAAAGAAATAAACTACGCAACTTAACTTGTTAGAGTTGGTTAATATCAAATTGAAATAAGTTTTTAAAATTTATACGAATAATGAGAAGTACAGTTAAGTGAATGGGACCTGATTCACACTTGATATTTTCCACAGGCACTGTATCCTTAACTTGTTGCTGCCTGTAGCAGCGAAACCATTACAAGGTCTGCGATTTGTCAAAGTTTCGCTGAGTTTTTGAGCAATGTTGATTTAAAAGCGACACAAGACCAGCACCATAAATTCTACGCAGCTCGCGCATGTGTTGATAATTTACGGTGTTAACGGCCCCCTCCCCCCTCGACCGCATTTCTAGCGACACATCTACTCGGAAATGTTGTGGGGTATTTATAAAAGCCATCTTCATCCAAATAAATGCAACTGTATTATATTTCAGAGCGCGTGGTGGGAGAATCTATTCGGAGAGTCCTTCTCGATTTTGTAATCAAAACAAGAGTTCACGCGAGTACGTCAACGCCGCCGGGTTGTGACTGAGGACGTCCCTCCGCTATCTGAAAGCTTCATATCGGTGACTGAAAAACGCCGCCGACGAAACAAGCTCTGCCAACACGGATCGTTGACCTTCCCACATGCGTATATCAGTACTAAACACTTAAACGCGAAGAAACAACAATGACGATGATCACGCACCCTAAAGAACTTAATGAAGAACTTTGAAAATGAATACAACATTGGTCATCCTTTTGCTGAATAACAAACTCTCCTATGAACCCCAAGTGGAAAGGACGACATCTTTCACATTTACATTTGCAAAAATTCAAATTCTTTTAGTTTCTCGCAAAACGACTGGTTATGCATGAATGGAAAAGTTATTGCCTGCATAGGATTTGTGATTTACGAACTAATAAAATCGTACAAAGGACCTCCGTTTCCGACACACGAACTTCAGTTACGGAGACTATTGTGATAATATACATGTGTTGCTGTTATATCTTTAAAGCAACTCAGTTCATTGGTCGGTAGGGAAATTAGAATCCTATAAAATAAGGAGCTGTCTATTACTCTTTACAAATTATTATAATTTTTATGAATTTCAAGAGATAGACGCATGTACAGCGAAAGAATAAATTACATAGAAACGAACGAACGGAACAAACGGCCGTTGATGTCAATTTATTCCTACATTCAAACCATATACAACGTATTTAAACTGATAACTCTTAACATATTTTTCACGATTCGAAGGCGATGAATTTATGAGCTATGAACATTCGTTGATGTCGACAACGATAATCATTTTGCAGTATCTAAACTCAAGAGTAATTTTTCTATTACATCTATAATTTGAAAATTATAAATTAACGCAAATTTTTAGAGAAAAATATACCTTTATAAGTCTTGGAGTATTAAGACTTTTAAGGTAATCAAAGGCCATCTTCATATAAAAAATTCTTCAACATATACATTAACTTAAAATATTAATAATAAAAAAGATAAAATGAAAAATTACGTTTGATTAAAAAGCTTTTGAGTGTTGTCAAGTGACTAGTGCAGTTGTTTCTCTAGGCTCTTCTTAGTACTTGACGAAAGGTACAAAAATCCCAGAAACGTTGTGTGGTATTTATATAACCTTTTTGTCTGTATTGGCTGTCTTTCTTATTCTATAAGAAAGATAGTCAAATACAGACAAAATAAGTGGTAATATAAATACCACTAAGTGCCTAGAGCGACACAACTGCACTCGTCACCTGAAACAGCACCTGAAGAAACGGGACAAGGATCACAGAAACGTTATGTGGTATTTGTATTATCACTTATTTTGCCTGTATATGGCTATATTTCTTATTATTAATTTTCAATCAGACGTAATTTTTTTCATTTCAACTTAAAATATTAATGAATTCTTAATAACTTACACCATCCAATTAACAAAGCGCTTCCTACAAGCGGGATAAACTTTAATATGAACAAAAAATTAAAATATTTCAAATACAATTTTTATTAAAACGGCTTCATTATAAGTTAGTTGTATATTAGTCGACAAGGTAACGGTTACAATAATTTGTTAAGAAGTTGCAGCTTTGTAAGTTTTGAATGATTTACAAAAATTTATTTACCAAATTTAAGTTGAAAAGTAAACCTGAGCATGTATTGTGGCAGTACTCTAAAGAAGTCAATGTATCAGCCTCTGTACCCCAGAGGGACACCTGTGGTCGCAAACTATTTGGAAGTCGCCCAGCGCAAAAAATAACTTTCTTTTCCCCCTTTCATGCATGTTTGTTATGACTACAATAATACTTTATTTGTCATGAAGTTAACGTCATCCTGATCAGGGTATATTAAGGATGTCATAAAACAAGGCAATACACGAAAGGAACCGGGCTATGTATGGGTACCAATTGTTACCGATACTCATCAATAGCCAATGAAAAACGGATATTTAGTGCGACATAATAGAACTATGCCAAGTACGAAAATAAAATCTCTAGAAGATAATTATAAAAAAAAATATTTAAAGAAAATTCAGCAAGATACCAAGTAAAACATTGATTATCAAAGTATTATACATTTCAATTTAAATAAATTTATTAAACAAATTAGGCGCAGAAGAGGAAGAGTTCTAATCAGTATTGAGCGAAACTTTGGATACAAGAGAAATTCTACTATATATATATATATATATATATATATATATATATTACCGATAGCTTCAAGGCGGAGACAAAAAAAGTAATTGGGAATGTTGGTCGAGGACAAAGACTAGCAGGACGCTACGATCGAGGTGAAACGATGGTTCAATTGTCAATGTACAACAAACTCCCGGCAATGAGAGCTTACTTTATCAAGAATAATACTGGAGTACAAACTTTACGAACAAAATATACCAACAGAAATTTCATTGATTGACGTGAAGTCAGAAAACTAAAGCAGAAGTAAAGACTAGACTGGACAGAATTAATAAAATTAACCAAAAATATTCCATGCCTAATCAGATTAAACGAATGCAGTATCAAGGTAGACGTTACCAATTTTATTGAATAAGATTCAATGACAAACCTAACGGGATCGTTAAAAAGCAATGCATTTTAATTGGTGAAATAAATAACAAGAGTTAACTAAAAAAAATCTGTTAACTAAACAACTCATAAACCAAAGAGAGATTTTATGATAATAAGATAATAAAGCTTATGGAATATATAGTTTTTCAAATAAGGGAAAGGAACTAAATAAGTCATAATTATGAGAGAGTGGGGTAAATACTAAAGAAAGCTAATGACAAATGAATAGTATTAACGAAATGAAATAAATCTATAACTTGAAAGAATGCTATTGTACAATGTAGGAAGCGTTATTAAATAGATACGGGACATTATTATATTCCAAAAATATTAAAGGAATAATTCATTCTGCGAATAATGAATAATTGAACACCTATTGGGCATGATTGAGTAACATATATTTTTAAGCTAGCAAGAAAACCTGGAAACTGATAAAAATATTTACCTAACTCCACGGAGTTTAATAAGAGTATAAACAATACTATTCCTCAACAAATTTCGAATATGAAATATTTAAAAGTATTTTAAAAAATAGGACAATACCTACGGATCTGAGCCACCAAATGCAGGATTCCATGGTGGTTACAATGACCATATACCAGTGAATAGAAAGCCATTAATAAAAAGAATTAATAGAAATGGATAAATTCAGGGTAAAGAGGTGACTAAAAGCCTCAGGGTCGAAAATATATTTATATGGACACTACGAAACGTGCAGAGGTACAGATATGGTACTAAGTTACAGGAAGAGCCAAGAGTTGAAGATCGCTAGGTGTCAAACACGGAACTGGTTATTCATTTTTTTCGTTCTTGTATTTGTGTACTACATGCAGTTAATCCCACAAGCAAGCTGGAAGGACTTAATGTTTTTTAGGCAAAACATAGGTGATGTTTAGTGAATGTTTATAATAAAACTATTTATCAGCGTACGGCATAAGATTCGTAAAATTAGTACTTAGGACAGCCAATAGAACAGAATATTGAACACCGCAGACATGTAAAGCTGTTCTTTTTAAAGATGACGCAAGGATATTTATTAAAAACACAGATGTCGTCTGGAGCTAATTACAAATTGTATACCCGACTGTGATATAAATTGTTTTTCGGAAAATGGATGAGCATTAAACTTTGACAAGACACAATTTTATTTCATACTACTAATTCCACTTTTCATCACGGAAATAGAAAAATATGAGACTGAAAAAGACGAATGAACAAAATTCATTGAATTTGAATAATATATACGAATCTAATAAATAAAATTAACACTGAAATCTATGGTTCATATACGATGATGTTTACATAAAAGCGACGGAACTATTATGTATGGCAATTTTCATGTAATGATGTATTGTGGTTCATTTTTTGGACTAATTATAATAAAGACAAGGTTTTTTTACTTAAATAATGTGTTCTCAGAATAATAAACATTTTTTGCAATCAAGTTGAGATATATTAAGAAAAGAACGTATTCCACTCTCTCATATTTCGTACATAGTTAACATGAACTATCTCTTATTTCAACAGTAATCTCACGATAGTGTAAGTGTAACCCATTGCGTATATTTAATTGTAGTGTAATTAAAGAGAGTACGGGAATGTAAAATTGGTGAAATGAGTTACTCATTTCACTTTCGCACTTAAAGTTAAGAACCCTGTATCACTTGAGACTTTCCTCCTCCTTGAAAGCTCGCTTCTCCTAATAATTGGCGAAAAACGACCAATCTAATCAACTATATCATTTAAACTTAAGCTATGGATAATTAACTATTACGAAGACCAAGTACTAACATATCAGAAACGTAGCGATGAACAGTGCCATTCTTAAAAAGTGAGAAAGATGGATGTAACAGTTACGGACAGAGTTGATAGAATATTTTATCTAAAATGCGAGTAGAAATGACACTTGCAGAGACTAAAAGAAGAAATTAAATAAGTGGGACTGGGCGAGTAAAAAGATAGGATGAAAACAGACTGAACGATGAGTTGAAATAGCTGATATATTTTTGTGTGAGATACAGATTAATGGTGGCGACAACAGGAAAGGGAGGGAAGGAGGGAGGGAGGGAGGGGGGGAAGTGTATGATAGAGATAAGCCTTGACGATAAAATTAGTATTATATTGATCTGGATTGATATATCTTGAAATAATTTGAACATCTTTTAATTTCCTATGCCCGAAAAAATATATAATATTTTATAATGCCCAGTAATAGACTTCGACGAGTTTTGAGACCAAGGTACATTGTTAGTAAAAATCTTCATCGTAACTGGTAAATATTGGAACTCGGATTGCTTGAAATATTTTACTACACGTGGAAATATTCGCCAAACAACACGGTGCAACAATGGCAGTTAAAGGCATACCTTAATTGTCCATTCATATATGCTTATTCAAAACCATACATTTTTGCACCTGAAAGGTTCTACAAACAGTAGAGAAAACGTTGTGCATCTTATACCTCATGGTTTGTTTGTAACTGGATACTTTATCATTATTTATGCATTAAGCCAACTAACCATTGTAATATGTCTGTAAAATTAAACAAATTGATTTTCCACTTTTTATACGCATCATTTAGATATGTAAACAATAAAAATAAGACTACACAATTCTACAAGTATAATAACCCATATATTGTTTTTTAAGTTTCGTAAGCACGTTTAATCAAACAATACTTAAAGATATTTCAATCGACTTTATGATTGCATTCAAAGTTGATTGGTTTTTATAAATTCAAGACAAACATTCTCAATTTACACAATCTGTAGGTAATAAATATATATATATATATATATATATTGGAGTCTGCATATAAGAAAATAATTTCATTAATGGTCGGAGGTTGTCCCAGTGTAATTGTTGAATAGTCTACTTCAGGTGAAGATAGCAATTATGCACGCTGCCGAAGCGTCGTAGCGAGTTGACAATAGCACCTGGTTGATTTTCCGGAGGCTGTATACGAAAATTATTATTATTATTATTGTTTATCTGTTGATCATAAGAATAACCACCGGGCAGATAGAATGTCGTCTTAATCAAAGCACCGCTCTATTGAGTATTTTAAGGTTCACATCAGAAAAGATTTTTATTGCTGATTTAAGACCAAATAGAATATTTTCTCCTATGAAAATGTTTCACTAATTAGTTTGAAATATCAGTGATTCGGGCTACATATTTTATATATAATTTCCCCTATGGTTGTTCCAGTTAAAAGAATCACATTTACGTAACTCTTAAAAAAATTCCTTAAATAAACTAACTAGACTGAAGTAACAATGCTTCGTAAATGAAAAGGTATAATTTATGTGACGTCGTATTTAGTTTGGAAAAGAATAGACATTAAAACTGAGTTATGGGCCGTCACATAGAAAAAGAGATTGACTCGTCTTGTGAAAAAGAAGAGAATAAAAATTTCAATACAGCTGATATCTCATACAGCCGTTCAAAACTGATTATGCTCATGAAATTACAAAAGCTATAAATCGGAAAATTTAAAATACATGAATATAATTGTGTCTTAAGACTTTTGGTTAAGAGAAGATTAACCTAAAGGGGTGCATAGGTCGATTCGATTCTACCGTGCTGGTAAGCAAGCAAAAAATCCACAGGAGTATATGATTGGGGCAAAAAATAGTTGGTGTAGTCCTTCAGCAGCAATAAGTTAAAGCGCGAAATTCGACTGATAAAGTATGAATAATGTAGTCCTTCAGAAAAATAAGGCGGCTATTTTATATAGGTGTCTTGCTCGGCGCCGGAGGAAAAATACAAAAAAGCAGTAAAGATCCCTTCTCAACACTTTGACATTTCGTTGTCATACAAATGCCGCGTACTATATTGTGACACTGCTGAAAGATTAATTTCCTTTAAAGCTCTCTCTTGCAGACGTTCTTGAGCTGACAAGAAGAGACCACGTAAGATAATTCACTCATACAGCTGGGTCGTGTCTGCACTATAATATGGAATGCCCCTCAATATTGTTTTGATCGCATCGTTTAGTACAGACATTAAGCCTATTCACATTTAAAAAATCTGGTGCTCGAGGTGACAGAAAGTAAGAAATAAATACAATCATAGTTGAAATACGCTTCGGAGGAGTTTGGCGCAGTCGCGGTTCTGCAGATTCCTGCAGAGTGCAGATACGCCAATGCGGCAGACACAAATACTATCCTACAAAGTTCAAAATGTTAAATAGTTATTATTTTACCGATCATACGTTTTGAACGCGGAAGTTTTTCTAAAAGATGGTAATTTAAACAACCAGTTTCAGAAACAAAGAAATTTAAATTAATCCAGCATGAATAAGAAAAATGTATACAGAAGTTTTGACAGTTTCGCCATTTATTCTTGGGCACAATATTTTCAGACTGTCTTAGATTTTATGTCTTCTATTAGCTTAGAAATTATATGGGTAGAACCAAGGATGGGAATCAGCAATTATTCCCAGCCAGGAAAACAAAATTTACTATTAGCGACTTATATTTATATTATTTTTTAATAACATTTTTCTATATTATCTAGCAACAGTGTCGTGTTTCAGAGGTTAATTTTTTTTGTGATTAATGATCATTTTTAGTATTGTTCAATAAATACATTTATCTAATTATCTGGATTACTTAATAATAAGTTGGAATAATATTGTTAAATACCTGCCCTAAAACTACAAGACTATTTTCAATCTTTTAATACATGAATAGTTGACTTTAATAAAGACTTATTTAAATTAATTTACTATCAATCACTTGTGAATTTAATTATGATGACTAAATTTTTATTTGAATAAATATAAATCTAGGCTAAATACGTGTATTATACAACACACTACCAGTTCAAATTTATTTTAGAAAAACAAAAATACCTGATACTCAAACGTACATCGCGGTAATTTGAGAGTATTTGTCAATGATCCCATAAAATAAGGATCTACTGCCTATAATGATTTAAATTAACCTGGAGAATAACAAGCTGGAGAACGTAGTGTGAAGTGGGGCAATAATATTCATGTTCGAATTCCTATGAGGCGAGCGATTTAATGCAACATCTTTCGATAGACAAGTCGAACCGATACTTGCGGAGGAGGCGTTGCTTGAAGCATTTGTTACAAAGATTGGGAATCAGCTATTTAAAAGCCGGCCTGAGCTATTTCTAAACGGATGAGGGGATGGGATGATTGTTCCTGTGCGACGTTAAAAATATAATTCGTTTTCGATAAGCGCTGACAGTGATTAAGATTAGCGTTACACGTGCGACCACAATGCTTGATACACCTACAATTCTACGTAAGCGAGAACAGGAAATGGCCTGAATAAGACTCAGACTGCCAACATTGCAATAAAGTGTTCGTCCACAGTGCACGACTTGCGGAATGTGAGAAAGTAACTTCTAAATATGTACGTGGGTGACAATAGTATCTGTCGATAATGCTAAAGATTTAAATTCATTTGTAGAAAATTAAAAAAAATCCGCAACTAGAACCAAAATAGGGTGGTTGTTTTGTAGGAAAATAGAATTTTGAGATCCATTGTATGTAGAGCAGGGCTAGATTTTTTGCTAGCATTGAAGTCCTGTATACTAATTTAAATTTGTTGAAAATAAAATATTCGAAAATTAAATATTCGACAACCTAAGAAAAATGACGCAATTGAATTTAAGAACATTTTAATGGTTTTACTTTTAGTATTTATTCAGAAAGCAACGAAAGTAGAAAAAAGTGGAATAAAGAAAATGATTAATAGGACTTTTAATTAGTTCCCTGAACAGAAAGGCAGATTTA
This sequence comes from Zhengitettix transpicula, assembly GCA_037074705.1. Classification (NCBI taxonomy): domain Eukaryota; kingdom Metazoa; phylum Arthropoda; class Insecta; order Orthoptera; family Tetrigidae; genus Zhengitettix; species Zhengitettix transpicula. Next base: position 35,222,809 of record CM073590.1, on the reverse strand, counting down.
TCATAATTCAATTTGTACGCATCGTCCAGTTCTATTTCCGATATTATTCACAAAGTTTCGTACTTAACAATGTCAGAAACGAGTGATCTAGTACTATTACGAAATGTGTATAAAGGATGCTTTTAACATTTAAATATGATTGGTACAATACCTCGTAAATTTTGAGAGATTTTATAAGACACCGCAAATGTCTTTTTAAGACTTATATTTCGTAACTATAAGATTAGTCAAATGCTGGCGGCTTGGTTAAAACGTTATTGGACCAGTTACAAGTGAAGTAATGGGGACGTCCTGATTGTATTGTAAAAATGACTATGGACAAAGAATTGGTCATGGAGAACAGGCTTAAGGAAGACGAAAGTTGCGGGGCCGGTTATTTGAGGGAACAGTTTCAACACTGCGACGAGGACGAAGTGCGTGCCGCAACGTTTCCAAGGTACGCGAGAAACTTTTCTATACGTTTTCTGGTCGGTAAAAAAAATTAGGTATACATTTATGTTACACACCATCCGACGGATAATTAGTTTTCCCTCCATAATTATATGGATGTAAATTTGAAGAAGATTGGCAATATTTGAAACTGAAGTGTGCTTTCAGCGCACTAAATAATTTAAATTGAATTATGTATAGTAGCCAGGAAGAAAAATTGCTTTAGTTGCATTTTATGTCGGTTAGCTATAGGGTATTTTGCCTCCTTGCAAATCGCCCACGACGAGACATGCCTTATCAAAACAAGATAAACGAATGGAATCCAGGAAGCAGCTCTTGCGTCTTCTTTCGGGAAAGAATCATGCGTGCAAGTAAATACGTTTACATCCCAAGCAATTTGGAAAACGAGGTAATGAGAGAGTGACACTGTTAAGGTAATGTACTATGATTACATTTATATTACGAATGAGGTTCCTCGTTATTCACTAATTAGGCATGATTACCGAATTTGGACCGTTTCTCAACATAAAACTAAAGAACTGATATGATCATCCTTTCCTTCATACCCTATACATATCAAATTTACACGATCAATATTGAACAGAGTTAGTTAAGATATAAACTAAGTATAACAATTTCAAATTAATGAGAGATTAACTGTAGATTCACACAGCTTATAAGGAACCTATGCCAGTAAAATAATATTTTTGCATGTACATAACGTAGAATCAAGAAATTTTATTTTATCTTAATATTACATGCCTTAGGGAATTCGAAATATTTTGTATAAGTCAGAAAAATAATAATTAATGATAAAGATTACAACTTTGCCCTTTACAAATTAATATGAAGAATTGTAATTCCTCATTTAACTTAATTTTTTTTGGCTTATATGGCAATTAATATTTATATTATACTTTAAGAATGTCATACGATATACAATTTTTTTCCGCTGAGAATGATTTGTGGCAATTCCCCTTTTAGCATACGGAGGGACTTGAAAGGGGGATGCGGAAGAGTAGAGGAAGGTAGACAAGGGTTAACTAGGACACCCGGGCTGTAGTTTAAGGATCCTATCCGGCATGTACCTAAAAGTGATGCAGGAAAATCCCTAGAAAAGCTGCATCAGGTAGGTCGGGCATTTGGTACTTGTCCCACGCCATTCCGATGGCGGGAGAGGGGTTTTCTGTGGGGACGCAGCACTCCCTTTCTCCGTGCCTCAACTGGTTTAGGAGGGAATGGCCGACTGTTCCAATGGCAACAGAGAACAACTCTTACCGTGTGCCCATGGTCTGTGACCCCGGAACATACACCTCTCAAAACAGGCTGAGGTGTCTCAGCTTGTGGGAACCTTAGTTCAAAAACGGAGAGAGGAAATGGCATCCTCAAAGGTAGCCCGCTCCGTCTCTCCAGACAGGTTTAGCTGCGAGAAAACTTTGTAGGATATGATTTTTTCAAGTCTCTTTTATAACTGCCTGGATAAGGATTGTGTTCGTTTTAACGAAATCTGCTGAAATTTATTTTCTCTTAGAAACGGTTACAAAAAACTATCTGAAATTGTCACCTATGATTTTAAAATGTTAACATACAAATTTCAGTTTGCCCATTTTACTTTATTTTGACAGGCACGTTATGAGTATGTTACAAAATATTTGGCAAGAGTATACGAGGAGCCAAAAAGTATAAAAAAACTTGATGCTGGAATAGCTAGTTATAAGCAAGAGGTTAAAGGAAAAAAATAGTTCCCAGGCCGTCTCCTACAAATAGTAAATAAGAAAGGCACTATATGCGCCAAATGCTAACCATTAAGAGCCGTACACAATATTTTCATTCTTATATTAAGGACTCGCAAAGCAAACTAATAGAATTAAAATAAAAAGTAAACATTTTCAATCCCAGAGAAATTAAATGTTTCACTAGAGAGGGGCATATTACAATGGACGTCATTTATAATCATATATAATCCGATAGAGAAAATATAGAACATTGAACTTAAAAAGGGCATAATAAGATATTAATTTTTCAGCGAACTTTCCAGACAACTATTTCGTTAAATTTGTGATATAATACTATAGTGAAACGTAATAGCATTTGTGTCGTAAGCGGAGAAACCACACTTCTTTCGTTAGTTACTATCTGGTTTGCCTTGACGAAATTGATGTTTATAACAGCGATGCTATAATATCATGCGTTCCATTTCCTTCATAGAAAAACTTACTTTAGGTAAAAAGGGGAAATTTCATACGTATGTATGTGTGTTATTTTAATCAGTGTTATTTATCTAAATACGTTCAACGTCAACAAAAAAAGACAAAGTAATATAATGCCATATATTAGAATGGTAACCCAAATTTGATTACTTAAATTAACAACAAAGCGTTGGACTATTATTATTATGTCTACAGTTAGTTTTATATCAATTACCTAAAAACGGTTGATGAAATATAACAAGAGAATTTCAACGAACTTTCTTCACTACTATTTTATAAACATAAAAACGTACCATTCGTTCATGCAAATAAGACATTTACTTACAAATAATCTCGTAATTTTGAATGTCCCCAATAAACATTTAAAAGGGTTGGGGCAAATATTGTTGTAATGGATTTAACGTTACATGCGATGGAAACTATTTATAATTTGCTTCAGGGAGAAAGACCAGTTGTAAAGAAACGTAAAGAAAGACAATGAGATAGTGGGAGAGAGAAAGAAATCAAGACGAGTGTGTCAATGCTGCTGAAAGAAATCTGTGACTAAAATACAATGGCCTCCGTGTTAGAATTTCCTGTGTATAAAACGACAGACAAATTAAATATATTATAGGTGAACTGAAAGATGGGACAGGTATTTCTTAGATTGCAATATTTCAAGGTTATAAATATTAAGGACAACTAAGGGCATTTACCTCGAGAATTAATTTCCGACGTTATTCTATTATATGAAACTCTAAATTTTTTTTAATCTTAAATATATGTAATTTATCTATGAAAAAATTTATCCATTCATAATAAATCCTCGTATTAGTTACATCGATGTGCGTAGCTATTAATTTCAAATTAACAGGCAGAATCATTACTCTCTTGTGTTTAACAAAACCTTTATCGAAAAGATAACAAAACAAAAAACCTGGACGCCTATTGCATTGTCAGAAACACGAATTATACACTCTAGAACAATACACATATACAATTATATACCTCCACATCGAAGTCAACTGGCAAGAATCAAAATAACACAGCATTGAAGAATATGCATATGCATTAACTTGCACTTGTTTTGACGTAGATTGGACTGTTATTCAACATAAGATAAAGAATAGATATTTCATATCAGAATTGATGTAAGGTATAAAATATTACGGGAACTGAACAAAAATTCAGACGACACTGGAACAAAATTATATTAATTCAAGGCAAACCAAGGAATTTATTAAGAATAGTAAGGAAGTGTGAGAGGACCTCTGGTTTAAGGAATAAAGTAAAAATGGGGATTATAAACGTATCTAAATTAGACAAAGTGTTGCAAAAATACGAATGGCAAGACGTGGAAATGCTTAGCACAAAACTGGCGAGGTAGCCAGCTTGTCGTAAGCAATATCGCAACACGGTAGTAATACATACCTTCCACGGCCATTTATATAGCTCAGTGGTATCGTCTGAAGGTTAGGAAGGTATAGCAGAATTCTATAGCACGGGTCCAAGTTACCAAGTCAAACAATGTTGGACATTTTTAGTTAACCTCGATGAACAAACAAAAGCCTTACATAAAGAATACTTCATTTGAAATGTCGTCTGTGAAATGCTCATCACACATTTCATATATTCAAAGGTAAACAAATTAAATTAAATCCAGCGGTCGTCTATCAGATCAGATCAGGAATTTCTACTACTGAGGCCATTGTATTTTAGTCACAGATTTCTTTCAACAGCATCGACACACACACGTCTTGATTTTAAATATATAAGAGCATTAGACTGATAATAAAAGCAAATTTCTGTCCTGAAAATGTTACAGGCCAATGCAAAAGGCAACACCAATGCCTTAAATAAAATGGGAAAACTCTATTATGAGAAATAAAAACTACTCTGCATCTTTTGTGGATAAATTTTTTGAATTAAATAGAACGCGGAGTTAAATATTTATCAAGATTTCTATAAACATAAAAAATAATTTAATTAAAGCCTAAACGATATCTGTACAGTATAGAATATACTGAAGGATTTAAGTCGTGAGAGATGGGAGTTAACTGTTAAGGAGTAAATCATAACTCAAAGAATACATCAATAAATTAGTGTAAAGTCACTGTATTAAAAATTATTACTTGCAAAGAAATATAGTTATTAAAGCACCAAATGGCGTACGCAAACACTTAATTGGTAATGGCATGGTAACATGTCAACTAAATATTAATGCTCGAAAACTATTATACCTAAATTAATTGAGTGAAGATAACTATCATTAATGATTGAAGACTCGTTTAATAATGTTGAAATACATTCAAATAAATTTTATTAGCATTATGGGTAAATAAGCACTGTAATTTTAGAAAAACACCTCAAACGATTAGAAAATATAATGCAATGATAAACAGAATAGTTTCTGCTAGGCCTAATTAAAAAAATTATCACTAAGCAACCCAATAACGTAATCCGCATAAGAGGGTCGCAACTGGTTAGTTGACGCGACCATAAAGTACTAATAAAAAAATGGAGACACATGTGGATACCATTGTGACACATTTACAGGTATTAAATGTGGTTTATTAAACATTGAGTATTTTACGATGTACATTATATTGAATACGTATTTTGATGGATTTTTTAATAGGAACTAAATAGGTAATAGATAATATAATATGAAAATAAAGCATTTGAAATCATTAATTTGATGAATTTCTTTTCATTTATTGACAGAACGTGGCGAAATGTAAAATATTACCATCAATATTGAACCCAATGACATGTTGCATATTCAAGATGTATGGCTTACTTCGAATTATAAACAAACTATAAAAATAGTAATACATAAATTACACACATGCCAAATGGAAATAAAACGACACAGTACACGCTACAGAAATGGAATACAAAAAGTGAGCTGCAAAAGATATAAAATTCAAAAATTAAGACGACTCAGGTTAACTAAAAATGAAAAAAAGCGAAGGTCATCAGGCGTTATGTGACGAAAAGGAGTGAAATATGAAGAACTATAGTAGCTTCAAGTCGGGCTGGAGTGAAGATTTATTTCTTTCGAATACAACGGAGCAATAGAAAATGAAGTAAGGGAAGTAAGAATGAAGAATTATAGTGTCCAAAAATAAATTGAGATTCGTCAATATAACAATAAACGACTACTATATAATATCCTTTAAAATACGCTCTATGTTAGGAAACTTATGAGGCATCAGGAAACTACTATGAATCATCTGACCTTCCACGTTCTCCTATGCACTAACTGCCAGGAAATTTTGGCAGATACTTCAGTGCCACTGAACTTGTTTCAAATAAAAACACTGTTAATGAGTAGGGATATTATTTGCATATAGTGGGATGTCGTAGTCAGCCCAAATAAATACTAATGAACACTTGAATATATGTAAATTTAAGCAATTAAATCGAGAGTAACTATCCACCCAGAAAGTTTTCATAAAGTAATTGGTACGCTGATTAGTAATTGGAACTGGTTATAATGCACCGACAAAAATGTAGAAAATTTGCATGAATGCACTATGAAACTACTACGAATCTGGGAAAAACAATGAATATTCTATACAAGTGCCGAGGAATTAGAAAATGGATAAAGAAATTGGATAGCGTAAGCAATTTGTCTAAACTTGAGAATATAAACGTTACATTCATCGAATATGTAGAGCAAACCAAAATATCAGAGGATGCTATAAACATAGATAAGTTGTTCGTACATAGGTCACAGAGCATTCTTAATACCAGAGGTCAGTAGAAGTTCCGATGGAGCGCATACGGAAGTAATGTAATTATATTGAAATAAAACATGTCCCTGGAAATGAAGAAGCATATATTGACCAATTTTTATATCCAAAAATGAATATTTCTGAGAAACAGAATCATAAATTTCACGATTGTACAAAAAAGACGATATATATATATATATATATATATATATATATATATATATATATATATGCGTGTGTGTGTAGTAGTAGTAGACCTCCAGTGATGTAATGGTCAGCTTAATTGCCACAGATATCTCGGGTTGGAATACCGATACGGATATAGAAAGTGTTTCGACAAGTGGCGGGAACCGACCCCCTTAGGAGACAATACTTCGAAAAAGGGGTCGATTTGTATCACATTGATTTTATATACATCGTGTATATATATATATAACCGTAACATTAAGGGAGGGGGTTAAGAAAGTTTGTATATAACAGTGTTCATTAATTAATTGACTGTAGCAAAGCAATATATATATATATATATATATATATATGTTGAAAAATAAAAATATTTTGGGAGAAAACTCATGACGGTTGAAACATACTGCAGAAAGACTGGGGTAACTTTGTCACGAAACGCAGTGGGACTCTAATTATATTTCTCCCATAATTAAGCGGTTCTACTACTGTTACGCAACGTGTTGATCTACTGCTGAGAACAAAGCCTTGCTCAGCTTCCGTTCTTAACTGTGAACAGAAACTTACAACAACTTAAATAATGGTATTGTAGTTTACAGAACTGTTACATTCTACTATGTTTCATGTCATACTGCGTCAACTATTCCAAATACATAAAAGTTGATTTTCAGCGGGGCAATTATTACCCATGACGTACCGAATTAATATCGTGATTTAATAATACACATAAAACAGTGTATTCGATTTTAATGACAACCGAATACCAACAATATGGCGTTCAGGCCAACATATTTAGATATTGTAATAGCTTACTCACTTACGTGGGAGAACAATTCCCGGTCTGGTAGACATTTTTCCATCCATGTGCTTTCATTAATCTTAACCAATTGCCTTTGGCTCGACTATATAAGCTTTCTTTCAGAAAGCTTCAGTAAGATATGCACAACTCGAAAACTGTAGAAATTTTAAGTCAGTTTATATATAAAGCAGAATAATAAAGAGTTCATAGTATAAATGACTGAATTATTAAATATTATTTAGAAAAATAACTGTTCACAGTCATAAAACTTTCTATTATATATATATATATATATATATATATGTGTGTGTGTGTGTGTGTGTGTTTGCAATAAAAACATTTATGAATATGAACGGTCTTTTTTATAATTGATATAATAAAAAGTATGGTTTGGATAACAAAAAATAATCATCATATATGTACAGCACAAAACTTAATAGACAGAAATCGTTGCTAATAAGATTGATATACAAATCAGTCTTCGCAGGGAGAGTGATAAAACGTCATATTTCGCTGTCGACGGAAGCTGTAGGCCGGGAAGACTAGCGAGCGAATCGCTTCAATTCTGAAACTTTACTTTTTTCATATTCCGTAATATATATTAAAAATGTTACTATGAAGACGAAATTAGAAATACAGCGTATTACGGGGTCGGATCATTTACCACAGAGTTCTGGTAACACTACGGCCGTTGTATTAATATTTTACATTGTTATCGTCGTAAAAATTTTGCTTGGGGTTATGTAGCAAATAACTTAAAAAAACTTACGAGGCGGCTCTATTGGACTTGAAGACTTAATTGGTACACTGAATCGAAGCACTATAATTTGAGTTTAAAATTAATAATAGTTAATACACATAATGAGAGAAAAAAGTTTCAATGAAACAAATGAAATAAGTTTGTCAATATTATAATCTATCTGCAACGTCTCTCAAAAGTTCATATACACATTGGAGTTGTATACACGGAAAGAAAACATATATAGTCGATGAATTTACTTTGACCTAGAGGCCGGTGAATGATGAAGCATATATATCATCGTTATAATTACTCTTCTAAGTCAAAGGGTAAAGGGGGAAACACGATGAAACCATAGTGACGAGATTAAGAAAAGAATTACATTCATTACTTCAATTAATCGGAACGTTAGAGGGTATTTTCGAAATGCATGATTACAGGTTTATTTCAGAAACTGTACTAAGCATCTCTCTAGTCCATCACAATAATATAAACTCATTGCACACGTAGGAATGAGCAGAGTACACTGTGGAAGACCGTGCATGTCGGAAGAAGAGATGATGTAACATTCCGACGTTGGTGAAACTAAAAGGTAACACGAAATAAAGGATAATGAAAATAGTATACTACGAATTCTCCCCCCCCCCCCCCTCCTCTCTCTCATACACACCACAAATATATATATATATACATATATATATATATATATATATATATATATATATATATAAAAATATCCATTTTAAAATCCATGCACAAACAAAATATACATGAATTCTACTGAAAATATCAAAAGGTCTGTCCTAAATGAAAATTAACATAAGTGTATGGTTGGAATATGTCGACCAGACCGGGAATCAAACACGGAACAATTCCCGGTCTGGTAGACATTTTTCCATCCATATACTTTCATTAATCTTAACCAATTGCCTTCGGCTCGACTATATAAGCTTTCTTTCAGAAAATTAACTAATATATAGTGAAGGCAATAAAGAGCCTGTTTATTGGCTATTTCATTATCTATTTAATAAAATAATTTTTTGTGAGAAAAAAGTAATTCGAGATAAGTTAACAAATACGCCTATGATAATCTACAAGATAAAAAGTTGACGTCATTCGCGAATAGTTGCGTTTGTTGTGGTGTGAAGTGATAGTGCTAATAGGTCCCCCTCTTGCACCAGCATTACCAAGTAAAGATAATGCAAAGAAGCGATGACATTACATGCAGCCAGTTTTAGTATGGAAAGATAATGATAATGGGTGCACAAAAGTGGAATTCCGGTACTTTTAAGTACGTATTATGATACGCGACTGACGGTCGCGTAGCTAAGGCTTTTCAGCGAGCATTTAGTTACAATACTCATGATAAAGGGAACGTTATATACAGATTCAGAAAAGTGTCTGCAATCGCAATTGTGAATTACTGTACAATACATTTCACACATTGTCCGTTACTTAATAACAGTATATGAAAAACGAAAATACAGTACAAAAAGTATATACGCAAATCAAAATAGTTTGATAACAAACAGCGCCAATAATAAGAGATGGCAATAAAAATGTTTCGACTGACTGCTAGTTTTTCACATTTCGAAAGTAGAATTGATATTGGTACTGAACATGACATAACAAATATATATTCCAGTTCTCATTACATTAAGTGAATAAACTAATGTAGGAAACATCAGTTGAACTCAGGTTTAATGCAATGCTTATATATATCATAAACTTTTATGCAGTGTAGGACATATATATCAAGTAGCTGTAAACAATAAAAAACCTTGATAATGATAAGTTTAAAAGTTATACAGTTTATTCAAAAATAAAGAAGTGACAAAAAATGCTGGTGTAATATATATTTAAGAATGGATTTTCTGACTCCTACAATATTTCATTTTCAACTGATGCATATTATAAATCAACAAACACAAAAAAAATTAGAGCAACTTTACAACTACAGATTAGTTATGTTAATGGTGTTGTACTAAATAGAAGCGGTATAATTTGTACAATAATTAATTTGAAATGTCAATTTTTAAATTAGTAACAAATTCCAGCAGATAAACAATCCATTGCAGCATAATTCAATGAATTTCTCAAACAATGAATATGTTATAGAAATGTATAATTTAAAGCATTTTATAATATACACATAACACTATGAATAGTTTGAAAAAGTAACTATAAAAACAATCTAATCAAAAGACATTCTGAATTTATTTTCTCTTCCTAGATCCACATTTCAAATAATGAGTAATCTCTATTGAATCCCAATGCACCCTGAATATGTAGGTGTAACAACAATATTTAAGTAATATTTAACTCTGTGCAAGAGCATATTCCCAATATACTGAACATAAAGTTCACTAAATAAAATCCTTTGCAACACCACTAACTTTTGAATACTTCAAATGTGTTCATCAATAAATTGGCAAAAGCAAACAAAATGTCACTCACTAATTTGAACGAATATGTTGGTGAAATGGAATACACAAATTTCTCCATCTTTCAAAAACAAATCAAAAGAATTAAATTAAGAAGTAATAAACAAAGCACAGTTGTGATAGGTAAAATACACACAGACTTTCTGGAATCATTTGAAATATATTAATACAAATAACTTGCTACCATGCTGATATAAATATTTCCACATAAAAAAGCAAAAATATTAACAAATTCAAAGTGTCAGAATAATAAAAAGTTTCAATCAAAGCTAAAGGTCAATGACCAAGGGTTGAAAAACTTGAAATGATAGTCATAAAATCCATAAAAAGGAGACAAGTCACGAAACAAATAATAGCTTAAAAATATTCAAGGTAAAAGTAGTGGTAAGAACACATAAGTGATGTACTGCACAAATAATTAAGTGAATGTAGAGTAAACAAGGACAATTGCAATTGTATCCTAATATTCAATGGTGTGTGCAAAAATTGGAGTATTTACTGAAAAAAATCTTTCTATATATATATATATATATTGAATTATCTTTGAATGGTTCTATAGCAGCTTGGTTTGTAATAATGTCAATATAAACAACTTTACACACGAAAGTAAAACAACTTCAAATTATTATTTAGAAGAGTGAATACAAAAGTGGCTAATATTATTTTAATTTTTTGCAAATACTGTTAAATTTTTGGTGGAAATATATATAAAATTTAGTCAGACAGATAATCTGACAAGACAATATGCTATATAAACAAATTAGTTTCTTATATTCTGGTATTATATTTTACATAACAAATGATTTGAAGCAAGGAAAATTTATAAAATGTTTACCGATGACTACATACAAATATTTTAAACATCTAGCAAATACTGTAGAAATACCAAAATGTTATGTAGATCTGAATAAGTAATTAGTATTCCAAAAAATTATTGCTACAACAAAAGAACTACATAAACTATATGCATAACATATACAAAATACCTCTTGTGTCAATTCTGCAGCTTGTGCAATTGTATCATCTGCAGTATGCTGTGAACTAGATGGTCCCAGACCAAGTGAAGATGATGGCACAGCATAGTCTTGATAAGATGGTTCAGGCTGTCTATCATTATTTTCTAGGTTTGAACTAGTAGAATTAGCTATACTTAAATTATCAGTTGAGTTTGTGCTGTCAACATTTAACAAGTATGCTGTCACATCACGATTTGTTGAAATTATCCTATTATAACGTCCAAGAGCATTAAGGTCTTCAAAAACTTGATGTTCATAGTTAAGTAACAATGAATTTAGACTCTTTGGATGTAAATACAATCTTCGATTGATGAGACTTTCTGCATGAGCATGTGCCCAGCTAGACCCGTCATTTAGATCATTGATTCCAACTTCAACAGCAGGAATATCATACCCCAAATATGAATCAGGGTCCACACGTAATAAGCTTAAAATCAATGCTAATTGCAGGAGTTCATCCCGGTAAACTTTTTTAAGGCACAACATTTTACTGTCACATCTATCAATCAATTTTGAGAATGTAACAGCCAACACACATTTCAATACTTCATTGAAAATTCTGAAGTCTTATTGCCCTAGATATATATCATCATTAAAATATTCTGAAAGATCTTGAATCCTGAAACCACATCATTTTAATTAGAGATTCAATAGGTTTAAATATTAATTCATAATTTAAAGAATCAAATATACACGTACAAATTTCAAATCCATCTTCAAATTAATGACATGCATCTACCATATACTGAAATCAATTTTAGCACAAACTTTCAAGTTGCTCGTATCAAACGTCAACACACTGGTAAGTTGTCCACAGCAGAATATGCCAAAAATATTAAAATAATAACAAAAAATACACAATTGTCAGAAATAACTAGCGTCTGAAACAATCATATTAAAAATAACAGGTAAATGTACTAAAAGCTCACTCGGAAATTTATTATCGGTTGTATGTTGATAGAGCCAGGACAAATTGACTTCATTACATTAGTAAAAGTTTATTGATATATTCTAAAGAAACAAATTTTCATTCTCTGTCGAAGTTGAAACAATGACTTTACTGACACGGAACTGTCAAAGATACCGGTTGTTGTTAGTATTCATATAAATAAAATCGTGAAACACTTTCTTCAAGAAGTATCATAGTATATGAATCTTGATCAAATAAAACATGTCTTAGAGTTCAAACTGCACAACAACAGCGACGTTACACTCGAATCACAACCCTTCGTTATTAGCAGACTACGCGAGCCACACTCCAAACACCTCTAATATGACTCAGCAGTTGGGCAATACAGCAGTCACGTGTAGTACGAAGGATCACGGGAAAATTACGAAACCTCGAATCCAACTTTTTACACTTTTCTTATCATTAGTAAATAAAACTACCATTTCTTGAAGTGGAAATGAATAAAACGGACATATTTCCGTTATTATTAAACATGCTAAACTATACACATGCTTTAATTTATCTATGAAAATACCGAGTGCCGATCATATGGTGGTTTCAGAGTTGCCATTTTACATATAACTAGTTCTCATACTCTCGAAAAAAATTTAAGTCTTACCTTAATATGTGTTTTAGGCGATGAATGAGTTGATAGACCTGGCGATAAACTTTTCATCTGCGGCAGCTCTTCTACCCCCAACATATTGGAGAATCTAAAGCAGATTACTTCGTTAAAACATGTTTGTAATGAAGATATTGGAAGATTGGTTATTATTTATATGAATAATCTTTTATGCGAAGATGACAACCTCAGAATCTTGTGTTAATATTATTTTAATATTTTAAATGATGTGTTATTCAACTTGAATATAATTTTAACATATGAATAAACAGATAACTTTATCTTCCGCGTACCCGACACTCTTCCTCGCTGTCAAGGTTATAATGACGTCATGTGATATTGTCGGTGTATCTATCAGCTCAAGTCGTTAAGTATCCGTCCGCCATGAAGTTCTAATATTGTTTTGCTTTTTTGTAGTTTAAATAAGAACTTATCATTAGTTACGATTATTTGTCTATGTGACGCAAACAGTTTTAATTATTTTAACTAAGTTTGAGAGCATGACAAACAATATTTTCGAAATAAAGTTGTATTAATATAAGAGCGATAGTTCCGAAATTAGAACTTCCCTCCTAATCATCTATCCAATGAATTTTGCAGAGTCAAGTGACGTGTCAACAAAAGAAATACGATCACTAACCCGCCTGATATTTGAAATAACATGGGAAAATTTTAGAAAAAATAAATTTATATACTATATGCAGCCTGAAAAACTCACTAGCCCGTGCACAAATTAGAAGTAAGTGTATACAAATCACATGTATTAATAATTTATTTATTGCACATAAATTAAAGTTTCATTCATGATTTTGAAAAATATTAAAAACGTAAATAAAAATTATGAGCCAACGTTATATATTTTACTTTAGTTAAACGGTAATGAATTGAATTCAATATTGAATAATTTATCATTTACTTATTTCTTGTGTTTAAATAGGGTCCACATTGGGAAGTCAAGTTTGAGATTGTATTAAAATTAACACCTAAAAGAATTTCTACAAAAATTTGGCATGCTCTCTTTAACAATATATAGTTAATATAATTATTTTAAGAAGAATATATTTATTTGTCAGGTTATTAATAAAAATACAATTCTGATATTACTTGGAGTCAGAAGTTTTATAAAATTAAATAATTTTGATTATTCCACAACTATAGTTTTATTTCCCATAATATTGAAGTCTTTGAAACTAATACATTTACTATATCTACTCAGTTGTAAATAAATTTTGGTTTTGATATTCAAATCCTTCAAATATATTCATCCCAGAATAAATTGCTTTCTCATTCGATTTTTATACTGTAGCAGTTTTTTCCCTGCTGTATTTCTGCAATTGTTATTTAGGCTTTGTGATTATGGTAAGAAAACTATATGTCATCTTGTGTGGGTCCAGTTAGGCTTTGCCATTTCAAAATTATGCTGGTTCCTTACTATGCAGTGTGGCAAATCCAACATTCAATTTAAGGTAAGTCTGTTGTCCTCTGTGACTCTTTCCTGTCTATATTAATATATACACATGTATGTATATATGATTCATAACACCCTTAAACAGTCCCACCACCTTGTGTCATAATCATCTATTTTCATTAATTTAAAGTTAAAACAATTCTAGTCCCAAGAGGACTTGATGACATGTCATCCTGGGACTAGAATAGTTTTAAGAGTTTAAATTTTTATTATGAAAATGAAATATAACACAAAGTGGTCAAAAGCTGATTAATAGTTTTATTAATCACTATCACAACCAGTCTTAATGCTCATTTTATATATAATATTTAGATAAAAAAGAGAGACAGTGAAGTTGACTTACTTTAAATCAATAGTTGGTCCAGTCATTTAAGGAGTGAGAATATTTAAAAATTTGAGGTTTTATGGTTAAAAATTCTGCATTCATGTGTTAAACTTTGCTAGCAGGTGACTTTATGAGCAATTCAGATAGCACTTTAGCAACATCTGGGGGAATAAAGCTTTGTTATTTTGACTAGATGGGGAAATAAGCTCAGTTATTTGGTCTGCTGATGGCCAATGGAAGAATTTTTAAAAATCATTATTTTCAAAAGTGTTAATGATGAAGTTTTTCTTGTAAGAAGTAACAGATTTGCTGGAGGTATGTGTGGGACTAGTGGTTGTCACATTATGGTGCAGGTGTTAGGATGACCAGAGAGGAGAGCTAAGGTAAAACAGTCAGACTAGATGGCAGTGTGTGCAATTGTGTGAAGTTTATTATTGTAGAGATAGATACAAGTCTGAAGTGATATGAGAGATGGAAGTGGGGAGACTAAGTTTTAAAAGTATGTTTAGCAGTAATGAAATCAGTAGGATAGTGTAAGAATATATATATATAGAGGGAGAAATTTAACCCGATTTTATATGTGACTTGAAGAACTGTTTGCCACCAGGTAAAAGAAGCCAAAGTTCATTTATGATTGAATACCATAAAGCTAAATGTAACCATTGAATTAAATAATAACCATATATATTTAAACCCAGATTTCCTCTTAGAAAATGAATTAAAAATATTAATGCTGTCATATTGCGCCATATACTAACTTATACCTGTTACTTTGTAATTTATTGTGGTTGTTATTTGTTAAAAATTATAAAATCCCATTTATTACACTGTAAATCAGGTTATGGAACACCAAAATTATATTATGTCAGTATTAAATCCATCATTGTTATTAAACTTTAAATCCAAGTTATTTTAGTTGAAAAGAACCTACTAAAGGGACTTATTTTAAAAAAAGTTATAGGCTCCAAATATTAATAAAATACATTTTAATTGACACTCCATACAAAATAATTATACAGTTTTTTATGAGCTAACATATATTAAACATTTGATCAAGTAAAACAATTTGGCTTCTTGACTTTGTACAGTGTAAATTATGTAAATGGTAACTTCAAATTATTCTTTTAAAAGCTTGAATAATACTCTGATAATATTGTACAACTCAACAATTTTTTACATATTATATTATATTTAAAACACATTATTTTGTCAAACAGTGTATATAAATCTTTGTACTGGGGTTACCTTGTCAAATATCCAGTAAAACATATTTTATAAAACACGCCCTTCAAGTTTTTAATCATTCTTAAAGACAATGACTTGAAAGAGGAATTCCTCATTAATATTAGATAAACTTTGAATTGTTTAACTAAAAGTAGATATTAGGTACAATATTTATTTACAATTATATATTCTAGGAATTATATAAATCATTTTAATTTTACTATGGTGATAAAATCTTTGGTAACACACTGGACAATTTTTAGACATGAATATTAAACTTACAACAGCTTTACTGTTTTGTATTAACATTTGCTCTTTAGGTATAAAAAGCAACACATTACAAATTTACATTAAGTATATACCCATAACAAAATTGTTATGCTTCAATGAATATTTGTCCAAAAAATTAAATTTATTCATGTGCTCTACAGAAAACCATGAACAAAATACAGCATTATCGAAAAAATATGTTAATATCACTTATACAACAATAAAAGTAGAAGATAAGCTTTTTACAATAAATTTTGTACAGAAAGTATTTACAAAAGTCAACAATATAATGATTGGAGGAACATAAAAATAAACAAATAATGTAATATTTACATAATGTAATATAACTATAAGCAACATATTTTTGATACCTGAGGAAACTACATAGAAAATTTTCTTTCCTTATATGTTTATTGTGATTGACAGAAGATGAACTGAAAACTTTACTCTTGTAAATGATAGAAATAATTACAACAAGTACTTTAAACAACTTTAATAATGTCAAGGTTGAAATTATATTAATGCCCTAAGCTAGCTATTTAACTCTGAATATGAAATTTGTATATTTAATAAATGTTTTATGAATTAAAGAATAAAGTTGTATTCAAATGATTTAGAGTGCCGAGTTTTTATTGAGTATAGTAAAACAAAATTATATCAAATATATCAAGATATTAATTAAGCATCATGTAAAGTATCCAACTGATAGCCTGCTAAATGCTGAATAAATGGGATCATATCTTCAGAAATTTCTGTGAATCCAATTTATATACTCAGGTAACCAATATCCACTCTTTTACACAACCCAATCAATACATACATGCATACACTGGAGTTTTGTTGAAGAGAACTTATATTAACATAATTATAAGATATTCAAGATGATAAATATTGCATTCATTATAAATACTGTACAAATTAACAATAGAAATTTAATTTTATACCATCATAATTATTAAATTACACAAGAGTTAATTAATATAAATATTAAAATTTCCTTTTTCATTGCAAAATCTGAAAATAAACCGTAATTATATAAACTGACAGAAAACATTTGTATAAAAATTATGTACAATGTTGTATAATAATAAATTACAATACAGCTATTCAAACAGAAAAATCGTAAACAGTTACTATTAAAAGCAAATATTTAAGAGCAAACATGTTTCTAAAACATTTGCTTTGTTTTAGAAAATTAATCTACATGTTTCTGTTATCTTTATCTTCTTGATTTCATATCCATAATTGTTGGTGAATAATTAAAATAGTTTTCTATTTAAGATTAATGCTGTTTCATATATAATTCAGAAAATGAGTCACTTTTTATAGCTAACACTATGTTGACTTCATATCAGAAATCTATAAATGTAGAAATATTTTAAATAAAGAGCCTTGAAAGATTCTTCAAAAGTTTTTTTGGAAAATTGATTAAGAGTACCTATGAAAATATGATAGCTAAATAAATAGCCATTATATTATATCTATATTCACATTTTTAATTATAAAATCCTGATTATGTGATTCAGTCTGATAATACTAAAAATCATAAATATAAGTTATACAAATTTCAATTCATTGTAATAGTCAGTTTATGCATATACAAATACATGCTATTGGCTGATCCCACTTGTTAATTTATAAATATGCCAATGAATTTCAAGTTGAATTATTTATTATTAATCTGATAAAACAGATTTAAAAAAATCGGTAATACTTTTCAATACTACTAGAGAAGAAAAATCTAAAATTATTTTGTTGAAGTTACTTTTACTTTAAAACTGAAATAACAATACAACATATATTTAACCATTAGATTGTGTACCCTGACAACTTTTAAAAAATTATAATAAATATTTTTGTTCTACACATTCATCACAATAGAGAAAATATTATTTCTCTTGACATCAAAATATCAACACACAATTATGAATCACAATAATGTCCATAATACTTGATATATTATCTATTTAGATAGTTTTTTAACCAAGAATAAATATGGTCCTCATTGTTTTGCACCCAATGAATATTAAGTTGAATGGTTTCCAAACTTTGTTTCAGTGAGCGGCTACCAGAACCTACATTCATTTCTTTAAAAAATTGGGAAACCTGAAACAAATTATAAAGACATGATTTCCAATTAATTAAATGTTTAGTTTTAGTGTAAGTATAAATAAAGTTTTAGTGTAAGTATAAATACAATTATTTACCTCTTGGTGATCATACTCTGTTGAAAAGTGTGAAGTAACAGCAGAAATCAAACTACCCATTGTGAAAGTTCCATTCCCAAACATTGTTTGCATGTAGTTCCAATGGGCCTTCAAATGCCTCCATGCAAGCAACTGCCCCTCAGGATTTGCAGCAACAACGGCAAGTACAATTTTTACATCTTGTGGTTTAACTAAATTTCGGTCCAGTGTTTTCAAAAGAAATCTATAAAAAAATGCAAGTTGTTTATTCTAATTAGTTTATGGAGGAGTAATTATTATCTAATTTGAATGGTTGACTGCAGTTTTTATAAGAATCATACCTTTGCAAAATCCATGGATCTGAAGCAACCCCTAAAGCTTTCAAAAGCAATTTTCTTTCACTAGGAACACCAGTACTATTGTATTTGAACCAACAGAATTCCCATTCTTTTACACTGCCATATTTGATTCCTAAAGAATTCAGTAAAATAGTAAAATACAAGCACTTAAACTAAAATAATTATACATACATATATATAATTCGTGCTTGGCCGGCATGCAGTTCAGATATTCCTTCCTGATGAAGAGGGTTCAAGCCCTTGAAAATTTGAACTTCCTCTTATGCCAGAATGGACCAACTATTGATTTCAGGTAAGTCATAACCACTGTCTCCCTTGCCTATCCAAATGTGTTATTTAATTTGATCTAGTCACATTTCTAATTACAAAATCCTGTTTATGTGATTCGGTCTGATAATACTAAAAATCATAAATAAAAGTTTATAAAAATTTTGATTTGTTGTAATAGACAGTTTATGATAGAGTAGATACAAATACACATAAACATGCACAGACACACACATGTACGTGGGGATGGCACGTAGGAAGGGCACTATTTACAGGATGTTGAGGGCTTTGCCTGGACTGCAAGACATGTTGGAAAGAGAGTTCCCACAGATCTCCTTCTGCCTCTGATGAATCGGGGGAGTAGAGCTTTAAGGATGGTGAGAGTGAAGCATTGGTCAAAATTGTTTATATTGTGGCTTTGGGCATGAGCAGCTACTGGAAATTGAATTTTAGATAGTTTGACAGTGCTGTGGTGGTTGGCTATAAATTCAGGGAGGGGTCGTTTGGTTTGGCCTATATAGAAGGCAGGGCAGAGTCTGCAGTTAATTTGGTAGATGGTGTGGGGGGAGAGGCAGGTGATATTTTCTTAGATTTTGAATGTTTTTGTGTGATTGTGAAAGGTTGTGGTTGGACTGTAAGATAGGGCAGACATGGCATCTGCTCCTACCACAAGGTTTGCAACCCGGCAGCGGTGGGCGGGTGGGGGTGTGGGTTTTGCACGGGTGGACAAGTAAATTTCGGCTGTTGGGTGGGTGTCTGAAGGCTACCCTTGGGCAGGTGGGGAGTATAATGGGGAGGATTGTTTTGAATTCAGGGTTGGATTGCAGTCCAGTGTATGCTAGGCGGAGAATGGAATTAATATTTTGTAGTCCAGGGAAGTAGGTTGTCGTGAGGTGTGGACTACTTGTTTTGTTTTGGTCAAGAGTGGGTGTGTGTGTTTGGAGCTTTGATAGGGCCCGGGTTATCTGTTTTTGGAGGAGGTCGCTGGGATAGTTTCTATTGATGAAGGTGTTAAGGATCTGGTTGGTGTAAGAGGCCAGGCTATTCCAGGTAGAGCAAATACGTGCTCCCCTGAGGGCTAGACTGTATGGGAGGGAGAATTTTGTGTGGTGTGGGTGGCAACTAGTGAAGTGCAAATATTGGAGTGTGTTTGTAGGTTTTATGTGGACAGATGTGTTGATCGTGCCCGAGCTCAGGTGTATGTCAACGTCTAGGAAAGTGACTTTGATTGGGGAGTGGTTCTAGGTGAATTTAATGGGGTGTTTGGTGTTCAGGGTGTGGAGAAATTCAGATAGGTAGTCTAGTCCGTGAGTCCATAGCATGAAGTTGTCATCTATGAACCTGAACCAGGCCAGGGGTTTTAATAGAGAGGAATTTAGGTGGGCCTGTTCCAGGCGTCCCAAGAACAGGTTGGCGTAGGAGGGGGCCATCCGGGTGCCCATAGCTGTGCCACTTGTTTGGTGGTAGATGTTGTTCTGGAAGGAGAAGTAATTTCTGGTGAGGACAAACTGCGTAAAGGAAACCAGAAAATTGGTGGTGGGAAAAGAATTTTGTGGTCTGCAGGACAAGAAGTGTTCAAGTGCCACTAGTCCATTGGCATGGGGAATATTGGTGTAGAGTGAGACAACATCTACAGTGACCAAAAGGGTGTCAGGTGGGAGACGTTTTGGTAGTTCATGGAGATGGCGTAGGAAGTGGTTGGTGTCTTGGATGAACGAGGGTAGTTTTTCTAATATTGGTTGGAGGGACTTATCCACCAATGCAGAAATCCTCTCAGTACGGGAATTGTAGACGGCAAGTATTGGGCGGCCCGGGATACGAGGTTTGTGGATTTTGGGGAGCAAGTAGAAGGTGGGTGTTCTGGTTTTTTTGTGGGTGAGAAGTTCAATGGAGGCTGCTGACAAATTTTGAAGTTTTCCATGTGAACAAACAAATTGGTCTATTTATGAGTTGATGGCTGGATTGGGGTCAGTGGGTACAGGTTTGTATGTTCTGTCATCTCTCAGCTGACGAAGTGGCTCAGCCGTGTACTTCTCCAAGTCCATGATGACAACGGTGGATTTCTTTGTAATTTTTAAGGTTTTGGAGTTTCTGCTCGACTGTTTCCCTCGGGCAAGTCTGAAGGGGTCTAGGTTGGGGGTGGGAGAGGACAGAAATTTCAACTTTGGTTAGAATTTTTGATGGTAGGTTGAGGATGTTGCTGTTTGGTGGTTTGGGGGTCTGTGGAGTTTTGTATTGGGTGGATTGAGGCGCTAAAGTTGTGGGTTTTGGTAGGTGGAAAAGGTCTGCCAAGCAGGGTTTAGATGAAATGAGAGGGGGTGGCGATGTTTGAGGAAGCCAGGAATGGGTTGGGATTTGTATGCCGATACCCGGTAGCCTGTTTAATTAGCTTCGTAAGCTTCCGTAAATGGCCTTGGGCGGAGACGCGGCGGAAATTGGTAGCGTGATTGAGGATGGTCGCGGCGTTTTTATCGAAATCTGGGAAGTGGGAAATTATTTCGTGGCGGGTACGGGTAATGTTTTTAATGTGGATTGGGATTAGGGATGAGTAATCATCCCGGATCAGTTTATATATATATATATATATGCAATATTGGTATGGAAAGGAAAGAGAGATAGGTTGTGGCTTATCTGAAAGTGACGTACGGTGTCTCCATAGAACTGAAGGTTGTTCTTCAAATTTCCTTCCTGAAGGAGGCTGTGAGCCTCCGAAAATTTGAAGAACAATCTTCAGTTCCTTATGGCGACACTGCACTTCACTTTCAGATACACCACAACCTATCTCTCTTTCCTTTCCATACCAATATTTCAATTATTTTTGACAATTTCATATCCTTACTAATATTATTAATATTTTATAGAGGCAGTTGCACAAAACAAATATCTTAAATATCCTTTGGAAGAATAAATACTCGGAAAGAAACTAGGTAACCTGATACATTACCGACACAAAATTATGCTCTAGTATCCAGAAAACACGCGAAAAAAATTTTCGAAGAAGTTTCGGACAGTAAAGATTAGCTAAAATTATTATAATAGCTCACTATTCATTTTAGTCAAAACCATATTCAATACAATTCTTTCCTCCAGTCCTGAATAGCGATGTTGAACTTCAATTTCAGGTAAACCACCCACTTTCTTTTCGATACAAATTATTTTGACAATATCACATTATAAATATTGATAGGAAAGTTGGCGTTGACAGAATTCCTTTAATATAAATATAACAAATTAAAAAAATTTACATAAGGGTTACAAGTCTCTGTCATACAAAAAGGGTTAAAAAATCAATTTTTAAGAAACTTCCCCATAAAACTAAAGAATTAATAATCTTTCCAGTTGCATTCAAAAGTGAGCAACTACTACTATGAAATTAAATTTTTGTAAAATAATTATATTTATAAATAAAAATAATAATAATTAAATAAATATATTGGTACTTTGGTGTAAACAATTAGCATGAACTATTGATAGTCTACTATTATTGTAATATTTCAGGGTGAAAATAATTATAATGATTTTATATTTTATATAAAATAAAATTTATTTTGTTGTAGACCTCAACATTTACAGAACCAGTATCTCCATCTGTTAACGAATGGCACAAACTAAGTCGGGGTGTTTTTATGGTTGAGTTTATGTTAGTTGGTGGGGGAAAAGAAACTGCGAAACCATCTCTTACTGGCTGCATGTGCGTGTCGTTTCAAGTTAAAGTGCGAGACTATATATTTAACTAAATACTTAAATTTATACTCATGGACTTCTGAATACTTACATCTCGTGTGCTTGCATGTGATTATAAAGTTACGAAAAATTGCGTCATCACGCAAGTATTAAGTACGAGATTATTTTAGTTTCTTTTAAAAATTAGATATTTATTTAATTTACACACAGACCGTCTGTTTCCTTACGATAAGTGTGACTTCCATAAAATGTCCTTAATCGTGCGTTATTAATTTCACAGTGGCGTCATTACGCAATTGAAAATTGCCGATTTTTATAAAATGTTATTGTGACTGTTGAAATTCCACTTTGATGCTTGTAAACCTTACTCACGTCTGGTAGACTTTCACTGAACACGTTATAATTTCTTCATGAACAATGATTCGCTGCACTTTAATTTATCTTGATGTATTCACTGTTTTAACTTTACTCATAGCGACGATGATTCGTCATCGAACGCTTCCAATAACCTTTTACATTTTATGCTTTACTTTACGCCCACTTTCCAGCACGGACACATCGCAGCTGTCTCACTCCTCTGGTCTGCCAAACAGATGTGCGAGTGAGACCGTCATAAATTTTCTAAGCAAAAGCCCGGCCGCTGTCACTCTCGCCCCAGCAACTCCGGGTGATCTCGTCCCGTCCAAGACGCTTCAAATTCTTAACGAAGTATATTTACTTTTTCATACGATGTTTGAGGCATACAAAATTTTTAGTCATTACTATATATATATATATATATATATATATATATATATATATTAATATACTAATTAATGATTAGTATCCATTAATGCCATTAATGATTTTGATAATTGGATATTTGTGGTGGATTGTTAGCGGCACCAATTTTAATGTATAGGCGAGCTTTGTTTGGCCGCGAGCGCTTTCTGAAAGAACAGTGGTGTTGTAAGTCGAGTCGGAAGTAGAAAATCAGACAGCGAGCAGAGTGGCAGGCACAAATTCACCCGGAAAGATTAAAAGTTAAATTTGAGTAAGAAGTTTTGGACAGTAAAATTTCAACGATAAAGTTACAAGCAGTAACCAAATAAATCACGCCGAAATAAAAATCTATAAGTATTGTAACCGCCAGCAATTCCATAGAGAAATAATTCGGAACAATTTGTCCAACCAATAATCCAGAAGGAGTTTGCAGCTTCCAGTTTCCAGAGGAGATCCAGAGTTACGACAGTAAATTCCATGTAAATTCAGTGATTTTATGGCCTTTAAGTGTGAATTGTGGGGTGAGCCCGAGCCCAAGAGAGTTAAGCCTGGTACTAGCAGATGTTTTGTAAGTACGAACAAATTTGATCAAGTTTTGTCTCGGCCTGTTCTGAGAGGTGTATGTTCCGGGGTCACAGACCTTGGGCATATGGTAAGAGTTGTCCGCTATTCCCATTGGAATAGTCGGCCAGCTGCCTCCTAAACTGGTCGAGGCAAGGAGAAGGGAATGCTGCGTCCCCACAGCAAACTCCTCTCCCGCTATCGGAAGGGCGAGTGACAAGTACCCAATGCCCGACCTACCTGATGCAGGTTTTTCTAGGGTTTTCCCTGCATTTCTTTAGGCGAATGCCGGGTAGGATCCTTAAACCATAGCCCGGGGGCCCTAGTTAACCCTTGGCTACCTTCCTCAACCCTTCCGCATCCCCCCTTTCAAATCACTTCCTATGCTATTAAAGGGGAGTTGCCCAAAGTGGATTACCCTCATGTAGCCTGTTGCCCTAAAAAAAAAGATAATTAAATGTAAAGTCGTCAGATTTCGATTTCACGTTTTATTTGATTGTTTAACTTCTTAATTTGTATAGGAATTTCGCTTCACTTGCGCTCCATAAATACAGCAAAAACCGCTTATATATGAGCGAAGACGCGGATGCACACAAGTGCACATCTTAGATCACCAACAAAAAAATAGAAACCTAGTTTCTACACCCGTTGGATATGTCGTGCTGGTAAACGATAGAACCATAACCCGTAGGACAGGATGGAGATCCAGATCGCAACTACGAGAACAACGAATCTTCACTACATCGGGGCTGAGTTGGAGACTCCGCTACCTAGCGGGAGGCCCAAGGATGGGAGAGACGACAAATTCAAGAATACTAACCTATCCAGCACGCGAACGATGATATAGGGAGGTGGAAGTATGCGAACGTATATCTTAACCAAACTAGGATCTACTAGTAAATGACCAATTACGAATTAAAACCAACTATAACACAAATTGTGAACTAATACAAAACAAACAAGGTACAATCAAACGACTTTTGCTGGCAGCGCACTCAACAATTGTACAATTGAACAAAACAAACCCGACTGAATCCAATATAATAATAATAACTATTTATGATCTAATCCAGAGCATCAATTAATGATTAACTCCTAACAAAAAATCAACTAATATAAAAACCCAACACTAGACTATATACAACAATAAACAATATTTTTCCGAGGAGCCCCGTGTAATTGCCGCTCTAATAAATTCGGCAACATTACCCAATTGATCGTGCATCATCGGTTGTTCCTGGAATGTTGAATAACGATTCGAAATACGAGTTGGTGAGAATGTGACTATTATCAAATATTTTTTGCAAGACATCCCATGCTACTTTGTAATTTTCTCCAGTTAGAGCTAATGCCGATATTAGCGATCGCGCTACTCCTTTCACCAGTAACAATGGTCCTGCGAGTCAGTTAGCTGTTTATTGTGATTGGACTGTAGCTCCAAATAGATCCTCAAAATTCGTCAACCGTTAGATATCCCCGGCAAATTCCGGTAAATTCACCTTGGGTAATTGAATAGCGATTTCTGATGACGTCCCTACTATATTACGACTGACTAATATGTTCGAGTGATTCACTTGGTTAGGTTCGACTGACTAATCCGTTCGAGTGATTCACTTGGTTAGGTTCGACTGACTCATCCGTTCGAGTGATTCACTTGGTTAAGTTCGACTGACTAATCCGTTCGAGTGATTCACTTGGTTAGGTTCGACTGACTCATCCGTTCGAGTGATTCACTTGGTTAGGTTCGATGTGAATATCCATCGCCGTCTTAATGGAATAATAATCATCGAAGGCTGAGATTAGCGCGTCATGTGACTTATAATTTGGGACTCTGCTTCGAGTTATACGCGACCATTTTCAAAATATGATCGTGAAATGATTCATAATCATCATCTATTGACTGCGCCATCACACGAAATCTTGTCTTTGAATGTGGCATCTCTTTATCGGTTCCCAGAATTTTGGCAGAGCCGTGTAAGTTTTTAAATTTCGCTGCTAACTTGTTATCAAGGAATTTATATTCGTAAATGACTGGTATTTTTATAACTTATTGACTTACACAATTATTGTGACTACGAACAAGTTAAATTCACGTGTTAATTTCCAGTAACTGAAAAGCAACTTGACTCGCCTTAAAACTTCTCCCGGTGTCTCTTACAGAAGCGTACTACAAAACTCACTCGCAGAAAAAAACGACAAATACAATGTTTCGAATCAAATCGGATGATCTTAAACTTGGATACAACGGCAATAACGAACACTACGTATCAGCAATTACCCATTCTTCATAACTGCGACCTAGCACTGACCAAAGCCAAATAAAAGTATTCCCCAATGGAATAATTCTATGAAACGATTATTTCTACAACAACGACGAAATACATCAGCAAACTAATTGTTCCGAACGAACAACAACGATATTGAGAATGTATTCCCACCATGTAATGTTTCTCCGAAGTTAGTAACGACAAAGATAAAAGAAATATTTCAGTAAATCTTAATTCTTTCGAACTAATCTCCACGATGGAATATCTCCGATATTATGTTCAAACACAAAAACGAAACTATCAACGACAATTTTAGAGAAATTTTGCTCACTGAATATTTCTCCAATCGACTATACACTAACACGAGAAGACCTAATATTACCAGAGAGTTGCCAATTTTTAACTGTAACCTGAACAATCCTTAGTGTTTTCCTTTTCATGAATAACCACAGTTTTATTCATACAAGACTGTTTGTAATCGAAATACTTAAACCAATATTCAATTACGTTGCGACAACGAATAAACAATTAACTTTATTAGGAATATTTCAGCTTCTATTCCAAATAAACTACCAACGTAACTGCGATATTTCAACCAATAGGGTTTATGCAATTACAAAAACGAATGACTCGCACCTAGAGTTACAACAAATTCAGGAATGTACAGTTAGTTACCTTTATACATGCCGAATGCGTGGTTTCGAATAACAAAATAACGATTAATGCAATTTTCCGCGTATTTCCAACTTGCGGACCAATTTAATGTTAGAGAAAGAATAGTACAATTTTGGGCAACTCACGTTTTAAGATCTCGTTTGCCATAGTAGCACCGGGCTATGAAGTTCAGTCCAATGGTTGCCCGTTAATACCAATTACGAAGCGATGTTACTATTGCGAAGTGAATGAGCGCTTTACCTGCGCTCCATATATACAGCAAAAACCGTTGATATACGATTCCGCGAGCGAAGAAGTGGTAGCACACAACTGCATATTTTCGATCACCAATCGAAAAATAAGTGTTGTCAGTACCAACAAAATACTACTACTGTACATTCCATAACACCCTAAAAGAGTCAAAAAATTTCATGGTACCTTCCAAATATACTCCTGGAACCCTAAGAGGGTAAAACATGCTCCAAAGACCTTTAGAGATTCAACATCTATGCACAGTACCAAACGAGTATGAAAATATTTCCAGTACCTTAAAGACAGTAAAAATACTCTCGGTATATAAAGACATGGGAAATATAATCCCAGAATACTAACATAGTAAAAAATACTTCCAGTACCTTAAGAGAGTAAACAATTCTCCAAAAGGGTAAAAAATAAGTCCTAATGCTTTAAGAATGTGTAAAATTATACTGATAGTCTAACAGAGTCAATTTTATTTCTGGTATTATAAGGAAGACAAAAATACGCTTAGTATCTTAAAAGTAAAAAAAATACTTGTGCCCTCTACCCACCAGGGTGTTTAAACCATCTCACATTTGTTTCCCGTTCATAAGTAACACGGTGACAAAATTTTGTAGATATTGCTTCACACATTTAAGATTGTTCACGAAACTTTGTTTCAACCCACTCATAGTGAATGCCAGAATTAAACTAAGTGACTTCCATAACACCAATCATGTTTGTTTCCATATTATAACTACGTAACGGCCATGTGCTTAATGTGATGAGGTGCAAATTTACTATGATATCACAATGAAAACTTATTCATTTATCTCATTCAATATTGCTAACCAATGTGGGTAAACACTATCGGACTCTGACTGACCTCGGTCATAGCTTATTAGTGACTATAACCAACCTTCTCCGGGCAACTCATGTCACAGATTGCCCATTTCTATGAAGCCTTCAATATTACCATCTAAAACACTCCACATTCTTACACAATGCTGACTGTTGCCTACAATATCCGAGCCACAATATTACGCTGTCAATACAAATATTAAATATTTTATAAAATCCTTTAATTATACAAATTGGTGTTCATTACAATATTATATATATATAATGGTAATTAAAAGGAAAATAATTAATTAATGAACAGAATTTGAACTCGCATTGTCGGCGGCGGCATAAAAACACACAAGTTGTATACAAGAATGTGGCAAGAATGCAATGCTTTCTGGTTTTGTAGATGTTGGTTCGCTAGACGCGGAGTGTAGGCCAGTCTTCTCGGGAATATAACAGTGGACAGACAAGAAGGATAAAATCCAGAAAGTGTCTGGATATATGTAACACAACAGCTAAAACCTTTAGCACATTTTACATGGTGCAGTCTGAGATAACTACGAAAATTCAAAGCTAAATATTTAGAGTGCTGGGTCTAAATTATTATATTCTCAAGTTAAACCACTTTCTTCAATTTTGGGAGACCATATATATATATATATATATTGTAATAACCAGTAAAGAAGGACATGAATTCTGTTCTTATTTTTATCAGATTTGTTTACCAACTCAGACTGGGGATCCTTGAGTGGTTTGTACATATAAAAGATAATGATAAAATCATGGATAAGTGGCTCTTAGAGAAGGGGAGGACTATAATTGGTTGCGGGTCTTAGGGCTAAATGGTTGTGACCGACATCTTGACGACGGAACCCTGAAGGGCATGATAACAGATGGACGACGCAAATTAAAAGGAGATGTTTATTTTAATTGATTGAGTGGCTCTCGGAGCGGGAGAAAGCCAACAGCTGGTGTTATTTAGCGAACATGAAATTTCAAAACAACTGTGAAAACAAGGGAATATTCTGGAGCCGGGATAAAAATAAGAAGGCAGCTGGACGAAAACTGAGAGCACAGTTACACAGGAGACCTCAGACGAGTTAGACGTGAGAGTTGTAAGGTGATGGACGTGGAGTGTAATAGCAGAATCTGTACGAGAAAGTCCTAGGAGAGTGAAGTTCGAGGCAGCAGACGTAAGGAGAGATCATCGGATGGTAGGCCAAGAGTAATCAGTTGGACATCAGTCATCAAAAGTCGGTAGGAGTTCGTCGTGGAAATCTGTCTGCCAGCAGAGTTGGTTGAATTCGTCGTGAGGGTAACATCATCAAGAAGAGGGGGCTGTGAACGCAGAGTGTGAGCGCAACCTGGTGCCTTTTATGCCTATATAAAGAGTGTGTGTGCTGGGATGCGAGAGATCCAAATTGCATGGACCTGAGAGATTGTAAAAACTTCTGTATTCTGTATTCATAATTGTAAATTGTTAAATAAGGGTAAAAAGTCAGATTTCATTTGAATCGTTTCATTTCGTTTTTCATTTATTTTAACTGTTTGTTTAATTGTAAATTTTGTGTTCCGTTTCCGTACCAACCCAGTAAAGACCCTAGGGTACTGAGTCTAATTTATCAAATGTATTCAATATAAATAAAATTGTTTTGATTTTATAAAATTTCATTATTTGTGTAATTGTAAATTGTGACTTAATCTAATAAATAAAGCAGTGTTTGTATATTTGTTTGTATGCTCCTTATACAAATATACACCGGTGGAGCGAATTTCACAAAATTTCGTACACGTGTTCTTTGCGACCAGGAAACAAACACTGTCGGTGTGAGACGCGTCTAGTACCCCCAGGAGCGGGGGTGGAGAGGGTTGAAATATTTAAACATGCTAAAACAGTCGATATTTCGGTCGGATAAATATTTTACGCTTAGCGTTTGGGGTGGAGAATACAAATCTATACCGGTTGAGCAAATTTCACCAAATTTCGTACACGTGTTCTTTGCAACCAGGAAACAAACACTGTCGGGGTGAAACCCGTCTACCACCCCGAGAAGCGGGGGTGGACGGTAAAGGAAATTCTTAAACATGTTAAAATAGCCGATATTAGAGTTGGATAAAAATTTTAGGGGTTACAGTTATTGATAGTGTTTCTAATGATGTTATCTGAATATAATTTTCATCCCCTACACCCTGAGAAAAGGGCACCCTTATGGTTTGGGGTGGAGATGCTTTACAAGAAAATAACGCGAAAACAACCGTGATTCGAGTCAAAGGGAAGGTAATTGATGTCGCTGAATTTATTTACGACAATCTGGGCAACGCGCGGGGGTTGGCTGGGATGGGATGAGTTGTGAGGAGGTGTACGGGGGATAGAAATTATAAAACAAGTTGACCAGCCGTTTTTTGCGTCGATTAAATATATTTCTGGATCAATTAGATTAATAAAATTTCTCTACATTTTGCGCGTGTATAATTTCAACATCTTTCTGTATTGGGAATGGAGCCCCCCTAAGGGTGGGGGTGGAGTGGAATTACATTATAATGATGCACAAACA
The DNA here is from genome assembly GCA_037074705.1 of Zhengitettix transpicula. Classification (NCBI taxonomy): domain Eukaryota; kingdom Metazoa; phylum Arthropoda; class Insecta; order Orthoptera; family Tetrigidae; genus Zhengitettix; species Zhengitettix transpicula. Next base: position 35,192,034 of record CM073590.1, on the reverse strand, counting down.
ATCGACATTGGAGTAGAATCCACGGTCATGGATGTCAATGAGTTAAATTTGTACATTCAACTAACCATTTAACTCCCCCAAAGGAAGGGTTGGCGGGGGTGTCAATTTTTTTAAACATGTTAAACGGTCAATTTTTGTAGGGAATAAATATTTGTTGGGGACAATGTCATTGATAAGATTTCTTCCGATTTTGCTTTTAATTTGACACAGGGAAATATCACAATTACGGTTGGGGGTGGAGGGGCGTCAAGAGAAATAACGTGAATAAATCCCAGATTTGAGATGTATCTGAATGTATTTATGACAACGTGGGAAATACACGGGGGTTGGCGGTGGTGTGCGGGGGTGTGAGGGGCTTGGTGGAGTTGTGTGTGGGAATATATTTTCAAACATGTTAAACGGCAGATTTTTTCTTCGAATAAATATATTTGGGCATCAATGAGATACGTAAAATTTTTCTACATGTTGTCTGTGTATAATTTCAACCGCTTTCTGGATTTTTAGGGGTACACCCTTAAGGGTGGGCGTGAAGTGGCATTACATAAAAAGAAAGCAAAAAATATCAAGATTGGAGTCGAATCCGGGGTTATAGTTGTGACTGAGTTTAATTACAACATTAATTTTCAGACAATGTAATCGGTCGATTTTTGCGTGGAATAAATTCTTTTTGACTATCGCACATTTGTGCGGGTGGTCATCTACTAACATGTAAAAACGGCCGATATATTTGGTCAATGACTTCAACACCCTTCGGCATGGGAGGTGAGCACATGTAGGGATAGTGTTCGAGGAGCGTTACATAAAAATAGCGCAAAAGCAACCTAAATTGAAGTCATATCGGGGATTATAGATAAATGACATCTCGGGCAATGCCGGGCACCCAGCTAGTCTTATAAATAAAAATGAGTGTATGTATGTATGTTTGTTTGTATGTTCCTTATAGAAATCTACACCGTTGGAGCAAATTTCTCCAAATTTTGCAAATGTGTTCTTCGCGACCAGGAAAGAATTACTGTCGGGGTGATTCGCGTCTACCAACCCCAGAAGCGGGGGTGGAAATATTTAAACATGCTAAAACAGCTAAAAAAATAGTCGGATAAATATTTTTAGGAATCAAATATATTGATAATGTTTCTACCTATGTTATCTGAATATAATTTTCACCCCCTACACCCTGGGAAATGGGCACCCTTAGGGTTAGGGGTGGAGATTCTTTACAGGAAAATAACGCGAATATAACCGAGAACTTTAACCCCTTTCGGGATTATCAGTAGAGCACTTTTAGGGGTGGGGTGGAGGAACGCTACAATAAAATAACGCGAACACAACCGAGTTTCGAGTCAAATCCAAGGTTATTGATGTCGCCGAGTTCAATTATAGCATTTAATTGGATATTTAACCTCTTGGGCGGGAGTGGATGGGGTGGAATTTTTCTAACATGTTAAACGATCGATATTTGCGTTAAATAAATATTTTTAACGAATAAATAATTTAATTGTAACATAATTAATTTTCGAGGTCAATGACATTGACAAAATATCTACCGATGTTGTTTGTATAATTTAACCCCTTTCAGAATGAGAGGGAAGCACTCTTAGGAAAGGGGGTGGAAACAATCAAAGATGCTAAAACAGCCGATATTTAGGCAGATAAATATTACTATACCTGAGTATACTTTCATCTCCTACAGGATGAAAAATGAGCACTCTTAGGGGTGAAGGTAAACGGGCGTTACAAATAAATAACGCGAATAAATCCGAGATGACAGTCAAATGCAGGGTTGTGGATGTCGCAGAGTTTGATTATGATATTCAATTTGGCATCTAACACCAAGGGTAGGGGTGGACCGGGCATGGAAATTATCTTACATGTTAAACGGTCGATATTTGCGTGGAATAAATAATTTAAGGGATAACTACATTTATAGTATTTCCACACGTTTTATGTTTATAAAATTCAACACCTAGCGACATGAGTGAGTTCACGTTAGAAGTGGGTGTAGAGGTGAGATACCGGAAAATAACGCTAATACAACCAAGATTCTATTAAAATCGAAGCTAATGGATGTCCCTGAGTTTATTTATGACAATCGAAGCAACCCGCGTGGGTGGACTGAGGTGGGAGAAGTTAGGCGGTGGTAGAAATTTTAAAATAAGTAAAGCTCCGAATTTCGCGTCGAATAAATATATTTCGGGAACAATGAGATTATTAAAATTTCACTACACGTTCACCGTCTTTAATTTAAACCCATTTCAGGATTGGAAGGGAGCTCACTTTAGGTGTGGGGGAATGTGGGAGTTAAAAATAAATAACGCGAATAAAACCAAGATTAGATTCAAATAGTGTTATGAATTTCTCTGACTTTAATTATGACATTTAATTGGTCATTGAGAGGTAGAGATGGATGGGAGTGGAATTATTGAAACAAGAAATCACGACCGATATTAGAGTGTAATAATATTATTCTGGGTTAATTAGATTTATAGTATTTCTACCCAAGTTATATGTGTAAAATTTTAACCCCTCTTGCGGCATGAGGGACGAGCATGATAAGGGGTGGTTTTGGATTGGGACACAAAAAAATTACGCGAAAACCCGAGATTCGAGTCAAATCGAAGGTAATGGATGTCGCTGATTTTATTTTTGACATTATGGACAACGCGCGAGGGGTGGGCTAGGGTAGGAGGTGGGCATGCGTTAGAATTTTTAAAAACATGTTGACCGGCAGTATTTTGCGATGAATAAATATAATTCGGGATCAATGAAATTAATATTCCTCAATATGTTCTCCGAGTTTAATTTCATCCCCTTTCGGGATTGGGAAGGGTGCTCTCCTTAGGGGTTGTAGTGGAGTGGCATTACATAAAAATAACGTTATGGATAAGGTTATGTAAGTCACTGAGTTTGATTATGACATTCAATTGGCTATTGAACCCCCAGGGACAGGGGTGGATGTGGTGAACGAGGGTGGAATTTTTATAACATGTTAAACGGTCGTTATTTGCATTAAATAATTGTCAAGGTCAATGACATTGATAATATATATACCGATGTTGTTTGTAAAATATAACCCCTTTCAGCATGAGAGGGAAGCACGCTTAGGGAGGGGGTGGAAACATCAAACATGCTAAAACAGTCGATATTTAGGCAGATAAATATTTTTAGGGATCGAAGAGATAGTGTTTCGACCGATGTTATCTGAGATGGTATTCTGGGGCGGGAATGGACGGGGTGGAATTTTTCAAACATGTTAAATCATCGATATTAGCGTGGAATAAATAAATGGCAGGGCCATTGACGTTGATAGTATTTCTACCCATGTTGTTTGTAGGCATTGTAGGCGTGGGGTGGAGGGGTCTTACAAGAAAATAACGCGAAAACAACCGAGATTCGAGTAAAATCGAAGGTACTGGATGTCGCTGAATTTATTTAGGACAATATGGGCAACGCGCGGGGGTGGGCTGGGTTTGGATGAGTTGGGCGAAGGTGTACGGGGGATATAAATTTTAAAACAAGTTGAAAGACCGTTTTGCGTCGATTAAATATATTTCGGGATCAATTAGATTAATAAAATTTCACTGCCCGTGTATAATTTCAGGATTGGGAATGGAGCTCCCCTTAAGGGTGGGGTCGAATCCACGGTCATGGATGTCAATGAGTTTAGTTATTACATTCAACTAACCGTTTAACTCCCCGAAGGAAGTGTTGGGGGTGTAAATTTTCAAACATGTTAAACGGTTGATTTTTGCAGGGCATAAATATTTGACGCTGCCATTGTCATTGATAGTATTCCTACCGATTTTTTGTGTATAATTTCAACACCTTACGGCATGGTAGGGAAGAACGCATAGAGATGGAGGTGTGTTCCATAAAAATATCCAAAAAAACGAGACTCGAGTCAAATCAGACTTATGAATATAGGTGAATGTATTTATGACAACATTGGCAATGCACGGGGTTTGGTGGCGGTGTACGAGGGTGAGACGGGCTTGCGGAGTGGGGCGAGGGAGGAAATTTCCAAACATGTTAACCGGCCAATTTTTCGAATAAATATATTTCGGCATCAATGACATTCATAAAAATTCTCTACAGGTTCTCTGTGTATAATTTCAATCCCTTTCGGGTTTGGGAGGGGTGCACCTTTATTGTGGGTGTGCAGTGGCATTACATAAAAGGAAAGCAGAAACTATCGAGATTGGAGTCGAATCCGGGGTTATAGTTGTCACTGAGTTTAATTATGACATTCAACTTGCCGTTTAAGTCCCCCAAGCGCGAGTGTTCGGGGGGTGGAAATTTTCAAACGTGATAAACGGTCGATATTTGCGTTAAATAATTACTTCCTGGGGTCAATTACTTTGATAGTTTTTATACCGATGTTGTTTGTGTATAATTTCAACCCCCGTGAGGGAAGCAAGCTTAGGGGTGGGGTGGAGGTACGTTAAATAAAAAAAACGCAAAAACAACCGAGATTAGAATCAATTCAGAGACTATGAATGTCGCTGAGTCTAATTGTGACAACTTGGATTTGGGAGGTGGTGGGCTGGGGTAGAAATTTTCAGACAATGTAATATGTGGATTTTTGCGTGGAATAAATACTTTTTGATTATCGCACATTTGTGGGGGTGGTCAGCTTCTACATTGTAAAAACGGCCGATATATTTTGTCAATGACTTCAACCCCCTTCGGCATGGGAGGTGAGCACATTTAGGGATAGGGTTCGCGGAGCATTACATAAAAATAGCGCAAAAGCAAACGAAATTGGAGTCATATCGGGGGTTATGGATAAATGACATCTCGGGCAACGCCAGTCACCCAGCTAGTAAATAATAATTGTTTGTTTAAATTGGTAGTTTTATTTGAGGTATTACAATATATATTGTAGTGAATAACATCGGTAAGTGGCCGCCCTTTGTCCGCGGGCCTAAGAAGGCCCGAGAGGCCCCAAGTAGCCGAGGGTACGCGTCCCTTTTTTTAGCGTCGTTTGGGGGGAGGGCGGAGTAAGGATATATACTCCGCACCCGGAAGAGAGAGGACAGAAAGTGAAGTGAGAGAGGCGAGAGGGTGCAAAATTTGGCTAGCTGTAACGAACGAACAAAAGTTTTGGAGTGTGGACGTCCATCGCGAGGAGACCGAAGAAGGCGAACGTGGGGTGCTACAGGACCAGTGATCCGTTGCAAGTCGGCTGATGCTACGAGATAAAGTAAGGGTCACCATTAATGTAAAGTGCTTTCAGACGTTAAATATTTATTTTACACAGTACGGAACTCAGCTCTGTTTGTGAATAGAAACCAAGCCGCCCACATTACCTTGTAGAGAAGTATTCATTAACAAAGCCGGAGCTAATTATTGTTATTTTTTTTGCAGACTATATATCTCCTGGCGCCCAATCAATTTTTTTATGTATTTTTTGTATTTTTATGTAATAAAGTTTTTTATATGTGGTAATAAAGTCTAATCATTATAATATATATTGTAATACTAATTAAGGAGGCCATTAATTGTTTAAATTATAATGAATTGTTAAGCGACACCGATCTCAAAGAACAACAATGGACGGCAGCTCTGTGTCGGCTAGCTTTGTTGTGAACTGCGCGCATTGTACGGGAGTCAGTTGATGGCTGTCTGGCGAATAATAAAATTGATTGCAGTTTGGCGAATCTTGTGGTATATATATATATATATATATATATATATATATATATATATATATATATAGAGAGAGAGAGAGAGAGAGAGAGAGATATAGCGAGAGATAGCGAGAGAGAGCGCGCGAGAGAGAGCGAGATACCGAAATTCAGAGTACGAACAGAGTGGTCCAAATTTAGTAATTTCAACGGAGAGACAAGTTATACAAAAAAAATTGTAAAGCTTAAACAAAAGGTTTAGCGCCCCGTTCAAATATATACGCGCTCTGAAATAGCATTTTCTGCAAAAGGCATCGAAATTTAATACGTCCAAAGGTTGACCGGAGTTGCAGATAATCGAGTTCCTGGAGGAGTAATCCACGAAATACAACCGTGTGTTTGTTCAAGTGTAGAGTCCGTGATTAATGGTCTTTTTGTAAATTGTGTCCCAAGCTTCGAAATCATTAAGTCTGGTACCAGAACTACAAGAACAAACTAAAGTAATTAAATTTTCTGTAAATGGTAGTTAAGGGTATAGTCAGATTTCGTTTCTTTTTCATTTCGTTCTAGCTGGGTGCTCGGCGTTGCGCGAGATGTCAATTATCCATAGCCCCCAACTTGACTCGAATCTAGGTAGCACTGGCGTTATTTTTATGTACCGCAACTCGACCCCTATACGAAAATTTGATCACCTCTTATTCTGAAGGGGATTGAACTCATTTACCATGAAATAGTTTCATTCGACGAATATATCGCCGTTTGAACATGTTTGAAAATTTCCACCCCCCCCCCTGCTATCTAGAGTTAAACAAAAACTATTTATTGCACGCAAAAATCGGCTGGTTATATTGTTTAAAAATTTCTACCCCCGTCCAGGTGCACTCCCACCGCCATGCGTTACTCAGCGACATCCATAACCCCAGTACTGACTCGAATATAGGTCTATTCACGTTATTTTCATGGAACGCTCTACCAAATTCCACCCCTAAGCTTTCTCACCTCCCATGCAAATAGGGGATGAAACTATACACAGAGAATGTCTACCGAAATATTATCACTTTAAATGACACCTAAAAATATGTATTGGACCCAAATATCGGCCGATAAACCTGATTTAAACTTTGCACCCTCGTTCAGCCCCAACCTGCTTTTAATATCATAATTAATCTCAACGATTGAGACTCCAATTTCGGTTTTTTGCGCTATTTCTTCAGCTCCACTCAACCCACCATTATTCTCTCATCCGACGCCAATAGGGGTTATAATTGTACACAGAATATATTAAAAAGTATTATGAGGGTCATTGACCCCGCAAAATATTTATTCAACGGACATAACGACAGTTTAGTATTTTTGAATTTTTTGCGGTGCCTAGTTTGTAAAAATAAACTTAGCGACATCCATAACCTCGATTTGACTCGAATCTCGGTTGTTTTATCTTTTTTTTATATCCCGAAAGGGGTTCAAATTGAACACGGAGAACGTATCGTGAAATTTTATTAATCTCCAGAAATATATTTATTCGACGCAAAATTCGGAGCTTTACTTATTTCAAAATATTTACGCCAACCCACACCCGCGGGTTCTTCAGATTGTCATAAATAAACTCAGCGACAGCCATTACATTTGATTTGAATTGAATGTCGGTTGTATTAGCGTTATTTTTCAATAACTCGCCTCTGCAGCCACCCCAAAGCGTACTCCCACTCTTGTCGCTAGAGGTTGAAATTTTACAAACATAAAATGGGTAGAAATACTAAAAATCTAATTAACCCTTAAAAATATTCATTCCACGCAAATATGGACACTATAACATGTTTGAAAATTTCCATCCCCGGTCCACCCCTTCCCTTTTGGGGTTAGATTGCCAACTAAATATCATAATTAAAGTCTGCGACATCCAGAACCTTGCATTTGACTCCAATCTCGGTTGTATTCGCGTTATTTTACCGTAGCTTTGTATATCCTCGCACTTAAGGTGCTCAACTGCTAAGCCCGAAAGGGTATTGAAATTATACTTAGAGAATACGTACAGAAATTTTATGAATCTCATTGAAAATATTTAATCGTTGCAAAATTCGGTAGATTAACATGTTTGACAATTACCAACACTGACCACCCTCACCTCTGGGAAGTTAATTGCAAGTTGAATGTCATAATTTAACTCAGCTTTATCCATAACTTTTACTGACTCCAGTCTGGGTTGTATTTGAGTTATTTTCTTGTAACGCCCCTCCACCCCCACACCAAGGGTCCCCTGTTATAAAAGGTTGAAATTTTACTCACATACTAAAAATAACTATGCGACTCAAATATTAGTCATGTTAGCATGTATGAAAATTTCCACCCCTAACCACCCCCAGTTGGGGGACTTAGATGTAAATTTAAATATCATAATTAAACTCACTGACAACTATAACCCTGGATTCGAGTCCAATCTCGATTGTGTTAGCGTTATGTTAATATAAATACAACTCCACCCCAAATCCCGAAAGACGTTAATATTAAATATATGGAACATATAGAGAAATTTTAAGAATCTCATTGAACGAGAAAACTATTTATACGACACAAATATCAGCTGTTTAACATGTTTGAAAATTACAAACCCGGTCCACCCCCATTTGGGGCAGTTAAACTGTAAGTTGAATGTCATAATTAAACACAGTGACAAATATAACCCTGGATTTGTCTCCAAACTCGAATTTGTTTGCGTTATTTTTATGTAATGCCATTCCACCCCCAACACTTAAGGAAGCTTCCCACCCATGCCGAAAGGGGTTGAAATTATACACAAACAACATCAGTAGAAATACAATCAATATAATTAACCCTGAAAAATATTTATTCAACGCAAATATCTGAGCGTTTGCATGTTCCAATAATTCCACTCCGCTCATCCTCGCCCTCTGGGAGTTAAATGCTAATTTTACTGTCATAATTAAACTCGGTGACATCAATAACCTTGGATTTGACTCCAATCTCGGTTCTACTCGTGTTATTTCCCTCTAATGGACTTCCACCCACACCACTAAGGGTGCTCCTTTTCCATGCTGTTAGGGGTTGAAATTATACTCATATAAGATCGGTAGAAACACTATCAATCTCTTTGACACTGAAAAATATTTATCTGGCTCGAATATCAGCCGTTTTAGCATGTATGAAATTTTCCACCCCCGTCCACACCCACTCCTGGGGGTTGTAGACATTTCTCACCCCAACAGTATTCGTCTCCTTGTCACAAAGAACACGTGTACGAAAATTGTTGAAATTTGCTCCTCGGGTGTAGATTTGTATAAGGAACATACACACACACACACACAGACATACATACACTCACTCATTTTTATTTATAAGATTCCGTTAGTTTCAATTTGTTTAAATTGTTAACTCTTTAATTTATAATCTTGATTGTTTCTTACTTATCAAACCCAGTAAAGACCCTGAGAAGAAGAGTATTAGATCTATTTGTTTGTAAAATATAAAAGTTTGTACTTTTCCTATAATGCCACAAATTATATAATAAAAAGAATTGGTTTGTAAATTTGGATTGAATTTGGCGTGCCAAAGTAGGGCTAATAAATTGTACCTTTAATGAATAAATTTGTTTTCAATAATTAATAATTTTTTAATAAGCATCCCTTTTAATCACTACAATATATATCGTTTAACAAATCTTATTAGCTTGTTCCGAAGTTTGTTAACTGCTGGGTGCAGTTACCTGGGCTCCCAAAATTGTATATATATATGCAAATAAGGATGCAACATTGTCAAAATCGTTACAATAATTTGTAATGAAAGGAAAGAAAGAAAGTTTGTGGTTTACCTGAAATTGAAGTTAGTTGATGGCATTCAAGACGGAAGGAAGTTCTACAAATTTTGGGAGGCATTAGCTTGTTTCCTTAGGAAACTGAGATGAATTCCAGCAGGCCATGGAATGTACATGTAATAAAAATCTTAATCCAATTACACCACAAAGCTTACCAGATACATAAACTACTTCACGTAGGTTAGGTGGAATTGATGTTCCATTATTCATCCAATCTTGAAATTTTGAAGTTGCTTCTTTGACAGTTTGTTTTACACCACACAAAATTGCTGATGCCAGAACATCAGAACGCATTAATCTAACCAAAACACAAGAAAATGAATCATTAATCAAAAGTACTTAGGTAATATAATATATAACAATGTTCTAAATCCCTGGTACTTTTTTTGATAGTTAAAAAATTGTATAAGGATGACTTCTATGTAAAAAATATTGAAATATCCATAAAATTTGGCAGGAGGTAGTATTGTTTTGTTGTTGAAAATGTGTTACTGTTTGAGACATCTATGAATCACAGTTCTATCAATTTTTTCTGAATACAAAGTTGTCATAATATCTAAACATAAATAAGATGGAATGAACTGTTTTCTTTACAACATATAGTTTTCAAACCATAAAATATACTTAAAATTGATATTCCATCAACTTATACTATTATCACCTGACACTTGGGTATAAGAAAATAAATACATTAGCCAATAAGTCTAAAAATTTATATTTAATGTATTTTTGATCTCAGCTTTAACTTGCAAGGAGGATGGTCTATGTAATTTCTAAATATTTTATAATTTATTTATAATATGGAATATTTTTGATTAGGAACGAGTTAATAACTTATACATAAAGAAGTAGCCAAAACATCAGACAAAATTAAGTGTTAAATAAATTACACACAAAAATTCTGCAATCCTTGTTATTTTTGCCAGGTGATTCACAATTGCAAGAATAACACTGCACAAATGTCAGGGTAAAATGAGCTCAAATGCAAATATAATAGCAAAGAGAAGTTAGCTATTGTTGTGTTTCATAGCTGCTATTAGCTTGCACATTAATTGGGGTTAATGTTAGATTTAATACAAAGCATAATTATGGAATGATACCTGGAGTTAACATCTAAAATATTAGCATTTTTCCAATCCAATGAAAGTTTTGAATTGAAACGTTTGGAGACTACAGAATGTTTGTCAAAGGGAAGTTTGATAATAAACATATGTTATTTGATATGGGTAACTAGTGGCCTTTTAGTTTGTCCAATGTAGCAGGAATCACATTCAGAGTAAGAGATTTTGTAAACTACACACCACTTGATATAGGTGTCCAAGTGGGTCCTTGTGGCTTTTTTTTTACCAAGAAGGAAAGTATTAATAGATCTGTAAATGATGGTTATTTGATATTTTAAAAAAATTAGATGAACTTGAGAAGTAAAAATTTGTCATAAGGGAAAATTAGGTAAAATTTTGATTGTATTTTGTTCAATTCAATATTTGATGAAGTTCCAAATACAGATGAATCATTATTTTTACTTCGTATAAGTCTTCATATTTATTAATTATTAAACTTGCCAATACATATAACATTTTTCATAATTATTGGATAATATATTCATTTCATCTTAAATATACTGATTTAAACTTATGAAACAAATTGTGTTGAATTGCTCAGATTGACAAAAATATCACACAAGTGTCTCATGTTTATTGATTTCATATAGGGTTTTTTATAGTGACAGGCTGAAGAATTTGTCAGTGTCAGGCATTGCAATATTAATATGCATCTCTATAAGCTCAGTGCAAACCCAAGAATTATTCCTTCAAATTATGAGAAAATTACAAAATTGAATAACTGTGAAAAGTTCTGCTATTTCAATGCTCTTTCAACAACAAAATGAAGGCAGGTTCTTTTTGGAATTGTATCACTTGATAAGAATATTTTATTATACATACATGTTAATTATATGCAGATGACCTGGTATAGTTGACAAAGAAAGAAATGCTGCAAGACATTTTGGACAAGCTAGTGGTAACAGGAAGGAAGTGTGGAATAGCAATTAAATAGAAATGTCCAAAGTAATGAAAATATCAAAGAAACCACAGCCCTTGCATATATTTGTGGGGAAAAAATTACAAAATATTGATCATTCAAGTACCTTGGAAGTCTTTAGACAAATGACGACTACAGCATGAATGAAATCATCTATCTCAATGGTCAAAACAACATTTACCAAGAAGAGCCCAACTAACAAGAAAATTCAATCTATAATTGTGGAAGAACATGGTACTACATCTGGAGCAGGATTTTGAAGAGGTGACTGGTGCATATTTGCTCATGAGCTACAGCACATAAATTAATTTAGGAAGATTAATTTTTCTTAATTTTAAGCACCTTCATATTAATTGTGTTTCAACAGTGTAAATTTCTGCTTCAATAATGAAGACTAATGCAGACTAGAATGACAAATCCACATGTGCAGTATTTATTTTCCCTCCCTAGCACCAACTGTAAAGCTCAAGAAACTGCCACTTCCTGGTGCTACCAAGCAATTAGCATGTAGAAACAATGTGAAGCAGTGCAATTACACAGAGAGGGGGCCACATCAAGTGGCATAACAACACAAACTAAATAAATTTCAACCTTTCAGTAATTAAATCTTGTAGTTTATATTTCAAAACAACAATTGTATAAGTATATTTTGGGAAGTATTTAAAAAATCAAAATCAAAGGTTATTTAAAGCAAAAAGAATACAATATTGCCATCAAGTGAGGCTTGTTCCAAAAATTATCTTTATTTACAATATGCTAGAAGGAAAATTTTTTCATGTTAGATTCATACTAAATTATTCGTTTTTAAAAATGAATGACAATTGGAAACTGTAGAGAGAATTAGAAATAAAGCATATGGGTCGGGTCAGAAAGTTGGTAACACTATCACTGTAGTAGAATTATTATTTTACAGATTTATCTTAGTGAAAATGGTTGGTTGTGGTGATGTAACACGTGGGCTGATACTGGTTTTGTATGGACCAAGAACATCGACATTAAGAAAGAGGGAGAAGTAGTATATAGAAAGTTTGAAATATGGTGTTGGAGAATAATTGAAAAAATGAAGGGGACACATTTATATATAAAATAGAATCTCAGCGCCTGCCATTAAAATGAGTTTTTAAAGATTTTTTTTTAGTCACACACTATGCAATGATTTTATACACTGCACATTACAAAAGATCAGCTGGTTTTCTTCTTTTCAGCCTTCTGGTACAGTGTTGATTTTCCAGGGGTTGTCTGACCACTTCATGCTTCCCAGCATACCTTTTTATTTATTCTGTTATGGTTGGAATCTGGAGATCCCTATGGATATCAGTATTTCAGCTACACCATAGATCATTCATGATGTTTCTTAACACTTCATTCTGAAGAGTTTGGATACATTTGATGTTTGTGTCACAAAAACAGCCCCAACAATGGATACCATAGAGCCACATTGGTTTCGGTATTTGATTGTAAATCAATAGTTTGTTGGAAATTGAAAGTTTAAAGTTTATTACAATTATCCAATAGTATTGTATATATTTTATGCTTAATTTATCTTTTTTCCTTAACATGCTCTTTCCACCAAAGTATGACACCCAGAATCACACCTAGGTACTTGGAGTTGTTCTCATAGGGCACAATAGTTCCATCTAAAGATGGTGAGTCTTTTGATTGTGTATTTGTAAAGATGAAATGGATAGACTTCTTCCTTCTCATTTACTATTATACACCATAGTTTAGCCCAGTCAGCTATTGCACTGCTGGCCACTTGTAGTCTTTTGGTTGACAAATTTCTGTCTTCTTTTACTGAAAATATTGTGGTGTCATCTATTGTGTAGCCACCTCAGTTCCTTACAATTTTGGGATAACACTAGTGTATAACAAGTAGAACATAAGACACAGGATGCAACCTTGGGTCACTCCCACTCATACCTCTATCAGATCTGAGTATTTATCTTCTTGAAGAAAAATTTCTCGGGTTTCCAACCGGGTAAAACAGCGATTGTAACGTGACGTTTCGACGACCAAATGCATTGCCGTCATCTTCTAGGCGAAGTGTTGGGACTATCAAGTTCGGGAGTATATATACCCCTTGTGCCCTACGGGTGGGCCAATCAGGTGGTATCTGGAACGGGACAATCAGACGCCGTGACCTTTGGCCGGTGTGCGGCGCGGTTATATCCTTTCCGTCTACCAAATCTGCACGCGGCGGAGGGGCCTGTCTCTTTCCACGTATCAGTTTTAGGGCCGGATCCCATGTTCGGGCCAACTGGAACCCCGTGTCTCGATTTAGGAGGTTCTGTTGTATCCTAATTTCAATGGCTTCTTGGAGCACACTGACCCAATAACCTTTTACATCCCTCAGTGTATTGATTTCCCCGTAGTTGATATTGTGTCCGGTTTCCAAGGCATGTTCCGCAATGGCGGACTTTTGGGGTTGTTTTAATTTAAGAAGTCTGGCATGTTCGACACATCTCTCCTATACTGTTCGAATAGTTTCTCCTATGTAGATCTTGTCACATTCACAGGGAATACTGTACACTCCGTCCTAAGTCCGATGTCGTTCTTAATCGAGCCAAACATTTCCCTTATTTTGGCTTGCGGGAAGAATACCGCCTTAATTTTATTTTTGTTCAAAATTCGTCCAATTCAGTTTGTGGTACTACCAGCAAGGGGAAGGAAGGCAGAGTTGACGAAATTTTCCTCCCTTTCGTGGTTTTGTCCTTCCTCTTCTGGGTGAAAGCCCTCTTTATCTGCATCACATTGTATCCATTGAGTCGAAATACAGACTTAAGCTGTTCCAACTCCTGCGGGAGACTTCCAATGTAGAATATTCTTTGCATAGAGACACAGATCGGTGTGAGTAGGCTTCCTATATACAGAATGACCCAGTTTCCCATCCTGTTTTTTCCCAATCAATACGTCTAGAAAGGGAAGAGTGCCGTCCTTCTCAATTTCCATTGTGAATTTTATATTTGGATGTAAATCATTCAGGTGATGAAGAAAGGTGTTCAGTTCTTCAGTCCCATATTGCCATACAACAAAAGTGTCATCAACGTAGCGGAATAAATTTTTGAGCCTTAAGGGAGCACTATCTAGTGGTACGTCCTCGAAGTGCTCCATATAGAAGGGAGAACCCATGACATTGGTCGGGTGTGAATATATTTGCCAGATACTCAGCAAATAAGTCTGCTTTGTGTTTCTTCTCTCTGGTCCATAGTCCATTGTTGTTCCTAATAAGTGAAGTGGAGACTGTGGGTCTCTTAATCTTCTTGGTTGCCTTCCAGAGTAAATAAATGCGTTCTTCATATGGGGATAATTCTTGTAAATAGAAGTTTACAGATTATTCATTAAGCTTTTGTATTTCTCTTCAGAGTTGTGTTGTTAAGAATCGTCATTGATCTCTCTAGGGCAACACTCCATATGAAGCATATTGAGGAAAAGCAAGCATGTCTTATCCGGATGGAACAGAAAACAAAACTCCCAAGTGTCAAAACTCATAAAACTGTCATGTCAAAGAGTAAATGGCTAAGAACAAGCAAATACATTCAATTTTCTCGAACACTCTCTTCCTCCAATTGTATTAATTGTTAGCAAGTCATCCCCACAGCTTCATGCAAGCAAGTAAACACTTGTTTACCTAACGGCTTAGTAAAAAAATCTGCAAGTTGCTTCCTGGAATGTACGTGTTCCACTATTACAGTACCTGCCAACACGCATTCCACTATATTTACTTCTTTTGTAGAATTGCGGATTCTTTGTCAACTTGATGGCACTTTCATTATCAGCACGTAACACTGGGTATCAATTTTTACTCGTAACTCCCGCAAAAGTCGCACCAACCACAACAATTCCTTCACTTGCAGCGACGTATTCCGCCTAGGTCGTTGATAATGCCACAAACTTCTGCCGCTGACTCGACCGTTGAGCATAGTCACGAAGTCCTTGGTGGTACGCTTCGTCCGCACGTCGCCAGCGAAGTCCGCGTCGGTGACCGCCTCCGGTACCAGGTTGCTCTCGCGTTTGAAAAGAATTCCGTGCGATGTTGTATCTCTTAAGTATCTCATTATACGTTTCAAGTCCGACCAATCTGAGAGTGTTGGTTTATCCATAACTCTTGAACATTTGATACCGGAAATGCGATATCAGGTCGGGTAGAACGGGCCAAGTAAATTAAGCAGCCCACAACGACTCAAAAAGGGACCGATTCTTTACATAATTTCGTATTATATGCGCAGGTGCTAACTTTATCAGACGGAGTGGTAACACAATTTGACTTATCCATATTGCAACAAGCGAGCATTTTTGAAGTATAAACTAACTGGTTCATAAATATTCAGTCTGGATGAGACTGTATTTGTATTCCAAGAAAACAGTCCAATGGGCCAACTGTTATGCATAATTCGGTCTTCAACTTATTTACAAAGACGTCGACATCAGACCGTCTTCCACGTAAATAGCTACTTCTTACTTTCGTTAACATGTATCTGATTTGCTTGCAACAAAACCATTATCTAACATGAATTAATCAAACCTTGAATCCCAACGCCGTGGTGATTGCGTAAGTCAATATAAGCTTCTAAGCAGCTTACACACACTGCCACTACCATGGACAAACCCGTCCGGCTGTTTTTTTCTTCTTTATGTTGCCATACAGCAAAGCCGTTTTGACATGAAACTACTTCAAGTGCAGCTTCTCACTGGCCGTCACTGCCAACACTGTACACACTGTGTGGTAGCGTGCCACAGGACTGAAGGTTTTGTCAAAGTCTATGCCAGCTCTCTGAGAAAAATCTTTTGCAACTAGGCGAGCTCTATACCTGTCAACAGAACCGTCAGCATTTAATTTCATACGTAGCACCCAGCGATTATCTATCACTCGCCAGCTTTTTGGCGACTCAACTGAATCCCATGTGCGCATATATTTGAAGGCCTGCATCTCTTCCTTCATTGCTTCATACGTGGAATCCGGCGTCGCCTTGGCATCAGCAAATGTCGTAGGAGGTTCTCAGATCTCAGCCAACATCATATCAGAAGCTAGAGCTGTTTGATTCTTGAATCCGACCTCAAAATCACCTGAAGTCTGCCAATCCGGCGCCCGGCGTTCGCGAGTAGTCCGTCGAAAAGCATTTATTTCGTTACCTTGCTTATTACTGCTTGGTTAGGGATCTCCGGTTAGGTCACAACTTATAGATCAAGAACATTAAAAATCCAGTTCAACTCTCTCCGGAACCAAATCTTCCCTCTTTGGTACAGTGCGTCATGCACTGTCCTACCCATTGGAATTATCATCGCAGCACGGACCTGCTTTAAGAGATTTTGTGCACATCCTTTCTGGCTTGAATTGCACATCATGTGTCTTTTCTTTTATATGGCACCCATACAAAATTTTTCATTGATACCCAATAAACGCCCTATGACGCTTTCAAATTAAACTTTGTGCGAAATTTGCTTAGGTACATATACATAGCATTCTGTACCAAACACAAGCAAATGATCCACCGACTTGAAAGACTGTCCAGACCAAACTTCGTACGACGATTTCATTAATACAGGGGTTTTACTTGTTCTGTTTAGTATATACATTGCCGTTTCACATGCATATCCTCACATATACTTAGGAAGATCTGTTGTCGACATCATAGCCCTAACCAGTTCAACAAGATGCCGATTTTCTTGTTCTACAGCACCATTCTGTTGGTTGTCGATGAGCACTGCCCCGTGCGCATCCATCGCAAAAGATCTTTGTAGCTTCGAAGTCGACGTGCACACCTGCCTCGCAGAGACGCTTACGTACGTGTCTTTTGTCCTGGTGACAAAACCGCTCGTGCCACAGCTGCAAAGTTTCTGCAGAAGTGCTGACTCTGGGAACTTTTACTTGCATTTCCAGCCAATATAAGCCATCCTTCCACTTACATGTTTCTTTCGGTAGATCGATGTTCGGAAAATAAGTGATAGGAAATGTCAGGAACATATAAGACTCCGTTAAGAGTACCATCATGCCAGTGACCGTCTACCAATAATGACACTGCCACTTTCCCAACACCGTAAACACTTAGTTTGTTTATTGACGACCGTAATTGAGCCAGGGACCGAGAATTTTGTATACTTCACAAAATAGTCTTTTTTGCGGTCATGTGATCCCGAATCAAGCACCAATTTATCACGTGCTGCAACTTTCATTTAACATTTGCTCACGCTTTGAACTGTCAGCATTGAGATAAACGCCCGACTTTCTTTTCCATCCGACTTTGTTTTATTTCTTGTGGAAGTGTTTCGAACTGTCTGACTTTTTGGAAAGTTCCGTTTCAGGTGGTTTCCGCCACATATGAAGCATTCCATGGGCAATCTGATTTAAAGTGATTTTCCCCACGCAAAAAAAGTTCACTTCCTTATCATTCCCATTCTTGAATGACGATCTAGGCTTGTGCTTACGAATGACAAAAGCACCTGGTCCAGGAGACACTGTCAGCCAAATTATCGTGCTCCATCGACTTTAATTGTTACAACAACATTGGGGTTATTCGATCGGAGTCTTTCAACGTTGACCAGACTGTTCTGACGTATTTATATCGTCACCGGCATTTCGCAGAATTCGATGCAAAACCCGCTTTGGCAATGCTGTAGACTTAACCCTTACAAGTTCCTCGTTCACATCGGCGAACAGGTTGGTCTTCTCTGGCTCCCGTCGTTTATCAAATAATTCGTCCATTAGAAGATCGAGGCGACGAGACTCTGTTTCTTCATACACAGAATGCAGTGTTGTCCACATCTCAACAGCCGACATCATACGACGTAAGGGGTGAACTATCGGCCCTGCGGCCACAGACACAAAAATTATAGATGCCGCCGTGTAGTTTTCACTCTGCCAGCTAATTTGTGCAGACGATGGCGCAGCTCCTTCCGGCGGTGTCGGACACGGCCACGTGTCGTTCACGATCTCGAACTGCCTCAAGCTGCAGTAGGTAAAGCTCAATCTGCCACATTCCGTTTTCCTAGTTACTCTGCCCTACTAGCTGTCGATCCTGTGCTTGTTTTCGTGACCCTCAGACATGGTTAGCTATCCGAAATACGAACGATGAAAAAACCAAGTGTTCTCCGACTACAGAATCCAAATTAACTTGTAACTGAACACTTCCCACCGATAATTAAACAATCTACATTTATCGGCAATTAACTACGAGTAGCGCAGTTGAAAGCGTGACTCTGCTCTATAATCCACTAAGGAAAAACAAGCATTTCCTATCCGGACAGAACAGAAAACAAAACATAACTGACTCCCAAGCGTCAAAACACATAAAACTGTCGCGGCAAAGAGTAAATCGCTAAGAACAATAAAATACATTCAATTTTCTCCAACAATGCACAGCTTCACACATATCTGCTCTGCTCGACAGTTTGTTCACAACTAAGTGCACGCACATAATCAGAAATGAAGAGGTTCTAAGAAGAAAAACAGGGGGATAAATCCATCTTAACTACAGTTCTTAAGAGAAAGGGAAACTGGATTTGGCACATCCTAAGGAGAAATTGTTTACTGCATGACATTATCGAAGGGTATATATAGCTGCAGTTCGAGGGTGCAAATAGAAGATATTGGGTGATAAAGGAAGAAGCTAAGGACAGGGCCATAATGAAAGCAAGTTCAAGGACCCATAGGCAAAAAAGCTAATATTATGTAAATTAAACATGTTTAACATACTTACTTTTTAAGGTGTGGCCCATTGTCTTCCCACCCCAGATATTCTGAAACAGGAACTAATAGGTTCCTCATGTATTCCAAAAATAATTTATATGCCTTTGTTTCAGACAATCGTTTGCTCCATGACTGAAAATGTTCCAGTGCTGTAGCCCAAGGAACATAATCCCTCTCTTTTAACAAATAGAGAGAGAGTTCCATTGGAATAGTTGCATTCAAAACTCCAGCTCTGAAATTTGAATACAGAAATTCTATACTTTGCTGAAGTTTGAAGAAAAAAAAAATATTTACAAACCTGCACAGAGTAAAGGCATCATCTATTAAACTAGCTCTATCTGCTGGACTAAAAACAGTGTGATTTTCATGAAGAGTTGATATTATAGACATCCATAAATTGTCATCATACATCACTCTATAAAATCCAGACTGATTCACATTGACTTTGATCCAATTCACATTAGATGCTACATCAAATTTAACTGAAAAAAATATAAAAACAAATTGCAAAAGGACAGGTGGTAGTGAATTTCACTTTACAAATTTATCATTTATCATCTATCATTAAGAAGCTTTTGTCCTTTATGGACACACACACGTGTATACTAAGAGGTGCAACCTCGGCAACTAACAGTTACATATCTATGATCGCCTTGTCTCTTCGCCCACTATCTCAAAGACATTACACTAAGCTGCTCAAGGTACCACAATACGCTAACAAAAATTATCCAATATCACTCCTCAGTTCCAGTTTTTACATTTATTAGTAAAATTTAACTATTCTGTCAAAAAAATAGATATAAATTAATTATTTTCCTAGCCATATTTTGATGATATTGTTCATATTATCTTAGGAATATAATACCAATATTTACATAATCACAGCAGCACATTCATATCATAATTGTAATACATATTCACATTTATATAGAGCTACATTGATCTATATGACCTTAGTGAATAGTGTTCATTGTACACAACGCACAACGTGTGTGTGTGTGTGTGTGTATATATATATATATTAGTAAGGATATGACATTGTCAAAAATAATTGTGATATTGGTATGGAAAGGAAAGAGAGATAGTTTGTTTGTGGCTTACCCTTCAAACTGAAGAACTATCTTCGGTTCCCTATGGCTACAATATACTTCAATTTCAGGTTAGCCACAAGCTGTCACTCTTTCCTTTCCATGCCATGCCAATATCACAATTATGTATATACACACACTTGTCTGATTATTAAACTTTATAAATTAAATATGAACATTTGTGACAGTTTCCTGGAATAATAATGAGAAAAGTAGCCAAATACAGACTAAAGATGTGTCATATAAACACCACACAAAGTTTCTGGAAACCTTATTCCTTTCTTCAGGTGCTAAGAAACCTAAAAAACACAAGGTTGTCAGAAAAGTTGTGTGGTATTTATATAATCATTTCTTTTGTCTGTATTTGGCTATTTTTCTCATTATTAGTTTCCTGAAATAGTTGCAAAATTAATTTGAATATGTGATTTGAATTTAAATTTTTATAGAATATATACCTGCCATTACTTTTTATTATATTTAATATATTATTATTATTATGCTTACATTAAGAATAAATTTAAAATGATTAATATTGCAAATAATAACTCCACTTAAATTTTTAAGCCATGACCTTAATTCTGTGTAATGCTAGTAAAATGTACATAAAGTGTCAAAAATATTAGGAATAATATAATTATGCTGGTTTAAAAGTTACCATCAGTTAAATTCATCCAAACATGTTGAATATCATTCAGCTGCACATCAGTGTAGAAGCTCAGTGGGACATACCACTTGTAGCCAAAAGCAGACATTGGCTCTTCAGACTGCAATTTTGTTTCATTCTCCAAATTAGCAGTTAGCAGAAATCGCTTCTGTGTAGCAATTATTGTGTCTCCTTTTCGAGTTACAGTGATTAAAGGAAATCCCATTTGCCTTGTCCAAGTGTCCATTATTGCCTGAAAAACATTTGGTTGAACATGTTCAATGCTTTTAAATTTAGTTTATTGGAATTGTGAATTTTATCAATTTTGATGAGGAAACATAAAACCAATACTGGTAAAGACCAAATTTTTTAAAAAAACTGGTCACAATCATTTATTAAAGTTCCCAATACAATTGGCATGGTTAACATAAATTTTCACAAAAAATATCATTCACACAACAAAACAAAATAATATCACATAAAATCATTTAAAGTCTCCCTTACATTTCATAGAGGAATTATGTGATGTTGCTTACTGAGTATTAACGAGCAACCAAATTTTTTTTTAACATTTACATCAGAGTTTAAACATACAAACTCTTGTTATCATCTGTGAGGTCTCTATGTAAATTTATGAATTAAGTTTCTTTCATAATAAACACATCAGCATGTTCAAATGAAGCATCTCAAATGAAGAGTTAGGAGGCCCAAAACGTTTATGTATACCTACCAACAATTTTATTAACTATCATAATAATTAAGACCAAATAATTAGGCACACTTACTCTTTCATTTTAGTACAAACAATAAATATTGCTATTTGTGATAAATAATAGTCATCAAATGACAAATAATTCCTATTAATAAAAGAAATAAACAATTTATACAAACATGCAAAACATTGCCGAATAATAAGACAGAGTCAATTTTAGAGGTATTATTATATTTGCTGTACTTGAAGACAACATTAAACTGTTAAAAGAAAAATATTCAAAATCCAAAAAGAACTAACCAAATTTTTTAATAGAATTAGCCATTTTTATTTGATTAAATGAGAAAATATGATATACATTAAAATGAACTTCTTGTAAATAATATTACAGCAAATAGTAAAAAATGTAATTTAATTTGTATGGTATTTTAATAATTTCTGTACAATTCATAACTCATTCCACACACACTATGCTCAGCTTGTCTATAGAGTCTATGGAATATGATGTATTATTAAATTCAGTTTTTTGTCTAGTTTGTATTTCACTAAAGGCACTATTTGAGATTACATTAATTTATAAAGGAAGGTTTCAAAATATATATTTTTCTTTTACAATAAAAGGCAGGCAGAAGGAGATTAAGTATTGATTGATAAATAAAATTGACTGTTTGCATATGTATGAGCATGTGTGTGTGTGTGTGTGTTTTCCACATTCAAATTTATACATGTGGAGAAAATTTTGCCAACTTTTGTACACATGTCATTGTGAACTGGAAATGAACACTGAGGGTAAGACACAACTACAACACCGAGGTGCAGGGGTGGAATTTTTCAAATATGCTAAAATGGCCAATATTTGTGATGAATAAATATTTATCAGGGTCAATGAGATTGATAGTGTTTCTGTTTGTGTAAAATTTCATCATGTAAGGGGACCATTTTGAGGGGGGTGCAGGGGTGTAATACTGTAAAAATTACATGAAAACAACCAAGATTGGTGTTGAATATGAGTTCAACATTCAGTACCTCAGTTTAGTTGTAGTTCTGCCCCTAGGAGTGGGGGGTGGAAGGGGAAAACAGTACAATCTTAAACAGCTACAACAAATTCTACCAAATTTTGTACACATACTACTTATGATATGAAACAAATACTGGATCAGTAAAACACCACCTATAGAAGTGGGAGTGGATTGGTTGGCATTTTAAAGATATTCTAAATTACAAGAAGCATTTTTAACTCTTAAAGTACTGAGACATTTTTGACACTCTCAAGGTACCAGGATAATTTGTGACAACTTTAAAGTACCTGGAGTATTTTAGACACTTTTAGGATATAGACAGAAGTAATTTTGTGCTTCTTAGGCTAAAGGGACTATTTCATATTCTCTTCATCTAATGAAAAAAAATTTGACTCACATAAGCTTCCAGGTATATTTTTGTCCCATTTAAGTTACCAAGAGTATTTTTGACTGTTTTAGATTAGTGAGAGTATTTTGGTGTCTCTTAAGGTACCTGGACTTTTTTCACTTGCCTGAGGTATTTGGAGTATTTGTAACTATTAAGGTATGGGGACTCTTTTTGACTCTCGAAACGTAATAAGTATATTTTTGTCATTCTTAAGTTACCACGATTCTGTTAACATACTAGGAGTGTTTTTAACTCTTAAGGGACCAAAAGTAAATTTGAGTCTATTATGTTACCGGTATTGAGTATTTTTCATTCTCTTAATAAATAGCAAATAATTTTGATTCTTTTAAGGTACTGGGAGTATGTTTTACTCCCAATTGTACCAAGAGTATTTTTGACATTCTATGGTACATGAAGAAATTTTGCCTTGCTTAGGGCACTGGGGGTATAGTTAACTCTTGTGTAGTTTTGACTGCATCAGGGTACAAAATATATTTTTAAGTCTGTTAGGGTACCAAGAATATTTTTGACACTCTTAAATTACCAAGAGTATTTTTATACTGGGGTATTGATGCTTGTATAAAGGCACCAATTTGCTTAGGGTGATGACAGTTCCTGGAGTATTTATGACAGTATTAGAATACTGGAATTATTGTTTTCTCTTTTTAAGATACCTATAAACTTTTTTTTTCTCTTTTAAGTTACAGGAATACTTTGATTATTTTATGCTACCAGGAGTAATTTTGACTCTCTTAAGGTACAAGGAGTATTTTTGTTTGTGTAAAAGTTCTGGGAGTATTTTTGACTATCTTAGGAGACAGTCTATTTTAGGTTCCCTAAATGTACCTGGAGTATTTTTGTCTCCCCTAAGATAATACTGGGAGAATTATTTTACTCTTAAGATGCTAGAAGAAATTTTGACTTTGTTAGGGTACCGGGGAAATCTTCATATCTCAAGGTACAATTATTTTTTACTCTATTAGGAAACGGAAAATATTTTTGAATTTCTTAGGCTACTGAGGGTATTTATTTTACTTCTTTAAGGAGCATAGTGCATTCTTACTCTATTCAGCACTAGGAGTATTTTTCACTCTCAAAGTCCCGGCAGTAGGGTAGCAGATGTATCTTATCTGGAAAGTTTTTTTCTGACTTCTCATGATACCAAGAGTATTGTATAAAGCAATACTGACAGTGTTTGGGGAAGTCAGGTTTGTTTGGGAGGGAATTTATATGCCAGCTTTTGTGGCCTGTATAACTAAGTTGTTAAATTTTCATAAATAACCTTGGATGGAGATGCATTCAAAATTGGTAGTGAATATGAGGGTTGGTGGTGGCATTTTGGAATAAATCTGGAAAACAGGATACGATTTCATGGGATTCGATGGCCTGAGCCCCCTATGCCGGCTGGTACACAGAATTGTGTAACACTCCTTACTGAAGAAAGAGGCCGAAAGCCTCCGAAAATTTGAAGAACAACCTTTGGTTCACTATGGCTACACCGTACTTCATTTTCAGGTAAGCCAAAAGCTATCTCTCTATCTTTCCATATCAATATTGCAATTCCGGCCAGTGCACGGAATGAAGACGGAGGCTGAGAGCCTCTGAAAATTTGAAGAACAACCTTCAGTTCCTTATGGCGACACAGCACTTCACTTTCAGGTAAGCCACAACCTATCTCTCTTTCCTTTCCATACCAATATTGCAATTATATTTGACAATGTCACATCCTTACTAATATCATATATATATAGTAATGCCAATTAATTAATCAATTAATTTGAATTGTTTAGCAAAAAGTTTGTATTACAGCAAGTGCGATTCGAGCGACAATGAGTGGTGAGCTCTGTTCCTATTATTGAGAGTGCAGAATGGCGTTTACGCGTGCTAAAGCATAGTCAGTTGGTCGTTGTGGTCTGGATTGTACAGAGGTTAAACATCGTCGAGCATAGTATAATAAAGTTGGTGAATCATTGGATTATAGAAGTGGCCAACGGTGAAAACGTTGCAGAGAACAGTCTTTATAAAATTGAGCAGAGTAAAACATTCACCGAGGTATTGCAATGTGAATATTGTTAAGTAATACCAGTTTCGTCAAAATAGAACTTTGTACAATCTTCGTGGAGGAATTGTTGCAGAATAACATTGGTAAATTATTATGGAGTGGAGCAGTCAACAGAATACAGCCAATCTTGCCAAATTTTAAAGTGAGGTGTAGAATCAGTGAAAACCAAGGCCTGATATTAAATAATTAAAGAGTGTAAAAGTGTCTGAACGAGGTAAAATTGATTGTTCTGGTACCAGACCAATGGTCCGTAAGTAACATAATTTTGTACAATATTGTAAACGCAAATTAAAGGATAAAGTCAGATTTCATTAACCAAAGTTAATTTCTTTACTTTTTAATTTATTTCATTCTATCGACATATTGTTTAGGTAAATTATAAACTGTTTTGTTAATAAGATTTTAAATCTTTTTTTTTGTGTTCATTATCAAACCCAATGGAGGCCCTGAGAGAACAGATCTCAAATTTTCTGGAAAAGAAAGGTTACTTGTCAATTAAATTAGAACAAATTTAATTGCAAACGAAGTTAAACTAAAAAGATTAACTCTAATTAACAAACTTTTTTATCAATAAGAAGAGAACGAAATCTGACGGCTATATTTTAATCAGGTTTACATACTTAGTTGTTTGTAAATTGTACTCACGTCTGCCCAGCATACCAGAATACCTTTAATTGTCAAAACACTATGGCGGGTTTTACACTGCTTCTAACCACAGATTCTAAATCAATATTTTTACATCAAAATCAGGAACCCGGATGAACCTTCGTCTTCTGTGTAGACCTACTTGCATTGGGTGACTTCTGCTAACTCTGCTCAGCTATGTGCACAAAAACTGTTTTGTGCTTAGCAGGTTTCGTCGTTATGCTCTAGTGAATGTTCTATCTTGAGCAAAATGTTCAGGGACCAATCAACTCTGTTGAATGCCAATTCTCAATATTTCGCTGCAACTTTATTTCACCATATCATAATGCGACCTGCTCTATCGTTCTCCAATTAACAGTTACCATTCGACGACGTCCCACCGCAAACTTTATCTCGTCAAACCTTGCAACCTGAACTTCTCAATATCTTAATGCGATCAGCCTCTGACCAAACCTTCCAGCCAACTGACTCCCGTCTCGCAATTTTATCATGCATACGCCATTTTGTGGGCCTTCCGACAAAGGAAACAATGCTTGGCTTGTCTATTGTTGTTCTGTTCTGGACCGACGCCACAAAGGATTTCTCTAACAATTTAGATTTTCAAATTCACAATAAATTCTTAATTAATTGGCATTACAATATATATATATATATATATATATATATATATATATATATGTATATACTTACACAAATAAAACACGTAAGGAAAATGTGAAAGGTCAAATTAACTAACTAATTTGCATACGAACGAGAGGCAGGGTTACTGACTTACCATAAATGAACAGTTGGTCCCGTTAGGCTGTGCAGAAATAAAAAACTAAATTTTCACGGACCTGAGCCTTCATCAAGATCAACATGGTAGGTTTGAACTGGTGCCAACTGAGGCACAAAATATATATGAAAAACAAAAATTTGTATAATAATAATTGTAAATACTGGAAAATTATTCCACTACTGATACCTTTACTTCCAAAGATTGATTAGCATTTTTGCTCAAAACATTCCATAAATCTTTTGTTTCTGCATTTCCAAATTTATGGGTATTCAAGTAGTCATTCAAACCATTTCTAAGAACATCTAGATGAAGAAATTTTTCCAGCATATGTAAAATTGAAGCACCCTGCAAAAAAATTGGAAAGAAAATATTAATTAGTAATTCTTGACTAAAGTAAATAGTTAATAGAAGTCAATATATAATATATACTATACATTATTACTTTTACTGAGAACTAAAACAATAAATAAAAATAATCAATATTAATGGCAGCTCATACCAAATTTTACTTTTACATTTCCAAAACTAAAATATTTTGAAATAAGTATAATTTTCAATGGAAATTGTATGTGTTTAATTATTTCAGAACTACCTTGCTGTATGAGATTGTATCAAAAATGGCCTCAATTTCCATTGGATCATGAACGTCCACAGATATAGGGTGACTGCTCGCAAGTGCATCAAGATTTAATGCTGGTTGGGTTTTATCAAGAATAAATTGCTCCATCATTTTCCAACCAGGCATTACATGATCTACTCCAAGATATTCCAAAAAGCTTGCAAAACCTTCATTTAACCAAAGATCATTCCACCATTTCATTGTGACTAAATTGCCAAACCACTAGAAAATAAATGTAGGTTTTAAATAACAAAACTTTACAACAATCATTAAACAACATTTTTAATAATCAAATATATTCAGTATAAATTGCTTTCTCCAATACAATATATAGTGCCATGGTTACATTTTGTTGGTAAATGGTGAACAAGAGTAGGCATGTGCTAATCAGCAGATGTGTGACAATTTTTGTGATGGGATTGTGCATTATTGAAGTATAGAGTAGACATGTTATCTAATCCTGTAAAAAGGATGTGACAGGCACCAGAAGGAGTATAAGGACTAGAATGTCAAAAATGTTGGGTGGTTACCGGAAGATTACTTTCTGGAAGTATTGTAGGAAGAATTTTTTAGATTGGTTTGTAGCCCTCAAGTGAAGATTTTATACATTTTGTATTATATATTTATATATAGTAATTGATATAGAAATTTATATATTAGTAAAAGAAGAAAAGTAAGTTTGGTTGGGAAGCAACAGTTTTCTGTTTTGTGAATTATTATCTTTGGAGACAGGGGAGATGGAGGGTATGTAATAAATGGAAATTTATGGAATTTAATGAAATATATTTTGAATTTTGAGTGAATCAAAAATATTCATAACTGAGTGAGTAAAGAGAGTCTAATACTTCTACGAAAAACTATAAAGTAAAGTAATAATTTTGGTTTTGATAATTTTGCATAACCAAATAAAATATTATAGTACCGAGTTTCCCAGTGGTGTAGTAACTGAAGAAGATTAGTTACTTCCACAATATATATATATATATACCTCCCGGTGGCCGAGATGGTTAAGGTGTCTGTGTACTAAGCAGAATACGTGGGTTCAAGTCCCGCCTGGGTCAAATATTTTCAGTCTTTCCTTCTTCTTCCATCCTTCTCTCTGCTTTGAACATATGCTTTTCTATGTGCGTAATTCTTCACCCGAGCATATGAATTCACATAAAGCGCAATCCTCCTATTTCTCCTATTTATTTCTATCCTTCCTCACTATCCAAGTTTGAATGTGAATTAGTTCCTTAATGGATTCTCCTAATATTGTATTTATTCCTTAATGGAGGCTCCTAATACTTCATTCCCTCTACTCTATCCATTCCTCCACTAAAAACGATTAATTGTCCACAATAAGACTGTCTATATTTGCCTGGTCAGGAACTTGACCCGGTGGCCGAGATGGTTAAGGCGTCTGTGTACTAAGCAGAATACGTGGGTTCAAGTCCCGCCTGGGTCAAATATTTTCAGTCTTTCCTTCTTCTTCCATCCTTCTCTCTGCTTTGAACATATGCTTTTCTATGTGCGTAATTCTTCGCCCGAGCATATGAATTCACATAAAGCGCAATCCTCCTATTTCTCCTATTTATTTCTATCCTTCCTCACTATCCAAGTTTGAATGTGAATTAGTTCCTTAATGGATTCTCCTAATATTGTATATATTGTAACCTGATTACCCTTGCGGGATGTCAGAACACAAAAATTGTGTGGGTTCAGCTCCCAACTTGCTGGCAAAGGGCTCGATTAAAAGAACACATGTAAAAATCTAGGTCATTTATTAATACAATTTTAATGCAAGTTGGAAGCTCGCGAATCACTACTGATGTGCGTATACATTAGTTGATTACATACGAATTCCTGGAGGTGTGCTCGGCGTCTGGATGCAGGAACACTCGCTGGCGTCACCATCCAACACTTCCCGGCTCCACATTTTTCCACTTTCATACACGATCGCCGTCTCTCCAGTCCCGCTAGTCAACCACTACTGTCCCTTCTTGCCATCCAGCTATTGTCCGCCCTTACCTAAAAACCAGGTCATCCCCCTTCCACAGCGGTCATCCCTCGTGCTGTACAGTTTTTCGGGGAAACACTATTCTTTCACGTTACAATATATATATATATATATATAAATATATATATATCAATTCCATTCTCCGCCTATCATACACTGAACTGCAATCCAACCCTGAACTAAAAACCATCCTCACAAGTATACCCCCCCACCTGCCCAAGGGTTGCCTTCGGACGCCCACCCAACCTTCAAAATTTACTTGTCCCGCGTGCAAAACCCACACCCTCACCTGCCCACCCTTGCCGGGTTGCAAACCTTGTGGAAGGAACAGATGCCATGTCTGCCCTATCTTACAGCCCACCACAACCTTTCAGAATCATACAAAAATATTCAAAATCAAAGAAAATATCACCTGCCTCTCACCCCGTACCATCTACCAAATTAACTGCAGACTCTGCCCTGCATTCTATATAGCCCAAACAAAAAGATCTCTCCCTGAACAAATAGCCAACCACCGAAGCACTGTCAAACTTTCTAAAATTCAATTCCGAGTAGCTGCTCACGCCCAAAGCCTCAATATAAACAATTTCGACCAATACTTCACTCTCACCATCCTTAAAGCTCTACCCCCCGATTCATCAGAGGCAAAACTCCATCTGTGGGAACTCTCTTTCCAACATGTCTTGCAGTCCAGGCCAAGCCCTGGACTCACCATCCTGTAAATAGTGCCCTTACTACCTGCCATCCCCACTTTCACGAGACCATGTCAGTAGGTATGAGCATGCTAATGTATGTATGTGTATGCATACATGTGTGTGTGTGTGTGTATGACTGTGCATGTTTATGTGTATATGTATGTTTAAGCATATATGTATTTATAGGGTGCTTTGTATGAATGATCACTATCTGAACCTTTCCTATGCCACAACCTTCCCTTGAGAGAGAAAGTTAGTGGCCTGGTGGGGTGTTAATTGTTTATGGGCTACCAGCCATGCGGCGATCAAAACTCCGCAGTCCGCAGCCGGCCGGTGCACAGAATGGTGTAACACTCCTTCCTGAAGAAGGAGGCTGAGAGCCTCCGAAACTGTGAAGAATTACCTTCAGTTCCTTATGGCGACACCGCACTTCACTTTCAGGTAAGCCACAACCTATCTCTCTGTCCTCTCCAAACCAATATTGCAATTATATATATATATATATATATATATATATATATATATATATATATGTGTGTGTGTGTGTGTATATATATTGTAATAAGTGATTTAAACATTTATACTATTTGTCTTGTCATGGGAATGTTGGAGGTAACATTTGCACACGGCCGGTTTTTGGGACCAAGTTACGTCAACAGGAAGTGGGTTTTGCCAGGGACGCCTGGTCAGGTCATTTTCTGACCGTCGGGGTGAATGTGCTCGGACAAAGGTGACCGTGGCTGGTCACAGCTGTGGCGGATATAGAAAAAGGAAGTCGGGTCCTGGACGTCGAAGGAGAAGCTGTGGGCCAGGAGATGGGACAGTTGTTACCCAACATTCGGCTTGTCGGCAAGCAAAGCCGACGTCTCTGACCGGAGTAGTGTTGTGCAGACGAGTCGCGTCCTGGAAGGCAGGAGAGCGGGGGTCGTTGGTTCCGGGTGAACTATAAGGGACGAACACGTCGGAGATTCTGGTGCGGAGGTTCTTGGAGGAGAGGACCGGGAGTTGCGGAGCTTCAATAGGAAGAAAGGTCAGAACTGTGTGCTGGCTGGGCACATGTATATATTGCCATATCTGACAATCATCCATTGGTGTGCTAGCATGTGCACATGCAAAATTACAGGCTTAGGTTCAAGTCCCACTCACAAAAACCATGTTTATTTATTTACTTTGTTTAATTTTCAGTTATAGAAGTTTCTTTTACTAGAATGTGCTGTACTACAATATTCCATGACTGTATAAATAGTATTGGATCTCAAAGCAGAGGTAGTCTTTTCACAGAGTGCATTTCTGTACAGTACTCTAGCACTTTAGTAAATGCCAAAAACTACTAACAGCTTGTGTTTCTGATTCACCTAAACCTCTCAATATATGTTGTTTCTGGTGGAGGCACCACATACAGTCAACACAAACAGCTCAAATCATACAGAGAGAAAGCTGCAGGCTCTAAGGTTTGAGTCTGGAAGTATCGCCCTATTTTAAACCCATACAAAGTACAAAACAACCCGAGGAAAGAATTGTACCAGCATACACTGCCTTTCAGCAGCACATCAGGAATCCCAATATCTTTACTGGAGATGCCAGACATGAATTAGGAAAATGGCTCAAGGGTTATCAATGAGTCACAAAGTTTAATAAATGGGATGACACAGAGTGCCTGGCCAATGCCTATTGCTACCTCGATGGAACCACAATACAATGGTTTGAGAATGTAGAAGGAAGATTGTCAGTTGGTTCACTTTGCCAAAATTAAGAAAGTGTTTGGAAACACTGAGTAACATGTGCATCAGGGCACAGAAGAACTAAACAACCATGCTCAGATAAGTGGTGAGAACCAAGTCATACATACAAAGCATCCTGGGATTGTACAAAACAATTAACCCAAAAATGGGGTGGAAAAATATTAGCACATTTGATGAAAGGTGTTGTATCAAACACAGACCATCTTGTTAAAGGATGTTTTTCCAACTGATGAGTTCATCAAGCACTGTAAGCACATTGAAGAGATCAATGAGAAAAGGATCAGAAAAATGAAGTTTGAGAGGCTCCTAAATGTCATTACCGTGGCCTTTTTAAGGGGGATAAAATGATTATTATGTTTATTGACCAAAAAATCTCAGAAATTGTCCAAGAGGAAATAGAGCAGGTCTTGGCTCCAATCACAATACTTACACTATCTTGGAGAAAAGTTGACATATCTGGGCTTATGTTTAGGAACAAAGTTTTTGCTCAGAAAGAACCTGCTAACATCATTAGGAAAACTGACTGGCGATCCACCAGTTGAAGGACAACTACCAATTCCTCTCCAGCCAACACGCCGTTTCAGTGTATTGGAATTGACTTTCTGGAAGATTCCTGACATCATTAAGGGGAACAAGTGGATTTTATGCACAGACACTCATACTAAACTCAGTATGCTGTTATGAAAGCTGTGTCAATGGATGAAGCTTCCAACATTGCACTCATTGAAGAAGAAATAGTGCTTGGGCATGAAGCTTGAAAAACTCTAATTACAGACCTAGTGATGGTATATCAGTTTATCCTAATACTAGAGATAAATAGACTGTGTGAAATAACACACTGAATAAAGCCTAATTACCATCCTCAAATAAACGGACTTACTGAGAGGTTAAATAAAACATTGGCCAGCATGTTGACCATGTACGTCAATGTTGATCAGAAGAACTGGGACAAAGTACTTCCAATTGTGTCATTTGCCTACAGTACTGCGAAGCAAGTAACTACAGGATTCATGTAATTCTTCCTGGCGCATGGTCATGAGACAGAGACAGACACTTCCATTGATCAATTAGGACGAGACCCAAAGAGGCATACCAACTAGCCTGTATATGTACTTTACAAGCTCAAGTAAAGGACCAACAACAATGACACAAGAGATTGTACTATGTTCTAAAATGTTTATCATATATCACATATGTAGTCGAGGATTATGATCCTCAGTCTAATTTCATGTATATGAAACACCATTCACATACTACAGATGAAGCGTTACCACAAACCTGATCCTCAAAGGAATAAAACCAAAAGCAACCTGACAATGATGTGAAATCACACAGAATGGATGATACAGTGACTACCAGCCCAGTCCATAGAATAACCTTACAGAGGGCGAACAACACAATAAAGGGGACACAGATCTAACAGTAAGATGTTGTTTTTGCAAATGGAGGGAGTAATTCCACATCTGACAGTCTGCAGGTACAAAATACAAAGTAGGGAACAAAAAATAATACAACACTGTGCCTATACATTAAAACAAAAAAAACAGCACAAGGTAGATTAGAAATATTATGTAGACATGAAGTATAGCAAAAAAGGCAGTTGTTGGAAGGTGTTTTGATAAACCAACACAAAGGGAAACAATGAATATGAGAAATGAGGTAGGTGTAATGGGAACAACATATGATAATGTTCTGGGAATATTATAGTTTTTGGTCTAATTCAAAATATTCACACACACTCACTCACTCACTCACACTCACACACACACACACACACACACACACACACACATATATATATATATATATATATATATATATATATATTTCAGTCTTTCCTTCTTCTTCCATCCTTCTCTTTGCTTTGAACATATGATTTTCTATGTGCGTAATTCTTCGCCCGAGCATATGAATTCACATAAAGCGCAATCCTCCTATTTATTTCTATCCTTCCTCACTATCCAAGTTTGAATGTGACTTTGTCACCAATTAGTTCCAATTCCTTAATGGATTCTCCTAATATATATATATATAACTTAGTGAATATGTGACAATGCCAAATTAAATAACACATTTTGATAGGAAAGAGAGACAGCGATATTGCTTTACATGAAATCAAGAGTTGGTTGTGTCAGCTGAGAAAAATAGAGCAAATTCTCAAGGGCTTGAGCACCCTTCATCAGGAAGGAAGGTTTGAACTATACGCCAGCCAGGCAAATGGTGTGTGACCCTTTTTTTAATACATATTGTATTGTAGTATTACTTTGGCAGCTTGAATCTAAACAATGGGTCAAGTACACATTTGTAATTGTTGGTACATTTTGGAGGCAGTCTCTCTGGTGGGAGCTCGGAAGGAATGGAACAGTGACGAAGTTTGTACTGTATGCCATATGACGATGCTGTTGTTGATAAAATTACATCTTGAGTAAAATATTATGTCTCATGTTTAGTCAAATAAAGTTACTAAAGTAATATAAAGATTGGTTATTTATATGTTAAAAACTAACCTGGCACCCAGAATTGATGTACTGTAAGATTTGTACAAGTATTGAATATGAAGCAGAGCTGGCAAAATTTGGAGTACAGTAAGTTGCCCTTACATTTAGCATCAAGCTACAAATATGACCAATCTTCTACAATATATATGATAAAATATATATTATAATTTATTTATTTAATATAATAATAATTTTATTTTTTAAATTTCAAGGATTTTAATTATTAAATGACAAAGTCACATTTGATGATTGAAGTGTATGCTTTCTTCAGAGTGTTTTCTCAATATTTGTCATATATTTCTATCTTTCCTCACTACCCAATAATTATATATATACACAATACTTGAATTAATATGATAAATAAACATATTAAGTAAATAAGTTTAATTACTTGGTGTGCAAGTTCATGAGCGACAACAATGGCAACCCATTGGTGAGCCGTTGCAGATGTTTCTTGGGGATCATATAATATTGACGTCTCTCTATAAGTTATTAAACCCCAATTTTCCATGGCACCAGCAGCAAAGTCCGGAATGGCAATTAGATCTGTAATTAAAATTGTGAAGCAATTTTGTAAAACAAATGTTTCTTTCTTAGTTTTTATGATAATACTGTGGTATTTATACACTGACCTTGTTTTGGTAGTGGATATTCAACACCAAAAAATTCTTCATAGTAATCCATAATGTCTGTAGCAGTTTTTAAAGCAAAATGTGCTTGGGGGAGCATATCTTTTGGAGCATACACAGATACATTAATTTTTCTTGATAAAGTTTGACTTGAAATATAAACATAGTCACAAACCACAAATGCAACTAAGTATGTGCTCATTTGAACAGATTCATAGAAATCATCTCGTAGCTGAGGGAGGAGAAAAATAAATATACAGTATTATCATCACTGAAAAATATATTTACAATAGCAAATTTATATATACCAATCCTGTTCCCATATAAAATCCAGCATCTTCTGTACTTTTTACAGGCATGTTGAATAGAGCTATATGAAATCGGTCCCTAAAAATGGACATCTTAAACCGTGCTTTAAACTGTGGTTCATCAAAGCAGGGGAATGCTGACCTAGCATATGTAGGTTCAAAATGTGTTGTGGCTAAATACCTAGATACAAAACAATGAGAGAAAATTAAAAATTTTAATAATAACCACTCACCCAATTTTATTAAAAATATATACCATAAATATAAAACCAGATATATATTACTTTTTTTCTCCTTCTTTAGTGATATAGCTGCTGAGGTAGAACCCTTCCAGTTCTTGAGAAAGTCTAGAAGTGAATCGAAGACTAAGAGTATAGTTTCCTCTTCTTCTGAATTTGTCTTTTATTTCCAAATACATTTGTTGGGCATGGGGATACTCTAATAAACGAGTAATTATTAATTCCTGGCCTCTTCCATTCTGCACTGTCTACCACAATAAATAAGCATATATTAAACAAATTTAATTTAAATTTAGTGTACCTAAATATGTCAATATGTTTAAAAATATTCAAACTGTTAAATGAACATTTTATTTAAATGCTGCTGAAGCTTGAAAGTGTCTATTTTTTCCAAGTTTATTACTCAGTACTGGCCTATACTAGTTATATAGATTATGAAATCTATGGACATAATTCATTAACAAATATATGAGAATGAAATGATTAGTTTACAACATATATTACATTAAACATATGATGTTATAAGTATATAAACTTTCAGTTGTATTTATAATCTGTTCAATAAAAAAGGTTTTATGGGTATTTTGAATGAGTATACCATTTTAAGGATTTGTATAAGTATTGTTAATTTTGGAAATATTGTCTCACAGTTTTATACTAAGACAGCATAAAGTACACCAATGCAAGATGTTGATGAATGAATCCTTTGATACTTACAGTGCACCTACCCCATTTTTTTCTGTTAATCAAAGGGTGTAATAGTTCATTGCATCTCTTCAAATTGTGAAAACATTGATTTGATATGAAAATAGCCTTTCAACAGCTCAGCCAACAGGATACCACACAAGTTCAATAGTACATAGGAACCAGGATTTATTCAGTTGCCAATTTTGTAACCAAAATAAAGTTATATAATGATTTCTTAAATAAAATTCTGCACTGATCATCATGTGATGAAATTCTGTGAATTTTTTTAATAATTCTTGAATTTACTTTTTGACTTATTCTCATATTTAATAATATTTTTGGAATAGCATGACTCATAAGAAATGAGCTCTTTCTAGTGACAACTAACAATACTAAATTTCATATAAACTACCATCTTTCTTCCTCCTTCCTCCCTCAAGGCGCCACCTTATCACGGTAAGAAAATTTGTGAGCACTTCATGACCCTTATGGCTAAGCTTCGGGGAGATCAAGATCCTTGAAGAACTATTCGAGACATAGGTTGAAAGACAGGAGCCAGTCAAAGAATAGTCTATAGTCCTCCACAAAAATTAAATAATATATTTTGTTACAGAATCTGTGTAGATGAGTCACATGAGGTTAAGGATGGAGGAATGTTGCACTACGGCAGGAGTCGAGTAGGACTAGCTTAGTGGTCAGAGCAACACCCTGTAAGCAGAAGGTCCTGGGTTCATTTCCCAGTCTGGCTGACATTTTGCAGTCCATATTCCTTAAAATAAACTGAAGTTATGGAGATTCATTTTACCCAAGTGGATATTAATAATTTGTTCAATTTTGGCATTCCAGTATAAAAGTTGATTCCTGTTTGTTAAAACGAGTTTCTGGAAGCAGGCAGACGATGAAGACTACTGAAAAATTCTTCTTTGCTAAGAGTACAATTAAAAATAGATGTTTGAATGTGAAAACATTATATGAAAGTGTAGAGTGGCCCAGGAGTCAGAAACAGAAAGATATGGTATAGATATTCCAGGACTGAGTGAAACAAGATGGAATACAAGTGTGAAAAGGTGGGATCTGAGAATTATGTGCAAGAAGGTATAATCAGAAAAATTTCAGAATCTAAAATAATTTTTTCTGACTTTTGTCTATTAAATGAGTTATGTATTGGATGAACTTTATTTAAACACAGAGACACTCATAAAGCTAGTTTCATATCTCCAGCTAAAAATACAAGGAGATAAATTGATCAAATCACTGTTACCAAAAAAATGAGAGATCTTTATTGGATGTTAAAAGTTGTGAGAGGGACTGATGCAAACTCTTACCATTTCTTAGTTGTTGGAAAAATAAGAATGAAATCAAAAAATGTGAGGCAAAGAGCAGTAAAACAAAATTTAATGTTTTTAATGGTAAAAATTGGAACAGTAAATGAAGCAATTAAACTGAATCTTCAAAACCAATTTCGGGCTTTGAGTATAATTGAAGTCATGGATATTATTGTATGGAGGAATAAACACAAAGAGGCAGCTGAGAAAGAGTCAGAGGAAAAAGTTTTAAGATGAGAAGTGAATTTTAGGAAAGACAAAAAGTCTCTTAGCAAATAGGAACAAGGCAAAATTAAATAAGTGTTCAGTTATTGGAAAATTATAAGTTTAAAATAAGGAATGTCAGATGAGTGTTTATGATAGGAAAAATATATTGATGATCTTACAACTTCAGCTGAAGAGACTTCTAGAAAAAACAATACAAAAAAAAATTAGGACACCACATGCAAATTAATGGGTAAGATAAATAATCAAGAAACCAGTTAAAAATAAAGATTGACTCATCTTTTAATCTGTGATTTTCAGTCCACAGTTAATAAACCTAATACAGAAGAAATCCCTAACAAACAAATATTTAAACAAATAAAGTTCCAAATATAAAAATTTGATGTGTTGCAAACAATGAAATTTTTGAAAAGTGTGGAAAGCTTTGGGCAATGATAGCTTACTGGTAAAATTCTCAAGGAGAGTTCACAGACTGAAACTAACATTTTTATTGACCTGTTTAACAAAATTATGAAAAAGGAAGATTGGGTGAAGTATGGGATGAGGGCTTGCTGATTCAATTGCAGGAAAAAAAATGCATTGTGACAATCAGAGAGGAATCAGTTTTGTTAAATGTCTAGTAAAATTTTTATGAGAAGAATACTAAAAAAAAAAAAAGAAAGAAAGAAAGTCACTAACAAAAATTTAAGACCAGACATGCAGGAAATAGAGCTACCTGTTCATGTATAGATCACTTTCCAACAAGGAGCATAGTTGTGGAACAATGAATCAACTGGCAACTTTATATATCAATTTAATTGATTTTGAAAATGATTTAATTGAAACCACTGAGTGATAATTTCTTTCAGAACATTTATCTGTCATAAATTTTGCAGACTACTGCTGTCTATTGACTGTCACCAGAAAGATGTGCAAATTGTTACAGATATTTTGAATGCTGAGGCAGAAAAAATTCGGTTGAAAATAAACAAATGCAAATTATCTATCTAAAGAATAATATATTGGAAAATATGAATAGCTTCAAATATTTGGGAGGTATTGTTGATAACAAGGAAGGTACGAATGAGAAGATTTTAAATAGACTAAATAAGCCATGTATCAGTTTTTTCTTGTGGCTGAACAACCTGTAGAAAAATAAAAATGTACCTACTATTACAAAAAATAGAATTTTTAATACAAATGTTAAAGCAGTTATTCAATATGGAACAGAATCACAGAATTGTACGTGTACTACTTGGTTTTATCAAACAAGTCTCTGAAATATTTTAAATGTAAAATGGTTTCACAGAATTGCAAACAAAATGACAGTGATCTGCATTGAAATATTATGGCCTAAGCTTACTTTCACCCAAATGGAAGACGAAGAGTTACTTATGCAAAATCATTTATGCACTGTATTAAGAACAAAGTCCCATAAAATTTTATTAAATTAGGGCCAGTAAGTTGGCCCACAAACATTCAGAATACAAAATATAACATTTCCAATAAGGTGGCACAACCCAACACTTGCACTGAAATTTAGAAAGTTACTTAAATAATAATATGTTAAGGGAAGTATTTATATCTATAAGTTAAAATGTAATCATGCATGGACAAAACCATGAAGTAGAGTTTGTGTGCAGGATAGGGAAAAAATAACTCAATTAGTATCAAATAAATATCTGTTTACCAATAAAGAAATGCTGTCCTCTGTGCCATTTAATTCTTAGCTCAGTGTGAGGAAGTGAAAATTAAATAACAAATAATAATTGACTTCAATTTTCATACTGATAAGAGACACAAAACTATTATGACACACTTATGTTCGCTATCTTCATTTTCAAGATGATACCATGTTTTAGTCAAGAATTGAGTATTGTATGAAAAGTGTAGAAAATAATGAGGAATGGAAACCATCAATGTTTAGGAAAGCAAATAAATGAGTGAATTTGATAACAAATATTTAATTTGAAAAATTAAATTCTAGACACAGAAAATGTTTAAATAAAAACTTCACAAGTTAGGAAATGGTAATGAAGAAAACTATTATTTTGAGCAAGTAATATTCTGTAACTGTTCAGTTTTATTTGAATTAGTGTTTTAAAATAATCAATGGTAGTTTGTGAAAAAATACAGACTGAAAACTTGGGGAAAGAGTGCATTAACCATTGAAATCAGAAGGAATTTATCTAATAACATTTTAACTAATACACATTAAGCAATAAAACATTGACTAAGCAATATTTACAGCATTAAATATTGATCTTACCTTTTCAGTTATTGTCAAATTTTTACTATGGAAGACAATGAAATTAGTTTCTTTATCCACATTGAAGTCTATTGTCACCTGGCCTATAAAAAAGCACAGAATAAAATAACATATCTCAACAAAAGATTGGCATATTCAATTCCAGATTGATTACTTGCTTTTTATTGAACAAGTAACTTTTTATTAAAGAACTACAGCATTGCGATATTTGAATGTACAAACACCTTGTCTCATTATTTTAATATCAAATATAACAAACATAAATAATTTTATTAAAACTAATTACATTGTATATTCAATTAGAAATATATTTTGTGCCTTAAATAAAACTGATTTTCTGAAGTAATTACATTCACAGATTTATATTATGTATTTTATCCTACAGCCGATGTTATAACATTTGGAAAGAGGAGGGTGTGAACTGAAGTATGAGTTACCTTTAACATCCAACGTTGTAAGATTTGGGTGAATGGTGATACTATATCGGACAGGCCTAACATAAGATGGTAGACGCACATCATTCCAAGGAAATATTTCATTATTTGTAGCAAGTGGAACAGGGGACAAAGTTGAGTTTGGTGTTGTATCACTTTCCAAATTGGCAGGTTTCTCACCAGCACACGGGCAATCTATAAATTCATAATAATTTTGTTTAATTTATTATCATACAATAAAAATAGCTTTGGTCAAAATAATTGAACAATATTTACCATTTTGAGGGCCTGCATATGCAATTATTAACGAGATAAAAAAGAGTGTTGCAAAAACAACTGTAGCTATGCACAGAGCCCGTTTCTGCGAGCATACTGCAACTCCGTTATGATCGTAAAGACTTCTTTTATTGATACCGTTCTGACTGTCACCTGCAGACAAGAGAGACAAAATTATTAACCAAATTAATTTTTTCTAACCATTTACCGATGAAGGATTTTTGTTTTACTACAAATTTTATTCATTGTGACATCCTACCTGTCAAGAAAGCAACATCATCTACGTCCTGATCACTCATTACTTTACTGCGTCTTCTCCAGACAACCGCTTCTACTTCTTTAAGACTGTTTACTACTGACACTTTAATAAGAGGTTCTCTTTGATTGTAAGCCACTTTTTGAACTATCTAAATCTGTACAGGCAGTGGAAGACAGAGATAGATCACTCAAAAATTATGATACATATTCAGTCACTGTGTAATGGACGTATCGAACTTTCCTGAATATAAAACGACTTGCGAAGAAAAAGTGTACTAAAATACTCTATTCTGTTACAATATAATTGTAAAAGGCAATTTTATTGTTTTGAAGTAATAATTATGCGAGTGGAACATTGTTCTCTTTAGCTGTCAAACTCGAAACCGGGCTGTTTGTAAATACAGAGTTACTGCTATGTCCTGCTCCCTATTGTCATTTATCGACACTAGAGCCGCAGCAGACGACGCGTAGAAGGCGCATGCTCCATGTGAATATGACGTCACACATGGTTACTTGAACCAAATATTGGTCAGGTATTAACCAAAGATATTATGTTAATTAATGTATTCTCCGAGTAACTGTTTAGCTGATCATTATTATAAAATATAAATCTTCTGTGTTAAAAACATACTAATTAGATAAGTAAATAGCCAAATAACAGATAAAAATCGTGTAATAAGTGCTAAATCAAATACCAACGTTTCTGCATTTGTGAACAGAACGTTATTTTCTTTTACTTTTACGCATAATGTAAAAAGCATATTACTAATAGGTAACAACTAGTAGATTAAAATCACATTATTGCTGCAAAATGACTAGTGTAGACTTTAACAACCTATAAAAAATTAGTTCTTAAAAGGCGCAATAGGTGTCAAACTTCATTTGTAAGTTGAAAAGTACATTATTTATCTGCGGATTAGATTAGGAAGTAATTAATTCCTTGCTCAGGCAAAGTAATGATTGGTTTTTGATAGATCGATGTCGATAGATAGTAATAAGTAAGGTGTATTTAAATCGACCCGTTGACGTTGAGTATTGTGATTCGTATTTGGCCATTGACGAGGAAAGCTTTGGCGTTACTTCCATTGCACTAAAGGTTGGCCTTCACACGGGGTTACCCTCATGTAAAAAGTTCAATTTAATAAATTTCCAAGATATTTTGTAGATATGGGCGTATCGTTACCAAGTTTGAAAGTGAAAATACAAAAAACGCTATTTTAAAAGTAAAATAATAGCAGATTCCGTTAATCTGTCAAACTAGCTGCATATATATACGACCGATACACGTTTAATATTTTAACATGTATATATTTTTGACCTTCCGACAATCGAAAAAACTGTCACGTTACGGAAAACCTTGCGGTCTTGACGCGTTAATGCTGGTACTTCGCTGAAATATTCCTGTATGTTAAGCCAGATATTCCGATCGAAGTTCCGCAAATAAAAAAAACAGACATTCATCCTCGCACTTGTAAATGAGAATAAAAACATATTCATGATTATAGATTATAGAAGGTCTATTTTTAATTGTAAGTTATCCCTACTAAAAATATTTGGTAAATTGGAATGTAATTAATTATATTATTTGGGGGCTAATAATATTTTTTCCAAGTAAGCGAACCTAATATAGTTGTGTCATATATTAGAGTACTTCCTCAAGCTAAATTCTAAAGGATCTCAGAAAAATTACAAACAACTCCATGGGACAAATTTATATATATGAGTGAGACTGATCCCAATATTATGTTTAAAATTTCTTGAGTAATTATTTTTCAGTTATTGACTATATTGCTCCACTACAATTATTTCGTAAAACTGATATCAATGTAATATGTTGCTTACGCAAGGAGTTAGGGAGTCAAGACAAAGATTGTGTTATTTGAATAAACTTAATGAAGCGTTCACGTCACAGCCATTTTTAAATTATCTTAAACGTATAAACGTGTGTACAAAAAAAGTCTCTCAGCAGCCAAAAAACTTGATAAAACAAATTATATAGCAAAGCCTCATGGAACATAATAAACAAAGTTACAGGAAAACGTAATAAGAATACAAGTGTCATCAA
The DNA here is from genome assembly GCA_037074705.1 of Zhengitettix transpicula. NCBI lineage: Eukaryota > Metazoa > Arthropoda > Insecta > Orthoptera > Tetrigidae > Zhengitettix > Zhengitettix transpicula. The sequence continues at coordinate 35,149,275 of CM073590.1, read as the reverse complement.
TCTCCTTCACGAAGGTAAAATATTGAGGAATAGAGAAGCAGCTATTGCGTTTAACTCACATTTTGTAAATGTGTCACAAAAACACACAGTAGATAAAAATCTGTCAGCTTCGGAATACTTTTACGATTTGTTATGTAATTCGTCCCGAAAAATAGAGAATTATATTTTTCTAACACCAGTTACAATACCCGAAATTATTAGTATAATACGTAACTTAAACTGTTTTTACAGCAGACGTTTATGGTGTCAGCAGCAAACTGATAATGCAGCGCGCTGATGCAACTGCATCTCCACACATCTTATTATTAACTCGTGTTTTTCTGTTGGAGTATTTCCGGAAGTCTTAAAAGTAGCAACAACTTTACCACTTTTTTAAAAAAGGATCATCTTTCGAACATATCCAACTATCGACCAATTTCTCTTCTTACTATATTTTTCAAAATATTTGAAAAATGCATTCATAACCGATTCGTAGGCTCCATGAATAAATATAGCGTCATATCTCCACAGAAGCATGGCTTCTGAAAGGAAAATTCATGAATACTGCAATGAACGATTTGATACAATCCATTCGTTTGCTGGATGATAAACGGAATGTTACGGGATATTCGCGGATCTCTCTATAGCCTTTGATTCAGATGATCACAATTTGATGATGCTAACGTCATAATCTCAGATTTTAATTCGACTAGACTCAAGCTCAGTTTTTGACTAACGCAGAGAACCACAATATGATGAGAAATAGTTTGTCTCTTAGAACGGACATCGGCTTAAACTTTACGAATCCAGCATTCATTATTCCGTTATTATTATTCAGTCTACCTTCGGATATAAAAACAGCAAATGGTCTTAGAATTTTTATCACTAAATGTGAAAATATCCTATTGTACTAGGGTAAGCAATTCGTTAATCAATCTTTAAAGCGGTTGATTTAGATTACGTTTCCTCTCAAAAGTTATCAAGGTATAATTTATTTTAAAACTTAATACTGACTGTGTATTTTATAATTAATAATTTTTTTGGCTCTTATATTATTTCATACATCAAAGACTATTTATTTATTTGTCGGTACTACACAGACGTTTTCCAATTACGTACTTACTATGCATTTTTGCATGTTTATATACAATAAAATGAGCTAGTATGTTTATACAGTATATTAAATATATTTTTGTCATATTACTTTTGTTATATAATAGAACTTCATTTTATTTAGGTATTCTAATTTGATAAATACATATCCATTCTTAGTTTTATTTAGGTACTAGCTGGGTGCCCGGCGTTGCCCGAGATGTCATTTATCCATACCGCCAGATTTTTCCTAAATAAGTTATCGGCCAGTTACATTTTTTAAAAATTTCTACTCCCGCCCAACCCCAAGCATTTCCCAGTTTGTCACAATGAAACACAGCAACATCCATAACCTCAGAATTAACTCAAATCTCGGTCTATTCCCGTTATTTTCTTATAACGTTCCGCGAGCTTCCCTCCCATGCCGATAGGGGTTGAAATTATACACACACACATATTTTCTACCAAAATATTATGAATTTAAATGACATCGAAAAATATTTATTGGACGCAAAACTTCATGTTTGAAAATTTCCACCCCTGTTCAGTCCAACCCGTGGGGGTTAAACTGAAAATTGAATGCAATAATTAATCTCAGCTACATCCATAATCCCGGATTCAACTCCAATCTCGGATTGTTTTCGATATTTTTATGTAATTCAACTCTCCCTACCATTCATTAACCTTATCTCCCAAGCCGATAGAATTTTTAATTATACACAGAATATATTTAAAAATATTATGAGTCTCATTGACCCTGTAAAATATTTATTCGACGTAAATATCAACAGGTTAACATTTTTGAACTTTTGTACCCCCGCCTACGTACGACCAGTTTCCCACCCCAGTCTACCTCCGCGCGTAAAATGGCTAATTGAATATCATAATTAAACTCAGCGAAATCCATAACCCTGGATTTGGCTCCAATCTCTATTGTTTTGCCTCATTTTTACGTAATGCCACGTGACACCCAACGTTAAGGGTACTCCCCTCCCAAGCCCGAAAAGATTTTAAATAATACATGTTGAACATGTAGAGACACTTTATTAATCATAGCCAAAACATATTTATTCGACGTAAAATCCGACCGGTTAACGTGTTTTAAAAGTTCTACCCCAGTCCACACTCGCACGTTTGTCACAAATAAACACGATTTAACTGGAATCTCGTTTATTTTCTACTATTTCCCCGTCACCCCCTTCCAAAAACGTACTCATCTCTCATGGCAGGAGGAGGTTGAAATATTACTTACAAACATCTATAGAATTATTATTAATCTAATTAACCTTGAAAAATATTTATTTAACGCTAATATCAGACGTGATTGCATGATTAAAAATGTCCATCCCCGACCATCCCCTCCCTTGGGGGTTGAATGGACAATTGAATGTAAGAAATCCATAACCCTGGAATTGACTCAAATCTCCGCTGTACTCTCGTTATTTTCTTATAACGCCACTCGGATCTCACCCCTAACGGTGCTCCTTTCTCATGCCGTAAGGGGTTGAATTTGACACAGATACCATCGGAAGAAACAATATAAATCTCATTGACCCGACTCAAATCTCAGTGGCTTTAGATTGTTTTAATATTTCCATAACCGTCCTCCCCAACCACTAATTGTAATCCCCTCTCAAGGCGCACGACATCGGTAGAAATATTAACATCCCTAATTAACCCCGACAATAATTTATTCCACGCAAATATCGACCGTTTGAAAGTTTTTAAGAATATTTTTACCCAGGTTTTACAATTTATTCACGCATTTAAATGTTAAACACAACGTACAAAGGTACATTATATTTTCTTACATAGCCAGCTGAGTTCGGTATTTATTTATATTTGCCCGGCAAAGAAATTAATTCTATGGTAATCTCTTGGTTAACACGTGACCAACACATTCTTTCCTATTAACCCCTTGATGGATAAAACCCAACATATGCCGACAGCAGATAACTGTAACTTTCCCTATTATCCTGAATAAGGCGGTTCATCCCTAAAAAATATGAAAATTAATAAATGTGTCTCTATTTACTGTCAAAATAACCTAATAATTTTCACTATGTCACATATCAGAAATTTTCACAATTTGATTCTATACGTATATATAAATGGTTTTCCTCTTCAGTAAGCAATATTTACTTGAACTGACTTACTTACTTAACCTGAACAGTTGATATACTTTAAATGGTATGAAATTGTTATTAAAATTTATAGTACACATTTATTATTTAACAGACTTAACAAATTATTAATCTAAATGAGATTAATGTTTGATAATTTGATCTACTTCTCTCAAAAAGGGGACTGAAGCCCTCAAAAATTTGAAATACAATTTCTCAATTCGGCTACACATATTCTTGATTTAATGTGTCAACTACTCTCTGACTCTATTTTCTATCCAAATGACCTAATTATTTTGACTATGTCAGAAAAATAAATTTTCACAACTTGATTCTATATGTATAGATAATTGATGTTTTTTCTCTTTCGTAAGTATTTATTAATTTCAGCTGAGTTACCTAACCTCAACAGTTGGTATACTTTAAATGGGATTAAATGGTAATTAAAATTTTAAGATTTTTTTTGTGTATAGGAAAATGATACGATTTTTTTATGATAAAGACAAGTTTATTTGTTTCTGACCATGTAACAATACTGTTCAGATCTTCTTGAAGGGCTGGACAGTCAGCGTTAGAGTTTATTTTCTGTATAGTTTCAGACCATCTGCATAAAGAAGAAGATTTGAATTAATGTGCTTAGCAATATCGTTTATGAATAACATGAATAGCAATGATCCAAGTTTAGATCCTTGCGGCACACCCGAACGAGTGAAGATACATACGTATTGTTTCCTGTTTTGAAGGTAGGATCTAATAATATCAATGAGGCTGTAATAAAGACCTAATGTGTGTAATTTTTCTATAACATTTTATGATTGACAGTGTCGAAGACTTTTTTGAAATCCGTGTAAATTACATCAACTTGGACGCCAGTATCTAAGCTTTTATTAAGGAGTTCTACATAACTTTTAAGATTATTAACCGTAGATCTTTCTTTCATAAACCCGTGTCGATGTTGGTGTAATCTAACGTGCACGAAGAGAAATTTGTGTAGTATGCTTTCGAAAATTTTCGCTGGAGAAGAGAAGCGCGTTTGGTTTTTAATTCGTTAAAACTACCAGTTTTGAATGTAGGAGTCACTTTCGTTAGTTTCCATCCGGTAGGGAATACTTCATGATGGACAGATAAATTATAAATATGCATGAGAGGTTTGATGAGGAGATTTGATTACATATGGAGGAATTTTATCCGGCTCAGCTGACTTTTTGGGCTTTAATTTATTAACAGCTTCTACATCATTCTTTTCTATTTTGTAAATATTTAAAATATTATTATTTATTAAATGTCTTGGGTATGACATATTTTTCGCTCTCGTCGTTGTGCTTCTAATGAAAATATTTCGCAAAGGCTTGTGTAATTTGGGTGTTTCTTGTAATTTTGCCGTTGTTTGTTTTTAGAACTGTAATTGAGTCATTATTTTGTCTTTTGTCCTTATTACTGCCCAGAAATTTTCAGGTCTCGTTGTAATATTTTGTCCCGTATTCAAAATAAGCATTTCTAATTTTGTATTTGAGCAGCTTCCTAATTTGTCGGAACTGTTGATAGTTAGATGGAAAACAGTATTTTTTTTGGATATATTTCTATATTTAACCTTTAGTTGAATATCACAAATGTTCCTCGTAAACCAAATGGGGCAAGACTGCTTTTTGGGCATTGCTAATGACACAAAACGATTTAAGATATTATAAAAAGTCTGTTCGAAATGTTCTACCGGATGGTTTACTTTGAGTACATCTTTCCAGGATGTATTTTTAAACTCACTATAGAAACCGGCAAAATCTGCCTTTTTAGTGTTGTACCTTACAGCGTTGTTATTTCCAAAGGTGGATGATAACTATCTACCCTTGTTAGAGGATATAGACATGTTTCTATATTTAATTCGTTTATATTAGATAATACAAGGTCCACAGTTTTCTCATTTGAGTTGCAAACCTTGTTTTTCATTGAAAGCTTCATGAAATTTAGGAAGAAGGATAACACTTGGCGATGACTTTTCTTAGGTCAGTGGTTGGGCAATAGTCACCTATTAGCAAGTAATTGCCTTGATGATTTAATGAAAATATTTGTAACTTGTGAAAGAAGCTTTCGTATGTTTCAGTTTTAGAGTCTGGAGGAAAATAGACAATTGTAGATATGCGAGTTGTTCGTATTAATACGCATTCCACTTCCGTTTCTAGACATATTCTATGACGAGAGCATGCTTTCTTTCCGACCAGAGTATCAGTATGAGATAAGTTTTTGTGTGTTGCATTTATATTATCACTTATGTTGACAGTATTTGGCTATTTTTCGTATTATTAATTTTCGCAACAGACGTGTTATATTTTCATTTTAAGTTTTTGTCTCTTGAAATTGTGACTAGGTGAAAAATGAGTACAAATACGAAAGTATCTGTAGTGAAAAAGTGTTTGTGCTTCTGCAATAACAAGTAAACCATAAGATTAGTAAATTGTTAGATTAAAATTAATTTGAAATTTCTTAAAAAGTTTTTATAATATATGTAACAATTTCTTCTCTCGTTTGTATGTGATTATTAATCTTTTTCTGTCGTTTATTTAACTTAAATTTTCTGTTTACTCATTTTCATACGTCTGTCTTTAATTTATTATATATATATATATGATGAATATATGTATATATATTCATTTACTTACTTCTTATTTTGTATTTTCTTTTGTATGTATTTTATATGTTTTATTCATATTTATGTGTGTGTGTGTGATGTCTTTATTTATGAATTTTCAAGTTGCGTACTCTATAGTGTATGATAACTATGTATATTTCTTTGGCTGGTCCCATTAGTTCAGTAGAGAACTAATGGAAGTAATAAATAAATCTAAATCTAAGTAAACATATGACACTGTAAATTTTATGTTATAGATTATATTCTTTGGGATACAACGTTTTCGTGTTTGACTATTGTACATTGAGAAGCTACTTACCTTATTTAAAATTGTACTTCAATGTGCCAATGCGGCCAAATTGAAATCTGGGTATCCTGAAATTAATACCGAATGTTCGAAGATGGCGATGGCTTTTACGAGGGAGGTATAATTCCTGCTTTTGCCACACATAGCAGTAATGGCTTAACTAAATGAGCCGCAAGGAAATCCGCCGAATATATCTTAGGAAACTAGGTTAACGACTAGCACTACTTTGACCTTATTCTCTTGCAGGCACCACTCCTAGATACTGAATATGATTTTTTTAAATTATATAGCTTTCCTTTTTTTTATTAATGACGATTTTACAGTTGGGTTAATAAAGTTTAAGTATTCTAATGAATAATTAACATGGTAATCTATGGTTGGTTGCAACCATTAATACGTCCATAACATATAAATTATATTGCATTTATTTAATTAAGGTCTAAAATTAATTCACCGTAAATTAACAAACAACGCATATTTGAGAAGGTCTGGTGGACGTTATCCTTTAATACGTCTCAAGATATATTTTCCTATCGGTTTTAATTCGATTAAATGCATCGGCGTTAGAGTATAAACATTCTGAAGTTGACAAGATAACGGCACTTGTTTTTCTATTTACCACAGAGGACATCATTACTTTGAAATAAATTCGAAATATAAAGAAAATTGCGGGCCACAACTGGAGATCCACACGTTAACAATGTGCCTCCCTATAAACGAAAATGTGTCGTATACGACACAAACTGGTAGCCTGGTTAAGCATTTATAATTACTAATATTATTCAGTAATAGTCATTCACATTATTTAACCTATTCCCTACCAAATTAATATTTCCCACCATAAACAAAAACAAAGACATTTTTTATAAAATATCCATTTCATTTTCATTTTATGGACAAAACAATATTAAAAATTCAGATGTTAGCATTTAAATGGAAAGTTATTGAACATTAAAACTAACATTTGCGAAGTGATTAAACTTGATTAAGAATACATAATGCTTATTTTAATACTTCATTACTTGAAGTAATATTCTGTTAAGAGATTTGCACGATAAAGGAATAATATGATGGTAATATAAGGAAACATAATATTTTAAAATGCGGAGTTTAAACGAGAAATAGTGAATTAGTTCAGTCAAAACACAAGGTTTAAATCAGTCACAAATAAAATTTAACATATTTTATTCCAACATTTATTTAATTTATTAGTCGAAAGAGGTTACGGTTAAACGCCATAAACATCTTATGTACAAATATATAATTAGTAGGTTGAACATAAAATTTAAATTTAGAATATATATACATACATATATATATATATATATATATATATATTGTAATGCAAATTAATTAGGACTTTAATTGTTTGAACATAAAAATCTAGATTGTTTGAGAAATCCTTTGTAGCGGCAGAGTTTCCAGAACATAGCGACAATGTAGCCCAACTCTGTTCCTTTGTCGGAAGGTCCGAAAAACGGCGTATTGCGCGCTAAAATGCGAGACGAGAGTTCAGTTCGCAGGAAAATATTGAGAGAGGCAGTTCGCGGAAAGACATCGTCAAGGTATAACTGTTAGCTGGAGGAGAATTCAACAAAGTCGGCAATTAGGATTTGACAGAGTTAGTTGGTGCCTGGACATTTAGGAGGACAAAGTAAAGCATTCACGAGAGCATAACGTCGAAACTTGCTAAGTAAAAACATTTTTTGTGTCCATAGCCGGCCAGAAATAGTAAAAATTTCTGTTTGAGTCCAATGCAGTAAAGACTGGCAAATCTACAGACCAAGGAATTCGCCTAAGGCAAGCAGAATTCACTTAAGGAAAGCAGTCAACACGTAGCTGACAACAAAAGGGGAGGAGCATCCGAGTTCCTGACGACATATAAAATTTTGGCTTAGAATCAGTGTAAAATCTGTGAGTTTGGAATCAGTGTAAAATCCCGCAATAGTGTATTTGGAAAACGAAAGGTATGCTGGAATGCTGGAAAATGTGAGTAATAAAATACTAAATGATTAATTATGTAAACGTAATTGAAAGATAGACGTCAGATTTCGTTCTTCGTTTAAATTGTTAATTCGTTCTAATCTTTTTACTTCTTAATTTCGTTCTCAATTTAAATCTCGTTCTAATTTAATGGTCAAGTAAATTTCTTTTCTTTTAATTGTGATTTGTTTCTTAATAAGATTTTTAAATATAATTGATGTGTCCGTTATCAAACCCAGTGAAGACCCTGAGATCTAATATTTTAAATTTGTAATTTGTTTTAAATTATTGCCACAAAAATAATAAATATTGTTATTAAATTTTATTAATTTTTTATTTAATTAACGACCTCAATTTGTGTATATTACATTATATATATAAATATATATATATATATATATATATATAGTTACAATTTTCAATATATAATGGGACAATCAATTATACTAAATTTATTATTAACAATACAAAATTGAAATACATTAAAACACTATGGTAATATATATATATATATATATATATATATATATAATATGTATACCGGTATGCTATATTTTCTGTTCTCGAGTAATTTAATCAATTAATTTAACGGAATTCAGGATAGAAGATTAAAACTTAACTGTTTAGGAATTCCAGACTGAGTTGGTAACGATAAAAATAGGTCTATATCGTCATAAACATTGTCCTAGTATTTTTAACTAAACTTGTATCACATCTTTTGTAATGTCCTACTTTTATTTTTGTTATATTACCACATTGACTCAAAATCTCGATATTTATCGAAGTTAGCCGTAACGGTTTGGAAAATATTTTTCGACTTCTAAATTAAATAAATTGTGGATGAAAACATAGTTGATGGTGTTTAGTTAGTTAATGATTAAAACCTGGGGGTTCGAATGATTCAATATAATTCATAATAATCAATATAACTAATTGAAATTTTAAAGAATAAAAAATATCTTTTATTTTACCTAAAATATAACTCAAAATTTGTTGCAGTCGACAACAGATATTAATAACAGTTGCACTATATATATATAGTTTTATACATTCAGTGTGAATTAATAAGTATTTGTAATAGAATTCTAACTACTGCTTCTTCAGCGTACTGTATCAATTGGTTCATCTGTGAAGAATATACCTTCAATTTGAGGTGCGTAACATATTGAAATAATATTTACGTAAATCCTTTAATTTCCCAATTTATCACTTCTGCCTCATTTCAATATTTTTGTCAGATATTTTGGAAATGAAAGATGTTTACATTATATGAATTTGGTAAAAAAGATGAAAAAATTAACCAATAATAGTGAAAGACTGTACAGTTATCTTTAAGAATATATTTGAAAATAAGCTTCATAATGCTCATAATAATTTGTTAAAAAAAATAGAGCAGACGGAATCTTCAAAATTATATTACACCGCTCTTCTTACGTTGGTTTGAAAACTTACGTTTTTGTTTGTTTTATAAACAATAATCCTTAGGTAGAAAAGTAACGTTAACAAAGGTGTATGTAACAGTTAAAGCTGGTGTATTAGCTTGGTTCACTCTCAAGGAAGCCCGTGAAGTTGGACTCAGCTCTCGCAGGTGAACCTTCCCGGAGAGCCTTTGGGGATACCTTCTCCTCTCTCTGGTTTTTGAACTAAGTTTCCCACAAGCCAAGGCCCCTCGGTTAGTTTTGAGAAGTGTATGTCCCGGGGTCGGAGACGTTTTAGGAGAATTATCGAATAAGGTTTCCTAAACTACAGCCCGAAACCATAATTAACCCGTGGCTACCTTGAGCTACCTTCTACATCCCTCATTTCAATCCCTTTCCTATGCTATAAGAGGAGAGTGGTCACTTAACTTTATTAAAATATGTACTAGCGAAAAAAATTCTCATTAGAAATACGTTTCAAATTTCTGCTAATTTATTCCGCTTTTAAAAATTACACAATATTGGAAACTATGGAGACGGAATTAGAATTGTAGTTTATTAAGCGTCGGTTCATAGTATTGATAACACTGTCGGTGTTGTAATTTTTTTATTTTACACAGGTATCCTCGTAAAAATGATTGCTTGTGGTAATTTAGCACATAACTTACGAGCCGTCACTGTCTACTATAGTTACGAAATTGGGTTTCTCCAACATTAACGTTTGAAACATACTGCTTTGTTCTTCAACTTCAATCTGCGTTTTTCTCCATCCTTGGATTTTCTTCTAATATTTCCTTATCGATGTCGATAGGATGTTCAGATTTTACATAATAATAATTTAGGTCACCGTTTCTTTATTTGGACTACTGTATTGGTTAAATTTAATCCTTGTTTAAAAAAATATTAAGTGTTTTGAGACAGCCTGGCAATATATCTCTATCCCGGTAACGTCCTTCTCCTCAGTGTTATAAAATTAAAGTGCAACGTCTGTATTTTTTTTTTCATTTCCAAAATCAAGCATTTACACAAACAATTTTATTTTTCACCAAGAGTTTAACAATTTATAAGGCCTACAAATTGGGTAACAGGAGACGACGTCAAGAAAAACTTTGATAATATTTATTCCTCACAAAAAATGTGAGACAAAGATTTACTGTGACAATATTATTTCAGTACACTTCGTTTTCAAGCCTTATTCACCACAATATCAATTCCGGTTTCCATAGTTACGTATCTGCAACGTATAATATTTATTTTTAAAACGGCGATTATTTTGCATAATTGAAAATTCTTATGCATAATTTTGGCCAATCTTGTATTTGAGCACTCATTCCTATATTTACAATTTAGTCTTGTCTTGTGTTTCCCGTTGGAACGAAGGGTAGTTCCCAATTTGATAATACTTATTAAATATTTACTCTCTTTTGCACTGTAAGAAACTAATTCGTTATTAGCGAATGTATATTTCCCCGGTGACAAATGTACAATTCTTGGGTTTCTACACGGGTTATATCTTGTGTGAAACACAACGTTTCGACAGTGTTATATGTACTGAAATATTTTATAATGTCTGTAAATGATAGTCGTTAATTTATTTAGAATTTTTAATCATAATCTGCTCTGTCTATGATCCCATATAAATACTGTATTGCTCTGCCACGTAAATGATTTGATGACACTTGTAGGCACGTTTTAATTAAACTCCGACTCCTATTTCATGCGTTGACTTAATTACACTTAGTATAAGGGGATGTGGTGTATTTTAAAAAAATCTGTTCAGAATTTAACTTATTTATTTAATAAATGTTTGTTTTATTAAAGCTAATAATGAGTGCCAGCTAGCAAACCGTATCCCAAGTCAACAACGAACGTGTTAAGAATTAAAAAACCTGGCAGTTGCAGTTACGCCGATCCGTTCTGATAAATCTTGTTGACAGGTGCTTCTTTCATGTGATGCTACCTCCTCGCCGACCACTTTGCAAATACCTTATTATCTAAATACCCCTTGTAAATAATAATTTTCCTTAATCGCCGTGTTCTGCTCTCGCCAAGACTTTGCAAGCATCACTTCTCAGTTTGCTATGATCTGGACCGTAAAAATCCCGTTTGTCCAAGAAATTACGTGACTGTTTAAAATTTGGAAATGTGGTAGTTGGCCAATTACAACACTGATGCCTGGTAGCAACCCTTCTTGCTATTACGGCCATATTTTTCACGCATGATGGCAGTATTGTATGCAGGCTCGTGCGATAGGTTTTTGCACTATGATACTCCTTAAATGTTTTTTTCTTTAAAATAACCTTTTATTGTGATTCTTTAAAATACTGCCCAAAATTTACGAATACTATATTTCTTCTGATATTGTAAACAATATTAAAATAAGATTTTTAATTCAAATTTATTTTGATTTATTTGCTTATGCTGCCTGATGCGGCCTCCTCCGTGTCATTGCATGGCACTGCTCTGTTTCTACGTTTTCCCAGTAGTACCAATGATGGCAGTTTGTTGAGTATTACGTGTAGTGCAGTGATGTGGAAAAGAATACTGTGTATGCGCATTTCTCATTATGGACGGAAAAGTTATTCTAGCCATGAGTAGTTGACTGCATTAGCGGGAGAAAGGCTCAATGCAACACTAACAGCTTCACAGAAACAACCTAGAATAGACAAGGCTAATTTCGTACATCTAAATTTTCGTACATGTAGACCCGCGGAATAAGACGTTGTCACGTTAAAAATATTTGTAATTATAATAATCAATGATGAGGAATTGGTAATGTGAAATTAGATATGTTTCTTTCATGATAATTTGTTGTAACTCAAGTTACATACCTTGAAATTGTCTACTTAAATTAAGAAAATTGACAACACCTTTTGAATTTCAAACTTTAGGTTGTTAAACATTCCGTATTATCGAAAAACAGTATTTGCAATGAGCCTCTGATTGAGTGATTCCGTGTACTTTATAACAGCAAGTGGCAGTGAGTGTGTGCTCATGTGCTACAGCACATTAGTTAATTTAGTAAGAATTATTTTTATCAATTTAAGAACCATCATAATAATTATGTTTGAATCTATGCTTCAATATCGAAGAACTTGAGTTCCCCGCCTTCCGGCGCATCGCTCATAAAGCAGCGATAGCACAGAATCTGACGATATGTTGACAACTGCACCTACGCAATATTATGCCCCCCCCCCCCCCCCGTGCCATTCGTAAAGTTCAACAAACTCCCTCATTTTCGTGCTAGAGCACTCCAGAGCCGTGCCGAGCAATGACAAAGAGACGACCGCACAAGGCGGCATAAACAACGAAATCTAAACAAATTTGAACTATTCACTAATTTTTATAATAGTTCATATTTTCAAAACAAAAATAATATTCGTACATTTTTGGTGAAGTCTTAAAAAATTACAATCTAAGGTTATTTTAAAGAAAACAACATTTAAGAGGCATCATAGTGCGAAAATCTATTGCACGATCATGCATACAACATTGCTCAGTGGCTTGTTCCAAAAATTAACTTTATTTAAAATATTTACCGAGGAAAAATACTTTCGGGTTAGAAATGCTCAATGATTCCGTGTTTAAAAATTAGACACTATTGGAAATTATGTAGACAGAATTAGAAATTTAGCATATTACGTAGTTGAGTCAGAGTGTTGGTAACACTATCACTGATGTAGTTTTATTACTTTACATAGTTATCCTTGTAAAAATGGTTGCTTGGAGTGATTTAGCACAAAACTCACGAGCCGCCATTGGTAACTGGTATACTTTTGAGTTCGCCATCTGGTTTGCGCAGTGTGTAACGACTCTTGCGTTTTTGAATCACCTGTCGAAAGCAACAAGGATTGCTGAGATGTTGTGTTATCACTTATTTTTGTCTGTTATTTGGCTATTTATTGTCTAATTAGTTACTTATTCTTAAATAGTTTATCTTACTTGGGAAACTTCGCCCTACAGTTGCTATATTCATCCTATCTTCGTTAATTAATAATGTAAAGATTTTTAATAAGTTATGTGATTGTTTAGTACTAAGTACTTCATCCAATTTATAAAATGAGCCTCACATTGATAGCAGACCTTCCAGTTTATTTAGGAAATTATCCATATTGAATTAAATAATAATATAATTAATATACAAATTTCTAAATATAATTCTCGGGTTCCAACCTCCGCCACCGTCATCACAGTCCAACCTGATGACGATGCCGGAGCTTTCCGGCAAAACGTTGGTTTCTCAAACATTGGCACGGGTTGATACCGAGAATTATATTTAGAACAAATTCAGCATGAAAAACTTCGCTCTCTAATATACGAAGTGATACAAACTCTGTAAAACCATCTATGACTATTTTTTTTTACTTAATATATTTTGTGAATCAAAAAATATATAGCTATTAATGATACGACCTTAATTTAAAATTTAAAATAAGAAACACTCAGCAAAATTTTAACATACTTGGACGTTTCGACGCTCTTTTGCGTCTTTCTCTAGCAGCATTTGAATATAGAATGATATATCAGTTCACTGTATGTTTAGATTTATGGAAGTATTGCACCTCAAAAGCTCTACGGAAAAGTGGAATAAACATAGCGATTTGTTTTAAATTTTTCTGAATTTGCCATAAGTAATAATATTAATTTTTATATTGTAATTTTTTTAAAATCTCTTGAAATCAGATGTTCATTTTATTTACCATCCATATAAATATTATACACCATATATTGATGTCATTTAGAAATGTGCTATTACAGACAATCTGCTAACAATTTATCGATAAAATGAGTGTGAAAGCATCAATCAACTACTGTTCCGCAGTTCTAAAGACATATTGTTGACTCGACGTCATACGTTTTAATTGGAAGTGCAAACCTGTAAATAAACGATCAAACGAACAGCCTCACTAACATTTTGTTAGGTGACATACATTTTAAGGTAATATGATTTTAATGTAATGAGAAGTATTTATGCATAGGTTTTTGATGAGCACTGCACTGACGTTCGTTTGCAGGACTCACCGAGGATGAGAACCTGCAAGCCTGAGCGGGTGTTGGAGGTGATGTTGGTGTCGCTCTCCTCCATGGTGCTGCTGTAACTGTAGCAATGAGTCTGCTGAGCTCCGAAGCGCTCCTAGCGGCGAAAAGCCGCCAAAACAGGTGACTGTGCCTTAAACTCGTTATTAGATCTCCCCAGTTGTGCAACAAACTACCGCCAACAATGAGGGCTGACTCATATGCCACACTTGTCAATACAATATTCTAGTTTGCGTGTAAGAAGGGCGTCCTTGTAAATGCACATGTTTTTGAACTAGATAAAAAAAAACTCCAGATATGTTGGCCTAAAACGTAATTCAAAGCTTTTCTATGTTATTTACAAAAACAGAGGATTATGGAAGGAACAGTATAAATGTGGAATCCTACCTAAAGGGAGCGAGTTTATAATAGTAGGATGCTGCATAAATTCGGAACGTTTCTTCGCTATTACAAATATATTTAATGATACATGCCACTTTTGTATTTCTGGTTCCAATGTGTCTTTTTTTGGTAATCATAGCCGTTTCTCGACAGTTTTGCGAATTGGAGTAACTGAAGATATCTGTCATGTCCCTGAAACCTGGTACGCATGGACCGGCCGGTATCTCCAAAATTAACATTCACGTGGGTTTTTCATAAACACCTTTGTTGAAAAATTTGTCTTATCTGCCCTTCACTTAATGAATGAATTCAATAATTTTTAAATTATAAAATATAATACGTCTGTGTTAAAAATATACTAGATAAAATAACCAAATAACAGCCAAACGAAGTGATAATATAAATAACACACAACTTTTCTGGTTTCCTTGTTCCTTTCGTCAGGTGAGTACGATACAACCGCTTTAATGACATACAAAGACGCTAATAATACGGCTAGACGTCAATTATTGAAATTAAAAATACGTCTGAGTTAAAAATATACGATTTAAATAAAATAGCCATATAACAGACAAAATTGTGTTTCTTGTCACCCGACTAAAGGTTCTAGCAACGTTGTGTGGTATTTATATTCTCACTTACTTATGTCTATTGTTCGGCTATTTTATTTCATTACCAAATTCACTAATTCTGTTATTGCCGTTGAATGTCGGCAACGTGTCGTGTAAACCTAGAATGACCTCAAAACGCTCGGTTAAAACTTCTATATACGGCAGGAAGGCTCTTGTCAGATTTGTATTGAGAGTTTCAGATCTCTAGTTATATGTAATTATTTTCTATTGCCTAACGTAACAACTTAAACTTGAATGCTAATAACTGCATTATTCAGAAATTATACCTCTGAGATAGCTTCTGGACTCCGTACCGGAAAAAAATCATGTCGATTTACGTCTAAAGAAATTGGAAGGTTTTCCGCTGAAGTCGTTGCAGAAAGAGTTCTTGGATTTCCACACGGGTACCACAGTGATTAACCCGCCTTGTTTCGATAACTGCAAACTCTGTCGTCATCTTCCGGGCTAAGTGGAAGAAAATCATCGTTGTACCCGTGTGGAAACCCGACAACTCTTTCTTCGACTAAAGAAAATCTTAATGGAGGATTGGATTTTTTTAAAAATAGAAAACAAAAAGGTGGAAATCTAATACGGCAACTTTGGAGGAATAACCTACCTCTTGAATAGTTGTTTATGTAAATTCTAGCGTGGGGTAAACGAGTAGTATTGTTGAGATAATAATTCTTTCAAGAGTCATTTTCTTCCCTTCAAATAGCTGTTCCAATAAAGTTTGGATTTAAGAGAACGTTAGCAATGACGAGTACAGTTTGCAGAGCTTCCATAAAAAGTAGTGGATCAGATTAGTAAAGGGTGTGCGATTATCTATAGATTTTCTTCAAGAGACGATCGATAACAAGCAAGTAGTTCAAATTTCCGCCTGCTGACTTTTTAAATCACTTAAAAGTTACAAAATTCACATTCACCGTTTCTTATAAAGTCTTTTTGAATGTAGCACATGATATGAGGTTTCAAGACTCTTTAGTAAGAGATCTCCTCATTCTGTATCTAACTGATTCCAGTAATAGTAAATCAAGGCACTTTATCGCTTTTCATTATATTTCATGTATTTGTACGCAATCCTTTAAGTTAATTTCCGAAATGTCAGAGGTTGAAATAAATAAAGATTATAGTGTTAAGTATAGCCATAACAAAGTGAAAGCAAATTTTAGTAATATCTACTACTTTATTAAATGAAAAGCGAACAATGTAACGTATTTTGCATTTGTTCTTTCAATGAAGAAAATTAAATAAAATTAATAAAAAAAATCTAATAATGAGTTGAAAAGGATCGATTAATTCAGAAAACACGCAAGGAAGTATAATAATTGAGTTGTTTATATTGCTTACAAGTTAACTATTTGTATTATTTTAACATAATTATCTTGTATAATTACATGAATTATTATCTTGTTTTGTGGTTGTCGTAAATAAAGTAGAGAAGAAAATTCATGGAAATAAATACTAACATTCACTATAAATAGTTCATCTTTAGTTCTTCTCTGCAGATTAATTGTAAAATGAATTAAATAATCATTAGAAATCGTGACGGTGAAAGAATGGATCTGTTTATCTTATATCTATGTTATCAAAGTCAAACATGACATGTGAGTTGTGGAGAAACAAAACGTGCGACTAACATCGGCCAACTTACAGGTTATTCATTTCTGATTCCTTGGCATTGAATTTCTGTCTCATTTAATAAGAACCTAGCATACAATTTATTAAATTTCCTGTTGACGACATACCTTCTTTTAAAGGTAGCAAATTCCAATATTTTTCATAAAGCACTTGTTAGAGAATATTTCTACATTCAGAAAGTTAATATCTGATTATTATATAGGCGATCGGGACACGTTTTGATCGTTTTATCTGGTGACTTGTATCACCTTGTGATGATATTATTGGTGCGCGTAGAAAGTTATTGTGCCGGCTGTAAGCTTCTGAATACCAGGTCATTGCCAATGTTACCGTAGGCCAAGCTGAACAAGGCCCACGGGATTTATAATTCATGTACACCTGGTAATGAGGTCATCCGACTCATCATGTAATACAGATTTGAAAACAGACCAATTATATATTAATTTATAAAAAAATAAAATTAATTTAGTTACATATTCTGTAATTAAATACCAACCTCCAAATAATTGATAAATAAATGTAAGCTCACTTCTAAAGAAATTGAAAGTGGGGATAAACGACAAAACGAGTTAAAATTTTGTGACTAAATTGTGATAAATTTGATTACTTTATTTATTTAAGAATCTATAAACTGACGGAATGAACTTCGAATTAACTATATAAAATATGGATTTTCAAATATTTCCAGCTAACATGTCCAACAATAATTTAATTTAAAGGTTACATGACCTTTTGTTAATCAATTTAAAGAATTCATACGAACTCAATTTTCTAATATATCAGACATTCCGATGATTCTATAATAGAGAGGAAATAAATAAAATCCCAGCAGTGAAAATTTAGAAAAATAGAAAATCTGGGCAAAGTGGTTGCCTGGATTGATTGGAGATGACGTTCCTTGGGAAACTCGATCTTGTGAAGGGAAGTAGTTGTATGCCTTCTTTGTGGGAGGAGGGGGAGATGCACTAAAACCTACCAGGAAATAAATCAGAAAATTTTTAATAGTTATCATAAAAAATACTGACCACTTATATAATTCAGGAGATAACGATATATGGTACAATATTTATTTCGAAATTGATTAATTAGTGTATTGTGGAAAGAGAACTACAAATATTTTTATATTATAATAGAAGCTCTACATACATAAAAATGAATGTCTGTCTGTATGTCCCTTATGCACTCTTAAACCACTAATCCGTTTGCCATGAAACTTTGGTGAGTTGTTTGCACACCTCCTGCGATTATTTCGAACCGATAGGAAACTCCCAAGGGGTGAATGGGGATGGAATTTAAAAACATGCTAAAACGGCCGATATTAGAGTAGATTAATTAATTTTCTGGGTTGATGGGATTAATAGTTTCTATCCATATATTTTTAGTGTATAATTTAAACCCATTAAAGCACCAATAAGGGAAGGGGTGGAAGGGAATTACATAAAAATAACACAAAACAACCGAGATTATGGGGGCGGCGGATGGGATGGAATTTAAAAACATTCTTAAACGGCCATTGTAAGCTTCGAATAAAACTTTCGGGGTTGCTTAATGTGATAGTGTCATACTATAACTTTTAAGTTTCTAATTTCAACTCCAAAAGGCAAGGGAGTGAAGCATCCTTACCGTGAGGGTGGTGGTGGAGTGGCGTTTACATAAAATGTTATGTATATAAGTCCGCGATTAGTGTAGATTCCGGGGTTATAGGAGTCGTTGAGTTTAATTCTCGCATTAACCAGGGTGGTAAATAAATACCCAGGCAACGCCGGCCACTCAGCTAGTATTATATATTATAATACGGAAAGAGTGTACTGTAGCTCTAAAATTTATTCAAGGCATTCATTAAATAAAATGAATATTTTCATTTGCTATGTTTCGATTAATTTGTCATACATTCATTTAATTAATACATTACTAATAATAACTTGATAAATTATAGAATTTATTCTGTATAAGGTCGGTTTTAAAAGGGAGAACTGTCTTGTGCACATTGGATCACTCTGGAACGTTTGGAAAGTGTCACATTCCATTCATTCGATCTATAATGTACAGCAGGTCTATTTTCAGTTCTGTCGTGGAACGATGTAATGTTTTATCATCACACCAACTCTCATTTACCCTGTAATAACTTGATTTTTTGGTCAAACGAAATCAAAATAACAGCTTAATGAGGTGCTATTAATCGGAAATTAGAATTAGGCTACATCTCTAACTTTTAAATGACCAGTAAATAAATTAGAATTTTGTTTAAAGACCTGAAACTATTGAATTATAACAATTCAACAGGGTCATTTCTTTACTATAAAAAACAATAATCACGATGCGCATATGGCCAATTCTGTAGTATTGTTGAATGAGTCAAGTTTCCTGTTTCATGAGTTGTTTTAAGCTTACTAACGTATGAATGCTACTAAAATTGAGTGAATATGGTATAAAATTAAATTTATTCTACTATACGTGTATGTGAGCCGCGGTACAATAATTTGCGATAACGACATCCGACGTCAGTAATTTGCATTCGCACTTTGCCAATGTCCATAACTCAGTACCGTCAACAGTAATTATATTACCTATTACTATGAATCTTTCCGACTTTGAGTTCGGACCAGTATCCCATGTAGATTAGTACAAATGAAAACATAGCATATATTGTAGTGAATAAAGTAGTAATAATAAAACTTGTCTGTAAATGTGTCGAACCTTTTTTAGTGTATGTACTGTAAGTATGATTCAACCCGAACGAAGCGGGGTACATTAATCATTTCGTAGATGCTCGATAGTAAGCGAAGCGCAAGACGAGCAATCCTTGGCCATTTATTACGGTGGCTGGAACAAAATTGTTTTCAGTTATTTAGGAAGTTTATTTTAAAAATGAACTAAAATAATAATCTAGAGACGTAGATAAAAGGGATTTATGTTAACTTCATTAAACAAACAAAATTATCGAGAACGAAGCTCGGAAAACAGTTAGTATTAATTTAATTATAAGTGTAGATAATAATAAAAATTATGTTTGCCTAATTCCCGTAACTCTTTGAAATTTTGAAACTGATAAATTTATTTAATGTATTAGAACGAATGATAATAATATTTAACTATCTCCTTACCGGCGATACCAAGCAAAAAATGATTTATTGTTCAATACAAAATTAATTTCTTTGTTACTGTTTTCTGGCAGGTAAAAGTGGAAGATTGAACCACAAAAGAATTGAGTAAAGGCGAATTTGGCAAAGGCTGACGAAAATGTTAATGTGATAATTATTAAACCAAGAAAAGGAGTGGACTCCATTCACCCCAGTCCTACAAAGACATCCATCTCAGCTTTTTTTCTTAAAATATTATAGCGAGGTTGTTTAGTAAACGGCGATAATGGAATCTATTTCTAAATTGCCTCTAAATTACCATTTAGCAAATGGTTCAGTGTGGGATAATGAACACAAAGCTCGTACTCACTATTGTGATTTTTCAAAATTATTCAGTCAAAAACTAAAAGCGGTCTTCCTTTCTAAAGAATGTGTAGGACTTTAAAGAATTGTCACTGAACCTGTTGCTCCAAATTATTTCTCAACAGCACGAAAATTGTTTCGTTATTTTGAAGGTTAAAACTCCGTAAGGAGTTATGGGTTTAACTTTTCCTCACGGTCCGTTGTAGTTATAGAAACATAGATACGGTCCAGGAACCTCAGACATTGTCGTTACAGAAAGCATTCGAGACTAGGGGCGCAGAACTCTCTCTCTCTCTCTCTCTCTCTCTCTCTCACACACACACACACACACACACAAATATATATATATATATACTGAGGTATACACTTTTAATTAGAATGGAAAAATTTAAGCAAACACGTTATGACAGTCAAATTATGTAATATACAAAATATAAAAGGAAACAAAGGAAGGAAGTTTACGGGATTTTACGTTGAAATTAAACCAAAATTTTTATAAGAGATAACAAAAATTATTTAATAGAAAATTTTTATTTACGTTGACTTTACATTTTATGTTTATAAGTAAATGCCTCAGCTTTGATGAGAATCTAAATTTCAGGGCCGCTTATAGGGCCTCTAATAAAGACAGTGATTTGAAATTTTCATTAAGTTACAAAAGCAAAAAATTGAATTTAAGTTACAAAATCAAAAGTTCATACAAAGACACTAACAACAACAACTATGGAAATCTGAAGGTAAATTTATATTTGTATACAATTTCTTACGTTCCCATTTATTTTGATTTTTCTGTCTGGAACCTGTTTGTGCACTCGTGATTCTTTTAAATTTTTTATAGAACAATATTTTTATTTTCAGGCCATATCACTGATTTTATACCTTTCTTACTACGTCCTAACACTTTATAACACTTTCGGCGCCTTTCTACTGTACTGTCGTACGTATCATCACACTAGGTTTTGTGGAAAATCCCTTTAATACATAAGCTGATATACTTTGCTGAATTCGGCCTCCATTGGCAGATTCGCCACAACACACGGCTTCAGCTTCCTGAACACACATGACATGACTGACTGTTTCTCAAAATATACTGTTGTGCCTCTCAAACACTCACTCACTGCTCTCTGACTGTTCTTCTGCTATATATACGCTTTTTCGACAACAATACGTAGCAACCATTATAGTCTTTGCATTCTTGCTCCAAACAATGCTGTTCTTTGCAATGCACAGCCTCATAGTTACGTCGGCAATAATTAAAGAAACAATTTAAATAAAACATTTCATTACACATTGGTAATCTCTACAATACATATATATTGGTATTGAAAGGAAAAACAGACGATGAGTGACCTGAAATTGAGGCAGGGTGTCGTCTTATTCGATAGAAGAGAGTTCTTAAAATTTTCGGAACCGTTAGCCTCCTTAAGGAGGGATTATTCTCGGGAAAATGGAAAACGATGCAAATGATCCCGAAAATTAGATCTTCCTCCAATCCAAAGGCGACACCGGACATCAATATCAGGTAAGCTACTCACTGTCTCTCTTTCCTATTCATACCATAAATGTACACTACCATATCATATATATAGTCAGAATACGAATGTGTATGATGAAATGATTTTTATAAATTATTTAAAATTTGTCAGCGTAATATTGTGGCCCAGGTATTGTAGGCAACAGTCAGCGTTGCATAAGAATGTTGCTTTGTTGTCGGCAGCGTTTTGAGGTTGAAAGCTTTAACGAGAGTTCAGTTCAGTCTGTGTTCGAAGAGGAGAGAGGTCGCCATTAGGCGAGGTGGAAGAAAATGGGCCCGGTAGTGATGAAGTAGTAAAGGAGTTTTGGATGTTGTAAAATTAAGGGCGAAGAATGCAATCACAGCAATTAAGATTATTGGCATGAGGAATTGAAGGAGACACGTGTGAATTGTAAAGAGAGTTTTACTGGATGTTATTTAACAGATATTGATATAAATCATAGTGAATTTAATTGAAACGTTATTGGAAAGAATAATTCAATTTTCCCTGATATCAACAAATTTTACTTTTTGCCGAAGTATTTGGAGATCACCAGCGGTTTGTCTGTGGATTTAGGTATTCAATCGCATATGCTGACTTATGTTGTTTAAAAAGTGTATAACCATGGCCTGTTTCATTAGTCTTTTAAACAATTTGTGAATAGGTAAATAATTGGTGAAGTGAATAAGTAGTGTTATAAGAGATCTACTCTGATGCGTGGTATGTACCAAATTTTTATTGTTAACGTATTGTAAAATTCCGTTACGTCAGATTTCTTCAGACTTCTACAGATTTTTCTTATGTTAGTAATACTCATGTAAATTCAATTCAATATTTTGTAATATTTTATTGTTGTTTTTTATTTGGTTATATCATTGCGAGTTACAATTGACGTTAGAAGCCCTATAAGCGACCCCAAGGTATAGATATTTTAATAAATCTTTGGTATCTATGTAAAAAGTTATTGTATAAAATCTAATTAAATGTAAATGGTAATAAATGTTTCTGTAATTAAAATTTAACTAGTTGACAATGATTTAATTTTCCAAATCATCAAAAGTTAGATAAATTCAGTTTTCATACGTTTGATTACCCCAGTAATTTGCACAACATTGTTTTTTTTGTATCTTCTAATTTGAATACTTCAATATATATATATATATAAATTTGAGTATCACTGAAATTGAGTTTTCGGATCAGTAACACAACTCTCAGCGTACGACCGGAACAATATAAAAACGGAGCAAATGCATATAATTAAAGTTTGAAAGCAAGGAATTTTGCCCTGAGCAGGAGCATCTGCTACGAGAGTGAAGGCTGGATGAACGAAAATGGAAGGCCGCAGAGAGAGCTAGACCTCGCGTGACCATTTGTGGAATGACATGAGCTGCGCGCTATAAAATATTTACAAGCGTGCTAAACAAATGTAATGAGGGCAGGTACACTCAGTTGCAAAGTCACACCCACCGCGCAGGAGTGTCGTAAATCTCTATTAAACTGACAAGCTGTTCAATGCAAAATATCCGTGCTCTTGACCTGAAAAATTACCTATGTTACTCGTTCTAATCCAGTTATGTTAATTTACTTAATTGTAATGTAAAATTGATGGTCACATCATGCGTGACATTTAAACAGATGGTATTTTTGGAAAAGTTTGTTTGAAACAAGACGAATCCATATACAGAGTGTGAAACCTCATGGCCTTTACAGTATTCTTAATGTATTAAGTAATTCGTCTTCTCAGTTGTTTTTTTTAAGTTTAGTATTCCAAATACTAATTACTCCAACAGACAAAGAGCCGTCGGATATTCAATTACAGTCGAGGCATAGTCCGAAAGATCCGTATCTGGTTTTATGTGTTTGCATATAAAGTATGTATCTCCATAAGCGTTTATCACACTTAATGATTTAAAGATAAGTTCGATTTTAGCAAATACGTTATGAAATGTGAAGGAAAATTCTTTGCAATGATTTCATTATTATCATTATTATCAAATATAAAACCAATTAACCATGTTTCATTATTGAATTTATTTGAAATTGTTCACTTGAAGGGTTCAAAATTAGGGATGAAACGTTGTGTTTGTAAAATATAATGTTTTAAATTTCACAATAAATGTTTCTGAACAAATGTAGTGGTCTTTTTCACATTCTTCTGCTTTGTTTCTAAAATTGCAAGTGAGTTTAAATTATGTGTAACGTAACGCAAAAATACGTTTCATAATGTTTAACTCAATGAGACAGTGGAGAATGAATTTATGCTTTCCTCGTAATTTACTAGAAATTAAATATGGAATGTGTTGAGAAAAGAAAAGTTATTGACCAAGTAGCCGTTTAATATTATAAATTTGAACTTCCATTTATTTGGTAGTGCACTATATTTGGTTACAAATAGGTATCAACACGGTGGCACTTACTTAAATTCTCTCTCTCTCTCTCTCTCTCTCTCTATATATATATATATATATATATATATATATATATTGAAATGAATAATGGGTAAGTTTGAATTAAATCGGCCCACGTTGTTCGCCAAATGTAATAAATAGATGGATTAATTAAATGAATTGCCCCACGTTGTGGAAGCCAAAACGTAATGATTAAAAAAACAGTGATTAATTAATTAGCAAACAATTTTTTTTATTGAATTATTTAAACAATTTATTTTCAGTTTTAACAAATTGATAATTCGTTCTGGAAGTTTATTTTATTTTAACAGAAATCTATAACATTTTCTCTGAGGTTAAGTACATTTAAAGTTTCAATGTTTATCAATTTGATAACACTTCTCTCAGGGTCGTTTAACTGGGATTGATAAGTAAAGAACAATCATAGAATTTATAAATTAAGAAATTAACAATCAAAACCAAAATGAGACGAACGAAATCTGACGATTACCTTTAACTATCGATTACAAACTTAATTAACTTGGTTTCTACTTACAAAAATGTTCGACTGGTACCAGACTTAGTTTCCACGGCTCGGGCACGCAATTTACACTAAAAAGGCCATGAATCACAGACTCTACAGCTGATTGTCAAACACACGGTCGTAGTTATTGAATTTTCCTCCGGGAACTGGATCTGCTGCACCTCCAGATCATCAGTCAGACACATTGTCTTTATGTGAAAAATGTTGATCGCAATATGCGTAGGAATCTTAATTGATAGTCTTTGCCGCTATGGGCGGATTGGGGGAGATGGTGCGTTGATAAATTACCATTTCCTCTGCATAGGTAGGTTAAATTACTTCTTGACTAAAGATTAATGTATAATTAAATACTTTTTCAGGTTTATAAAAAAAAGTACACGGGAAACGCTGCGTAACCAGCTAGTTACAAATAAATCAAGATATAACTTTTACAATACTTCAAACACTTCTTCTTTTTCGGCTTTTCTCCATTTTATAGGTTTGCCGTCTTCAATTTCCATTTCTGTCTGTCGTTCCAATCTCCCTCTTCCAAATTCCTATCCTCCATTAAGGATTTCACATGGATTATCCACTTTAATCTGGGTCTGCCCCGTTTATTTTTTCCATGAGGTGACCATTGGTAATTTTCTTTCGGCCATATTCTATTTTCCATTCTTTGTACGTGACGATACCATATAAGGGTTTGATTTCCAATCCTTTTAACGACAGACGTGGTTACGTTCATTTATTTCCAAAGGAGCTCATTTCTAATTTTATCCTGTCTTGTTTTTTGAAGACTCCTCTTCAGATAATCGAATTCTACTATTCTAATTTTGTTCTTTTGTAATTCTGTCAGGGGCAAAGTTTCACTTCCATAACATAGAATGTTCTGTATTACGCTCTTATAAATTTTGATTTTTGTTTGATTTGTTAAATTTTTATTGCAAGTTATTCCGTGTAAAATCTTTGTCATTCTTTGTCAATGCAATTTTAGTTAGTATATCTCTTTCACATGTTCCTACATTTGTAATTATTGACCCCAAGTATTTAAAAATTTCATATTTTTTTATTTATCCTGTTTCGACTGTTATGTTTTCTACATCTTTTCTTAACCACATGTATACTGTCTTCTGTAAATTTATGTTCAGTCCCTATTTTTTATATTTTCCATGAGCTTATTTATCATGTATGTCATATCTCCTTCATCTCCTGCAAATATTATCTGACAATGAATGTAGTATCCTATGTCCTGTAGGAATGCCCATTCAATAAAATTTTTTATACCATAAATTAAGTGCCTGATCTAAATAAATATTAAAAAGTATCGGTGATAGACTGCATCCCAGCTTAAGGCCTTTATTCACTCTGAATTCTTCTGTTAGTTTATTCTGTATTTTAACTTTTGTATTATTATAGATTCTCCTAACAATATTAATCCATTTATCATGGATATTTATGTGTCTCATTTCCGACCATAATAGATGGCGAGGAATACTATCATAAGCCTTTTCTAAATGGATAAAAGCCATATGTAGTTCTTGATGTTTAATTAGCATCTTCTCTTGTAATTGTCTAATACAGAATATGTTATCAGTGCATGATCTTCCACACCGAAAATCACATTGTTCCTCGCTTATTTGGCCTATTGTCTCATTAATTTTAGAATATATAATTTTACTGAAAATTCTCGCTGTCGAAGCTAAAACACTTAAACCTCTATAGTTAGAACACATTCTTTTAGCACCAGAAGATTACCCAACCTGCCAGGGATTTTCTCTCGCAGGCAGAACCTTTTAGGAGAGATACGAAGGGGCTACCTTTGGGTATGCCTTTTCCTCTCCGTTTTTGAACTAAGGTTCCCACAAGCCGAGGCACCTCGGCCTGTTTTGAGGGGTGTATGTTCCGGGGTCGCAGACCTTGGGCATACGGTAAGAGTTGTTCGCTATTCCCATTGGAATAGTCGGCCAGCTGCCTCCTAAACTGGTCGAGGCACGGAGAAGAGAATGCTGCGTCCCCACAGCAAACTCCTCTCCCGCTATCGGAAGGGCGTGGGACAAGTACCCAATCCCGACCTACCTGATGCAGGTTTTTCTAGGGTTTTCCCTGCATTACTTAAACTATAGCCTGGGGGCCCTAGTTAGCCCTTGGCTACCTTCCTCTACCATTCCGCATCCCCTCTTTCAAATCCCTTCCTATGCTATTAAAGGGGAGTTGCCGCCATGTGGATTACCCTCATGTAGCCTGTTACCCTAAAAAATTTACCTTCTTAAAAAATAGGCGTGTTATATGATATATTCCAATCATCTGGAATATCGTCTTCAGTTTCGATTTTATTAAAAATTTTCTTTAAAACATTCCCCCTCCATATTTCAAAGTTCTGTTTGGATATTTCCTGGTCCTGGTGCTCTCCCATTTTTTGCCTCTCTTTCAGAGCTTTTTTTACATCGTCTTCTGTTATTTCTGGAGTGTTTCGTTTGTATTCTACATTCATCTTTTCGAATTTAAATTCGTTTCTATTTTCCTGAAGTAGAACTGTATAATGTTGTACCAATTCTGTTAGTCTTATTAACTGAATATTAGTTTTATTTATTTTTGCTTTCCTAACATTCTTTAAAACTCTCCAAGCTTCTGTAGATCTAGCATATCCAATCGAATGGTCTATATTCGAGCATATATTATCCCAGTATTCATTTTTTGCTCTTCTTACTTCCGACTTTGTCTTAGGTTTCAGAAAACTATATTCCGTGTGTGATGCTATTGAGTCATCTGACAACCATTTCATTCTCGCTTTATTTTTCTCTTCTACTAGTTTTCTAATATATTGATTAAACCATTCATTATTTCTTCTATATTCTGAATTTTCTGTTCCGAGAGCTTCTAATTCTGCTAAATGAATGCTTTCCTTTAATTGATAATATATTTCTGATGCAGTGTTATTTAAGTTTATATTAAGTATTTGCCTTAATCTTGTTTGAAAAATATATTTTGTACTATCATCATATAATAGACTAACTTTATACCTTGGTTCATTTATGAAGGTTGTATTTATTGTATCTCTCTACGTTGTTTCTTTCTACTTCTTAAAATAATTTTCCCTATAAGCATATAGTGATCACTTCCACATTCTGGTTTTCTGTATACTCTGACATCTTTAATTATCATATCTCGTTTTTGTTTAAAAATTATGTAATCAATTATTGATTTTAGCTTTTTTGTGGGTTGTTCCCATGTATATTTATGTATTTCTCGGTGTTGGAAAAAACTATTCATTATATGTTGGTTACATAGGGTTATTAATCTATCTGCGTTATCATTGGTCACTCTTTCTCCAAAAGGTCCTATCACTTCATCTTTCACTCTACTTCCCACTCTCCTTGGTGCGCTTTTGTTTTCTCCAACATTTCCGACAATTTATCAAAAAAGTAATTTTTTCTGTAATCGGTGCATCCTCATTCATTGCATATACACTCCTATTATTATAAGATCTATTCCAAAAATTTTGAGTTTAATTAGTCTTTCGTTGATTTCTTCCAAGGATATTATATTTTTTATGCACTTATTTTTTATCAGAATAGATACTCCTTTTTTTGGAATAATGCCTTTTTGCACTCCGCTTCAAATATGTGTATAATTTCCTAATGTTTCCTGTCCTTTCCCTTTCTTTTTTGTTTCAGATAGCACGATTATATCTCAATTCATTGTTGTAATTTCATCTATTTCTTCTTGTTCTTTACTATTCAGGCCCTGAACATTCCATATCCAAATAGAAAGAGTCCGTTTTCGTAGCTTAAGCCTGTTATATTTAAATCCATCCGGCTTTGTATTATTGAAGAACGTAGCAATTGGTGTTTTTCCAACACTACAACGTAATAAATGTTTTCGCACGGCCATGGAACTTGCTGTGTTGTTGATGATTTGGAAACATACCCATACACTTCTTTGCGCAGGAGAGAAACGGAACTTGAAAAGACGCCTTCTCGCACGCAAGCAAGAATCCTTACAATGGAAACACGGCAATAGGAATGAGCAACAGACTCAGCGAAAAATTAGCAGCTGCACTGATAGAACAGGTGGTAATCATGGTCGGATAGAGGGCTCAGGGAATTGAACCACAACCTCACCTCACTCTCAGGGAGCACGATTACTTGCGATCATATATATGCAAGGTGACGTAAGATCTTATGTACCGAAGTGGATTTACGAAGTAGCAAACAATGTCGATGTTTGCTTACTTTCTTTTAAAGCGCGAGGCGCAGAGAAAATCTCGAGACACAACTTTGACCCATCTAAATAAATAAAATAATAGGTTTTTTTTGTGCATATCTTCGAATATAGAAATTTTTAGTATTTATCATTTACGTGATCCGAGGCTGATGCCTGTCACGCTGACTTTGTTTCCTTTTCACAATAAAACAGTTGGACAGATTTAGATGATACTTCTTGTCGTTGTTTTACAGAAATGTAGTTTCCCAGCGATATCTAAATACTGAACGTCACCTGGAAACATAATACTGGAAATACGAAAACCTTGACTTTGTTCACTTTTCATAATTAATAAATCGAATCGATTTCGATGGAATTTTATATCGTTGTTATATAGAATCGTAAGAAATTTATTAACATTAAACTTCCATTCACCGTATTCACAAAAAATAGAGGACATTCCAAAAAAAAGTATTTTAATTGTCAGGAGAAGGATTTTTTGTCACTTTACAGACGAACTAAATGGATTTTCTCTGAAATGGTGAATAAACTCAACATTATGAAAAACTTAAAAAAAATCCTCTTCATTTTAAGGGGCATATATTGATAGGAAAAACAAATATTTTCAGAGAAGAGTAAGCGATAAGATAACCTTATTAGACAGTGAGAGCTAGTAACAATAAATATTAAATTAACAATCGTGTTCCTGAAAGTATCGCGCTGAAGAAGAAAAATACCCTTTTGTATCAATATTGTATACATTGCAGACAAATCTTTGTGCTTAAAATTAACACTAACGTCAAAATCCGGGCAAAATGTTTCCATTCCCGTAAGAAGGACGGTCACTCTGATAATCACAACTACAGTACTGACGGCTAGGGCTGTGTTTAAGTTTGAGCTGCGACAAACGACTAGAGCTGCGCTACTAGCGGAGCGACAATAATGTAACCATGCTTTTCAATGGAGCCGTTGATGGAGCAGCGCTGTAAATCGCCGATGTTACCGAGAGGCGACTAGAACTGCGATAAAGAATGGGTTCATTTCCTCTGCTCGCATCGATGTTGGATTTGGACGTATTAATAAGTGAAGTTTTTATACGGAAAATTTGACTCAATTCGCCAAAATACAATGTAATGAAATAGCACAATAATTACAAATAAAACATAAGTAAAACTTTTTAAAAAAAATATAGCATGTATCATTTTTATAATAGATTTTTGCTACTTCGTCGGTAAAATTTCGAAGGTCATCGAAACTAGAAACTAGAAATATGAAAACAAAAACTGTAATATTTACAGAGCAAGAAATTTACAAAATAGGAGGAAGATAAAGACCTATTCTTTTTTTAATTTTCTATTTCGAATCGCATCAACAACTTTGTATTTTGCGACTTTCCATTATCATTAGACCTACTTCTTTCTTTAAAAGCTTACTGCCACATGTAAGAACGCTTTCGACGTTCGAAAAATTTGAATACCGAATGAAAGTAATGAAAATAGCTCAAGAATTCATGAAAGTTAGGGATAGTAATTTTTGGACCCGACAAAGTTTCTTACTGACCAAAGTTCAGCGTTCGGTAGCCTACAATATATTATAACAATGCTGATATAATGTAGAATTCTCATAACTGATGGACTTAGGAAATTTAGAGGATACCAACCTGTAATAAATACGATTAAATAGTCATTTATAAATTATTTTATAATATATATATTATATTTATAAAAAAATTAATATCAAAATACCGAAGTGTCAACATTAATCGTTCCTCTTGTGTAAATGGTCTTCCAATTAAGTCAGTTTTTCGGGAGTTATTCAGAAATGCTCATTAATATATAATCAAATACTTCTATTCTCATTCTCATATATTATGTAAAATTTGTGGAATGCTGTCTTAAATATTTATAATTCATCAGAATCACTTATTTTTACAATATTCGGCTTGAGCTACTAGATACTGGAAGGCTCGACTTGAACATGCAGAGTACGCGACGCTCGAATCACTGCTCTAGTCCTGTATCACAGATCCAACATAAACAGAAAGCGGAGAGTACGCGACGCTTTTGTCACTGCTCTCATCGCTGCTCTTGTCGTTTTTCGCTGCTCCAACATAAACACACCCTGACATACCAAAGTACACAATAGTAATTGAAGATATATTAGTATAGAGGAGAAATGAGAAAACATTAAAAAGTCTATTTAACATATAAATCAAAGGAAAGAATTGGTGGATGAAATTGTTAACGCACAAAGGCCAACGCCACTATTGAAGTGAACGCAGGACGTGAACTAACGGGAAGATTCGTGTATGTGCAGCTGAGTGAAGCAGATGAAAATAATTTTTTAGTTGACAGAATCAAATATTTGGTCTTTGGTGAAGTTTTGCTCCTGCTGTGTAGTCCTTCTACATGGTGATGCTGGTCATGCTGTTATCTCCTGGTTGATGGTTTAGTACATTGTAGCAGCCTAGGCGCCAAACTGGTTAGTAAAGTACAGACATCATAAATTTGTAATTACTAAAAATTGCATCATTTTCCCTATTACTACCACTTCAATGTTCAATTTAAAATTTATGTGTTTTATTGTTTTCTGTTTATTGGAGGCCCACAATGTACCATGAGAAAGTCTCATGCACTATGCTAAGTCGTATAAATTTATATTGTTCGCAACAAATCAGCTGATCATACACTTATATGTATTGCATCATATTTCGGTAATTTTGTTGTTAATTGCACATTAATCTGCCGCCTCCTACCAAAATCAAATAACATTAAATAAGTTTAAATAATTTAGTTACCACGAAGTGGAGTTATTAAATAAAATAGTAATCATTTTTAAAGATTTGGAAAGTGCTCTTTATACCATATGATGTGTGATGTAATATACATGATCATTTTTCAGTTGTTTAGAATTTAGTTTCTCAATTATAAGCATTGCAATAACTTACGCGAGTTTATATAAACTAAAACTACAACTCATGAGTACTCGCCAGACAGTGATGTATGGAGATTCTACGTCATCCAGTTCTTAAGTTACCCATTCGTTAAAAGGGAAATTGCTGTTTAGTTTTTTACAGTCAAAGTTTATTGCAAGTGCTTCGGTATAATATATATATATATATATATATAAATTCGCCAATAATTTGATTAGAACTGCTAGAACTGAATCCGTCTTGATACGAAGAAGTGAATTGAATTTTTTTTTGTCAAATATGAAATTCGTATATTACCACCGCTTTTCACATCCTTGAGTTTGACGAAAATTACGGAAATTACTGTATTTTTAACGGAATATTGTGCGTCCAATAACAGAAGTTCTCATTTCCTATAAAGAACGTTTATAAGAAAAATCATAAGTTTTTTCGGATGAATTACTATATTACTAAATTGATTGCGACTTCGGCTCCATTGAGCACGTGTGCTGGATTGAAATATTTTGATAGCAGCAGATATAGCACAGAAGCTTGGCAGCGGGCGTGAAACCGTTAATTATGTCTCAGACACGCGCTACAGAGATATTATTCTTATTTTTTGTCATTTCGGAAAGACGCTTTGTAACTAATGCTGCGTTATTGAAACCTTAATAATGCAATACTAGCACAAATAGACGCTGTATGCAGCATTAACGCATAGCCATGGGCGCTAATTGCAAATAATATAAACTAAGAAAGAAAAACCTTGAATTATTTAGTTTAATTGCTAAAACTTCTCATAATTAAAGTATGATTAAATGAACATTAGTTATTTAATTGAGGTAAACGTATACGAGAAAACTTGAAATCAAAATAGAAATAATTATTTATCAGCAAAAACAACCATTTTTCAGAGTTACGGAATTGTCGACGAACATTGTATATCTAATACGACGATAGCTGAGAAATCGTATAATGAAATGATTTATGTTGCATGTGTAGTCTCGTAATTTATATATTTTTAAAGACATATTCGCCATCAGGAATTGATGTCATATCTTTAGTTTTAAATTTTAGTATTTTTAATTATAATAACTTACTCGAATTTTGAATGTGGTCTAAACAGCTTTAATGATTATGCGATCGACGTCATGTTTTATCTCTACTCAATAC
The DNA here is from genome assembly GCA_037074705.1 of Zhengitettix transpicula. NCBI lineage: Eukaryota > Metazoa > Arthropoda > Insecta > Orthoptera > Tetrigidae > Zhengitettix > Zhengitettix transpicula. The sequence continues at coordinate 35,115,929 of CM073590.1, read as the reverse complement.
TATTCTTATAACTATTATTGTTAGGAAAAATACAGGTAAGATATAAATGGTCCATCGAAAGAATTAAACTATTGTAAGACGAAGAAGGAAGAAAAAAACACTTTAAGAAAATTAATCATTAAAATACATGAATGTGAAATTCAAAGCTCTTTCTTTTGTAAATTTCAGTCAGCGTTGGCGGTAGGTGGTATATTGGGAAATGTAAACTAATTGAATCTGTGAAAGAAGACGGAACTGGAGGAAAGTGAAAATATAAAGCTGCAAAACGTGAGAAACGTGGAAGGATAGACAGAATGTTTGTTGTATATCAAGCCACATTTTTTAGGTTGAAATAGAATAGTACGTTTAGTCTATAAGAGGAAACGGAAGGACAGAATTTGAAGTGAATCATTTATGAAGCCTAAATTCTCACAAATTAAATACAAAACAAAATTCCATCACTTAGGAGATACTTTGTATTTGTAATTGAGTACTAAATATAACCTATCGTAAATATTTTGCTATAATTTTTAATGAACATTACTTTAATTCAATTTGAACAAAAAATAGCTTCATTGGTTTTTTACTACTCTGATAAACTTTGACGACGTTAGTAAAGTTTGTTTAAAATTCCTTTTTAATTGTTTATTCAAAGACAAAAAAGTGTCGATACAATTTTTAAATCGATATACGAGTAACGTAGACCCAATCTAAGGTTTCAATGAAATTCTATTAAATAAACTTCAGCAGCGAATAAAACGAAAGCGATCTTTAGAATTGTATTCAATTGGCGCCAACATTGCAGCAATCTTTGCTATTTTGGGCTTCGTTGTTGTAATCGCGGACTTGTTTATTTATGAGGAGTAATTTGTTCCAGCTCTGGCGCGAGGTCATCGGGTCGGTCGTGGACCACGGAGAGATTTTTGTGGCGCTTCGTCGTCTGACGCAATGAGATTGATAATGCCATACCATACAACATATCTGGTTTCCTATCATTCCAAACATTGACGGGTACGTTGAGTGCAAATGTTCCGCTATACAAGTCGCACGCTTTTTGGCGAGTGCAATGGAACGAAATGTTCCGGAACAACAGGAATTGTTAATGGATCACTTTCCATTGCAGAGAAAAAATCCAGGGAAGGATCGACAACTTGTCCGCTTATGTAACATTAACTTTTATTGCATTCCGGAAACAATGATGCCAATATAAAATTACTGCGCGAAAATGAATCTTCCGCCAACTTGTTCACGGCTTTGCAGAGACATGGCTTTGAAAAATTGTAAATTTTTATCGGTGACAAATTGCCCGAATGTAACGTTACTTTTTTAATCGATTTTGTCGTTCTTTCTCAGAATTTATATCAACATATTGGTGTTCTCCACATTTTTTCTTAAACTAATACGGTGGCGGGAAATAAATTTGTGATACCGCTCCCAGTAGAGGCACTAAAATCTTGAATGCCCATCCTGTTCTCCAGTACCATTTCTTTTTCCCGTAATAATGGGTTATCAGTTGGAATATAATCATCTCTTCGTTGTCATACCCATTTGTCATGCAGTAGACCGACATCAATAAATTCGAATTATGACCTTGCCCGTGCCTTTTCAAAATGAACTTTACATGACATTGTTATATCCAGCACATTATTTCTGATTCGTATGTAGAGTTTCGCTGACGTGGGTTGTTATCAGCCGTTTCCACGTTTATGGTGAATCTGCTTCACCAAATTTATTGTTCAATGTTCTGTTAACGGTTGTTTCAACTCTCTCTCTTTCTCTCTCTCTCTCTCTCTCTCTCTCTCTCTATATATATATATATATATATATATATATATATATATATACTTACTCTGGAATACGAGTCATTAATGTTTAAGCAACGCCCCTTTTTTAAAGCCCTACGTTCGATGTTTAGTGCTTTCCATCCATTATTGACCACTGAATTTAGAAGTTGATCCCGTGATAGGTCTCTACTAAACGTTACACTTAAATATTTCCTGCTATTGTATATTTCTGTGCACGAGTTTCTGGAACATCCTAGAGCAATCGACCATGCGTTGAATCAAGAAAAATGAAAATCATGGAATACTGTCTACTGCAATGAATTCAGCAACGTATGACCATTAATATCACTGTTGATGGCCATTTATCACGCGCAAAATAATGGAACTAGTTAATGCGTTCGGCATTCATATCTTAATGACTCCTCTGGGAGTATATAAAAAAAGTTTAAATGCCTTCACAGAATAATCTGTAAAGGTAATTGCAGAGGACAACAAGATGTTAATATAATTTCAGTGGAGTAATGAAATATTAGATTAAAATAATTAAGGTAACTATGTACAATTTGCCATCGTTAATATTGGCCACTTTGCGAAGCTTGAGAGCGTAGACGTAGACGAGAAACAAGCATCGTTCACACAATGTGTTGATATTGGAACGGTTGTTTCCTGAGCTTTGTAGGTCTCCGAAATCAGTGGACGAAATTGATAAGAATGTTAATAAAAAATTGTAATTGTGCTGTTTGAGGGCTATAAACAATTAAATCGTTATACTTCAATGAGATGTTCCCGTTGAGATATTAAATGAATAACTACAACGAATTAGTAGATTAATCTTATGGAAATAAAAGAAAATACAATCAATTTTTTTTAGTTATTACCGTTTCAATTATATCTGCAGGTGTATTTTATTGTAGGGCAACATTTTTCAATTTAAAAATAAATTAATCTATTTGTTTATCACACATAAATTTTCAAAATTGGATAAGTAAGTTAATATATATATATATATATTGTAGTGATTACTGATAAATGATTGAGATTAGCCTCACGTTGAGGTGCCAATTTGTGGTGATCATTAATGAAAAGAGAATTAAATAAAACAAAGTTAAAATGTGCCACACGTTGATGACGCTAATTTTTAGTAATCAGGAATTGATTAAAGTTATATCGCCATGTTAATGCGTCAATTTAAATAATTTAAATGTTAAAATGAAAAGATATTTTAATAATAAACAAGATTTTAAAATAGAGAAACAAATTAATATATTAACACACGAACAATTAAATTTTTCAAAATTATCAAATGAATTTACAGCAGTTACTAATATTTTACAATAAAATTTACTCTTTCTCGGGGTCGTTTACTGGGCCTTTAATAAAAGAACTATAACTATTTGTTAACACTTAAATTTTTATGAAACTATTATGGACATACTTCATCAATATATTATTTACAATGCAAACAAAAAAAGATAAAATATTATCTTTAAATTCTGAACGACATTCGAAATCTGAAATCTGACGATAATTACCTTTACTTAAAAGTTTACAAATATGAATATAGTGAAAATGTAACTTACTTTATATACAGGCAATTTATATCACTGATTCTAATAAATACTGTTGGTTTGACAAAAGTTGGTTCTCCGTTCGTTAAGGAAAATTATTCGCTCGTTCTGAAGATTATTAGACACTGAATGCAGCGGCCTGGTCTCCCACAATCGAAGACAATGGTCTAATTTGAGAATAGAATAAATTAGACTCTGCACTCAAAATGTTTATCGTTGAATATTTAAATATTTACCTCGCAGACTGTGACTTGCAACTTGTAACAAAACTGTTCTAACTTTTCTAGCTGTTCTACCACATGTATCTGGACACTATCTGAATATTTTACTTTTGTGCGTCCACAGCAATCTTTCCACGACGGCTTTACTCTGCTATATTTCTACGACGACTGGCGTAGCATATCAACAGCATACAATACACCAAACATTTGGCATTATTTACCATTCTTGTGTGCAATTTGTGTGTTTTCTGCCGCTAACAATTCGAGTCCAAATTTTTAATTATTAATTAATGATTTCCATATACATATAGTCAAATAATAACCTTAAAATTGCTATAAAATTAAAAAATGTACGCTTCGTGTCAGTTATGCAGGATGAAATCCCGCAATCGGTGTGCACCGTTGTTATTGTACCAGCGACTAGTGATATATATTGTTTTGTGTAGTAAAGACATTTGTGATAGTCGAAAACTGTCGTAAATCATAAATATTTCTGTTAAGCTGAATGACACGTCATCGGGCACCACATAAAATTGATAATAATATTATAACTTTCGTGTTTGCGTCAGTATTAATATTTCTGGAATGAATTCAAATTACTGAAGAATATTAATTGACCTTGAGCTACCTATTGTTGTGTTATCGAATGTCAGTTTTCCTAACTATCTACAACTTATATGTTAAATACATTGGAGTGTTTCTATGTGAAGCCCTACGGAATTTCTTCTTAATAATAGCATATTAATTGCCTAAATTGTTCCAGTTTATAAAAACGGCAACTACTAACGTTACGTTTTGAATAACGGATACTAGAATTAATCAATATCCATAAATCTAATTTTCGTACATGAAATAATTTCAGAAGAATCTCTTCGAAAAGGTATATGAGGCAAATTAATTTAATTTATTTGTACACTTTTATTATTCGAAGTACTTATTCCCACATTAGTATTAAGCACATTTCGTACGTCGTTTTAGAAAGTTTACACAATGGAATCGTTCCTCTGCACGCTGTCAATGAACACACTGGAAAACCAGTGTTATGTGTCGGCTTAACATTAGAAAATAGAATTTATTATTTTTACATTGATCGTCTATTAACAGAGGAAGTCAGCGACAATTCTCATCAGAATTGACTTGGGTAATTATACATTAGAACAAAGCTACTTATTTGATTAATAAGTAGGTATCAGCAAGATTTATTTAAGGTACCAGAATCGTTGATGCTAAATTGATCGTTTGTGCACAAACTGTAAATGTACAAGAAATGTTGAAACGGGCACTATTGGGAAGACGAGAAAAGAATGCATGTGAAATAGATCTTTATCATGATATGGGAAAAATTATTGACGCTATTAAACACATACGAAATGTGAAGCGGTATTTGGCTGATAGGTAAATATGAATTGGAACAGCATTCCATACGTTAATAATAATCGAATTTATCTTCTTTTAAGGATGAGTCTAATTTTAGTCACTCAAATGGAACACAACTGTTTAAACAACGTGCAGATTGCCAAGTCGGATTGCGTAGTAGGCCCCCTCCGTAGACAGGATTTCGATCGTCCTGACAAATACTCTCATGCTGTGACTTATGCAACAGGGATGTTTCCTCGGGCACAAATGAGGGACTTCCTACACTAACTTTCATTGGACATCTACTCTAAGGAAGCTTAAAATACGCTGCTTTTGGAAGTGATCATCTGCTATTAAAAATTTATTTATTATTAATTAGAAAGATAGCCAATAGGGAAAAGAAGTGATAATATAAATAACATACAACGTTTCTGGAAACGTTGTTCCTCTCTTCAGGTGCAGAAAAAAACCCAACAAAATCACAAGAGCATAGAGTGACACAACTGCAGAAATCAATTGAAAAAACTCAAAAGTCTCTAGGGTCTTGCGTTTTTTTTTCTTCACCTGAAGATACGAACAACGCTACCAGAAACGTTTTGTGGTATTTATATTATCACTTCTTTTGTCTGTATTTGACTATTTTTCGTATTATTAATTTTTCTTTCTAAAATTTTATTATAGTAAACAATATATAATTGCAGTAACCTATTGTGCTTAACGGGTTTAATGCACCTTTTCTTAGACACACTTATCTTTTTACAAATTATTGTAGTACCCTAACAACATCTGGTGAGTATTTATTGTTATTTCTTTCATTTTTCTTACGTTTTCATTTACAGACAAGGATTTTTTTTAAAAAAAATCTGTAGCGACTAAGAGATGAAATAAATGTACTCATTTCATTAGGAACAGATCTTACAAATTTTAGCCAATTAGTTTATATAATTGCGTTTGGGACTTGCTTTATTCAAAAAACAAAACAAAAACGAGTGGTTCTCAAGAAACGGATGGAACGGAACATTCATTTACAATAATTAATTCTTCTCAGATAATTTACCGCCGTGTTATAAGTTGTTAAAAGTTGGCAGAGATACTAATCATAGTACAGACTGTATTAGCAAATAAAAATCAAAGTTTGGTCAAAATAATTCAACAATTTTAATTTTTGTGAACTTTTTTTACGAAAAATAATCAGAATTTTCAAAGCACACTCGTAGATTAAGCTAAAATTTTTATAATAATATATTAATTAAAAAATTAAAGTTTTTTCAAAATAATTTAACAATTTTAATTTTTGTGAACTTTTTTTTTACGAAATATGATCGGAATTTTCAAAGCACACTCGTAGATTAAGCTTAAAATTTGAGGATTATATATTTATTTTCAGTAATATACATTTACAGTTACTGAATTTTCAGCACATTGTTCGATATAATTTGTAAATCGACTCAGAAAGTATTTGTGAAACATTTTATTAAAACATCCTCATCGTATCCGCGATGAAACCTGTAACAAGTCGTGGATAATGTTTCTAAACATATAATATACTGTAACCTGACGCCTAGGCTTCCACTCATTTCTAATAAATGTATTCTAAAGGAATTTCTTCTCCTAGTTCAATAACAATACAATCATAAATATGTCACAATTAAGATAGTTAATGATGGCAAATGGTGATAAATTATAATAGTAATTTAAAATAATAATAATGTGGAAATCTAAAAACATCACATATGGAAATAAATCGGCCGCAGAAAAAAATTAAATAAAGCAACTGACAAAAATACAACACAACGTTTCGACCTTAACTTAGGTCTTCGTCTGGTGTACAATGTATTTCGGGTATTTTAAATGATTTTTATACATTACCAAATTCTTGTTGTATTATAAACCAATATGTATGTTATATAAATAAATTTAGACTATAATTTCATAATTTCTACCAGATTTAATGATTTTTTACAGTAACATTAGTTTAAACATTTACATCTTCTTTTTTTAAGAGATTATCCGAAAAAGTAAAACTTTTGGAACGGGATATTAGTTGAGGACACGATAATTATGTAAGATAAAATATAAATTGGAATATGTCAATTAATTCTAATCCTTAATATCACATAAAAATTATATACATGTGATATATTTCAAACTCAGTCAAAAGCGCAACATGATCGCAAGTCAATACTTTTATTAACGGTGTTTTACATAACAATAAAGTAAAAAGGTTTAACGTAATCAATTAAGTGTACACCGTGAAACATAAGAACATTCGTGCATTCATTCGTACTGCAGTTGTTTACTTTTGTTTTAGTAAAACCAAAAAAAGTGTTATCTTCTGACTTATAGTTTTATAAAAATTAATATTCCATCAACACGGACTCAAAGAAATAGTTTATTGGACATTAATTAATGCCACGAATGTCAAACGTCCAAATATTTATGTAATGTATTACTACACATCTTAATACGTTTTTGGGATGCATTAATATGTGAATTTCCAAGCTTATCGACAGCAATAATCATCAACTATAACACATCAGCATAACCTCTCAAGAAAATAATGAAAATCCATAAAGTTTCTGTATTTGTTGGCTGTCTGCCCGACATTGAAGAACTGTTTCAGCGTTGACGTCTGTACCAAATCATTTCCACTGCCATAACACTCGTAGTAATGAAAATTCAAGAAATAAAACCATGGCCTGGGTTACTAAGTGTGTCTCATTTCGGTAAAAAAATTAATATTGGTCGTCAAGCATTTCTTAATCGAATACATCTCACCGGAACACTTTGATTGATATCAAATAATTTCATTAATGACTTATTTACACATATCGTGTGTGATTGATGATATTTCACTTAATAATTCCATTAAATTATGTTAGCATTATCATAAAGAAAATTAATATAACTTTTGTCGGTTTGTAGTCACAACACATTGTGAATTATAGAAACTAACAATTACAAAAATATTGTTTCCTTTCATACTGACCATGAATGTTACAACCTACTTGCCTTTTAAAGTCTAAATGATTCATCTTCAATATATTTTACTTGTAGAAATCTATTTGCTGCGTAAGAACTGAACCTTCGAACACGTGGCTGCCTGCGACCTGCTTTAAAGCATACAACTATATTGGTTCAGTTAAACTGATAACACTTCATGAACTGTTGAGTCAGAGTTTTTCTCTTGACTACTTTATTTGGAATTAGCATTTAGCATGCGTATCTTTAAAACTAGAAAAATTAAACCAAGTAAATATTAGCAATGGAAACTTCATTACACTCTAGATATCTTGTATTCGGGGGATCTATTTTAACAGCCAATAAGAGTAAAATAAACTCTCCGAACTAAAACTGTAGGTTTTTTACAATCAGAGATGTGTTATCACTTTTCGTGACGAGTATGTCTATCTATTAAATTTGTCCATATTACCTAACTATTTAATAGGAAAGCAGAGAAAAACCAACAAATGATTAATTATGTGATTTGTCGCTAATCACAGAAACTCATTCGTGATGTATTTAGTTCCAATTTCAATTAAACGTCCTTAATAATATATTAGATACGGTTTACAATTTCGTTAATCATGACAGCGCAAATAGAAATTAATAACTAAAGCAATTAAAACAGGAACAATCCAATTGAATTTTATTAGACATCTGAAATGCATATATATTATTATTACATTTATTTTCACTTCAATGTATGTCAATACAATGATGAGCAACCGAATTGCTTAGAGATTCATTATATTAAAGGGTTTTGAGGAAATTATGTTTTATTTTGCATTACATTAGGTGAAAAATAAAAGATTCAGTAAACTAACTCAATTTTGTAGAAACATTCATTTTAACGATGTTTCAATTATTTGGGTGCGATTTAAAATTTCCGAAGTTTTGTCGTTATTTCAAGTTACTGGTTTTTGTTGAGTGATTTAGGCTATATAAAGGTGTTAAGGTCTGAGTTTATTTTCTCAGGTCAAATCGACATAGGTTGGAAATTGTTACCTACATGATATAAACGGTGAAATGGTGTCCGAGACATAGTCGCTCGCGAGCGGCCGTTTCATGGTACAATAAAACACTCGTAGAGGTAGTTGTGAATTATGAAGAACCTGGGAGCCCGTAATGCAGCTCAGAGAACGTTTTTATTGCCATGGAGCAACACTTACAATTCAAAGAAACAAGAAACACTTGTTAGTGTGCTACTTTTTCATAAGAATTCTGACAGTAGAGATGATACATTCCTTAAAAATAATAAAATAATAGCTAAAATAGTGATGGCTGAATTTTAAACTTAAAAAGTGTTTTCTCTACAAATAATTTTTTCGGGTGGATAGTTAAAATCTTATTTTAAGCCATTTCTTTGTAACTTTACGTTTAAACTTGATACGATAACAAAAGTTTTCAATATCTGAGTCGATTAAAAAATAGGCATACTCAATATAATAATGAATCCGATCGATAATCGGAATTAAGAAATAACTAATTTTAAAATCAGATTCAATTGCAGTATAATCGGTATAAATTACCAGCAATATCTTGGAAATTCATAAGAGTAGGAGACAATTTAATGAAAAGACGGCATGCCATGCAGCCTATAGAGTCGTGTAAAAATATAAGGGAAATACCTTAAAAGTCTCAATGAGAAATTAGTGTCGGTTGCAATAAGTAAATAACTGAGCATCTACTACTATTTGGTCGGAACTAAGTAAAGAAATAAATTAGATCAGTGGGGAAGCGAAAAAATAAAATCAAGTAAACGTTAGTATTTTCTTAATGTGTTCTCTGCAATTGAATATCAATATTTACATTTTCGATCAAATGTTCTTACTGTGTTAGTAAATGCATTAATAAAAATATAAACCTGAGCCAAAGTAATAAGAACTTGTGTAATGTGATAATGAAAGCTGGAGCAAGACGTTACATATAAAGAAAAAAGACACCGAACTGCAATATTTTCGAAATAAGCTTTATGTGCTCGATAAATATTTAGCTGAAATAATTTACAATTACTCGAATACGTTATTTCTTTATCAATGATTAAAATTGAAAATAATTCTTTGCAAACTGTAACACTTTTAAGACCAATTACAACCTTTTTAAGGTGTTAAAATTTTAATTTAAGTATTCACATCACGTAATCAAAATGTAGCTAATAGAGAAATTTATAAAGGAATACGTTTAAAATACATATTGAAAATATCTCTCTAACAATAATAATAATATGTTTGAACAATGTTTATTAATGATGCGGAGTCTTCTCTGAGGAGGGATATCAAAATGCTTAAAACAGCCAATGTATTTTTTAAAAAGTAATAATCAATTTAGGGTTTCCGTGAATCAATGGTGTTTGTAGATAAAAACTGAACACATCCAGCTTACAATGCCACACTGGTGTCGCCCCCGGCGATCCGTTCGGTCGTCCGGCGATCTCCGCTGTTTTCCAGGCCCTCCGTAGTTGAATAAAAACTATGGAAATTAATCCTTTTATTTTAATTTATTTTGTCTGATATCAAATTCAACATAACAACTGAACAAAACGGTCCTTCGCCCCAACAATCTTTTTATATAATTATTAATTTATATAATTATAAAAATATTGTAAATTAATTTTTACAAATATTAGAATTATACACTGCCAATATACCGTTAGAGTTTCAAAATGTTATCATTCAGCAAGATGATAACTTTTAAAGCTTAACTCCGAATTATTTAGACAAATATAATAATTTTTTTAAAAATTTTAACCTTTAGTTTATATGACAATCAACATTGTTTTTTTTTCACTGGAAAATTAGTTTATAATTTTCATGTCACGAAAATTGAGCGCCCCTTCCTGAATGCAACACACATTTGAACACCTTCGAGTTTATGTTTTTAATACTTTTCGTTATGATAAAAATGAGCTTATTTCACAAGTATACTATTTTTCACACAGTTCATCATTTTTTATATTATTTTATTTCAAGCATAAGCATCACAAATATCTGGCAAATGTAACATTGAACTTCGAAACCAATATTGTATGCAACAAAACTGCGAATGAGGTAATAATATAATTTTTTGTTGTGCCATTTAAGACCAGTTTTTCAATTCAATCATTAAAATTGTCTGAAGAAGTTGTATTCAGTATTAAATGGGAAAAGTCGTAGTCTACTTGTTTATTAACATGATTCGTTACTCTCATGGCGTTCTTCACTTACACTTAATTTTTGAACTAAGCATATTAACGGAAATATGGTGACATTAGGAAAAAATATGTTACAGAAAAAGTAGCATACTTTCTATCATAGCTAATCTTAGTCGAATAAACATTCTGGATCTCTCAATTTTAGTGACAATGAGTGTTCATTTACGATTCCGACCATTGTAGATATTTAGAAAGGGTGGCAAGGGTGTACGCCTTATTAGAATGTCTTTATGAATAAGGAATGTGAAAGATAGCCAATTCAGACAAAAAGGGTAATATAAATACCAGACAACGTTTCTGGGATCCTTGTACCTTTCGTCAGGTACTAAGAAGAGCCTAGAGCAACACAACTGCACTTGTCAGTTGACAAAACTCAAAAGCGACGAAAACGCAACGACAATGTTTTACTTAGAGAAGAAGGAATTTCAAAAAGATACACAGTTTTAGCGGTCTTATATGATCCACTATTTATATTGAATCTGGTTAAAGCGAGTCTGGTCATTCCTCTCGTATTGGAAAACAAATCTTAGGTACTAATAAATTAAGTTCCTATAGTAATAATATTTTCTTATTAAGTATAAATCAGCGATCAGAATAAATTGTCTGTAAGCTAATGTGGTAGCTTAAAATATATTAAGATATTTTACATTATATTATGAAGACATCGCGTCGAGCAAAGAGGACTTCTAAATCAAGTTTACAAATGTGTTGGCCACTTCATTTACAGTCATTTTATTATGCAATTCTCTAATAGAGGCTGAAATAAGGGATTTGCATGTGACTCGAGCTTCTTGTGGTGACTAACGCTCTTTAGTGGATAGTCGCCATTACAGTGGGGATTTTTAAGTAGTGTATCCGTTCATTTGTGAGGTACCAGGAGTCATTGACGATAGAAACACCGACATAACGATGCAATATGATGCATCTATTAGGAAAGGACAGTTAGGGGAAAAAGTTGAAGACTGCGGGACAGAAACATAATAAAATATCATTGCTCATTTTGGAACAAACTACACAAAAAAAAGGAAATACTGAAAACGTCTTGGGAGATATTGCATGACATCATCATTACAATAAAATCAAAATTCCTCACTCTTATCTCTTAAGAAGTGTGATTATAAATAGGGGGATGTACACTGGTGCAAAATAAGAGGACTAAACGAGAGGACAAGATTGCTTAAACCTAAACCGGAATTGAGTTGAAGTTTTAGAAACCTCTTCGCTAGAATGGCATCTTCGTTGGCGTCAAAGACTTCAGGGGGTGTAGATGTCAACGGCAGTGATTTTGGCGGGAAGGAGGATAGACCGGAATGATCTTCGATAATAAGATAGTCGGGTGAGCACTAGTAGTTTTGCAGGTGAACTGTAGGAATTTTATTAACCAATTAGGAATTAAATAGATCTTATGCACCAGATATAGACTCGGAATATTTATACGGAAGTTTTACATTCTATTATTTATAAGAGTTTATCCAATACATGGAACGGATATGGAAGGAGGAGGTTGGTGGATAATGAATTCAAAGTGCTAGTTGAAATTAAAATACATTAAAACTCATTTGGAATGAAATTTCTGAATGCAGACCATCTGATTTGGGAATGGAAGTAAAACAAAAGATTTCTCATAAAAGAAGTGTGGTTATGAGAAAACATTAAAAATGCTATAGAGTATTTCCCGTTAGAAAGACGAGCTAACCCGGGTAATAAATGGCTAGTAGGCATGTATAAACGAATTGGTGTGGCTTGGTCACCTCGGAAAACAGGTAACGTAACCACTAGAAATGGGGATGTTATAGATGTGTTTCTAATAAGATCAAATCATTGACGACGTAATTATGAAATAATTCTGGGTATTAGAGATCATCTGCTGTGGTGAAAGACAGTAGTATGACAGAGAAAAAATAAGGATAAGGGTGTCTAATGTTTATTTTGCTTTTCGGGCAGATATATGGAAAACCCATGACTACGATGGTGCTGGGAACTACGACCAAGGCTCAGAAATGGGCGCTTCTCTGCGGAAATCTAAAACAATCAGCTAAAGAAATTCAATGCGCATTTAACAGGCATTTATATGCAAATTCTGCAGTATCTTATAGAGAACTAACCTGATCGCATGACGTAGTTCTGTGAGTGTACACTGAACATGAACCATGATGTTCCTGATTTTGTTGTTCAGTAATTTTTTCAGACAACCAAATTTTTTATGTGACCGATGAAGTTAACAGCAAAATTTTGCAATATTGGAGCGATAGGAATCCACAGTGGATGAGACTCCAAAAGAGGGAGGATAAAAGGATTTTTTCATTCAAGGAAACCTCAACGGGAATGTTTATATCGACATGTTTAAAAATTGCATCTTGATATCAATCGTGGACGGGAAGGAGTTGATTACCGAGTTCTTTTTTGCAAATAATGAACAACCTAACTCTGGCATTGAAGTGCGCCGATGGCTGGACCAGCAGTTTCCTGGGAATTAGATCGGTCGATATAGTCCGGTGGAGTGGCAACCCAGGTCACTACACCCCCACTTCCACGGGTTTTTACCTCTAGGACCATCTGATATCGATTGCGTACCAGACGAAACTTTGTAATGTGAATCTTAAAATGAGAATCAGAGCAACGTGAAAACATTGGCACGTGTTCGCCAGCAGTGGTTTGAGCACCTGTCACTTTGTATGGACATGTAATGGAGGCATGTGAAAAATGTCCTGTAAATGTGGCATAATAGTATACATATATGTATGGAGACTTTTGACTTACCCTGTAGAATGAAAGTGTATCCAAGTTACAATTGAGAGAGAACTGTGTTTCATTGATAGGGACGGGAATCTCCGTAAATAATTTTTCTATAGACCGCATAAAATTATGAAGATAAGCCCGGATTCAGATAAATAACTACGTCGTTCGCAAGTTAAAGAACAGTTTTGACTATGCGGAAAACGAAATTAAAGTTCGCTCAATACTCTACCGAACTTCTTGGAGAGAAAAGGATAGTTAAGGAGCATCGTTTTAGATGAAACGAAAATACTGTAATACGCCAAATGTTAGATATGCAAGAGCAACGTAGAGTGAAGAGTATTGACAATCTTTTAGAGAAACGAGCCCGATGTATCATTTTTGTTTATTGTGCCGAAGGGAAAAAACACCGAAACTAATTTTATGAAGGTAAAAGGGGCTACTACAAGTTTGAAATGCAATTTATGATAGGTCCTGGATTTATTGCTATCGAAGTGAATGCGATGGCTGCTTGGTCGAATGATGGTCTCGAGAGTGATGAAAAAGGGAAGGGAAGACAGAAGTTAGAACCGCGGGGTTGTCGGAGCGTCAAAACTGTTGGATGGTTTAGCATAAAAGTAAATGACAGGAAGTCATACGGCTCTAGACGAGCCAGTGTAAATCCCTCCAGTTGTAATAAAATCATATAATTAGGATAGGATGTGAAATTGGATGATAATTAGAGATTTTGTTTTGGAGGGCAGCCAGCGATGCCCGGAATGAGAAGATAGGACAGTAAAGTGGATCACAAAACAGTTGGTTTTGGGCAAAAAGTAGCCCAGAGATGAGTAAATAATTTCGTCAGAGATCCGAAAATTTTCGGGACGAAATATAATCATCGAGCAGGAGCAATATTCTTAATTCGCAGCCGAAGCCCAAGCATCACAGCTGTCCAGGCATGACGAACCTGAGAATGCAGATTCGTGAGGGTGAAACACCTTCTGTCCTATCCAAGGTCGTCTAATAAAATCATATTTGAATTTATCTTGCCATGAAGCTATATTTAGTAGTCATCTATTTAAATTGAGTTCCAATCTTACTTTATAATGACAAATTACTAAACTTATTAACTTGAGCTAAACTTCTGGATAAGGTTTATAAATAAATGTCTTATTTTACTCAGTTTAATGTTGACATTTATATAAAATATTAATTTTTATAATAAAATAATCCATTTTTATGAATTAATTTGAAAATAACATTCCCTTTATTATTGAAGTAAATAAACCGATACACTTATTAAGTATTGCAAATTACAGTGCCAGAGCTTTAAGAAACACGTTACCCCATTGAAGTATCTAATACCATAGACCAGAGCTGTCAAACTAGATTAAACACGAGCCACTTCGTGCAACAGGCAAGATTCACGCGGGCCACTTCACATTTAAAAATTTTGTTACATTTATATTCTGAAGTGATGATTCAGAAATATGGATAGGATAATTAAAGTATCGTCGAATTGCTGTTATGTAAACATTTATTTTATGTAATGTATTTAAAAAACTAAAATTATTCTTTCACCCGCAAATTTCCAGCGCTTTCCTCCTATTAGTTTTCCAATATCTGGTTTCAAAGACTTAGAACAGACAATCTTCTTTAAGGCAGATAGGTATATACCAGTAAATCTTGATCTGTATTTCAATGGACGAAGATAATTGTTCACGTAAGTACATACTCCAAAAATGGTATACAATTTGAGCAGCAAACTTTTTAATTTCCGGGTATTTCTCACCTAAAGAAGAAAATATTTAGGGTATTCCTATTACTCTATATTTACCTTTTAAAACTGAATCATTCTATAAATCAATTAATTACAGTTGTATCGAAGTGGAAGAATTTTCAACTTCAAAGGAAAAATGCCCAATAAAAAGGGAAAATATTTCTTGTAACTCTTTGACATCACTATAATGTGTATTGAATTAATTTTTAATTTCTTCAATTTTACCTCAGTTTTGTGAAAATGAGCGACTTTGATTTTGAGATTTTAGTTGCTCATACATAGAAAACGTTTCATTGTAGATGATTTTTAATCAAAGTCCGTTTCTGTACAAACTTGTATTTGCATTGCACATATTCGTTATTAATTGATCTTTGTCTTTAATGTAATATTAAGATTTTGTATTTATCCTGTAATATCTGTTAAAAATGCCGGATCTTTTACCCACAAAGAATCTTTTATAATAGATTTATTTTCGTTTTTTCATCTTTCATTTCTGGAAATACAATTATTTACTACAAAAGCAGACAGAAGCTCTTCAGGACTTTGTGGCAGAACAACAAACGAACTTCTGTGTAATAAGGATGTTCTTCGATTTCAAATTATAAATCTTTAAGGAATGTATATCTTTGTTACTGTTGTAGGT
Source organism: Zhengitettix transpicula (assembly GCA_037074705.1). NCBI lineage: Eukaryota > Metazoa > Arthropoda > Insecta > Orthoptera > Tetrigidae > Zhengitettix > Zhengitettix transpicula. The sequence goes on along the minus strand of CM073590.1, from coordinate 35,099,690 downwards.
ACTGCCTCCTTTTTGCATGTTTTTAAAGAGAGAACTTTTTGATTAATAAGACTATGAAAAGCCTCGATTTAATTTATCTGGATATTTATCTTGCAATTTTGTCAGTCTTCAGTAGTTAAAGGGTTAACGAGGGAGTTGTGGGTACGGTATTGTCTCGATCTCCATTATTAGGGAACTATAGGACGGTTTATTTAACCTCTTTGTATCTAAGCAAATGGGCTCATAATCACGGAATTTGAGACACGTATGGAATAAAAATAATCGGTAATTTAGGGGAAAATTCGGTTTCAGAGATGTTACTCTTGTGAAAGTCAAACGATTTGTTTCTATCAGAATGTAGCAGATTCTTTTGTGAATGAATCTAGAATTGATGTGGTCGTAATCGATTTGTCTAAAGCGTTTGACCTCGTACCGGATGACAAACTGATAAAAAGCTCGACGCAATTGGGTTGGATAGAAGAGTTGTAGTCTGGATACGCGAATTCCTACGATATCGGGCGGGGTCAGAAGGTTAGAGTGACGGAAACATTATCTTACAGAAGTCTGGTGATGCCGGGAATTATTAGGATGCTGTTTTAAATCCTATTATACTTATACTAATCAGTATTAAGTAAAAAAAATCATCTCCTTGCCGGCGATTGCGTCATTTACCCTGAAGTAGATGGAGGAAATTGTCGGCAGTGCTACAGCACTACGAACAGAGCTTAGAAAGTGGGGAAAACAATTAAATGAGGTTAAATACTAAAAAATGTAAAAAGTTTCATGAAAATATGTCTAGGATTAAAAATAAATTATCATACGGAAGGAGATGAGCACGTAATTTCGGAAGACGTTACATTTGTACTGAATATTGAAGAAAACCAGTGGTAGATCACAAGAATTGGCTTACACTTTTCTTTCGCTCGATTTTAGAACAGAAGGCTGCCTGTTCGAATCTTATCCTATAGGACAAGTGTAGTGAGTGTAAAAGGTAGCAGCAAGGTTTGTTCCAAAGGGGATTCCTAAAATGAATATGCTAAAATGGGAGTCCTTCAGACTCGACGAGAAAAAAAAACAGATTAAATGCGATTTTCAAAGTTTTTATATTATTTCAACCAACCTACAGGAGATTACAGTAAGAAGGAAAATATAAAGGTTTGACATAGGGACGTTTTCGTTCGTAAATAGAACAATTATTGAAATAAATTAAATTTTTGCAAATGTTAAACTATTAGTTATTATAGCACGGAAAGTTAATATAAACTGCAACCGAGCTTTCTCAAAGCAGTTGAAGTCTAATTTCATCCCCTGCCGGTGTGAGAGAACACCCTTAGGGTGTCATAACATAAAAATAAAACTGCCTAGATGGGCTAGAATTGATTACCCTTAAAAAGAAGAAATCATTACAGGAAAAAATTGCGGAAAAACGGCCACATTTACAGAACAAAAAATTTAGTTTCACCAAGACAATGCGTCGTTTCACACCTTGGTATGGCGAAGATCCATGAATTACGGTTTGAACTGCTTGATCATTCATCTTACTCGCCAGATCTAGCAGCATTAGAGTTTTGTTCCCTAAGCTAAAAGTTGCTCTCGGAGTACAGAGATTTTCGTCGAATTAGGAGGGTATCAATTTCGTAAACAATTATTTTGCAGAGAAAGACGTCAAGTAATATTTGGACGGTTTAAAGAGGTACAAGCTTCGGAGGGGGGGGGGGATTCTGTGGTATGTTTGTTAGGTCGGAAATTTTTCAGACTATCCTCGTGTATCAGGTATTAAATGAAACAATAAAATTATAGAAACAGAATCAGGAATCGTGAGAAGGGGCCGCAGCCGAGATATAACATCAATTTTTTACTGGGCAATATACAAGGTAATATTTAGGGGTCTAAATTGAAGGTTGGAAAGGCAATCCGCAGTTAAAATTGATGGAGAATATGCCATCCAATTTTCTCCCAATTTATTCAGAAATTAAATATCTCAAGAAAGGTAGTGGATGGAAAATATATACCACGATAAACTTTTTAAATAATGATGCTTGAGGAACATCAATTTCATTATGTCATTATAATTACAGAGATTGCAATTTTCATATGAGGAAATTCATAATTGTCACATGGATAGTGATGGTATATAATAGGTGACGTTTTATTTAAGAAAATGCAAGTAACAAATAAATTGTCAGTTTTTAAAAATTGGAAATTAGTTTAATTTTATACGACGTTTATCATTTGAGAAGGATGCATTTTTAATTGCTTTATTATTTTAAGTTCTACTGAATTTTTAGCCTTAACAAGGAAAGATACCGAGTCAACTAAAACATTTCACGATTTTTAATAATAAGATAAAATAGTCGAATGACAGACAGATTAAGAGATGATATAAATACCATACGTTTCTGAAAACTTTTTTCTTTCTTCATGTGCTAAAAAAAACAAAACCTTAGTGACACAACCGCAAACTCAAAATTCAACAAACGTTGAGTGTATTTATATAATTTTGTCTGTCATTTGGCTATTTTATCTTATTATTATATTTACAAACAGACGATTTATAATTTCATTTCCCTATTTTTATTTAAATTGTTGTATTTGGTAATATGTCATTTTCTGACTAAATTACCTCGTTTAGAGTTTTAATATTTTAGTTTCTTAAAATAATCTATATTTTCCATTTTCTCATATTGTAAATGATTGTACTGAAAACAAAACGAAATAGCTTTTACTATAGGAAAGTTATTCATTATTTTGTAAAATAGCGATCAATTTTTTATCCAAATATTAACTGAAGTGTTGCAGAGCTCAAAGAGGCATTATAGTTGTACCGTGTGAGAACAGGCGAATGACTTTCCTCATTTCAGTATCATGATCAGACAAATTGCACACCTCCCGCTGCCACGTCGCGTGATAGAGTGGGTCCATATCACATGAAACCTGCAGAAGGTAAAGGCAAGGAAACCACCGCTGCAATAATTTATCAAGAACTTATATCGCAAGAAAGAATTAGAGAACTTTCCACAAAACAGTGTCAGTTTTATAGCAATGATCATTGTAAGAAGGTAAATTATTTGGCACAGAGTAGTATACTAATATATATTGTAATAATTAATAAAATGATGGACTTTTTAAATGAAAGAATTTAATTTACAAACGAAGAAATTTATTATCAATGTTTGAAACAATTACACAAATAGAATTTATCTCAGGGTCATTACTGGGTTTGATAATGGCGAATCATTTTATTTCTCAACTCAAACACAAATTCCAATTTAAAAGAGAAAAGATTTACTCGTCAATTAACGATTTCGAAATTTACTTGTCAACGAAATTAAACTAAGAAGATGGATTCTAATTACAATTTTTAATTAAAAGAAGGGAACGAAATCTGAGGTCTATCTTTTAATCCGGTTTATATAATGAGTTGTTTTATATTGGTACTCACGGCTGCCCAGCATTCCAGGATACTTTTGACATACGAAACACTATGACGGGTTTTTGCACAGCTTCTACTAAAACTCACTGATTCTAAAATTAGTATTTTTAGATCAAAATCAGGAACCAGGAAACTCCTCTTCGTCTCTTCCCCACTCGGTTGACTCCTGCTAATTCTCTGCCTGGCTATGTTCACCAAAACTGTCTGTGTTTAGCAGGTTTTATATTTCTGCTTGTGTAAATGTTTTGCCTATGAGCAAAACGTTCATGGACCACTCAAAGCTGTTGATTGGTAATTCTCGATGTTTCTCTGCAAATTTCCTTTAAATATTTGAAATTGTCTTGTCTATTTCAACTCGATCAACTTCTGTCGTGTCTGACTGCTCACTGCTACTACTTATCTTTACTTTTTTAAAAGAATATCTCGTCTATTTTAATACGACCTGTACTTGACCAAACCTTCCAGCCAACTGAACAACCGTCTCCTAGTTTTGAGAGCGCAGTGCTTCTTCCGACAAAGAAACAATACCTGGCTACATTGTTGATGTGTTCTGTATCGCCGTAAGAATATATTTTCAAATTTACAATTAATGTGTTAATTAATTGACATTACAATATATATATATATATATATATATATATAGTAGTATGTAGTATATATATAGTAGTAAACTAATAATGCAAATTTGGCGGTTTATTTCTCTTTTTGTGACTCATACTTTATATACTGGCGATATCGTTCTTTATGAAATACCGTAAAGCGGATCTTAGCTATACGAGAAACCCAATAATAGGCCTTCGTTTTAAAGTTTATTATTATTTACAGGGTGTGTTATGGAACAAAACTCAAAAAAATATTACTACAAATAAAAACAGTTATACCAGAATCAACAAATTACAAAGGATTAACAATAAAGAAGAATTATAATTATGTGTACTATTCAAGTGTAATAAATACAATCTTGTTTAGAAATAGATATTCATACTTAACTTTTATGACAAACTGAACGCCTAAATTGACGGCATGGACTTGAAATCAACTGACATGAAATGCAGTACTTTCCCTAGTATTGACGAATAGAAACCACGGCAAACGCGATGTTAATGGGATGTCCAATTAAAAATGTTAATTCCACGTTTCAGTCGTTTACAGAATGTCGTTTTGTTGCCTAAGACTGCCCACAGAAGCAGAACGATAGAGAAAAGGACTGATTGAGATATTTCCTGATGTATTTGAAATATGCAGAATATAAATATCGACTGAAGTAATATTTGCATTTATCTATCTCCTATAAACCATATTTATATAGTAAGAAAAAGTTATTTAGAGATGCATTTTTAATTATGCAATGTCAAATAATCGGCGCGTTAAAATCAATTGAGAAATTGTTATTTTAATCCGCTGTTTGCACAGTAAATAACATACTATAAACTGCTGGGCCGATTACCAATCAGTTAACTTGCTTGACTCAATACAAATTTCTAAGGACACGATTCTCAGTCTTAACCACTGGTTTTCCTATCAACATTTTGGAAATGAGACCTTGAATATGAATTTAATGTGAATTTAATGTTAGAAAATCTCACTCCCGCCATTGGTAGGCGTCAGACAAGTTTCTAGGGTTGTCCTTCATCACTTTTAAGAGAATTCCGGGTAGTATCATTCAATAATACCCATGATACCCCTTTCAGATCCTTTACTATGATATTAAAGGAGAGTTTCCACCACGTGGATTACCCTCTTGTACTCTAAATAAATATTACTCAGTTTTTACTTCTTCTGTGGGAGTTTATCTCTGCTCTTGAATGTGGAACCTTTCTGGAGAGAGGGAGGAGGCTACCTTCTGGGATGCATTCTTTTCTCTCTGCTTTTTAATTAAAGCACAAGGCGAGACACCCCTCGGCCTATTTTGAGAGGTGTATGTTCCGGGGTTCGCAATCCTTGGGTAATTGTTAAAATTGTTTTCTGTTCCTATTGGAACATTCGGGCAGTTGTCTAATAAACCGGTCAAGGCATGCAGAAGGAAATGTTCGTCCCCAAAACAAATCTTATGGGAAGGGCGTGGGCTAAGTTCATACAGGCCGCCCTACCTGATTCAGGTTTACTAGGCTATGTTCTGCATTATTTTCAGACGAATGCCGGGAAGGATCTTTAAACTACAGCCCGGGTGTCTTTGCTTGCTTGTCCTCCCTTCCGTATCCACCCCTCCTCTTTAAAATTACCTTCGTATGCTATCAGAGGGAAGTGGACACAACGCCAGTCTAAAAGTAGTTTTCTTCAAGAAACGTGTCACTTCGGACAATGGAGAATTTTAAAAAAAATTCTAGTATCAGAATTGTTTTCGATAAAACTGGCTATGTACTGCCAAGGTATAGGATGAGATAGATCACACATCTGGACTTAGATGATTTGTCGATATTGTAGTATAGGATTCCCGTAAGCGTACCTTGCTGTATCGGTGTACTCAAGATTTGATGACTGTACGAAAAGATAAAATAAATTGTATATATTGAAAGAAATTATGGCAATATATTTGAAAGCGTCATACTTTCCAAATTTAGTATTAAATAGTTTTCTTATTACACTGGCGACTGCTAAAAACCTTGGGGTAGAATACAAAAACATAGTTTTTTTTCGGTCATGGAAGTACGTTATACTTTTATATGTCTACATATAATTATATATAATTTACCCAATATATAAATAGATTATTTTTATTAATTTAATTGTGAAATCTGTAATCTTTTTTCCCAGCCGGCCTGTGTACTAGTATAAATGTCTCCATGAAACAGACGCACAAACACACACTCTTATATGTTTACATGTGCACAACAATTTAATTGAACATTTCTCGAACCCAATAACTGTAAAATAAATAAAAGTTCTTAAAATATATTCCATATACTCGTGCATATATGAATGCATTTGACCATTTATTTATATTCATCGTTAGGAATGAGGTATATTAAATATATTTTTAACCTGCATAAAAGTTCACTTAGCAAATATAATGGTTGCTTAGGTTTCGTATTAGATTTTCTGGAGCAGTATGGGTTGAAAACTAATTTCTAAAGGATGGTCTAAATGAAGTCCGGAAATAACCACAACGTACCTAATAGAGGTTTATTTGAAGCATTACGTTAAGTTGTGGATGTATTACGAATATTGAGATACTTTTATGAAGATATTACTATCACTGTAGTATTTTGTATTTTTCATCAGAATGACAAAAGTTGATACACTGAAATATAGTTGAATCAGATTTTCTTTAACCGTAGTGATTGATTTACTTGCCATCGGATAGTATATTAATTCTTAATTCTTAGGTCCTATGAAAAAGAGACGCAGTATATTGTAAAATAACTCGTTTTAGCCAAAAATTTCATGACTTGAAGCTCGTTGAGATGAGTTTTATAACAGTGTCTAATCGTTAGAGCTCGAAATAGCCATTGTAAGATATCTTACGATCTTACCAATAATATTTCATGTTTCCGTTATTTGTAATTATAATATAACTAAGATACGTAGACGTGACCCCATTTTCACAGTTTACTGGAATGAGAAGGCACGCAGCTCCCGGTGCTGGACCAGGATGTGCTCGAGGACGTTAACTCCCCTCGCTTTCCTCATAAAGGCGCAGCTTGGTAACAGTGCAGCAGGTTGCATCCATCTTACCAAACTAACCACTTATTCATTGTACGATACCCACATTTTTTCTCAAATTAGCTAAAATAAGTAATTTCACCTAGATTTCAAAGGTATGAAAAGTTTAGAAGCGAAGAAACAATCACTACGTTTCCGTACTTAAAACATTGAAAACAAAACACAATATATTTCAATAAATCAAATAAAGGGGTCTGTTATGAAAGTATGGAGGTCAGTAAGTGCTAGTAATTGATCTATAAATTGAGGTAATCACCGATTTGGATTTGATCTGCTTGTAAATTTACTGTCCGGATAATACGTTTAAAATGGCTGTTCATGCACGAACTTTGTTAAAAGACCGCACAACATTCAAAATTAAAATTATAAGTATAGCTAAATGCTCTAAATCATTGAAACCGGTTTCCTTCGGAAAAATCAACGTTCTATAACTCTGATCACTTTTCACATAGTTTCTTTTAACACTTTATAATTATTATTATATTACACTATTAAATTATTTTGCAAAAAAATAATAGGACTAATTTTATTTTTATAAACATGTCTATGCTTTTACGATAACAGATTTTGCTTTTATTTACATAACGAAACAAAATGTTTATGATAGACTTTTTAGTTTAAAATTTTAAGCATTCAAACTTTTTGACAAATAATTGTGAATGAAAATATTGTGTACAGTATAACGTTGGGGTTAGCTTTCGGTAAATGGAGATTTGTTTTAACATATGAAAATGGTGGATAAAAATTTATGATAGTTTCAACGTTATTTACCGCTCGGAGAAAAACCGAACAGCCGTTTTTCCATAAAGCAAATAAAAACCTTATCTAGGCACTTTAAATCAGGTTTTGGAACGTTTCTCGTTTAATCATAATAGTGAATAGTAGTTTGGGTTACTAAAAATTTAGACTACACATAACAACGATATCGATTTCGATCCGACTTTTATCTGGAGATAAGCGATCAAAATTAAGGTTTTGCACCATCCGGACATTTTGTATGCAGATGGCGATTGGCAGTTTTGTATCCCTAAAAATATTCTCACGTCTGCATAACGTCTGTATAAAATGTAATGGTTTGACCGTATTATTGTGAAAACCAAACAAATTCATGGTGACAAACAGTAATGTTTATGACAGTGAATTCGGATCACTAACGCCTGAAACGTGAAGACATTATGAAAACACTGGATTCTAAGTAATTTACATATAAAAGTATTATTTTATTAATACACATAAAAAATATTAATTCATATTTCTGATATACCTCATTGTGAAAACATAAAGTAATGAATTGTGCTGTAAAATTTATCCTTAATTATTTTCAACAAACAAATTCGTTTTTTGATGGGTTAAAATTGAAAATATTTTAATTATATTAAATTTGAGTAAATCATTATTTAAGTATATCGTTTTGAATTTAAGATGCCGTAAGTTATTTAAATTGATCTCAATGGTTTCAGACATGGCTGACGGCATTAACTTCGAACATATTAAAATAAATTTGCCTAGTCATACAATTTCATGAAGTATTGATCGATTTGAACTGAAATCTGAAACGTTTTAAAAGTTCATAAAAGTTCTAAAGATATCATTAATTTTTGTTTTTGTAATTACGCTAACGCGTTAACTTCCTTCAACGCTAAAGCCAGTTCTAGTAAAACATAAAATGGATATGTACCGTTTTGAAACAAAAGTTACGATAATAAGAAAGATAGCCAAGTACATACAAAAGAAGTCATAATATAAATACCATACAACGTTTCTTGGATCCTTGGCCCTTTCTTCTGCAAATATTAACTCTTCCCAGCGTGTTTATTCACGAAATTTTAAAGTTTGTTAAGCGGAAAATGAATCTTTTTCAAACGAATGGCGAGTCTCACACTTATCAGTCTAGAAATCGCTCAGTCTAAGATCTTTGCTCTCTACCAGAGAAGTATTCACCACTCAGGGATAGTTTTATACAATAGTCTTCCTAAAGATGTTAAGAAAAACAATAACTACAAGAGTTTGGGGGTTCAATGTAAAAATATTCTACTGAAAGGTGCCGGTGTTTTACTCAGTACAGGAGTTTCTTGATCGTTCCCTTAATAATTATTTTTTTTAAAACAAACTGTAAAAGTGTTGAATGTGTTGCTAATAAAACTACTTATTTCATAACTTGCTTAGTCTCTGTTGGTATTTTCTGCTCTTTTGTTTGTTTCATGTAGGGCCTGGAGTTTACAGATTCCTCGTCGCTCTGTTTCGTGAAGTGACTTGTCCGTCGTTTGTGTTTCCTTCTAGTGTGTGTGTGTGTCAAGTTTTGTGTGACATATAATTCTATATTTTATGATATTTAATTCTCGAATCATTAATTCCTTACTAGTACATATTGAGTTATATTATGTTTTGTTATTTTCATATTATTTTACTTATTGTCGGACAGGGAAATTTGTGTTCCCGAAGTTTAGTATTTTTATGTTAACTTATAATTATTTACAATTGTAGCATCCAATTATTATATTGTAATTTTATGTATTGACATATCCTATTTTCTCATACGAGGACTAATTGAATAAAATAAATCTAATCAAAGAGCCTAGAGCGACACAACAGCACTTGTTGTTAATAAAACTTTTCATTTCAAAAGTTACGATAATTGGCTGTTAAATATTTATTTAACAACTGTTCGAAATATGTACAAAATTAAGCGAAAAAAAAGAGTTTTAAATTTTGAAAGAAATGTTATTTTGCCGAGTTAAATATTTCGAGTCCAACTCTTCATCCCACGTTTGTGAATTTAACCACTTACCGACCCGAATTATTGGTTAAAACAGACTGAACTTCTAATTGCCGTGACAGTGACGCCCATAATATATGTATGTATGCATATAATATATAATGGCTGTGTAAATTTTATCCAATAGAAATTATTGATGGACTATTTGATATCGGGTCACGTTATTAACAGAAAAACTAAACGAATAAACTTTTTGTCATAATTTTCCTGAAAATATTGAGTTGATTTTTCTCATTGCGACACTATTGTCTAAACTTAATTTGGTTCCATTTTTTCTTCAGACGATTCTGAGATAGAAATAATAATTTGTGATAAACAAAAGGTCATTTTGCATACATTTATTTATCGAAATACAATAGTTTAAATATGGAGGGATTTCTTTTACGAATATTGAAAAACTGTTCTGGGATTTTGTGCAAATTTTTGGAAACCAAAAGAGCTGTGAGCGCTTATGTAAAACCCTAATCTAATCTTCTGAGGTTGTCAGATCGTCCGGCATCAAAGCCGCAGTTGGGGTGACCCTTGGCGGCCATTACGACAAGTTAGTCTGGTAATTGACTCGTCAAGCTAACAAGCCTTTACAACTACTAGCTCGGTAGATACCCTATTACTTAAATTTTGTATGATAATGAGTACAAAGTTCTAACTATAACATTTATAACATAGCGTGGACATGGTTATAAATATTCACGTTAAGAAATTTCCCGTTGTTTCGTAAGAAAATTTGAACAGCGTTGCCATTGAGTGTTAATATATATCTCATCATTTTATTTACCATACGGAAAATATGTCCAAATGAAAAAGATACAAAGTCTTATAATGACTAGAAAGACATAAATTAAATATAAAATTACGGTACAAAATCTATGTGATTTTAACTTCCTCAGTTTTAGAAAGACTTCTGACTATTTATATTTAAGAGTCACATACGTAACAGTTTCGACGATAGAGAATTAATGAGTACTATTCTTCTTAAATTATTTACATTCATAAATTTGTACATCCTAGTATTTTCTGTACACGTAGTTTTGAATTAGAGCGAAATATAACGATAGCATTTGTCTTCATATTTTATTAGGAATATTGAATATCAATTAAATAAGAAAAGACGGGCTAGAAAAAGAAACATTAACAAGGTTATAAACAAAATTCATATTATTTAATTCTGACACAGATTTCAAAGATTGAATATTTAATATCGTGAACATCAATCGATAGTTGAAATAATTTATTGGTCGAGATCGGCCATGGTATGGAGAAACCATTGTCATGAATGTGCGTTGCACTGTTTCAAAACGTTGATTGTGGTCATAAAATATTCAGTCCAAGTAGAATTAACGGCGTGATAAATAGAAAGTGTATGTTTTTAAATCAACTAAGTTTAATTCACGGCGGGTGCTTTCTTAAAAATACCAGAATTTTTATAATTTATTCACAATTAAATGTGAAAATGGAATTTCATTTTATGATAAATAAATTACTCCCAAATCATATATACGATTAACAATAGATTGAATATGTCATTTTTTAATCATTTTCATTTATTTGTAATTAAATTATAAAATGAAATATACTAATTTTATAATAGGCATTAGCCTGTAAATAAATAAATAAAAATAAATGGTGTAGAAGTTTTTATTAATTGTTTTAGAACGACTGAAAAAGATCTATGTACTTATAACAGGATTTGAAAGGGCATGATTATCATTACCATTATCAATAATGGATCGAGAGAAACCTGCAAAAATAAAACGTCTTCTCTTGAATTAATGGTCTTAAAAAATCTTAGATCAGATAAATACGTTCTGCAATAAACGATTTTGAGTTTGTGCGGTGTGTCGTTCTTAGGGTTCATGGTATTTATTTTATCACTTAATTTGGCCGTCATTCAGCTATTTATTTATCTATACTTTTAACACAACTATTTTATATTTTATAATTTCAATCTTTATATAATCTTCAAACAATAGAAATACAACCCTAGTTAAGAAAAATCGTTAATAAATAAAATAAACAAAATTAAACAGATATGGAAACATTGTGGATTCCCCTGAAGAAATTCAATACCACTAGAAATAGATTTTTTTTCAATTTAACACATTGAAATTCAAGTCGCATAAGCAATTAAAGAAACTTCTAACATTGTTAGTTTAATGCTAAAAATGAACTGAAATTCCTATAAGTAGATAAAAAGTGCCGTAAACAAATTTATAAATCAATATGGTTAATAATGTAAATACCGGAATCTTTCAGTTCACTTTAGTTATAAGTATTTATTATTATCTTTGCTTTCAAAAGTGTAATTAATTACGCTTGAAGTGTTAATAAATTTGGATTCAAATTTTTTAATGAGGTTAAGAATTTGTAAAACTAAGGTGTTCAGGGACAAATACGATTTAACCCATCATTTAAAAATTCATCTTTAAATTCTAGGCCAAACACCTTTGTAGAGCTTAACCTCAGAGAAATGATTGAAAACAACTGCAAATTTTTTTATGCCGTTATAAGAAAATTTAATATTTCTGAGGTTTCCAAACCAAAATAATCTGAGCAGGAAATCTTCCAACAGGAAGTCGCCGCATTCTTTCACAATATTGAGAAAAAGAAAGTTACGTGAATTATTTAGTTTTAAATGATACTATTCATACATGTAAATGTAATATTTCTTTTTGAAAAATTTAAATCCAAATATTTGTTGGATTAATTTATTACCTATTATTTGAAGAAAATTTTTTGCTTGGGAACGTAAAACAAAAAGGTTGTCTAAAATGCTTCAAATTTAAATTTTTTGAAATTTTTCTTGGAAAAAAACTGTACTAAAAGTATTTTTAGTATCTGTTAATATGAACGAATGGTAGGAATGTATATATGTACTTGCAGTTTTTGGCAGTATGTGTTTTTTTTTGTATCGTAATCTAATACTGTAATATCTGCTCGGTGCGACTAAACACTTAAGGCACCCCCGCTTTTAGTGAACTCGTAGGGTGAACATTATCCTAAAGTAGAGCTGCCCTATTGAGAAATATCAATATATTAAGGAGAACACTTATTTCCATATTGTCCTCTGAGAAATTTACTAATTCTTTACTTCTGGCCATTTCGCTATTAAATAATTATAATGCAAGTGAAAAATATGTAACTTGCATGGAATTAATTAATTTGAAGAGAATTATTTTTTTGAATCATACAAAGTCATATTAAATTATCTTAAGATTATTTGAATTAGTGCAGGAAAAATAAAATTGTTTTCTTCACATTCACTAAGCTGAGAAAATGAGAACTCCGTTTGCTGTAACTTTTATAACCAAGATATTCTTTCATGCATGTTTTTCCAGAATACAAATACAAGTATTTTTACGAATTTAATTAATTAAAACTAATTTTAGAACAATCTGGTATACAGTTATTGGTTGGCCTTGGTGTAGCAGGAAGTAGCGTGAAAACGTTTGTAACCGGCGAAGTATTTGCTCGCTCCTCAGTTTAAAGGTCACCGATAAAATTAAATGAAGCCGCGGTTGATCGATCGTACAGACATGTGTGTAAAAGGAGTGTAAATGCGGGAGGAATGCATGGATATAGCCTGATAACAGCCAGTCATAATGGGGAAAACGAAAGTAGTGCCTGAATTTGGTAATCTGAGGCAAAGAAATGTACGGATCGCGGGTATTGAAAAATCAGAAAATAAATAAATTACTGTAATATTTTGACTCAAAATTACTATAATGTAAATTAAATTATAACTGACTCATAATTTATTCTAGAATGTCAACTTAGAGGGAAGCATACATAGAAATAATTTCAATGGAAATGGTATTAATAATGTCATTTTTACTGCAAGATCATTAACTGTTAGTTTCAATTCCACGCTAGTAAATAAACGATAAAATTATTCAAGCATTTAGTGCTAGAAGAGGATACTCGTCTTTTTCACGTAACTCTTAAAGATAAAATTCGAACTCTACATGTTAGTGCGTTTTACATACAATAAAAACCTTATATTGTTATAATGGAGTGTTTTTTTCAGGTATATTACAAAATTCTGATAAAAAAAACTGCTCAGGGTTGATGGTTGAATTAATATAGTACCAAGAGGTTTGATTGAACTACGGTGTTATAAGATGAGAGATTATAAATAACTTTTTCTCTAGCTACCTTTCATAGAAATTTTTGCTATATTAGCGCTCATCAACATTTTGGTTAATAGAACTCTCAGTTAAATAGGATGTTGCAATTATTCTTGGGTGAGCCCGAGATGCCTGATGCAGGTTTTCCAGGATCTGTCCCGCATCACTTTTAGGCGAATGGCGAGTAAACTACAGCCCGAGGGCCCTAGTTAACCCCTGGTTACCTTGTTCTACCCTTCCGCATACCCATTTCAAATCCCTTCTATGGTATGCAGTTGCATAGCAGATGCCACCACGTGATTACACTGTTACTCTAAAAACAAAATAGTTGATCATTATGAAATCTATAGATCGTCGTAATCATTTGTTGAGATCTCAATAGTGCAAGTAAGAAAAGTTGTACTTTCTTTACCGACAGAAATGCAGAAGTTAAAAGTGCCCTGGGAAGTTGCAAATATAACTACTAAAATGTTGAAAACACGTGTAGGCCTAGATTTAATTAACTATACATTTCTGTTGATATTAGCTTAATTATCACCACTTATCTTTGATTGTTGCTTCACGTTGCAGCCCAAATCAGTATTATTGCATGCTATTACCAAGACATTGCCTAAAGTATTTGATAAATCTGACTGTTACAATAGTCTATAAAACCTGCATCAGGTAGGTCGGACATTGGGTACGTGACCCACGCTCTTCCGATGGCGGGAGAGGGGTTTACTGAGGGGTCGTAGCATTCCCTCCTCCTGTCTTGACCAGTTTTGGAGGCATCTGGCTGACTGTTCCAATGGGAACAGAGAACTATTCTTACGGTATGCCCAAGGTCTGCGACCCCAGCATATACATCTGTCAAAACAGCCCGAGGTGCCTCGGCTTGTGGGACCCTGAGTTCAAAAACGGAGAAAGGAAAAGATATCCCCAAAGATAGCCCTCTCCTTCTCTCCAGAAAGTTTCTATCTGCGATAGAACAGCTCTCACAGAGATGCAGAGAGGCATTAGGAGTGGAAAATGCTGCCAGCCAGCCTAACGAGTGCGAATCAAAGAAGAAGGTGAACCTAGTTCTAGACACTCAGAGTAGCACCCAGTATTCATAACGTATACGAAATATAGACGTCTTAATACAGTTCTTTTCAAACTCTCGTACTGTAATACTTATTGATAACGGCACCTATGAAGTTTGCCTCTCACTTACAGGTATATTTTGTTGATAATTACGGAAGAATTCATTAGGACTCGAATTAACATTTGTATGTTGTCAGATTGCAGGATTCACATTTTTTCTTTTATTTAATTCGTTGACAGATTCATTATACTATTTGAATTATCTACCAGTTTTGTTACTGCTGGCAAATAAATTTCAGTATGTCCATTAACTTCCCGAAAAATTTAAATGTCTCTGTAACTTTTCCTTAAGCCTTCTTGTTGGTTCTTTGTAAGACTTATACCCTTTATTACTATTATTTATTTATAATGCTCGCGTCATGGTCATTGGCTAACCGTATGTTATTTACAATAGATTATATAGTGTTACTATTTACATACATCGATATTCTTAAAATTATTAGTGATTCTCGATCTTGTTTGTTTTTTAGGAAGGATTTACTGAAGTTACTAGAAGCGGAGCTGTTTACAAAGGTTTTGGCAAGGGTGTCCGCTATTTTTTGGTCAGTTGTAATTACATCTTGGTTGGAGTTATTCTGTTGAAATTGTAATACCCTTGTATAGCTTTGATTGTTTTCCAAACAAATGTCGAAGGCCTTTTGGATGTCAATACAGACTGCTATGACATGTTGTTTATTTCTAAATGCTTCTCTGATAAGGTTGTCTATACTGAGGAGGTGGACAATTGTGTAGTGGCCTTTTCTGAATCCGAATTGGTTATCCTTTATAATGTGGTTTGATTCAGGAGCTTGGACATATTGCATGTTAAGGATATTGGTCTGTAATTTAATGGGTCGGTTTTGTCCTTTCCTGGATGTGTATGGGGATGTCTATTACTTCATTCCAAAAATTTAGGGAAGTAGTTTGCGGTCCAGATCTTGTTGAAGATGTGCATCAGTTTCTAGTCCCAGTGGAGGTAAATTTTTTATGAGGAGGTTTGGATTGTAGTCTGGTCCTGGATCCGAGTTTTTTGATTTCTGGATATTTTCAATTAGATCAGGGACGGATATTGGTTCATTTAGAATTTCATTTTCGGAGGTATCTGGAGTGGCCAGTGGTAGTGATTGTCGATCTTGTTTCTGTTTTAAGAAGATCTTACTGAAGTTGCTAGAAGCGGAGTTGTTTGCACAGGTTTTGGTAAGGTTGATCCGCTATTTCTTGGTAGGTTGTAATTGCATCTTAGTTGGAGTTTCTGAGGTAGCTAATTCTGTTGAAATTGTAATACCCTTGTACAGCTTTGATTGTTTTCCCAGGCGTCTTGAATGTCTTTGTTGTGGGTTAGACCGGCTACTTTGTTTATCCAATGCGATCTACTGCTTTCTTTGATGGCCCTTCTGAATTTGGTTCGGGCTTGTTTGTAGAGTATTTTACTACTTTCAGTTTTTTGTGTTTTGTATTTGTTAAAAGCTTTTCTATAGTTGCGGTGAGCTTGTCGTTATTACACCATGCTAAGCCTTCTTTTTAGATGTTATTGAATATTTTTTGATAGAGGCGTCTGTGGCTTCGATGATGATAGAATTGAATTGGTTTAATATGTCGTCAATATCATTGTCGACGGGAATTTCAGAGTTTTCTGGGCGTTTTCTATATATTTTTGGTAGATTGGCCAGCCTGCAGTTTTAAAGTTCCATCTGTTTGTAGGTGCTTATCTTGTAGTTCAAGTTCTACAATTATTGTGTTGTGATCGCTGAGGAAAGGATGTGATTCTGTGTACCAGTTGCATTTGTCAGAGAAGTTACTGTAACATAGGGTTAAGTCAATACAGCTAAGATTTCCATTATACACGTTGAAGTGAGTTAGTTGCCCGTTATTGAGGATTGTGGTTTTTGAAAGGTTGATGGCGTCTTCCATTTTGATGCCTCTCTTGCCATTATTTGCGGATTCCCAAGCAGTTTTATGACAATTGAAATCCTCTAGGAGTATATATGGTTTAGGTAGTTTATTAATGATATTTGTTATTTCATTTAGAGCAAAATTGTAGCTGTTTGGCAGGTAAGTATTACAGGTAGTAAGTTTGGAGGGGTCCTTTATAGTTGCCGTGGCCTCAATGTTTGTGTTTATTTGTATTTCTTCTGTTGATAGATAGCTTTTTATTTTTATTGTTAAAATATACATTATATTCTGTCGATATTTAAAATCAGTAATTTTCAACAACTTTTCCCATATTCGTTTGTAAAAGGTATTATACTAATATAAATTTATACTAATATACATGGACATTTAAAGGAGGAAAGGGGTAGCACATGTCAGTGTTACTTTTGACTTTATAGAAATTTGAGATTTCTTTAATTTCACAAATTCAGTGGATAGAATTTTTAATTACGTTCATGAAGAATTAGGTATATCAAATTATCGCTAGCGAGGTTGAGTGAACACACTCGTATCATTACGAGTTCATTAGTCTGCTAATTGAAACTAATAAGCGATGGGTACTGATGTTCGTTAAAGCTACAACCAGGTGACTATTTTCAGTCAAATAGACTAGTTTCATACTGTTAACACAGTAATCTACAATTACCTTCTTCTGTCCACAACTCTCAGGCTGTTTGTGCCACTGTGACAAATTTATCAACTGTAAACATCAACTGTAATACTATATGAAACCTACATCTATATATTTATAAAATGAACAAAAGTAATGTAAACTTGTAAATATGTATAAATTTTCTTATACAAATTCCCCACAATTGTATCGCCCTATTAGAAATGAGGTATTCTCAAATATTAGTTTTATCTGTATACTATTTTGATGTAAGCCTATGTGTTATAGTTTCATAGAAATACGGTAGAAAGTATGAAAGAGACCGCACATCTAGAAAAAAGGTTTAAAAATTAGTATTAAAACTGTAAAATCTCTGGAAAGAGTTCCTTAAAAAAAATTTTTTTTCATAAAAATTCTTTACATTTTTAAAGAACAGATTTAAGATGTTCTGTCACTTTAATTTCAATTCTACTGTTTAAAATTGTTGAACGTGGCAATTATATATATATAGTTAGTCATATTTAAGAATAATGGAGTCGAAAAAATAAGTGCGCCGACATAAAGTGCTTTCCAGCAGCATATCAGGAGTACTATCATCTTCATCGTAGGCAATAAATGGAAAAAATAGGTTCAAAGGAAATAGAGTCCCCATTTTTAATAAATGGTACGACCAACGCTATCTGCGTTGTGATAGTTCGAAAACTTTTTATATTGGGACTTTTCAGACGCATAAATTTAGAAAGTATTTAGTGAAATTGAGCAGTATGTGCGAAAAGCAACACATGAACTAAAGAATATTGCTTAGGAAAGCAAACAGCGTCCTTTCGCATATCCAAAGTGTTGTGGGTTTATTTCGAACGATCATCCCAAAATTTGGAGGCACCGATAAATACGCAAATTTAATGAATATTTTCGCGGATTATTCTTAAAAGACCATTGAAAGACGTTTCCTTGAATGAGGAATTTCTCACACACTGTCAGTGCATTAAATAAATGTAATAAAAGAGGAACTGGCTCAATAACTTCGAGAGCCTCACGGATGCTGTTCCAATTGCCGATTTAGGGGAAACAAGTAGTCACCAGTACCTCATTCGTCAAATAATGAGGAAACAAGTTCAACGAGCGTTCTCTTTGTCAGGTGACGAAAAGTAGCCACATACATTAAAAGATGCCGTTCGATAGGAAATGGAGGGCGTCTTCGATTCGATCACAAAAACAGATGGATAGAAGTGTTCCCAAACGTAACCTGAGTTGTTCCAAAGTTCTGACACTTGACAAAACTGCTTACGATCCTCGGAAATCTGACGTCTGGAGAACTCAGACCATCAAACCCGTTAGTTTCCACTTCGGTCACACTGGACATGACTTCAAAGCAAAAGTATTTGATGATCTTAGGACCAGACAAGACAACATGACCAAGCAGAAGAAAATGAAGACTTCTTAATCGATACAGATCACCATCGCAGTTAATTGTAATCGATTAAGAGACCGTTCCTGTCGTAGCCGCAACTAAAATTTCAGAAATAGGAGTGCCACATAGTCAGCGTAGCGATTCTCCTGCAGCCTTAACCCGAGTTTTTATGAACATCACACAATTTCGATTTCCAATTCAGCTACTCAGATAGTGAAGGGAATGCTGCGTGCCCACAGTAAACCCCTCTGCCGCCTTCGGATAGGCGTGGGACAATGCCCGACCTACTTGATGCAGGTTTTTCTAGGGTTTTCCCTGCATCACTTTGAGGCAAATTGCCGTGTAGGATACTTAAACAATAGCCCGGGGGCCCTACTTAACCCTTGTCTACCTTCCTCTACCCTTCCGCATCCCTCTTTATTCAGACCCTTTCCTCTTCTATAAAGGCCGCTCCAGACTCTCGCGGAGCAACTTCTGCGAGGTTCCTTGCCGAAGTTGCACGAGGAGAGAACTGGCATCCATATTCTCGCGTTACCTGGCGAGCACCTCAGTTCCATGAGTGACACCGAAGTGGCAGCAGCAGCAGCTGGTGGTATTTTTGAATATTGCTATTATAATTATGTTAATATTTTTTTAACAAGAAAATTAAAAAACCGTGGGAAAAAAAGAGATGGTGGATGTTGCCCATACATAGGAATGGAACAAGGTAGATATGGTACATATTTGTATACGACTCATAAAAAGTAATAAAAATCAGTACCAATATTTTCTATTTTTTTTAGGGAGTGGATGGACAGACAACGTGTTTAACTGGTTACAGAACCTTCATCGGGTGAATTTGAAAATTTTCATAGAATGTCCCCTGAAGAATTTGAATATCTTTTGCTCCAAATTGCAAAGAGTTATGGCGGTCCACCTCCCTTCAATCGTACTAGTGCCTCGTGTTCGTTTGACTCGGGTACCAAAGACCGCCTCCGATGCGAAGTTAGCCGAGGCGAGCCAAAGTAGCATGAGGCGGGTCGAGCAACGCCACCACCCTCTCGTGCCTCGGACAACCTCGTGCTACTTCGCGAGAGTCTGGAGAAGCCTTACGAGGGGAGTTGCCACTATGCGAATTACCCTATATATAGCCTGTTTACACACATCACCATCAACAAATTCAGCTACTCAGACAGTGAAAATACCAAAAATAATAAATTAACAAGTTTCACACCTATCATTTTGCCACAAAACTTTAATTGAAAACAGTAGTTCCAAAATACTTAAGATTCACGTTCCCCGTTTCTAATAATCATAAACAGAAAGCTTGCTTATTACAATAATATTCGTTTGAGGCGCGTTAACTCTGATTTACAGCCTGGCAACGCATGAGTTGTACTTTCTAAAGGATATTAAGGACGATAAATTGGTCCATGTTACTCAGACATAGTTAATATTCCACTTTATGTACATTAATATTAATTTACTGGGCTCCTTAATATGAACTAAAAGATACTAAATGAGAGAAGAATTAACAATATCTAGAAGCAAAGAATGTCATTTATGTACAAAAATATTAACCTTACGAATTTTTTGTCATTTATAACCCATAAGTAGACTTACGACAATAACGTACACGCGGCGCCCTTGCCAAAGTATTTTTTTTTAGGGTAACAGGCTGCATGAGGGTAATCCACGTGGTGGCAACTCACCTTTAATATCATAGGAAGGAATTTGAAATGGGGGATGCGGGAGGGTAGAGGAAGGTAGCTAAGGGTTAACTATGGCCCCCGGGCTATAGTTTTAAGGATTCTACCCGCCAATCCGCTTAAAATTGATGCAGGACAAACCCTACAAAACCTGCATCACGTAGGTTGGGCATTGGGTACTTGTCCCACGCCCTTCCGAAGGCGGCAGAGGGGCTTGATGTGAGGACGCAGCATTCTCTTCTCCGTGCCTCGACCACCTTATGAGGCAGCTTACCGTATGCCCAAGGTCTACGCCGGAACGTACACCTCTCAAAACAGGCCGAGGTGCCTTGGCATGTGGGAAACCTTAGTTCAAAAACCAGAGAGAGATGAAGGCATCCCAAAAGGTCGCCTTCTCCAGATCTCTCTGGGAAGGTTCACCTACGAGAGAATGTTTTCACAGTCTTCCTTCCTTGCCAACGTTTGGCATTGCTGATCTAAAGGATCGAATCGTCTGTGAGTAAAATAAATTTTTATGCTGACAATGACGTGACCATCATTAAATTTCAAGATTCCCAGATAAAACATTCGAGTATATTCAAGAGATAATACCTTTGATGATGTGCTTGAAGGATACCAACAACATTAATCAGAAAATGGCGTGCGATAATGGTTCAGCTAAATGAAAAATAGCTGAAGAAGTAAACACATGTATATGAACAATACAAAAAATATATACTTAATACTTGTAAATGGAAAGGACAACAATATATAAATTATGTTATATCGGTAACTGGAATATCGTCGGTACTTTACGAACAGTCTAAGGATTTTCCACACAAAGTCGAAAATATAATGTAATACGTCGTAACGATTAAAACCTATGGTTATGACATAACGACGTCGAAACGTTAATAGCATAATTGTAAAATTCTATGAGGTTACTGATGGACATAGTAGAAATGTTTCAAGAATATTGTCTATACGCAAGTTGATTTGAAGGCGTGCGTTTGAAACTTGGGCACCGCTCCAATGTATATATATATATATAAATTATTGTGGACATTTGGCCGAATAAAGTACTTAATAATATATTACCATCATTCAAAAGCAGTTCAAATTTAAAATCATGTTAATCTGACTACGCAAACGTCGCGAAGCTGACAACATTCGGGGTAGTAATATTTCTGAAGCAAGAGAGGGGAAGAAGTGATGAGGACGCAGCTCAGCGTGAAGTGCACTTTATAAAGTCTGCCTTACTGGGACTCTTCAAACAGATTAGGTCGCCCTCCATCACTAAAGCAGTCAGACTCGCGTTTTCAACTGACTTCACATTTCCTTTGATTACCATGCCAAAACGTTATATTATTTGAATACCACTGACCACGCAGTTCATAATACGCGAAGGGTTATTCCATTTTTTGATGGGGGTCGGGGGAGGGGGAGAGAGGATACAGTTGTTTACATGCGCTTGTATTAGATGTCTGTAATGAATATGGGTTAGTAATTCTTAGAAAATAAGAAAAATGAGAGTATAATGACCTAAAAAATATATTCCAAATAGATGCTTGAATTACGAAAAACAAACAATTTCAACTCCGAAAACCTTTTCACAATATTTTGGTTATTATTCAAAGTCAGTTATCCATTAGCTTCAAATTTTTCAAATGTTATTTAAGAACAAATAATATATAATACAAATTGGGGAATAAAACAAAATAAGTATTATATTTTTTATGGCGCCACTTCATTTGCTAAATAGTTACCTACATCTATATGGTTCACAGGATATTATTCCTATTATGGCCGCAGTTTGCAGTTGATGAAGGACTATTCGTAATTAAGTCGTCTGCCTGTCACCGTACAAACTGTGATGTTCTGGATTTGAAGTAACAAGTGGCCAGTGTACCGCTTCTCTTAAGTGTTAAATTCAGATTTCCTTGACCACTTTTGGAAAATTTGGAAGCAAGCAGCTGCATTCTGATTATGGATTAAACCAGGTACATAAGGGTTTGGTTTAAACTCTTTAAAGGCTTGCT
Source organism: Zhengitettix transpicula (assembly GCA_037074705.1). Taxonomy (NCBI): domain Eukaryota; kingdom Metazoa; phylum Arthropoda; class Insecta; order Orthoptera; family Tetrigidae; genus Zhengitettix; species Zhengitettix transpicula. The sequence continues at coordinate 35,076,955 of CM073590.1, read as the reverse complement.
TCTGTACTGCTGATGCGTTCAGGCTTACCTCCACATCTTAAAAATACAGATGTGCTTAAGAAGGTTGTTCGTTTCACTTAGGTTATGTTTGATGGAGACATTAAAAAACGAGTCATGACCGAAGATTATACAAATAATGGGAGAAATGTGCATTTCCTCAAATATAAATTTGTTTTACGAATCCTATACGAAGAGAGTTTTGCACACAGCTTCATATCAAATCGGTAGATCAAATAGTAAATAAATAAATAGTTCTCGGAATATGCAAAACCCGTGTGAATTCCGAGAACTATTTATTGAACAACTTCTCCGGGAAAGACTTCAATCTTTGAAACTAGTAAATAAGTTTGTGTTTATTTAGTGGACATATATATCATATACATACATAGAAGTTGCAACAATTCCAACGAACGATACGTGACAGAAACTGGAGGACTATATATACATGTGTATATTATATTCCAAATTCTACACTTCGTTATGCAGACAGAAATCCGAAATTTTTAATTTATTGAAGTTGTGAAGCAGTTTCAGATATCAACTGAATTGACTATCACAACTATAGGCCTATATGGAAAGAACAGACAATGAAAAATGAATTATATATAGAAAGACTGATCGAAAAATTTAGAAAAAGGAGAAGAGAATAATTGACTTGTTAATTATAGTTGTAATTATAGGCAATTTATGGATCTTGAAAGCAATACTAAATAAATGGTAATTATTAACATATAAAAAAAAATATATAAATAAAAAGTAGCTAAAATACAATAAGAGTATTTGATCAATGTATATGTCTTCACGTATGTTTATTTCTGTTTAAAAAATTATGTTGTAACTACGTTATCGTTAAAATCTGTGAAAATGTGTTGATACCACATCCCCGTAAGCCTAATCAGTTTATGGTCACCTTTCTACTTGGATAGGTTCTGCTTCAGGTGTCTCTCCGCTGCCATTCACAATTGAAATCCTTCAGCGAATTTTCTTGTTTGATGTGCAGTAACCAGAGATAGTCCAAATCAGGATGACTGGATGAGGATTCCAACGTCAATCCTCATTATTAGACAATGGGCTTACCGCGGTGCCTCCTCCTAGGGAGTTCACTGGATATAATTTATACAGTCGTAGGCAAACATACAGAAATATCCTGAACAAACCACGCTGGTTTTTGTTGTCTGGTATTAAATTCACATAAATCACAATAAATATCTTGAAATTATATTTATTTGGATTATTAGATTTAAAAAGAGCAAATTTGTTATGTAATTTTGTCAAATTAATGAGCGTGGTATTTATAGAGGCATACAATGTATATTTATTAGCAATATTTGTAGAAGTTTATAATAATTAATTCCATATATATTTTCATATTCTGCAGTTATGTTGTAACAACAACCACAGCTTAAATATATCTTCTGAAATTTATGGTTGGGTAGAGACAGATTCGATTGAATTTATGATTCGTTGATCATGGTCTGAAATGTCACTACTTGTAGTCACGACTCTCATGTATATTAAATTATAGCTCTGGTGGAACACACGCCGTATCGCGTGCTCTCAATCTAGATTCGGCACCGGCATAGGTTTCTATGACGAATAATTGATCCCATGTAGTTTTATGTGATCATCTGGCGCATGGATTTTGACTATCACGAACTCAATTATCGTAAGTAAGGCGACTGCACTCGTTTAAAGCTCTGATGTGGGAGCCGCTTTAATCAACAGGTCCCCTACGCAAGGTTGATCCGCTCTGCTCGCAGCACGTGCGGCCAGCCTATCTGCACCTCACGAACCGTGAGGCTACAACTTTCGCTTATCGTCGTTTGATTAGTGGTTCAGAATCGAGCCAAATTCTCTGCGGTTGAAGAGTCTCCTCGTAGTATTCGTCGCGGCTCTTACCTTGATTTGCGCTGATATACAAAAATCGTTGCTAATTCCATGATTTATAAAACTCATATTTCCACCCTTCCGCATCTCCCCTTTCAAATCCCTTCCTATGCTATTAAAGGGAGTTTCCACCGCCTGAATTACCTTATGTAGCCTGTTGCTCTAAAAAAAGTGATACGGGGATTAATCACTATACACGGCGTGTCAGAACGTTTAGAAACAGTTGAGTAGATCACTATGAAATTTCTTTATTAATGTATTTATGCTTACTGCAATGCAATCTAAGGGTCCTTTCACAGTGAAATTGTGGTTCTATCGCCCATATATATATTATATATATATATATATATATATATATATATATATATATATATATATATATAATTATATATTACTACACTCCAAACCTTTTAGAAGGGTAAGGTATGAATGGAAAAATTAATAGTGGAATTTTTATCAGTCAAAATATTTGCGTATCGTAATGCCAGTCATGGCCCTTATTTATTATAAATTGTTGAAAATTCTAAAAAAAAATATGATTCATTTTTCGTTTTTACATCTCGGTCTATAACTGTACAATAAAAAGCCATAGAAAACGGGGATTAAGTCTCACATTCCTAAGTGAAATGTAACAAATACAGAAATTCGCTTGAGAAATAAATTTAAATAGGTTTGTTTCTGTGCAACATAACGAAACATTTATGTAAAGGAAGTTGTTTTTTATATGTCATTTGAAGTCAGAAACGCATAATTGAAGCTTGCCATGGAATGGAATTGACGAGTCATTGACACAGTGAGATATTTTTCATGACGTTTTAAATAATTGTAGGTGGTATCACATTAAAATATATTTAATATTTAAGAGTTTATTTTTAGTATACCTTACCTAAATTTTTCCAGATGTGGCCCAACAAAAGTTCGAGACAATATAATAATTTAATGACGCATGTTATGATATTTCAACTGCGTGCAAAATTATGTCGTCATAATAAAAAAGTACGTGAAGTCAAGATGATTACGTACCTTGACCTGTTATCACGCCGTTCTGGGCGAATTTACCAAGCGGTTCCATCCGGATGGCGTCTACCGCCACTTCTTGCGTCTGTTGAGGCATTACGTTTTCAAATTTTATTTTACGCGAGGCAAAAAGCAAAATATCCTCTTCGAGTGCTATCTACACGACAAGTTCTACAATCACTACAGAGGTAAGTGGTCTACTGCTACAGCCCTCTAGGAGGGAGGCACACACCAGGGAAAGCTGTCCACGCAGCCAGCAATGAGGTCGCCGACTACACGAGCAGCTTCGTCCATCGCCAGCACGCCACTGCGCGACTGTTCTGGTCGCCGCCAGGGCCGCACTGTGCGGGCACGCGCACACCCCTGCACAGCTCGCAGACCCAACACGCAGTCAACGCGAACATTAACAAAATAAGCAAAAGCCACAATTGAAAAATTAAATTGCTTGCTTTCATTTAATGACCACGTTGGCACAGTAAGGCCTGTCAGACAACTAATTAAATACATACATAATAAGAAAAATGCAATGAACAATTATACGTTAGGAAAAGCATAAATAAATGTATAAACATACAAACACTAAGAAAATGAAATATTTTAAAAATACATATGACGAACTATAAAAATGTATTAGTGCCTCTTGACTTTGGCGGATGTCGAAGAGTTGTGCTTTTACCAATAACAAAATTCTATTCAGTTCACTGCCAGCTATGGTAAAGTAAGCAGTATCGAGAACTCTTACAATGCCCGAGTGTGTTTACATCAGTAGCCGTTAGTTCAAGCGGTGTCGTATTCTGAGTGGGCAACAGTCCCTTCCTCAATCCTGTTCGCTGTTTTCCGAAGAGCAACTTTATCAGTCTTGTTTTTAACAATACAAGTTTAATGTATAACATTTCTGAAACTTATCTGGATTTATAATTTCTATCTCTATAGTTAAAACGGCATGCTATGATATTTCAACTGCGTGCACAATTATGTCGTCATAATAAATAGTACTCATGATTTATGACGTATAGTATTATAAATTATCATGCTTGTGAAATCTTGCTTTGTTGAATTTTTAAAAAAACGGATTTTGAAATTAGATAATTTAATTGACCTTACAGCACCTGAAGAGGTCCTAATAAATTAGGGATGAAACTTTGAGAATGTTATTTCTATTGTCATGTTTAAAAATTTGAATTAATAATGAATTTATAAATAAACAGGTTGATGTTTTCATTTATTTAAGGACGTCAGTTAAATATAACTGTTAAAAGATTTGTATCTTTATTAATCATTTCTAAGTATATTCATTAAACGAATCACTACCAATTGGAACAGTTTCCATGTTATAGATAGAGATAGAAATTATAAATTCAGATATTCTTCAGAAATGTTTTACATTAGACTTGTATTACATTCACTTAATGTTAAAACCAAGTCTGAATAAGTTTCTCTTCGGAAAACTTTATACTTGCTCGCTCAGCGGTCAGGTTTGACGACGGGACTGTTGTCCGCTCACGGCACGGTCGCTCAAAATACGGCGCCGTTCAAGCGGTGCTGCCCCAGCGGATTCCGTTTAACTATTTTCGTGTAAAGGAGTGAAATCCACTGTTTTCTGAAGGAAGTGGAATACCTGAAGATGACGTCCACACAGAATATGGAGACTAGATTGTATTCAAAGGTGATCGCCACGGAAAATAATGCATGCAATATTTCTAGACGTTTTTACAAGTTCAAATACAGATGAGTACCTATCAGGTTTAGCCATTATTACTGACCCCATCAGAATTAAGTACACCTCTAAAATATCGAATGCGAGAATATGCGCATTTCTAACATCTAAAGAGGATGTCGAAAACCTAATAAAAGTTCATAAATCAAAAACAATAAAGGAGGAGGTGGTCAATACAAGACCTTTAATACAAAAATGTAATCTTGTCAAACGTATGCCAAACGAGAAGATTGTGGTAAACCAAGTTAAATATTATTCCAGACTCTAAAATATCTGATATTAAAATAAGTACTTGAGACGGAAGATTCTCTCACATTAAACGTTTCAGATTGTAATTCTTCATTAACCCGGATAAGCTAAACTCTCTTCCGGATTCGATAATGGTGCAATATTAAAACACTAACTATAGGGTGAACCTAGCAGCGGAGAACGATAATTGTTATGACTATAAAAATCCCGGCCAAATTGCGATAAATTGTCCCAATTGAGATTCACTACAGCAGAATAAGCTGACCGCAAATGACAATTATGACTAAATTCAGTGTAAGAACCCGGCGCCCATAATTCAAAAAGCGGTAATGAATAATTCACAACCAACAAACAAAAAAAGATCTACATCTACGAGCTTGACAAGCCAAGCTGATAATATAGACGTCAGTAACCCTGAAAAGAACATAAATAGTAGTCCACCCAAGAAACCCAAACAAAACATTCATGATCATAAATATAAGGCGATTAGTCAATTATTAGATCCATAAAAATATTATATGAAGAAGAAAACAGTGCCCCAACTTTCCCTTTGGAACGGTTAAAGACTCTTATACTAAATTCTCAAAGGGCCCAAGGACCCTTATTCGCGATTACCAAATATCATCTACATCATTCAGAAATATGTTGGAATCATTCACAAACACTTAAATGATAAACCGATAAAAAGTAGAAATCAAAGACTCATAAATGTAGTTAAAAAACAAGAGAGTGATTCATATTCAGAAGCAGACGCCTCCTCCCAATAAAACAGAGAAATTTCCAACAGTCGCAGTTTTTATATTATCACTTTTTGTCTGTATTGGCTATTTTTCTTGTTCATAATTTAACTGCATATTATTTATTACTACATTTTATTAATAAATTACATTCTGTGATTGCTCTAAAACGATTTGGATTAATAATCGTTGACTTATATCAACTCTTTACAGGGAACGTGAGAGAAAAAACGATACAAAATAATTGGAGGAAGTGTAGATACACCTCACCGTCATCCGTTTTGAAAGTTTTCTAAGTGCCGTTTCAACAGTGTGGATTGTTTCGTGGGCGATTTTATTTCACGGTGCCCTCATTACTGCTTATCTCTGCGATAACTGATTTCAAGAAGATAAATGTCTGGATCTTTGCTAATGGGTTCACTGCAAAAAAATGCGCTAATTGAAAATGTTCCTCTGAGCATCCTTTAACACCTTAAATAAACAAGAACTGCTCACTTTCCCTCCTTGATGTAGTGTTCCTGAGACATTCGCCACGTGATTTTTGAAGAGGTATGGAGAATAACCATCCCCCTCACTTGATAGAATTCGAAGCTGCTTGCTACGCGTCAGCTATTTAAATCGCACACCTATGCGATATATGCTTGCTGTCCTAACCTGTTTTCTTTTTAATGTGAATTTTCTAGTACGTTTGAAAAATAAGGATGGATTGAAGGTTGCGTCTATACGTTGAAGAGATTTGTTCACAAGAAGTTGCTATCTGTCAACTTGTGTGAGATTACGTTCACCCCTTACACAGAAAGTAAGTGTTTATAATCGTGGGCCTGCGCTGCTTCTAAGTTTCGGAACAACGTTGATACTGTAGTATGTAATTCTTCATGATCATTTGTGAATGAATTTCTAACTTAATTGATAACAGATATACTTCCGTAGGTGAAAAAACGAGTCGCCACAAACATATTTATGAGAAAACTGATTTCACGAATTGGAAAATTTATGAGTGAGGAAATCCTATATATAAAGGAGAAAGAAATGAGAAAAAAAATTAGACGGAAATTATATTGCGCGTAGTTTCACGGGAATAAAAATTATATTTTTTTCGTTTAAATTACAATTTTATGCATTCGATAGAATTGAAAATTTGCTACAGTACTTCGGCGGACAAGGACTATCGAAAGTTGAAGACGGCGAAATCTCCATGGTGGTAAAAGTTGTCGCTATCACGGCGAACCAGATGCTAAGTGCGTGACCACTGTTGAGATAAGGCGATTGAAAGTTTAGTCTCCTCAAAAAATTGTCATACATGTTTGGAATAGAGTATATTTGAGAAAAAGGAAAATTTATTATTGGACTAGGGGAAACTTGAGGACAGCAGGCTTTAAAAAGGCGTACTGAGGACTATAGCGGACAGTGAAAATGCGTTTTTTTTTTTTAGAATTCAGATCGAAGTACAGTCTTAGATTATAATTTATAACGGAAACAGATAGAAGTTTACCTTTAATGTACGTTTCTGTAAGATACGGAAGAATCTGCTAATGCTGATTTCGATGTTGCAGAACTTCATAACGGCGTCATCATACACGAATCCCGATCCGAGCATTTTTTGTATAGTTATAAACTTGTTTATATTTGTATTAGTATAAAATTTACATAGGCTATATAACATAATAATTTAAATATATTTAAATTATGTATATAAGCGGACGAATAACGATATGCACATATTCTTGATTTGCTGGCATTTTCCCTACTCCACGGAAGAAGCACAATGTTAAGAAAATCAATGCAGAAGTTGAATACCGAACGGTTGCAGGCTTATGGAGGAAATACGGTTGATATTCGATGCATAATTAAAGCAAAACAGACGAGTATATATCATAACATTAGAAATGTTAAATCAATATGTGATCCTAGTACAGTTCATAGATGTAACAGTATCATTGCAACTCGAAATCAGCTAATGAATCAAGCCGTTTTGAATAAAAATGTAAGAAACATGGATCGTACTACGCTTAGACAGATATACTTCTGTATACAAAGACAATAATGGGTCGTTTAATGAGGACTAAAATATGTGTGAATATGGAATGTAATTTTACGTGGCCGAGAGACTTTAAGAAGACTGAAGGAACTAATTAGAAAGTTACCTAATCTAGGGAATAAATAAAGAACGAAAGTCTGTGGAGTGTTAGAGCGGTTGAAATACGTGGGAAAAACATCCAATTTTATATCTGAACTTTTGTCGCTTATGATCATGTTGGCTCCACTTTAAAAATTTAGGAAGTGGAGAACATGTCAGTTCAAAGTGAAAGGGAAGAAACATATGGCCGTACCTCACTTTAATTGAATCAACGAGAAAAATAATTGAGAGACAGAATTAAACAGAATTGGTAAGAATGGAGAATGTAAATTTCTACTGTTGCATACAAGAGGGGCCATACCTAAAACGTAGTGGATATGATGTAAACTGATTACAAATTTAAAGCGCAATTTTACGACAGTCACGACGCCCGTGAAGATAAATGATACTATTGTAAAATAAATTTAATTAAAATGAAAAAATTTACATCTAATTGAAAATAATAAATTAATGTTCATTAAATGTAATTAAAATAAATATACTTTGAAAAACATTTGAATACGTAAGCCTTTATTAACTTCAAATTTCCCTACAGGGTATAAGGTATAGTATATCATTGCTTCTTTATTTAATTGCGAGAATCCATAACTTGAAATTATTTCATAGAATACTAATAATCATCTTCTCATGTAAATCATGATGAAGCCTCATTATAATAAGTATTTTCTTTAAGGATTATAAATTTAATATGACTGAAATTTATAACCCCAGGTTTTTAATCAGTGTCAATATAATTTAAAACTCCAATATTAAATTTTAGCCATAGTAATCTACAAAAATAAATTATAATTTATTTAAAAAATTCATATAAAAATGACCAATTATTTTATTTACTTACCTTTAGTCAGTCAAATTTTTTCTATAGTTCTGAATGTCGGAACAATCGTTTTTATCTCCGAGTACAGGTTCCAACAAGATACGTGTCTATCTTACGGATAATCCAGTAGAAATAATTGTCTATATTCGTATTGAACAGATACACATCCATTATAGCTCGTTTCACATTAGAACATTGTCCAAAATAATAAAAAATTCACATAAATGATTTCAAAACACTAAAATACAGAAATATTTTCCCATACATCTTCTTTGCGTTTTCAAATGGTGAAATATAAGTTATGAAAATTTGCTCGTAGAAGACTGTGGAATTTTTTAATTAAACTTATGAAGTCTCTCCTATGTAAGTTTTATATGACACGCAAAGCCCCGTACATTTTTATTAAATCTGCAAACGTTTTCATGATTAAATATATTTATATTTTTTGAATTCATGAAGTCAAACTTATGTCTTTACCTTTTTGTCAGTCATTTGCACGGTTGAGTGATTAAAACAATTGCAGATGTTCTATTGAATAATCTACAGATTTTTAATGAATACATGTTTAGTTGCTTCTTTATAACAGTAATTTTCATTATAATATATTTTCCATTCCGTTCGCAGGAATTTAGAAATAATTTATTTATTATATATAGAGCATAACGTTGTAGATCATACGAGAAAAAACCGTCTTCCATGCTCAGTAGTTGAAATATTGTCTTATAATTTCTAAAATAAGTTTAAAAATGGTTATATCTCAAAATTAATTAAAAACAGGTGATGCTATCTAGAGTAAGAACACTCAACTCAGTTCGAACTTCCTATTTCCAGATCTACCCAGCCAACCTGTGAAGAATGCAATCAACCATTAACTATTCCCCATATACTATTCTATTGCAGCAGGTACAACGACATCAGAAGAAATACAATCGGAAAACACCACATCGCAGATCTCTGTACTTCAACGACAGCTGCTTTGGACATAAGTGAACAAATATAGAAACCCGATTACAATTAATGTTAAGAATGTATGTAAATAATAACGCTAAGAAACTATTGTAAATAACATACGGGTCGCCAATGACCACGAAGTCGACGTGACCGTTATAAATTTAATTTTTTAAAAAAATTCATGTCATACTTGATTGTAATTATGTAATGGTGTAAGCGGTATATGACAAACAAGCTCAGGAATACCATTTTTTAACCGAAATTATTTCATCAAACTATAGCCGCAACTGATATACATTCGTACAATGGAATTATTTTTTCATATTGTGTACAAGGGCATTTACAGGTCATCATGAAAATGAGCTGCAAGGGCTACAGCGAAGTCGTCAACAGTCGTTTTATGTTACTGTATCGAGCGAGGATTGGTTAACATGTCTGTGTTTATAAGACCACATAACCCACAACTTGTGTACGTGAGAAGGGCATTTTTAATAGCCTCCTAGAAGATTAATTTTCATGTGCAAATGTTTTGTTTATTAATTCACTAAAATGTTTTATATCTAGCCAATTCTTAACTAACAGTTGTTAAAACTGTTTTATAACGCCCCACTTTTATTATTTCGCATTATTAATAATATTTTTATGCTACTTCAAAAAGAATTGACGTTTGTTTTTTCTTGTGTAGTTTTCATATTTATTATAGTGCCTGTAAATAATAATTTTAGTTATTTATATGAAATCCACAGGAAAAATAAAAATGTAGTTGTAATTTTTTTTACGAAGGAAATAAAATTTTAGTTTTTATAGAAGAAAACACATTTCAACCTGACAAAATGTTTAGTTATGAACTAAATCACTTCAATTGTATAATTTACAACAACATTCAAAATTTATGTACTCTTAAATATCTCACATGTAACTTACTGAATTTGTAAAGTATGTGGTGTGATATACCGTAAAATAACAGTAATTCAGAATTGATAATAAAATATAATTACGATCTCATCAAAGAGTTTTTATATATTTGAGACAGATAATTTTGGTGAAATTAAAAAAAAAGTATTGTCTACAGAACATAAATTATAAAATTAGGCCTATTACTTTCCTCATTTGTTTTAATGTTAAAAACATTAAAGTTAAAAAAAAAACAATAATTTTGTGATTCGGTCTATTTATGACTGCAACAAGTACACTGTTGGAGACGTTTTATGATCGTTTTACATTTAAATGAGAGTATTTAAGGAGATGTGCACATTTTAACTCGATGAATCAGCTTATGTTCGCTGTGTTTCATTATCGGGCTTGTCAACGGTGAGTTGAAACTGCGGTGCAAGCAGCAAACATTGGGGCCTTCTTGTCGAACCAGCAATTTCCTGTATTTAAATTTACTCACTTCAGCAGAAAGGAATATGCTACACAACATTTACCACAATTAATGTAGATTCATTCATATTTGAAAATAGCACACAGTGTGAGTTGGGAAAGTTAGGAATTATTTTCCCGCACTAATGGTATAATAAACAATATATACCGATATTTGGATTTAAAAATTTAACCTATACATATATTAACGTTTCTTCATTAAATTTATATATAAATAAACAATTATAATTACGTTACTATCTTCTCCAAATACGAAGCCCAGTTGCTTAATATCATTGCATCATTAAAATAGATGTTCCATCGTTTAAAGACCCCTGGTATAGATGTAATATAAAACATTTTTCCACCCAAATATTTTGCACTTTTAATTTCAATGATGAAATAAGGATTGCTGCTATATTAATTTATTATATTATATAAGATGTATACGTAGATAGGAAGTTCATGCAAACCTGCAATATTAGATGTGTCTCGTTGCTTGGGTATTTCTGCCTATTAAGATATCATGGCTTCGAAATCTACAACCAAAGATGTGTAACTCACGCACGTGAGTTTCATGCGATCAACGTGAACTCTAAGTACAATATTTTATTCTGTTTTAAAATGTGATGGCTTAGAAATATATTGTTAAATAAAACTTCTTATTTCACTTAATTTTCAAGTAATTAAGAATTATACGAAAAGAAACAAGATGAATACGTCGATTTTAAGATTATTTAAAATAAAGGTTGATTGTCGGTGTGTCTCGTTGGTTGTGTTTCTTCTGTACTTCGATTAATGAGTGGACGTTTTCTTTGAATTTGTATCAATTAAGTCCTGTTTTACAATTATTAATATTTTTTAAATTCAATACATCAAAGAAATCGTGAAGGAAAATAAAATAACTCTCTACCTTTCACGTTACTTTCTTTCACTTCCTAGTTTTGGAATTATTATTTGTTTGTTAAGTGGCATTTTCTGGATGAGTTTGACGGTGCATGACTGGTATTTCCCGTATTTTCGATCTTTTAGTAGCAATTATATGTAGTTAAAATAATATTTCATTCCGAAACAATTCAGATTTGCTTAGGCTCAGAGTGTGAAAATGTGGTTTGGAACCGAAATTTAATTAATTTATATTTAATTATCTATGATATTTAACGATTCTATCAATATTTTACTTATGAAATATTCGACTTGTATTTCACATTATAAGTGTAATCGAAAATTTTTTTTTAAATATGTGGTCTACGAATAAAGTCTCTCGGGCTTTTTATTAATTTGTTTACTCGGTTAAAAGCTCTACACCAAGAAACACTAAATTCTTTATATGGACTCCATTTATCTTCGTATGACGACACATTTTACTTAACAAAATGTTGATTTTTGTCTGAATGGACTGGGCATTATAGGTCATTGATGTACTTCGAAACCAAATTAATTATAACTGCGCGTCTTTCTGAGTCCGAATGTAAACTAGCTTAGATCCAAGTGAAAAATTCATAAGACGTAATAAATTATTAAAATTTTGTGGAATTCATTCTCGATATTTTCAAATATAATGCACCTGTTCAATGTGCATTGATTTAAGAGTTGTGTATAATTGTTGTTTTAATGTTTGCAACATTAATACACGTCTACTAGAATGACGATTGACTAATTTAAATGTCTTTCTGGTATATAATACCTCAAATTGTGTCTAAATAAAGTTATACAATTAACAGCGCAGCTTGTTTAAGGTGGTTTCTTTGAAATTTGATAAGTATGCCTCCAAGTCCGTGTGGCATAAAACAGTAAATTTCAAGTCACATTTTTATGTAATTATTTTATTTTCGAAAAGTTGCGTTTTCGGGATGAGTTTGACGGCGCATGACTGGTATTTCCCGTATTTACGATGCTGACGTGCCAGGATCGATGTGGACCAGGTGGTCCCGAGCCCCGTATATTACAAGGTCTGCAGCGAGTAGCTCGCAAAACAACCTACCTTGCTTTTAAATTTCAATTACACGCTCAATAAAACGTGTAAAATAACTTCTTACAATAAATAGGGCTACGATACTAAAAGTTTCTAATATAATTTTCATTTCATGATCAGAATAAAAAAATATCATATTAGCAGCGTTACACAAAATTCTAATTTACACTGAAGGTAAATTGGAAGATTTTATACAATTTCCTGCCTAAGTAATGTTTGGAAAGTTTCTAGATTCTTGACCAAAAACATTAATACTGAAAATCAGTTGTAATATTAGAAGTTAAACTTACTACTATCCTAACCTAGCTTTGATATAGAGCGCTTTACAGGGGATTAAATATTGAAGTCTTTTTCGGTGTATTTGCTGAAGTAAATGTTCTCGTGTTTCCACAGCACTAATTAAACCGCGGCGTTTCAACGACCTTCTGCACTGTCGACGTCTTGCAGGCGAGGAAATCTTCATTTCACGGTTGAATGATAGATTAGGGATTTTATGCGACAGGAAGCTGTTGATGGTAATCTGTGACACTACTTTACGGATTCTTTCGGGGTCAAATGTATTTTTTAGTTAGACTCTGAAGTCTCTATAAACTATGTATGTATTTATGTATATATGTATATCATAACTCAAACGAATCTATTGGTTAAATAAGTATATAAGCGTTTTGAAGCTCTTACTTTGATGTCTTTCAAGGACTTGCTGCATATATGAACACTTTTTTTTGTAGCTTATAATGATTTAATTTAGAAGTAAAATTGTATGGAACGCTCTATCTAAGAATTCATCAATAATCTAATATTGTACTGAGGTGTTTAGCACTATTTGAACTAGCTGGGTGCCCGGCTTTGACCGGGTTGTCATATATCCATAACGACCGACTAGACTCCAATCTCGGCTGCATTTGCATTTTTTATATGACGCCTCTCCACCCCTAAGCGTGCTCCCCTCCCATACCAAAAGGGGTTAAAATTATACACAAACAAGATCAGTAGAAATAGTATCAATGTAATTGACCCCGACAATTAATTATCCCTTTCCAGTCCTCGTAGTGTATAATGTACTTAGACACTCCTTTACACGATAATAGCTAGCCGGAATCCGCCGGGGCAGCCCCGCTTGAACCACCGGCTACTGATGTAAACACACTTGGGCACTGGAAGAGTTCTAGATACTCTTTACCCTACCATGACTGGCATGGAACTGACAGGTATTATAGTAGTAATACTCTAGCTACTTAACTTCTTCAAATGAATTTTGATATTTACGGGAACTTTAACTAGAAATAGAGCGGGTATTCCTGATGCGATATAGGAAAATCGAACAAACACGAAAATATTGCATATACGTCACGGTATCATGGAAAGACAAGAGAGAGGTTTTGATGTTATAGACTTGTCATGACGCTAATTATGAAACTTTGAAAGAAAGAAACGGACAGTCGAAGGCCAAAAGTAATAAATGATAATACGAAGCAAATGGGCGCAGTAGACAGAGCTGATCATTACATTTAGCGCTATAGTTTCATGCGAAAGTCGATGAAATGGTGACGGAAGGTATTCTTTTTGTTGTTGGAAGTGTCAATTGTAAACAGTTTGATAATTTTTAATGAAGTCAGCAGCCAAAGAAGTGAAAAAAAACATCGTCACATTTACAATTTAGAAAATGGCTGATTAAAGATTTGGTAAAATGTGTTAGAACTAAAAATGTTTAAAAATGGGAAAAAATCAAGTCTCTACAAAGAAGAAAGATTAAAAGGATTGCAGCACTTCCTGAGCCAGCAAGAACATCGAGGAAGCAAAAATTATATGTGCAGTGATAGAAAAGTTCCGGGAGGGAGAAAAAAAATTTTATTTTGCTAGACTTGAACGGGAAATCCGAGCCTTCATCCAGTGAACTGTTTTGAAAACTATCATTCGAAATTAAATTATAATTTGTAATATTAAAAAGTTTAACATAAATTAATTTTAAATCTGCATTTAAAAAAAATTATTTATATAAACTATGTTTGTAATTTTACTAATTTCCCTTGAAACACAGTAGCAAACCGAAAGGAACTGCAAATTATGCGGGTATAATTGCTTTCGTACCGCTACGGGCCGACAGGTAAGAACTATAACGGGGAAAACCTAGTGTCCCACTACACGAGACATAGAACCGCAAAGGGTTATTCCACGCAAATACCGACCGTTCAACATAACTGAAAATTTCCACCCCCGTCCACCCCCTCTTGGAGGAGTAAATGGCAAGTTGAATGTCATAATTAAACTTAGTCACACCCATAACCGCTGATTCGACTCAATCTCGGTTGTTTTTTAGTTATTTTTATGTAATACTACTCCACCCCTACCCTGAAAGGTCCTCCCCTCCCAAGTTGGAAGGGCCTTGTATACCCCGACAGTGTTTGTTTCCTGGTCTCAAGGAACACGTCTTTTGGTGAAATTTGCTCCGCGGGTAGATTTGTATGAGGAACATACAAACAAAAAAACAAACATACATCGGATCACTCTGTTTTATTTATTAGATTGATTATATTTTCTTAATCGTTTTTTATATATTACCTACAAAGAAATTAATAGTATTTATTTTATATTGTATTTATTCAAATTAACTGGCAGTCACATGTTTGTAGGGATCGACGAGGCCAGGCACAGTTCGTGGAGTGTAGACGGTGGTATTTTAGGAACCAATGTAACCTAAATCGCGAATGGAAAGAGCTGACTAGCGGGAAGAAGTCGACCTCAATTTTCTACGTAAACGGATTAGGATATATTCCTGAAGAGAAGAAGAATTCTCTGGGAAATTTAGTCTGTTTGGCCAGGGAGGAAGGGGGATACAAAGGGTTACACGGAGAAGCCGGGGAGGAAGGACTGTTGTCAGTTATTAAGCAGCGGGAGGATATTTGTCCATTATCTAGAAGCACGAAGTTTTCTTGAGGCTTTTGAAGATCGCCAGACATGGCCTGAGGACGGCGAGTCGATCCAGTCTGCAGCTTCTAGCTAATTTCGTAGCCAAAAGATCATGGCGTCCAAAATATGCGACGACTCTATCCACAGAGTGCGCGTAATAAAAGTAAAGAATCGTATATTTTCACGCCAGGTTAAAGTATCTTTATTTTTTTGGATCACATTTTATTTTAGCATATTAATGTATTTGTATATATAGAAACGAGTGATAAGAATCTCACTGCCATTTAGCCATCGGCGCTAATTATTTACTGTGTTAAAACAAGGACTTCAACATTAATGTTTTACGTTTATATAGTGATCTAAGGCCCTTCAGGTTTATTTATTTTAACAACTGAAAACAATTGAAAAAACTCATTGGCGGATTCATAAATGAAGGTTATTTGATGAGCCATGGCTTTGATGCAGTACATTTAGCTGAAAAATTCAGAATATGGTAAGTATGAACAATTAAACGTTGTTCTTTGAGTCACCTGTACGTTGCCCATAGAAAGGTTTATCCTGTAGATTCCACGGGAAAACCTTCACTGTTTGTTGGTAAATTAAATATGGTACAATACATACTGATAAATTGATTGACTTTACAAATGATCAGTTCAACATAGTATTACATCATTCAATTATTTGCCACAACACAATTACATTTTCATAGGGAGCTTCCAAATTTCATTTTTAAAATAAAAATATAGTTATATTACACTTGTTCAATGTATCATGCTTCCGTTTCTGACTTTTACATTTTCATGTAAATGTTGTAAATCTTTTCTTCCTACGTGGTCGGATCACTGAAAGTCAATTATTTTATTAACATTTATAAATCAAAATATAAAGAGAAGAATCGTCTTAGACCAATTGTAGATGAAACGGATAGTCTTCATAAGGTATCCTAATTTTTTAATTATTCATGAAACAGGTGTAAAAATTTTTTTGAACTTTAAATTTATAATATATTGAAAGACTTACTTAAACGCACTATAATTGATAAAAATATATATTAGTCAATTATGACGCTATTTTCTTTATATAATAATCCACGTAGTAAATTAGCATTTTATTTGGGAACAATAAAATTAACACAACTATGAAAATTAGCATAATTGCATACAGAAGAACTAAATCTCATTTTATAAAATAAAAGTTTCGCGTACAAATGTTTTTGCTTTACCACGGGGTAGACTAATGAATAGTTGGATTCGCTATTCAATCTTGTTTTAAATGAGGCTACTATTAAACCAAAACTTATAGTGAATTTTTTTATTTTTATTTGTAATTATGAATAGAAATAATTTTAATTACATCGATCCACAATAGAAATTGTCGTGATATAAAAATAATAAATTAAATAACCATGATTAAATAAATGAAGATAAATTAATACTGAATTGTAATTATAAACCAATTTCTAGTATTAGCATTTCAAATTTTTATTCGAACCATCTTCGCTATATAACACACAATATTATTAATAATTCTATCAATAAAATCTTAAGTTTAATTTATGATTTATAAAATTAAATTTATAATATTCTGTATTCTACTTTTTTCATATTAGTCGTATTAACCAATTATAGTATAAGAATTTAATTAAATAAATTATGTTTAATATAAAATTGGCCATACCTACTCATCACAATAAAATATAATAATTATATAATATAATAATTAATATATAAATATAAACTTGAATAATGAGGAAATGATATTATACGTTTGAAACGCTATCACAGGTTTCACTTTTAAACTTCTTTAAACCGTTGGTCAATTGATTGTAAATTTACTAACACAAACCACCATCAACACTCGTTTGGAAATAAGTGAATGAGATTAAATATACATTGAAATCTGTGGATCATATAGGAATCATATTAAGTATATTACAGGATTAAATAAATATAATGCAGGACAGAAACATACTACAGAATATTCCTTACCAGAATTCTAATTAAAACTATATTGGATATCGTACTACCAACATTAAGACTAGAATTTACAATCATAAACTAAGTTTAAACCATTAGTCAAACGTAATATCTCTATTGTTTTAATTTTGAAAATATATCAATAATGCATAAATAAAATAACAAAATGAAACTTCGTATGTGAGGCCTTGTCTACGGAACTCTAATAGAAATAATATTATTATTAATAGAAAAGAACGTAAGAAGATCGGTACTCATTACACTGAAATAAATAAAAACTTAAATATTAAATGTTTAAGGAAATTTAAAATAAAATTATTTAATTGGTTAAATTAATTTTATTATTAAAAGAGTCTTATCCTTTAGAAGAACATATTTGTCAAAGGTATATTATAGCTGCATGCTGATCGTTTCATGTAGGACGATATAATGAAAATAGTTTTATCGTAAATATGATGAAAATTTAGTTGATATGTTTTTTAAAAACATTTGTGGTATCGATGCACATTATTTTAGATAATTATGAGCATTATCGGTGGGAAGATTCTGTGAATTGTCAATTTATTATCAATTGTACGCAGGGTTATATCTCAATTTCACACAAATAGATTAAATCAGACTGTACTCGTCTCATGTTATCACACTAATTTATTATCTCTGCTGGTATTTAACCAATCACTGTTACCGCAATGCCAGTGGTGTATTATGTGAAAACTTATTCTGACATTCATTTCCGCTTGAGTGATCTCCCATGCTACGCTGATATAATACAATCTGAATGACACCTACACGCAATACCGCGGACATTAAATTACTCGTACATCGTTTACAGGTCAGAGCCCATAAAATAGCGAAAATGGAAACAAACATGAATTTCTTAAAAGTGTCGCCTTTTTTTGCAACGCTTGCCTGTTAGGAAATTGCAGTTTTCGCTTTTGATCACATCTGTCTGCAAATGGCTTGAAGTATTCAAATTCAAAACAAGTTATTTAATTTATTGCCTCCTTTCATGGGTGTAAGGGAAGAAATATAGAAGTCCGCATCCCTTCTTTCAAATCCCTTCCTATGCTATAAAGGAGAGCTTCCGCAATGTGGATTACCTTCATGAATTTGCCGAGAAGAATTTAGTATAATTCCACTAAATTAATTCATAGTAAATAAGTCTGAAGAGAAACAGATCGAAGATCTTTTCAAATGTATAGGTCTCCTGTAGAGATTTTATGTCTGCCGCGCAGATAGATTATGATTAATAAAATGATAGCTTATTACGTCACGCAAAAATGTAGTAGTAATAGAAATTAGCCAGACTTATGACTTATGCTCGTATTCATGTAAATATAGCAATGAACTACTTAATATGTTATTTACGGTAATTTAATTATCGTTTATAAATCAACTACATCCAACATTTAACATATGCACATTACATCCATATCGTGTTAATTTTCTGTTTAATTCATGAAACATATTTATTCTATTAGTTTACTTCATAAAAATCAGCGTAAATACAGGCACTAAAGTTTTGTTATTCATAGTCTATTCATGATTTATCTTAGACCTTTGGGCTTTAGAACTTGATGAGATACACACGTACATATGAACTGTATGTATAATGTAGCTTATACTGAACGTCGATCAACAGCAAACTTGAAAGAAGTACATATTTTAATGAAGTGAAGTCTTTTTCAAATTTAATTGAATATTTTAATTATTAATAGATTTCAATGAATGAAAAGAGTTAATTTCGAAACCATTTTATGAAACTGTTAACAGTTTTGTGCGTCTTAACTCCTTCGAACATTTTAAGTAATAAGTTTACTATTATATAGCCGTGTCTGTGATTTATAATTAGTTTATGTATTAATTTTTCTTTTCTAGTTGTAACCAGTTCTTTAATTTTTAAATTCATGGTATAAGCTTGGAAACTGTCTATCAAAGCAATAAATGTGGAAAAATACTAAGCAGCTTCTTAATAATGTGAAACAAATTCGACTAAGTTCTCTAATAATGAAAAAAAACTAATAATGGGAGGCGGTAATTATTGGAATTTGAGTGTGGATTCTGATTGTCGAGATCACAGATAAACTTCTGGAACTTTCGCAACAAAACTATAAAAGGTGATTTGTAAAAGCCAAAATAGGCAGTCTGGGTGTGCGTTTCATCGGAGCAACTCCACACTACTTTGATCCTTGGAAATTTAGACTTAGATAATTTCTTCCTTTTTCTGGACTTTGAATGTTTTTAGTATTGTTCGACACTTAGAAACAATTCTGTTTCTTAAGCAATATTAAGTACGAAAGATTGCCAGAAATAAATTCTGGAGGCCGACGCCTTAGACAGCGACAACCCCATTAGACCGACGCCTTGCAGTGGTACTGCTTATTAATCGCTGCAGTGGGTCTGTTATGCCTGCTGTGCGAATCGCCAGACAACAATTCGCCGGTACATCAGTAAAAAGTAAAACGCCATTTATCGTATGCCATGTGAAGCTGTATCACAACTTTTTACCGCGAAATTATTCAATTTCAATTTCTAGCAATATTTGCCAACCCCACGAAAATATATGTGCTTTGGTCTACCGATTTTAATTATTTTTATGTTTTTAATTCAATACATAATTTGAATAACCTGATAAGGAACACTATTTGCAAGAATACATTAACTGTACAAATAAAATGTTTCAAGTGCAAAGAGTATGATTTTCTTTTTTATGTGCAAATTAAAAGTGTTAAATCATCTTCAATTCCAAATTAAGCGAATTATAATTAACCACCCAAATAAATTTACAGTTATAATTATTATCATCATTATAATATATTATTTGTCCAATTGTTTCAAGGATACGTTTTTCATCAGATTTTGGATGTGAAGTCGTGTTCTATCAATAATATCTTCCGTATAAAATAAATGTTGAATTCAAAAAATGTAATAATTATTACCTTTAATGAAGTTATTTCCAGAGAATTGATTTTATTGCCTTTTTTAAAAAAGTTTCAACATATTTTTATTTTTATAAACATGTTTTGTTACTGCAACTTTTATTAATATTTGAACTAAACTATCCTCAGGAATATAAGGAGACCAAAAAGTCGGGAACTCACGCCTTCTGTTTGAACGTAAACTGACAGAAACACCAAAAAGTTGACGGAGTTGGTCAATACGTATATTTTATAACTTAATACATATCAAGTTGTGAGAATTGGCATCCGCATGGGCCGAAATATGTGGATATCCGTTGTGCTTGAACGTCAAAGAACATCTTCATGAGTAAATGCACGACTAAATATCTTGGGGTCATCCTTACAATTACATTTTGGTTTCGAAGGAGAACGTTCACATACATCAGCGGAGTTCTGGTCTGAGGAACCGGAATAAAAAGTATTAATTTTTTATAAAATTTCGGTTGTGTAAAGCGGACAGCAACAGTACGCTAAGTCTTAAGATTTTATATTTGTAAGAATATTAAATATTTGATAAGTGATTAAGGATAGGGGAACGTTAAATCATTTAATTTTGTAGTGCTTTGTTACAACAATAAATGGTTCATAAATGAATTTTAATTAGTATTAATTCAATAAATAAAATATTTTGTAATCAATTTACATACTTAATTTATATATGCTTTTCACCATATCAAATTAATAAAGTCCGTTATTTGGAGTCAATCATATTTTATGACTGTACGCGATTTTTACGTTCTTTAACATATGAGCTTGGTTAATAGAAAATATTTACTCAATTTTAAACCATTTAACGCACTGCTTACCTTTTAAAGAAAAGAATTTATATTAATGTGCATTTATGAAGCCCAACGTGGGGTTTATCGGAATGAAAGATATATATATATATATATGTATATATATTGTAATGCCTGGTAAGTGAGGCATTGTTTCGGATGGATTATCTGGACTGAGGGAGGGACAAGTTTTGTAATGTGTTTATTTAGGACTGGTCTTGAGAATTCGGAACCGTGCACGTGCGTATGGTTTTTCTCAAACTAAATCTGTTAAGTGAGGCATTGTTTCTGATGGATAGCCTGGACTGTCGGTGAGGCTGTTTTGTAACGTGTTTGTTTAGGACTGAGTATTTCTTCGTTTTGAAAAGCTGGGGGTGTGAGGGTACAAAAAGATAAACAGTCCTGTCTTGATTGTCGGCTTTCGGACATGACAGAGTAGTTAGCCATTTGCTGACTAAGGAACTGCAGCTGCATAATATAAATCTCGGGATAATGGAATAAACTGTCAACGGGCATTTGCGACGAAGTTTTGGAACAATGGAAAAAGGAAAAGACTGGGGGTATATAAGCGGGAGATAAGCTTTTGAGAGAAGTTAGTCGTGAGGCGATCACCGAAGCGGGAGAATATGACTAAGACAGACATCGTTTAAGGGAGGAGAATGTGTTATAAGTTGCATTCTGCGAGAGAAATAGCCAAATATTCATCGATAAACATTTTGTATGCTGAAGTCTAATCTATTCTAATCTCAAAATCAGACCACTGTCTTCGATTGTAGGAGACCAGGACACTGCATCCAGCGTCTAGTAATCTTCAGAACGAGAAAATGCTATGTCCTTCACGAACGGAGAACTAACTTTTGTCAAACCAACAGTGTGTGTTAGAATCAGTGTTTAAAACGGCCAGTATGTAAAGTGTGTGTGTACGAACGAGCCAAATTTTCCTGAGTAATCGTAAGTTAAAATTTCATGGTATTCATAGATGTAAACCGAATTAAAAGATAAAGTCAGATATCGTTCTTTTCTTTTGTGTTAATAAAATAAACTCTTTAAATTTAAAATCAATCTTGTAGAATAAGTTCTTCGATAATTAATTTCGTCTATGTCTAGCCGAATAAATATTTCCTTTTAAATTAAATGTAAATTTTTGTTTCTTTGATTATGGTTAAATGTTCTGCCGTTATCAAACCCAGTAAAGACCTTTGAGAGATTGAGATATGTTTTTTTATTAAATTGTATCATGGTTTCAAGTTTTGTTAAATAAATTTTGTTTGTTTTAAAGTTTATAATTGTTCATTTAAAAGCCTATCATATTTAATTATTACATTTTGGCTACCACAACGTGGGGCAAATTAATAAGCATTAATTGTATATTACAATATATATATTATATATTCATTTTGTATGTTGCAAAATGTAAACTGATTTGGCCAGTATGTGAATAACAGATTTTCCGCCATACTTAAACTAATTAGAGGAAGCAAGTAATAACAGTTTGGAACTGTTGGGACACGCTTTGTATCGGCGTGTTTGCCAACGTTTCGCTGGCCTACTACGATCATTTACAAGGTTGGGCCTAGGCTGTGGAAACATCTCCGCCAGATGTATATATGCGTCTAAGATCACTCATCCGGCCGAACCGTAGGTTCGCTAACCTCACAGGGATTACCCGGTATGCTCCTGTTATAGGAATTCTACAGAGATCAGAGGGCGTATTTGTTTCCTAGACTCAAATGTTAGTGGGCTTGTTCTTTGTTTATTTTATGAATTTTTATCTTAGAGTGAATAATTAAACTTTTGTATTTGAAAGTTTATCTGATGCTCCTTTATCACACGATTCGGCCGGTTTCCCCTATATAAGAGCTGAGGGACTCTGACTGTATTTTGTTTATTCATTTTATACTAGCAGTAATTTGTCTTGTTTGACTGTTGGCAAAAGCTCCGATACTAAATGCACCCCAAGTGGTCAAAAACAAATTATAACTATTGATGTTTCATCTGCCTCCAAATAGATTTTATTATACAGGGAACAGATAATGAATTTTTTATAATACATTTTTAAGAAATTACTTTGCTCTTAAGTAAACGAGTGTTTCTTCTTATACAATATTAGGTTTCAAATTGTTATTACATTGTACAAAATTTATTTATAAAAGAACAAAATAAAATCAAAATAGGAATCTCAAATTTAATTTAACTTTAAATATGAATTCACCACTATACAATTTTTTAACAGGATTTTCCCGTGGAAACTACAATTAGCTTCTTGCGTGTCCCGCAATACTGAAAGGGGTTGCTACATAATAGATGTGATATCGTTCCACATCGTCTAGCAGGAAAAAACGAAAGCACTAGAATAGCACGCAAAGCGACATGTTTCAATATTTGCACACAGCACGCAACGGTTTGAAATTACAAATTGACGAAATAAAATATTTTTAGCGTCTATAGTTATGTTTATAGCGTATTATCAACTTTCATTTTTGGATTGAGATTTATAAATAGAGAGTTTCTCTATCTAAAGGGAGATTTGCAGAGAACAAAGATTTTGGTATACATATGTTAATAATTGTCTTTCATGAACAGAAAACAGAATTTAAATATATATTGTGTGAAATATTAGCTCCATTATGATAAAAGAACATTTTAGTTGTTACCTCACGTTACAATATATTATTTTTATGTTAATACAATATTTGTGATAATTTACGCGCATATCTGAAATTCATCGAATATTTTGACGTGGGCAACGAGTCTTAAACTGTGATACTGTGCCAATTAAACACACGAATTTTAATCAATTTTAAACTCGTCCTGTTAATTTAATAGCTTGGTTTTGATTTTTTATATTTAAAAATGAAACGTTTATCAAGTGGATAGAGACTTAGGTCAGGAGTCACGGGCGCTCGATATGGGATGGTGTGTAAAGACTACTAATTGGATTCCTGCAGGTGAGTCAAATTTTAGGGATTCGGAGTTAATGATTAGGAAGCACGCCATTTCGCGGGAAAGATCGATGGTCATTAAAGCATACTCCGATTTAGAGAAAAAAAACTGTTATCAGCTGATAACGTTGAAATACTTTATAATCTATTTCATTTATCTAGCTTATGTATTTCTATATTTATTACTATTTAGATTTGAGGTTTAACTCAGTAGGCGAAAATTTACCAAGAAATGTGTTTTGGAGCTTCTATTTATTCAAATGTAAAATCCTAACAGCTACATTTGTAGGTTTACGTGGAACGTATAACTATGAAGCTTCTGTTACTAATTCTACGATTTTCAAGTTTACGTTTGTAACGCCTTCACTTTTGTTACATCTATATGGATGAGGATAAAATCAAATAGGCAACAATTAGGTAGTAATATAATTTATTTTCAAATATGGATTGGTTATTTACAAAATTTATGGTGGATCTTCTACGGCTTATCTTAATATCTACCTCTGACTAGTAGCCAAAAAAATAAAAGAGAGAGGGAAAAGGGATATGTGAGACTATTTCTCACAGAGGTCATAGTTAATCAATCTATGGCACGCCAAGTCATACACGTCTGGCTTGGACACATACTGATATGGTACTTTACGCCTGGCGTGGACTGCGCTGAAGAAAGATACGACGTCAGGAGACTGGTGGACCCTGGATGTTCATAGAGGCACACGTTACACGTTGTTGTTGGCAATTCAGATTCCAACTTTTCGTATTGTTTTTTTAATTTCATTCGTTTCCTACTATTTTTCTGCTCCTTAAAATATTTCTTTGGAAATATACATTTTTTCGCAGGGTCAAAATTGTGAGATAGAAGTAGGAAAAAAAATTGATTCGTAAATTTGTAGTGCGGCTTCTATATGTCACAGTAGGTAGAAAATCTTCATCTCGCATGGATTTAAATTGGCAAATACTGGGATCTTTCTTTTATCTTCCTAAATAGGCACGAAAAACTAAAAAATTTAAGACATTTACGAATAAATTATTTTGAAGGCCCTTTATCTTTTGTTGCTAGTCATTTGGCCTGGCTACTTTGACTCGTCCTGTTTGCCACAAATAAGTGTACCTATATAATGGACAAAATGACTTTTGTGCATGAATGAAGTTAAAAAGACGCGTATCAGAAGCTTGAGAAATCACTCGCCGTATACCCAAGGACGTCAAAAATATTAGGAAGATCAAATTAAGTCTCCCGGAAGTGTCGCTTGCGAAGACGGGCCTGCTAAATTCGAACTATCTACCGAATAAAATAATTTTTTTCAGCGGAAGATGTACTAGATTTCATTGGTTACCATTTTGGCTGAAATTTAAGTAACATACGATGCGATTGTCCGATTTTTAAAATGGACGTGGAATTCTGGAACCGTAATCAGAGGAAATTATAGAAATTTACAGATTATGGTTCAGTTCGTGACGGTAGACTCCAGATTTAAAAGTCTGGGAGTAGGGAGATAGTCTCTGTGAAAGAACGTCAAATGGAATCCAGCCTCTTACACGATGACGCCTGTTATTGATGTATTTTGTGGCCACAACCGGCGCCGTCTTCGCCCTGCGTCCTGATTCATGACCATTCAATTTTTCACTAATGTGACAGAAGCTTCATTAGTATTACACTTATAAATTGGCGCGAAGTAATAGTTAAGGTCGAATAAATACCAAAGAAATATGTATTAACAGTGTTATACTCATTTTAATAAAGTCGTGAATCAAATTACATTACAATATTTACTATAAGTTTTGATGCTACTAAACTAATTTGTCTATTAATTGTGTAACGAGTAGGGAGATAACGGTGGTGCTCCTGGAGGTCCCAGCGCTGATCCGAAGAGCAGCATCATGATAGGATCCACGTAGGGGCTTCCACCCGCACCCGCACCCACACCCGCACCCAGACCCTGCAACATCTGGAGACTCGCTAGCATCTGGAGCATGTGGAACAGCGGAAGAGGCTGCTGGTTGGGGAGTAATGGATGATGTTCTTGAGGCTCTGCTCCTTCGGTGGATTTTCCTTGACGATATGCTCCTACCAGAGGAGATGAGTACGACGTCAACTGTTGTCTGAGGGCGGCCCTCAGACTGTCTTGATAGTACTGTGGTTGTTGAGGACTGTACCGAGGATCGGTCACTTCTTGTTGATGATGTTGCTGTTGAGCGACCTGGGCACCATTGTCGTACATTTTTAAGATATCCTGGATACTAGTTACGGAAGGGTTGGGACTATGTAGTTGATTATGAATGACGTTCCTCAACCAATTGTGTGTCTTTTGCTCTTGTGGTTGATGTTCGGTACTAACTGTATCAGACGCCTGCTGTTGGTGTTCCGCATCTTTAGCGGCGTTTAGTGATTTGTAGCTCTTGAATATGTCTTGCACGTCCACTGGTGTCGAAGGCTTCTGAATTTGAGTTTGTAGAGCTTTCTTAAGTATGTCCTGCTCGTGGATCTGTTGTTGTAAATATCGTTTTGCCGGTGTAAATTGGTGTGTATTTATATTCTCATCAAATCGACGCTGCTGACAGTAGCAAGAAGTTAACAAGAAAAAGGCAATTATTAGTGGCGCGTTAATCCACATAATTGTACGGCTCCAACTCATTTGTGTTTATTATAATTACTAATATGTGAGAGCTAAATAGAATGCAATTGCGTGAGATCCTTTTCTTCAGTTTTTGATAAATCATCCTGAAAAGAAAATACAAAATGTATACTAATGACGTCATGGAATAAATACATGCAATATTATATGCTGTAGAGACGAATAAATCCAGAACAATAAAATTGTAGTTTGATATACTATGTTCGTAGTATTTAGAAGAATTAAAAACAGTGCATAAGGCTTTTAATTGCGAAAACTAGTTCGAAATATTATTAGATATCTCACAAAGAAAAGTACTATAGGCACGATTTACACTACGTATTATAAAAGAATAATATTTGAAAATGAAGTGCAACTGTTTTTACATTAAGACTACTTGTATATTTCGGAACATTTGCGAATCGCACAAACAACCAGTTTCCTCTAAGTTCTATATTATGCAAATTTAATCACGTGTCCAGTATTTATTCTTTGAAATTACAACATTAATTATACTTTATTTTTTATTTCATTCACCAAATAATGAGAGTTAATATCCTTCAACAATATTTCTTAAAAATTAAGTCAGTTGTGCTAAAAATGTATTATACTGATAATAATAGTTTCTTAAAGTTCTCATTTGTCGGAAGACAAATGCTCCGAGTAAATTTTTTGAATTCAACTGAATTTTTGGAGGAAGTCAGGAAATTTATAGCAGCACCATACCAAATGGATCCTCCAATAAAAAATTGTTAGCCTTTAAGAAGTTAAAGACACAATCCTGCAACAATTAAATCGAAAAAAGGCGCCAGGGCACGATTTGATCACCGGGAAAATCTTACAGGAACTCTCAGAAAAAGGTTTCAAAGCCACACAACAAATATGTTGCACTGTTCTGAGAATTGGATACTTCCCTAGTCAATGGAAAGTAGGCCAAATTATGAAGAAACTAAACCCAGGAAAAAATCCTAATGAAACATAATCCTATCGACCAATACGACTATTCTCTCAAAAGTCTTTAAAAAATCAAATAAAATTTCAGGTTCATAAAAAGCATAGAACTATCAAACAAGTGCTCAGGCTAGTCAAAGTGAGAAAAAATGTAGTGTTCAGCTGCCTTCCTGGACATGAGCCAGGTCTTTGACAAGGTCGGCATGACGGTCTAATATAAAAACTCAAAAGTCTACCATGCAACTTCGTCATCTTGCTTTCAGGAAGACACTTCTTTGTAAAGTACCAGTAAACACTTACAGAAGTATTACAGATAAATTCCTAAGCACCCCACGGGAGCATACTAGGACCTAACCTCCACATATTATATACAGCGGACATTCCCATTTCCAACAGAACTGCAGTTACCACTTACGCAGACGATACGACGAAACTTGCGATCCATGTGGAACCAGAAATAGCATCGGACTACTTGAAGGAAAATATAAATGTATTGGAACCCTGGTTAGCCAAATGCAAAATTAAATCAAATGTAACAAAATCTGCACATATCACATTAACTTTAAATATAGGCACCTACCCCCATTCATTCTGAATGGTCAACAAACTACCTTGGGGTACATATGGACAGGGGCCCCACCTGGAGGAAACGTATATTCACAAAGAGGAAACAACTTGGTTTAAAACTGAGGCAAATATACTGGCTTATTGGCAGATCATGTCAGCTAACACTGGAAAACAAGCTCCTGTTGTACAAGTCTATCATCAAGCCGATTTGGACCTATGGTATCAAACTATGCGGAACGTCAAGTAATTCAAACCTGGAAATCTTACAACGTTTGCGAAATAAAGTGATAAGATAAATAGTACATGCTCCAGGGTATGTCACTAACATCCAAATAGCAAAATACTTGCAAGTTCCAACGATTAAAGATCAAATTAAGAGATTAGTGTACGTTATTGTGCTAGAACTCAAGTTCACCCTAACTCATTTGCTTTGTTTAGCACACAAGTGAAGTGCCACGATTAAAAACATTCAAGCCAGAAACCCTCATGGACATAATTGATTAGAATTAACTGTATTTCTTAAACTATTATGTGTTATAAAACTTATCAAATAGATTTTTCTTAAGGTAGATTCTTTGGAAGTCTACAAGTCATTTTCTGTTTATTTTTGTTATATATCTATACAAATCAACTACTTACTGATTTACTTGGACAGATTGTAAGAAAAGCGGGGTTAATAAAATAATTGCATTTTATAAAATGTTAAAAATTAGAGTGTATCGACATTTCATTTCAACAACCACATTGTGTGTCCCGAACACTTGCACTATTTTCACTACACTGCATACAGCTTTCGAGTGCATGTTGAAATTAACTATCTTAAATCCTTCCAGATACAATTTTGATATTTCATTATATGACTTACATAGGCAGATATTCGATCAAGTTCACTTTATAAATCTACCAAAGAAAATAAAAATAGAACAGAAAATTCAATCTACTTTAAAATTTAAATAAGATGGTATTTTAAGATCGCTCACATAGAAATAAGGCAACACCTTTGAAATAAATAATTATTTTGGTGGAAGCGCTCAACGTAAGCTTACCTTATTCATAATCCAGCTGACATGAAACTCCGCCTGACTTCAGCTGTCGGCAGCGCGCTGCTTCACGGTGCTTTATATTTTACTACCCGCATTACCAATTCGGGAGAAATGTCTCTAATCTCAACGAAAGTGCTTCACTTTCCACCTACTTTCATCTGTACGTGACTAACAACTCACCTTTACCCGCATTAAGCTTCACTTTCTACAAGTGCACTAATTACTGCATTATCTATTACTTGAATTATAATATTTTCTACAATTACATAGTATATAAAAAGCAATTGAATGAACTTTCAATTATTGAGATATTATAAAAACTGTATCCTTTATAATAGGAGGAAGTATACCTATAAAATTATATGTGCAAATTTATTATTATTTTTACTCCTTAAAGAGCCCCAAAATTCAATTGGTGCAAGTTGAATGTATAGCGATCAAAGATTTAGTTTTTATGAACTCGAATACAAAATATTATTCCTTTTCTCTTAACAAACTTAGAAGTTGATCATTTAAAGATTTAATCTTTACTGAAAATAATTCTCCAGATGAGTGTTAACTAGTGCGTTAACATTGAAATATCACAGACTAAAACTTCGTCTAGTTACGTTATGTCTAGTTATAATAGTCACTAAACTTAGAACTGTGATGAAGATCCCTGGCTCAAGAATATGTTTCACCTATATTTTTTACCAGTTGAGTCACAATCAGACATAAATGTACATTTCGTTTTCCTAGTAATTTAATTAGAAGTTATAAACTTAAAAAGTACGAGTTAAAAATAGAAATTTGATAAATAAAACGCCAATTATATGAGAAAATAATTTAAAAAATAAATACCA
Organism: Zhengitettix transpicula; assembly: GCA_037074705.1. NCBI lineage: Eukaryota > Metazoa > Arthropoda > Insecta > Orthoptera > Tetrigidae > Zhengitettix > Zhengitettix transpicula. Next base: position 35,046,527 of record CM073590.1, on the reverse strand, counting down.
AACAACGATTGTCTAATCCTTGTTGCTTTCGTCAGGTGATTCAAAAACGAACGAACGAACCACATATCGCCCAAACCAGCTAACGAGCAAAAGAGCCAGCGGATTGTCGTTATTGCGTTTTGAATAACCTGATAAAATCAACAAGGATTTCAGAAACGTTGCATGCTTTTCATTTTATCTTTTAATTTTGTCCGTTATTTTGTTATTGATTTTTTCTAATTGTTACTTAATTTGATCTGAAGGACATTGATTCATTAAATAATCGTTTTTAGTCAATAGATTCCAGGAGACTTGAGAGTAAAAGACGAACAAAGACGCCTGTCTAGCTGCCAAACCCGTGGTAATAAATTTCATTGTTTACCAGCCACGTGTTCGAGGAGCAGATGGTGCGGTCCAGCTCCAGAGGCACCAGCCAGTGTGATATCATCAAAAGCAGAATGTAAGCATCAATGTTTGTGTGCGTCATCAGCACAATATTGACTTTTGGCTACTTTATATGTTTATTGTTGACAATTAATTAGAAAGACCGGGCAAGTAGCCAATAGGCCGTTGAAGAACTCTCCATAAATGTGTAAGAATTGGTTTTACGAAAATTATTAATACTCTTCGAGAATAAAGTTATAATTACAGGTAAAGTATATTTTAATTTCAAATTGGTAAACGTGACTACTTCCATTTTTAAAATTTGCCTTAGCTTAATTCCCGTTAAGACCATTAAAAATCCTTATCGAGCCAATTCAAAGCTTGATTTCGCATTATTTGTCCGTTATTATCGAATTATCTTAGGTAGCAACGAAATTATATTAATCCATCCCATAGTAATTCTTTATTGGTTGTAGATTTTTACCGTTTCACATTATTTGTTTTACATATTAAGAAACTCTGATACACGTAGCGGTTCCATATATTGCATTAAGATATAAATTCAAAGTTCACGTGGATTAATTGACTTCAAACCACGTAAGTAGATTTAAGATTGCTAATCTTTTAGCTTCACTGGTGTACATATGAACGGATTTATCTATTGACGCCTTCTACACTTCTTTTTTTTTTCCAAAAGTGAGGGTTCCTTCTAAAATGCAACCTGTCTGAAACCGTCAACTACATCGAAGGCGTGTGTAACAAATGCTTAATACAGCTTTATTTTCACAATTCGCTTTTGTAGTGGAAATGTTTCTGAGACGAGTCAGGAAAGACGCCTGTTGATATTCCACAAGATTACCGCGGTTTATCACTTTTGTTGTAGCTTCTGCTGCACCAAAATTCTATGTATAATATATCGAGAGAGCCTGAAGGATCGGGGATCTGGGCCTGATTGTTCCTGATATATATTAATAATCTACCAATTAATATCAGTTTTAAATTTAGACATTTTTCTCATGATAGTATCCTATAGTAAAACTCAAAAGAGCTTTGGATGAATGCGGATTACAAAAGGTCTAAATAGTTGCGCCGAAGAAAATACAATGAAGATAAATAGCGGAAAAAGCAAATAAATAACGTTCAATAATATAATACATATATTCGATTAGCTTATAATATAAATGGGGAGAAAGTACCTCATGTAAGAGCTACAAATATTTAGGAATGATTTGGAGCTCACGAAAAGCGTGGTAATCCTTACATTTCGTAAAGTGAATATAAAAAAGATGAGCGGTTAATTTAAAAGTACTTGTATATAATTGTGGTCGTTCCCATACTAGAGTATAGTGCAAGTTGTTGAGATACTTATAGAAAAGACCACATTGAAGGTCTAGAAAAACTTCAGAGCGGAGCAATAAAATTTGAAATACGGAGCCTGGTCGCGGGCAAATAAATTAAGGTTGGAAAATTTGGAAATTAAAAGGAAGAAAAATACACTTTGAGCTCTATTTATATCGTACACTGGAAACAAAGCTAGAAAAGACATAGGGGATAATCTTGAAAAACTAACTAACATTGGAAGAAGAAATAGTAAATTTAAAAGCAAGACCAGACCGCAAAAAAAACAGACGTAGATAATTTTTTATTCTTAAACAGATCGATAAGTGGTTGGAACAATTTACCTGCAGCACTGTTTGAGGAGAATCTCCCAGCTACAAGAATGTTTAAAAATAATCTAATATTTTTGGGAAATTAAGTGAAAATTTTTTATTTTTTCTGTAAAGTTAACATTTTCAATTTTTTTTTTCACTGAAGTGAGGTATTAAAAAGTTCGGACAAATCTCTAAGACTTTTTTCTTTCAATATTGTTTTATTTTTTTTACGCAAATATTTGTTCTCAAACTGCCACCGGGAGCCCAACCATTCGCAGAAAATTATATACATACATACATTCATAAAAGAAATTGATTAGATAAAATCTAGACAAATAACAAAATAAATAAAATTATAATATAAATATCAAACAACGTTTCTGCTGTCTTTGTTGATTTTTGATATTTCTATTTCAATAATCATGATTGATCATTTTAAATTTTTAGTGTATATACAAAGAAATTACGTGTGTTGTAATTGATTTTGTTTTAGAATGTAGTAAATTTTATGGTTTTGGTTTATTATTTTATTTATTTGCATTAAACCACAATTCAATATGATTTATTGCATTTTCTACTTGCGTGATCTTAATTTTTTCTGAGAGGGTATCCTTTATATTCAAATTCGAACATTTTGCGTAGAAAAAATTTCTTCATAAACCGTCACTCGTTCGGAAAAATAAACAGTCCAGCATTATTCACATTCAACACATTGTACGCTGATTGTAACAAGACATTGAGACTTATGATGAAAATCATTAATAATTCATACTACATTAATTAATAAATCCAATATCGTCATAAACGAACCTTTGAAGTTGACCGTATATTTAAATATGTAAATAGGTCATGAATTAAATTGTTTGAAATAAATCATGTTGATCCGGTAAGATATAACACAGGAAAATTACTTGTTATATAAACATGTTTTCATCTCTCGAGTTATTGTATATGGGAGTTTTAGGCATCACTAACAACCGTATTTGTTATATCTAAATGTGTGAAGTAATCTTATGCAAATTATATTTTGAAATACTCAGGAAGCCTATAATAATCCCCTTTTTTCTTTCTAAATAAAACAGAAAATTAATCTGACGTAAATAATTTAAATATAATCAATGTAATGTGGCCAAAAGTCAGAAATTTATTCAATAAATTTGCATATAATACACAAAACGTTTCATGTCTATCATCAGGCAGATCTTCGGTTACTATCTAAAAAAATTATAATGAAAAAGACAATAGTTGACTTCAAAACAAATAAATAAATAGAATGAATAATATCCATAATACATAAAAAATTTACAGGATATGCTACAATATTTGTACATATATTATTCTTTCTATTCAATTACAAATAATAATCTTCAGCAAAGTAAACTCCAGCGTAGTGTAGGAATTTAAGAGAATTCGTATTTTATAGTACACTATTTAAATTATTTGTGACAATAGATATAATCAAAGAATTTAGATCAAATTATCAGCTGTTATGTATACAAAAATACGGAAACTTGTCACGCAAAAGAATATTCAGAAACAAAATAAAATGTATACCAATTTTTATAATAAATATAAATAGTAAATAAACCTAAAATAATTGACATATAGAGTATCGCAATCGAATTCATTAATAACGGTTAAACTGTTCAGTAAAATTCATATTAAATAGTTCCTATGTATACCTTGTTGTTTGATTCTTCTAAACAGTTGTTTTAACAAACATCACATTAATGCTAAGTACTGAATTTTATATACATCCCTTTTTCAAGTAGATTATTTAAATTGTTGAATGTTTATTGTCATCTTCGTTTTAAAAGAGACCTTGTTGAATAAACAACATAGTTTTATAGTAGTACCTATAGGTACTAATATTTTTAAAGTTAATGTGATTTTAATTCTAAGACAAGAAGGATGATTATAACGAAGAGTTGAAAGCTTCCGACTATTTATTTAATAAAGTTAAAAACTTGGAGACTGTTTTTGGTTTTTTCTACTCATCAACTATATTTTATGTATAAAAATTGAACTGTAATTTATTTTAATTATCTTAAAAACAAACATCCAGGCATTCGATCATAATTGGCTAATGATAAGTGTAATAAAAAATAAATGCGTGTATCACAGAATGTAGGACAACTGTTTGATGTTATTAAACGGCATTCACTTATGTTAATCCGATTATTACATTAGGGGGGGGGAATGGGGGGAGGTAGGATAATAATTAAATGTCGGATACAACATATTTAATAATGTAAAAATTATAAAACAAAATATGACCATAATGTTACTCTTAGTGACAAAGCAGCAACAATTTTACATTTCGGTGAACCATTATTAATTATTAGTTAAATATCTCACAATGTGCGGTATTTATTTAAGCACTTACTTTTGTCTGTTATTTGGCTATTTATTTATCGAATTGGTATATTTTATTTCCGACGTATGCAACATTTAAGAAAAGCGAAAACAGTCCATATATTAAACGCCATATAATGGATGCAAAAACGTTAGTTTAAAGTCGATTTTTAAATTTCTGTAATTACCTAAACTACTTCGTCCATTCTTTATGGCGCATGTTTACATGAAGAAATTTATTACAGAACTCTATGGAAATTAGTTGACAGTTAATTTATGTACCAAACATTTGAATGATACAATTGTATAGATTAAGAAGACGTATTTAGGAAATAAAACGGAAACGATTATGAATTTAATTTGGTCGATCATCCCTTATTTTATTCAATACGTTCACTTTACGATCGGAATTCTTTAAGTATTCTGATATGCATTCATAGGACGCTTGAAAGTTTATGAAAAAGATAAATCTTAGTCAATTACATAAAAATACTGCGAAACATTCGGTTTATGTTATTAGAAGACATGGCATTTGATATTAAACCAACTTTGGTCTCTTAATGAAATATCTAATATTGTCGAAAAAAATATAGACACACCAGTGTGGGTAGTAGTTCTGTTGCGAAAGATTTGAACACGAAATTAAGGACACCGGATCAACGGCCTCAACGACTGGTGAGAACATTGCGGAAACCGCACAAGTCATAAAAAGCGTGAGCTCATTCATTGTGCTTCGTTAAGTGGATGGGCACCAAAGGCGGCTTCCGCAAGCAAACGGACGGGTACATTTACATAAATTTGTCAACAAAAGGGGTTTTAACCAGTGTAGGCTGTATATGCATATAATATACATCAGAACGCGTAATTAAGGACGAACGAGTAATACACATCTTCATCATCGTTCAAATGTCTTGTTTCACCCTAATATACCAAATTATTCACACAATAATTTTATTCCTAGAATATTCATGCTATATGAACAGGAAGCGACATATACAAAATCGACACGACAAACAAATATCGCAGCAAGACTCTGAACTTACTTGCCAGAATAACTCAGTTCATTATAATTCCACCAGATCCACAGGGCGAATGATAATTTATAGAAAAATTACCAAAACTAAAGAAACTTTTTCATTGACGAGCCATCAGACAATATTTACATATGCAGGTGTGGTTTTTACAAATCCGTTTTTTAATCTCTCTCTCTCTCTCTCTCTCTCTCTCTCTCTCTGTCTCTCTCTCTCTCTCTTTCTATCCAGACTGCTTCACCACAATTCCTATCGTTTCCCGCGCACATTGTCGCCGAAACGCCGCCAACAATAATGCAACATGACTCGCAATCGATTTACATTTTTAAATGCAACAATATCTGTTGGCCAAATTAGAATGTCAGTGAATTTTTTTTCTGCATTCTAGTGCATATAGTTTACGAGATATCGTATTTTAAAAATTTTAAAAACGGTAGAGTTGTCTTTCACTCAGTTACTTTGTTACTAGGCTACGATGTTGCCCTGTTTGTTTACGTTATGTATTCTATACCCTGATCAATCCGACATTTTTTAAATTCATTTTATTTTAGCACTTCACTCCTGCTAGTCAAGCATAACAGACGTACGTTTTGTTTACTTCTTGCCCGCACGAGTGCCCAATAGTTCTACGAAAGTGTGTAACAACACCGGCAATTCATGTAAATTCATCGCAGTACACCGAGTGGTATATTCAAGACTGAAAAAATATCATCCGTCGTCACTACATCTTCGAGATCATCAACACCACTACATCTCCGAGGGCGTCTGCATCACAACGCAGTAGCCCCACCTCGAGGGTCCCGTCTCCATCAATGAATATGGATCTCGAAGGTGAAAACCTCAGTCAGTCTACAGAAGACTCTAGTGAATTACCTATCCCTCTCTCCCCAGTTTTTACAACAATATTCTCAAAAAAAAGAAATGACATTCCCTCAAATACACCACCAAACATTCCAAACCCAACAACATCAAACAACAACAACGCTCCTCAAAACTCTCCATTCCTTACATCAAACCGTTTCCAAATTTCTTAAAATGTAGAAGAATCCACATATTGTGCCCCTCCCCCACACTTCGCTAAGTGCTACCCCCTCCCATATTCATCAGCAACTTTTAAAAATGTAAATACTTTTCTAAACCATTTAAAAACAATCTGTGGCGATAAATTTATAAACGTCATGTCAGATGACTAACTTAAACTAAAAACATCTTTAGAGCAGTTATCAAATACCTCGAAGAAATTTGACTCATTCCAAGTTAGGGACGAGAGAAAGTTCAGAGTTGTCATTCGAGGCCTTCACCCCAATTCAGATACATCAATAATATTAACAGAAATTAAAGAATTGGGATTTTCACCCACCCAAATTCTACCCGTTAGACATCCGGTTACAAAAGCAACGCTTCACCTATTTTTCCTGGGTCTATCCCCAGACCCCAAACACCATACTATCTTTAAAATATCTACTTTATTCAACTGTCACGTAAAAATAAAACCTCCAAAACCAAAAAGATCCATTGTCCAATGTATGAAGTGCCAAGCCTTCGGTCACTCAAAAAACTATTGTCACAATTCCCGTCGTTGTGTCCTCTGCGAATCTTATCACCTCTCTTCAAAGTGTCCTAACCCAAAATCCTCAACCCCAATTTACACCAATTGCAAAGGTCCACACACTGCGAACTACCGGGGTTGTCCCCATTATAAATCGCTTCTACAATAAAACCAACCAATATAAACCCTCTACCTCATCAACCTCAAAGTGCACTCCCAATCACATAACTCCCAAACCTACATGTAGTAAAATTAGCAATGCCCCTTCCTATGCCAGTTTCCTAAAAAATCTCCCCTATTCACAAGTACAACACCCTATATAATCAACCCAAGCTAACACTTCGGACCAAGACAAAGTACTTCTATCCATTTGCACCAAAATTGATAGCCTTATCTACCTTATCACTCCACTTATTAATCTCCTTTCAACCCTATTACCCAAGCTTATTGAAGCAAAATAAATGAACCCTTATCCTCACATAAACTTCTCCATATGCACATGGAACGCCCAACAAATTCCACGAACTTTCCATTTTTTTCAATACCCACGAAATAGAAATCCTCCTTCTGCCCGAAATCAAACTCACGACCACCCACCGCCTCAACTTCCATGGGTACAAAACGTACAGAGCAGACCACCCTGACTCCACTAGAAAAGGAGGATCCGCCATCCTCATCAAAAATTCCATCATTCATGATGAGCTTTCTCCCATAACGACCAACGAATTCCAATTAACACTAACAACCAATCAATTAACATAGACCTTCTATAGTCCCCTTATATAACTCTTCCACACGACTTTTTGTCGAAACTCCTTTCCCTTCATTTTAGGAGGAGATTTCAATTCCAAGCATTCCCAATTTGGATCCAGAATTCCCAATCCAAGAGGAAACAACCTATACAACTTTATCCTCCACAAACCACACCAAATTATCTTCCCTCCTGAACCCACCTTTTATCCAGACAATGCAAGATCCCCAGATATCCTAGACTTCTTTATCTGTTTTAAAACCTCCCTTATCTCTCGCATATTAATCTTACTCTATCTCCACCCTCTTCTCCGAATAAAAATAGCCACTTCATAAATTCGCAACGTTACTCTTCTTTCATTGACCCACAAATCAATATACAAATTCTTCTAATATCTCCTTATGATATTGACACAGCTCTTGACAACTTGCAAACAATCATCCTTCTGTTCTGCATCAGCTTCCCACTTCCCACTCTCAACTAAACGTTGTCAATATCCGTTAAACCCTATCATAAAAGACCTTCTACAAACACAAAAAAATATTTCCGTAAAAGATGGATTGAATGTAAATACCCAGCCGACAAAACCCACTTAACACTACTTATCGAACAAACAAACATTAAAAGACATCAACGACGCAAACTACTTTAATCATCTCCAATAACTGAATTCCTGCGACTACTCCATATGGAGAAAAACCAAAACCCTCACCAAACCTCATTGTAATATCCCTCTCAAACATCATAACCAATGGTATACCTCTCCAGCCCATAAATCTAATTTATTCGCAAACCTTTTCGCACTCCAAGTCTCTCCAAACCCAACAATCAACTTTTACCACAATAACAAGATCAATAACACTCTCCTCCAACCTCTTCAACTGTCACTTCTACCTTAACTATTCACTTCTCCCCAAATCCGCTCTACCATAAACAAATTAAAAAATAAACACTCTTCTGGTCACGACCTTATCACCCCCCTCCACCTTAAATACATCCCAAAAAAGCTTCCACCTTAATAACAATCATTATGAATGCAATCATACGTACAACATATTACCCAACAGCCTGGAAGCACGCACATATAATAATGATCCCAAAGTCAAACAAACCCAAATCCTGTCCCAATAGTTACAGACCCATCAGTAGCCTCCCTTCTTTATCCAAATTGTTCAAAAAACTCCTTCTTTCCCTCCTTGGTAAAGAATTAACCCACCTCATTCCTGCTGCTCAATACGGTTTTAGACCCAAACACTCTTGCATCCTTTAACTCTACTCAGTGACATCCTACATCAACAATTCCTTCGACACAAATAACTCGTCCACTGTTGCCTTCCCAGATGGAGAAAAAGCTTTTGATAAAGTACACCACCAATCACTACCTTCCAAAATCAAAGACCCAGTTAATGATTCCCTCTTCAGAATCCTTACTAAATATCTTACTAACCGCTCCTTCTCTGTCAAATTTAACAATACCCTTTCAAATTCCTTCCCTATTTCGTCTGTCGTCCCCCAAGGCAGCATCCTAGGCCATTTCCTTTTCAATCTCTATTTTCTCGACATACCTATTTACTAAAACAGTACTTTTTGCAGATGACCTTGCCATACTCCTCCAAACATCCTCACTAGACTCGGGCTCCAGAAAACTACAAATCGCCCGCAATGATATTGAAAGCTGGGCTAAAAAATGGAGAATCAGCATAAACCCTACCGAATCCACAAACATTCCCTTCACCCTAATACCAAACATTCCCTGAACCACTCCTTCTTTCTGAACGGCACCAAAATACCTATCCAACAAACTACACCATACCTAGGCCTTATACTTGATTCCAAATTATCATGGAAACCTAACATAGTCCACATTATCTCCAGAATGAACAACAAAGTAAAACAACTCTTCCCTCTTATCAACAGAAAATCTCCCATATCCCTTAGAACTAAAAGACTCCTCTATCTATCCTTAATTCGCCCCATATGGTCGTACTCATGTGCCATAAGGGATCCACTGCCTATTCCTACTCCAACAGAATACAAACAAAACAAAATTCTCCGTTTAATATCAAATTCCCCCTGGTACCTTCGCAACTCATTTATCCACAAAGACCTTGAAATTCCCCTAATTCCTGTCATAATTCATAAATCTACCAAGTCCCTAATAAATAGCTCCATCAACCACCCAAATCCCACCATAGAGCCACAGTAACCCACTCCCTCTTTCACAAAATCGCAGACTGAAATGTAAACTCCCAATTGACATCCTCCTCCCCCTAAATCACTCCGGAATTACCTAATTCTAACACCCTCCTACCAACTGGCACTACATACTCCCTAAATATCCGTTCTTCCCATCTTCCCCCATAACCTCCTTAACGCTTTTCAAACATGAATTTTCCCCAATAACCACATCGATCGCTAACATCATGCCGGCTAATATGTTAATATGTTGTAATAATCAAATGTTGGCTAACTAATTTAATTTGCCCCACGTTGGTCCGCCAAAATTTAATAATTAAAAATTATTACATTTTATTTATTTTCCACACGTTGTGGAACCATATTGTAATAATTAAAAATTGAGCTTTATTTAATTTATATTTAGAGAATTTGAAGAATATACCTCACGTTGAAACCCCATTTATGTAATAATCAAAAATTAATAAACAAAACATTTTTATTTTATTTTGTGGCAATAAAGATAATTACAACAAAATTTGAGATCTTTCTCCGTCTCAGGGCCTCTACTGTGTTTGATAATGGACACAACAAATTGATTTAAAAATCTTATTAACAAACAGGTCACATTTTACCTAAACAATATGTCGATAGAAAGAAATTTAAAAGTAAAGAAATTAACTTTGGTTGAAAATTAAAAGAGAACGAAATCTGACTTTTTCCTTTAATTAAGGTTTACAATTAATCATTAGTTTTGGATTTTGTTACTTACATCTGTCCATCTGGTACCAGCATTCTTTTTGGTTTCGGAAGTACACTACTGCAAAATTATACACTGATTATAAAAGTCGACTCACAGATTTTACACTATTGAAGTCAAAATTGATAGGATCACAGGAACTCGGATGATCCTCCTGAATGTCAGCTATCTGATGTCTGCTTGCCTTACAGGAATCCTATGATTCGTAGATTTATTAGTCTTTTACTGAACTGGACTTAAACTGCAACGTAGCTCCTTGAAGATTTATTTTAAGTGTTTATTCTTTCGGAGCGAACTAACTTTTCTTTAGCTCCGGTGTGAATGCTTTCTTCGTATTAAATTGCAACTTTAACTAGTTATACATTGACGACGTCTAGTCTCTGCCCAAATTATATTACTTGTTCTGCTCCTCACGATGTTTTTCCGCCAACTGACTCCTAGTGCTCTCGAGTTTTAGAGCGCATACGCCCTTTTTGATTTTTCGACAAAGCAAGTGAGCTCGCTTTTCCATTGTCACTTTGTTCGATCAGACCGCTATATATTTCTCGCTATATATTTCTCAAACAATTCAAATTTTATGTCCAAACAATTAATGGCCTAATTAATTGGCATTACAATGTAGTAAACAAGTTAGTCGGTTTCTCTGTTTTTGACAAGGGTCACATTCAAGACCACAAGTTTACATGCAAAATATTTACATATTATAAATACATTATGTTTTATTTGTTTAATATTTACAATTGTAAATACTTTTATTATATTATTTTCACAACTGTAAAGTCTCCGGACTAAAAGTTAATTTTTTTAAAAAAAAATTTTTATCTTAGGTCGCTTTAACTATATTAAAACGTTACTGCGACCAATAAATTTTCATAGAATATTACATGTTCTATGGTTTTAATTATGGCTTCCTTTTATAAAATTAAATCTTTGTTGGTGGTATTTTCTCCTAGGGTTTCGTCTCTTTGCTTTTTGTAGCCGATGCATTCAAATATGATGTGGTATTTTGCGAATGTTCCAGACGTAGGACGTGGATGGAAGATGGTATTTACTAATGCAGAAAATCCAACGTCCTCGTGGTGTAAGGAGCTGTTCGTTCTAGTACTGTGTACGCGGAAACATATCCCAATAAGCGTCAACCATCTCGACAATTATATGAGAACATGCAATTACGTTAAAGTGGCAGTGTTAAATAACATATTCCACCCACGTTCTACTTCTTTAACAATAATAAAATTAATGACAATTCAATAATTGTACAGAAAACAGAATGTAAACAAACAAACAAAATCGTAGCCCAGCAAGTAAGAATTCAGTGGAACAGACAACTGAACTGTGTTTACAATTTGAAAACATGATATCTTGTAAACTACGTGCACTAGAATCAAGAAAACACCACTAAAATTCTAATTTAGTCCGCTGATGTTAACAGGCACTGTTTTATTTAAAAACGTATTTTTTTTTTAAAAAAACTCAGTTTTTAATAATTAGAGAAATCTGAGAATTGTCTATAATACAATTATGTAAAAACAGCACATCAATAGTATTTTCCATTTCAGAAATATTTGATGTTCAAGTTTTAGGTGATTTACTTCGTGTATATATTGTAATAATTAAAATAATATAAAATAATAGATGATGGCTGGGCGCTTTTAAATGAACAACTATTATCTTTAATGAACAAACAAAATTTATTAACAAAGTTAAAACACATAAAATACACAAAATATTTGGGATCTCAGGGTCTTAAACTGGGTTTGATAAATGGCTGAATTTATACAATCAAAATTACATTTACCTTTTATGGAAGTTAATGCGTCTGAAACATAGACGAAATTTGTTGTAGAAGAAATAATACTACAGATTGAATAAAAACAGTTTTAAATTTATCAAGAATTAACGATCTCATTTTATCGATATTTAAATAATTAAAGAACGATCTGACTTTTATCTTTTAAAAGTGGTTTACAAATGATTTCAAAGTATTTCTCTACTTACGGCCGCTCAGGTCTCATTTTAGGTTTTTCGTACACAAAATTTGGGGATATCACTGATTCTAGTACTCACAGACTCTAAATGTCAACAAATTCTAATTGGCGTAGTTTGTTAGTTGGTCTAACACAAATTGGTAGGTTCTCGATGCTTTACTCCAACCTGGATTTGCAGATCTCGTAACTTTAGTTGAAAAGGTCCTTCATTGGTTTGTCTATGGCCAGCATGATGAATTTTCGCTCGACCACCGAATACAACATTAGTTGCACTCTCTCCTTCCCGACTGAAGATTGCTTTACCTTTCAATATTTGAGAGCATGTTTGTAACTGGACCACATTCTTTCGTTCTGACTGCCCCACTGTAAAGCTTTCGAACTGTTCGCTGTCCGCTGCCCAACTGTAAAACTTCGTCTCTTAGATTTTGAGCGCGTAAACTCTCTCAACTGCCCAACAATGTTTTCTTTGCCTCGCCGGATTGTTGCGGCGTCCGCTCTATATCCACTAATAATGAGTCCTCTACAATCCAACTTTCCAATTAGAACAATGTCTTAATTACCAATTACTACAATATATATATATTGTAATACCTCAAATAAAACTACCAATTTCAACAAGCAATTATTATTTATTAAGACACAATTTACAATTACACAAATAATCTAAGGAAATTTTATAAAATAAAAATAAAAAAAAAATTATTTATCTTGAATACATTTGATAAATTAGACTCAGTACCCCAAGGTCTTTACTGGGTTGATAAAGAAACGGAACACAAAATTTACAATTAAACAAAACAGTAAAAATAAATGAAAAACGAAATGAAACGAAACGAAATGATTGAAACGAATGAAACGAAATTATTAAAACGAAATGATTAAAACTAAATCTGACTTTTTACCCTTATTTAACAATTTACAATTATGAATACAGAAAAATAAACTTAGAAGCTCTCTGGTCCATGCAATTTGGATCTCTCGCATACCGGCACACAATCTCTTTATATAGGCATAACAGGCACCAGGTTGCGCTCACACTCTGCTTTCACCGCCACCTCTTCTTGATGACGTTACCCACATGACGAATTCAACCAACTCTGCTGGCAGACAGATTTCCACGAAGAATTCCTACCGCCTTTTGATGACTGATGTCCAACTGATTACTCTCGGCCACCTAGTTTGGTCTACCATCCGATGATCTCTCCTTACGTCTGCTGACTCGAACTTCACTCTCCTAGGACTTTCTCGTACAGATTCTACTACTACACTCCACGTCCATCACCTTACAACTCTCACGTCTAACTCGTCTGAGGTCTCCTGTCTAACTGTGCTCCTCATAATACTCCTCCCTGACTAACTCTGCCTTTATCTGCTCTCTTATTTATATCCCGGCTCCAGAATATTCCCTTGCTTTAACAGTTGTTTTGAAATTCCATGTTCGCCAAACAACACCAGCTGTTGGCTTTCTCCCGCTCCGAGAGCCACTCCATCAATTAAAATAAGCATCTCCTTTTAATATAAATGCCTGGTCCACCAAACATCTGTTATCATGCCTTTCAGGGTTCCGTCATCAAGATGTCGGTCACAACCATTTAGCCCTAAGAGCCGCAAAAATTCCCAATTATAGTCCTCCCCTTCTCTAAGACCCCTTTATCCATCATTTTATCATTATCTTTTATATGCACAAACCACTCAAGGATCCTCAGTCTGAGTTGGTAAACAAATCTGATAAAAATAAGAACAAAATTCATGTCCTTCTTAGCTGGTTATTACAATATATATATATATATATATATATATATATATATATATATATATAGTGGTAACCACCAATATAGGTAATGAAACGTTTTTTATAATTTATTTAACATTTGTATTGTCAGCATATTATTGAGACATAGGCATTGTAGGCAACAGTCAGCGTTGCATAAGAATGTGAAGTTTTTCAGACGTATTAGGCCCTGTACACACCAAGTACATTGTAGTAAATGGGAGCCTACACATGCTGTAGCGCGGCTTTATTGGTCGCGCGCAGTGTCGAGATTTCGGGGGTGTCGCGCGACTGAAGGTATACATAAGGTATACATTTTTTCTTATGGAGCTGTACACATCTGTCGCGTGAACTGCGCCTCTCTCGTCTTCTTTCATCACATTCACATCGATTTCTTTAACGACGAAATGGGTAAAAGACCAGCTGAATGGTGTGGACTTTTAATTTATAATATCTGTATTGTTCTCACTGAAATTATTCAAAGAACACAGGAAATCTACACCCCATTAAGAAGTCAAAATCCTTTACAACCATATACACACCAATCCAATCAACATCATGGATGATCGCCAGTACCCGAACCTTATTATTATTACCTAAGAACTTCCAGTGAATACAATTATTCATTCCATCCCTCAAAGATGTATCACAACGCAACAAATAAGCCCAATGAATCACATGGAACTGAATTGCGAAACCACTCTCTAACTCCAGCTGTATCACTAAATCTGTTCTAAATATGCACTTTGTAGTTGTTCACCAAATTTTTATCCTCGGTGTACTTTTTCTAATATAAATTCTCTTAATTTAAACAATTTTTGTTCAAGAATAATGCCTAGAAAATAAACTTTTGTTAAATCTATGGCTAGTTTTTCATCAATATCCATTACTGCCTGACAACTAATAACAATAATTCACCGAAACTGGTAGCAGACATTCTAAAATAGATCGTGTCACAATCCCGCAATTACGGGTACAGTGATACGAACATACCATGAGATAACATGTCCCGTAAAATAGAATGAACCCAGTACTGGCGCTTTGTTTCCGGTGTTTACAACGACTTTAGAGAACCTAATGACCTCCAACTTCTTCAAGTTGCATGGCTGAAATAAAGTGATATATTTTCACGTGAAATTCTGGAAATCCAGCAGTGTCTGTCTTTGTTCCGGCCTTCAAAATTGGCTCAAAACGCTGCCCATGTGTACGCTGTTGCCGCCGGCTGTCGCGCTACTCATGTGTACGGGGCCTTATTGCCGGTAATCTTTTGAGGTGGAAAGCTTTGACGTGATAGGAACCAGCCAGTAGTGGTCGTGTGTGTCCAGTCGGAAATAGGAACCAAAAAACTAAAGTACAGTCTGCGATATGAACTGATACAGGAAAGTTTAGTCTTTCGTTTTGAGGAGGAGCGAAGTCGCCAATGGCGAGATGGGCGAAATTGGGTCCGGTAAGTGTTGAAGAACTAAAGGAGTTTTGGAGGTTCTAAAATTAAAAGCCGACGACAACAAAGACATCTATTAAAAGTATTGGAACGAGAAATTGAAATTGTTACGTCATAATTGTGAACAACTTAGTATTGGATTTGATTAAACTGATATTGAAATGTTGGGGATCGTCTGTTGATTGTCTGTGGTGATAGACACTTAAGCGTATATGCTGACGTCGGTTGTGAGAAAAGTGTGAATTAAATTTTTTTAAAATTATTGATGAAGTAAATAAGTAGCGTTATATGAGAGCTGCTCTGATGATTTGGTACGTACAAAGTTTTCATTGTAAACCTAGTAAAAAATTGCATTCAGTCAGATTTCTTTAGATTTTTTTTATGTTAATGTTACTCATGTAAATTTAATTCAATATATTATAATATTTTGTTTTTCTTTAATTTGGTTATATAATTGCGTGTTACTACATACTGTTAGAGGCCCGAAAAGCGACCCTGATAGTTTTAAGAATTTCATAAAAGCTGTGTAATAAATGTAAAAGTTTTGTATAAAATCTAACTAAAGATAATTAGTAATAAACGTTTTTGTAATAAAATTTAATTGTTTAAGTTATTTCATTTATCAAATCATAATTTATCACATTAATTGACCTCATCGTGCGATTATTTGTTATTTTTCTAAATTGAATATTAAATTAATTGGCCGCAACGTTCTGGCTTTGTTATTATAATTATTATTTTATTATTAACTTGTCTATTACAATATATATATCAGTGATTTTCAGGCGTTGCTCCAGTAATATCTAACCAATCTTATATTAGGCAGAAGAAGGAATAAAATTTATCAGAAGTGTACCATAGTATTTGGTTTACAGTCTAGCTGGGTACTCGATCATACGTGAATGAACATATTGTGAATGCTTATGCTCAGCTTTTGTCAATAATCTATATTATTTGTTGGGTAACGGCGTTTCACATGCTACTCGCCTAATACCATTATGCGAATGTCAAGGATGATGTTAAATATTTTTTAGAGTGTTGTAGTATAAGTGCTATTCGTTCACTAAAAAAACTAATATTACACTTTAATATGTGTGTTCTTTACTTTTAACATTTTAAAATGTGTATTCAATGTTTTCAAAGATGGAAGAGGACATTGTGATTGGAGGGATTTTTGATTGACAGTACTAGTCACGTTTTAAGTACAAAGAACCAATATTAATTAAATATAATTAATAATCACTTATTACTTAACACTACCAGGTGAATTCGTCAAATGCCTAGGATATTATTAAATCATAATGATATATCGTTCTAAAAATCAAATATGGTAATTGACATTCGTAATTACAATAAGTATCTATCTATTTTCTTTGCCTGCCTTGCAGCTACGACGGAGTTCTAATGCCAGGCTATAGCCGCTTAGTTACCAAAAAATCAATGAAACTGCCTCCCGTACTGGAGATGGCGTTAATGCACTCAAGAAGCCGACGTAGCTTCACACACAGTTTACTCAACTAACCAAACCTGACTAAAAATCCAGATGCTGTTGTCTTGACCAAACCCTCAGAATCCAGTGTCTTGTGATCCCAGTAGTATTCTGGTCGGCGAGTAAACATTTTGTACAATCATGTTTCAGGGCGTCAATAATGAGATATTATGTGATGTTTGATGGCACATATAACGTTAAATGGACTCACACACTTCAGTCAAAAGTCTGCAGTCCTGTTCTAGAGACGAATCAGACATGTCTGGGACCTACAGAAGGTCTTCATGGGACAGGCCTATGAAGAGGAAAATGTTCCTACGGCAGACCTGGTCTTAATACATAAATCTTTATAAGACAAATGATTAAACGTATTTGAACGTCAATCGTCACAAAGCTGTGGTCTTCTAAGTTAACAGATCCGGTTTGCGCGTCTTTTTGACTGTTGTGTGTCACGGCAGGTCTGCACTGAACGGTCTGAAGTCTATTCTGAGTTGTGTGCAGAAGAATGTATGCTGAGATCATGGATCTCAAGCTATGATGACCATCATACCTCATAGTGCAAAAATACTTTACCAAAAATAATCTGTAAATTGTTGAAAGGCACTTAAATGTTGATTGTAATTAAATGTACAGATACTACCAGTTAAGTCCTTGTGACGCAACAGGTCTGGACCAAAGGCGAAGACTACGGAGTTCGGTTGAGTCCTGAGGCGCAGCAACAGGTACAGTCGACACGGCAATCGATACTCCTCCTTAAAGGCGAGCGTGCTGCTATCGCCACCACGCCCTCGCCAGGATTCGAACCTTCTGACGTAATAGTCTCAGAAAAATACTAAGCAAGGAGTACTCAAGGGTATATCACACTCACGGCAACCATTCAGGAGACCTGGCTGAACAAATATATAAAGTGTATACGGTAACGTAATTTAAATTAGAAAATTGAGACCATTACAGTTCTTAATTGTGAGCTGAAGTCAAAATTTAGAAAAAGAGTTACGTGTCACAGATAATTTACATTATTATAATAATGGTAACATTGATGCATAAGTAAACTTCCCGTTGGGTTAGCTTTTATGAGACCATTAGGGTTATAATTTAAAATTTTGTCTTATATACAGTCGTGGAATATTTTAGCCCACTCTCTATATCCTCGATAGGATGTAAAGTGTCGTACTTCTTAGAATACCAACATTTACACTGATTTGGAAAACAAACGAAAACTTTGTCACGTCAACCGAATAATCTTTCAACCAATTTACAAGATCTTTCGCACAAACTAAAATCATGTTTCGTTGTATATAGATCACTGGTATAGTTTACATATAGTAATGAAAGATTCGTATTGTAATGAAAACTGGGGATACGACTGAAGCAGAATCTTTACGCTGACCACGTGCCACTCCAACAAATCGGGAATATGTCATGGAAGATGACAGTCGAGTAGCCGTCTTGGTAGGTCTAGGCACTCTAGGGCTGTATAGCCAATGATAATCTATCTTCTACTAAATAAAACAGAGTGTTTGTATGTATGTTTGTTTGTTTGTGTGTATGTATGTATGTTCCTCAAACAAATCGACACCGATGGTGCAAAAATCACCAAATTTCGTACACGTGTTCTTTGCGACCATGAAACAAACACTGTCTGGATGAGCTACGTCTACAACCCTCAGGAGCAGGGGTGGATCGGGTGGAAATATTCAAACATGCTAAAATAGCCGATATTTAAGTCGGAAAAATATTTTTAGAGGTTGAAGATATTTATAGTGTTTCTATCGATGTTATCTGTGTATAATTTCAATCCCTTACAGCATAGGAAAATAGAACAATTAGGAGTCGGGGTGGATGGGCGTTACAAGGAAATAACGCGAATACTACCGAGATTGGACTTGAATCCTGGGTTATGGATGTCGCTGAGTTCATTTATGATAACCTGGGCAATGCGCGGGGATGGGTGGGGGTTGCAGGCGCTGGTCGGATGTGGACTTGGGATAGATATATTCAAATATGTTAACCCGCCGATTTTTGCTTCCAATAAATATATTTCGGGGTCAATGATATTCATACTATTTCTCTAGATGTCCTCTTTGTATAATTACAACCCCTATCGGCTTGAGAGAAGAGGGTGGGGGTGGTGTGGCATTACATAAATATAACGCAAAAACAACAGCGATTGGAGTCGAATCCTGGATTATGGATGCCGCTGAGTTTAATTATGACATTCAACTTACCGTTTAATTCATACAAGCGGGGAAGGAAATTTTCAAACATGTTAAACGGTCGATATTTGCGTGTAATAAATATTTGTCGGGGTCAATGACATTGATAGATTTCTACCGACGTTGTTTGTGTATTATATCAACCAGTTTGGCATGGAAGAGACGCACGATTAGGGGTAGGGGTGGAGTGGCGTTGCATAAAAAACCGCTAAAGCAACCGAGATTGGAGTCAATTCGGAGGTTATGGATATATGACAACGTGGGCAATGACGGTCACCTAGCTACTAATAAAATAAAATACATAAGAAGCTTACATTTAAAGCTCATACGAGCATATCTTTAATTAAAGGAGCAGGATGGAAAAATCTCGATCGCCCGGGGACCGAACGCGGATCTTCCGATTGTTATTCAAACAGTTGATCTATCCAAGTCGGCGCTAAGTTAGGAATTTTTTTATTTAGGACTAGCTGGGTGCCCGGCGTTACCCAAGACTTCATTTATCTATAACCCCCGATATTACTCCAATTTCGGTTGCTTTTGCGCTATTTTTATGTAACAGTCCTCGAACCCTATCCGTAAATGTACTCACCTCCCATGCCGAAAGGGGTTGAAGTCATTGACCAAATATATCGGTCGATTTTACATGTTAGAACATGATCACCCCCACAAATGTGCAATAATCAAAAAGTATTTATTTCACGCACAAATCGGCCGATTATATTGTCTGAAAATTTCTACCCCCGCGCTCCACCTCCCAAACAGGTCACGTTACACAGGTTCTCGCAATTAGACTCAGCGAAACTCATAGTCTCTGAATTGATTCGAATCTCGGTTGTTTTTGCGTTTTGTTAATTTAACTTACCTCCACCACACCCCTAAACTTGCTCCCATCACAGCAGTTGAAATTATCCACAAACAGCATCGGTATAAATACTAACAAAGTAATTAATCCCAGGAAATAATTATCGCAAATATCGACCGTTTAACATGTTTGAAAATTTCCACCACCGACCACTCTCGCTTCGGGGATTTAAATGGCAAGTTTAATGTCGTAATTCAATTCAATCACAACTATAGCCCCGGATTCGACTCCAATATCAATGGTTTCTGCTTTCTTTTTATGTAATGCCACTTCACGCCCACCCTTAAGGGGGTTGAAATTATACACAGAGAACATGTAGAGAAATTTTATGAATCTCATTGATGCCGAAATATATTTATTCGACGCAAAAATCGGCCGGTTAATATGTTTGAAAACATATTCCCACACCCAACTGCGCCAAGCCCCTCACACCCCCGCACACCACCGCCAATCCCCGTGCATTTCTCATGTTGTCATAAATACATTCACCTATATCTGGAATCTGGGAATGATTCACGTTATTTTCTAGTAACGTCCCTCCACCCCAGCCCTAATTGTGCATCTTTCACGTGTGTCAAGGGGTTGAAATTAAAAGCAAAATCTGTAGAAATATTATCAATGACATTGTCCCCGACAAATATTTATTCGCTACCAAAATCGACCGTTTAACATGTTTAAAATAATTTACACCTCCGCCAAACCTTCCTTTGGGGGAGTTGAACGGTTAGTTGAATGTAATAATTTAACTCATTGACATCCATGACCGTGGATTCGACTACAATGTCGATTGTTATTGCATCATTATGATGTAATTCAACTCCACCGCCACCCTTAAGGTGAACTCCATTCCCAATTCCGAAAGATGTTGAAATTATACACAGGTAAAATGTAGACATATTTTATTAATTTAATTGATCCCGAAATGTATTTAATCGACGCAAAAAACGGCCTGTCAACTCATCCCAACACAGCCGATACCCGCGCGTTGCCCAGATTGTCATAAATACATTCAGCGACATCCATTGCCTTCGATTTAACTCGAATCTCTCTTGTTCTCGCGTTATTTGTTTGTAAATCCAATCCACCCCACCCTATCATGCCTACAATCAACATCGGTAGAAATTCTATCAACGTCAATGGCCCTGGCATTTATTTATTCCACGCTAATATCGATGATTTAACATGTTTAAAAAATTCCACCCTGTCCATTCCCGCCCCCGGGGATTAAATGGGTAATTGAATATCATCTCAGATAACATCGGTTGAAACACTGTCTCTTCGATACCTAAAAATATTTATCTGTCTAAATATCGGTTGTTTTAGCATGTTTGAATGTTTCCACCCCCTCCTCTAAGTGTGCTTCCCTCTCATGCCGAAAGGGGTTGAAATTTTACAAACAACATCGGTAGGTATATTATCATTGTCATTGACATGGACATTAATTATTTAATGCAAATATCGATCGTTTAACATGTTAGAAAAATTCCTCCCCTGTCCACCCCATCCTCTCCCGCCCCTTGGGGTTAGATGGCCAATTGAATCCTATAATTGAACTCGGCGAAATCCATAACCTTGGATTTGAATCCAATCTCGGTTTTATTCGCGTTTTTTTTTATTGAAGCGTTCATCCACCCCACCCTTAAAGGTGCTCTACTGATAAGCCCGAAAGGGGTTGAAATTATACTCACAGAATGTGTAGAGAAATTGTATGAATCTCACTGATCCCGATAAATATTTCGTCGTTGCAAAAATCGGTAGATTAATGTTTGACAATTTCCGCCCCCGACCACCCCCGTCGCTGGGATGTTAATTGCTTGTTTAATGTCATAATTAAACTCAACGTTATCCATAAATTTGGTTTTGTCTCCAGTCTCGGTTGTATTCGAGTTAATTTATTGTAACATTCATCTATCCCCACCCGTAGGGTGCTTCTTTCTTATGCCATAAAATGTTGAAATTTTACTGACATACATTTGGTAGAAACACTATGAATCTTTTTTACCCGGAAAATATTTATCTGAGTCAAATATGGGCCTCCATAGCATGTTTTAAGATTTCCACCCCAATCACCCCCGCTTGGGGAACTTAAACGGCAACTTGAATATCAAACTATACTTAAACTCACTGACAACCGTAACCCTGGATTTGAGTCCAATCTCGATTGTGTTTGCGTTATTATTATATAAATCTTCTCCATCCCCCCCCCCTTTAAGAAAGCTCGACTCCAATCCCGAAAGAGGTTATATTAAATACATGGAACATGTAGAGAAATATAATAAATCTCAGTGAACCAGAAAAATATTTATTCAACGCAAATATCGACTGCTTAACACGTTTGAAAATTTCATCCCCCGTCCATCCCCGCTTGAGAAAGTTAAACTGTAAGTTAAATGTCATAATTAAACATCGTGACAAATATAACCCCGGATTCGACTCGAAACTCGAATGTATTTGAGTAATTTCATGTAATGGCAGATCACCCCCAACCTTTAAGGGTGAATCACTCCCATGCCTAAAGAAGTTGAAATTATACACATATAACATGTAGTGAAATTTTATGAATGCTATTGATCCCGAATTATATTGATTCGACGAAAAAATCGACCGGTTAGCATGTTTGGAAATTTCTTTCCTCGACCACCCCCTCTCACCACCAACCCACCCCTGTGAGTTTGTCAGATTGTTATAAATAGTCTCAGCGACATCCATAACCCCGATTTGACTCAAATCTCGTTTGATTTGGCGTTAATTATATAAAACGCCCCTCCACCACCACACATAAGGGTGCTCCGAAATAGGTTGAAAATATACACAAACAACATCAGTAGAAATACAATCAATATAATTAACCTTAAAAAATATTTTTTCAAACCAAATATCTGCCGTGAATGCATGTTCCAAAATTTCCATCCCGCTACCCCTGCCTCTGAGGGGTAAATGCTAAGTTGAATGTTATAACTAAACTAAGTGGCATCCATAATCTACGACTTGACTCCAATCTCGGTTGTATTTGCGATATTTTCCTGTAAAGCATCTCCACCCCAAACCCTAAGGGTGCTGTTTTCCCAGGGTGTAGGGGATGAAAATTATATTCCGATAACATTGGAAGAAACACTATCAATATCTTTGACCCCTAAAAATATTTATCCGACTCAAATCTTGTCTGTTTTAGCATGTTTACATATTTCCACCCCCGTCCACCCCAAATTCTCGGGTGGTAGACGCGTCTCATCTCAACAGTTTGTTTTCTGATCGCAAAGAACACGTGTACGAAATTTGGTGAAATTTGATCCACAGGTGTAGATTTTTATTCTCCACCCCAAACCCGAAGGGTTCTTTTTTCCCAGGGTGTAGGGGATGAAAATTGTATTCAGATAACATAGGTAGAAACACTATTAATATCTTTGACCACTAAAAATATTTATCCGACTCAAATAACGACTGTTTTAGCATGTTTACATATTTCCACATCCGTCCACCCAAACTTCTCGAGGTGGTAGACGCGTCTCACCCCGACAGTGTTTGTTTCCTGGTCGCAAAGAACACGTGTACGAAATTTGGTGAAATTTGATCCACGGGTGTAGATTTTTATTCTCCACCCCATATCCTAAGGTTTTTTTTTCCCAGGGTGTTGGCGATGAAAATTATATTCAGATAACATCGGCAGATACACTATCAATATCTTTGACCCCTAAAAATATTTATCCGACTCTAATATCGACTGTTTTAGCATGTTTAAATATTTCCACCCCTGTCCACCCCCGCTTCTGGGGGTGGCAGACGCCTCTCACCCCGACATAGTTTGTTTCCTGGTCGCAAAGAACACGTGTACGAAATTTGGTTAAATTTGCTCCACCGGATGCCCAATGTCTGTGACCCCGGAACATACACACACTCAGAACAGGCCGAGGTGCATCGGCTTGTGGGAACCTTAGTTCAAAAACGGAGAGTAAAAGGCATCCCCAAAGGTAGTCCCTTCGTATCTCTCCTATAAGGTTCTATATTACTGTGTCCTAAATTTTGGCTGTGAGAATTTTGATGTGGTGAATTGTAGGTGGAAGCCGGGCTCTGGCTATAAAATAATAGATGAAAAAATCTCGTGTCGGGCCTCGAGTCGACTTGGATAGCTTAATTGTTAGAGAAACAATCTGGAGACCCCGGTCCAATTCCCGATCCGGTCCATTCCGATACTTAAATATAAATGAAAAAATAAAAACGAGACACTCAAAGAATGGAGTTCAGTGTAATTTATTTCAGAATGCATTTACGTAGTGATGTTGGGGATTATCGGCATGGATTTACGACAAGGGTATAATGGAAAAGAGAGGACTGTAAATAAATAAAATTCGGACAATAGGTGCAAAAAGAGGAGACACATTTGACGTTTTTTTGGGTGAAATGACGCAATTTGGTGTTTACGTAAGAAAAAGTAAAAAAAACCTATTAAACTTGATATATTATTAAAGGCCCCAAAATGGAAGTGGGTAACATCCAACTAGAGGATAGAATTAATAAAAGTGAGAGAACAGTGAAGGTACTAGGAATTTGTGCGATTTTAGAAAACTTAAGACAGAGACAAGTATAGATAAAAAAAGAGAAGGTGTTGAAATAAGAATGTCTGAGACGCGGAGTGGTTGGGAGATAAGTGAATAAACAGAAAACTCCCTTAGGACTCATCATTTTGCGAGATTCTGCTTAGAATTCGGAACTGGCGGACATCAAAGCTTTCACTGCAATCAGCTGGACAAAGATCAACCCCTACAATTCTGTCGAAATCGTTGAATCCGGATCCACAGGTAGCGATTTGTTGCCCTTCGAGCAGCAGTTTTCAGCTTAAAATAGATATATGGTGGAAGTGACTCAACACACCGTAATTTTTCTGCGGCTCAACATTTTACAACTTCTGCGCCTTACTTTCGTCTCCTTTAGTACATATTGCGTAATTTTAACTTTATGTATAATAATAATTCCAATTTAAACCTAAACTGAGAACGATACATCACTTCCGAATTTACAGCAAACGTGGTTGTGTTGTGTGTATGTTTTGTGTTAACAGATGGGAAATTGAGTAATGAAGGGCGAGTTTATGATGTAGTTTTTATTTTCAAAGAAACCACTATATTTTTTCAATTACACAACAATTAGACAAGTATAAACCGGGTGATAAATGTTAGTAACAGTTAGAACAAAGGGGAAGTATTGAAAAGTGAACCAAATGTCATTCAATAACGCGCGTATCTGATCTTAAATGGTATGTAGAAGTGAGGAAACAAATTTTGAAGGAAATTGTCAAACAAATGTTATACGATTTTTAAAAAATAAATATTATACATTTGTTTGTTTATATTAATGTTCTCTTTTCGATTACATATTAACCAAGGTTTCGAGTGTTCAGTTAAAGGTCTATTTTCTTTCTTTTTCCTTATCCTTGGCTCTACCATCCCATTGAGGGCCTTGGTAGGCTGCCAGACTGTCATCTCATATGTCACATTCCGGATTTTTTGAAGTGGCACGTGATCAACGAAGCGAATCTCGTTCTTCCGTAGCTCCAGTTTACATTTCCGTAAAGTCTATTTTCGACTCGTTTTAATTAAGATGAACTATTACGTCATAGTTTATTTTTTATTTAAACATTTCATTGTTTCCTATTGTAAAATATTTGCTGCCGAGTGACTTGTATAATAATGAAACAAGTTATTATTAATACTATTAAAATACTTTTAATTAAAATGACTAAGAATGTTTATTTCGGCCTAATCCATAAAAGCGACCGTTTTGATTTTGCCATACATCATGTGATAAATGAGAATGACAGCCGCTTCCGCAAATTGCTCTTCCAATTTTCCCACCAGCATGGATATTTCACGTCTCACTTTCCCCGCGGCGAAAGCTGTCCCTCCCCACTCTACGGGGTTGCTCTTTCCGTCGATTTCCCATGGGTCCAGCAGCTTCCTACCTGCTCAATTGTCGTCGTTTCAAATCTGAATTTACTGCTAAATTGACACAGAGTTACCTCGATTTCTGAAAGTTTGATACTCCCAGACCTGGATCTGTCGAGTTTTATTTCAGTACAACGTAAACCATGATGGAACAAAGTAGAAGATTTCTCTACATTTCTCGAGAAATTGTTTGCTCTTTCTAATTGAATTATTAAAGCGTTTTTTGTCTATCAGAAGTATCGAATCTACTTCTACCAATCTTTATTTAGTTCTTTTGTATACCGTTTACCCACAATATTACATAGAAAAAATTATCACGTAATTTAAATGCAATATGAAATAAGAATATAAACTTTGAGCATCGGAGTATTTAATTTTTTACTAAAAAAAATATCTAACTAAAGTTTCAAACATTATTGGTTATTTGCAAATTGTTAATTATAAAAGCATAATTTCCACAATTGCAGCTATAAAATATTTAGGCGACAAAATAAGATGGGAACAGTGTGGTAAGAACGACAATATTTTTTAGAGTAATATGCTAAATGACGGTAACCCACATGGTGGCAACTCCCCTTTAATAGCATAGGAAGGGATTTGAAAGAATGGATGTGGAAGTGTTGAGGAAGGTAGCCAAGGGTTATGCCTATTCTGCAAAAACGCAATACGCAATACGCCTAAAAGTGATGCAGGACAAACCCTACAAAACTTGCATCAGGTAGGTCGGGCATTTGGTACTTGTCCCACGCCCTTCATATGGTAGGTTTGAAGTGGGACGCATCACCCACTCTCCGTTCCTTGACCAGTTTAGGAGGCCGCTGGCCGACTATTACAATAGAGAATAACTCTTATCATGTGCCCAAGGTTTGCGTCGCGTTCCAGAACATACGCCTCTCGAAACTGACCGAGGTTCCTCTGGGAACCTTATTTCAAAAAACCAGAGAGAGGAGAAGGCATCCCCAAAGGTAGCCTCCTCCAGTGCTCTCTGGGAAGGTTCTCGCAGGCTTCCTTTCTCCACTTTTTGTCGATATACTTACAATTCATAAAAATAATAAAAATTCATAAAAATAATTAAATCCTGAGTTACTAATTGAAAGTGAAGAAACGTATTATAATCGCCATACACTTCTCAAACAAGCTAGTATCTTTATTTTTTCGATAATCAACTTCTGAGATAAACATAATTGTAATATTATGGATTAAAATACCATCATTACACACATACAGAAACGTAATTGCATGTTCTGTTGCTGTAAAATTCTCGGTTTAAAGTATTCTTAAAGCGTTAACTTACAAACAAATCAGCCAGAGACATTTGTAAATGTCAGTTTACTTAGAAGCAGAACATAGCCAAGGCACGTCTTTCAAAGTTACATGTTAACACTTGATTTTGCGCGCACGGAGCTTGTTAGTGATGTGTTTGTGCGTAGTGCAACTCAATAACGTTGAAATATTACTTTTTGTAAAAGTGGAGAAATAAATTATAATCAGAACGAAATAAAATGCCACTGTACGATAGGACATGAGTTACGTCAGTGTTTCTTTTAACTTTACAATACTACAATTTCTGCTTATAATGTTCACTATTAAATAGATTTTTTATTAATTATTTACCTATAACTAGAGATGTTACAGACAAAACTCGTAAACCGTGTGTTGTTACGTTATGAGGTAAGTATTCGTACATGCAAGTATAAATAAAATAGACATAGTAATTGGAGAAGACGTTTTCCTAAACATGATAGCGAATAGGGCAGACAAAAATAAAAGAATATAGTTAAGAATGGTGTCGTGGATTAATACAATAAAACCAAGTCTCGTTGCAACAACGTTTATTTATTACTCTCACAAGCTGTACACCTTCGTCACACACTATAATCCGTCTCTCCATTGTCTCGTCTATATCTAACTACTTTGCAATAGTCTTTGGTTTATAAACTCTTTGTTCTACCTAGAGTCTCTGGTCCTCCACATCCTACCCACCCTGATCGATTTCCAATGGTACGACCATCCTGTACAGGTCGGCTGATGTTAGTTCCATTTGCGGTTCGGAGGATGAGTGTCCGCACCTTTTCGTCTTTGCCACATATGGCGAAGTTTCAGGTAATCTTGAAGTAGGACGATTTCACCAATCCTACTCTCCGGTGTTGGTCCCTTCGGTCGTCGAACCTCGTGCAAACTTTTCAAATTCATTAGGTAATCCTTCTTCCATCTCTTTAGAAGGTCCGCATACAGTTTCTCTCTCAATTTATTCTCTTTCTTCAGGTCCGTCTTAATTTTAGGTTCTTGACCGGAAGGTAATTTCGTTAGTCTTTTTCCAACAAGAAAGTGACTAGGTGTCAAGATCTCAAGTCCATCTTGGATTATTGGCCTCGAATTTATTGCGGCTTCAACTTCAACTAGTACGGTTCTCAGCGTCTCTTCACTCACGTTGGCATTACCCAACACCTGTGTCAAACACTGTTTGGTGGTTCCAATCATTCGTTCCCACCAACCTCCCCACCGAGCCGCATGTGGTACTATAAACTTCCACGTGATGTTATTATGGGCAAAGTGGTTACTAGTGCGTGGATCGGAGAACAGTTGAGTCAGTTCTGAGATCTCTCTACTGGCTACCAGAAACGTGCGTGCGTTATCAGAGTAAACTGTATGTGGAATTTCTCTTCTTCCTGTGAATCGTCTGAAAGCCATGAGGAAGTTATCCGTTCTCATTCCAGATGCGAGTTCAAGATGAACGGCTCTTGTCGTTGCGCATGTGAATAATGCGATATACCATTTTTCTAGCAGACTCCCCACCTAGACGTACAGGGGATCTGCAAAGTCTACTCTTGTTACTTCAAACGGTTTACTGGATAGAAGGCGATCAGAAGGTAAAGGCGCTTCTATTTCTTGTCCTGGCAAATTACTTGCAATTTTGCATAATATTAATACTGGTGAGAAAATTCCAAGTGGGTCATAAAATTTTGCAGTTGCCCTTAGAAGCTGACGCTTTGTACGAGGCAGTTCTATAATTGTACTGATGATGTCAAATAACAAAGAATCAGTCTCTGTGTTCCAGTTGACTCCTAGAACTCGTGTATTTTGCTTACTTTGTGTTATTCAGCTAACCATATGCTTCTTAGTTGTGCAGAGTTTGTCGCCCATTTCGCCATTGGCATCTGTATCTGCCGAAGGAGGCCAGACATCTCGTAGTATAATGTTATTGCGTCGTTGTTCCTTTAACAACTAGCGACAAAATCGTCCATGAATGTGTTTTGATCTGCAGCCATAGGATACTTGTCGGAAAATTTTGAAGCTGTTTCTCGAATTGTAGGTGATAGAAGGAAAGAACTGCAACTAAGACCAAAGGGTAGGCGAGTAAATATATATATGATTACGTCATCTTTTGTCTTTCAAAATCCGTCTTCGTTTTCGACACTATACCAAAATAATCGCGTCAAGTCTTAGTCGTTTTCGTCAAGAATTAGTCGTAAGAAAGCTTGAGTACAATCACCGATTACACAGCGACTATACATTCGAAAACGTATCAGCGTCGCCAAGATCTCTGGTAGAAGGTTAGGTCCACATTCCAGAGCTTCATTGAGAGAGGATAAACCTTTAGCATGAGACGATGCGTCGAAGGCAATTGTTTTTTCCACCTCCTTGGTTCCCTTTTCTGATTGCATGATGAGGTAAGTAGAAAATGTTTTGAGATTCCTACGTGGAGACAACTTCGACGTGATGGATTTTAACATAGTCTAACATTAAATTGGTATACATATCGTAAAATTTGACACTGGTGGAAAATCTCTTTCCCAAATAACTAAATCGATTCTCAGCATTATTCTTGTTAGAATCTAAGGCTATATCCTTCTTTAGGGGTAAAAAAACAACACAGCGTCCGAAATAAGTTATGTGAAGGAAGGTTAGTAAATAATAATTTAATAAAGACACTTAATATGTTACAATCTGTATTTTTGTAGGCTGTATTTTTGTTTATATTTTATTTCCCGCGTTATGTCAATATTTTTTAATGAAAATTAAAAATGTTATTTCCTTTCATCCAGTTCACTAAAAACATGGTAGGTCTAACCTTCCTGTTATTCTTCAATTTTGAGAGAATATTAAATTTTAAGAGTAAGCGAAGTTAGTATTACAATATTATTTTACTATTTCTACTTAGACCCGTATATATATATATATATGTATATATATATATATATATATATATATATATAATGGTATACGTGAACATCTGCTAACATATAGATAACAGAAGACTTGTCGGGTCAATGGCTGGGAAAGCAGTAGATCACCGGCCTTTCCATCGAATTTACAAAAGAACCTATTTTCAGAGAATAAACTAATTCGCCATTAAATAATAATCTTTCTATTCATACTCAATAATACAATTAACATAAAATAATATAATATACCCTCAGGGATTTGACTGGGTGGTGTTTGGGACGTATTCGCCAGCCGCAAAACAATTACGCAGGTCAAATTAAGTTTAGGATTTTCGAGTTCATTTTTTTATTTCTGTCACTCCATCTACTCGCATTACCAATTCTGAAGACGTTCGAAAATAAGCTTAAAGTTCATTTGCCCAGATTAAATTAAATAAAATTCAGCTCTTTTTTTGAAAAGGAAACTGAAATTGTTATTCTTCTTTATTCTTTATTCAGTTCGTAAACGTACAGAAAGATAAAATAGTTCAGAACGAGCAACTTTCTTGCTAATAATGCAAATAATTTTTATTTCCATTTTTTTAAGATTAATAATAAGAGTTATTTCTTTCTGGTTTCAGCATTTTTGTATTTTTACATATTTAAGTGGTATTTCCCTATAATATAGTCCGTTAATATCACAACACATTTTTATTTTCTTCAGTATATTTCACTTGAGAAAATAATGGTTTCCGCGGTATGATTTGAGTTTATGAATATGTGGTTGTCTTCTACCTGCAAAAAAAAACCCAGATATCTCAGAGTTAAACTGTTAGCAGTTCATAATTCGTCCAGTTAGTGACTCCTATCGTTCGTTTGTTATATTATGGTGCGCCTTTAGTTATCGATTTGTAACAAAATATTTTTATAACTGTTGCCTAAATTACTGCCTGGAAGCATGGGAATGTGGCTTGCTGGGGTCGAGCAGCAGACACAAGACAATGGCGGGGTGGATTGGAAAATCCGCATAGCCCGCAAGAAAGGTCATGGTCGGCCAAGGAAGGGGTAGACGACCGGGAGGGTATGGCTCTAAAATAGATTGAAGTGGGTCACGTGTGCACAAGGACCAACCAGGAGAGAGGGATTTTGAGGAGGCAGAGAGAGAAGTCTGCGAACAGAAGGAGATGGATTTGGACCGTCGGTGAGAGTTGTCAGGGAGAGTTGATCCTGAAAGATTTTGGTTTTGCACGTGGGTCTCCGGTCGTCTACTGCGAATGCTGCGGATAGAGAGTCGCCCACGGGAGTCGACCCTGTCCGAGCTGCAGACCTGGTAAGTCGCATTCCTTGCTTCCAGGTATCGCATCGGTTTGCCACGAGGAGAACCACGGTTAATCTTGAGAAAGGGAGGGGGTTACATGCATCCCTGGCAGGCTGGAGAGCTTTCGTTTTATATAAATTCTCATAAAATGAATTCTTGTTTTTATTAACTAAATATTGTATTTCCCTTTCCTGCAAGAACAATTCTTGCAGGTGGCGCCCAACAAACCGCATATCATTAGTTAATTTGACTTTAAGCTCACCACAATATAATACATTATTTCGGAAATTGAATTCAGATTTTTCAGAGTATTTATGACGCATGTGTTAGAAATGAGAAAAAATGCTGAATCTGAATACTTGAATTGAGAAAAGTGAAATACCTGTTAGAGGTGGATTGAACTACTTTCTTCCATAGCCAATAAAAGTAGAATATACGCTACAAACAAAAGTTGTATTGGAAGGGACTTTCAGTAGTTTTGATGGTAAATGTACATTTGTGTTAAATAAAAAGTATATTTATACGCTGTATATGAATAATTTATTTGCAAATTGAAATTAAGCGGATTAAATATAAAATACATCGTGGTAGCACGAAATAGGGATTAAACTGGAAATATTTAAACAATTCTCTCGCAAGGTGCTGACCTGTTAATAGGTGCTTGAGAACACCATCTAGACGCCTAGTCAGCAAGAAATGGAGCTCTCGACTCGAACAAAGGCCCAGGGTGCCGAGAGAATCGCTCATAAGAACTTTAGGGGTCGACAGCTCGGCAAGAAAGTGCTTGCTTAATACCTTTTTCGGCTACGTTTTATAACTTTTACTAATATGGACATACATCAAAGTATTGCATATCATACGAGCTTTCAGTGTAGATTATACAAAGTACTTAATTTTATCACATGT
Source organism: Zhengitettix transpicula (assembly GCA_037074705.1). NCBI lineage: Eukaryota > Metazoa > Arthropoda > Insecta > Orthoptera > Tetrigidae > Zhengitettix > Zhengitettix transpicula. Next base: position 35,013,816 of record CM073590.1, on the reverse strand, counting down.
TTTACCAAAACATAAAATTCTGGCAGATACAATGAGCAACTTATTACATAAGATTGTATCTTATAAAAACCTTTGGCTACCTTCCTCTACCCTTCCGCAACCCCTCTTTCAAATCCCTTCCTATGTTATTAAAGGGGAGTTACCACCACGTAGATTACCTTCATGCGGCCTGTTACTGTGTATAAAAACCATCTCAAAAATGTTCGCCAGTAGGAAGATGTACGAGTATATACGTACTCGTTGTTCACTCTTCTCATTTTAACCATAAAACTGAAATTGGATTTCTTGCCGAGAAGGGTGTACAGTGTATTTATGTTCTAGATTTGCGTTGGGTCATATTATTAAAATTCCGTTCACCTGACCTGTAAATAAAAAAATTCTTATTAAAGAAGGTGTAATATCTCAATCAAATGCAGCAAAATAAAAGTGGGACGGACATTCAATGAGAATATGAGTAAAATAAGAATGAAAAGGAAGATCTAAGATGGTACCTTTGACAAAAATAGAAAATGAGAGTTGAGTTAAAGTTTTAGAGAGAACTTGCAATGAAAAACTTACGAGATATTCACTATAAAATTTGTAGAACACGGATATAAGATCATAAGCATCAAACACCAGCGAACTCGTCATTCTGTGAAACTTCCAAATGGAATTCCGTGTCAGCATACATTTAAGTTAACACCACAAAAAAGTGGTTGAACTTAAGTTTATGAATAGTCGCGATCGGCGAGTCGAAATTCATTGTTGCTATAACATTTCAACCTATCACATTTCCCTGGAAAAGGTCAAAATAATAATGTCAATTGTATTTATTACATTCGAATTAAAAGAGATAGTGAACAAAGCACCTGTTTTCTTAATTTATTTTCTGAAATTATTCATGTATGAAACTATATTTATAAGTGAATTAATATAGATTGAAAAAATTAAATACGTTAATAACAATTTTGCGCAAAAGATCCAAAATTATGCAATTCACACTGGTTTCAAAAAAATATTTATTAGTGCATTTCTATCTATAATATTTTACATTATCTTTAATTGCATCAATAACACGAACAAATCGAATAGGTTAAAAGAAATACAAACAGTAATGAGTCACTACTTGGCTAATTTCACCAACGTGCATACGTCTAACTGGGTTTCAAAGTATGGAGCGTATTTCTTTATAAATATTAATTGTATAAAAATTAATGAAAAAAATATTTGTTACTAGTTATATTTATCTAAATCAACTGAATAATAAATACCGTCCAACAAGTTAGAAACAATTTTATAAAATAAATATCATGTTTCTTTCATCTTCTTGGAAATCCGTATGTGCACCAGTATAAAATAACAAATTTCGTATAGATGAATTCTACTTTTATGAAAATCTAGAAATTTAAAAAATATATTTTTCATACGTGCATGATATTAAAAGTTTATAAAACAATTATGAATATAAATAAATCGAAAAACTACTGTAATTTCCAAAATAATAAAAATTTTGAGGAGAAAAATTACTATAGTATTATAGATTTATATTTATTATTCATTCCATTAGTCCTCGGTCGACGAAATATGATACGTAATAATATAAGATTGCATGAAAAGAATAATTATTACAAATACAAAAGTTTAAAAAACAAACATTGTACTTTACAAAAAATATATGATTTAATTCTACGTTAAAGATATTAATATGACAGTAATTATTAATTAAAGAAATGACAAGTGTTTTAATTCAACTTCAATTTCAATTCGGCGGAGTTTCCAGTAGAAAATCTTACATCGATTTCCGTCGAACATAAAAAAGAAAATAAGTCAGCAATTAAATTCTAGAATATTATCATCGAACAATAATAGCGTAACTTGATAGGATACCAGCAAACTATTTTATTAAAGATAATCTGATCTGCTCTTCCTTTCTACTAACTCTTTCAGCAAGTAATATGCTTCATTAATAACAGAGATTTACAACTATTTATAAATAAATTTTGTATACTTAACGTTTTTATTTCTTCTTCCAGACAAACTTTAAAATTTCTAGAATATACGTACAAGACAATGGTAAAATCCCAATATTACGAAACAAAGTCTTGCAACTGGCATTACAATCCGCACCCAATATGATTCGTACGGCCCTCTTCGGAAGTTTAAAAATTTTCAACGCGTGAAGTGAACGACCCCAATTTGCTATGCCGTAAGACATGACAATGAAAATATGCATGATATACCATTTTAGATGTAAATATATCACTTTCACGAGCTAACACTCTTAATGTGAAGCAAATTTTGCTAAGTTTTTCCGATAGTTTATTTATATGGTGATTCCATTTCAATTTATTGTCAATCAACAGACCAAGAAAAGGTGCGTGCTCCGAAATCTTCTCCGAATTAGAAATTAAACTGTTTGTGTTCGAAGTGAGAGTAACGATTTTAGTTTTCTCTAGATTAACAAAAAATTTGTTTTCAGTGAACGACAGATTTAAACTTCTCATAGCAACCTCTACTTTCTCACGCAACGTTTCTGAATCGCTGTCCGAGATTACTAAATTTGTGTCGTCAGCGTAAAGGAGTGATTTTAAGGGATCTAAATAATTCCGCAGATAGTTAATGTAAATTATGAAAAGAAAGGGTCCCAAAATTGAGCCCTAACGGACACCGCAGGTAATTGTTTCCCATTTTGACAGATGCTAATTTCCATCCCAGTTTACAATCGCAACTTTTTGGCGCCTATTTTGTAAGTAAGATCAGATAAAGAAAGGGGAACTCCTCTGATTCCATAAAAATTTAATTTTGGGAGTAACATCTATTAAATCAAATGCTTTGGAAAGGTCAGAAAAAATTCCAGCATCTTTAAGTCTTTCGTGGAGTGCGTCATGAATACTTTGAACGAAGTGGATTTACCTCTAATGAAACCATGCTGTAATGTAGAAATAATTTTAAATTTTGTGAGAAAAGTTGCAATTCTCGTGTGTACTGCTTTCTCCGGAATTTTGTAGAATATTAGCATGTGTGAAATAGGGCGATAATTGGAGACGTCTATTGTAGAACCCTTTTATACAATGGAGTAACTTTCGCGTCTTTTAGAGCATCCAAAAATATACCAGACGAAAAGCACAAGTTAAATATGAAATGCATTGGAATTGAGATTTCGTTACAGGAGTGTTTAACAAGTTTATTGCTGACTCCATATGTCACATGCATTTGAAGATTTAAGTTTTTTATTATGTTAATAATCTCATTTTTGTTGATCGGGAGTAGAAAGAAGGACTTATTAACCGGTGTTCCGGATTCACGAAGCAGTTCACCAAAAGTTGGAGGTATTACGTATCTATATAGCTGATTTCTCTAACACATCACGAGAAACGTTAATAAAATACGTGTTAAATTCACAGGCTGCTTCTTTGTTTGCTATTGGGTATTCGTTCTGTATACGTTGTATTTTAGATTTACACGAGGTCTCGTTGATAACGTTCCAAGTCACTTTTATTTTACTACTAGCTGGGTGCCCGGCGTTGCCCGAGACCTCATTTATCTAAACCCCCGATATTACTCCAATTTCGGTTACTATTGCGTTATTTTTATGTAACAGTCCTCGAACCCTATCCGTAAATGTACTCACCTCCCATGCCGAAAGGGGTTGAAGTCATTGACCAAATTTATCGGTCGTTTTTACATGTTAGAAGATGATCACCCCCACAAATCTGCAATAATCAAAAAGTATTTATTTCACGCACAAATCGGCCGATTATATTGTCTGAAAATTTCTACCCTCGCCCTCCACCTCCCAAACCCGTCACGTTACCCAGGTTCTCACAATTAGACTCAGCGAAATTCATAGTCTCTGAATTGATTCGAATCTCGGTTGTTTTTGCGTTTTTTTAATTTAACGTACCTCCACCACACCCCTAAGCTTTCTCCCATCACAGGGGTTGAAATTATCCACAAACAGCATTGGTATAAATACTAACAAAGTAATTAATCCTAGGAAATAATTATCGCAAATATCGACCGTTTAACATGTTTGAAAATTCCACCCCCGACAATTCCCGCTTCGGGGATTTAAACGGCAAGTTTAATGTCGTAATTAAATTCAATGACAACTATAGCCCCGGATTCGACTCTAATCTCAATGGTTTCTGCTTTCTTTTTATGTAATGCCACTTCACGCCCACCCCTAAGGGCGCACCCATCCAAAGCCCGAAAGGGGTTGAAATTATACACAGAGAACATGTAGAGAAATTTTATGAATCTCATTGATGCCGAAATATATTTATTCGATCAAAAATCGGCCGGTTAACATGTTTGAAAATATATTCCAACACCCAACTGCGCCAAGCCCCTCACACCCCCGCACACCACCGCCAATCCCCGTGCATTTCCCATGTTGTCATAAATACATTCACTTTTATCTGGAATCTGAGAACGATTCACGTAATTTCTAGTAAAGTCCCTTCACTCCCAGCCCTAATTGTGCATCTTTCACATGTGTCAAGGGGTTGAAATTAAAAGCAAAATCTGTAGAAATATTATCAATGACATTGTCCCCGACAAATATTTATTCGCTACCAAAATCGACCGTTTAACGTGTTTAAAATAATCCCAACCCAGCTGTACCCGCGCGTTGCCCAGATTGTCATAAATACATTCAGCGACATCCATTGCCTTCGATTTAACTCGAATCTCTATTGTTTTCGCGTTATTTGTTTGTAAATCCAATCCACCCCACCCCTATCATGCCTACAAACAACATCGGTAGAAATTCTATCAACGCCAATGGCCCTGGCATTTATTTATTCCAAGCTAATATCTATTATTTAACATTTTTGAAAAATTCCACCCTGTCCATTCCCGCCCCCGGGGATTAAATGGGTAATTGAATATCATCTCAGATAACATCGGTTGAAACACTGTCTCTTCGATACCTAAAAATATTTATCTGTCAAAATATCGGATGTTTTAGCATGTTTGAATATTTCCAAACCCTCCCCTACGTGTGCTTCTCTCTCATGCCGATAGGGATTGAAATTTTACAAACAACATCGGTAGATATATTATCATAGTCATTGACATGGACATTAATTATTTAATGCAAATATCGATCGTTTAACATGTTAGAAAAATTCCTCCCCTGTCCACCCCATCCTCTCCCGCTCCTTGGGGTTAGATGGCCAATTGAATGCTCTAATTGAACTCGGAGAGATTCATAACCTTGGATTTGACTCCAATCTCGGTTGTATTTGCGTTATTTTATTGTAGAGCTCCTCCACCCCACCCCTAAAAGTGCTCTACTGATAATCCTGAAAGGGGTTGAAGTTATTCTTAGAGAAAATGTACAGAAATTATATGTATCTCATTGATCCATAAAAATTTGTAATCGTTGCAAAAATCGGTAGATTATCATGTATGACAATTTCCACTCAGACCACACCCGTCCCTGGAAGATTAATTGCTAGTTTAATGTCATAATTAAACTCGGTGTTATCCATAACTTTGGTTTTGACTCCAGTCTCGGTTCTATTCGAGTTATTTTCTTGTAACATTCCTCCACCCCATCCCTAGGGTCCTTATTTCCCATCCCGTAAAATGTTGAAATTTTACTGACATACATTGGTACAAACACTATTAATTACACATCCCGGAAACTATTTATCCAACTCAAATATCAGCCGTGTTAGCTAGTTTTAAGATTTCCACACCCAACTTAAACGGCAACTTGAATATCATTATTAAACTCGCTGAGAACCATAACCCTGGATTTGAGTTCAATCTCGATTGTGTTTGCGTTATTTCTATATAAATCTACTCCACACCCACCTTTAAGGGTGCTCCACTCCAAATTTCGAAACAGGATATATTAAATATATGGAACACTTAGAGAAACATAACAAATCTCAATGAACCAGAATATATTTATTCGACGCAAATCGACTGCTTAACATATTTGAAAATTTCAACCCCCGTTCACCCCCGCTTAAGGAAGTTAAATGTCATAATTAAACACAGCGACAAATATAACTCCTGATTCGGCTCGAAACTCGAATGTGTTTGAGTAATTTAATGTAATGCCAAACCACCCCCCAACCCTTAAGGGTGCACTACTTCCATGCCAATAATAAGTTGAAATTATACACAGATAACATGTAGTGAAATTTACTGAATGCCATTGATCCCGAATTATGTTGATTGGACGCAAAAATTGGCCGGTTTGCATGTTTGAAAATTTATTCTCCCCGCATACTCCCTCTCATTACCGCCAATTCCCACACATCTCAGTTTGTTATAAATAGTCTCAGCGACATCCATAACCCCGATTTGATTCGACTCACGGTTGATTTGACGTTAATTATATGAAACGCCCCTCCACCCCCACACATAAGGGTGCTCCCCTTGCATGCCGAAAGGGGTTGAAATTATACACAAACAACATCAGTAGAAATACAATCAATATAATTAACCCTGAAAAATATTTATTCAACGCAAATACCTGCTGTGTTTCCATGTTCAAAAATTTCTACCCCGCTACCCCTGCATCTGAGGGGTAAATGCCAAGTTGAATGTCATAAATAAACTCAGTGACATCCATAACCTTCGATTTGACTCCAATCTCGGTTGTATTCGCGTTATTTTCCTGTAAAGCATCTCCACCGCACACCCTAAGGGTGCACTTTTTCCAGGGTGTATTATATTCAGATCACATCGGTAGAAACACAATCAATATCTTTGACCCCTAAAAATATTCATCCAACTCTAATATTGACTGTATTAGCATGTTTAATTATTTCCACTCCGGGCAAAAATTTTATATAAGATTACTAAAATAATCAATATTAAAGGTCAGTGCTAAAAGCTCACTATTGTATCATAAATTTTATTATATTATTTGTATCATTGTTTTTACATTTATATCCTAATTATTTTATCTAACATTTCACATATCAATCTTGAATTTCTCTCCAAAATTTTATTGTTTATTGAAATTACAGGAATAATAATATTTTTATATTCACATAAATCTATTATAATTTTTAAGATGATTATGTAAAAACTATTTGTTAAATTTTTAGATATTAATAGTTGTAGAATTATAAATTTATTATTTTTATTTATGCACCTGAGGTGTTACAAGAAAAGGAACGAAACTTTATAATTTAGTGAAATTGTTTCTGCAATTCTGGCCAGTTTATTTATTTACATTTCATTACGTTGTCCATAATTAATATCTAATATCTTAACAATCTCATACTCACTAAGTTTCATACGATTTCTTTAATAAACACAAATTCATAAAGCGTTAACATAAAAGCTTTTCTTTCCAATGTATACGCTACAAGTTAATAGTTTTTAATTTTGTGTAATGATGATTGATAACCCTGTAACTGTTTATTACTATATTAAGAAGGTTTATACTACTAGATTTCCCGGCAAACATTTGTATGTGGCTCGTGACTTGTCACTGAAAGTTTGCTATTTTACGAATATATGTTCTACAGTTACTTAAATATCCTGGTAATCTAATGCATATAAAAGTAAAATATGCGTTACTTAAATGTAGCGGAATTTGATGGTAGTTCGAAAATTTATTTCTTTAGTTACATGGAAAAAAACTTACTCAGTGAAATAAAAAAACTTAATCAGTGAAATAAAAAAATTTTACGCAGTGAAATTTATTTTTAAAATCAATCGCTTTGTAAAATGAAAACCAGGTCACTTATCCAATTCACCAAATTAAATTCACCACATGTAGCTGAATAATGCATAATCGACACAGTTTATAACATGAAACAGTTTAAAAGATAAGAAAGTTCATGGCGGTGTTTTTCCAACGGATACTGATTTGTCTTCACTAAGTGAATATGTTGATAGCACATACAGGAAAAATTTATATCATGACAAATATCCTTGGTAGCCTATAAAAATTAGATATATGAAGTGGTTTTAAAATCAAACACTTGTTACATACAAAAATATATAACAAAGCATATTTACGAAAAGATATGTATATTTAGCTTGCCATTCTTTAAATATTTTCTTAAAATGTTTCAAACAACAAGGGCAGCGTTGTTGGCACTACATAAATCTTCTTTTACAACTGCAACTGCTAAGTAGTCAGCAACTCATAAGTCAATCATAGTTTCACGTATGCGATAGTGAGTGGTAGTAAAACAAATATATGTATTTATGGTGGCTATATATAAAGTACTAACTGTATTAAGTAAATCTCGTTGCTGGTATTTTATCATTTTATCAATTTAGTCTCAATGGGATGGGTCTTGTACAAAATCCCCAAATGATCCCGTTTGACGCTTACCCGAAAGGTGCGATTTTAAGAAATAAAGCATTAATAGAACATCCAATATAGCATACATAATAATTATTGCAAATTAAGTTAATTAATGCCTGGAACAATTTCAATCAAACTCTGTACAATTGTCACGATTCTGAAACAAAAACAGCTATAGGGTTAGGGTGAAAGGAGGTGACAAAATAATGAGGTAACGACCGAGATTGGTATCTAATTCTGGGTTATGTTAGTCGCTCAGTTTAGTTATGGCATTGCAGGAGCGTTAAGTTACAGTGTATACCCTAGGGGTGGGGGAGGGGGTGGAGAAAGGCGAGAAAAATAATAATAAACCACTAGAGCTGGAGTTTATGCTGTTAGAGGTTGAAATTTGACTCAAAAACATCGAGAGTGACACTATGAATTAGCGACCCCTTAAACGATTTATTCGGCACCAATAGAGAGAGGCCTTTACCACAAATTTTTTAGATGCCACCCCTTTTCACATCTACTCATGTAGAGTTGTGTAAAATCCTCGGTATTTATATAAATAATTATTCAACTCAATTAGTGTTTTATTTCTCTTTAAGGAATTATTTAATAATATGAAGTTTACTCACGTCCTATAAGAAAATTACTTTCATCTGCAGTAGATCATGGTATTCCGATGTTTATAAAACGATGTTACCACAGATTGTACTCTTAGCGGTGTTAAGGGAGTTTTTTTGTGTTATATCCTAATTACTCAATATCAAATCTCTTAATAATATGAATTAATTTAAAAAGTATATTATATTCTTAGTTATGCAGGACAGGAAAATTTCTGTGTTCCTTTTTTTAGTTGTTTATTTCTAAGCTTCTAAATGTCATAAATTGTAGTTTCTAATAATTATGTGTAATGTAATTAAATTAGGGATTTAAAAACAGTGGCATAGAAGAAAAATTTAAAACAGTCAAAATCCATAATGATATGAAATACTCCTACTCATTAAAACCAACAGTAAACCCAATCGCAGGGTGCAAATAGCCATGACATGAATCAGCATTCTAAGTTAACACATATTCACATCTTGTAATAGAGCCCCCCTATCCCAATAAATATGTGAATTATGTAAAACACAACTGTCAACAAACACATTATCCACAAGTGCTAAATATACGAACAAAAGAGAAAATATTTATATAATATAAAAACGTATTATTTTATAAAGGTATGTAATGTAAATTGTCAATAAAGACTAGACGTTAATGCGACCCAAAATAAAGCATATTCTGATACTTATAATTGTAAATAATGGAAATGTTTTGGAGCTTAAATCCACAATCTTGAGCTAATTAACTTCCTTTAAAAATGGATTGTATAGACAATTTAATAAATTGGTTATTTATAACATGTTTATCCAATATACTAAAATATAAATTGGACTGTAACAAAAAGAATTAAAGCAGGAATTTACTGTCGTAGTCGGGAAATTTTTTTTAATAAGTTTTCAATAATAATGAATTCGTCACATTCATAAGTATGAGAGTGGTTTGTTTTGTCTGACAATAGCAAAAATTCTATTAATTTCCCTTGAGTAACGTATAAATAATTATACACATACTTATTTGTAGAGTAATATCGAATTAACTTTGATGTTAAAGGGGAACTAAATTCTCTTTGCCGATGTAAACAGCCCTTTTGTTCAGGTAGTGTACACATAGGGTATTTGATCTCTGAAATACAATAATTTATTACATTCGTTCAGTCGTGTAACGTCCTTTTGTAAATATCAAAATAGCATTATCTCTTGCAGATGAGTAATTGTCTTTGGGTGGCTGCCTTAATTCTCTGTTCCTGGGTCTCACTTCCTGGGTATTCTTAACATTCCTCAGTAAGGAAAGAACTTGCAACGCTCGAAATACGAAGTTAAATCATACCGACATTCTCGTAGGAATAAGTCTTCTTTATTTCTACACTATTAATTTGAGTTACGTGAGAGACTGAAGTGTCTCGATTACCAGTAGGAAAAGTGTACAATAAATCGAACCATTATTATAGAAGTGATTAATGTTAAAGTTTATGGTGCGTTTCTGTTTACGGATACACTTAATAATTTTCATATAAAATGGAATGTTATGGTTAGCCTACAATTTGTGGATTTGAAACCTAGTTTAGAAACACATACGTAGATTAATTGGGATCCATGTAACTGGGAACCAAGGTCAACTGTCCCTCATGGTATCGATTCCGAGAGACACTGCAAATTAATTCGTTAGCCGCAGGCCATATGTCCAAATTATACATAGATTTCGTCACACAATTTTTAATTGGAAAACATATCAACGATCTTGGTTCGGTCATATTAATAATTTTTACAATGTATTAATTGTGGCACATTCTAACTTACCTTGAGAGTAATGACATCGGTTGACAGTTATTTATTACTTTCACCAAATTATATCTATTTTTCGGTAATTTCGGTTTAACATTAAATTTAATTAACAAAGTTAGAACAAAAGTGTTTTTGTGCTGGAACCGAAATCAACATTGGAATTCAAAACACTCTAATTCATTTAATAATAGCTCTATATCACAACTAAATAATATCTTGGAGTATAACAAGCTTATTTATTAATTGGTTTAGTGTGTGTAAAAATTAAAAAATTGGAAATTAAATTGTACTTGAGTAATTTAAAAAATTTTAAATTTATAAACAATCGAAGTACTCGAAGAGTATAATTTGAAATATTGGCGAAAAAAGGACAATGAATTATAGGAAAAGGTTTCTGAATGTATTTTTAAAACACCTGGTACAACTTCTGCGACTATGTTATACTTTTCAAAATAATATAAAATTTCGTAAATTCTTAAACACTAACTTATTTTAGAATAAGTAAATTTTTTGTAACTGCACTTTCCTGTACAGTATTCATAATTTACAAGCTATTATCAATATGAAAATGGCGCAGTATGTTCTGAAATACGAAATAAATGTAAGTTTTTACTGCAAAACAGGTTCATAATTACCATTACCATTTACTTTCCAGATAATTGTTAAAACATTTAAAGAAGGCAATTAAAACTACATTATTGGTACTGTCATATTTTATGATTGTAGAACATGCACACATTATATACAGATAATGTTTCGTTAAACAAAGAGATTGGAGTCGATAACAATAATAAAAGTTCTTTGTGCTGTTAAAATTATTAGGATGTGAGACGTATTCGTAATTCTTTTACTATCGAACAAGTTAATTGCTGGAATATGACATTTTTGTTCCGCGTTTTAAATTGAAGGCACCCCAGGGATTCAGAGGGCGGTATTGAATTCCAACGGTTTCCAATATCGTCATCTCATAGCGCGTTATTCAGCGAGGAACGACCAATGTACAATGTAAAAGAATCAGGAAGAACAGAAACTCACTTTGTCGCAGAATACTTTTGCCAACGCTAATATTAATAAATATCAGTAAATGAAAAGTTTTCGTTAAAATCTATACCGTAGCAAAACCGATGCATTAATAATTGATTGTTTAATGCCATCCGCCCGAATGACCTGTTGCTTCAATTGAAATCGATATGTTTGGTGTTCAATTACTCTATTATAAATGGGCTTCAAGGGTGTGGAATGTCATGATTTATAACCTATAAATTAAATGACATGTTTCTTCATGTGCCCTCATTATATATTTACTGATGAGGTATAACTATTGGCATCCAATTATTAAAATATAACGTGACATGGAAACACATGTGTACTTGGCACGATACTCAGGCGATACTCAAAGGCCAATCAGATCGCAGCAGGGAGTCTTGGATTCCGAGCCTATAAATACGGCGCAAACGACACGCAGCTACATAGTCTGAAGGCAACGGAATGACCGCATAAACGTCAACATCGAGAAAACTGAACCTGGTGTTCAAGCACGAAAACTGATTAATAACTTACACCGGGGAAGCTTACATTCATGATGGTATAACTCTCATTATAATAGCATACTGTAAAGAATACTATTAAAAATATTAAGATTTTATTTAAGAACTCCACAAAAGAAGAATGCGTCCGTGTGGCCTGAGATTTAGATGTGGAAGCACCGATTAAAAGTTGAGACTGTGTTCGGAGGTGAGCTCTTCGTTAAGGTAAGATATAGTGTAGTTGAAAAACAGGCTAAAGGTTTAAACCAGTTGGCATCGTGAAGTTTCGGCCCAAATTTTGTTTCAATATATCATAAACGACTGAATTTTATTAAGTAAGAGGTTTTTATAACAATTCTCGTTGACTGAACGTACTTCCATTTTTTATATTTCCATGGTGGTATGTTTTTATAGAATTGTAAGCTGGGATCAGATTAAAGTGAATTGAATTCAAAGAGATAGCGAAAGTCGAAATTACTAATTCCCATGTGTCAAGTGTACTGCGGATTTATTTACACGGAACGTCACTTGCTCCATTTGTGCAGGAGTCTGATCAAGAACTGAATTGTTCCCGTCAGGGGACGCGGTAGAACTGACCTGGTAAGTAGATAACAGGTTCGTATTATTTGCATGGAACATTTCTGAGGGGTGTCAAAATTAGCACCTTAATTGCAATAATTTTCATTTGACAGGGCATAAATTTATGGATTAAATTATTTAATGGCTTCACAATTAATTATCAAATACATATTAAGTCTGGTAAGTGTAACAATTAAATACTCTTTAAAGGTACCAAGTGGTCGCTGGAAATGGTAAGATGAAATAATATTGAAGTAAATCGTTTATCAAAATTTACCTATCGGAATCATTTAGATAATACAATAAATTAATATTAGCGCAAACATCGGAAATTAAAATTAATATTTAGTCATTATTACCTCTGCAATTATATCATCAATGATATATACAATCAACGTTCCCATTAATTGTCAATAAAATATTTATTCTCAATTCAATTCAATTCAAAATATACAGCCCTTCTGGGCTTTGTAATAAAACATTTACGCGGATGTAACATTTAAAATTTGATTGGCAGACAAAAACAACGTAACCGTTTATAGATTTCGGATTAGGGATGTACTTACAGCATCTGTTTCTTTAGTGGATTTCAAATTTTATGAGACTAGATTTAATATTTAGTTATTTTTGGTTCCTAAAGCCGAACACGGAGAAAAGTCCGTTCCTTTCACTATTTTCGTTTTTATACCACTTCCACCTTCACTCTTATTTTTTTGTCTCAATTTATATGTATTTGTTCTCTTATACCAGCCTGTGGAACTTGTGACCATCGCTAACCACATACAATCGTTTACTTCTGACCTGTTGTCTCCCATTCTGGTCAATATGAGGTGTACAAAACGCAAGCTCATATTAATTCATATTCATATGGCGACAAACAGTTTACGCCAGCGAAAGCGGTCAGGTACGAAGGAACCCGAGTACTAAAGGCCTCACTAAAGGGCAATAAAATTCTGGGAAGGACAGACCAGGGCAACTCGGCACAAATAATAGATGTTGCTCGGGACGGAGGGATGTTACATCAAGGCAGCCTGCCTGTGGGTAGGAATATTTTACTAGACTAGAAATGAAAACGAAATCTTGTTGAGAGCTTATTTCTTGATCACAAAGGTCACGCTTAAATACAGAGACTACATGAGCATAACAAGACTGGAATTGGTCTTGAAAAACCTACGATGATCAGACACATGTCTTAAATGGAAAAATTAGGGTCGCTGAAGGGTATTTAACCCCACTGAGAGTCGCTCTGCAGGATTATGATCATTATGATTCTATATACGAAGTAACAAAGCGAGATAAAAAATTTGGGTAAAAATATATTTATTTTTCAACGCAGTCTCTCTTTAGCTCGATACATTTTACACAGCGATGTTAAATATCTTCGAAACTGTTTGAAGTAAGAACGATTGTGGTCCTCAAATTAGCCATCAACCGCAGACTCCACTTCTTCATTACTAGCAAATCTTTTATCAGCAATTGAATTTTTAAAGTTTGGAAGGAGAAAATAATCTGAGGGAGCTAAATCTGGCAATTATTGTGCGCGATGAAGCAATTCCAACTTTAACTCCGGGATTTTGGCTTCATCGGCAATGGATGTGTGCCTTATTGTGCAGAAACAACACGTTCTTTTTCGCCAAATGCGGCAGTTTTTTCTTTATTTCATCACTCAAACGCTGCAATAAGTTCGAATAATACTCGCCGTAGATTGATTTTCCTTTTTGAGATATTTAGTAACCTTGCTACCAGATGGAACTGTCTTCGTCTTCTTCGGAGACGATTTTCCCCTTTCAGACCTTTGTTTTGTCTGTTCCTTCGTCTTAGGTGTGAAGTGATGGACCCATGATTCATCCACAGTTATGAATAGATAAAAACTCAACTTTATTACTATTAAACAACAACAAACACTCGATTGAAACATACAACGCTGTTTTAGTTCCATTGTAAACAATCGCGGCACCCATCTTGTGCAAAACTTTCTCTCATGCCCAAATTTTCAGGCAACATATGATGTGAAGCATGCGCACTTTCAATCTACGGGTATACAATACCATTTTCGTCACAATTTCTGGCGTGGTCACTTCTTTTGGTCACTCCTATGACGTTCATCTAAAAGCTCGTACTGCCTCGTTTAAAATATGACACTCAATATTTTATTGTTGGAAAGGAAGAAGCAGATTCCTCCAGACTAGTATCTAGCTCTGTTTCATATTAGTTGGGCTGAGACCTTGCAAATTAAAGTCTTGTATAACGTTACGATGACCATTTTCCCCTCCCCCCATGTTTACAAATTCATTGATACGTCAGTTCAGATACTTCTGGGACTACCGTCGTATCATGTGGAGTATTATTGGAAGTCGTGCTAACCGTGCTGTTCGGAAAAATAAATATTTTGGTGTAGAAGCTAACTTATGTGATTTTTTTAGATCATCAGGCTACATGAGGGTAATCCACGTTAGGCAACTCCCCTTTAATAGCGGTGAAGTCCTATCTCAACATTCACCGGCTACCCTCTGATCGTTTAGCATGATCACGAAACAAAATAACCCAAATTTTGTGTCAGACAAAGCTCGGTACACAAGCCCGAAATAAAGTAAAATATTTTCTTAGAGGTGAATACTATATATATATATATATATATATATATATATATATATATTGCAATAAACACGAAATTATTATTTAATTAAACACTTTATTGGAAAAGATTAATTAATGAGATGAATTCCATATTAATGGAATTATTAGTTAAAACTTTACAAGACAATTTATTTTTATTCAGTTGAAATTACAATATTTCTAAATGAGATTATTTACATTTAAAATTTTCTATTTTATAGATTTTACAACTCTTTTCTCAGGGTCATTTATCTGGGCTTTCTAAGTAAAGAAACAACCTTTATATTTACGTTACACAATCAAACTCCTTTACAACCTATGAAGTTAAACAATCAAATAAAACGTGAAATTGAAATCTGACGACTTTACCTTTAATTATCGCTTATAAAACTTGATCAAATTTATTCGTACTTACAAAAACATCTTCTGGTACCAGGCTTAACTCTCTTGGGCTCGGGCTTACCTCACGATTCACACTAAAAGGCCATAAAATTACTGAATTTACATGTATTAAGGAACACTGTCGTAACTCTGGATCTCCTCTGGAAACTGAAAACTGCAAACTCCTTTTGGATTATTGGTTGGACAAATTGTTCCGAATTATTTCTTTCTGGAATTGGTGGCGGTCACAGTACTTCTAGATTTTATTTCGGCGTGATTTATTGGTTACTGCTTGTAACTTTATCGTTGAAATTTTACTGTCCAAAACTTCTTACTCAAATTTAACTTTTAATCTTTCTTGATGAATTTGTGCCTGCCACCCTGCTCGCTGTCTGGTTTCCGACTTCCAACACCCGACTTTTTTTTTCAGAAAACGCTCGCGGCCAAACAAAGCTCCCCTATACATTGTCGCCTTTGAAATTGGTTCCCCTAACCCCCTAACAATTCACCATACATATCCAATAATCAAAATAATTAATGGGCTCTAATTAGTATTACAATATATATAGTCACAGAATATTCCAGGAAAATTCTATACAGTTAACTATACAAAGAAAATAAATAAAAAGCCTGTTATCGATCAGGACTTCAACCCGGATACGCAACTACTAAGCAGGCGAAAACGATATAATAGATTATAGCCGACTTCCTGTGGTGTAGGGGTCAGCGTGGTTGCCTCACATCACAGGTTGAATCCCGGCGAGGGCATGGATGTATCTGTGCGTGAGATAAATTAGTTTCAAAATATTTCCAACACAAGGAAAAATGAGTTCAAATACTAAGTCACTAATACCAGAGCTGTTGCGACTGTAAATAAATAAATAAAAAATAGTCAATGAGAGAAATGTCAGACCTCATTTGGATGCGAATATTTTCCGTTTCTTTTTCCATCCCCATTTCATGCTGTATTCATAACTTCTACAATACTGGTCCTAACCCCCTGATTACATGTCTGTGCTCTTCGGGAGCATAGATATTTATAAGTAGATGCTAACTTTTGTGATTTTTTAGGTAATCAGGCTACTTAAGGGTAAACCACATGAAGGCAACTTCCCTTTAATAGCATAGGAAGCGATTTGAAAGGGTGGAACGTGGAAGAGTAAAGGAAGGTAGACAAGGGCTAACTAGGGCCCCCGGGCTATATTTTAAGGATCCTGCCCGGCTTTCGCCTAACCCTTGAAAACTTGCAACAGGTAGGTCGGGCATTGGGTACTAGTCCCACGCCCTTCCGATGGCGGGAGAGGGGTTTTCTGTGGGGATGCAACATTATTTCTCCAAGTCTCGACCTATTTAGGAGGCAGCTGGCTGACTGTTCCAATAGGAGCATGACATATATATTTTTTAGGGTAACAGGCGACATGAGGGTAATCCACGTGGTGGCAACTCCCCTTTAATAGCATAGGAAGGGATTTGAAATGGGAGATACGGAAGGGCAGAGGAAGGTAGCCAAGGGTTAACTAGGGCCCCGCGGCTATAGTTTAAGGATCCTACCTGGCATTCGCCTAAAAGTAATGCAGGACAAACCCTATAAAAACCTGCATCAGGTAGGTCGGGCATTGGGTACTTGTCCCACGCCCTTGCGATAGCGGGAGAGGAGTTTCCTGTGGGGACGCAGCATTCCCATCTCCGTGCATCGACCAGTTTAGGAGGCAGCTGGGCGACTATTCCAATGGGAAAGCGGACAACTCTTACCGTATGCCCAAGGTCTGTGACCCCGGAACATACCTCTTTCAGAACAGGCCGAGGTGCCTCGGCTTGTGGGAACCTTAGTTCAAAAACGGAGAGGAAAAGGCATCCCCAAAGGTAGCCCCTTCGTATTTCTCCTACAAGGTTCTGTCTGCGAGAGAACATCCCTCTCTGGTCATCCTGGACCTGCGAAAGGTTTTTTTTTTTAGGGCAACAGGCTACATGAGGGTAATCCACTTTGGGCAACTCCCCTTTAATAGCATAGGAA
Source organism: Zhengitettix transpicula (assembly GCA_037074705.1). Classification (NCBI taxonomy): domain Eukaryota; kingdom Metazoa; phylum Arthropoda; class Insecta; order Orthoptera; family Tetrigidae; genus Zhengitettix; species Zhengitettix transpicula. The sequence goes on along the minus strand of CM073590.1, from coordinate 34,996,056 downwards.
GGGATTAGAAAGGGGGGATGCGGAAGGGTAGAGGAAGGTTGCCAAGGGTTACTAGGGCCCCCGGGCTATGGTTTAAGGATCCTACCCGGCATTCGCCTAAAGAAATGCAGGGAAAACCCTAGAAAAACCTGCATCGGGTAGGTCGGGCATTTGGTACTTGTCCCACGCCCATCCGATGACGGGAGAGGAGTTTGCTGTGGGGACGCAGCTTACCCCTCGCCATGCCTTGGCCTGTTTGGGAGGCAGCTGGCCGACTATTCCAATAGGAATAGCGGACAACTCTTGCCGTATGCCCAAGGTCTGCGACCCCGTAACATACACCTCTCAAAACAGACCGAGGTGCCTCGGCATGTGGGAACCTTAGTTCTAAAAAAGCCAGAGAGATGTTCACCCTGCGAAAGGTTTTTTTTTTTTTTTTGGGCAATAGGCTACATGAGGGTAATCCACTTTGGGCAACTCCCCTTTAATAGCATAGGAAGGGATTTGAAAGGGGGGATGCGGAAGGGTGGAGGAAGGTAGCCAAGGAAATTATCTAATATAATTAAGCACTTCAAGACTGAAAGTGTCTGCAGGCCAGATATAAATTGAGTCCGACCCTACGACCTAACAACTTATTTCTATGTAAACAACTGTCTGTAGTAACTTTTCCCTGTTTTTATAAAATCGAAGAAAGGCAAATAAGAGACTGCGAGGATACAAGTGACGTGAATCGATAAAGAAACATTAAATAAACACATCCCATTCCCCGCTGATTTTCAGGATTGAGCGCATTACTACTTAAATTAAGTCGTTTCAAAATGATTAAAAATGGTGGAATACAGAGGAAATTATACATTATAAGTGCATAAAGTAAAATTGTTTATGTATCATGTATAACTTATCTTCATTATTATATTAATATCATTTGCTAATGCTTTTAATTGTATTTACTATTTCATCATTACTTTTTATAATTTTTGTAAATATAGCCGAATCAGTTCCTCTACACACTTTAATAGTTTATTCTATTATTACGTAGATCAACACAAATCAGAATGAAATGACGGTCACTTTCAACAAATGTAACATATTTTTCTCTATTAGTCGATATCAACCGTTTTGACATTCGTCGGTGCGCATTTACCTCTGCGTGTAAATTTCTAATGACTACACATGAAACTTTTAAACCCAAGTGCTGGCATTGTAACGTTGCCAGACGATCTGCTCCAACAATAATCTTAGCTTTATGGTTATTGGCAAGCTAGAGAGTTATTCTCTTCTCTTCCCCCATCACCGTGTAGTATTTCTGCTATGCAACAAAAACCTTCAAATAATTTCTGCTCCATGAAAACAAACCAGAAATAGTTTCTATATTTAAAGTCATTTCTAACTGTGGCTTGGTTTGTAACTCTGTAAAACGTATTTCGCGATAGTTTACAGATATAGAAATTGAAATAATTTATAAGAAGTCGCTTTTTTTACTTGAATAACATTCGGCTGACATTAATTAATAATTAATTAATAAGACTCTATATTAGCTATAAGAATGCTTACCAATTTTTGTGAAATAAAATAAATCAAATTAATCAGCGTTGTTTCTCACAATGTTTTTATTAAAAATATGTATTATTGTATTCCGTTGCTCTGTTTATTCCTTGCCTATTTTACAGAGACAAATTTAAACTTCAGTAAGAACTTAAGATGGGTGAATTCCAAAGACGCAATTCCTCTTAGGGCTAGGGCACACTTGCAATTTTCAGTTGCGCAACTGTTTAGTCGCAGTTGCATAGTTTTAGGCACACAACAGGCAACTAAACAGTTTGGTTGCTACGTATGGGCACACATGGGGATGCAATTACAGTTGCTAGATTATTTGAGAGGAGAAAGAGAAGGTATTTGGTCAAGGGATTACTTTGTAAATTACTTCACATCACCGGAAGGATCAGTTCCCTGGCAATATGATAAAATCTAATTACGAAAGTTGAAAATAAATAATTCTTACCTTTTTCTGATTTTTCCTTTGGCTTGAGTTTCTCCCATTCGACAATGTTTTGTTCGAAAATTTCTGTCCAGTACTTCTGTATTGCTATTCTATTACTATGTTCAGGCAAACTTTTGTGGTATATCGCTGGCCTTTCCCGGAATTATTCAATGAATTTTTCTGTCCAAGAAACGTCATCAATTTCTGTGAAATTCATTGTATTTAAATATTTTAGTGCTCAATTTTATTTTATATTTTTTCATGAATTTTTATTGTTTATTTGTGTTTTGAATAAATTATTATAAAAACTGGTTCAAAAATTAATAAATTGACTCACCTATCATTTTGTTGAAATTGATTTGTTAAGATTTCTTGAGATATCAAATGTCAACTACAAATATGCAACAGTTGGATTGCAAGTGAGCTCACCACCATTCAATTCAATGGGACAGACAGCGATTGCGCAACTATATGCAACTGAAAAGTTTGAGTTAAAAAACAAACTGTTTAGTTGCTGAAACTAGTAATTCAGTCTCAGTTGCATGTGTGCGCAGGTCCATAACACTCCATACGACACAAATATGCAATCAAACGATTGCGCAACTGAAAATTGCAAGTGTGCCCTAGCTCTTAGGCAACCCTGAACGACATGAGGCATAGTACATGTTCCTAGAGTTGCGTGTATCTAGTTGTGCGACCATGTGCCACAAAATTAACTATGTCCTGAAATTAATACAAAGATCTGTGAAATTATTAATCAAAACTGGAACTTCTTGGCTAAAGAGTAATATAGAATTAGATAATTTTTCGGGTTTATATAAATAAGTCCACGGACAACGCCGGGCACCCAGCTAGTAGACAATGTGATATATAGAGTTTAATGTTACAATTTATTTAAGTTTCATTTTAAGCATAACTTTTATTAAAAAAATCAGTCTCTTTTTTATAGTCAGCAGTTCTAACAACTCTACTACGAGGAGCTGTAAAGTAAACATAGTTATATCAATGATAACTAGCATTACAAGTAGAGCAATCTGACAAATTGGGCTGGAACTTCGAACTTTAGAAAAGAAGACTTTAAAAAACAATGAACAATTTAGTACAATAATTTATATGTACTATTCAAATAAAATTAAAACAATTTTCACTTACAAGCACTTATTTTTTTTAAAAAATAACCCACCTCTAAGTCTTCCTTACTTCTGATAGCAGTTGATAGTGTTGGTTTAAGTACAGTGACGTCCAATAAAAAACGTAGAAACTCAATTTGTTTTCTAAGACATTGCATTTTTTTTCCGTTTACAATGGAACGTTAAACCAAAATCTCGATTTTCTTTTCACATCATTCACAGTAAAATTGTATTTTTCGCTATCTGCTTCAACTTACAATTTTTTATCGTGTTGTCTTTATAATCATTAGTTTTATTATTCCATAACTCCGATAAATTATGATCATCTTCAAAAAGAAACTCCATATCACGCGATAGAACCCACACCTATCCCCGGACAATTAGCAACGGCAACGTTGTCATTCTACATGGGCAAGCATATATAACGTTTCAACCTTCATGTAGGCACCGACTTTGAACACCAAGTTAATACTGCTTTACTTAACGGTAGAGATCAATTAAACCGTCGATTCCAAAACATCTACTCGAAAGTATAGTGGGCCGAAGAATGGGTATTACCTATGTGAACAAGTCAGTCAATCGAAACTTTCAAAAGAGAACAACTCGCCCTCAGCACAAAACGCCTGGTGTATCTCTCCATAATTCAACCCACCTGGTCCTACGCCTCATCCATATGGGGAGCAACAGCCAAAACCCATTCAGCCAAAATCCAAACCAACCAAAACATAATCCTAACTCTCCCTGGTACCTCAGAAATTCCATAATCCACCACAGCATTAAACTTCCCCAAGTCAACTCAATAATCACCAAATCCGTAACCTCCTTAATCAAAAGCACCCTCAACCATCCTAACACTACGATCCAGCAATTCCAAAGCAACCCTCCCCCACCCCCACACGCACGTCGCCTCAAGAGAAAACGCCCTACCGACCTCATCCTTCCCCCAGAACACTCTGGCACCTCCTAACCCACCCCATCCTCATACTCGCAGACCCCACCCACCCATTCCATCCATTCCATCAAATTCAACATCACCAGGGAACCCTCATAACCCAACAATGTATGCAACCTTCCCCAATTAATATTCCAGTAAACACCCATATCATCTTCCACCCCAAACCCCTCAAAACAACAAATCAAGAACTCAAGGCCTGGAAAGTCACAGGACTCTCCACCTACACATGCTAACATATGAATTATTTACACATAATTTTTGTAAATACTTGTAAATTTTATGAACCAAACTGTATAATCGAAAACTAAAAGTTTTTAAGAATAAAAAGAGAGAGAGAGAGAGAACAACTTGTTCACGAGATATTTATTGCGTACAAAAAGAATTGTAAACAGGATATCAAAACATTTCCAACGAGATCGATTACATTTTCGAACATGTGATTATATTGAGAATTGGTAGGACGCAACTGAAGCATATCGTTATGATTCCATCTAAAATAATTGTCAGAGCAGAACAATATTAAGGAACCCTCACCGACAGCTGGAAGCAAACTATAATTACAGTGGCATCAGTACTGGACTCAAGTCAAAGAAAGTAGAATCTACAAGTCAGTGATCAACTTTCTTGCCATATATTTCAATTCTAAAACAACAAGAGACCTATATGCCCTAATTCGAGTCAGAACCAAACACTGCAAACTAACACATGTTAGAATTTAACCTACCTAACACCCCGAATACAATACCGCACACCCTGTATCCAATGAAAAAAGAGGCAGAGAAAAAATACAGGGATCACAAACTCAACTTGATTATCCACGCGGCAGCATTCCAAGAAAGAGTCATCGAATGAACTAGGCCGAACTATAAAGCCACTTGAACTGAACTGTTGTCCACTTGTTACATAAATGCATCCTACGTAACTGTCGTTAATAAACTAGCCGTTAATGCGACATTAAATAAAATAAATTAAAAATATATATATTAAGGAATTTTTGATTTTGTGTGCGACTTTTTGGTATTGTGTTCTTTATTTCTTGTCTATTTTATTTGTCTAATTGGAGAAGACCGTTGATATTAAACGGGAAATTGTTTGGATGGTTGGTTGGCTTAACGATCGACAGGCGGTAAGTAATTTACGGATACCGAATTTAAATGAGCTGAAAGAGATAATTTTATTGGTCGATCTATTGCATCCTGAATGTGTGAGACGGGTCGAGGTCACTGATATCCGCCGCGGACGGGAACCGTCAGTTCAGTCCTGAAGTTTACGATTATTTCACAAATTTTATTTAGATATATTATAAAAATTGTTTTGGCTCTTATAAATTATAATAATTGAAAGTATCTGTATAATATGTAAAATTTCAATGAGTGCCAGCAGGTAAAAAAAAAATTTTTTTCTCGTAAAAGTCAACTCCTGTACCGCTTATTTCAGAAGCCTTCACCTTTTCCATTTCCTTTAGGTTATGAAATTTAGGAATTATAACAATCTGACTTCATTTTTAAATTAAATAATAAAAATAACAGCTTATTAGTGAGAAAAAATTAAATTATTCAATTTAAAATATAACAAATATGAAACACAACGTTTCGTCCATGATTTGGACCTCTTCATGTGTGTACTTGCTACATTATGTTATCTAAACAAATAAATTGAGAAACAAAGTATTACATGCATAATATTTAAAAAATACAATGATGTATAAATATAATTTATAGTATTACTTACAATTTATTATAAAAATAATTTCAGTTGACAAAATTTCTATCGTGCGGTTTGCGGCCTACATGAGTGTTATATTAGCACGGCTGTTATGAGTATTATTGAAATTTATGAAAAACAATGGACATACAAATTTCATATAATACAACAGATAGATCACAATAATAAAAGTTCATAAATTTTATTAAAATTGTTTGTGCCATTTTTAACATTAATGGCTGAAATATTAGATCTAATATGTAACATTTCACTCTTTGATCTGGCATAATATTTGCATTCGACAATATGTAGATTTTTGATTTCAATTGGTTATTTTAAACAGTGACAATAACATCCAAAAATATAAGTTTATTATGTCTTTAATTGAATCATTAATTTTTTCTGACGAATAGGTTGCTATGTTTATAATTTAATTTCTGTAATTTAGTTTTTATAGAATCAATAATAATTTCTGGGTATTCATCCCGAAATAAATCGCCAATTTCCTGATTTTTATTTTTGGATTTTTTATTTGTATAACATTCGCGATTTTAATTATGCAGTGAAGGCCTTACTTTATGTATATGTTAAGTAATTCTTCTACATTTTCATTTTTAAAGTCTATATTCTTTCCACGCTTAACCGTGATAAACGGAAATAAATTACATCCGACAAAACAAAAGAAATCACTGGTTGATAATAAAGAATTGTGGCAAGATCTGTTAAAGTACTTAGGGCGAGAAGTGAAGTTAATATCCGCGAGCGGGGACCGTCCGTGAGTAATGACGTAGCCTGCTGTCGGCTAGGACTAGAACACTGCTGCATCTGTATCTTTGGGTTGTTTAGCTCGAATCTGTAAGCTTCTTCCTAGATGCAACCACGTGCGAGTTTGCAGACTCACTACGCATCTCTTGGGGGTCATGGACTCGAGTCGCTGAGCCACGGACGACCTCAGAAACTCACTGTGGCACCCGGCCACCTGGGCTTTAACCTGCTTCCTCCACCCCGTGTGGTGACTGCATGCAAGACATCCCAACAATTCCGGTACTCCGAGCACCACGTCCGGGTTTCGTTTGCTGTGCTGGGAAAGTGATCGAGGTGGCTTCTGCAGCATCGGGCAAACCGTAAGCTTGATTAACTCAATTTAATACACGTGCACAAGTGTAAGGCAACTTCGTTTTACAATTTCACATACCAGTCACTCGCGACGACTATTTCGTTTGGTTGGCGACAATCTTCCCACTTTTGTATATAAATAAAGAACCCTGTGAGAAAGTTTCTCTGTCGAATAGCTCAAGTGCTTGTTTAACAATCTAAGACCGTTCAAAGTGAAAGACTTTTACATACAGTTTTTATTGTGTGCCTTCATTCAAAAATTGGTGTAATTTTTCAATAAAGAATTTGTTTACATTCATGTTAGATATTGCTTCAATCCTGAGAGTCTTTTCATATTATATTTTCGACGCTCGATGTGGGATTTTAGAATTGTATCAAATATAATCGTTATTAAACCCCACTTTTATTAATATTCTTTCCTAATTTAATATATTCATATAAATCCCTCCTAATCTCTTCCGTGACGGGACGTCATTCGGCACCCATCAGAATAAAAGACAGCCTACAATCCGCCTGGAAATTAGCATAATGTAGTACAACGAGTCACTTATTGATTCAACATGTCAGATTACGAATAGATAAAGTGAATTTGGTTCGTGCATCGAATCACCCTTATAGCTTCACTTTCTATTAGTATTTCAGTTGAGATATAGAAACTGCACTCGCTGTACGTTTATGGCAATGGTGGATTTGATAATTACGACGGTAGCAGTAATTTTGTTGCAAACAGAACTAACTACATGTTCGGTATTGTTCTCATGGGAATCTTTAAGAGAAGAGATGAAGAGCTCTGACATTTTTTCCGATATTTGCTTGAAATTATTCGAAGGTCTGTACAGTGTGTCTGTTTACCTTTTTCAACGAAGTGATAATATGAAATTTTGGAAAGTGTACTATACTACTCTCCATAAAGTACTAAAAGTGGCCGCGGTAGTGAAATCATCCGTCTTCGTCGAGACCAATATTATGAACTCATCGCCAAAGGACGATGTCAGTATATTAATATTGGCAGAAGAAGGGCAACATGAATTCACGAATTCGCCATACAGTTCCGACTTCAATTTGAGTTGCAGTCATCATTCCAAGGCTGTGTTCGTGCACTCGTCTTTTACAACAAATCTGAGTGACGAATTTGGCTTAAAAGCTTCGGCATTCGTCAAATCTGTGTGCCCAGTGCTAGATTTGTCTATCATTACGATTGTTTTCTTCTGCGAAGGAGTTCGTAAAGGATGCATACAGATTGCAACTTATAATCCCGTATTGAATAAAATAGTTAATCGCTTTGAGAATAATGAAGTCAACAACTTTTTAACAGTAAGAAATAAATTTCTAAACTTATACGGAAGGACAGTGAGCGTTGTTGCTGATTTTAGTGACTCTATGATTGCGGATTGTTTGCAGTTTAACCACAATGTTCAGAAATGTAATTTCCGAGAGAGTAGAGATTATAATTTTCTGAAAGAACTGCGAACGCGAATGAACTTCACACCCAAGTTAATGAAATCTTCCGATGGCGTGTCGGAGAGTTTCGTATTAAGAAATGGTACTGTGGTGGGTCCTGTGGCGGATCTGGTGGGTGGTAGAGCTGACATGATCTTGAGCGCCGAGCCGTTGGCTCTGTTCCCTCAGGGCCTGGTGGACTTCGTGTCGCCCACAGTAAACGTGGGCTACCTTTGCATCATTGTACCCAATCCGCACCTTTTACCCATTTGGAAAGCGTTTTATCTCTGCTTTACAAAAGAGTTCCTGGTGTGTGTCGCCGCAACGTTCGCTTTGTGTAGTGTCGTGTGGTCTGCTATCACAGGCCGAAGACCCAAGGAGTTTCTTTTCAGTTTATCGCAAGTAGTACACCTTCTATTGTCTATCCCGTTATACAATTTTTACAAGATTCCTGGAAAAGGTCTTCGAGTCTTTGCCGCGCTGTTGGTCTTCATCGGTGTAGTCCTGGCTGTTATAGTGCAAGCGTCCCTCGTGTCGCTGTACAACACACCCCTAAGAGGGCAACAAATAAATTCTCTGCAGGATCTTGCAGACTCCAGCTTGGAAATAGGTGTCCCGGAGTACTATTGGGGAGTAGTACTCGGAGATGGTGAATCGTGGTTTAAAGGCTTTCACAATAAATTGTTTAAGGTTAAGGACAATACCTTAACAACTTATGTTACTGAAGATGCCAATGTTGCTCTTCTTCTAACCAGTGCAGCACTTGGCATAGATCCAATATTAAGATACAGAATAAGTATAAGATACCAAGTTCTCAATGAATGTCCAAAGTTGTACTTCATATCTTATAAAGTGTCTTATCGGTCCCCGCTCCTTGAGAGTGTGAACGAAATGACAAGTCGTTGGCTGGAATCTGGGTTTTATGAAAGACATTATCGAACATTAGTAACACGCAATACCTTGAAAGCTGAGAAAACGCCAAGAAGACTGGTCATTTCAGATTTTGCGGGAGGTGGCGTCGTTTTAGCTGTAGGATTAGTAATAAGTATATTTGTGTTTCTATGTGAACTTCTAATAAATATTATTAGGAATTAAACAAACTGTTAATTATCTTAATAGAATAATATTTAATATAAGGTGATGGCGCACTTTTTTTAAATCTTAGGAGGAATCGTCATGTAACATAATAACTATGTTTTTAATTGCTCTGCAGCATGCTATTTGTTGGTAATCTTCACATAAAACTTAAATCTTATAGTTCAGTTGCAAAGTAAACAAGATATGAGGTTGAAACGCATTCTTCATGACGACAGAAGCTATGTTAAATGGGCTTCCAAGAAATCAGGTAAATTATGAACAGTGGAAGATACCAGGTATATCATTTCCCAAGAGTTGCATTATCCGATTTCAAGAAAAAAAAACTAGAACACCCGAAAATCTATGTGTCTGAATTAAGAGACAAGATTAGGTGCGTTACAAATTTGATCTGACGTAAAATGGTCTGAATTTCTATAAAATGCTAAGAAATACATGCTTATAGAAATAAAATGGTAACGGAAATATTATACTAATTTTGCAGTAGTGAAATTTGACAAGAGTGTTGTTGCAAAATCATTCTTCATTAGAAGAGTTTTTGTATTATATAAAATCAGAATACTGTCATGATATTTTTTTTTAAAGATTCATTTCACTTAAGTATAAATGCTGCATACTGGAACAAAAATTTGTTTTTGTGTTCTTTGAGATCCGGCATAGTTGAAACAGTAACCCTTTTAGCTGATCTGTGAGAAATGTCGGGGACTTGGCCTAAGACCATTTTCTCTTTTAAACAGTTAAAATCTTCAGTTACACAGGCAATTGAATTCACAATACTTATTCGTGCTTTTAAATGGCTTGAAAGAAGAGGGTGCACAATATATAGTAATTTAGAGACAGTAAATGTATTCAGTACATTTATCTTTATAATATGACGTAAGTATTATACATGACGTTCAATCAAAGATAGTGATTCATGATCTTATACAATCGTTTTTATTTCAAATTATATAGACAACTATCCAATAATTAAAAATAATTCCTAATATCAACAATCCTTTATTCCTAAAATATCTCATGTATCTTTATTGACTATGACAGGAAGTAGTACTACACATTATATCCTATTATGTTATATCTAATGTTAAATATAAGTGTGACACACAGTACTACCAATGTGAATAGATATAAAATAATTATTTACACTTCTTTTAATATTATGTGGTATAATAAATGGCTGAGTGGCAAGATTTAGTAACTCATTTGGTACGTCCGCAGCTTGTGCTCAGCAAAAGCCAGGAGGCGACATAGATCACAGACGGGGGGGGAGGGGGGGTGAAGGACAGTTGTCTGTGTTCTAGAAATAGGGCAACAACGAGACGAAACAACAGCACCGGAAAAAGTTTTTTTTGGGGGGGGGCAACAGGCTACATGAGGGTAATCCACTTTGGGCAACTCCCCTTTAATAGCATAGGAAGGAATTTGAAAGGGGGGATGCGGAAGGGTGGAGGAAGGTAGCCAAGGGTTGTACAAATTACAGTATAAGTAAGATGATAATCTAACTTTAAGAGCCTTTGGAAACATAGCGAAGAAGTTAAAATTTGAGCCGTGGCTAATATATGAACGACTCGAAGAACCATTCTCAGGGATCTGAATTCAGAGAGAGAGAGATTCCGGGCATTCAGATTAAACGTTCAAAGCCAATTAAGATTCATTCATTAAGATTCCTTGTTCATTCATACATGTTTCAAGAATATTCCAGTTTTAGTCTGCGATTAGAAGTTCAACTGTCGAATTCAGAGACGTTATATTATTGAAGTACAGCAGAGCCTTACAGTCCCTCTCCGACCATTAACGAACATCAACATAGGGTGTTCCAGAGCCTTAGACAAGTGACGAACAGATAGAATCAACAGGGCCCGCTAGAAGAATCCGGGATCCAGCAGCAGACGAGATTAACTGGTGATCGGAGTCTCGTAGTTCTCCGAATGATCTGGAAAATGCCTAGCTACACCACACGCGGCAGAGGTGAGAGAAGTTAAGGCTAGGCGAAATAGAGAATTAAGCATAGGAAATAGGAAAGTATTCAAGCTCAGAGATTGGAATGGTACGTTAGAACACAACACTTAATGTAAAAAGTAAGCTAAGATTTAATGAACTTAAAGAAGATGGAAAGAGCGAGAGCCTCCACTTTGGTCAAGCATCGGAGAGCAACACTCACGATTTTTCAGAGCTTCCCGAAGATATATATATGAATATATCAAACCCATAATGGGTATCCAATTATAATTCAAAAATGGCAACCAGAGGTTGTAGGGGCAAAGAGAACACACACGTCGCAGAGGAAAGTTCCGTTACTACGGCACAGAGAATATAAGTAACAGTAGTATCTGTGACTTCGTCGTGTTCTGTACGTATTAGAAAACAAATAAAACTCTTCGGCTTAGTAACACTTCATTTAATATTAAAACGTGCACGAAAAGTTAAAACATCGTCAGGTTTTACTGTATTTGATTTAAGATGAGTGGGCGCGTCGGCTCGTCTTCAATCGTGTGTCCTTTTACTCTTATCCTCCCCGGAGAAATACAATAATTCACTCGCATTAAATAATAATCCTAAAATATCATTACAGGAGTAAGTATGGTCGTTTTTAAATTATGTCAGTCGTCGCATTACCTTCGGCTGCCATGTTCTTCTTTCAACGTTTCAAATACAAATTTCTATTTTGTCTGTTTTAATGTAGGGTCGATATAATGCCCTTGAGCAAATCAAGAGTTAAATTTAATATATCCTTATTTGATTCACTGTACGTTAATTGTTTTAATTTATTTTGTGATATAATTTGGTTCAGAGTATTTAAATTTAATTATGTTAATTCCAAACTCAATTTTATATTACAATTTGGCTTATATAATAAAAACTAACACAACAATGTCATTAAAATTTCATGCTTATTCTTTCGTAAAATTATTTGATAGTACTTTATTCCTGAGAAGAATAAAACGTCGTTAAGTTGGAATATATTTGTTGAAAGCACATTAATTCTATGAAACACAATCAACATCATATTACATAAAACGTACGCGGAATGAATTACAATTATGTGTATATAAGATCCGCTTCCTTAATATCGAAATTTTAATGTCAAGTGACTGTACCGTAGCTTATTTATATTACGTCATTGAGTAATTAATTCTATTAAATATTATTTTTTTTAGTTTATTATTGACTAAAAAGCTAATCTAATTTATATATATTATTTGTAAAATGTTTATACCATCTTTTTGATCATTTAATCACAGTTTCAGCCAATAAACAAATAGACAATGATACTAATATTACCGGCATTTGTGCTATACAGGGTGTATCAAAACTCGACGGCAAAATTTCAGGAATGAATTCCTCATATAGAGAAAAAAAAGTGTGTTACAAAACGTGTCCTGGAATGGATGATTAAAGAGTTATCTGAATATTTTGAATGTTAGTGCTGACGACATGTTTTGTTATGTGGACTAAAATGTGAGACTCTGGTTACAATTGTTTTTTGAGCAAACATGTTGCGAATGTATCACTGTCCCCATTCTCCTACGAATTTCCTTTTGGGAATTCTTTTGGCCAAAAAGTATGTCATTAAGCAGTCTTAGGCGGAGGCACTACTGATTATGAAATGACCAGCAAGTGGAATTCCATAAGGTGGTCTAATATGACACGATTTGTATGCAGTACAAATTTAAAAATGTTATATAGAGTTAAATTAAAATAATACTAACTATCAAAAGTTTCAGTATTGGCTATTGTTTAGCACAGGAAATTCATAAATAGGATTCTGAGTATATCATTAATTTAAATAATGACATAATTTAAATAGTTGAAATTACTATAACATTAAAAATACGAACAGTGCATAATCAAATTCGTGTATGTATACATGATAACCGGTTTCTCTATAACTATTCAAAATATTTAAATAAAGGTACACTGTTAACTTGAAAGCAGACTATTTAGTATTTAAACGCAACGTTCCAGTGTTTGAAATGATTGTGTGCCCTGGCAAATTTGAAAGTTTTACCAAAAACAATAAAAAAGATCCACAAGTCGAAATAAATGTTCTTGTCACAAACTAAAGAAATACTGGAATTTATGCTGTCATAAAGCTTTCGAGTGCATTTTTTATATTATTTTCATAGAAAATCTATTAAACAAATAAATCACTACTGCTGAGTGTCGCTGGCGTATAAATTCATCTTATGATTGGTTTTTAAGAGCACATAACAAAAATAAACAATTTTAAGGAAAGCCTATTTCATAATTCATAAATCAATCATTGTAATGCATTGCATCTCCCTTGGCAATTTCCCCGCACATTAAGGTAGTTGTTAGCCATTCACTTAAAATTGAGTTTGGAAAAAAATTTAATACATTTTCAAGCGAAAGATCAAATACTAATTATTGTTCAAAAGCATTTTGCAATTTGTCATTTCCATTCCATATTTATTTGCGGATATAATTAACTTTCTGCAGATTCAACTTACAATACAACAACTTATAAGACAAAATGAATTTTCCACAATGCTTTGGAATTCATTTTTCTGTAACACTTCGGTATTGTACATAAACAATTTTTTAGATTTTATATATAAATGCACGGGTTTTTTTATAGTTTAAAGAGTGACGATTTATATTTTAGTGCTGTTCATAATTTTATAATACATTCAGTGGGACGCTAACTTGTAATGCTTATTTTTTCTATGTTTACTAATCTTTTTGCTAGGTTTACGTGAATGCTAAATTAATTTCATATCCTACTAATATATTATGTATATTATTATTTTTAAATTGAATATTATTAAAATCAAATAAAAAACAAGTAAAATAGTATTTTACAAATGTAAGAACATACTAACTAAAACAATAATATTAAATACGTAAAGTGTTTCTATTTTATTGAAGTCCAACTTACAATAATACTTGTGTGTCTCATGATCGTTTTACTAAGGCAACACAATAAGGTAGAAATGGTGTACACTATATTATACAATATAATATACATTATATATTGTCAGATTCCATGTGTTATTCGCCGATTTTGCGAACCTTTCAGACTTTTTCGCAAAAGACGCCAGCGTTTATTCTGTAACTTTTGTTCAACAATACGCGACGTGACATTGTTACACGTCGAGTTCGCAACGCTTCTCAGATAACAATACAGAAAATAAATAATAAAATTTTTCAAATTTTATTCAAGCATGAAAAAAAATTATTTATTTATTTATTTTATTTATTTAAATAAACGTAATGAATTCTCCATCTTTTTACTAATAAATTAGCGGCAGGTTTGTGTTTGTAGAATAAAGCATTGAAATTTAACATCCTAGAGAGAATTTTATTTTCTGTTTTCAACTTCTGGGATGGTAAGACGTGTTTTTTTGGGGGGACCTTCTAGAAATTTATAGATAAGCTCGCTCCAAACAGAATCATTTGATTTGTTTTTAAAAGCATATTTAAACATCATTCAAAAGTAAAACGACACAACATTGAGATTAAGCTACAAAGTGTCCCGGAACGGTACATCATTCAAGTTTCCAGGAGAACATCAACAAAGAGTGACCGCGGACATTCTGGTCCTCCATTATCCCCATCGTGCAAAGTGGTCGGATCAACCAACAGTTCTTCCAGATCATCATAGGCAGAACGGACTGCAGATATATTTAGGTACCGGGTGGTGACTTTAAAACACGAGAATCTATTAATAAAGTGAAGTGGCCCAACCACTTAACCTGCACGAGTTCACAAAAAGATTTATTTTAATGACAAATTCAGTTGGACGTACTATTTGTTGCCGTTTTTGCTTTTTTTTGTTTGGTTTTTTTTATCATTAGTTAATGTGGTAACTGTCGGCCTTTGCCACCATTGGGCCGCCATTTACAAACAATTATTTTCATAACTCAGGTAATGTCAACCTGGTAAAATAAAAACCATTAATATTGTATTTTTTGAACTGTGATTAAGTGTTATGGGTGCGGTTGTCATCAGCGTCTGCCGAACAACTTATTTCCAAAACCGATTATAAGTTTTTGGTGGCGCCCAAACAAAGTTAAATTTCATGTTTTTTTGTGAAAGCAGGTATTATCGCACAATATTCTTGTACACAACGTCGCCAACAATACAAGTCCAAAATCTTGTTAATAAATTAATTATATTTCCTTTTAATTACTACAATATATATATATATATAACATGATTGTTGCGAGGTACGGTCGAGGGTCCTTGGCGGGGGAGACTGCAGTGTGTATGCACGTGCAGGAAAGGCGATGTTGTTTTAGGCGCCAGCCAAGGGGACAAATGTAGGGTCAGTTCCAAGCTGGACTCGAACAAGGATGGACGTGCTACCACTAAATACAAAGTTTGATAAACCACGCCTTGAAGTTAACTTGTGCCTCATGTTCGTTTAAATAAAAGTAATGAAATATTAAAAAGTTGTTTTGGTGATTTTCTCCCAAAAATTACCTGGCGCCCAAACATTATGAATAATCAACGAAAAAACGCAAGAAGGGTAGCGGAGCGGCTACAATATATATATATTGTAATAACCACATAAATGCGAGTAAATAAAAAAAAATATTATGAACAACAAATAAATTTTATTAACAATTATCAGATTTTACAATGATACATTTAATATTTTAAAAAGATCTCTTTCTCTCATGGGTCTCTACTGGGTTTGATAACGGACAGAATTTAAATATTAAAAGAACCCAACATTTATATTTTAAATTAAACAGAAGTATCGACGAAACTTATTACCGAACTTATTCTACAGATTGCTTCTAAATTTACAAGAGTTTATTTTATTATCAAAAGAAGAAAACGATATCTGACTGTTATCCTTTAATTACGTTTACACATGTTAATTCCTTAAATTTCAACTCACGGTTTCTAAGGAACCTTCGGCTCGTTCATTAAACACGCAGTTTATAGCTTGGACGTTTACACACACTGGCTCTAACACATATTACTGGTTCGACGATAGCTGGTTCTCCATACCCAGCGAAGATATCCCAGTTGCTCGCCGTGACACTACTCGACGCCGGTTGCTGTATCCTGATCTCCTACCATCGAAGACAGGTCAAATTCTCATACTAATACAGATAGAACTTCTGTATGTAAAAATGTTTATAGTTGAATAATTTTGCTGACTGATGCTGACTAACGCTGACCAACTCTGACTCAAACTCAACTCACGATGCACACAGCACGCTGGCTCCACTCTGACTGTCCTGACTATACTCGCGATGCTCACAGCAGCCCTCTCCCACGCTGACTGCCCACAATAGGTTATTTCACCCTTATATACCACTAGCCTTCTTGTTTTTCCATTGTTGCAAGACTACGTCGCAACGCCGCGGTGACAGAATCCTCATTACCGAGATTTACGTCCTTGCAGCTGCAGTCCTTTCGCTCTGTCTTGTCCGAAAACCGACAATCGAGACAGGTCCTACAATTACTTTGCACCCGCAATTACTCCGGACTTGTCATCTCATCCTTCCGTCCTTCCCTACAAATCCCAAATAAATATGTTGTTTTAGGCCGGCCAAGGGGAGAAGCGAAATGGGCAGTTCCAGACTGGACTCGACCAGGGATGGACGTGCTCCAAATAATTGATAAACCACGCCTTGAAAGTGACCTACGTCTCATGTTCGATTAAATAAAATTATGAAAGATTAAAAAGTTGTTTTGGTGGTTTTATCCCAAAAATTACCTGGCGCCCAAACATGAATAATCAACGAAAAAACGCAAGGAGGGTAGCGGAGCGGCTACAATATATGTATATTGTTCATAAATAATATTGAATAAACGTAAGCCCATATAAATTAACCGGTTGTTTAGCTGTATGTTATTTCTTTTGTTTATTTCAATTGTGTATATTATTCGTTGGCATATAGCCCAGATGCATTAATTTTTTAATTCAAATGGTTAAAATTATATTTATATTTTATTGATTAGTTATTATTAACGAATTGAATTAAGCTTTATGTTTTAAAGTTCTAGTAATTAGTCAATATCTGAAGAGATTCTGATGTAAGCAGCAAACGTCGTGTATGTCTAACAAATTTGTATGAAGAATTTATTTATAATACATTTTATTCTGATTTATTTGGACATTAAAATATATATTATAACTTTCAAGATTGTAAAATATATTTAAATTCTATATATGATTTACTTCGGTCGATGAATATTAATATCTGTACTTATGAGAATTAAAAAATTGTGTTATTTATTTTCTGATAAAATCACTAATTCAGTTTATTATAGACCTAAAATTCACACAACCCTGTATAAAGAATCATTTTTCTCAGTGATTTTTTTATTTGTCTCTTATTTTACATGTTATAGTAACATGAATTTTATGCATATTTTGGAAATAAAATACTCATAGTAATGAAAAGTTATATGTGATATATACAGTTATTTAATTATGTACAATACTATTAATAAATTGCATATAATTATTGTATTCTTAATTATTTTGTAAATTAAAATTTTTGTGTTTTTTGGAAATTTCTAAACGCTAATTATTGAAGGCTATAATAAAATAGTTTCTAATAATTATTTGTGATGTCATAATATAACGTAAACTATTTCTGTATTCGGGGACTAATGTAATTAATAATAACTAAGTTTCAATTAAACAAACGGCTCACGCCAAAATAATCAAATGCTGAAATGACTCGCGGCGAAAAGTCCCTGCGCCGAAACGTCCCATTCTCCTGGAGAAGGTGTCTCCTCGCATTTACATTCAAAAATTTCAATAACCGTATTTTAGGATCAAAAGGAGTTCAATAAGCACCTCAGAGGAACCGGTTCAGCCCGTCAATCAGCTGTAAAACTGACTACGAGAACTTCATTTTTCGCATCCCCAACCATCCAGCATCGGTCCCGAACAAGTTCCGGAGGGATCTACAAAAAAAAGTCTACAGCAGGCAACAGGAGAGACACCTCGGTCTACAAGCATTTCCAAGTAAGTGAATACTATTCTCGTTTAACCGCGATAGTTGCATTTTAAATATTTTGACTACTTTATATTTTTTTACTCCCGCGTTCTTTGAGAGTAGCCTTTTGATGCTATGTAAGAAAATTCTTTCAGTTGTCCAGAGTTAAGTCAGTTTATTTCGATTCAGTTTTTTTCAATACTAATAATTTAATATGAGTTATCTTTAAATAAATTATTTAAAATTCATATTATTTTTATTAAATCTTCTATATAGACAGATAAAAATCCAAAGCGGCCAGGAAGACACCACACAACAAGTGAATACTTTTTATAAAATTGTAGCACGATGGTTATAGAATTTATTAATATTAGGGTTTAATATATTTTATCATGAATATAAACTTTGATTGTGTCTGCGTGTGTGTTCGGTGGGCCCAAGAAATCGAATGCGTTATCTCGGAACGCTTTCCGGCTGAAAAACTGGTGCGTTGATGATGGAGTGCTGTCAGGTGACAATTGTTATCCGATGAAGTTGAGTGCAGATATGGTTCTTTAAATGAAAATGTTCGCAAATCGTATAATTTCATGGATCAACGCGAGTATTCGCGATTCCTTAACCAGAATATAAGTTTGCTTGATAGATTATTACTTGAAAAGCCTTCGCTAGGAAAGGGAGGGAGGATTCGAGGGTATGTAAATGGGGGGGAGGGGAATTTTTTTTCTGTAGAATAATTCACGCCGATTTGATTCGGTTCACTGTCAGCGGCACATCATCCACCCACAGATTTACGAACTCTAATATTTCAAACATGGTCAATTGTTATATTTCAAAAATTGTTCCTTTTCTAACATCCACTTTATTTCCACACCGGTTTCTCTTTTGTTTATGCTGTAATACTTCATTTCCACAAAACCACATCCATCCACCCATCAATATATTTCTCATTCTTTCGAAGTTTGAAACTTTCAACACATTTCGAGCACTTATAATTTCGTTCTCCTGGAATCAATTTCAATGTCTACAATTTATCAACTAGCTAATTTTTATCTCCCACTAATTATACAAGTTCTAAAACTTTAATGCACTCACTATAGGAAAGAAAAAAAACCAATATTTCTTAAGCACGAAACACTAAAATTTCAGCATTATATTTCCTCGAGGACCACATGAAGACTGAATGGATAAACACCCAATTTCTTCTTCCTCCCCACCATTATGCACTTTTAAAACGAATAAATGCTTTCTTTTAATAATCTTTTGAGTATAAGAAGTTATTGTCAGAAGTTGTTACATAAATGTTTATTAAATAAAATAATATTTCCTCACTATGTCAACTTCCTATTAAATAATCATAATACTTCTATTTTGTCACATTGATATATTACATATTTATAGTATGTAATATATATTATATATAAGAAAATTTGCCATTTAACAATAGTCCATCTCTTACATATTCTAATAAGTATGTTATTTTATTCAGCTCTAACGACAACAATTTTTTCCACTCCATCTTTGTTATTTTATTGGCATTTTTTACTTTCAACCAGAGTTAGGAAGTATAAGCAATTTGCTGTCTCAAAACCAATTTACTAATTTTGCTTAATACTGTTTTTTATTCATTTAATGAGTTTGTAAATTTTTTGAGCAATCAGAAAGCTTAATTAAAAGTTTTACAGAAATTTAAAAACTTTCCTTGAAGTTAGAGATAAATACTTTTAGAAAAGAAGGTAATGAATTATTTATACAAGTACAGATTTTGTATATTTACATAAATAATCAAACATTACGCCTCTAGTTCAATATCTTATCAACAGATGTCATTCCTAGTTGAGACTTTGCGAGCGGCGAGCCTCCTCTAGTCTAGTGACGTCACACCTACTAATACTTAATTAGCTGTATCTCCCAAAGTATACATTTGAGCGAAAAAAGCTATGTAGAAATTCGACTTTTAAATGGTCAAAGCTTGCTTAACGATAGAAGACATTTCAATCGCAGCATTTTAAAATCATTTTTACATACGAATTTAAGTATTTCTCAAAAACTATACGTTTCCACAAAAAAATACTTAATAATTCAACTTGTAAATTGCTTAAAGATGAATCACAACCATTTACATTCATAATTACGTACAATTTGCAATTGTTGGTTTACGGTAAGATTTAATTGGTTTCCAAATAGAGATATCATACCAATTCAAACTTTTTTCTTCGTTCCAGGTTTTTCTTTTTCTTTGAGTTTCTTACTTAGACGATTGAATGTAGTTTTATCAGCTGGAGCATTTTGCCATTTTGCTCTTGCTCTTCTCTTTTCCGCTACAAGGTTTTTCACGTAGGAGGAAGAGATACCGCATAAGATAAAAAAGTCTAAAAGATTCGGTATTTTGTTTGTATCCGTTGGCCAGTATGTAGGCGTGCCTGTTGATAAGCGGGAAAAATTTATTTCTTGCCATACTTTCATTAGCTCTCTACCTTTTGTGATAGATAAACGAGAACCTCAAGTAGCAGTTTTACTATTCAAATCGCCTCCTTTTATAAATTTTGACCCAGGGTGAGGAAGAAGGAAACATACTGGTATTTTTTATGTTGTGTTTTGGGGGGCAATAAACAGCAGCAACGGTTAGTAAGGAAATACATTAACTCGGATTGCGGTAGCCTGGAGGTAATCTTTTTCATATTTTGCTACTATATAATGCTTAATTGCTTGTTTTATAATTATTTATGTACCCCCCTGCGCATTACCATGTGGGTGATTTGTGAAGTACGTGTTATGTAGGGGTATTTTAAAATATGTTCTATCAGTGAAATGGGTCTCACTTAATATCTATATTCTTAGACTGTAAATATGATTTTAATTCATTTTTGTGGTGAGTGACCCCATTGTCGTTATAAATTTAGGCATTATTGGATATAAATAAAATTGTCAGGTTTTCTCGATCTTTGACCCTCTTAGAGGGCGTATCCAAGTCTTCAGTTATCATGAAATTGTTTAGGTGACGTAATGGGCAATACCTTAATAAAAATATTTTTGGATAAAGTTTAATCAGGATTCCAACCGGGTAGCGTCGTTTAATATACACAAAGTTTCGATGGCTTGCACCGCCATCTTCTTCACCTTTCCTTCCCATAAAAGTTTTGAATTCGAACTGGAAATACGGCAAATACTGTTAAATTAATTAATGTCTTTCAAATTATGTGTGAATGTATTTAAATAAGTAAATTCTTATTACTGATACAATGTTTGAATTTGTCTTATTCGCGCAGGTTTTTTTAACCTGAAAATGAAATATGGAGTTAAATATTTCTATTTTCCCGAGGCAACCACGCGACACATGAATTTAATGAAATGAGTACACACAAACTTTAACCTGCAAAGTGTTATTATGTTCTTCCATCCTGCGGCACATGCTGTTGCCTGACATTTACAAATATTAAAATGTGTCTTAGCATTCGTTTGCCCGGAAATCCGCTTGGCACGAAGTGAACCAAAAAGTATATATAGCGTGCCGTAGCCAGGTTGTCTGCGTAGTAATTTATCACTGACATTTTGACTCGCGCGCATTTAGTCCAGCTACAGGGTAGCTCACTATGTTATTCTTTTACGCCTGAAAGCGTCAAGAGCTGAAAGTATGAACGTATTTATGACCCATTTAAAAGTGAAGAGACACCAATTCATGAAATAAAGTGAAAATTCAACAATATTATGTTGTAATGAGTATTTTAAAATAAATAATTATTTAACGTCTGATTGAAAATAATAAATAGAAAAGATAGTCAATTCAGACAAAAAAATGATAATATAAATACCACACAACGTTTCGGGAATTCTTGTTGTAGAAATGTAGAAATGTCATCTTCATATTTGATGTAGCAGTAAGGTTGAGATAGTCATGAGAGATTTCCATAATTCTTGTCTTTCTCTACTTCCTGTCCAACCTCTTTTCTACATCAGATATGTATATAACATTTTTTGTATTTTTAATACCTCTGAAATCAACCCAATAGTCAACACTTTCAATAATTATCATCCCAACTTACAATTCACCCATGAACTTGAATTTAACCATTCTCTTAATTTCCTTGATGTCACTGTATCCATTCACAATACTTACATTCTCAACAATTAGTTCAGGAAACCTACATACTCTGGACGTGTTCTCAATTATCTTTCTGATCATCCTCCAAACCAAAAGAGAGCTATGGTATACAATCTTGTAGACAGCTATATTACTTTCTAACTCCAAGTTCAATCAACACAACTTAAATATTGCCCGAAACATTTTAATCTCCAATGAGTACCCGTTAAATTTTATTATTAAACACACAAACAGCAGATTGAACAAAATCAAAATCCTACTGTCAATCGTCCCGAAACACCTCAAGTCAATACTCCCTTATTACAAATTTCTACATCACAAATACATCTCAATATTCAAAGAATATCAAATATCCATCATTTACAGATCCACTAATACCCTTTCCTACGTGATTAAAAACCACAAGGACCCAGTTGACACCTACAGAAAACATTGTGTTGTTTACAAAATCTCTTGCTCTAATTGTAATTCCTGCTACGTAGTGAAAACAAAACGTTCCCTTAATACACGTATCAAAGAACATATGTCAAATATCAAACTTCCCATTGATAAACAATCTGTAGTCTCCAAACATATCATCAATTCAAAACATACATTTGGTTGGCAAAATGCTAAGATTTTAGAGCTTGACACCAGGTACAATTTCAGACTCATTTCAGAGATGTATCACATTAAATCCAACATCACAACTATTAATGTACAAACAGACACTATTAAACTCAATAATTGCTATGGTCCCTTATTATTACGCAAAACCTTCTGTTCTCCCAGTTTTTGTTGCGTTTTCGTCGCTTTAGAGTTTTGTCAAATGACAAGTGCAGTTGTGTCCCTCTCGGCTCTTCTTCGCTCCTGGGGAAAGGGGCAAGGATCCGAGAAACGTTGCGTGGTATTTATATTATCACTTTTTTAATGAAAAAGAAAGTTGGCCAATTCAAACAAAAAGGTGATAATGTAAATACCACGCAACGTTTCTGGGATCCTTGTCCTTTTCCTCAGGTGCGAAGAAGAGCCTAGAGCGACACAGTTGACAAATCTCAAAAGCGACGAAAACGCAACAACAATGGGAGAGCCGAAGGGTTAGCGTAACAATAAGGGAGCAACGACAATGGGAAAACAGAAAGTTTAGCGTAATAATAAGGGTATCATAGCAATTATTGAATTTCAAAGTGTCTGTACATTAATAGCTGTGATGTTGGATTTAATGTGAAGCATTTCTGATATGATTGTTTATCAATAGTGTGCTAGATAAAAAAAATTCAAACAAATCTTGTGTGCAATAACCTGAACAGCTCAAAGAAATTGGTTTTTAATTAAAACAAATTTTCATCTGCAAACCTTATAAGTAAATATCATTTACCGCCAGAATTCCATAACTTTATCAGATTTATCAGAAAAGCCGAGGCATTAATGTAGAATGTAAAATCAACGAAGACCAAATTTTTAAAATAAATACTTTTTTGTTATCTTTTTAAAAAAGTATTTTTTTAATTTAGATTTTCTTCCTTTATTATTTTAATCTTTTGAATACCACATTATTTGTTTGTCTCTAACGTGTTGGTATGTTCTTTATATAGTTCTTTTTATTATTACATAATTTGGCACTCCAACGTAGAGTTTGTTCTTTAATTACTTTTGATTACTACAACATATTCTCCTTTAAATTACTTCAACATGACCAACAGTTAGAATATTTATTTATTAACATAAAAAAAGACATGACATGATATAAAATACAAACTCATGTGTGTTCACTTCGTTTAGGGAACTGTTCAGACGTTATAATATTAAAGAAATGATTTAAATATATTTTAAACGTTAAATTTGAATAAAATATTTTAGAGAGAAAATTTAGAAATCCTCTATCAACTGCCAAAGCCGAAATTTTAAAAGTCTTAATTCAAATTTTAACATTTTAAATACATGGAGTGTACAAAATAATATGAAGATCATGCAGTATAGTACATCTTGTTGCATGTTGGCAACACTTCTTCCACGTAAATAATGCGCCGCATATGTACTGCGCAGATAACGCGTCTAGTCTTGTACATTATATTTCCGTGTATTTTACTGTTTCTTATGTGACTGTTAAAACAAGAGTTCGGAGAATCGTGTGATCTCTCAATTTTCAAAGACGACAAATTGTTGGTGATCGGCTGACGAGACCACCTAACGAAAACAACTGAACTGTTGAATGTTTCAAGAGCGACAGTATCCGAAGGCATACACAAATCATGGTAAAACATCATCAACGAAGAGGAATAGTGGGCGAAACACAAAGTTAACTGACGGGGACCCACGAGCATTGAAAAGAATAGTGGCCAGACAACATTAAACTACAGTGGCAAAAGTGACAGCAGGACTCAACAGTCTATTAACCAATACCGTTTAGACAACTGTGGGAGTTCCACAAAGCTGACATACATGGAAGGGCTGCAATTGCAAAGCCCTTAATAACGAAAGCTAACGCTGTGCTACGAAAGAAGTGGTGCCACCTGGACACTTGATGATTAGAAGTTTGTGGTATGGCCCGATGAATCATCATTCACATTGTTGCCTACAAACGGCCAAGTTTATTTATGGAGAACCTCAAAACAAGCCTACGATTCGGACTGCCTGCTTCCTACAATCAAGCACGGTGGAGGATCCCTTATGATTTTGGTGGCTATATCGTGGAATTCAGCTCATCCTTTTATTCACATCACTGATCGGGTTACTGCTAATGAATATCTTGACATCCTCAATGATAAAGTTCTTAGTATGACTAGAATATTTCTGCCAAAAACTTCCGTATTCCAAGATGATATTGTGTCCATACAAACAGCCAAAAAGATTTAGTTTTGGTTTGAGGAGCACCAAAGTATCATCAAACGTCTACCATGGCCAGCACAATCGCCATACCTCAACATAATTAAACCGTTATGGGGAGTAACAACACAGAGTTAGAAGCAAATTTCCATCTCCATCATCATAGAAGCAATTGGTGGATGTTTTGGTACAAGAATTACATTGGAAACTATTCAGACACACTACGAATATATTCAGCGAAGAATTTCAACTGTTCGAAAAGCAAATGGTGGCTCAACATCTTATTAATAAATAAATATTGTTTATATGTCAGGTGGTCAGGTTATTTTTCCACTCACTGCATATTTAAATTGCAAAGTCCGAAGGAGTCTCTAAGCAAAGGGGAAAAACGTCACGTTGTATTTTAAATTAAGTAATATATGCATTTTTAAGTTAAAAAATAAATATTCTGGCTGTTGGCCATGTTCTATTAGTTTAAATTTAATATTGTAGTTTTAATTTTATATTATAATTGATTTAAACGACAATAAAATAAATGTAAAACTGCACTGATTCTTTAATGTACAATTTAAATATATATATATATATATTATAATTACGTATTAATTAATGTATTAACGATAATATTTTTAGAGGATACATAAGCCAGTAAGGTTCTATAGCCAACTTTCGCTGTTGGTATTTTGACTTAACAATTGAGTTACAAAAAATTTTCTATAACCGTCGTGCTAAGATGCGTAGATGCTGAAATAGCCATTGCGGAAGTTTGATTACGCCGACGTAAACAGTTTCCAGTTGGCTGAGCTGCTTTACGACTGTTAGTAGGAACTATGATTCCCATCTTGCATCAACTTCAGGCGCCTGTCTGCTAAAGTGCGCAGCTTTAGAAAGTCCAGCTGTATTACGGAATTCTTAAGTGCGCACTTATTATTAAAACATACGCAGTAAATAAATAAATGTTTATTTTAGTTTATCATAATTAAAAGAGACTCCTCATTACACAAATTAAAATGTTTGAGTTGTCCGTCCGCTTTAACGAATCCATTACATTCACTCGTATTATGAAGTTAATGGTTGATGTCTATTGACATGGTAACTAAAATCCTGAGATACATAAAAAAAGTGATTTTTACAAATAGCTTGATTATCGAATTCATTAAATTATATAATCACAATAAAATTGTTATATTTACAAAAACACGTTTTAGAAACATAATCCTGTACGTATTTTTTCGTTTTAGGAATATTAAACGATACTTCAATAGTTTTCCTAACGTCCGTGGCCCAATACTACCAAACAATTAGTAAATTCTAAGAGTTCGTATGCTCATAATAAGTATTAAACTTGTATAGTTAAATAGAGGAAATGTAATTTATGACAAATAACAAAAAGTTTACGAGGGATGATCAGAAACTAAGGTGAAAAAGTGAAAGTCTCTTTTCCGTCACGACAACGCGTGACGTGTTGCAGTTTCGCTAGGACGTCATCGACCACCCTCTCTACAGCCGGGACAACGCTTCAAGCGACTTTCGCATTTTTCCTTACTTGGAGCACCTAGAAGGTCGACAATTCGCTTCAAACGGTCAAGTGAAACACTTCGCGACAACATGTCTGAACACGCAAGAACAGAATTTTTACCAGGAGGGAATATTCAAACACATCCCACGAAAGCGATAATTGCCCAAGCCGATATGGAGACATTGTCGAAAAATATTTTACTGTATGTACTGTCGGGTGGCTGGATTAGTTGTATGAAATACATTAGTTTCTGATCACCCCTACTATTTTTTTTTAAAAAAAATCAATTTAAAATAACGTTCGGTAACTATTTGTACCTTCTTCAGGTTTACTGACATATTATGTAGGAATATTTAGTGAAATTATAAACGTAGACTGGCTATGAAGCAAACAATGTTTCACATGTGAACTAAGTGAAATTTTCAAGTTCACTAATTTTATTTCATAAATATGGTACTAATAGGTACCGAAACGTTATTTTCAAATAATTTTTCAACTTTTTTTAATAGTTATTAGTCATAAGCTACATTTGATTCTGTATAATTAAAATCAGCAAAATAAAAAATACTAATGTACTAGTTAAAACCTATTACCCATTTTACTTGCTCATATGGAAAAAAGGCATACTGGTTTTTAGAGAATAATTATAATTTTATAGTTGATATAGCTGAGAAATTTACATTCGTGTTATTCACGCATGCTTTTAAACTGAAATAGTGAGTTACGGAGACTAAAGGTAAGTGGACAGTTAACAGTTTTATTCTCTTCAATCACATAAGTCAGGATGGAATGAATGGGGGAACTTATACGTCTAATTCGTAATATGTTTACAATTTTCCTTAAAACACTTAATTATACTTAATGTATTTAGAATTCGTTTTGTGCTTTAATTTCACCGTTTTCGTATTACATAGAAAGAATTTGCTATTCTACCAGTTGCAGTCAGCCTCCATCACAGCAGTAATCAACAGGCAACCTGAAATATATACCTTTTTAATTTTCTGTTCCATATAGAACATGTATCTTCAAGATGAATGTTTAATGTTCAAAAGCCATGCACAAATAAATTATAAAAATGAAATATACCCGAATAATTTTCGCTGATTTTCCCGGTTAATAAGATTTTTTCGGGTTACCAAAAATATTTAAATTATTTTGAATTCTATAATAGTTCAGATCGCAATTTATTTATTCTGGCTGCTAAATTAATGGTTGTTTTTTTTTTAAAAAAAAGTAACAGACATTTTTGTTTCCAAACATCGGTTTCATTACTCATAGCTCATTAGGACGCCAGTGACCTATCCGGGAAAATCTATTCACAATTGTTAAAATATTTTTATAAGCTTTCAAAATATTTTGTTAATTTTCCGTTCCATATAGAACATGTAACTTCAAGATTAGTGTTTAACGTTCATAACAAATGCAAGAATAAATTATAAACATAAAATATACCCAAAGAAAATGCTATTGTCATTTCCACTGGTGTTATTGTAACATTAATATATGAGGTAGTGATCAAACAGGTACATGAATACAGATTGAATTAATGAGGCATTAGTTTCTATTCATAGACCAGTAGGGCGTTTATCGACTTTACTTTGGATGGGCAGTTGCGTTTCCATCCTGCAGATAGCAGAAGTATCTCAATAGAATTAACCTTTCTCCAAGTCTACCAGATGGCTCTGTCATTTTCTCAAGATTAAAGAAACAAAACATAAATTACTAAAAAAATGGTTTCAATAATAAATAATTATAAAACACTATTTTTCTCTTGACTAATTAAATTTTGGTAACAAAATTCATCAATTATTTATATAGGAGAGACTCGTGCAGGGTTAGGATTCCCGGAACCGGGAGTAATAAGCCTGGTCTCCTAAACTAAAACTTTATTCCACCACGTGGTGCGACTCTGGCCGTTGTCGGGAAGCACAGGTAATGTGTCGCGCGAGAGCCGGAAACAGAATGGCGCTCTCCGTGTGCACGCTGTAGGTGCTCGGTAGGGTCCCGTTACTTGGTGGGGAGCATTGTTTGCATCCCCTAACGGGACGCGTAACGGGACCCTCTTGCTCGCGTGGGGACACGGAATATTCGTCCCCAC
Organism: Zhengitettix transpicula; assembly: GCA_037074705.1. Lineage (NCBI taxonomy): Eukaryota > Metazoa > Arthropoda > Insecta > Orthoptera > Tetrigidae > Zhengitettix > Zhengitettix transpicula. The sequence goes on along the minus strand of CM073590.1, from coordinate 34,967,202 downwards.
ACCAGCCACCCGTTAAGAGACGGAGTCAGGATATACGTTTTGTGCCAGAGTCGCATTACAATACCATAATAAATATATATGTTCATAATTTTTACAAAACAATATACAGAATATCTACAAAAAAAAAAATAATAATGTGCGAAATGTTCTACGGCGTGGGCGAGTAGCGGTCCGGGGCACGGGCCCGGCGACCCGAGCGAGTTGGCGGCGCTGCTAGGCGATGCGGGCGAGGCCAGTCTCTTTGCGCTGGCGTGGAGAACGTCGCCTGTGGTGCCACCGGGCTGTCGTTCGTGGCTGCCGGCGCTATGCTGGGGGGCCCAACTGCTTCCTCTGGGCGCAACATGAAGGCCGGTTTTACCCTGTCCAGTGAAACTCGTGTTTCTCCGCGACTTGTATGCAACACGCAGGTTTTCTCGTCCCTGCTGACGATGCGGTAGGGTCCCGTGTAAGGCGTACAAAGGGAGGCCTTTATACCGTCGTCACGGAGAAAAGCATGGGTGCAAGTCGCCAACTCCTTGAACACGAAGCTTCCTGGTCGGGAGCGTCGCGAAGCCGGTGTGGGCCGTATGTTTGTTGTTGCCTGGCGGACCCGCTCGATGAGTGACGTCGGGTCGCCAAGCTCGGGTTCTGCGGTGAAGAATTCGCCGGGCAGACGTAGCGGTTCTCCAAACACCAGTTCGGCGGCTGATGTCTGCAGGTCCTCCTTGAAGGCGGTACGAATCCCGAGCATGACGACCGGGAGGGCGTCGAGCCAGGAGGCGCCTTCATGGCACATTATCGCTGCCTTCAGCTGCCTGTGGAGCCGTTCTACTAGCCCGTTAGCCTGTGGGTGGTACGGCGTCGTGCGGGACCTCTGCCAGCCCGTGTACTTCCCCAGTGCCTGAAAAAGATCGGACTCGAACTGCCGTCCTTGGTCCGTAGTAACACGCTCTGGGCAGCCATAGCGCGAGATCCAGCCGTGGAGCAGGGCGTTGGCCACATCTTCTGCGGTGATTCGCTCCAGTGGATAAGCTTCTGGCCAACGCGATGCACGGTCGATCGCCGTCAGGAGGTAGCGGTAAGAGCCTGCTGGCGGCAGTGGACCCACGATGTCAATGTGTATGTGACGGAAACGAGCTGACGGCGTCGTGAAGTCTCCCAGTGGCGTGTGGACGTGCCGTGTAATCTTCGCGCGCTGACATTGCAAACACGCCCGAGTCCATACGCGTATGTCTCGTTTAACCCCGGGCCAAACGAAACGCGACGTAATCAGGCGCGTGGTAGCGCGTGTGCCGGGATGGCTCAGGCCGTGGACCGCGTCGAATACCTGTCTGCGACTTGGAGCTGGGACGACTAGGCGTTGGCGACCCGTCGATACATCACATAACACCCGGAGGTCGAGTCCTGGGACATCGACGTGGCGGAGCTGGAGTGCTGTGCTGCCGGCTAGCAGCTCGCGTAGCTCGTCGTCCTCGGCTTGCTGCTGGGCGATGCGGCTGAGATCCACCGGGCTATTGGCTGCTGTCAAAGCTTCGACGCGGGATAACGCGTCGGCGACTATGTTTTGGGACCCATTGACGTGCCGAATGTCCGTGGTGAACTGCGAGATGTACGTCAGGTGGTTCCTCTGAACGGGCGGGAGTCTCTCGTTCTGCTGCTGATAGGCAAAACATATGGGCTTATGGTCGGTAAATATTATTGTGTGTTGAGCCTCCAACGCGTGACGAAAATGCCGGACCGCCAAAAAGATGGCGAGTAGCTCCCGATAATATGCCGGCCACTGTGTTTGCTGCGGCGTCAGCTTCCGGGAGAAGAAACCCAACGGTTGCCACGCTCCTCCCACTTGCTGCTGCAAGCTGGCGCCGACTGCATTCTGCGACGCGTCGGTGAAAAGCCCGAGCTGTGCCGTAGGGTCCGGGTGAGCCAGCATCGTTGCGTTGGCGAGCGAGGCCTTGCATTTCTCGAAGGCTGCTGTACTGAGTGGGTTCCAGGGCACAGGGTGGGTGCCGCGGAGACCTGAGAGAGCCTCCTGGAGCTCTGCTTGATGCGCCGCTGCCTTGGGAAGGAAACGACGATAGAAATTTATCATTCCCAAGAAGCGACGGAGCCCTCTGGCGTTGGATGGGCGCTGGAAATCGCGCAGTGCGGCGACACGTTCTGGTACGGCGCTTACGCCTTCCGAGGAAACGTGGTAGCCGAGGAAGGTTACGGCCTGCTGGCCCAGCACGCTCTTTTCCACGTTGACGATTATGCCGTGCTGCGACAATCGGCGGAAAACGGTTCGCAGGTGTTCCCGGTGTTGCTCTGGAGACGCGCTGTAGATTAGAATGTCGTCGATGTACGGGAAGCAGAAGTCCAGCCCCTGTAACACTTCGTCCATAAACCTCTGGAACGTTTGTCCAGCATTTCTCAGTCCAAAGGTCATGAACGGGAATTCGAACATCCCGAACGGCGTGGTTATGGCCGTTTTCGGGATGTCCGTCGTGTGCACCGGAATCTGTGTGTATGCCTTAACGAGGTCGAGGACAGAATATATTTTGCTTCCTCGAAGGCTCATAGCAAAGTCCTGTACGTGCCGAACGGGATACCTGTCTGGGACGGTTCGCGCGTTCAGCGCGCGATAATCACCGCATGGGCGCCATTCTCCGTCTTTCTTCTTAGGCACGAGATGCAGCGGCGATGCCCACGGGCTCTTCGATCGTCGCGCGGTCCCGTCGGCGAGCATGGCCTCGAATTCTGCCCGTGCGATGTGGAGCCGCTCCGGTGCCAGGCGTCGTGGTCTACAGGAAACTGGGGGTCCTGGCGTCGTCCGGATGTGGTGAACCGTGGTGTGACGAACAACGCGGGGCGCGCCGGCCGGGCGCGTGAGCTCCGGGAATCGGCTCAGGAGGTCCTGGTATGGCGAGCACGTCGTCAGCACCCTGACGCTGGGTTGCGGCGATCGGTCCTTATTCGCGCTTACGACGCGGCCCGTCGTCCCGTCGAGCAGGCGCCCGCTTCGACAGTCCGGTAGAAGTCCAAAGTGTGCCAGGAAATCAGCGCCGATTATTGGCAACGCGACGTCCGCGATGACGAAACGCCATACGAACACCCGGTGCAGCCCCAGGTCGATTCGCATGGGTAGGCAGCCGTACGTGTTGATAGTACTGCTGTTCGCGGCGCTGAGCTTGTAGTTGGTGACCGCGCGCTGGCCCTTGAGTAGGTTGCGCGGGAAGCAACATAAGTCGGAACCGGTGTCGACTAGGAACCCATGTCCGCTGGTGTGGTCCCTAACGACGAGACGGCGTCCACTGGATGGGCAGCCGGCAGCTGCAATAGCCGGCTGCCTTACTCGTTTCCCTGGGTGTAGCTGCACGGGGGTTCGCAGCGTTGAGCCCGGCTACCGAACCGTCTGTGGTACCAGCATTTCCCGGTGCTGGCGTTGTCGCGGCGGCCACGCTGTTGTTCGGGCGGCTGACGGCGTGCTGGCGGCCTTCGTTCGCCTCGTAGGGCTGCGACTTCCGCGGTGAGCGCCTCCAGGCGCTGCTCGAGGCTAGGGGCTGATGGGCCGTGGAGTTCATCTGCCTGATTGGTGGACTGTGAGCTCGTGCTGGCAGCGTGGACGTGCGGTGGAAGACCGGGTGTTGGAATCTCCATAAGCCTGTCAGCGATTTGGGCGGCCGTGGCGAGCGGTGCGTCTATATGACTTTGGACCGCGACCTGTACGTAGGCCGGCAGGCGCTGCAGCCACAACGTCCGCAGGAAATCGTCCGACACTTGAGTAGGCCCTACTAGGCTGCGGAGGTACCGCAGGAACTGCGACGGAGATCTGTCGCCAAGTTCGGCTTCGCTGAGCAGCAGCCGAGTTCTTCGCTCTTGTGAGGGCGAAAGTCTCTGTATCAGAGCTTTCTTTAAACACTCGTACTTGCCTGTTGCTGGCGGGTTGACGAGGATGTCCTGGACTTCCGCAGCCCATCTTTGTTCGAGGTGAGCTGCGATGTGGTTGAACTTGGTGGCGTCCTGCGTGATGCCGGCGATGGCGAATTGGCTTTCCGCCTGGGCGAACCAGACGTCCGTATTGTCCGCCCAGAAAGCCGGCAGCTTCGGTGTGATCCTACAGACCTGTGCTGCGTCATGGTGTTGGCCACGTGGATCCTCCTTCAGCCTTGCGATCTCCTGCTGTAGCTCGGCGATTTTGTTGTTCAAAATGTCCATCGTAGGGGTCACCAATATAGGAGAGACTCGTGCAGGGTTAGGATTCCCGGAACCGGGAGTAATAAGCCTGGTCTCCTAAACTAAAACTTTATTCCACCACGTGGTGCGACTCTGGCCGTTGTCGGGAAGCACAGGTAATGTGTCGCGCGAGAGCCGGAAACAGAATGGCGCTCTCCGTGTGCACGCTGTAGGTGCTCGGTAGGGTCCCGTTACTTGGTGGGGAGCATTGTTTGCATCCCCTAACGGGACGCGTAACGGGACCCTCTTGCTCGCGTGGGGACACGGAATATTCGTCCCCACAATTTACATTATAACGATTTAGTAATCAAATATTAACTTTTCTTTTTATTTATTTTTTCGAAGAAAACTTTGGCATTATAATAGATAAAAGCTTTACACATTTTTATTATTCCCAAATAATTTTATATTGTTTTTAATTATTTGCTAACTGAAATACATTCAAATTTATTAATTTTTAACGATTATAAAACCTTTTGTAATCCTTAAATATGTGAAAAGTTATGAATACTGATTTATATTATTTTAATTCATTCATACAAAGGCCCATATTTGAAACAGATACAAAATAAAACTATTGTACTGAGTTTCTAGCATTTTGTTTGTATAAAATTTCTGTATTCTAGCGATCGAAGAAGAATTCGATTTTCACAACTTCATATCCCCATTAAAACTTAAATAAATTTACCTTCTTCAATATTAAATAGAACTGTTACTTTTACTGATATAATGATTACATTAAAGTAAAATAAAAACATTGTAATACATATAATTTTCTTCATATACAAAGCCATATGTTAGGTATTACATACTTAGAAAATAGAGATCTAATTAAACAGTTAATATACCTGAAGTCCCAATAGCAGATTAATGTCGACTCATTAGGAATTTTGGGAGTCAGTTTTTTAATATATGGTAAGGAAAAATTATAGTCCTCGTTAATTCGATTTATTGATGATTACTTGATTCTTTAATATTATTATTAGTATTAATGATTATACAAATTAGTTATAAAAATTATTAAAAGTACAAAAAGGTACTAAACGTTGTTAAATAGACAGTTTTAAATTCACTTGAACAGTCGTCGTTTTTTAAAATTTATAATATTAAATAAAGATGAAAATAAAAATGTTATTATTAATTATTATTGTTTTTATAATATGAATAGATGTAAAATAATGTATTATTTTGTTTTTATTATAAAAATACCATTTTTATTAACCTCTAAATAGAAATTGCTTTTGTTTATATTTTATTACTCTTTTTATTAATATTAAATTCCCTCAAAATATTTATAATTTTTTGGGTTGCAATGAATAATTATTATATTGTAAATAACTTTTCGTTTCTTTAATGAATATATAATCTATTAACGGATGCCATATTCTTTAACGAAACGAAAACAGGTACTTATAAAATGATCAGAGAACGTAGATAGCAACGGCGGAGTTAACACCATCTGTTACCCCGTACCCGACCGAGCTCGCAACTGTTTACATTACAATCGTAAAGTGAAAGGGGTCTGCCCTAAGTGTCGCGTAATCTGAAGTCCACGCCACGTGTGTGCTTCTGCAATACAAGTGAGCAGAATCATTATACTACAGATAATCCCTAAATGGATGAAGCCAGACTCTGGAATGAAGACGTCTTACTACGCCCAAGCAACAACGACGGAATATCAATCAGACAAGTCTCGTACCATCATCTTGGACGCAATCACTGATGCCAGCACAGATGAGAACCTAGCAGCAGTATCAAAATACATTTGTCCATGTAAAATAAAATACATTTCAAAAATCTCCAACGCAATGGCATAAATTATTAGTAATTAAAAATCAGATCATCAATCTAAGACCTTTAATAGTTAAACTAACAAGAGTGGCCCATAATCCAAAATGAGACAATATTAAAGAAATTAAGCAAAGTTGAAATAACACCTTCCTCAAAAATTACAGACATAATGGAAAATACTTCGGATAAAAGATTTGCTCATATCCTAAGCTTTAGGAGGCAGTTATTTTTACGGAACCATCTAATATACACAAAATTCCAGAATCAATCCTAATAGAAATGCAACACAAACTACGAGATATTGTTAGCACCCGAAAACGACACATTTTACTTGTGTAGAAGGAGGGGTCACTATGCAAAAGATTGTGTACTACATAATACCGACGCGACCTAAAATAATCAATCACCAACAATTGCAAAAGACTGCACTCTAAACATCAACCCGACATCTCATGTCACAGAAACATCCCCAATGATAGTAGAAGACCAATCGAAGAGCAAGCAACACTACCAACTCAACGTTCTTCCAAAACCATCTCCAACAAAAAGAGACCTTCCGCAACCGACATCTCATGTCACAGAAACATTTCAAATCACCGAAGAAGAGGAACAACCTGGAATTAATTCAAAATCAGAGCAATTAACATTACAAATTCAAGTTTCTTCCAAAACCATCGTCAATATTTTACTACATGCTTTCCGTAACCCTCTGTAGTCACATCACCGTTATATCGGACAACTCTGATTTTCCGAAACTCGAACAACCTGCTATAAGTAACCAGAAGAATAAAAATAAACATATGTCATCTACTCAGAAATACCTGAAAGTAGAGAAGTTCTAGAAGTGGCAAGGGGCACACAAATCGGAAGAGAAGGATCTCAACTTAACTTTCGATCAAGCTAGAACTGATCAGCAGAGATCAAAAACCCTTAGAATACCCTAAGGGATTATAATACTTCTTCTTCTTCGGCTTTACAACGTTCCTTCGATCATTTTCGCCTTCTCCACAACAGTCTTCCAGCTCTTCCGATGTTGTACTTGGACTGACCAATTCTTTATTCCTAGCACTTTTAGGTTTTTCAGCACATCATCTCGCCATCTGACCTTTGGTCTTCCTTTATTCCGCGCTGTTAAAGGACACCAATTATTGGTTTTGTTTAATGCTCTGTCGTCATTCATTCGATAAAGATGACCAAACCAGCTTAATCTTAGGGCTTTGATATGTCTTTCGATTGTTTTTGACTGAATAAGTTTGTTAATTTCGTGGATATACCTGCTTCTCCAGGAACCATTCATATTCCTTATTGATCCATTCTCATAATTCTCCTTTCGAAAATCAACAGTCTTTGCATATCATTCTTCTTCATAACCCAGGTTACTATTGGTCTAATGAGTGCTTCATATAACTTCAACTTGGCATATTTTGATAAGATTTTGGAAAAGTGTGCCCTATTTCCAGCTGCGACACATTCTCTTATTTCTTCTTCAATAGAGTTAGTTCCATTTATTTTAGAACCAAGATATGTAAAACTTCTGACTTCCTGATATGTAATATGATCGATTATATCTTCTGTTTTATGACCGCCTACTTTACATTTCATATATTTTGTTTTCTGATAGTTGATTTTGAGGCCATAGTGCACTGCCATCTCTTTAAGATCTATAACTATTTCTTGTAGTGCTTTTTTAGTTGGCGCCATTAGTAATATATCGGTTGCATAAGCCAGACATTGTTTCAGCCGGATGGTTATATTGCCCTTGACATCGGTCTGGGATAAAATTGCATTCTTTGTGATGCAAAACAGAGTTGAAGATAATGGATCACCTTGCTTTACCCCGTGTTTCACCCCAAATTCTTCACTCAGCATGTTATCTGCTCTTACTCTGGTCTTAGTATTTGTGAGGGTTAAACTGATCAATTTTATTCAGTTGCAGGGTACACTGTATTTACTCAGATTTTCAATTATTTTATGTCTCAGCACTGAGTCAAAGGCTATTATAATACTCCACCGGAAACATTGCTCAAGATTATATCAATTATGCAAATGGCGGTGAAAGACCAAAGAACGAAGACAGATTAACAATGCTAAAAAAGAGACAATACAGTCATCACAAAACTCCTCAGACTATTCCTAATAACAAGAGTAGCGACAAATCTGTTGCAGTGGAACTGTTTTGGTTTTTTCTAAAGAAAAAACTATTAAATATACTAATAGAACTGTGCAAACCATAAGCGATTGCCCTCCAAGAAACAAATCTTAAAGAAGATACAAACCACACATTAAAGACCTACCAAGGATTCATCGTCACAAAACAAGGAGGGGTACAAGCGAGTGGTGGTGTTTCTATTTTCATCCGTAAAGATATTCCGGCAGAACAAATCGCAGTGAAATCCAACTTACAAGCAGTAGCAGTGAAGATATACATTTCTTCTGAAATTGATTTATGCTCCATCTACCTCCCCACAAATAAATCAGTGACCTAGGAACCTTGATTAGGGAGGCGAATTATCCTAGCTGGAGACGTTAACGCTCATAATCAAATATGGGGATCTCAATATCAGACTCTAGGGGTATCATGCTGGAAGATTTATTTGACTCCTACAATTTGGTAACTTTAAACAATGGTGATTATACGAATTTCAAAATATCAAATAATAACACCTCAGGGACAAATGTGACTGGTTTACTCACTCTGTGACAGTGATCCTATTCCAATAATACCTCATTATTTGACTTTCTTCCGTATCGTTTGATTCTTGATTTCGATTTCATATTACCTGCTCATTTTATCATTGTGTATATAATAGACAATGTAATTACTACTACTACTTGGCTCGACAGCCCTTGAAGGGCCTTGTCCTACCGAGGCAACTGCTAGACTGTCATCTTACATGGATTTAGAAATAGCACGTGGTCAGTGTGTCCAGTCTCCTCAGTCTGGTTACTCCAGTTTCCGTAAGACAATAGAATACTCGAATAATATATCTATATGTAGGTCCACACACATCGAATGGTCAACAAATTTCGCATGTAGACGCGCAGTATGATATCGAATAAGGATTATTTTTTTCATGTATTGTAAATTTCTGAGTAAACTAAACGTGATGGCATAGCAGAAGGTCGTACACGAATTATTAATAATTATGAAAAATAAATCAATAAAAATGTAATAATTAACGCACCTCGTACAGAAAACGAAAGTAGAGGTTTGTGTTTGTTGCGTAGACCAGAAACGCACACTTATTTGCTTGTAAAACTGGGTAATTATAATGAGAAAATAGTTAATAATTAATGAGTTACATTAATGCAACAGCAAAACGGAAGAAGTAGTGACCTAGATAGAAAATATTCTTTTAATAAACCTCGAAAATATTAAACATAAATACTAATTTTCGGTTTATCATTCATTGTTATCAGAAACGAAAATTTGATATTTGATCAAGTGTTTGAATTCAATATTACTTTTTGATGTCACTACAACAAATAAAGATATACTAAAATATATTGACACAAAACTTAAAATTTATTTTGCTACACCATTTTTCATATTACTACTTCCTGGCACAGGTTCGGATTCTTTGGCCCAGGGCAGAAGTTCAACACTTCCAAAAATCACATACGTGATGCACTGAACCAAATATAATGCGGAAGTGATGTAAAGAACGATGGCCCACTCTTCTCGTGTACCCTGAAACAATGTTTGCAACCATAAGGCAAATTCGTACAAATCGACATGCAACAAAATGTGCGAAATAAATCGCCTTTTTCCTCGTTTTCCTAGGGAAGGACTTCAAAATTTTTGAAAGGGCGCATACACCAAAATTTTATTGAATTAATTTTTATTTGACGAAATTGTACATATTGATAGCGCTCGTTACACTAAATTAAGAAGGGTTAATTAAACGTTTAGTTTGAACACAGCACATTGTTATAAGGTAGTAAGTAAGTAATGCCTTGTAAAAATGTTTCGATGCACCCTCTTAAACTCGGACATTGAAATATATATTAAGTAATATTAATTAAATAATGGTAATCAAGATACGATAAAGACAGAAGTAAAAATGGTTATAAATTATCAAATCGTAACGCCAATGACTCGTCATAGTAAAACTGTGGAAGTGCAGTTATAATAAATGTTTGATAACAACTGTTAACCATGTTTTTCCTTACATCTTCAGTTTACATGCATTTTATTTTATTATATAGATTCTGTTGCCGTGCGTGTTATTAATTAATGATACCCGTCGATGTGTGCCATTCATAAAGTTATATTACGTTACCGGGCTAATTTATGATGTAATGACTTTATCAAAAGAAGGAATTAATTTGAAATTAAATAGAATTCATTAAAAACAAAAAAATAACAATTTATTCAGTAAAATAAAAATTTCATATATTCTTGGTATATAATGTCAGAAATATTCAATATTAATTATAATATTACCTCTATCTCAGACGTATGGGCATAGGTATAGAAAACTTATAATTCTATAACTTTCTGTATCAAGAAATAACATGTGGCATAAAAATATGTAAGGTGAGCGAGGGTATATATTTAACATAAACAGAGACATCCTTTTCAACACTGGTAGACCAGATATATATAAAAATATATAAAATTATTTAAATGTTTTAGAATGAAAATTATAATAATTATATTGATTTCATATTGTAAAAATTAATTTTAATCCATTGATCCAGTTAAATATTTAATTCGTTAAGTTATGTTATCATACATCACTGTCTTGTAAATTAAATGATTAATTATAGCGTCAAAACAATGTGAAATATTTTTTTCCACTCGCTTTGAACTTTGCTTCTGATAAGAATCCATGGAAATTGAATCTACTCTATTGAATTCAAAAAATTTTATCTTTGAGCATGTGTTATTGCGGGATTATGTACTCGTATTTTCCCAATTACCGTGTGTCTCGGTGGACGCTGGAGCTATCTACTTCCACTCCTTGGCATTGGTATCTGCGTTACAGGATTTACCTTATCATGCACTTCTTTGCCATTAGTGTCCTTTATCGGACATTTTTCTCTCTTATTTACCATTAATAAATTTTCATAACTTTTGTCCCGACGTTTTCTGGAGCACTGATATAACGATCAAAACTTGAATTTATTCTCGCATTCTCTTATGATAAATAAACAGAAAGCTGTCCGCTGCTCCAGAACTTCACGCAGACTCTGTAACCATATATCCTCCTCTTATTTATTAATTCCGCGGATACTCGATCCGAGTTCCCCTCCCTAGGGCAGCAGACCTCTCCAAAATTGCAGCTGGGCACCCAGTATTAAGTCGCTTGAATTTTAAACAACACCCATTAATTTGGCTGTCAACGAGCCTTCACTGTCAATTACTTAGTTCTGTTTGATGCCAGATATTAACCAGATCGTATGCCGTCGTTTAATGGCACTGATCGACCAGTAAGTACGCCCTAAGACAATTCCAGAAGTATAGAAAGTATGGTCAGAACGCAATAATTCTTATTCGCCATGATCATTTCCACTGCTGGTCATCATCCTAAATGCCATTTTGCTATGCGTTTGGACATGCAGATTTTAATATTTTGTTAATATTGCTTGGGTGTTCGATTGTCTGGATATAATAAAATACAGGAAGAACAATAAATTGGTAAGAATTTTTAACAGAATAATGGTTTTCTTCATTGAGGACTTTAGGAAACATGTTATGAATGTAGGAGGAAATGTTGAGTAAGGAACTGCCTGTAGAAGCAATAATATTTGTAATAGACAGGTCAGATTTGTGTATTTTAGGAAGCTCTGAAAATGTTGACTGAGCTAATGAATAAGGAATAAAATGTGGATGGTTCAATAAAATCTTTTTTCTTCCACCTCTTGAGAATAGTTTTTAGTTTGTCAATAACTGTATTGATGCAGATGGGTTTGCAAATTTTATAAGAGTTAGTGTCAGGAAGAATTTGGTTAACAGTGTTTGTGTATTCATTACGGTCAAGAGCTACAGTGACAGAACTTTGTCAGCGTGTGACAAGAGTGTGTTTGGATGAGACTTCAGGAAATGTTTAGTTCTATAGAGGTTTTTTATGAGATTTCCATAAAAAAGAGGTAGGTGTTTTGTGGTTTGATTTTTTGGGTTTTCAAGAAGAGTTTGAGTGATGTGATTCCTGATTTTATTGTGTTGTTGTGTTGGGAATAAAGATATATTGGTTTCGATGTGTTTTAAGACAGGAATGGATTGAGATTTGTTGATGGATGTGTTGGGTAGACTAAATTTGTTTCCAAGTGATACTACGCCAATAATTTCCTTAGGAATAATATGGTTACTGAGGTTCTTGAACCAATTGTCGTTGTAATTGGAAAAAGTTTTGAGAAATAAGAAATCAAACCTAAATTTTAGCTGCCCTTAGGCGAAAATGATATCTAATTCAACGAGAGGATTGGCGAGAGAAAAATTCGTTATAGATGTTGGTGGGCACCATTCTAGTTACAGAATTCTCATGAAAAACAAATTGTTTAGTTAAGGACTGAATGTGTGAATGTATGTCTTGCATTTCCAAGTTTAGTATATATAACTGTAAAAATTTAATTTTGTTATTGTATTTATAAGAAAGTTTCGAATTAAAGAAAAAAATACTGTTAAATTTATTGTGTAAATGTTGTACATGACCCGGCAAGACATCACATTTTCTACAATTAAGTAAAAACTCACACTAGATCCTCGCAATATCTTATTTGTTCGAGAGTTTTAACCAAGTTTTAAAACTAGAATAAATATTAAAGCCGAAAGTAAGCAAAACATAATTAGGAAAAGATATTGCAAATAAAACGTTCCCTTAATACACGTATCAAGGATCATATATCTAATATCAAACTTCCCATTGATAAACAACCTGTAGTATACAAACATATAAGCAGTTCAAAACATACATTTGATTGGCAAAATGCTAAGATTTTAGACATTGACACCAGGTACAATTCCAGACGCATTTCAGAGATGCTTCACATTAAATCCAACATCACAGCTATTAATGTGGGAACAGACACTATTAAACTCCCTTACTATACCGCTAAAACTTCTGTTTTCCCATTGTCGTTGCTCCCTTATTGTTACGCTAACCCTTCGGCTCACCCTTTGTCGTTACGATTTCGTCGCTGACCAGTGCAGTTGCGTTTTTCTAGGCTCTTCTTAGCACCTGACGAAAGGTACAAGGATCCCAGAAACGTTGTGTGGTATTTATATTACCCTTTTTTGTCTGTATTGGCTATCTTTCTTATTTATTATTTTCAATCAGACGTAAATATTTTCATTTTAACAATTGACGCCTAGCCTTTAATAGCGTCTTCTATTTCATTTTATGTTCATTTTAACAAATTTATAATTTCTTCAACATTAATTTGTTCTTAAGTAATTGTTATTATTGTCTTAAGTATATGCTATTTGTGGCTAAATCCTGTAGACCCTACCACCCTTACGAAAGAGTGACCCTCGCTTTTGCGAAGGTAGGGCTAATTATAGAACGGATGATGAACCTCAGAAAAATTTTCGTCCCTTCAATAATGTACAATTCATTCAATGTTTTAGATTTTCGTGATAAATAATTTAGTTTATCCTCAGAAGATGCCCATTCTGTTTTCTTATTTTTACATGATTTCAGACTTCCAAGTTTATTATTTCATGCAAAAAATCCAACTAGATATAACTAACTACATGCTGAAAATTGTACTGATTTAACATTGATGAAAGAGATAAGAGCGGAAGTGCGTACTGGGTCCTATCGTCTACTTGTTATTTAATAGTAATATCACAAAACAGGAAGAAACATATGCACAATTCACCGTGATACTTGTAGTAGAAAATAACCAAAATTTGTCAAATAGAAGACTACAAACCAGCTATTAAAGCAATAGTTGACTGGGTTATACAATGGTGGATAAAGATTAACAATCAGAAATCTGTGCCTAACCCTAGAAAACCTGCATCAGGTGACATCATCGTCTTCAGCGGGAACGCTTCCATAGGATGATACCCATAACTCACGCGAAAAGACGCACATATGAGAGAAAACAAGCAAAAAGTGAAAAAAACAGAAAAACGCCTTTAGCTCCTAAACAACTGCAGCTAGCGACCTGCGGGTGACGTCATCGTCTTCAGCGGGAACGCCTCAATAGGATGCGACCCATAACAACACGCGAAAAGACGCATATTTGGGAGGAAACAAGCAAAAAGTGAAAAAAAACAGAAAAACGCCTTTAGCTCTTGGCACTTGTCCTACTAACTTCCGTTGCCAGGAGAGTGGTTTTCTGCGGGGTCGTAGATTTCCCTCCTCCGTGCCTTGAGCAGTTTAGGAGGCAGCTGGCCGACAATTCCAATAGGAATAGCTGACAACTCTTACCGTATGCCCAAGATATTCTCAAAACTGACCGAGGTGGGAAACTTAGTTCAAAAACCAGAGAGAGGAAACATCACGACCACAAAATGAAAACAGAAACAGATTCAAGAGAAAAGATAATAGAAGCGAACGAGAGTTCACAATATCAGGGAAAATCTATTTTTCTCGACATAACAATTACATATAATGTCATACATAAACGTAATAATTTTATTTATAGGATATTTCCATTTCTTCGTGTTCGCACGAGTCAAATTCGTACGAAAACGCATACAATGTGCGGCCGGTCTTCACTTTTAAAAAAATCATCAAACAGCGTAATTTTGACTCCAAAGTTGAGGTTTGACTTACATTGGGAGTGACCATAGCCACAATCATAGGGCAGATTATGCCCGAGCTATGGGCCAGTGCATTAGCTGTTCCCGACAACGTTCCCGCAAGTCTAGGAACTAATTGAAGTAGCGTGAAACCGTAGCCCCCGGTGTATGCCAATTCCGCAACGGCCATACCGACAGCTAAAAGAATAATCGCCTCGATCCTCTGGCGACATGACATCAAGGACACTCCAACAAGGGACATGGCCACGAATAGAGTGCCTGAAATGGAGAATGAAGCCTATGAATAATAATACGAAAATTAGATCAAATATATCCAATTATACTTACATTATTTGATGAAATGAATAGGTTAAAGGGTGAATAGAAAAATTTTAGTATGTTATAAACTAAAAGGTTGGTGTTCCACAGGGCTCTATTTAATAAATCTATCTAATAAAGGATGTATGCTTATACACAATTAAACGCTTGGAGCAATTTAGATCAAAAGTACACACGTTTATGCCGAGCCAGAAACAAACAATTTGAGGGTAAAACACGAGTACCACCCCTAGGAGCGGGGTTGGAGGACAAAAACTGCCGATTTTTGCGTCGATTAAATATGTTTCAGGTCAGTGAGGTTGACAGTGTTTCTCCTGATGTTATTTGTGGTTAATTTGAACCCTTTTCGACATGGGGAGGGGAGAGCTCTCAGAGATACATATAAATAACGCAAAATCAACCGTGATTAGTGTCGAATCCAAAGTTATGAAAGTTGCTAAATTCTAATTCTGACATTCAACTTGCAGTTTAGTTCATCCCCTAGAAAGGGGGATGGAAAATGAGAAAATAAATTTCCGCGTACAATGTTAAACACGTTGTGGTAAACCCTCTCCTATATTTTTTCTTTCTCTTTCTGATTATAACGATATTCATATTTAAAATAAGGTTAACCACATAAATGGGATGGGATCTTTTATATAAAAAAATGAAAACTTGAAATCTTTAATGATATATATAAAATAATATAAAAAAAATATTTACAATATATTTACATCATGATCTACGTTGCTCCGGCTAGTGGGCATGGACCGATCTCAGGTTAAACGTGGCGGATGGAAAATTACACCATAATTAAGATTTCGCGCTGTTAAAATTTAATCCCATAAAAAAGGCTCCTGAAGGTCAAATTTAATCCCCCCCCCCCCAAATTTTTAGAATAGAATCAAAACCCCGAATACTGTGCCACGTGAGAATAATTGGTTGGTTGTGGTCTTACTGTGCGTGTGACGTATCTGGCGTGCTGTGCAACCTCGGTGCCGGGACCCTCGTGGTGGTGATGACGGCTGGTTGGAGTCGCGCCTTCCAAAATTGCTACAGCTAAACTCCTCGTTGCCTCAGCTCTTCCTGGCTCTGAGATGTTTATGGCCCAGCGTCTCCATATTCCGCAACTTAGTGTTCACTTGGCGGGGTGATTTTATTTTACCCCGCCGCACGCACAACCAGGTAAAAGAAACATTCCGTCCCTCATTGTTCTTGGAAATTTGCAACTATTCTCACGCAGACAAAGCCCTATCGGTCAATACCCTTATTGGAACTTCAAAATAAATACTTAAAAGGGATACCGCTGCAGACCTGATACCTATGCATGTTGCTGTCGCACAAGAGCAGTATTCTAGCTCATTGTGCCCTTCAACCCATCTAACTATCGCTGAGATTCTTTTTCCCCGTAAGGAAACCCTTCCAGGTTTAATTATCGGCACTTTTTCACCCTCGGTCCTACTCTCTTCATTCTGTCTCTCTCACAACTTATCTCCGTGAATGACCGTATTAAAGAGTATTATATCCTCAGGTGCGGATTAAACACAAGTTTCCAATCCTTGTGTTCCAAGTTAGTTTACTAACAGCACGTGCAGAGGGGGTGTAGAAAGTGGTAGACCCCCATGCTTGGCCGTGCGTGCTTTCAAGGGCCTTTAGCACATTAATTAATAATAACAATAAAGATCTGAAACCTGCGGTTTCCGTACTACTATCCTTGCCTTAAGAATATGAATACAACTTGTAACTATGTACATAAAAAAATCTTAAAATTAAATACATAATATATGTAGTTTACTACAACGTGGAGACAATTCTTCCAAATTTTGAACAGGTTGGGCAAAACACGCCGCGAACTTATAAGTGTGGAAGTCGCGAGTATTTTTCAGTCTCTTTGGGTACCGGGACTATTTATGTCTCTCTTAGCGTACGAGGAGTATTTTAGTCTCTCATAAGGAATCAGGAGTATTTTTATTTCTCTAAACTTACCGGGTATGTTTTTGACTCTCTTAAGGTATTGAATACCTAATAGTCTACTTGTATTATTTTACGTTCTCTTATGGTACCAGGAATATTTTTGACCCTTTAAAGACACCAAGAGCATTTTTGCCTATTTTAAGGTATCGGAAGTATTATTGACTGTTGGGTTACCGAGAGTATTTTTGGCTCTTTTAGGGTACCGGTAATATCTTTGACCCTCTTAAGATATCGAGAGTATTTTTGTTATCTTAAGGTACCGGGGCATTTACTCTTTTAATGTACCGGAAGGCTTTTTTTTACCGTTTAAAAATATCGGGAGAAGTTTTTACTGTCAAATAGTATCGGGATAATTTTGGACACTCCTAAGACACCCGAAATAACTATGACTCTTTTACCAGGAGTATTTTGACTCTATTAGGATTTTAGACACTTTCAAAGACCTGGCAGTATATTTCACTCTCTTGCGGCATTGGGAGTATATTCGAATCTGTTGAGGTGCCCGAAGTGATTTTGAATTTTTCATTCTTAGGGTACCTGGAATATTTTAGACTTTCCAAAGGTACCGGGTTCATTTAAGACTATTTTAAGGTACCGGTAGTATTTATGAGTCTCTTAAGGGACAGGGAGCAATTTTTAAACTCTAGTAGGGTACGGGGAATGATTTATGCTCTCTTTCTATGTACCGTGAATATTTTTTATTCTCTCAAGATTTCTAGAATGTGACATACCGGTTTTGGTATATTTTTCTCGAAAACTATTTAACTATATATATATATATATATATATATATAATTAAAAACATTGTGGACTTGAATTGTTATCGACAAACAGACACAAATCACACACAAGAATGGACAATAATAACAGGTCTAAGTCATTGCAGGACTGTTTGGCGCGCTAAGAGAACGTATAGGGCAGTTGGCGATCAGGAACGGCAGAAAGCGGTCGTAATAGAAAGAGACGAGACGTTTTCAAAGTATTGAAAAGTAAAGTTGTTAAGTAGAGGCAGAGTACAGCATTCACCCGAATATTGCTGCGGAAAGATTTCGGAGTGTTCCTGCTTATGCCAAATAAGTTTGAAAAGTATACGCGAAGGAATTATTTGAATTACCGCAAATTGGCATAATTGCGGAATAAGTCATCTTCGAGATACAGACAACACTTGCTAATCCAACAGTGAAGTGTAAAGTCAGTGAAAAGAATGGCCTGTTTTTAGAAAATTGAGTGAGTGTAAGTGTTACTGAAAGAGTTAAAATTGCCCTGGTACCAGAGAAACTGGAAGTCATACCTCAATTAAATTATTATTGTAAACCTTTGATTAAACATACAATCGTCAGATTTCGTTTTTTTTAAATATTGAAAATATTTGGGTATTGAATAACTTATAGTGATTTGATTGTTTATTCTTTTTTTTGGTAGCAACTCCCCTTTAATAGCATAGGAAGGGATCTGAAAGGGGGGTGCGGAAGGGTAGATAAAGGTAGCCAAGGGTTAACTAGGACCCTCGGCATTCGCCTAAAGAAATGCAGGGAAAACCCTAGAAAAACATGCATCGGGTAGGTCGGGCATTGGGTACTTGTCCCACGCCCTTCCGATAGCGGGAGAGGAGTTTGCTGTGGGGACGCAGCATACCCTTCTCCGTGCCTCAACCAGTTTAGGAGGCAGCTGGCCGACTATTCCAATGCGAATATCGAACAACTCTTACCGTATGACCAAGGTCTGTGACCCCGGAACATACACCTCTCGGTGTAAAATTAGTTCAAAACCGGAGAGGAAAAGGCATACCCAAAGGTAGCCCCTTCGTTTTTTTTGTTTTTTTAGGGCAACAGGCTACATGAGGGTGATCCACATTGGGCAACTCCCCTTTAATAGCATAGGAAGGGATTAGAAAGGGGGGATGCGGAAGGGTAGAGGAAGGTAGCCAAGGGTTACTAGGGCCCCCGGGCTATGGTTTAAGGATCCTACCCGGCATTCACCTAAAGAAATGCAAGGAAAACCCTAGAAAAACCTGCATCGGGTAGGTCGGGCATTTGGTACTTGTCCCACCAGAGCTGTTGCGACTGTAAATAAATCAATACAAATAGTCAATGAGAAATGTCCGACCTCATTTGGATGCGAATATTTACCGTTTCTTTTTCCATCCCCATTTCATGCTATATTCCTAACTTCTACAATACTGACCCTAACCCCCTGATTACATGTCTGTGCTGTTCGGGAGCATAGATATTTGTAAGTAGAAGCTAACTTTTGTGATTTTTTAGGTAATCAGGCTACTTAAGGGTAAACCACATGAAGACAACTTCCCTTTAATAGTATAGGAAGGGATTTGAAAGGGTGAAACGTGGAAGGGTAGAGGAAGGTAGACAAGGGTTATAGCCCCCGGGCTATATTTTAAGGATCCTGCCCGGCTTTCGCCTAACCCTAAAAAACGTGCATCAGGTAGGTCGGGCATTGGGTACTAGTCCCACGCTCTTCCGATGGCGGGAGAGGGGTTTTCTGAGGGGATGCAACATTATTTCTCCAAGTCTCGACCTGTTTAGGAGGCAGCTGGCTGAATGTTCCAATAGGAGCATGATATATATATATTTTAGGGTAACAGGCGACGTGAGGGTAATCCACATGGTGGCAACTCCCCTTTAATAGCATAGGAAGGGATTTTAAATGGGGGATACGGAAGGGTAGAGGAAGGTAGCCATGGGTTAACTAGGGCCCCCGGGCTATAGTTTAAGGATCCTACCTGGCATTCGCCTAAAAGTAATGCAGGACAAACCCTATAAAAACCTGCATCAGGTAGGTCGGGCATTGGGTACTTGTCCCACGCCCTTCCGATAGCGCGAGAGGAGTTTGCTGTGGGGACGCAGCATTCCCTTCTCCGTGCCTCGACCAGCTTAGGAGGTAGCTGGCCGACTATTCCAATGGGAATAGCGGACAACTCTTACCGTATGCCCAAGAAAGACCCTGAGAGAAGGAGTAATAATTTTGGATTGTATGTAATAAATGTTGTTAAATTAAATAAATAACTATCTTGTAACTTAAATTCTGTTGCATATAATAAATTAATGTGTTTGTTTAATTAAATAAAATTTTATGTATTAACATCCTTTCATTTAAAGATAAAGTAGTTAAATTAATGCATTCAACGCGGGCTAACTGTTTTATTTAATTGTAGTTTCATTTATATACCACATTTTGGCTTCTCCAATGTGGGCACTGTTTCATATTAATTGTCATTTAAATATATGAGTATTACAATATATATATATATATATATATATATATATATATATATATATATAATCATACATACCAATAGTATGGTTCAATTTTCGTTTGTAACTTGAATTAAGCCCAGATTTCATCTGACATGGACGGAAAGTTAATGATACTATTATTCTTGATACAAGAATTCCAATAAATGGGACAGAAGATAATATTCCATTCTGTAAGAACAATTAAATGGTATATGAAATGAGTTTACGAGCAATATCTTTGTAATGTCTACACATGTAAGAAATTATTACCGAGACCACGATCACAATAATTGTAAATAATTCTACGGATCTTTCACTACTTTCTATTGCACATTTGTTAATTTACGTATTCGATAGTTTAATAGATAACTTAAATAATTACGCATGTACTGACTGGGCTCAAAATTCTGACTCAACTATTTGCCAGATTCAGATTACGTCACAATTTATTCTTCATGTTTTTCCTCTTGTATACTTGATTACAATTTTTGATGCATTTATTTATTTATACAATTTAGCTTATTGCTAATTATATATACATATAACTATTTACATATCACCATTTTTTATCTCTAACTATATTTTTTTAAAAAAATATATTTAAACTATTTGCATTCTTTACATCAACACGCAATTCATTATATAATATATCCTACATTGAATTTTTTGTACTTCTTAGATTCAGAAGCTCAATAAAAAAAATTTTCCTCCCATTGGTGTTATGACACAATAAAAATTTATTTTCGTTGTCACTCCATAAATAATTCGCTAAAGGTAAGAGTCTTGTTGACGGTGCCCCGAGAAATTGAGTCGGTCATGCACTTACGGATGTCGCTGATGATTTCTCGTTTTACAACTTCGATTTCTGGAGATGTACTTTCCAAACTCAACGATCAAACTATTGAAAACTTCTGCAGTTTTCTACTGTTCAAAGTGCTAAAACTTTAATTATCACCTACTTCAACGTCTGCCGTCAAAATAAAATTTTTATTAGTCCCAATGTATGGACACTTACTCAATCTATATTCTTCTTCACCCCAAATCACGAGGGCACGTCACTTTTTTGGCGCCCCAGTTTAGTTTCTTTCTTTGCAGGTGCTACACACACTCCGGGTTAGATAGTTGTGTATGTGTTTATTCCGCGCTGGATTAATGTAATGAAGCATCTGTATTGTACATTTGTCATCACATTCCCAACTATAAATAAGGGAGCAATTCTAACATACATGTCTCTGCTCAGATTCAAAACTGGGATGTCTATTATTGAATCCAATGACACTGACATTTTACCACAGGTCATCTGGTAATTTGGAATGTAATTTAAATTTTTTGCTTACTGAATTTACAAATAACTATTTATCATTTTCTTTATCCGTTTAGCACACATACATAATTCCCACTATATTCTGTCCTTTAGCCATTGGAAAATGTAATGCATTAAAACAAATATTTAATTAAAGCTAATACAATATTTAGGTATTATACATATAAAACGGTTTAATCATGTTTTAAGGAAATATAGTCTTTACATTTTACGAAATACAGCTTAAAAGTATTTTGGGAGAATAAAATAATCGAGTATGAAGATTTCAGTCTATTATGATATAACGTTAACCATTTTCAAAATATTACCATTTTTCTGTCAAATAGCATCACTTGATCCATAAAAAGAGGTAGATGGATTGCAATGGTTACATAACCCCATGTAAAACAGAAGTGAGAAACAAAGTAGGCAATCACAGGGCCAGAAGTGATTAAATGCTTCCATGGCAATTTTATGGGCTGAAATAAACAAATTAAGAGACTTCACAGAAAATCATAACCAATAAGGTAAGCATAAAACACAAAATCTTGTGAACATGGTAATACATAATTGAATATTCTATTCTAATATATATATATATATATATATATATATATATATATATATATATATTAGTAAGGATATGACATTGTCAAAAATAATTGCAATATTGGTATGGAAAGGAAAGAGAGATAGGTTGTAGCTTACCTGAAAGTGAAGTGAATTGTAGCCATAAGGAACTGAAGGCTGTTTTTCAAATTTTCGGAGGCTCTCAGCCTCCTTTTTCAGGAAGGAGTGTTACACCATTCTGTGCACTGCCCTGCAGCGGACTGCACATGCTCTCCTTAAAGTCCAACCCACCTAATTCCTTAGATTTATATATATTTGGAATATTTCATTTCTTGACTTAAATATCTTTATATTATTTATGGATTACTTTAAAAGGACATAAAAGGAGGAGAAATTTAAGGGAATTTTATTGCCTTTCACAGTTGAGCATTTTGTTCACATGTCAATATGTATCGGAAGAAGGTTAAAGGATGCAGAGTAATATAAGTGTTGCTGTTCCAGTTACACCATGAACAGGTTAACATAGGATTCTGTTCAGATTACCCATTTTCGATAAAATCACCAACATTAACTTCCAACATGCAACAAATTTTCAATGTGTGTTTGTGCAAGGTAACATGCACAAAATCTACAACTTGAATTTTCATGCTGTGGGTGTTGGCATGCAAATACAAACATAGTTTCATCAAATACCTCCCCCTCCCTTCATTTCACCCTTACACTGCCTATTAAAACCAAGCATACATGACCCCCACAAAACCAAACAAAGTGAGACTTGTCAACACCCTTTCCTCCAACTGAATCTTATTTGAAAATGAGATTTCAGTGGAGGATATGGGGTATATTTTCTCACTCACTCCCATCTAGAACCAATTTAGACTTGCTTGTCACACCTTAAAATTCTCTACAAGAGTCAATTGGAAGCAAAATTTTACTAAGAATATCTCAGCTAAGCCACAGCTGCTTGTGCAGGCCTTGCAAGTTATTCCCTCCAAATCTCACACCTAACCATCCACTTCAAATTTAACCCATATTCTAGTCTTCCACATAACCTAACCCATGGTCAACACCTAGTCCTCTGCAACTTCCTTGCTGACAAGGGCTCCACCACTGATGTAATGGACCTGGAGTAGTTGTTGATAAAATTCACCAAATAAAGGATAACGAAACTTATAAGCCTGTTGCCACATGCTCCAATCCTTCAATAGTATATTAATAATATCATTTTATGGCCACAATAGCATTTATTTTAAATCTATGCTGTCTGTAGATTTATCCCTCTCACCATGGCCATATTAATCAGTATATATATGTAACCTTGTCAACAAGGTCCGTACCTAAATATAAGTATAAGTTGCATATATATTGATTAATATGGCTTCATGAGATGCCAAAACCTATTTAGACTGTATAGATTGAAAATGAATACTGATGTGACAGTATTTTTGAATATAATGAATTATATTCATACAGTCATATTAAGGATCCTCATGTTCGGCCAGTCACCTGGAAATTTCCTCCACAAATAGCCACCTACAAAACCAAAGAGAACATTACCTGAATCTCCTCCCATATTATCTGACAAATTAATTGTAAATTCTGTACTGGTTTCTAAATAGGTCAAACCCAAACTAAATGACCTCTCCCTGAATACATTGCTAACTTCTGCAGCAAAGTCAAACTATCCAAAACTCAATTTGACAGCTGCTCATGTCCTAAATAATGATTTCAACAATTTCGACCAATGCTCCACACTGACCCTCCTTAAAGCCTTATCCCCTTTTCATCGGAAGCTGAACTCCATCTTTGGGAGTCTCCTTCCAGCTTGTCTTACGGTCTGGGCAAAGTACTGGACTAAACATCATCTAATATTAATATAATAGTCATTGTACCAGTAATTATAGTATGTTATAATCTTGTATCAATATGATATTATAATTATTTTTATACATATCTCTTTAATCCATTTTTACTTTTTAACTTCCTATCCTTTACTTCTCACCTTTCAATGTAATATGTTTGTTTGTTTGTGTATCAAAGTGTGTGTGCATTTTTCTGTTAACTTTCCATTGTTGTGACCTTTCCGTGAGAAGAAGACAGAGTTGTTGACTTTGTTGGGTACCGATTGTTTCTGTCTAACGGCTTAAGCAAAATAGTTTGAATTTGTTAATCCATCCCCACACTGCATGCAGTTCAGACCTTCTCTCCTTGAAAATTTGTAATATCTTTAATCCTCAGTCTGACTGGGTCAATTGTTGATTTCGGGTAAGTTCCTTTCTAAATATTGTAGTAAGCTCAACTATAATAAACAAAAAATATGCCAACACGTTATAGCCAAATAATGTAACATTCAATAAATTTATCAAATGAAACAAAGATGCCACCATGTTGCAGCCAAATTATGTGGTATACACAATTTTATTAAAAGGGAATAATGGAAGGAAGTTTACGTTAAAATGATAAATTATAAAGAGGTAACAAAAATTATATATTTGTACAAATTTGATTTTAGTTGAATTTAAATTTTAGATTGTAAAGCCTCAGCTTTTATAAGAGTCTAACTTTCAGGGCCTCTTATAGGGCCTCTAATAAAGACAGTGATTTGCATATTTCACAAAGTTACAAAAAAAATGAATAATAACAAAATTTTATCCCAACAACAAAAGCTATTAGAAATCTGAAAAGTTATATAAATCTGTCCAAATTATAGAAATCAGGTGGTAAACGATATTTATGTAAAGGTTCAATAGAAGAAAGTTTTTGTTTACATACCTTTTATTTAGAGCTGCTCTGGTTTGTGCACACGTGATTCTTTAATTTTTTATAGAACACTATTCTCACGGACTGATTTTATTCTCGTCTCACTTTCCTGCATTTGTATTGTCAAGCTCAGTTTGCTGTGGAGAATCTTTAATAGAAAAACTGATCATATTCAGCCCATACTTTCCTGAATTTGACCATCACAGACTCTAGTTCAGACTACCATGGTCAGGTCCTCCAAAACAGACTGACTGTCTCCCACACAACATACTGCCTTGCCTTGCCTCCCAAACAAACACTCTTTCTCTGAATATCTGAGTGACTGACAACATACTTCTCTGTCTCCCAGTCTTTCTGACTAAGAGACTGACGATGCATTTCATTACACATTGTAATCTCTACAATATATATATATATATATATATATATATATATATATATATATATATATATAATTGTGATATTGGTGTGGAAACGAAAGAGACATAGCTTGTGGCTTACCTGAAAGTGAAGTACGGTGTAGCCATAAGGAACTGAAAGTTGTTCTTAAACTTTTTGGAGGCTCTCAGCCTCCTTCTTCAGGAAGGAGAGTTACACCATTCTGTGCACTGGCTTGCTGCGGACCAGTACATGGAATGGTGTAACTCTCCTTCCTGAAGGAGGAGGCTAAGAGCCTCCGAAAAGCTGAAGAACAGGCTTCGGTTCCCTATGGCTACACCGTACTTCACTTTCAGATAAGCCACAAGCTATCTCTCTTTCCTTTCCATACCAATATCACAATTATTTTTGACAATGTCATATCCTAACTAATATTATATATATATATATATATATATATATATATATATATATATATATATATATTGTAATAGTAAGAATGTGACATTGTCAAAAATATTGGTATGGAAAGGATAGAGAGATAGCTTGTGGCTTACCTGAAAGTGAAGTGCGGTGTCGCCATGAGGAACTGAAGGTTGTTCTTCAAATTTTCGGAGGCTCTCAGCCTCCTTCTTCAGGAAGGAGTATATATATATTGGTTTCCAAAACTCTGTTTCAGAATAGGAGTGACTAAGCAGATTTTTAGCCTATTTTTCAATACAACTGCGGAGTTTATTAATTACTTAATTTAATCAAAAAGTTAATTAAATTTAATATTCATATACACTGTTTGCAGATGACTCATATCTATTAATAAGGGCAAATAACTTCTAAAGTTTACATGAAAACTTAAACATTGGAATTAAAAATTTATGTCTGATTGAAAATTAATGCTAAGAAAGATAGCCAAATAAGACAAAATAAGTGATAATAATTTATTTATATTATCACTTATTTTGTCTGTATTTGGCTATCTTTCTTATTACTTAAACATTGGCTCACAATAATAAACTGATCCTCAATGTTAATACATCACTAGTTTTAAACTTTCATAATATTCATAACAAAACTTCACACAATCAA
The DNA here is from genome assembly GCA_037074705.1 of Zhengitettix transpicula. Taxonomy (NCBI): domain Eukaryota; kingdom Metazoa; phylum Arthropoda; class Insecta; order Orthoptera; family Tetrigidae; genus Zhengitettix; species Zhengitettix transpicula. The sequence continues at coordinate 34,940,882 of CM073590.1, read as the reverse complement.
AATTTAATTTTTTTTCATAGAATAGCTGTTAATTTTTCATATTAAGCACTTAAATGCAAAATAAGACAATTGTGCTAACATTTGTGAGTCCTCACTAACCAAATATTTAGAAATAGATTGTGCATTACATGTTTGCTTATTTCCATTCACCACTGAAATATTGCACCATCTTCTGGAGAAATGCTCCATATTCGCTTTCTGTTTTCAGAATCCAAATGAGAGCTGTTAGAACCACAGCAGTTGTAAACTGTAGAACATCTTGCAAACAATTTTTTCAATTACTAAAAATTTTACCACTGCCTACCATACATATTTATGAATTAGTCTTATTCATTAAAATAAAATCAATATTATTCAACATGTGTTTCTAAAAATGTTCTGATATTAATCATTATGACACTAGGTATTAAAATTACCTTTCTATTAATAGTATAAATGCTTCAAACTACAAGAAAGCTGTTTTTGTCTTGGAAGTTTATTTTTTAATCAATTGTAAGTTATTATGAGACATTACTCTTTCAGAACGAAGAAGACGTAGACAGACTATCTATAGGTTAATCCATGTGGTGGCCACTCCCCTCTTATAGCATAGGAAAGTAAAAGAAAGGAGGGATATGGAAAGGTATAGCAAGGTAGTCAAGGGTTAACTAGGACCCTTGGGCTGTAGTTTTAAGGATCCTACCTGGCAATCAGCCTAAAAGTAATGCAGGGAAAGCCTAGAAAAGCATGCATCAGGTAGGTCAGTAGGCCCTTCTGATAACAGGAGAGGGGTTTTCTTTGGGGACAATGCATTCCCTTCTCCGTGCCTCTAACAGTTTAAGATGCAGTTAGCCGATTATTCCAATAGGAATAGTGGACAACTCTTATTGTGTGTCCAAGGTCTAGGACTGCAGAACATCTGCCTCTCACAACTGACTAAGGTGCCTCAGCTTGTGGGAACCTTAGTACAAAAAGCATCCAAAAAGGTTTCCTCCTCCAGCTCTCTGGGAACGTTCACCTGCTTAGAGCAGCGCAAACAGGCTTTATCATCTTTTAGAAAAGCTCTTAAGGCATATTTGTAGGATCACTGCTTCTATTCTGTCAATGAGTTAGTTATGTAAACATTGTATGTAATAGTATCAAAGTATCAATTGTTTATTTTTAGTACATATAAATCCTGACATGCTCCATATTATGTAACAGCTAGTGGATGAATAGAAAAACTAACCCTAATCCTTTTTGTACAACTGACACATACTTTAAGTTCTCATGTAAGTTTCTTTTCTGTCTAATGTTAAATAAAGTATAGTTCTGTTGAAACTAAATTCATCATAATACTTTGTCTAGGAATGAATAAATGAATTTATAATAACAGATGGGGTATTGAAAATCTCTTTGCATGAACTTAGATAATTAACCTTACATATTTTACTGATTACACACTTTTGGTTCAAAATGACTGGGAATACTGCAAAATATAAGTCCATAAGACATCAAGTAGAATATATCTAACACTTACTAGTTTTGCAGTTATTATATTACTGAAATTCAACAATTATTACTGAACATGGTATTTTCTAAAAAATAGTATTGACACATTATTTCCAGTGTTTTTTATTATGTAGTGAAAAAACTAGAAAGTTTGCACATTCTACTTTAATAATCTCAAAACATTAATTAGTTATATGCTATTGTAATGTCAAACAGCACAATTCCTGTTTCATTACAGAAATCCAATTTATTATCATTTTTAATCTATTATTAGCAAATTCTTTGAGAGTATCTCTAGGGTATTTTTAATTAGGTTATGTTTCATCTGCCAAATTAATAGCTTCAGTGTTGGAATTTTTTAATTATGTCACTCATTTTAAGTATTAAGCATGACAGCTGACATAACTCAAGGAACTCCAACCCTTTATATGTCACTTGTTTTAACTCAATGTTCATCAGGATGAATTCTTCGTTGCAACTTTTCGTTCTGTTTACAAGAAAGAACTAAACCACAAAAAGACATGTAGTAATTCCAAGGCATATCATTTTTATCTGCTGTATATATTGTAAAATGCTTTAGTCTGATCACAAAATATTTAATTAGAGAGGAACCACAGTTGCATATTTTAATATAATAGGAAATAGTAGCAAGTAAAGAGTTATTAGAAAGGCAGCTTAATATTGAACATATTTTTTTCATAATTTTCATAACTTAAGATTTCATAATATCATGCAGAGGATGTTTTATTTGATGATTCAATAATACTTGTCATATCATTTGAACCTTTTAGTTAAAAATATAGGTTATTAATATTGTCAGTTATATTTTCTTGAAGTAATTTAATAGCCTCTTTCAGTGAATTAGTGTTACTGACTGCTAAATCTTTGAATGATAATAAACATTATTTGAGTTTTCCTCATGATTTGTCTGTGCACCAACCGGAATGTGACTCTCTTTCCTGAAGAAAGGGCTCTGAGCCTCTGAAAATTTGAAGAACATCCTGCTGTCCCAAGTGGATATGCTAAGCTTCAATTTCAGTTAAGCTACCAACTATCTCTCACTCCCCCCCCCCCTCCAGAAATTTGCCTAGACTGTACAATGTGTTGTGTTAGAAAGAGAGTAGTACCTAAAGATAGAGTTCAGTATCTGATAAGTCTTTAAGGAGTATCAGTGTAAAGGATTGGTTCAAATTGTTGGTGTTGTGCATGAGCAGTTATTTGGAATTGTGTTTTGGACAGTGCTTTTGTGGTTAGCTGTGTATTCTGAAGAGTTAGGTTTGTTTGGCTAATATAGAAAGCAGGAGAGTTTGCACTTAATCTGGCAGATGATACGAGAGGAGGGACAGGTAATGTCTTCTTTGATTTGTAGGTGGCTTTTTGTGGTGGATTGTGGTATGTTGAAGGATAGGACAGAGGGGGAGGGGACCTGAAGGCAGGCATGTGCTGCTTATTTGGTGGTAGATGTTGTTTTGAAAAGAGAAGTCATTCTTGGTAAATCTGTAGAAAGCCTGAACTGCGTGTCTGGCACTCAGATCAGGCCTACTATCCTTTAAAATTTGAAAATTCATTTCATCCCTCCTGACTGCACCACCTGTTTTAAGCTATCCAGGTGAGTTAATCAATTTGACCTTGTCACATTTACTTATTTGATTTATATTAGTGTGTAAAAGGTGGAAGTAATAAGTAACAAGAAAACTTACCTGGGATTCAGGATAATGACATATCAATTTGTCTGAGAAGCTAAAAATTCCACCAGAAGACCAATAATTTTTTTTTTTGGAAGAATGTGAATCAAAATATTTAAATTGCAATTCCTCATGAAGTCTTATATGATCAAGTAATTTAAATTAATTTTAATTAATAAACATTTATAAAGTCAACAAAGTGAGCTGAATTCTATAACCTTTTTTCCCTGAATTGTAACCGAATTCAAGTAGCTTCTTTCTGCATCGGAAATTCTGGGATGAGCATTGGGAAAATCATATACAAAGAAGTAACTCAACAATGCACATCCTGCTCCTAATGTACCTGCAGTAAAATGGACAAAAATGATATTAATATATTTAATTTATATTTGTTGTTTAGTTTTAAGGTTTTCTTATGTTTATAATATAGCACTTTGCTAGGACACTATTATTTATAAAAACATTATTGGTTCATTGTCATATTAATATACATTGTGTTGAAATTTAGTGGGCAAATTTTGTTACATTGATTTAAACGGGACGTGAACACCGAAGTGAAGACACTCCTCTCTCTGCTTCAGCAAGCTGAATTGCCCAGGAGTTACTGGCAGAGCTATCTCAGATAGATGGTCTTTTCTGAAGTCACAACACTCTGAGAACCTTTAACAGTGTTTGGCCTTGATGTACCCGATGATAATGTTACCAATGTTACACGAAGAATAGACAAGAACAATAATTCACCAAACTTTTAACCGTACGATAAACTTCAGGATACAACACGATGCCTTGACAAGACCTATAAATTAAATACGCCAGACGATCAACTATACGTTATATGATAATAACAACAGTCGCTTGATAACTATACGAACACGACCTTCACACTACGAAGCGTTACGATAGATTAAGAATGAAAGAATCAAGAATGGGATCCAACACAACCAGACAGAGGCGTGAAAACCAGCTACCACAACAAACGACATCTGTCGATTTGTGTAAAAATATTGTGTTTGATGATATTTCGCTTAGCAGTTCATAGTTTATTTCCATTTTAATAAAGGTAATTAATAAATATTTTTGTGTCGGTTTTAGTTACAATAGATACTGTTAATGTTACAACTATAACTCTGTACCTATGTATTTCGTGGTGAGAATTTAATTTTTGAAAAAATTGCTACATCCTAGTTGACATAACCGTTGCAGCTAAGTAACAGTAGGTTGAGATTGATATTTTTAGCAATCCATAATTGTTTAGACTCGTCCTCTATTTTGTTATGCTCAGAATTATTTTGGAATTTAAATTTAGCATTTTCTGTTTACAGGGTCACTTAGATTCATAATGACACTCGGTGCTTTTAGTGTCGATTTTCATCTCCTAATGGCATTAGGACACGTAGGAGATAGGTTGAATGATGGTGACAAAAAATTGCTACAACTACCAATATTAGTGTCGAACCTAGTGTTTTGGAAATCTCCGAGTTTAGTTATGGCATCCCAACAGGATTATGTTTAAGTTTCACCCCTACGTTGGGGGTGGAAAGGGGTGAGTATAAAGTTACGAAGAAATAGGTCTATGCATTTAAGATTGTATAATCACAAGGAAATTTGTTGCATCCCTTCCACCTCCACTCATAGGGACCGAACTACATCTTAACCAGTACGGTCAGTGTCAGAATTAAACAGCAGTCTTAGTAGAATTACTCATTACTTTTATGTAACGGTCTTTCACCCTCATCTTCTTCCACACCTAGGGGCTGAACTACAACTCAATTGACATTGTGAATATTATAATTATAATTAAACTCATTGATATCTATAACCACGGATTTCACATCTATCTGGGTTGTTTTCACGTTTTTTATGTAACTCCCCTCCATCCACTCCCTTATTGGTCATTTAAGGGGTTGAAGTTATATACAAAAAAATCATCTGGTTGAAACTATTATTTGGCCTTGAAAAGTAATTAATCGACGCTTACATCCGCCGTTTTAGCATGTTTTTAAATTTAATCTCGTTTACCTCTTTGGAATTTCCTACCGCTTCGAAAACTCGACAGAAACCTTACCGGGGGTGCGCACAACAACGAAATCGGATGAATGATTGAGTAGCGCATAGGAGACACACAGACAGACTTTCATTTATATAGGGGCGGCAATTTCTCTTTTTGTAACCGCTGGTATTTAGTACAAGCTCAAGCCGAATGTTGTAAATATGAGTGTTTCAGATAAATTATAAAGATTTAAGACATCATCCCACAAAGTTTCCAGAATATATGTGTGTATAAAAATTGGATAATTTATTAATGAGCATTTCTGAAAAATTCCAGAATAACTGGCATAATTGCCACGGAAGACCAATTTTACAAGAGGAAGGTTATTATTGACACTTTGGTATGTAGGTATTAAAATGTTCTTTTTATGTAAATATATATATGAAACAATTTACAAATGACTTCTTAATCGTATTTATTACAGATTGGTATGCTCTAAATTTTCTAATTCCATCTGTTCTGAGAAATCTAAATTTGTTTCAACATTTTTATAATATATTGTAGCGGATTGTTGATTGATGCCGGACGCTGAACTGTGGGTACAAAAACTACTTTCCATGACTTTCATGAATTCTTAAGCTAGTTTCATGACTTTCATTCGCTATAACAATTTTCGTAAGCGTTCAAGATGTGGCAATAAGCTTTTAAAGAAACTTAGGTCTTATTATTCCACCTCTCTTATACTTTCTTGCTCTGTAAATATTGTAGTTTTTGTATTCTATTTAAAGTAGAGCACTACCCATACTTTTTTCGATGACCTTCAAAGTTTTACCGAAGAAGTAGCAAAAATCAATTGTAAAACTTGTACATGCTGTTGATTAAAAAATAAAAAGTTTTATTTATGTTTTGCTCGTAATTCCAAGAGATTTGTTCCCATTCTGATTTAATATAAATAAATGCGCGTCATCGCTGTGCACTAAGCTATTCTGTTGTTAAATCTAAAGCTAATACTTTGCCAGTGTTTTTGGCGAACAGTCTTACAGGCAAACTTTTACTACCGCAGATAATTCGGTACAATTTGAGTTAGAAGCAAAGTAAGTTCGTAAACATGTTTGAAAATCACAGAAACACAGAGAGGTTTTGAAGAGAAGAGAGGAAACCATGATATTAATGTTAATGCGAATCTTTCAAATTTCAATCAATAATTCCGTAGTTCCAGATAAATGCTACTGTTATTCCTATTTACAAATCGAATTCACGATCATAAATCATAATCATGCAGAGCCAGCCACAGAGATCGCGATAATAACGGATCGAGATAACGCTGTCCGACGTATCGCCACCTGTTTCCACATCTAGCACCGAGTCCTGTAACCAGGTCCGACCAACCGCCGTCGTTGAAACACGCCCACCAATGACTTCGAGATAGGCCTGGACGTACTCATCGCGGAAATCGTAGCACTCCCAAAACATTCCGGCATATTCACACACAGCGCCGCCGAGGAGCTAGTATCGTCTTCTGTTCCGCAGTCGGACCCAGCGCTGCGAGTTTCCATGTAGCTACCCCCCCCCCCTCCCGGGAAGCTAAGCTAGTAGAGCGATCGGAGTGACAAACCGACTTCGATCTGTCACCGCACTGCCACTGTGTCCACAAGCCTAGATTTGGATCTGCGCCGAACGTAAGCAGCCCACCGCAATAGTACTTCAAGGTCCTGACGACGGATGCGCTCTACTAGGAACCATTAAGGAAGTTCCCGGAGTTTATCCGTCCAGCCGAAACCACCTAGAAATTTCGGCACATTACCGACTCCGCACACTCCCCCGTCTTCCTGTCGAACACCGCGGCAGATAGCCAAGGGCAGAGTTTCAAGCCATGCCCAACAATCGTGTGCATTGTTGCACCTCGTTCCCAAGACAACACGGAATGAAGCCAATCCGGAGACTGTCACGTCTTTAATGTGCGAAACATTCCGGACAGGTGCTCGGTTCGCCAACGGCAAGATTCTCCGCAAGCTTGAAAGGAAGCAGTGCATTTTCAATCAAGGATCTAGTTAAAGCATTCACGTAGATTCCAGTGAGCCCGACACAATTTCCAATAACATCTATAACGGCACCATTCGGGATGATAAAATTTCCATACGAGACGTTCGGGCAACGTAACACCGGGAAAACATTCCAGAGATTTCTTGACGTGGTTTTGAAGACATTTTCTACCCGTAAATTGATGATTACAGCACGTTGTCAGCAGAACACCGAGAATACCTTCTAGCCGTCACAAACTTACATCGTCCTCAAAATAGAGAAATGTGTGTGGCCTATCAGCACTGACCTTCCTCCGGTACCAGGTCTCTGTCGAAGACGTTTGAGCCGCCCTGCGCGAGTTTCCTCGACCTGCCGTTACAGTTTACCGGAGTTTCCTACCCCAAGAGGTGACAACCAATGCAGTGTGGCAAGAAGCGGTCGGTGCCACATTGCAGAAGCGGGTCGACGGGAAATGGAAGCCGTTCGGATGCTTCTCCAAAACACTCATTACAATACATAGAATGGCCAGCATACGAAGTGAAGCTGCCCTTCATTTACCTATGGTGAGAGACTTGCGATTCAGGGTCATCAGACGGTTTATCTTCACGGACTATAAGCCGATATATTTTCGTTGCTCCAGCAGAACAACCTCCTCATGTATATAATCAATGTCACTACAGTTAACAGGCACGTAAACGGGACCTACAATATTGTCGCGGACTGTTTATCATCCGCGTCAACGTACTATCATCAGAATTGTAATTTTTAGACTTGTTCGCTGTAAGAGACCAGCCACATCTTGTCTCATCAGACAATGATTTTGGCACTTTACCACGTAGAGATCAAGTCTCGATTTTACGACTCGATCACTTATATGTAATCGGAAATGTTTCTAAAGAGAATCAAATTTCTGTTTATCTAGCGTAGAGCAGTAAATAACATCGCCTCTAGATAGCCTTCACAGAATGTTAAAAAAAATACAAAATATTTTTACGAAGTATATATGTTTAGAAAGTTTGGGTTTATCTATGTATAATTTATACTATATTTTAACAATATGATATAGCCAAAGCTCGCAGTAAACATCTGGTATCCTCTTAAATCGTCTACAAAAGATTTACTGAAAATCTTAACGAATAGACGTATTCTTAACGAGGAAATATTGTGCAATGTTACACGCCTGAAATAAATTGAATGTTAATTATCAATCAGATACTAACTAACCTGTGCTGTAGAATATAGAAGGCCAACCGCCATCTGTTCCATATTGGCACAAAAATGCAGCGATTGGGTAAATAGCGATATTGGCTATCGGGAAACCGGTGACTGCAAGGCCCAATAACAACGTTCTTTCTGTGGGTGCAGTCCAGCGCGCACCCAACTGAAGGAATGCTGGGACTGACAGACCCTGAAGAAAATTTTCATTCACGTTTAGATTGTTTTTATGTTTCCATTACTACTAAAATGAGGATAAAGTGTAAGTGAAATACGTCGGTACTCTAACAGTTATGTAAATAAGAAAATAGTTGAGAATACGCTAATAATAAAATTCAAAAAAATAATAAATTAAGTTTATTTGATTATATTGATGGATAATTGGAAATGAATGGTATTTACGCGGTGATTATTTTGAAGGTCAAATATTTTTGTTGTTTGGGCTGACTATATTATCAATGAGACCCCTCATCCCTGTAGCAAAAAGCGAGAGGATAATGGCCAACATTTACAAAAGGCGTTAATGGGATGCATGACGATAATTTGTGGAATCACTCCTATCAGCTACCCAGTGACGTTAAAAATATTAGTGTCCCGGAAGCATTAATACGTAGACCAAAATGCTAAATTGAAAACATCCGGCTGAGAAAATTAATTTTGTTCAGTGGAAGATGTAGTAGAGTTCATAGATTCCCATTTTGGCCGAGGATGACCAAGGAAATTTATGTAAAGTAAGCAGATATTGACTGTTTTTAAATGGAGGAGGAATTTTGGAATTTACGGAGCCTAAATTTGAGGACGATGGAGAAAATTAGACATTAAGGTCCAGGTTGCAGTCCAGAGCCAGTTGGGTCGCAGTCGCGACTCGAGAATTAAGATTTTTCGGGTGAAAGTTGCGATCCAGATCAGTTTAGATATTTTGGTCTAAGTAGATACCCATTTTTTTTAGAGAAACAGGCTACACGAGGTCAATCCACGTGGTGACAACTCCCTTTTAACAGCAGAGGAAGGGATTTGAAAGGGGGGATGCGGAAGGATAGAGGAAGGTAGCCAAGTGTTAACTAGGGCCCTGGGCTATGTTTAAGGATCCTACCCGGCATACGCCTAAAAGTGATGCAGGACGAACCCCAAAACAGCTGCATCAGGTAGGGCGGGCATTTGGTACTGCGTTTAATTAATACAAATATTTTCGGTATACAGTTACAACTGAACGAAATTATGCAACCAATTCTTCAAAATTATAATATGAAACGACCATCCATACTTCCCTGCTGGCGTTAAATTTTCTGACAATTTTTTATCAAAACGTTTCTTCAGTTGTGACTCTAATATCCCTCGTTCTCATAATATTACTGTTTGGGACTGTTGTCTGCTCAACGTATAACATTAAAAATTCGTTTTTTTTACATAACTCGCACTTGTTCGTTCATTATAGTTTCTTTGTACTGTCCAGCAGTTTATAAAATTTTCTTAGAAATAGTTTAATGATTATTTTTTTAAAATAAATGTAAATGTAAAAAGATTGTAGAGACAATTATGATTATGTGTATCTTGTTTCAATATAATTTAATTTTAAAAAAATAGTGAACAACAATTTCCTAACGTATCCCACACTGACATGGGATGTTCAACACACAAAGTGAATTGCAGTTAGTAAGGACGGGGAAATCTGCGCTTTTCTACACTCCACTTGTGTTATGCTCGCGTTACGTAGAATTGTAGCAGACCTTCGTTTGCAACGCCTTGGCAAAGTAATACACTTATTTTATTATGAAGAATTATTTTTTTAACCAGTTTGAATAGTACTTAAGGCGGATAGTAGAAATTTTACTGCATTGGATTTGACCGATTTGTAGCGCATACGTACACAGGCGATGCCTTGCATTATGCGGACTACGAAGAGTGCGTCGGGGGTCCTACGGGCCGCAGCTGGCATCAGTATTGCGAAGAAGCCTTGGAGAAGATTCCCCAGTATGAAGGGTCGTCTGCCGCCCCAGCGGTCACTTATCCAGCCTCCGACGGTCTGGCTGGAGAGAAAGCCATAGAAAAAGCCACCCAGTACACGCCCTTGCTGAGACTTGCTCCAGTGGAACTCACCCTCTCGTTCATAGGAATCCTAGAAGTTAATTAGGTAACAAAAAATACACATCAAAAAGAAAAAAGATTACTACATATTGGGCATCAACCCTCATTTGAGAACGTCATTTAAAAAATTGTTAGCCTCACGCCACATCAGATCTTATTTTAGCTCGTGAGATATAGCAAGTCGTGTCAGATTCGCAGTAGGAGAAGGAAAATGTGGAGGGGGCTTCCACTTGTGGAGAATCCGGAACTATCCCACTGCCCTTTTTAAGAACATTAATTGCTGACGGGCTATAGAGACACCAGGAAGGTATTTTTGACAAACTCTATGCTTTTAATCTCTTAACTTTTACGGATGAACTTTTTGGTGTACAACATATCCGTCAAAATTACTTGCCGTAACAAAGTTTCGTGTTAAACTGAGCTCCGCCCTACCCCCTCTATAATTACAGGACACTGCACCAATGCGCATCTCATCTTGACATGGCTTGATATTTCTGCTCCCTATAAATTTTTATGTACCCACAATATTTATAAAGGAGGCAAACAATAAGACCACGATATAAAATATATTATATTTATTGTTTAGGTCGTATTTTTCAATGATATTACATTCCATGTTTGACATATTTGGCACTAAATATTTGGACAGTCAAAAATTGTTTTAAAAGTAATGTTTTTGTTAGAAATTACTTTTTCCGATCTCTGAACACCTTAGTTGGATACAATAAATAGGAAAGAAATCAGACGGACATCAATTTTTCATCGCATGGAAACAAGTCGGCCAATATTGAAAATTTTGAAAGATAATACCACACTACATATTATAGTACAATAATCTAACGTACATAAGTCCGAAAAATTGTCCCGTAAGACAGCACTTTCTTTATTTAATGAGTAATGATTTCATTTCATCATTTAGAATTGCCCAATTTTTTATTTATACCAAAATTATATTATGCAAGAAAATGAATTAATGCTACCTATAGTATAAAATTAATGGAAACATGATTATAAACATTTATTATTAACACCTTTTTTACCTTTGTCCTGACAGTCTACATGAGGGCAATCCATATGCTGGCAACTTCCTTTTAATAACATTGGAAGGGATTTTAAAGGGAGGATGCAGAAGGGTAGAGACATGTAGGTATGGGTTAACTAGCGCCTCCGGGTGGTAGTTTAAGGATCCTACGAGCAGGACAAACCCTAGAAAACCTGTGTCATTCAGATTGGCCTCATAGTATGTCTCACCACTTCCGATGGCGGAACTGAGGTTTTCTGTGGGATGCAGCTTTGCCCTCTCCGTGCCTCGACCAGTTTAGGAGGCAGCTGGCCAACTGTTCTAATAGGGACAGCGAACAACTCTTACCGTATGCCCAAGGTCTGCGACCCCGGAACATACACACTTAAAATCAGGCCTAGGGGTCTCGGATTGTGGGAATCTTAGTTTAAATGCAGAGAGAGAAAAATGCATCCTCGAAGATAGCCTCCTCCGTCTCTCCTCTCTGTACGGTAGCGTACAACCTGCGAGGGATGATAACGGCTCCAGATAATTTTAAAACCACCTATTTTATTTTCGGCTTGATGAACAATAATAAATCAATTCTGGTGTAAATCCGTATGTGAGGAAAATAAAAACGTATGGATGGGGAAAACATGGGGAGCTCAAATCGTCTACACAATACTGACAAAACCGCCAACTGTTGTTGAACCCTAGTTGTCAGTTGTGCCAGAAACCGGTTTTAATGCTTTGTTTGGCCAGAACTATTGATTCTGGATGTAGTTCACCAAACATATGGAAGGAAGGCCAGTTTTCAGCCGAAACAGTTTCATTTTTTTTTCCTTGTCAGGTACGGTGACCATGAAATTTCATCCAATCGATAGGGGGTGTCTGATGCGATTTTTTCGTCAGTCTGCGAATTATCACTGTCTGCAATATTCCCTGCGTTGCCACATCTGGTGCATAGAACCGCTCTATTATGAACCGGCTGGTGGAAACGATTAGACTGTAGATCCATATTTCTGTGTTAACGGTAAATGCTACATCCAAGTCGACTCCCGTCTGGTCTTCGACGAATCAATGTGTGTAGTAAAGTTACATACTTCTTAATTTCCTTTTTAGATTTCATGTTCGGTTGTCCCCTATTGAAAAGTAGAAAGTGTGACTAGATTATAAAAGTGTCATATACAAATCTGAATATAAACTTGTTTATTAATTGATCTATACGCAATGCCTTTTCTCATAAATCATCTAATCAAAATTTAGTGATGGCAGAAAATAAGGGGGAATATTTGCCTGATCGTTACACACAATAGTTTTGAATATATGTGTTGGTAAGTACAAGTTTGAATAGGTTGTTGTTCTGAGGGAAGGAGGAAGTTATTCCTGGAAACCGAAGTGTGTCATCAACAGGCACAATATTAAAGTTGATCATTACATTATATATCCATATTCAATTCATTCAGTATCAGGACAAAATCGGTAACATTTGATGGAATTTATAGAGTGAGAAATGAGGCAGAGTTAGATATGTTGCCGCTCCCACTGAACTGACAATGAGTTTCAAACCACTTTATTTAATTAGAATTCGTGGAAGAAGAGGGACCTGTTGTCACAATGATCTTATCATCTACTTAGGTACCCTGCAGTCATTCATTAGTATCATATTGAAAAAGGTGTGCGACGGGGAAACGTGTTGGCCTGCTTTCAAATCACTAGAAATATAAGATATAAGGGAAGCAAATTTAGTGAGGAGGGAGACTATTTTCTAGTGCCGATAATATCGACATCGAAGCCAGACATCATAGAACCTTAGAAGACACACTCCTGGAACATGCCAGGAGAAGATTGGATGGACAATCAATCAAATACTAAGAATATATAACATGCCCCCTTACAAGGTGAATATAGTTTCGAAAGAAGAGATAGAACATTTTAAATACTTGGGGTGAATGTTTAATCATTGCATGACACCTGCGACGAAACCAAACAGAGATTAACAGCAGCCAAAAGGGCATATTATACATTAATACGGTTGCTCCACTGAGTACTTATATCACGTTCCACCAAACTCGTGCATTCTAAGACACGTCTGTGACCGCTACTCACATACGCATCAGAAACAGCAAATTATGTTGTTTAGGATAATTGATTTATTGGAGAGGAGGCCTTGCCCTGCTCTTTGGAAAAGGAGGTGTCTGCGTGAGGTGGTATGCTTTCGGTACAGTTGCGGATGTGAAAGGGCAGATTGGGTCTTAGTAAAAATCAGTTGGAGCAATAAATATTCATAAAAATATAAAACTAATTATTTTATGTTTAATTTCCCAGTCAACATTACTGACCGTTTTCGTTGACAATAAGTTATGAGATATCAACATACTGGATATAATTGAGAGAGGAGTATTGCAAAAAATAATAGGTCCACCAAGCGAAAAAAGTGGAGGTGACGCCAAAACAATGTGCTGAACTCTATATGAAAATCCATCAGTCAGTAGAATTATAAGATCTTCAAGACTGAGATAGGCAGGACACTTGGCAAGGATGGGGGATACGGAAGATACTGAATGGACATCCTGGCGGGCAAAGAAGGAGGAAGCTAAGAATCAGGTGACTGGATGGAGTACAGGTGGATAAATATATAAAATGAGGTTCAGGGAACGGAAGATGTTGAAAATAGATAGATATGGATGGAGAAGACCAAAGTTCACCAAAGGCTGTAGAGCCAACCAAGAAGATAAAGAATATTACGTTGGGTATCGAGTCATCTTTGTGTTTCAGGAAGACTAAGTAAGGACTTCAAGTATCTTCAGTGTGTTGAACTACCGTGCAATTGTTTTATATACAGGAACCAAATCAATCTGCTGGAGAATGCTGCATATGATTTCTTCTTTGCTCATGTTCATTTTATTAGGTTTGGTCTGGCTCACAGCTTGACAAATTTCAGAAACAGTCCTGTCAACTTCGCAAATTATTTGCTTAGCCAAAACGTGATACGCAGTTGAGACAGATCTGAGGTAGGCCTGAGTTCGTGTAGCTTCTAGGTAATCTTCCAAAGATTAACCACCGTGGAATGGGGAGAATAATTCCCTTTCTTCATTATAATAGAGCTCAAACCTTCAAGCCTATTTATTAGTTTGTTATCCTGTCAACCTCTTCACTCGCATATAACCTTGTGCTGTGGTGATGATATCCATAAGGAGCCATATCAGTTGTGAAAGCCGACATGGTAATTTGAGATGAAATGACAGAAGGAAGAGAATTATTTTTATATCATCATTTAAATTAAAGAAAATTGAGGAAGTGATTATTACTATTATTATCTGCTGTGGCGCACCAATTTGGTAAGAAATCACTAATACTAACAGCGGCATATGTAACCGTGCTGCAATTAATTTCAACCGTTCTCAAGGTTTTATGCGCATCTTCTGATTGCACCATGCAAACCACGGCGAAACTCAGGTTGAAGCGCAACATGGACATGTTGAATAAAGCAATGAAGGCGCACACGGCAAATACTAGACGACAAGAGCATATCAGAGGAGCTGTAACAGAATTAAATTCGTCAAAAAAGCGGCAAATAAGTTACAGATATACCTATAGGTATTAAAATATAAAATGTCCTTGTTATTAGTATAATAGTTAAGTAAATAAGTAGCTAGTTAACAGACAAAAATAAGAACTAAATAAATACCGCACTAATAAAGTGGTTACCAAGATTTTTGAACCAATTTTCGTTGTATTTGTTGTGTGTAGAGTAATTGGGAAAAGTTTTATGAAATAGGAAATCAAACTTCTTACGTTTAGTAGTCATTAGGTGAAAATGGTATGTAATTAAAGTAGAGGATTGCCGAAACTTACATTCAAGGGAAACATTATAATCACGATCAGTCAAAGATCGGAAGCTAACTGGTCATTTTGAAGCTATTTGATCAGAAAAAAACTTGTAAATTATATTTGTTTTTGTATGTTTTTCTGTTATTGAGCGGCAGGAACGAAGGAGGATGGCAGAGATTGAGATGAGCAAGTCTGACGTTACCACGATGCGCGCAGAACATCGTATAACGAGGTCAAGCCATAGACGCTAACTGATTGGACTTATCACGGGGAGGCGTTTGATACGTGCGCCGAAGACACTAAATTCCGCTGTCATTGTATGTGTCGCTTAGTATAATTTGTTGGAAAGTTTCATCCAAGTTGAATTTTTCTTTCGCCAATCCTCTCGTTTAGACAGATACCATTTCCGCCTTTTCCGAATAACGAAGACAATTCGCTCAAAATTCTAAGAAACCACTTTAATAATGTGGTACTAGACCTTATATTTGAGTGTTATCTGGCTACTTATTTATTTAATTCGTACACAATATAGACAGTAAATATTAGCAGTCCTTTATAATTTACTACGAGAGTAAGACAATTTTGGCCATTTAGTATTATTAATTGATATGAGATAATGATCATATTTTAAATATAAGCATAAGCTTTTAAGTGTTTCATAACCTTTCAATTAGTATAATGAACGCCTAGAAGCGCATAACTATTTATAGTTACCTCACTGGTTTGTTCCTCTGTTAATAACATCATTTAGAGGCACAGGAAAAACAAACATATTTCATCATTTACTTTTTCTATTCATGAGAAATACTGTATTACCTTTTTCTTAGAATTTTCCAAACCGATGCAATTTAAAGCCTCATTCCAAATTTTTTTATTCGTGTATGCCACATTTCTCATCAAGTTATAATTATTCGTGTTTTTGTTTTTAACATAACTTTTATGACTCGCTCATAATTGATCATCTGTCGATTCAGCTGTTAAAGTTTACTAATAAATCATATACTTATTTTTAATAAATAGTACTAAATGTTTTGTAGATATATCTGAGGTAGAAAAACTGGCTGCTTTACAACTGGGCGAGAGTATCATAACGTTTTGATGTTCAGCTCTGCCATTTGGTAAACCAAACAATTTCTACAAAGTTGACAATTTTACAATAACTAATGACCACCATAAATTACTTACGAATATTTTCGGTATTTAAAATCATTGTTGATGATGTGTCGCATACTGTATTTTGGGAACTGTAACAAAAAGGATATTTCAAAATTGATCCAGATTATGCAACGAGTTCCGTTTGTAAAATTAAATTAACTGGTTTACGAAATTTTATATTTATTTTAATAAGTATACATGTATACTAATTATATAAAGAAATAGTCAGTTAACTGACAAAATTAAGTGATAAAATAAAATCCATTTGCAGTTCTTCCGATTTTGAATCACCTGATGAAAGCAACAAGGACTGCAGAAACGTTGTGTGGTATTTATTATATCTCTTAATTGGCTACTTATTTATCGAATTAATCTTAATTTTATACAGACGTTTTATAGGTTCAAATATATATTTAATTTAAATAAAAAATAGCTGCATAAAAATCTCTCTTTCCATGCACGTTTGACTCAAAATCAATGCTTTCGGATAAAGGAACGTGAAAAATAGGACTTCACTACGTCCCTAATACGCTGATAGGTCGGAGACGTGTTGGTGTGAGTGAGTTGTAGTTTTAAGTGGAATCATTCCTATCAAACTTATCACTAATGAATGCAGCAAATTTTCATTAAGAAAGGAACGTCATATACGGAAGCATCAAATAGATTGACTACTCCCACCAGAAGAAATTCTTTTTTTAAAGACATCCTTTCACTCTTAAATCTAATGTATAGACGCTAATTAATATTTGTATTTGATGAGACTTTAAAAAAGATAAAAAACAAAACAAAGAAACATAAGAGTGTGAAGTAAAGGATTGCATTCATAAGCATGCAGTTAACAAAAGAGTATGTTTCATTGTGCAAAATTGGAAAGTGAATTCATACGGCACTCACATAACTTATGATGGCCGCTTAATACTTTAGTTCATATACACAGTAATTTACTTTGCATTTAATTTACTTGATGCCAATTATCTATTGAGAAATCCAATTTTAATTAATTTATATTAAGTCACTTATTCTAAGGTATCATTTATGAAACCATTCATTAAATTATGTTTCAATTAATTGACTCTGATAAGTATTGATAAGTATTTGGTGAAATGATACTGATTGCGGAATAAATAAAAAAATTATAAAAAAGTAGATAACACCAACTATTTTTGATAAGACGTAAATTGAGTGTACCCACGAATTATTAATCAGTTTTCGACGACGTTATTTAAACTAGCCAACAGCACATGCATATCTGAAATTAAAAAGGAGAGATCCGACGGAATGAAGAATATACTATAAATAAAAATATTTTCAGCATCTTCCTTTCCTTTAGAGATAATCGCTTTATTTACATTTTCATGCATGAAATAAGGTACAACCTTCCTAGAAGACTCTTGTCAGATATTGGTGACTTTTTTTTAGAATATTCGGAGGTAGTGTAATAACAGCATAATCCTTCGCTAACAGGATACACGCGCGAAACACGGGCGCGACAAGGAATTTTCTGACCACCTCCGGGGTTGATGAGTTCGAGGTGCACGCCAACTTGGACTTTGCCTGGAGCGGAATGTCAATTACTGTTTGAGCCGCCCCAAAATCTGTGAATTTTGGATATTGTATTTCATTAAATCGTCCCCACATCTCACCCTTCCTGCCCGCCCTCAAAGCCAAGTTTGCAAACAACATTATCCTGCTATATGATAAAGCTGGGTGTAAAATTAATATCAAGAGTATTTTATTCAGTAGGTATTTTCAACTTTCGTCCAAAGTATGTAACTATTTCGAAAAATACATCAATGATAACTTACGTACTCGGTTCCTTGTATGAATTTTGTGGTGTGTCTTTCTTCGATTCTGGTGACGTTTCCATCATTATAATCTATTGACTGGATTTGCTGGGGAGAAAATCAAACATTGCTTAGAATTTTCTATTTATAATATAAGTTTTTGAGAATCTAAAAAAAATTGTAAAATTAAATCGTTCAAGTTTCCAAAAGTGTCTGTAAAGCCAAACGTATTAAATCAATCCTTTACTAAGATGCTATTATGATAATTATTAGCATTCTGTCTGGCACCAAACTTGAACTTCATTAATTAATTTTTTATTTGGTTAATTCCCAAAACGGAAGCTACGTACATTTGCAAAGAAATATATTCTGAAACAATTCAACGAAATGTAAGTGAACCTGAGGTCTGCTCACCAGAACATTTCAGTAACTTTAGTCGGACTACATGTTAGCACTTTAAAGAAGAAACCGAAAGTATGAGGTTAATCTGACGTTTAAGTAAACCTTATGACAGTCACTCGTGTACATAAAAATTTATTTTTTCTTGGGAGCTTTCGATAAGCCATATTCATCCATTCCCTAATAAATGTGTATTTAAAAATTATTAAACAAATTATGTTATTCCATAACACACACATCGTTATTACATAAAATTAGCTGAGTGCACAGCGTTATCTGAGTATTTGATTAAATTATCACGGAAAAAGTATTGATTCGACATTAACATTTTATTTAACCAGAATCAATATCATCATTGTCTTAAATATTTATCCATTTATCTCCCGGTCCCCAGCCTAACCCCTCGGCTTCTAACTTCAAATGAACCAGGTTCTTTAACAACTCAGGAATTCTCCTAGTACATAAAATAAGAGTGTCTAAAAATCACGCAGAATTAAATGTGAAAAATACTGGCTAACTTAATAAAGTCAAAAATACTCCCACTACCTTAATGGTGTAAAAAAATATAAGAGAAAAATATAGCTGCTACCTTAAGAAAATAAAATATACACCAGGCATCTTAAACAATGTCCACCTTCTCGGAGATGGACATAAAATTTCATTAACCACTATCGTTAAAGTGAGAATTAAACTCAGCAACTTCTATAACTCAGGAATCGTCACTAATCTCGGTCTTATTTTGCATTATTTTTTATGTAAACCCCTTGCACCACCAGCAGCCTTACGGTAAGGATGCTTCCCTCCGTTGGCTTTTGGAGTTTAAATTAGGTACTTATTAATTCAGGAATAACAGTATGAAATTCAGCGACTCGGAAAACTTTTTATTCGACGATGACAATAGCCGTTTAGGAATTTTTTAAATTCCACCTCCATACCTAGGTGTGTCTTAATCCGTTTCTGGACCATAAGTTTGGTGGTTTTTGCTGTACGCGTTTAAGACTGTACTCAGGAGTTTAACTACATCTTAACCAGTATAATAAATAGGAGTTGCGGAACGCTTCGAAAGGCCGACAGATACCTTCGCGGACGTGCGCATTAATAGCTCACCAAAGTTTCATCGCAATCGGATGAATGACTTATGAACGCATAGGGTACAAACGGACGGACATTCATTTATATATATATATATTCTTCCTCACCCAGGTGCTAACCGGACACGGCTGTTTCAAATCATATTTATATAGATTTAAAAAGACTGAAGACGAAAAATGCAATTACTGCGAAAATCCGAAGGATGACGTGGAACATACAGTATTCCACTGCGACGTATGTAGTATACCATGAGACAAATTAAATTCCTATCTCAAGGAAAAAATAAGACCAGAAAACCTGGGTAAACTCCTTCTAAAATCGGAGGACTGTTGGAAACGTATAGAAAATTACTCAAAGGAAATAATGGACGCTAAGGCAAAACTTAGGATAGATTAATATAACATTAATAATCGGAGAACATAGTGCAAAAGGCACCACCCTGAAGTAATACGCAAGTAGTTCCAGGCTGGATAAATGTCAGGAGCAAAGGGTTTGTGGTTTTAGCCGGTAAAAATCCGGCACTGTTGAGGAGTGCGCACCCTCCTTCTCGTCTTTCGAAGATTTCCACAGTATATATATATATATATATATATATAGATAGATAGATTGGTGTCGTGTTAACAACGCGTCGACCAGTAAGCCTGAAGTTGTTGGAATAATGCTGAGTAAGTATGAATTTAATCTGACACTTAGGAACTTATTAAAATTGAAAGCCGTATTAGAAAAACTGGTAAGTCTGTAAACTGCATTTATAAGAACTATAAAATACATTTTACTGCGCAAGTTTAATTTTTTGTGAGGAAACGATCCATATTTACTCAAAGACAGGAATATGTTCTGAAATCGACGCACAGTCAAAGTTATTTTTGCCTTTTGACTCATAGATAGGTAAATAAAGCTTTCAGATATTCTGATACACCTAGGCCAAATCTGAGAGGTGTGGATAAAGACGCAAAGCCAAAGTTATTTTCAAATTAGGAGTGCCTTTTGACTCCTGGTCGAAAACCGTGTAGGTAAATGAAGGTTCAGATAATCCGAAACACTAGGTCTGACCCCTGAGATCTGTGTGGACCATATGTCGCTGACATTTGGAATACGCTAAGAGATGCCACGATGCCCCAATTGAAGCAATAGGCCAGATGCCTCCAAATCGGATCGGGGCATGGAATCGGAAATGTTGCGTCCCCAGGTATCGGAGATATTGAAATGTCGACGGAAAATATTAAAAATATCTAGGGTTTGCCCCACCCACAAAAA
The DNA here is from genome assembly GCA_037074705.1 of Zhengitettix transpicula. Lineage (NCBI taxonomy): Eukaryota > Metazoa > Arthropoda > Insecta > Orthoptera > Tetrigidae > Zhengitettix > Zhengitettix transpicula. Next base: position 34,919,894 of record CM073590.1, on the reverse strand, counting down.
TCTTACAAAGGATTATGCAGAAGCGAAGAAAAGTACGAAGGAGAATTTTGGGGCCTATCTGTTTCAATAATTTGATGGTAAGGCATTGAAGGAATTTTTTTAAATAGTTGTGTGGGAGAGACAAAAGAATGGACAACAATATCTAGATAAGTAGTGAAGGATGAAGATAAATATTATGTAGGTTCGGAGGTTATTCCTTTCTGAAACGTAATTATATAAACTTAATTATGTTACTTTCCAATTTTTCACTAAACAATTGATAATTTCTTATTTCAATGTCTATATCAGGCAGATATCGCGATTTATAATAATTCACGCAATTTTATTAAATCTAAGTATATTTATACCTCTTGTAATTATATATCTAGGAGTTAACCACACCTGATGTAAATGGAAACATAAGGGGTAACGTGTGTTGATACTAATTACAAAACAGAACAATTTACTTGAAAATATTCTTTCCTTATGAACATTAACAATCTCAACTCAAGCGTTGATGAATAAATTTAAGAAACTGAATCAGACGTCTATTAGTCCATTCAATAAGAATTTTGGTTGTGTTTCACGGACAAAGCAGTTTTTTGAGAATTGTAATGAATTGCTCTAAATTAAGTATTTTTAGTATACTATATTCAAGAAAATATAGGATATTATATCAATTTTGTGTTAAATAAATTATATACATACAAAGATTATTTAAGACTTACAGTTGACTGAGCAGTATTTGTAAACAATTAAAAAATTAATAGAATAAATAAATCCTTTTTTCATTCGTATCTGCAAAGGAATGAATATTGTGACAGTAATAACTACATATTATTAGAATAGAAATGCTAAAATAAGCCGTCTTATACTTACAAGACCATTGCAAATTCATTTATATTATTCTCATTTGTTACGAAATACCGTCATATTTGGCAGAATAATATTTATTGCCTTCTAAATAGTGTTATTAATGATGTTGAGAGTTCCATAACACAATGCATTACCAAGTCACCGGGCTTATTGTCCTGCTTAGATTTTATTGTGATAATGAAACGTCCAGTAGATGTAACGCAATTTAAGTTTGCGGGAATTTTATGACGTATTGCCGTCACAGATTCCCCTGAATCAGAGACGTTTTCGTGTAACAGAGATATTTATATTACTCAGCAACTTAAAATTATTCACATATATTCATATATTCTTACACTAAGGATATATCATTTGTTAATGCAGTTTTAAATTTAACTACTCATTTCCAATAATGTACAAAAACATATAGCGATAAATTGATTTTTGGTAGTTAGGATTCTGCGTATATGCTGAGTATAGGAAAGTATAGAAACCTTGATAAGCAGAATGTATCAAATTGAACTAAATTAATTCCTATAAAGTCCATTTTAATTCCATAAATTCTCGTGTAATATTTATTTTTGTAACCGATATCCATTGTTAAAAAATAAAAATTAATATTTTAAATGTAATGGACTTAATATGGAAGATTGAGGTATGAAAAACACATACTTTCATATAAAATATTAATTTAATTTGTAATGGATATCTCTGGAGACATGTCTCAGCCCTAGTCAGCGTGAGAAGGATGTTTGGTAAACAGGTCAATTTCCAGCCGTACATTAAAGCTTTTAAAATTAAAGGATCAGAGGTTATTACTGTGAATTGTCGCCAGTTTTGTTACCTTACTTCTACAAAGCATAAAAAAATACACTAATGAACCAAACCATTATGACCATTTGCTTAGTTGCGTCTTGTTCCCCCTTGGAACGCAAAATATCTGCTATGGATTTGACAAGTCCTTGGTATGGTTTACGAAAGTATCAGGCACCAGATGGCTACACACGGGTCTTGAAATTCCTTTAAAATTACGGCCCGGTGGTCTGTAGGTGCTGAATTAGTGTCCCAAATGTGTTCCATCGGCTTGAGATCAGGAGAATTTGCTGCTCAAAATATCAACGTCTGTTCACTTTAATGCTCCTCGAACAGGTGTAACACGATTCTGGTATCTGGATCGTACAGTTAACCTTACAGTTATGGCTGGAAAATGCGTTCCCCGTCGGGAAGTTTCCAAGCTTGAAAGGATGTTAAACAAATGTACAGTAAACGGTGTGTTCCGAGACACTTGTGCCTGTACCCAAATTGTACACTGCCGTCAGATCTACCACAGATCGCAGCATATCCTTCCTGCCTTTCAGAGCGGGAAAGCCTCTGATGAGGCGTGGACGTCCACTAAATACGACATTAGCACGCGAACAGCCGACCAGCTCGGTGACAGGCCATAACAATCTGTCCTTTGTCGAATACACTGATGTAAATGAATTTACCTATATTTGACACGTATAATGATTGCTCTTTCGTCTCTGCTGCAATTAAACCGCGTCACGTGTCTGCCACGAGGCAGCAATAAATATTTTCAGGGCAGTAGTCATAATGTGCAGAATGTAGAGGCTAACGTTACCCACAAATTAAGGACGTGGAGTGTATTTCGCAGGTCACCGAGAAAGTCGGTGATGCGCGAGGAATACAAAATTGAAAGGAATGTCCAGGTGTGCGAGGCATGGTATTTTATTAAATCATGCTCAGAAGAAAGATTAATATTGTTATCATACCTGTATTCTCGTACTTCTAATACTTTATGTTCTTGTACATAGTCATTGCCTGGCGTCACAGAAGTTCCGGGTTCAAATCGCGACACGGATAGGCCTATGGATGTTTGTGGTTACCAAGAAAAAATGGGTTAAAACTTAAGGAAAAGCGTGATAGTCCATTCAGAAAAATCCGGAATGTCTCATGTAGGATGATAGCCTGGTAGTTGTCCAGGAGGTCAATGCTCTCAGCGGGATGAGGCAGAATAAGCGCTCTACTACTAGTATTCATTCGTGAAATTTCAGCCCTTACAACTAATTCAGATGGGGCTAGAGTAGGCTTATGTTGATTTGTCGTCCTAAATGTCTACATCAGAAAATGTATCTCAATAAACGAAAACAGCACTTTTTAAATTATTTTTTATTCTGCTAATATCCACACCCCTAAAAAACAAAAAGCCTTCCTGAGAAACAGTTTTCATTTATAAACAAATGCTTAATTGTTTTGCACAAATATATTATTTATTTCAATTCATTAGAATTATTAGCAGGAACTGCAATATATTACATAAATACTTTTAAGATGCTGTAATTATAAATATGACCCGTATTAGCAGCAACAGAGTTGCACATCATACATTGCCATCGTTACGATAGCTTTTGACAATGGTCGAAGGAAGTCCACAGATTACATTGAAAGAGTCATATTCATACACAGTGATTCATTCTGTAATTGCAATTTATTCACACCATTGTGTGAAGAAACTGGTAGAGATATTTTTAGGATATTCCGTTTTCTATGTAAGAGAAGAGTAAAGCAGTGAGAAAAAATTGAAGCTGAGGACTCGTAAAGGTAGTTTCAAAGTTTCGAACCCTTCAATGACTTCTCCATCATCTGAATGTAACCTCATAGTCTTAAACGAAAATTTAGATGCCAGTTAAATAAAATTAAGTATGGGACGTTTTCTAACTCAGCGTCAATATACCGGATATTTGGAATTAGTTAAACCCAATACGCATTAACGTTTTATTTGGCCGAAGATATTTTAACGTAAGTATTCCTTTTCCCTGTTTCAACATTCCTGGACATCTCGTAATTTCAGAGTTTGTTCCGAGCAAAAAGGTTACAACGCCCCCCCCCCCCCACCCTTTCGGACCGAACATTACCCATTCGTTTTACCCTCGACCCCTAAATGTGCAATCCCATTTCCTCAATCAGTTTCTAAGAGACTTAATAGCCGGTTGTCGTAAATAAACTGAATTTACTAAGTTTATTTCATGAAGGATAGATGAACTCGTGTTCCCAAGCTCTGATTCTTTCCTTGAAGCCAAATTGTTCGAGACGTTGGAAGTACCTTTCCATGATGTCAGCTTTTTATCACTTATTCCACTTTTATTTTATGTCACTACTTTGCTCGTATCTAATATAGGAATACCCGAACAACTACTCTAGCAGTTACATAGTGTTTCATTTAGAGAAGGAAGCTCGAGATTATCCTTCAATTTCGTCAACATGATCAAATCCACAACATAATGTCATTGATTCGACCTTCACATAACCTCACCCCAAAGATGGAAGCGTATAAATTATCACACAATTTTAATATAAATTATGGCAAGATGTGAGCAAACTGCGCAATCACAGTCAAAGTCATGACTTGGCTCAAAATTCCTGAGAATTTTGCTTCTGGAACAGCGTTGTCGATAGAGACTATTTGGTGTCTGTATCAGAGGTAAGTAATTTCTTATCGGTGAGTTCGATGTCAGGCTCTTCACGAGCCCAGGGTTGTAGTTCACTGCTACCCAGCAGCAGGTAAGTCACAGCGCCAAGAAGGTAAAAGCCTCCTGTGATGTGAAGCACGATCGCCCACTCTTCTCTCGCTCCCTGAAAACAATTTTTCATACTAATGAAACAATACAACATGAACACAGTATTCTCTCGCAGGTGAACCATCCCCGAGAGCTCTGGTTCTTTGAACTAAGGTTCCCACAAGATGAGGCTCCTCGGCCTGTTTTGAGAGGTGTATGTTCCTAGGTCGCAGACCTTTGGACATACGGTAAGATTTGTCCGCTATTCCCATTGGAATAGTCGGCCAACTGCCTCCTAAACTGGTCGAGGCACGGAGGAGGGAATGCTGCGTCCCCACAGCATACTCCTCTCCCGCTATCGGAAGGGCGTGGGACAAGTAACCAATGCCCGACCTAGAGTTTTTCCTACATCACTTTTAGTTGAATTACGGGTAGGATCCTTAAAGTATATCCCGGGGGCCCTAGTTAAGCGATGGCTACCTTCCTCTACACTTTCGCATCTCCCCTTTCAAATCCCTCCCTATGCTATTAAAGGGAAGTGGATTTTCCTCATGATGCCTGTTACTCTTTCAAAAAATACCAAATTAATAATATAAATTGAAACCAGATTGATCAGAATTACTTCTGGACCTGCTTTGTTGTAGCGATCAACGTCACGCCATCATGTCACAGTGGTCTCGCATTAGAATCCCGGCGTGGGTGTTTGAACTAGTCATGGTCTCGATAACTGGGGTTAAGGCTGAAAGAGAAGCGCTACGCACGTGCCACTTAAAAAAATTCGGAATGAAAGAGGGCAGTCGTCCCCAAAACAGGATTGTAGCACCAAGGGTATTGAAGAAAAACGTCCAGATAAAAGGGAAATATTTTACATAAAGTATTGAAACATTAATTTTCATTTCAGATTGTTATATCTTCCAGTATACCTTCCAAAACCTAAGTTGAACGGTGAGAACAATTTATGAAACAACATGTCGCCTTTTATGAATTTCAACTGTTAGTTTCTATCTGTAAATTTACCAAAACAATTTCATTTATTGAAATTATTTGAAATTCTCAACCTCCACGCTCTACAGGAATTCGTCAACTTATCTAAATCATATCTCTGAATAATGGTGGTTTTTTTTCGTAAGCAACTTTTCCTTCGAGCGTACATATTCTGCTGATGTGTCATCTGAAGAGCGTCATTCGTTATCTTTTTTATCTTCCTAATTACTTCGTAAACTAGTTGGCTGACGTCGTTTGACCTCAAACCAGTTCACAATTCTGCATACTCATTCAGAGAGATTTCATTTCTGGCTGAAAATTAATCGATATTGCTCCCCATAATTTCTGATAATTATAATTTTTAGTTTGTACAGAAGTAAAGAAAATTTGGAACGCTTGGTGTAGATTTCTGTAATCAGACTCCTACCAGGCGTTGCAGGTTATCGAGTTTCTGAGGTTTATTAGTCGAGGTTTGGTTGTCGAAATGGCTTATGTCCGAGCAACTATTTTATAATAGGCGAAGGGAGTTTCTTTTAAATTACGTTGAAGTTGTATACAGCTTTTTGGTTGCGCGGGGCAGAAAATGGAGGAGAAATTCTGCCCGTCAAAGTACTTACATAAATAGTTACAGCACAGGGACCTAACTGTGGGGTCGCTTTGGAGAAGGCCGGCGTCTATTATCCGGACAAAGTTTTACGATTTTCAAAAAGAAGCTAGCCCCTCAATAAATAAACCCGGAGTCACAAATTGGATGACGAAACGTCGACGTCATCTTGTTCTAGTTCAAGTTAATTGATTGACTGAAGGGAGCCCATGGAAGTATTTCCCCGGGGGAAGATAAACGATACACAACGAGGGAAGGAACAGAATGTTCTGAGACTTTTAGGAGAAGAAAATACTTAACAAATTGGAACGGAACGGAATACCATCAGTGAGTTGAAAATCTGAGTTGGTCAGCTATATTTCGGTACATCGACTCATGTTCTCACCCCGACAATCAATGTTCATGTTAATCACTCAATTGAGCAGAAATTTTTCTTTTTTCTTTTTGGGGACTAGTTTTTACTTTGCGCTTTCCATGGACATGTCTCATGACTTACTAGGTGGCAAACATATTCAGTTTTTGTAATGAATTTGTTTTATTTAAAATAAATAATTGGGGGTGAATAATTTTTAATATATATATATATATATATATATATATATATATATGCATTAAGGGGAAAAGTATTTGAGCAATAAGAAGTTAGTTGATGTCATAGAACATACAAGCGATGGTCAGTCTGGAAGCATGGCTAAGGAGTTGAGTTCAAACGTAGATTTTGGATGATACGAATGTTTTAAAGTGTTGATTAGCAGAGTTGGAGTTAGAGGAGTTTAATACGGAAGTATATCTGCGAAGATGTGTTAAGAGTTGGCTGCAGATAAGAGTTGGACTCTGCCTTTAATGTTGGTTGCGGTATTTTATAATTGACTGGTGACTACGGGCAAAATACCTTTTGGTCCGTTAATAATTGTGATCGCTACAATCTTTACTGGCGAAACATCGTGTGGTCTGTTCATAAACTTTGATTCTGTAGCGTTGACTGGTGTCAACGGACGAAACATATTTTGGTCCGCAGGCTTGAGAATTTAATTGTATGTGCTTGTAGATGCGTAAAGTGCGTGAAAGTATGTGTAATTTTATGTACAGTATTGCCTGTTTTAAAAGAAAAAAGTTTTCAGATTACTTGGTGGTTTTTGTGTAGTAAGCTAAAAAGTTGGGTTAATCGAAAACCGGTATGTTGAGTGATGATTTAAAATTAATACATTGCAAATGTTTCATAGTTTTTGCGTCGTCAAATTTTATTTTGAGTGATCTTAAATTACTTCAATATTTCGTAAATTCAATTTTATGTTTTCTCAATTTTCATGTTTCATTTTAAAAAATTCAAAATACTTTAAGAAACAAAAGTAAATTGAATTACGAGGCCCCGAGCTGAGATACTAATTTGTAAATTTAGCTATGGAAAATTTTTATATTATTTCACTAAATGTTGTATTAACTAAATTTCTGTTAATATTTCAAACTTGTCAATAAATATTAAGAATCTGTATTCTATTAAAATTATTAAATTGTTCAAATCGTATATTACATTACTCGCTGTATTTAATAGTTGAATCATATCGGGTTGATTTACGAGTTTGATTAGTCTGGTAAAAATGTAACAAAAACAAATATTTATTAGAAAACTGAATATTTGTCAACATAGTCGCCTTCCTCGGTTATACACCTGCACCGGTGAGTTTTCAATTTTTTTTAACCAATCACAAAAATATATTTTGACAAACTCTGCAAAATACTCCGTGACGGACTCTGTCACTTCTTTATTTGATGAAAATTTCTTCCCACCAAGCCAAATTTTCAAGTTTGAGAACAAGAATAATTCTTTTGGTGCCAGGTCTGGTGGATGAGAAACCAATTCTAATTCCAACTCGTTCACTTTCGGTATTAAGACTGCTGTGTGCGCTGGCACATTGTCCTGGCGTAACAGCATGTGACAGCGCCAATCTCTGTCGTTTCTCAATGAGCACCGGTTTCAAACGATCCAAAAGGGCAGTATAATAGAGCCCAGTTAAAGTTGTGCCGTTTTCTACGAATTCTATGAATATTATACACTGAGAATCACAAAAGACAGCGGCCAACACCTTTCCAGCTGACTAAACGGACTCCGCCTATTTCGGTGCACTTTCATCAGCTTTTCTTCATTGTTTTGATTATATTTTGGTTTCTGTAGTATAGTGGTGGATCCACATTTTATCGACGGTTACATATTTGCTTAAAATTTCTGGTGGGTTATGCCTAACATTGCTAGATTCTGCGTTATAATGTTTTTCCGAATATGTTTTTGGTCCAATACCAACAATCACGGCACCCATCGCAGACAAAGATTTTTCATAGATAGTTTTTCATGGAGGATGAAATACACTCATTCATTTGAGAATCCTACGGCATCAGCTAACTCACGCACTTTTAGTTTGAAATCTTCCATTACGATATTCATAGCTTTTTCAAAATTTTACTGAATGATGACCTCAATTGGGCAGCTGGAGAGAGTTTCATTTTCTGTGCTTCTGTGACCTCGTTTAAACGCATTAATCCATATGAATATGGTCATCAATGCTGGAGCAGACTCCTCATGAACTCCATCCAATTCGGTTTTGATTTGTGCAGCTGTCCAACCTTTCAAATGAAAGTGTTTAATGACAGCACGAAATTCTTTTTTTTTTCCATTGTCCCCTCATGACTACACATCTGACACTACAGATGGCTGCCAACAATAAAATATAACTGAAATATGTTTAAAACATTTAGGAATATCTTTGAAAGGATCATGTTAACTATCAATGGCGCAAAAGTGAAAAATTTCCCGCTCTTTCATAAAAATTTCCCAGACCTATCGAACAACAATTTCTTGTATTGAACATCCTGCCGCTCTGACTGAAGAATTTGTCCGATCCAAGCTCCTGCGATTTTCTACCTTTTCCCTGATATGAAATTAAATTCTTGTTTTTATTGATGAATAAAAGCGGAATCTGTCATATCTGATCACATTAAAACGTTGTTTCCAGCATTGGGAAAATCGAAGATCCAGGAAGGTAATTGCTCAAATTAGAGTGAAAGTATGTAATGTTAATTAGTCCTAGTCTTAGACATGGCAAAAATGAATACCCATAATGAGCCGCTAATGGCCATCATAGTAGTTGATGGACTAAAAATAAATCAATATAAAGAAACTCTTGGAAATTTTGGCTGGCACTTGGTGCATTTTTTAAAACATACTTACTCCTCAGTAGTGGTTAATTCGAAGTAAAAAGCGTCATTTTGACAAAAATTACATGAGTTTCAATTTTAAATTATTATTTATTTGTTGTATTGTTTGACAGATTACAAAGAAGCTTACATGTGGAGTGAGGTAGCCGACGAGCGTGGGCGAGAAGATGCCTGGGAGCGAGGCGAATGCGTTGGCGGCGCCAGTGAGCGTCCCTGCGAGGCGCGGCGCCATATCCAGGAAACTGAGCACGTAGCCTCCAGTGAAGGCCAGGTCCGACACAGCCTGACCCAGCGTCAGCAACAGCACCGCCACGAACTGATTCTGGCAGGTCAGTGCCGCTACACACAGCATGCTGGCTGCGGCACTCAACGTACCTGTCAACAACGTGGAAGCTTAGTAAGTTTTCAATTTACCCCGACAGTTTCCGTTCGGCCTCAACTATCTGCTCGCTGTCCGAATGTGCTTAAACAAGCAGCTGGAGACATTACAAACACTGAAATCTTTCCTCGAGAATATTTTTAATGATCATTTATTGGGATGCAGCCCACGTACCTCTTGCAAAGGATATGGAGACTTTATGCAAAAGAGTGTTACAATTGAAATCTTTAAAAGTGAAATAGAATTCTAAAATGACCAATTATAATATTTTCAGTTTGTCGTTTATAGATTGACTTAATAACTACAGTGGTATGCTGTAAATGACAAACGGTTACAGCGGTTACAATGATTGGGATCCTATTGTTGACATTTGTCACATGATTAATCTTTTATAGGGAAGTGAAGATGTAAAATTAATTCGAGATTGAAACCGTGACATGTGTCCGCGCAGAAAGTTTTCCAGCGCAAAATAAAAATTATAATTGACGTAACTCCTTCACGGGACCGAACCATGAACACCGCATAGTGGCGAACTATTCTTACCTACCTCAAAATAAATAATTAAGCTTACATTTTAATAATACGCTTGAGTATACCTTTAAAATGACAGTCTCGTCTTAAACATGAATAGGACTATAATTGAAATAATCTCACATATAACTAAAACTAGTATTATATTAAAGGATCAGGCGTCTATGGCTCAACTTGGTTTAAAAGAATTTATTCTATTTTCTTCTGTTCTTGAATATGATATTTTGAAATAAAAATATAAGACAATAACAACAATTAAAAACCATATTTTCCCTCTTACTAAACATTTAAAACGCAATTCTAATCTGTTGACATCTCGAAGCGAGAATGGTTCAAAAAGTGAATTATGGAAAGTGACTTATCTTTGCCCCACATTATTAAATATAAATAATGCAGTCTTTCTCGGTGTAAAGAATTAATAAAATTTTCTCGGACTTCAAATCGAGTGAATGTCTTAATAAGCAGATGCTTGAATATTTTTGCCTCTATTTTCAGTGTCAGTATCGTGGATCATTCCTACACTTCTTGTACGGCCCATAACGATCTAAATGATGCCATGCCAACTTGATTCATAATGGATTTATGTCCTCTATGAGTGTCTGAAACGTGACATAGCTATAGCGCGTTACTTCAAATTTATTTTATTATTATGTACATGTTTTTTTTATTTATTGAAAGCTGAGGGCAGGTGCTTTCCAGAGGCTGGGGACAAAGCCGGGTCCTTACGGTACTCTCTGATTAGGGGCAAAACCCAGAGACGATGGAATTTTGGGAGCGCGGTCAAAGACCGCTGCTGTTCCCAAAGTTAGACGTAACAAAGAAAGGTAGAACGTGCACTGTGATGACGTGATTGAAGGAAAGTTGTTTCGTCACTCGTCTCCAGGGGTGACTGCCCAATCGGAGCCTGTAAGAGACCAAAAAGGGTCCTGTCATGGAAAGGGTCAATCGTGACATATGAGAAATAGACGTCGAGGAGAATTACTTTTGAAAACTACTGTTTAGCGCTTGTGAGAGGCATTGTGGGAAAAACTTGGTGTCTGGTTTGGAAGACCAAACTTTATGGGTGAACCCTTCTGGGCCGGAGAGTGCACGTCGTCCAGTCTTCGCTGCTCCAGTTTCTGGTAAGCGCAGAGGACATTTCTGGGTGTCGCGACGCAAGTTAAACCACGGCTTAGCTTGAGGAGAGGAGTTCCATTTGTTTCTCGACTAGCCGGCATTTAATTAAAAGCAAAACAAAGGGGTGTGATCCACCAATTATGCCGGGAAATGTAATTACTTTATTTATATATTAAATTTTCATATATATATATATATATATATATATATATATATATATATATAAAGTGTACTTTCTTCGATTTTAAAAATGCCGCGTTCCTCATGCTCCGCGCGCTGTTTGTTCTTCAGTTGTTCCGCCAATCGTCACTCCATCTGACGGCTATTAAAACAACGTACGAAGGATAATTATAAAAAAGATAGATTTTAATCAAAATTCGTAAAGAACTGATAATAGTAAACTTTAATTGTCGTTTCTTTACAGGTAGGCTTGTAAATAATGTGATTGTAAATAATGTAAGTATTTGTTGTATATAGTGAATAAAAAAATTATTCTTTTCTTTCTTTACAGAGATACATATTTTTGTTTACTGTATCACTCTTCACAACAATTGTCTGATATATATATATAATTTTTTTTATTAGTTTCCTACATAGCTAACCGCACAAGAGGAGAGATATGTATTTCAGCAGCGGCAATAAATAACCTTGTGAAGTTTATATGGAAATGGATATTAAGAATAAAATCTAATTGGAAGCTGAAAATTTAGATTAAGAATAATACATAAATATAGTTTGATGAAAATGTAAAATTATCAAGCAAAAGTTAATGACTTTTAATGTTAACGCAACTATAAACAATAAATTTTAAAAAAGGTTTCTAGTTTACATTTCGCGAATAAACTTAAAATAGTTCTCCTCTTTGTAAAACTTTTTTTTTTCAGATTGGTAGTAAAAATAAAATGTTTTTGTTGAATCGACATACCAATTGTATGGTTTAGCTTCCGCATCTGTGTTGTGTTGAAACCCGCCCGTTTCCGACACCAATTAAAAGATGAGGATACTACTATTCTGACAGTCAAAACTCCTAGGTACGGCATTGCAGACAGCAGACCATTCTGAAACAGAAAATTAAAAATAGTTAAATCTTTAAGTAACATTATCATTTTGTTTCGTTCCAATAATTTGAGAACGAAACGGTTATGGATCTATACTATATTAAAGATGCTAAATATATATGCTATTGTAACATTAAAGGTACTTTAGGTAATTTTTTAATACAGTGCATCATTTATCAAATTCGTAAAGTAACAGAGGGCTGTTTAAAAACTAATTGTTATTATAGTTAATAAATTATTTCAACTATACATACGAAATTAAAAGTAATTTATGTTGTTTTGAACAAATTCATTCTAAAAAATGTTGGAGTATTTTTTTTAAGTTTATTGGAACAGCAATCATAATTTCATATTCTGTAAGCAATTTTCATGTTTTAGATTTTATTTTAATACAACCGATATTAATATGTTCTGTTAAGGTCTTCTCCAGTGTTCAAGTCTATTGGTCATGATTTTTAGCCGTCTGTTGTTACGGTCTTGCAGTAGTGGTTATACGAAGTGTTTGTATTAATTATTAGTCTATCATGACCTTTATTACTTGTCTTATGAATTCATCCATGATGGAAGGGATGTTAAAGTTTTGGTGAAATGCTTGACTATTCATATACCATGAATCATGAACCATAGCTCTGAGGATTCTTGATGGGTGTTTTGCATTTTCTGACACGACCTCAATTTCGAATTTCCATATTAGCTAAATAAGAGCTTTGTATAAAAGGAATTTGTTCGCTGTCTGCTTACATCATCTACCGAGCAGCCAATATAGCTGCTTTTCTTTTGTACACCTTCCTTTCCAAGTTAATTTTGAGTCTAGAGCGATTCTAAGATATTTTATCTGTGGGAGTTTTCTGTTGATATTGGTTACTGGTCGGCATTGTTGCTTCCATAAAAGTAAACGTTATCTGAATAAATTTTGTTTAATTAATTTTGACTTTTCATTTATATATCCATTCCTGATTATATAATTATTATACTAATATCTGAGTGTGGTACCCAAAAATATTGCAGTATTTCAGATAAATTCATGCAATTAAATATACGAAGTGTTTGTGAGCTTGCGTATTGAACTTTTCACGTTCTAGAGAGTGACCATATATAGCTGAATTTTTGCATGTATATACCCATGCAAGCGCCCCTATCTTTTAGTCTGTGATGTACAAGAGTATGCAAATATGTAGGGATCTACATCTCAGGAGTGATAGTAGCTGCGAAATTACAGTTTGCTAATCATGGAATAGCACAAACAGGCCTACATTCAGTCAAAATATCCAGGCTTGCTGACTGTCAAGGCTATGAAACCAGCAACAAATTAGAGGAGTACATCGCGAGGACGTATCAACGATAAATCTTCACTGACAGAATACATAAGTATTCTTTGGATACGTGTTGCAACTCAGAGCACAAATTATGTTATTTTTGAAGCGGACTATTGGTCGCTTACCTCAACGTGTTTTAAAAGGGGACGTGAACACCGAAGTAAAGACACCGTCCTCTCTCTGTTTCAGCAATCTGAATTGCCCAGGGCCACACTGACTGTGAGAGGTAGGATTTACTGGCAGAGCTATCTCAGATAGATGGTCTTTTCTCAGGTTACAACACCCTAAGAACCTTTACTAGTATTTGGCCTTGCTGTACGATGATAATGTTAACAATGCTACACGAAGGCAGACAATATCAATAAATTAAATACACCAAACTTTTAACTGTACGATAACTTGACGATACAACACGATGAGAGGACAAGAATTATAAATTAAATACACCAGACGATCAACTTTAAGCTACGAAGCGTTACGATCTGAGAGTGAAAGAATGGGACACAACCTGACAGCGCCGCGAAATTGATAAATTTATATGACCTCGGTGTACGGATTCATTATTATGTTTTACAAGAAACATATATCTATCTATCTCTTTTTTTTTATCGAGGGATGACTGTGGAATCTTAGAAAGACGAAGAGGAGGGACCGCACTCCTCAACGGTGTGAGATTTTTACCCACTAAGCCACAAAACCCTTTGTATTTTCTTGACACGTTCCAACCTGGGACTATTACAACATTACTTCAGGGTGGTGTCAAATCTAGGTCCAGTCTTCATTCCTTTTCCACTAAAAACCAGTGTCTGCTTTTCTTGTCAGAATACCATTTATATATCTCTCAATTTGGCACCAATTTTCTTCTGACTTAAGAATGAGTTCTACCAGATTTTCTGAGTGGGGCTTTCTTCCAGTGCTTCTGTTAGGATTTTCTGTTCCGTTGCCCACGCGTCTCAGTGAAACAATGTGTTCTGCGTCGTCCTTTGCGTGGTTGCAGCCGTTGAAGTTTCTGTTATCCGCCTTTTTGAAACGATGCAAGTACGACTTGAAGCAGCCGTGCCCACTTAATGCTTTGGTCAGGTAGAATGATTCATTACCGTGTTTACGATTGACCCAGGCTTGTAGCTGCGGTATGAAGCTGTGCGTTCACCTGCCTGTCTCTTCCGAGTCTCACAAGCGTTGCCAGCGCTCCACGAGTTTCGCTCTGGCCTCGACCTTTATTTTCTCCCGAACTGTCTTAGAATCTGCTTTCGTATCCTTTATTTCACGGTGCACTTCTTGCCGTTTCCTAGCTAATAACTCTATCGGTGGTACGCTGGCTATAACAAGAACTGCACTTTTTGAGACGGTTTTATCAGCCGATGTTATTCTGAGTGCTGCTTTCTTTGTACAGATTCCAGCTTTTGTTTACCTGCTCTGTTCGTTATCCTCGCGTCGGCCCAAACAGGAGATGCATATAGCATCTCTGAGTGGGTGACGCTCATTAGTATTCTTCTATCTATCTATCTATCTTTTTTTTTTAGGGATACTGTGGAAATCTTCGAAAGACGAGAAGGAGGGTGCGCACTCCTCAACAGTGCCGGATTTTTACCGGCTATAACCACAAACCCTTTGCTCCTGACATTTATCCACCCTGGAACTACTTGCGTATTACTTCAGGGTGGTGCCTTTTGCACTATGTTCTCCGATTATTAATGTAATATTAATCTCTCCTAAGTTTTGCCTTAGCGTCCATTATTTCTTTTGCGTAATTTTCTATACGTTTCCAACAGTCCTCCGATTTTAGAAGGAGTTTACCCAGGTTTTCTGGTCTTATTTTTTCCTTGAGATAGGACTTTAATTTGTCTCATTGTATACTCCATGCGTCGCAGTGGAATACTGTATGTTCCACGTCATCCTTTGGATTTTCGCAGTAATTGCATTTTTCGTCTTCAGTCTTTTTAAATCTATATAAATATGATTTGAAACAGCCGTGTCCGGTTAGCACCTGGGTGAGGAAGAATGATACTTCCCCGTGTTTCCTATTGACCCATGGTGAAACATTAGGTATTAATCTGTGCGTCCATCTGCCTGTCTCTTCCGAGTCCCACAAGCGTTGCCAGCGCTCCATGAGTTTCGCTCTTGCCTCGACCTTTAGTTTATCCCGAGCCGTCTTGGAATCTGCTTTCGTATCCTTTATTTCGTGGTGTACTTCTTGCCGTTCCCTAACTAATAACTCGATCGACGGTACGCTGGCTATGACTAGAAATGCACTTTTTGAGAGTGATTTATATGCCGATGTTATTCTGAGTGCAGCTTTTCTTTGGACAGATTCGAGCTTTTGTTTACCTGATCTGTTCATTTTCATAGCTTCGGCCCAAACAAGAGATTCATACAGAATCTTTGAGTGGGTGACGCTCATTATTAATTTTCTCATCATTTCCCTTGGTCCCCTAATATTTGGCATGATGCGCGCTAATGCTTCTACTGTTTTTTCTGTACATTCGGCTGTTTGTGATATGTGTGCCTTAAAGTTAAGGTTTTTCTCTATTTGTACCCCGAGGTACCGGATGCTGTTCCTGCAGGGTATCTCTTCGTCTCCATATTTGAAAACGGGTTTCCTGTAGGACCTTTTCTCTGTTACTAGTAGGGCTTCTGTCTTGTTCACCGCTATATCTAGCCCTTTTGCAGATAGCCATCTTTTAATCCTCTGCAGAGCGTCGTTCACCCGTATTCCAAAATTTCAGTTGAATCCGCTGAAGCCACTACAATTGCGTCGTCCGCGAACCCTACCGTTGTAACTGATTCTGGGAGACGTATGTTTACATGACGTTCCACAGCATGGGCCCTATTCTGGATCCTTGTGGTGCTCCGCAGGTCATGTTGTACTCCAGTGTGTCGCTTTCTGTTTTAAATCTGATTGTTCTACAATTGAGGTAGTCGATGATTAGCGCAATCAGGTCTTCTGCCGTTCCCTTTTCTCTTAGTGCTTCTAGTATGTGTATCTTTGGGCGCTGTTAAAAGCATTCTTTATGTCTACTGCTATAAGGGCACAGTAGCCTTTCATTCCTTTTAGTCCATCTTTTGCCTTCCGGGCTGTTTCTACAACCAGCTGTATGGCCTCCGTTGTTGATTTTTTCTTCTTGAGATCTTGTTTTCACTTTCGAGCCACGGTTGTATACTCTCCAGGATTAAGCCTTCCAGGACCTTCCCCATATTGTCCATGAGACAAATAGATCTGTAAGACGATGGACTATCCAGCGGCTTGTTTCCCTTCCTTAGGAGTATTAAGTTTTGCTTCTTCAACTCCTGCAGAAATTTTGTTTTCAGGCAAAGGTTGTACGCCTTCAGAAGAAGCTCAATCGTCACTTTCAGTACATCATTCGGGATTCTGTCGGGGCCTGGTGCTTTATTCTTCTTTAGCGACCTGCCAATTTTCTGCAGTTCTTCTACTGCGAAGATTTCGGTTTCTTCCGTGGAGAGCGAAATTCTCTTCAATTCATTTCCAACGGGAAATAAGTTTTTGATAATCTCCAGGGCCCATGAATTATCGCTTAGTCCTGAGATAGGTTGATGAGTTGCACTATTTGGTACGCCTTCCCCCACGGGCCCTTGTCGACTTCATCTATCAGGCTGGTCAAGCAGCGACGTTTACTGTTCCTGATCTCTGATTTTAGTACGTACCTTCTGGTCCTGTATATTTCCAGAAGTTCTCGCGAGCCCTTGGATCGGGTAAAGTTTGGTCTAGCCTCCAGAGATCCTTGTCGGATATCTGCGATATCGTCTGTCCACCAGTAGACTGCTTTCCTTGTACCTCTGTGACTTCGCCTCCGTGGCATCGAGATTTCGCACGCCTCTTTCATTTTTGTTACTGCTTCCTCTATATTACGTTTTGAGAAATATTTCTGCTTTTTCCACCTCATCTTTTCTTTGTTCTTCCAAAAAGTCACTCAGTTTCTTCTCGGTGAGTTTGTTTGTGTTCCAGCGAACCTCTATCGGCCGGATAATTATGTCACCTACTGTGGGGGTTCTCTCTCACCTGGAACTCTATATACCGATAGTCACTTAACGTTATCTCTTCAAGAACCTTCCATCCTTGCATTCTTCCGGCTATTTTTTAAAAGGCCATGGCCAGGTCTATGACTGACGAGGAGTGTTCCCCTCTCGAAAGCAGCGCCACCCCTGATTAGAACGATTAAATCTCTCCTAGCCTTGAGAACTGTAACCAGCGTGCCCCTTCTGACGTTTTTCCGTGTCTCCCACTCTTGCGACTTTGAGTTGAAATCGCCACCTATAATTATATGCTGGTTAACGAAGGTAATACTGTCTTCTAGTGCTCCCAGATCGTTCTCGAAATCTTCCATGGCTCGTTTGGTGAGAAATAGCAGCTGCAAATCCGTATGTCTTTAACCTCCATCCAGGCGAAACCTTTGTTGTTCTCCCTTACTTTTCGAATATTTAGTTGGTTATTGGTTATTTACTAAGATTGCTGCTTTCCCAGAGACATCCTGGTACCAGGCGCACGATTCTGGCTTCTTGTACGGCTCACTGATAAACGCGATGTCCACGTTTCTCTCCCTCATTGTTTGTAGCAACAGATCCTAAGCTTGTTTTTCCCGAGTTTATTTGGAGGAAACTTATCGCCATTTTCGTTGTGTTTTAGCTAGTTCACGTTGAAACGAGACACACCGTTTACTACCTAACATGTGTTGAACATCTGTCTCTCCGCTCTCCTTGCAGACGGAGCATTCCGGCTCGTTCGTGCAAGCTCTAGCTTTGTGACCGTTTTTTCCGCACTTGAAGCACAAATTTGTTTTGTCACTGCCTATGCAATGGCTTGCAATGTAGCCATAACCGTGGCACTTAAAACAGCGGGTGACCTCTACTTGCTCGCGAACCTTGCACCTCACCCATCCTATCTTTATATTCTCCTTTTGGAGGAGCTCCGTGGCTGAACTTGCCGCCATAGTTATGATTGCAGGCTCTATCTTCCTATCTCTCTCTCTCTCTCTCTCTCTCTCTCTCTCTCTCTCTCTCTATATATATATATATATATATATATATATATATATATATATACCACTGTCATACAAATTTATCAATTTGATTTATTATTTCGGTCTATGCCGCACACCCGTGAGAAATTTTTCTTCACTTAGATCCCGGGAGGATGTGTACATCTCCTGTTGAGACAACATGTTAACAAATTTTCACTCGGTTCGGATTCCAGTGTAAACCCCGTAGTAAACGGTATTGAGGGGCCCCACTACAGATCACGTGGACTGATATGGACCTTTTGATTGATTCCTCGCCGTTTAGAAAGTTGTTCTTCACTTAGAAGGATGTTTTTTCCCTGAGGCTCTGGAGCCACTATTTGAATTAGTCTTGCTAATGCCGTCTTTGAGGTTTAAAGGTTCCTGGCCACTCTCTGCTTCTCTTGCTTTTCAATATTTCACTTCATAATGCTTTCTAATTTTGTTCATGTCTCATATCAAAAACCCCACGTTATTGACTTTCCTAATTTCCTGTTCTAGAAGTCTTTGTCTCGACGCTGAAGAAGAGACTGTGGTGGATTTTCTAAGCAGTCTGATTATTTCCGTACGTTAGTTAAAAATGAAAGTTATTGACGTCCACCTTATTTTGATCTCTGAGTTTTAGCAGGTACGATATATTACATTGACATGTAAATAGGTTCAAACTTTTTATCCTGAAGATCTGCATAAATTCGTACTTTCTCAATAATGAGTAAGAATTGGGCAAGAGTTAGATTTTTCTCTTAATGAGTATTTTTAAGAGCATTATCTACGGAACTCGAATTTTGAAAAGTATAGCAATAGAATTTATTAAAACTCGTGAAATAAAATAATATGTGTCTGTTAGCAACTGTAAATATTATACAAAGGATATGTAAACCAAATAGGCACTGACGTCCCATATTTTTACATAATAATGTATCTTTGTCTGGGATATAGGATATAGATTCTCGGCTCCAGCATCCTTTTTCCCACCACTACAACAATAACTATCATATCGTAACCACTTTTATATTGTTTCTAAGGATTCAGTTTAATACTTACTTGGTTCAAATCGAAAAATAACACTTCTCTCATGTAAAGCGGGAGACTGACTGCTAGAGTGATGAATCCCCATGTGTAACAGAAGTGACAGATGAAGTACGCAATGACAGGGCCAGAGGTACATACGGATTTCCATACCAACTTTGGTGGCTGAAAATAATGACTATGTGCAATTGAAAGAAACCGAGATATCGGTTAAATTATGGGCCATACAATTATTAAAACTTTTAAACTATTATTTTTTCAAGACTGTTATTTTATTTATATATTTGTATACAATAATAAACCTCATTAACAGTAAAAGAGTTTTTTTATTATTATTATTTATTAAGACAGCATTCGTCTATATCTGTCATTATAATTCTGTAATAGATTAAAATTATTAACTGTTTAGTACGTTAATCAAAAACAATGAATCTGTTATTAAGGGTATGTTAATGAGCAAATTTTCAGCTAATATAAAGTGAAAACAGATAATCGGAAGAAGTCTTTTAGAAATAGGATATGACACTAACCTTCGTAGTTTCCGTAACTGCTGTTGTGTTGAGATATCGTTTTTCTTCAACTGATATCCGAGGGTGAGAGTTTGGATTGTCGAATACGAGGAAATAACTTCCAATAGAAAAAACGGCTCCGATCGTACCTAGTCACAAAAAGTACGAGTGAGTTTAGAATTATGCCTAAATTAGATAAATACAATTTGTTAAACAAGTAATTACATTTTAACGCCCTCGTTCATATTTTTTTGAAGGGACACTATTATGATGTATGATTGACAATATGCATTTATATACTGAGGTACACAATTTTGGTTTTCCCAAGTGTAAAAATTATGGTGCGTACGGATTTTGCATTTTAAAAATGAGGAAAATGTCTTTGTTAATGTGTAGGTCAATTTGTAACTGAGTAATTAATGAAGTGACTGCATGAGGCGATTAAAATATGTAATAATATTTCCGTTACAAAATTACAGATCTTTTACCATTTTTAGCTGAAATTTTACATTGTTATTTGTTTAGAAAAATTCTTATGTTAACCCTCTTAAGGCGCAAATTAGCTGTTGAAAATATACACGTTACTGCCGAGTTTTGTTTCTGAACTTTGAATGACCGTATAAATTGATGTATGCTTATTAATTAATTAACTTATTTTTATTACAAGTGTGCGTAATTGGGGATTAAGACTTCCGAAATAATATTTTTTCTACATCAATCAATTTAGTTACCCTTTTTTAAGTTAATAACATCTTTAATGAATTTCTACGCTATACTTTAACATTTGAAACTAAAATATGATGAAAAATTGACTGTCTAAATCCAGGACGTAAGGAAACCTACGTACCTCGAATAAATATTATAAATTAAATGTTACTTAGGGTTTCTTATTAATCCGTTTATCAAAATAAATTCACACATTTAAGACATGTAATGTTTTAAAAATAATATTGTATATTTCAATTAGTAACTGACTGCAATGGCCATATCCATGTCTTTTAAACTGAGACACGCGGAACAAAATTGAAAGAAATGACGAATATTCTTCATAATTGTTTCTGATCTTTGAAGTAAGCGTGGAGTATGATACATATATATAATTGTAATAGAAGTGTGGATCAAATTTTTGCCATTCTTTTGCGGTTAATTACATTTACTTTTCAATCTAATGAATACTTTGACTTATTAGGCGTGGAATTACATGCGGTTTAGCACAAACCGAAGGTGGATGGCTAACAGCAATATATTTATTAATTTATAATACACTGTGTAAAGTAGTAAGATGAATGATCCAGCCCAACAAAATAGCTAATTTCACTTTTTTATACGATCGAAATTGTATCAGCATGGGGTTCATTTATTAATTATCGGTTTTTAAAGGTTCATATGGCTGTGGAACATTAATTAAAGAAATTTTTTTTATTAGATTAAACGTTTAATAAATCATAAAATGTTTCTTAAACATAAATTACTCATAAAAGTTTTATGAACAATTATATCCAAACGTTTGCATTACGAGCGTTGTTCCACATTTGAATTCTGAATATTTTATAGCTGACATTTTCGTTTTTGTGAAAATATGATTACAAACCAGTGACGTAGAATATTGACGGCCATCCTCCAAGCTTCTCGAACTGGCAAAGAACTCCTGCGAGGGGAAATATGGCTACGTTTGCGAGAGGGAAGCCAGTATAAGCAATTCCCATCAGCGCAGTTCTCTCAGACGGAGCTGCCCAGCGTGAGTACAGCTGAAAGATGGACGGGAAGGTGAGCCCCTGTCAAAAGAATTTAAAATGCGTGATATTAGGAACATTAAACTTGTGAAAGGTTATGGGGAATTTCTGACATTGAATTACAGAATTATTATTTATTTCTGAAACAAAATTGGGTTTTGTGGCAACACTTAAAATTAAATCTTACATTTCAAGAAAGATTGACAAGTATTTTAAAGTAAAAAAACATACAAATATTTTCGTGCTTAAAGTAAAGCGTTAAATGGACCGAGAAAGTTATTTCCAAGTATTATTTCAATCGGTCAACGTATTTTGGAAGTGGAAAGGGTGAAAGCTTCATTTTGAACCCCACCGTGTAAATTATACGAGGTGTTACAAAACTCGACGTCAATACTTCAAGAATGGATTCCTCATATTGAGAAAAGAAAAAAAGCGTGCGGGTCAGGAAATCTATAATTACAGAGTTATCCCAACTTCACACTGTATTCTTAGTAATAATTTAATAAAAAAAATTGTGTTCTACCATACCATACATTTTAGAAACTATTTGAAATGTCTTGTGACATCCTATTTCATCAACTCATGATTAATGGAATTAATAAAATCTCTCATGTTTCTTTTCCCATTAATGTATTTTATGTTTATGTATGTAATGGTAATTTTGACTAGACTATTCTATTCAGTAGGAGACTAGTGAAAAAAAAATTCCAGAATTAATTATTATCTTTGTTGTAACTGTGTTAATATAAATAAAGTTTACTTTACACGTGAACCAATATTATATTCAGATAAATCCACAGTTTATCCTGGACACAGTCTGTAATGGGAAATAACATTTAAAACGCAGGGTAAATATATAGACGATTGGTATTTAACACAAGCATAAGATCTATTATGATATATGAATATTGGGGGATGTTAGAATAATTTTACATTACTTACGCAAATTATGATAAGGGTTTCATGATTTATGGACAAAGACATAGTACAAATAAATTGTAGCTGTCAATAATTTTGGGATATTTGTTTTAGAACGAAGTGCTTAATTTATTAGTGATCTATTTCTTTCTGTAATAATAAATTTTGTGAAAATATAAAAAGGTTTTTATTTATAAATTTCTATAAATTTTATCAATTTCAGTTATATAACTTGTTATGTAACTCCAGAACAGATTAAAGCTAGGTTCTAAATACTATGAAATTGAACGGATTAGGTTAGAAAATTCTCGACCAGAGCATGAATTGAACAAGAACATGCTGTTCTTTTCATAACATTTTGGTCTATAACTTTCTTAAGTTTCCGTCGTATCATTTTGCCTATCATAATGCTGTTAACTATAGCTTTAATTCCCTATCCATACCTCCAGCATCTCTTAAGCACGCGGAAGTCACAACTCTCTCCCTCTGGATCCAATTGAAGTTCAAAATGCCATCCTTGAAAAGTAAATTTCTTCTCAGTTGCCTTTCCCGAGGCGTCTTCTGTTCATATATATTTTCGCAACTCCAACCACTAAACTTTGGAACTTGAATATTAGGTTACGTTTTGGGATTCCCGACTTACTGGATAAGTTTTCTCGGGATCACTTCGTCAGTAGATGATGACGTGGACAGTTATGGAAACGTCGCGTGCAATATTATGAAATATTTTTTAAATGCCCTCGGTTATCTGTATTACACTTAGCCAGGGGATTAATTCATATTTTATCATAAATAAAGTCTAATTTTTTTTACTTCGCAGCTAACACTTCTGTTAGAAACGATTATAATGTCTTACTGTCATTCTAAAATTATAATGAAGCAATTTAAATGACAATGTATCTGAATAGGAATTGTATCTCAAACTTGGAACGTAATATAACCGCATGATTTAAAAAATGTTTAAAAAGCTATGCGACAAATTAAATAAAATTGATCCGAGCAAGGATTATGCGCCAATAGTAGTAGTATTCCATTGCTTTACAACGGAATTGCGTCCATGTATGAATTTATATTAGCTTTCGGCAAATTATGACGCTTCCAAGAAACCGTTAATTAAATTTCTCAAATATTGTATGTGTTAGTTTAGTGGCTTGCGACAAACAAATTAATAATAAATTTTTCTGAGAATCTAACCTGATATTGTTAATAAAATTAACTGTTTCGCCCTTATGTCGTCCTCATGCTGTAGCCTTCGTTGGATGCGCGTGTTTTGACAACGTTACCGCTATTTGCCGCAGTCTGACTGAGATACATTTTCGGGGATTGCACATGAAATTAACTCTGTCATATTGCGTGCCTACGTTTTTTCCCTCTTAAATTTCAAGAAAATGTTGATGGAAACCAAAGTTAAAGTCCACTGGACGGACAAAGATTAGCACGTTTTTTTTTGTGCATGTGTGGCACGAAACTTGAACTAGCATACAGACGACTAATATCAGAGACAGCTTTCGGCTTTTATCTCTTACGATATTCCACTCGGCGTGGATGGAAATACAAGTCAATTTGAATACAAATAGGTCTCATTTGATGTCTTGTTGCATAGTTGCCTTTCATTAAACGCAAATTTTACAAGTCCAAGCTATGCATATTCTGCAGAACAAGGAGCTGACGTAAGGAAGCCCGTGCTATCAAGGAAGGAGGAAACAAGCAAAAGTCCTGCTTCCTCTACTCAAAACATATTTCAAGGAACACTATAATCTGCGGCATGATTTCTACCACACGTAAACTGCGAAAAGGAATTTAGTAAAATATTTGATTTATAACGGTGGTCAACATGTTTTCAGTCCCACGAGTACCAATGGTTGTACTTAATGCAGTTTTTAACGTGTTTTAAAATATGTATTAGAAATTTTTCCATCACTCAAAGTTTTTTAATTTCAATTTTTTATAAATAAATGTTTTTGAAGAAAATGACTTACTGTTTTCTATTAATATTTCTTCTCTTATGGAGACATTTGGTATTGAACAAAACTAAAAATAATGGCGCTTTTTCATGAATTTCTCTATACCTAGTTTAAAAGCAGTGCTTCTGCGTAATGGTAATAAATTGTTGTTCACTCTGCGATTACGAAATAAATATATGAAAAATTTTATATTGGCAAAGCTTCATTATGCAGTACATGAATGGAATATTTGAGGTGATTTGATTGCACTCATTCTTGGTCTGCAGCTTGATTACACAAAGTAATGCTCATTTGTGTGTCACTAGGATAATAGGAATGCAAAAAAAACTATTACATGAGAAAAGAATCGCCTAAATGCGAATCATTCATTAAAGTGCGAAACATGCCGCATTGCGTATCTACCTCCGTTACGTATCAAACTAGGATTAATGAGTTATGTTGTCAAAGCCATGGACCTAACTCGAGGTTTCATGCACTTAAAACAGAATTTTTAAAAAATTAGTGAATCAAAAATTAATGATGAAAAGTTTGAGGAATTATTGAGTCCACAAAAGTTTTCTATGGGAAATCGGAAGGCGGAAAATTATCCTGATATTTTCAACGTTCTTTGAATATGTTATAATAATTTGGGTTTAAAAATATTTTTCCAGCATTCGCGCCTAGATTTTTTCCTTGAAAATCTTTGCGCAGTGAGTGATGAGCACGGGGAACACTTTCATCAGGAAGGAACGAGATTTCAACTATGAAAAATGCTGGCCAATTATTGTTGGATCATCTAGAGGGATGCTCCACAGGCGAAATATAGCTGAAAATCTTTATTTCTTACTTTCTAGGTCACTCGTAATGTTTGATTAGTACAGAATGTAGAAAATATTAAAGTACTTTAAATTATAAATTCCTCTATCTCTTGAGGGATGTGAGAAAACCGATATAATATTTAAGTTCAGGAGATCAAGTACTATCAGAATCACACATTTTTCTTTCTAAGTCAAAAAGTAGTTTCTTTTTAGTTCCTGAGCAAAATAAGTCTCGATTTGAAGCTCAATAATGTAGTAAGTTTATATTAAGAATATATATGGTAATGAATGGGTATCGCGCTTTAAAAATAATTGAATTGTGAAATAATTAAATGTGTATATTTATTAAAATTGTAATGTTAATAATTTTTAGAGGCCAAATAATATAAATACGGATGATATAAACTATATTGCGTGTCGGGATTTGGAGCACATAGTCGTTAAATTTGATTACCTCAACCATAAAGCTAGGAAAGAACGATGAACGGAATTGGCTGTAGTGACAATGTTGAAAAAAGAGCGGGTTGCTTAACTGGATCGAAGGATTGTTCGGCTTGTAGACGTCAACAAAGTAGGATACCGGGTAGCGTAGTTTTGTAAACACAACGTTTCGATGGCTTGCACCGCCATCTTCTTCAGGTGACCAACCCTGGTCTTCTTATACTTCCTACGTCTGTGCGGTGCTGGTCGTGGCCTTTTTCTTACGAGTAGTTAAGTCTCACAGACAGGGTACAAACAAATAAGTGCGTCTCCGAAATTGTAAGACGATACAATATTTAAATATCTATGTAAAATAAATTTATTTGGCATCTCATGCAGAGCAAAATTCCGCCTGTTTTTTATGTTTACTCTAACCTTTGAGCAGAAAGAATCTTCATAAGCCGGAGCTTATCAAATTGAATTATATAAATTTGTAGATAGATCTTTTAAGATCCAAATAATTCCTAAGTGATAATTATTAAAGTCCAATTTGTGTTATTATGAATGTAATGTAATTAAGTTGTAAATATTAGAAACTATATTCAAATTTATCATAAAACTTACGTAATAATTTCCACGTTAGCTGTTCGTGAGGTAATCGAGTTCGGAACAGTTAAGAAAATAAATAATTATAATATGTTTTCTTATTTTTAATTGAAATTTACGTGGAGGGAAGGAAAAATAACAATATTTCCGAGTATTCGATTCTTATATAGAAATAAATGTTTTAAGAAACTTCTGTTAGCTTTATTTATATCATCTACTATTTACATTGTATTATCTGGGGTATACATTTTCCATTGTGCAACCTGTTTTATCATTATCTGATTTTTAATAACGTAGGGTAGACAGAATGACGATGAAGACTTTGCAATGAATTATATCGGACAATTGCGAATTTTATAACAACATATTCAAACTTAAATTTTCAATTACATCTGAGTTCTGTGCGCTTGTTTTGGCAAGGAGACGGTATCTGGAAGATAAAGGCTGGAATTTACAAGGGCTGTGAAAAAGCCACTTAAGAAACTCGATACTATGAGGAACTGACGGAAGAAGGATTTTTTCCATAATTTACTGAAATAATTGTTGGAAATGACCCAAAATAAACGTTGAGAAGCAGCGTCCAATTTTTTTTAGAGTAACGGGATATGTGAGGGTAATCCCCGTGGTGACACTCTCCTTTAATAGCAAAGGAAGGGATTTGAAAAGGGGGATGCGGAAGGGTAGAGGAAGGTAGCCAACGGTTAAATAGGGCCCCCAGGATATAGTTTAAGGATCCTACCCGGCATTTGCATAAGAGTGATGGAGGACGAAACAGAGAAAACCTGCATCAGGTAGGTCGGGCATTGGGTAACTGTCCCACGCCCTTTCGGTGGCGGGAGAGGGGTTTTCTGTGGGGACGCAGCACTTCCTTCTCCTTGCCTCGACCTGTTTAGCTGACCGACTATTATAATGGGAACAGCGGACAACTGTTACCGTATGCCCAAGGTCTGCGACCCCGGAACATACACCTCTCACAACAGGCCGAGGAGCCTCGACTTGTGAGAACCTATAAAGAATTATGAAGTAGGACACGGAGTTTATAGAGGATAAGCAATGAACAAATATTTTATCAATAATCGTACAGCCTGGCAGACAAAGAAGTGAGTTCCATACCATTGTTTTTAAATTTTTATTTTATTTTATTAAAGTTAAATTTTAGTCCGGAGACTTTACAGTTGTGATAATAATAATAACAGTATTTACAATTGTAAAAATTAACAAATAACAAGGTATTTACAATTTATAAATATTTCACATGTGAACTTGTGGTCTTGGATGTGACCCTTGTCATTCCAAGTTAGAGACGAGAGTAGAAGATTAACTTGTTTACGGCATATTAACATATAACCGGCATGATGTTAGCGATCAATCTGGTCATTGGGGAAACTACATGTTTGAAGCGTTAAGGATGTTATTAGGAAGATGGGAAGAGCGGATATTATAGGGAGTAATGGTTGTGTCAGTTTGTAGGAGGGCTAGAGTTAGGTAATTCCAGAGTGATTTAGGGGGAGGATGATGTCAATTGGGAGTTTACGTTTTAGTCTGCGATTTTGTGAAGGAGGGTGTGGGTTACAGTAGAATAGCTCAATAGTGGGATTTGGATGGTTGATAGAGCTATTTATTAAGGAATTGGTAGATTTCTGAATTATGGCAAGGATTGGGGGAATTTCAAGGTCTTTGTGGATAACTGAGTTGCGAAGGTACCAAGGGGAATTTGATATTAAACGGAGAATTTTGTTTTGTTTGGTTTGTATTTTGTTGGAGTGGGAATAGGCAGTGCATCCCCATATGGCACATGAGTACGACCATATGGGGCGGATTACGGATAGATAGAGGAGTCTTTTGGTGCTAAGGGATATGGGAGATTTTCTGTTTATAAGAGGGAAGAGTTGTTTTATTTTGTTGCTGATTCTGGAGGTAATGTGGGCTATGTGAGGTTTCCATGATAATTTGGAATCAAGGATAACGCCTAGGTATGGTGTAGTTTGTTGGATAGGTATTTTGGTGCCATTGAGAAAGAAGGAGTGGTTGAGGGAATGTTTGGTTTTAAGAGTGAAGGGAAAGATTGTGGATTTGGTAGGGTTAATTTTGATTCTCCATTTTTTAGCCCAGCTTTCAATATCATTGAGGGCGATTTGTAGTTTTTTGGAGCCCGGGTCTAGAGAGGATGTTTGAAGGAGTATGGCAAGGTCATCAGCAAAAAGTACTGTTTTAGTAGATAGGTTTTGAGGTATGTCGTGAAAATAGAGGTTGAAGAGAAAAGGGCCTAGGATGCTGCCTTGGAGGAAATAGGGTAGGAATTTGAAATGGTATTGTTAAATTTGACAGAGAAGGAGCGGTTAGTAAGATAATTAGTAAGGATTCTGAAGAGGGAATCATTAAGTGGGTCTTTGATTTTGGAAAGTAGAGATTGGTGGTGTACTTTATCAAAAGCTTTTTCTGCATCTAGAAAGGCACCAATGCACGAGTTATTGGTGTCGAAGGAATTGTTGATGTAGGATGTCACTGAGTAGAGTTGATGGGTGCAAGAGTGTTTGGGCTTAAAGCCGTATTGGACAGAAGGAATGAGGTGGGTTAATTCTTTCCTAAGGAGGGGAAGAAGTAGTTTTTCGAACAGTTTGGATAGAGAGGGGAGGAGACTGATAGGTCTATAACTATTGGGACAGGATTTGGGTTTGTTTGGCTTTGGGATCATTATTATATGTGCGTGCTTCCAGGCTATTGGGTAATATGTTGTACGGATTATTGCATTGAAAATGATTGTTATTAAGGTTGAAGCTTTTTTAGGGAGGGTTTTCAGGTGGAGGGGAGTGATAAGGTCGTGACCGGCAGAGTGTTTATTTTTTAATTTGTTTATTGTTGAGCGGACTAGGGGAGGACTAAATAGTTTAGGTAGAGGTGACAGTTGAAGAGGTTGGAGGAGAGTGTTATTTATCTTGTTATTGTGGTAAAAGTTAATTATTTGGTTTGGAGAGAATTGGGATGTGAGAATGTTTGCGAATAGATTAGCTTTATGGGCTGGAGAGGTATACCATTGGTTTTGATGTTTGAGAGGAGGGATATCACAATGAGGTTTGGTTAGGGTTTTGGTTTTTCTCCATATGGAGTAGTCGGAGGAATTCAGTTGTTGGAGAAGATTAAAGTAGTTTGCGTCGAAGATGTCTTTTAATGCTAGTTTGAGCTGTCGGGAAATAGTGTTAAAGTGGGTTTTGTCAGCTGGGTGTTTAGATGCAATCCATCTTTTACGGGAATATTTTTTTGTGTGCAGAAGGTATTTTATGATAGGGTTTAAGGGATATTGACAACGTTTTTTAGTTGGGGGTGGTAAGTGGGAATCTGATGCAGAAGAAAGGATGATTGTTTGCAAGTTGTCAAGAGCTGTGTCAATATCGGAAGGAGATTTGAGAGAAATTTGTAAATTTATTTGTGGGTCAATGACAGAAGAATAACGTTGCCAATTTATGAAGTGGCTATTTATATTCGGAGAAGCAAGTGGAATTACAGTAAGATTAAGATGGGCGACATAAGGGAGGTGATCTGAGGAAAGTTCGTGCAGTACTGAAGATTTCGTAAAGTAGTGGGAGGTTTTAAAAAAGATAAAGAAGTCAAGGATATCTGGAGATCTTGCATTGTCTGGATAAAAGGTGGGCTCCGGAGGGAAGATAATTTGGTGTGGTTTATGGAGGATAAAATTGTATAGGTTGTTTCCTCTGGGATTGGGAATTCTGGATCCAAAATGGGGATGCTTAGCAGTGAAATCGACTCCTAAAATGAATGGAGAATGGCATGCGTTTAGGAGTGTAGACCAAAAGTCATGTGGAAGAGTTATAGAACGGGAAGAGTAGAAGCTGGCTATGTTAATTTATTGGTTGTTAGAGAGGTTTAGTGTTAATTGTGTTCATTGGAATTCTTTGGTCGTTATGGGAGGAAGCTCATTATTATTAGTGGAGTTTTTGATAAGGATAGCGGATCCTCCTTTTCTGGTGAAGTCAGGGTGGTCTGCTCTATACGTTTTGTACCCATGGATGTTGAGACGGTGGGTGGGCGTGAGTTTGGTTCGGACAAAAGGAGGATTTCTATTTCGTGGGTATTTAGAAAAAGGGAAAGTTCGTGGAATTTGTTGGACACTCCTCGGGCATTCCATGTGCATATGGAGAAGTTTTTGTGAGGATAAGGGCTCATTTATTTAGCTTCGATAAGCTTGGGTAATAGGGTTGAAAGGAGATTAATAAGTGGAGTGATGAGGGAGATGAGCTTATCAATTTTGGTGCAAAACGATAGTAGTATTTGGTCTTGGTTCGAAGTGTTAGCTTGGGTTGATTGTGAAGGATGTTGTACTTGTGAAGAGGGGTGATTTTTTAGGATACTGGCGTAGTAATGGGTATTGCTATTTTTACTAGATGTAGGTTGGGGAGCTGTGTGATTGGGAGTGCAGTTTGAGGTTGATGAGGTAGAGGGTTTGTATGGGTTGGGTTTGATGTAGAAATTTTGAAGCGATTTATAATGTGGACAGCCCCAGTAGTTCGCTGTGTGTGGGCCTTTGCAATTGGGGTAGAGGATTTTGAGTTTGGACACTTTGAAGAGAGGCGATAGGATTCGCAGCGGACACAGCGGGGGGGATTGTGGCAGTAGTTTTTTGAGTGACCGAAGGCTTGGCACTTCATACATTGGACAATGGATCTTTTTGGTTTAGGAGGTTCAATTTTTACATTACATTGATATAGAGTAGTTATTTCAAAGATAGTATGGTTTATGGGGTCAGGGGAAAGATCCAGGAAAAATAGGGGAAGCGTTGCTTTTGTGACCGGATGTCTAACGGGTAGAATTTGGGCGGGTGAAAATCCTAATTCTTTAATTTCAGTTAATATAATAGTTGTATCAGAATTTGGGTGAAGGCCTCTAATAACAACTCTGACCTTTCTCTCGTCTCTAACTTGGAATGTGTGAAATTCCACATGGTTTTGTTCAAGGTATTTGATGACTGCTCTGAAGTCGTTTATTGACGATGTTTTTAATTTAAGTTTGTTATCTGCCATGTTGTATATAAATTTATCACCACAGATTGTTTTTAACTGATTAAGAAAGGTATTTACATTATTGATGTTGCTGATGAAAATGGGAGGGGGTAGCACCTGGCGATGTGTGGCAGGAGGGGCACTATCTGTAGATTCTTCTTCGTTTTGAAAAATTTGGAAACGGTTTGATGTGAGAAAAGGAGAGTTTTGATGAGAGTTGTGGTTGATGTTGTAGGGTTTGGGATGTTAGGTGGTGTATTGGAGGGAATGCCTTTTCTTTTTTTTGAAGAAATAGTTGTAAAAGCTGGGGAGAGAGGGATAGGTAATTCATTAGAGTCTGTTGATGGCTGGTTGAGGTTTTCACCTTCGAGATCCATATCCATGACGGAGACGGGACCCTCGATGTGGGGCTGCTGCGTTGCGATGCTGACGCTCTCGGAGATGTAATAATGTAGATGATCTCGAAGAAGTAGTGACGACGGATGAAACTGGATGATGTTTTTCGAGTCTTGAATATACCACTCGGTGTACTTCGATGGTTTCACATGAATTGCCGGTGTTGTTCCACACGTTCTTACAACTATTGGGCACTCGTGCGGGCAAGAAGTAAACAAAGCTTACGTCTGTACTGCTTGACTAACAGGAGTGATTCCATACAATGAATCATCCAACTATCAATCAGAGACATAAGAAAACACAGCATTAGGACGAGACTCCTGAGGTCGCTTGCATAATTGACGACGTTTGAAGGTTTTATGTATTACAAGGCGCACACGGTTGCACAAATAATGTCAAGATAATTTTTTCTCTTAACATTTTATTTATATAATTTGTAACGTACTGATTTAACCTTATAGGATTTGAATTTTGTATGTTATTGGTTTACTGTTCATATAATGTATTTTGAATTAATGAAATAGTATAAAATTTTGTTAATTGCCTTTCATTAATATTGTAAATGAATTTTGAAATGATTTCCAAAGAAAATATTTAATAAATTTATAAATGTAGATGAACACTCAATAAAATGACTTTTGGAAAGATTCAATATTAAATTTTCGTCCGTAATGTAATATGAATTTCTATATGGCAAAGTGTATGTTATTAAAGGACCATGATGGAAAAATCACGACGGAACGGAGAATCGAACCCGGTTCTAACGATTGGTATACGAGCGCTCTAACCATAGTCATCCGAGTCGACTTCCAATTAAACTAGTGCACCATTGATCACTTCACATTAATGTCTCCATCCTTCACTGAGTCATAAAGTTAGTCCGTGAGGATTATGATTGTTTAATTGTAGGTAAAACCGGACTCTAGATATAGAATAATGAAGGAAAACAATCTCGTACCTGGCCTGAAGTCAACTCGTATGACTAAATGGTTAGAGCGTCTGCGCGCTAATCGGGAGACCCGGGTTCGATTACCGGTCCGTTCGATATTTTTTTCATCCTGATCTTTAATTAAAGGTTTTTCATAGTCTATATATGGCTTCAAATATCAGATCCTTCTGTTTCTTCCAAAGTGTATGTTATTTATACTAGGATTTTCACTAAAAAATTTTTATTATTAAGTATTCATTATAACTCTAATGCGATCATACAGGAGATTTATGAACTGTTTAGTTTCATAATTATCTGTAATATTAATATGCTATGAGATTAACGAATTTTTACATTAATAGCATCAGTTTTTCGTCAATGACAATATGAAAAACTTAAACCAAATTGAAAACAAACACAGCCTTATCCGTGCATGTGAAAAACTCCATCCACATGATAGATTATGACTTAATGCGACATACACTAAAAAGTAATCTCCAAAAATTTTGGAACTGTAATGAAGATTAAAAATCTTTTGAGTTTTGTCAACTAACAAGTACAGTTGTGTCGGTCTAGGCTCTTCTTCGCACTTGACGAAAGGAACAAGGATCCCAGAAACGTTGTGAGGTATTTATATTATCACTTTTTTGTCTGTATTGGCTACCTTTCTTATTCATTATTTTCAATCAGAGGTAAATTTTTTCATTGTAATGAAGACTAGTTATGAAACAGGCGAAATTAGTAATTAGTATGCTAACATCATACAGGTCATTAATGTATTACGGGTATTAATTTTTTCAATAACAGAATTTTTTATTACGAACTTAACAAGAGGGCTAAACACTGGTAACAATTAATTTAAAAAATTGTGAATAATATATCACCTACATAATATATTTAAATTTAAACTTGCTGTGGATAATATACAACGGGGGATTAAAATATACAACAGTAGTGTGTCAATTCTGAATTTTCCGTCACGAAATATTTGTTATTAATTTAAAAAGTTCTTACGGTAGTATTATAGATGACTAGACTAAGCGACTAATAGATTCCAACAGCTCCAGAGCCTCGAAGAGAAATACATAAAATTTTGCTATACATAATTAAATAACATTTTCAAAAATACAGTATGGACAAAATATTTATTGTCCAACAAATTTTTAAATCATAGGATGTTTTTAAAGTAGTTATTTTCTTGGCCTGAATAATACTTTTATTTGACATTTAAACGAGCAATCTGAGATCGTCTTAAGCTGAGTTGGTTTTGCGTGACTTGCTTTATGTTTTCCAAACTCTAAATTACACCCTTGTAAAGGTGAAATTTCGTAAAGACTGCAGGTACTGATAAATGTCAAAGGTAGCCAAAGAGCAGTGCGTGATAAAAGTTGAACATGAAAAAGTCTTGGAAGGAGAGAGAAAATATAACCTTAGCTTTTTCGTTTCTTTAGTATAAGAAACCTTATTACATTGTTTTCATTAAATACTTTGTAACCTGAATCAATTTCAGCAAACATTTGTTGGTTGATAGTATACATAATGAATTATATTTATTATACTGTGAAATTATTAAGTTATTCATAATTCTATAATTTTATCGTATTCATTCTGTAAAATATTTTTCCCAACGACCTAAGTATTACTTTAAGAATTCAATATTATATATTTTATCAGTTACATTAACATTTACCATTACACATTATATTTTTAAATTCTTAAGTAATATTGATTTACTACTTTTTCTTTAAAGCTTGAAGCCTTTCACAGAACGAAAAATAAGAGTAAAAAGCAAATTAATGTACATCTAACAAACTGAATTTTTACCTCTCACCTTTGTTAATTACTTTTAGTTTTCCATATTTCAACATATAATTTTTAAATTAGAAAAAATAATAAAATCTGAGGAAATATAATGAAATCTCTATTCTATGCGAATATAGTGCAAATTCGTATGAAATTCAAAATTGGAAACAGTCAAACGATATAACTGAGGGTTATGAAATTTAACAGATCTACAGATTTATAATGTTCCTTATATTTTCTTTCCAGATATTTAAAAGATTTAAGCTCTGGTGCAGTCGTAATTACATACCGAAATATTCCCTACGTTTTCATTACAATTTACGAGTCACAAAATTTTCGAATAATTAATTTCAATTTTATAGTTCTGGTAATGAATCTCAAATTTATTGCAACAACCATTTGTGATCGTCTGTTAATTTGGTATTATTATTGTTGTTTTGAGTGTGAGTTTTCGAAACACAGCAACTTAGGAATAATTCTATCTGGTCATGACTAAGTAAAATAATCTCATATTTACTGATTGATTTCTTAGTGAGTATTTTTGTGTAAACATATAGTTTGTTAGAAACAATTATTTCGCTTTGACCGAACTTTATGGAAGGAAAAATTTGGTAGACAACGTAATTTTGATGAATTATGTTGCTAAAACTAGCAGTGAATAACCGTAGTCGACGGGCTTTTATTTACACGAAGAAATACCAATGATATATTACTCCAATTACATTTCTGTTATCCGTAGGCAATAAGTGAACTGTTCTTTGACATTCTTCTAAAACTCCACTCTTGAATTATGGCAAGCTATATATCCTATTGTGTATCTTTATAAATTATAAAGTGACATATGAAAATTTATTCGCATTACTTCAGCCTTTTTTGGTTTTATCCTGTTCAACGGGCATACGAATAGGTAAGTTCGCGTTTAATTACTTTAGATACATTTCCAGGAGCCTATTTGATATAAATATAAACTTTCAGGGAAATTAAATGCATATGAATGATTTAATGTTTTACGTATTGTAAGCTTCAATTAGAATTTTGAGTTTAAATTTCGGTGTTTTTTTAATTGGCAATGCTCACACATCAATTTTATGTTATCTGTGGATTAGAAAATATGTTCGTGGTAGACCACAATTATTTTTATAAAACCTCAGAAATGTGTAAAACTGTACCTACACAGAACAGGCCCTGAAGAATGCGCAAGACGAATAGAAGCTCCGGATGCCAACGAGCAGCCTCTGGGATGATGAGTGTGACTGCACTCTGCAGGAGGTTTCCCAGAACGAACAACAACTTGCCTCCCCAACGATCACTTGCCCAGCCTCCCAGGGCCTGGCTTCCAAAGTACCCGTAGAAGAAGGCACTCAAGATGCGGCCCTGCAGCGGTTTACTCCAGTCTAACTCGCCCTGAAATCAGTAAACTTCCTTTCAAAAAGACCATTTTAATAAATAAAATATCTCGTAGTCATGAAATATGTATTTTAATTGCGTAAGAGGGCTTTGGTATGAGTAGTTATTGGTTTGAATGTTAGTGTACATCGCGTGGATTTATTTGGAAAATACCTCTTCTGGTATTCAATATGTGGGTAGTAGAAGTGGGATACTGAATGGTAGAGTAAAGTAGAAATGGAACGAGTAAGGAATATAAATGAAAAATCTAACCAAAATGTTATGGATGGTAATCAAAGACAAAGAACATCCCATCCCGTCAACTTCTGCTGCATGAGATAACATGAATCGTCCCGATTATCCAGAGCACGTAGTTTTGTATAATGTAGAAATATATTCGTGTGAAATATTTTTTAAATTTGAGATTAGGGAATTTTCTGTTTATATTGAGAAAAATTAAACATTTCTTACGTTAAGCTAAGGAATGATCAGTTATATCTGAAAATTAATTCTAAACAAATTCAGACATCTTATTGGAACAGTCGGCCATCTGCCTCCCAAAGAAAACCCCATACCCGTCATCGAGAAAGTGTGGGAAAAGTACCGACCTAGGTCATCTAGGCGAAGATGACGGCAGTGCATGTTACAATAGTTTTTTTTACCCGGGTGGAAAGCCGAGAACTTTTTCTTCAGCAAATACATCGGGAAAGCCTTCGATCTTTAATAGGTATTCTATAGTTTGCCCTGCATTAGGCGAAATGCTGAGTAGTTTCCTTAAATTGTAGGCCGTCTCCCGCCATTGGAAGGGCGTGGGAATAGTCCAAATGCCCGACCTACGTGTTGCAGGTTTTTCTATGGTTTAACAGCCCGGGGGTCCTAGTTAACCCTTGTCTACCTTGCTCTAACTTTCTGCATCCCTCCTCCCTTTCAGTACCTTTTCTATGCTATAAGAGAGGAGTGGCCAGTCCCTATATATAACCTGTCTACACACACATTTCTTTCAGTCCCATATAAGTCGCTATAAGAGGGGAGTCCATTTATCACCCTATATATAGCCTGTCTACGCAGGCACAAATTCCCCCCTTTCAAATCCCTTTCTATACTATTAAAGAAGAGTTGCCAACAAGGTTATCATGATGTAGTCTTTCACTTAAAAAATAATTTTAAATTCATTCAGATACCCTGTCGGAGCTGGTTTCAGCTTTCTCAGATGGAATCTTCCTGGAGAGACTTCTCTCTCTGTTGATTCCCACTAGTCGACGTACAACAGTCTGATTTGAGAGGTATATACTTCGGGGTTGCAGACCTTGGACATATGGTTCCTATTGGAACATTCGGCCAGCTGCCTCCTAAACTGGCCGAGGCATGGAGAAGTGTTTTCTGAAAACCCCACATCAGTCATCGGGAAGGCATAGCAAAAATAACTACTTGATTAAGGTTTTCTAGAGTTTGCCCTTCATCACTTCATCACTTCATCAAAATTGCATGAAGGATTCTTCAACTATAGCCAGAGACCATAGTTGACCCTTAGCTTCATTGCTTTCTGTTCCGAATTCCCCCCTTTCTAATGACCTTCCTATGTTGTTACTGGGGAGTGAAAAATCCGAATGCAGAATGTCTTCAATAAAAATAATAATTTCAATTTTTTACGTGTGTAAAATAGTGAACTTGATGCTTATTACATTGAGATACTTGTAAAATAATCCTTAATTCAATTTGGAAAAATTTCGCTCATTATATTTTGTATTCATTGAAGTGATTTGAACAACACACCATGTTCAATTAAGTCAATCTAATAATTTCACAAATACATAAGGACGGAATGTAGTTTTCTATAGATGATTAACAAAGCAAAAATTACGTAAATAACCGTAATTTTTTATTTATATTTAACTTATATCGAGTATATTAGCGAAATGGTAGGCATGTAGCTACTGCCTAGTAACTTAGCTCTCTACTAAAAAAGACACCACAGTTCGTCCGTAGAACTAAGAATTCAGATCATTAGTAACGAGCTTTCCTGGCCAAACCCTCAATTTGTTCAATTATCCTTTAAATTTGACATGAAAAGCGTTGGAAATAAAAAAAAACTTCATTACAAACAAAATTGCTATTAATTTAAATTACATGAATATTAAAGTAAATAAAATAATAATTTATACATACCTTTTATTTAATGTTGATAACAGATATATATGACGTATTCAGTAAAAGGAAAATATCAGGACGATGTTACGGACGTAAGTAAATTAAAAGCTAAATTCTGTGCTTGAAACGACATTGTTGTTTGAGAGGAGGAACAATAGTTTCAGGTGTGGGGATATTTTTGCGACTCAGTAAGCGAGTATTGAACACGTTGGGTGACTCTAGTGGTAGGTGGTTGAAGATTGTTGGTACACGCGTTTAGCGCAATTATTATAACAAATTCTTGCTCGGCTTCGGGAGACAACTTATTGCTGATTTTTGGGAAACATTTCTTCGTGTGGGGTAAAAAGCAATGAACATTTATTGCCCCATAATAAAGTTGATTTCTGTAGAACCTACACACAAAAATCAGGTTTTCTAGCTGTGTTGAAGTAATTCATCAACCGTGCAACAATCCCCACTTCAGGTTACATTGTAGAAAATTAGACACAGCTGCTTCAACGCTGTCACTATCTACTGACATTTACTGCCACAGGCGATAGATATTTCCAGAATTCGTGAGAAAATACATGCATTACGTATCAGTATCCATATATACCTTTTTCTAAGTCTTATATATAATTGTTTACTAGTTCCTCAATGACCACTACAACCATTACAAATGGATCTCGGAAATCCAAATTAATAATAATAAAATAATTGTAACAATACGAAGACAATATATTATATTGTAATTAATTTTTTATTGAACTTCCAAAAACTTGGTTAAACATATTTTACAGCCAGTTGCTAATTCATTTAGATTTTCCAAAAAAATAAAGATGTAATATGTAATTCGGAGGAGTGTTGGTTACTGACCTTTAATATTGCTGGGGACCCAGGATTTTCTTGGTGAGCAGGACAATCATGCCCCATTGCAGTGATTGACGAGTTCCCATCCATTGTAATGTTTGGTTCTCGCACCATGCACACCATGGCGAAGCTCAGGTTGAAGCGCATCATAACCATGTTGAACATCGTGAAAAAGCAGCAAATTGTGAATACGAGGCGGCATGATCCCAACAATGGAACTAGAATAAAATAAGATAAAACATGAATAAACATAACATTGAGTCAAATGAAAAAATTAAGTCTGATTGAAATTTAATAATAACAAAGATAGCCAAATACAGACAAAATATAATTTAACATAAATACCACACAACGTTGTCACTTTATTCAGGTGCTAAGAAGAGCCTAGAGCAACACAACTGCACTCGTCAGAAGTTGAAGAAAGGAACAAGGATCCAAGAAACGTTGTGTGGTATTTATATTATCCCTTATTTTGTTTGTGTTTGGCTATCTTTTTTATTATTAAACGTAACATTCGCATCTGAGAATTTACCATATGCGATACACATTCATTTTTATAATTAACCCGAAATAAATATTTTATATGAAAAATCGAGATACGAAGTGTGTAACAGTTTGTAGTGATATTTAATTTAAGTTAAAGTCGTGCATTAGTAATGGTATATAATTGAAGTAAAATAAGTATTTTAAATGTTTTAAATTATGTATAAAAACCTACATATTAGATCGTATTTAAACATTGTTCCCTATTTCTGGATACGAAGGTAACATGCTTTATGTTTCAATTTCTAGAGATACAAGATTTGTGTGAATTACTTTCGTTCACCTAACCTTTCGGAGAATCATTTTGGTCTTGAGTCCAATTGTTGACGGCGTGATTTGATGACATTTAGCAATCTGAAATAAAAGATTAAATTGGTTACAAAAACATTTTTAGTAGGTATTATATACTTAAGGAAACAAAAGTTGGATTATGTAGTTGACGTCACAAAGTCATACATGATGGTGTAAAGCGTTAAGTTCAACGGAGAGAACAACTATAAGATAAAATTATTCTGCGGGAAGGGACATTTTTTTAAATGTTGAAGAGAAGGAAACAGCCGACGCTCAAGGTCGAGTACTGTCAGTCATCATTCTAGTTTATTTGAAGTTATATGTCGAGGGTTTAGGTCGGGGACTGGAACGTTAATAGGTAAATGTTACAAACACTGACGCTGTTGAGGGTGGTTAAATGAAATGTTTACCAAGAGGTTCTAATAAATTTCTTCTTTAGGTGAACTTAAATAAATACCCGGGCAACGCTACTCACTCAACTTGTGTCATTATAATTAACAATTGTTTCAACTTCTCTCTCAGTAAAATAATTATTTTTACAATGCTGTTGAAAGGGAAGCGAAATCCTCTTAGGATGAATTGTTCTAAAGGGTAGTAATTATTATTATACATAACAATTATTAAGTAAATCAATGACATTTTTAACTGAGGAAATGAATTAAATCAATCATATTGTGCCACATCAATTAGCCTGTAGCTACGTGATTCGCATCCAGCAACAGTGCAGAGTTCAGAGTTCTCATACGGCATCGAAGTTAATTTAATAGGGATCCGTTACACGAAGCAAAGTAATGGCACACACAATTTATGGGTTTCAATGGTTTCGAGTGCACGATAAGTGGGACATCCGTCACAGTAGTGATGTGTCAGAGGATTTCGGACGATTCAAATTATTTCTGGAAATCTCTGGGTCGTGTGACTCATCTTGGGACCCTAAACGATACTTCCTTAGTATGTCTTTTACTTGGTTCCTCTTTCAGTAAATAATTGTATCAGTTATGTACTGGCCACTTCGTTCAAACATATTTAAGCTGCTTTAATAAACATATTCTTTATACAGAATTATTGTGAAATTGTAATTAATTAAGTTCTAACAATTTAAATTTGTAGAAAAAAACGTTTGTTATACTGTTAACATTTTTAGCAATATTATTACTTATTTTGTGATTTTTTTAAATGAGTTGTTGGAGTAATACTTGTAGTACGTGGCTGAGATCGTAGTTCTGATGGGGACTGCCTTACTTACATGTGATTGCTTCCGTCTGTTAAATAAGAGACTGCATGAATGTATGGCAGGTAACCATGAAACAATCTTACAAAATTCGAGGAAATGCGCACTGCCCAAGATAGGATCGTGTCTGACTTACTGGTCGACTCGTCCGTGTGTTTATCGTTTGTGTACTTAATGTTTCGCCGGCACGCTCTGTGCTATAGAATTATAGTCAGACACCCAAAGTCCGTGACCGGGAGACACATTCTCATTTATAAATTAATGGAAATCCTCGTTTTCAGAAATGTATAATTTGTCTTCACCAAGAAAAGCATTCGACCAGGAAGAGGCCGATGAGTCTCGACGTCAACTCTGTCGTCCGTGTTCTGACTACTAAATTGTAGACTCCAACATTTACAAAGCCATGCAACAATTTTCAACAACAAATGAACAGGGAGAAAACACATCTTTCTAAAGAATAATGAAAGATAGCATACAAATGGGAAAAATTGTGTTAAGATTCAACGTGTGTTCCTAGGATATATGATTAATGTTAGTTCCTTTATGGAATAAACTTGTAGACTCTTAGGAAAAGTAAAGCTTCAAATATGTCACGTGTTGCAGGTTTTTTTAGCTAAAAATTAATTTATTGGTGAGAAAGTTATTGGGTAACGCATTTCAGATTAATTACATACATTTAATTTGCAGTCAATCATATGTTGTTAAATTGTGGTAAGTAATAGCTCTTTACAGTATTTTCAGTACAATAAATTTATGCTTAAAATTTATAGTAGTTTATTTTACGTACAATATAGTATCAATTCCACATTTTTAATGCTTCATAAATCCAGGTACTCAAATTATTGAAGTTTACATTTGAATTTAACTGGGCTATTTCTTAATTGTTATATTTTTACGGCCAGCATTATGCAATCATATACTTCACTCATTTTTGTGTAAATTGATTTTTTCTTACCTTTAATGAATGCATGCCAGAGTTTATTTCTATCGTTGATAACAAACGACTGAAGTAATATATTGGAATGAAAATATAATACATATGTTTTGAAATATAATGAGATAAAGTAACCAAATGACAGACAAAATGAAGTGATGATATAAATAACGTTAAGAAAGGAAAAACGTTTCTAGAAACTTTGTGTAGTATTTTTTATTATCACTTCATTTTGTATGTCATTTTGCTATTTTATATTATTAGAATTAATATATAGTCACGAGGAATGATGCCTACCTAGTTTTTTAAATATTAGTCTACACTATGCACGTGATTCAACTTATTACTTTTGATTATGACAAGACGCCTTGACTTTCCCTGTCGATTTACCCAAAATAATGCTATAATACATGTTTCTACCTGGTTTTCAAGTAAGGTTCCCGCAAGCAGAGACACCCAGGACAGTTTTGACACGTGCATGTTAGCAGACCTTGAGCACGCGGTAAGAGTTGTTAGCTGATATTATTATAACAGTCGCCCAGCAGCCGCTAAAATTAGTCGAGGCACGAAGTAGGGAATGCTTCGTCCTAACAGCAAACACCTCCCCCGCCACCGGAAGGTCGTGGGACAACTCCCGAATGCCCGACATACCTGGTGCAGGATTTATAGGGTTTGTCCTGTATGAATTTAGGCGAATTAAGAATAGTTCGGAGGACATAGTTCAAATACATTCCTATACTCTTAAATAGAGATGCTACCTCGTGTATGATCATACTGTAGCCTGTAATTTATATAGCAGTAACGCTATAGATGTATTAACATGTACCCAGAATCAAGATACGTGTTTTTACTATTAGCTCTACGGATGTTTCTGTTTTCATTTTTTTTTTATTTGCCGATCGCACAAGTTTGTGTAGTCCTGTTCTGTACTAAGAAATGTTCCATATTATGAAACGTGGCAACACCAACTATTAATATAAAGTCAATATAAAATATCTGTCGCTCTATCGTTCCTGCAGTGAAATTATAGTTTTGTTTCTTCGTTTCATGTAAGACATGAGTCGATACAAGTATTTCTATTGAAGATCATGCTGCAATGAAGCAAAGTAATAGATAAATCCTCTCTTTCATAAAGCTCAATGCTGTCTTGTGCTGTATACTCTTAGATTTATAAATTGTTTCGTTTACATACGAATTGTGTGTAGTATAAGATTTTTGTTTTAGGGATTAGTGCCAGTCGTACGAAAAATCTTATTTTAATTGAAATAATTTTGTAAGTATCCTTTATACTCTTTTCAATATAATAGGAAAATTCTATATGTTTCAAAAATGTTAATATTATCGTTCCCCGGTTCGAGGCAAATAATATCACTTATTCTGTTGGGAGACATATTACTAAGTATTTCAAATTTCCAACGGGATTGAAATAGTACGACAAATTCGTGTTTTAGTAAGCACTTTCTAAATACCCTGAATTCAGCATATAATATTGACCTTTCCTTGAATTATACTGACCATAATTAAATAACTTAAAATCACATAATTTTGGTGAAGGGAGAGGTGTGGCCTTTCATCGGCACATCTTAAAGGTTTCCGAGGGTCAGCTGCAGAGGCGGTCCAACTCAATGTTTTCACAGATGCGTACCGATGCGGACCTACTTCGTCAGAGAGGAAGAATTTATTCCTGTTGGGGGTGAAGAAATTGATACAGTCACTCTGGAAGCCAAGCAACTTTGGCCGAGTATTAGTCTGAGAATCTGAAGAGATGTGCATGGTTGTTAGTCTATTTATGGAGCTAGTCATAGCCTGTGAATCAGAAGACATGTGCGTAGTTGTATTACATTAATCAAGAGAGATTTGCTAGTGTAGCTGCGAAATTCCACTACGATAGTTTTGAAGAGGCACGAGTGTATGCATCCACAATATTCAAGCCTGCTACGCAGAATCTTTTCATACTTGCCCGACAACAGTTTGAACTACATTTTAGCCTGGTACTGCTCCTTGCTAGCTCTCTTCACATACAACCGAACTATATATTTAATTTAAATAATTTCTACGAAATATTATTTTATACTACGAATATGCAGCCTGATAATTTATTATATAGTATTGCTTAGACGTTTTAAAAAACAAAAAAAATATGATGCAATGAGTTTATCTAATGATTATGAAAAGAGCCATGTTGGTGGAATTCTATGTTTATTTTGAGTTGAAAAATAAGAACATAAGTTTCTTAATTATATTCGTATCAGTATTGAAAATTTCGACTATCTTCTTATACGGATAGAAATATCCTTTCAACGCCACAACACAACATTCAGGGAATGAATTCCCCCTTACAAATGTTGCAAATCACAATCTCGAAAAAAACATTTATAATTATCTGATATTTATTTATAATATATATTAGCCAAACGTCAGACGTAGAACAAAATATACAATAAAAATTCAAACATGACGATTCATTTCATCCCTATTTTCGGACTTTTTCATATGGGTTTTAAAATGTTAACAAAAATAAATATCAAGATCCGACCATTTAGTGGAC
The DNA here is from genome assembly GCA_037074705.1 of Zhengitettix transpicula. Lineage (NCBI taxonomy): Eukaryota > Metazoa > Arthropoda > Insecta > Orthoptera > Tetrigidae > Zhengitettix > Zhengitettix transpicula. The sequence continues at coordinate 34,875,245 of CM073590.1, read as the reverse complement.
ACTTATTGGTCAATTCCAAACAGAGTTTTAATTATCGAGTCTCTAAAGTTTATAGAAAGTATAATAACTGGTGGATTTTTCACAGAACTATAAACTTACGTCCTGAATTAATATTGTAAAGGCTTGTAAAGTTTTACATAATTTTGTTCTTGAAAGAAGCAGCTAGAAATTAACGGATACTTTATGTATAACTGGGTTTAGAAGTATAACGATAAGTGAATGAGTATGAGGAGGAATTTCAGCTAACAATGTAAGAAACGCGAGGACGAATTACCTTTTAACCCATACGAGCTCAGTAAAATGGCAGGTGTCTTGCATTTAATATATAGGGGGAAACTAACAAAATGTGTAGTTAATGAATATTGTTTTTCTTGAACTATATGAGTTATCAAAATGTTAAAATGAGTTTAAACAAAATCATTATAGTGTATAGTACTCTCCATATTCCGTTCTTTCTTTATCATCCATATCTTCGTATCCTTTTCTTAATTCTCTGCAAACTTCTTCCCAAGCATTTCTCATCTGTGATCTCTATTTATGTATTGGTTTGGTTTTGTCCCACAAAACGGGTCGATCATGAATTAAATTTATAAGTAATTCACGAATCCTCCGCGATGATAAAGGAAAAAATATAAGTAGAAAAATATTTCACTTAAAAAACGCAAATGATGAAGAAGGAAAAATGTAGACTAGAGGAATCTGGCCGGGTATATGTTAAGCGCTTATTAAGTTAATCACACCCTAGGATGACGCACTTGACCGACAGCCGGGACTCTGCAGTTATTTTTTTAATGTACAGAAAATTTTTTAATCCGAAGATTTTACAATTGCGATATAATTTTTATGACGTTAACATATTACAAGTATAGTGAAGAAATGTACTTGCTTCTTGAGTGTGTAGTTGAGGAAGTTATGATAGTATTTATTTATCTATCTATCTATCTCTCTCCCTCTCTCTCTCTCTCTCTCTCTATACATATATATATATATATATATATATATAACAAGATATATGCTTTAAAACAAAAGAAAAGGTCCTGCAGCTCCTAAACGACTGTTACTAGCGACCTGCGGATGACGTCAGCGTCTTCAGCGTGAAGCCATCCATAGGAAGAGACCCACAACTCCCTTGAAATATATATATATATATATATATATATATATATATATATATATATATATAAACACACACATTCATACATACATACACACACATATACATACACACATGCGTGCGTCTGTGTGTGTTAATTTGCGCTGGTTGCCAGGTCAATTTGTCGTTTTCTTTTTAGCCTTAGGTGGAGGAGGATGGGATTCTGTATTTGAGATAATGGGATTGAAGTGGTGGAGATTTCTATTACGTTGGATTAGGGCGGTTTGAATTATAGTTTTTTGGGTTGAGGGAATATTAAGGTCAAGGTGTATTCTAGAGTTAGTAATGTACCAGGGACAGTTAGTTATAAAGCGGAGAATTTGCACTCTGCAGTAGGAGACGACTGTCGGCTGCAGGGTGAACGACACCGTGCCGGCCTAGTATGAAACAATTTTAAAACTTTCTGTAGTGAATCTGATGTCGTTTAACCGATTGTCGGGTAAATGTAAAACGAGCCTTACAGGAGGTCATCGTCAGGGCGCTAGCCGAAAACTTCCGAGAACGCCAACGTCCAACCAACTCCTCAGGGTAGCAACATTTCACAGATACGTGAGAGAAAGTTTTCATACTGCTTTACGGTTTTATAATTGTTTATATGTTCATTTTATTCTATTTACAGTTGGAATATCGCTGTTCGTAAGCACCCTAAGAGAACGAAGGTCTGACTTAATTATAATAATTATATTCATATAGCAAATTATTTCGTTAGATAGGCTCACAAATTAGCAAACTTTGCATGTGAATAAAAAACGCCATGTGGCTGCTTTGTTTACAAAATTATTAATTACTGATCTATTATTTGTAGGTACCAATTAAAGTGAGATACATATTCATTGCGAAGATATAGAATATAATAAAGTGGAACGAATATGAAAGTACTGACAGCAATTGGAAGTCCAAGAGCTGAACTGGAAAATCCTGGAAGGGAGAGTTTGAGAGCAGAGACTTAAAACAGTTGTGGTGGAAAGAAGAAAGTAGGGACATAGCTTAAAAGATGAGTTCCTTGGAACTTTATTGAATGTGGGTTTCACTCAATAATCTGACTTCTAAGTCAGAATCAACTTGAATGCAGGTGACCGTCTCAATGAACTGCTGTCGTCGTAAAAAAGAGAATGTTCAATTTAAAGGTGATTAACCCTCAAAATAATAATATCCAGTCTTTATTGCCTCTATTGCGTTCTGTTCTCATACTTGTCCATCAAAACCCCAGAAAGAAAGGACATAATAATAACATTTAATTAATTAAAATTAACGGAGATGGAAAGAATGTTAGTAATTTATCTTCTCTGTTATTCATAAATATTACGTTATATATATTGTAATGCATTAAGGGAATGCATTATTTCAGATTAATGGTCTTGGCCGTCACAGGAATTGGCAATGTGTATTTAGGATTTGTAAAGCAGGACAAGGCACATGCGCGGGTGGCCTGTCGCAAGATAAATCGGTTTAGGAAAGGCATTGTGTCTTGGCCGTCACAGGAAGTGGCAATGTTGACTTAGGATCAAGGGGCAGTTTGGCGGGCTGAAGAATTTTGGAACAGCGCACATGTGGGGGTGAGGATACAAGTGCAAAGTAATTACCGGTCCTGTCTCGATGTGACAAGACAGAGCGGCTAGATATTTGCTGGCTGGGGAGCAGCAACTGCAGAGTGTAAATCTCGGGATAATGGAGAGGCTGTCAATGAGCAGTTGCGACGTAGTTTTGGAACAAAGGAGAAGAGAGAAGGGATGGTCATATATATAAAGAGAAAACAAGATTTTGTTAGTTAGTCGAGGAGTGGAGTTAGTTGAGCGTGGAGCTTGGAGGGGAGGGAAGCTGTGAGCACCCAGTATGGAGAAAGAATGCAGCCTGCGAGAGAAATAGCAAAATTATTCAACGATAAAAACTTTTGTATGCAGAAGTTCAATCTGTAGTAATATCAAAATTTGACCACTGTCTTCGATGGTAGGAGACCAGGACATTGCATCAAGCGTCGAGTAGTTTTCCCCACGAGCAAGTGGCATGTCCTTCACCGAGAATGGAGAATCAGCTATCGTCGAACCAATAATATGTGTTAGAGTCAGTGTGTAAACGTCCAGTCTATAAAGTGTGTGTGTAATGAACGAGCCAAATGTTCCTGAGTAATCGTGAGTTGAAATTTATGGTATTAATATGTGTAAACGGAATTAAAAGAAACAGTCAGATATCGTTCTCTTCTTTTTGTTAATAAAATAAACTCTTTTAAATTTAGAATCAATCTGGTAATTCTAAGTTAGTTAATAAGTTTCGTCGATGTCTAGACGATTAAATATTTCTGTTTAATTTAAAGATAAATGTTGGGTTCTTTGATTATTTAAGTGTTCTGTCCGTTATCAAACCCAGTAAAGACCCATGAGATTAAGAGATGCTTTTTATAATATTAAATTGTATAATTGTAAATTCTGATAATGATAAATAAAGTTTGTTTGTTTGTTAAAATATATATTTTTTATTTTGACGTCCGGTTGTTTATTACATTTTGGCTACCACAACGTGGGGCGAATTAAAAAGAAGTCCCGTTTGTTTATTACAATATATATATATATATATATATATATATATATATATATATGTGTGTGTGTGTGTGTGTGTGTGTGTGTTTTGTAATCTCTACATATTTACAAAGGGCAAATAACTATTAAAAACATAAGAGGTCAGTTACCAAGGAAGGCTAATTAATCATTGGTTTAATCATTATCGAAATTTTGAATTACTTTAATAAATCATACTCTCCTGGTGAAGACTGTCCGAAGTCGAGATTTATTTATACTAAAATGGCGAATCGTTCCACATTGATACTTTATGTCACGTAACCTCAGTGACATGAACTAGGAAGAGGAAGGATTCGCCGCTTCCGTATAAATCTCCACATCGGAAATGACTTCGGTAAAAGAGGATAACGAAGCAAGTCATCGAAACGTTACAGCAATATAACATAAATTTCTCTAAGTTATAATAATAGCTGTAAATTTTATTCTAGTGTCGTACTTTGAGAAATAGTTTTCCCTCTCAACTTGCAAAGAGCTAACAAGTTTTATCTTCATGGGAAAAATTAGATGGTACATTAATTCTGCAAGTAGTGCTCAAAGTATTATCCTTAACAAGTTCTGAGTCCTTAAAGTGTTTCATGTTTGATTCGATCGTATATCTATAGATGATGCAAAAACATTCTGCGATCATCCTATATGAACGAAAGGGCACGCACATTTCTCAATTACTTTATAGTTTAAATCTAAGTCTTTTATGTGGATGTACTGGTAATTGGTTTAGTTAAAATAAACCATACTATTTTCAAGACATGAGATTTTACCAATTTTTTTTCCCTCAGGGGTAGATTTTGATTCACGGGGTGTACTTTTAAATAATTAAAAACTCTACATAGAGAAAGAATTGTAATTTTCAGTTAAATTTAGATTTATAGGAAATCCGATACATTGGCAATCTCTTATTAAAGACTTCCTTAACTGTAAAATAATCCCTTGCTAATTATAAGTACAATAATTTTACATTATTGGTTAAAGTTCTGATCCTCCACTCAATTAATATCTTTTTCATCTACAATTAAATTGTATTAAAATTTCAGTAACAGTTTATGTTCAAACATGTTTTGTTGGCTTACTTAACTTTTCGGCATTTTATGTTATTGTAATAAATTTATAACAAAACAAAACTAATCAATAGTAACAATAGGTGGACAAGTTAATATTTTGAATCGAAACTATTGTTTTGAGAGTCAGGTAACGCTAGTTTTGCATCGACTTTAATCTACGAATCCAGTTATGTTCTCTGCTGTCCGTGCGCGTGTAAGTTATTCAAGTTAGAAACGCGAAGTGCTGTGGCTCCTGGGACAGATAAAATCCTTACTCGCATGTAGTGGGCCAAGAACGACGACCCCAGCTGTTTCCACGCGAGACCTCTTATCACTAACGCCCGCAGATACGGGTAGACTCCGCGCTTGCTGCTTTCGCAAAACACGGGCTACTTTGCATTAATTTGTTATCTATTATCAACGTACGTGCACTACCCCAGTGGGGTTTGGCGTTACTTCTTTGCTGATTTCTTCTCAAAGTCAATCTCGGCGTAATTAGAGCTTGACCTAATTCACTTTCTATTTCAAACCCGTTCTTTATGTTTCGTTAGCTAACAAGTGCCTTTCTATAGCAAAATTTCTCTTACAGTGTTAGACAGAGAATAAATTAATCGTTAATAGCTTTGGTAAACATTGTTTGAGGCTAAGAATTGCAGGCTTTTCTTTATAACTCATGAGTGCTCGGCGTTGCCGGGGTTGTCATATATTCGTAACACCAATTTGACTCCAATCTCGGTTGCTTTTCGATATTTCTATGTAACGCATCTCGACCACTATCCCTAAATATGCTCACCTCCAATACCGAAAAGGGTTGAAATCATACAAAAAACAACGTAGATAGAAATACAATAAATTTCATGGACCCCGACAAATATTCATTCGACGCAAATATTGACCGTTTAACATGTTTGAAAAATATCCATACCCGACCACCCACGCACAGGGGGTTAAATGGCAAGCTGAATGTCATAATTAAACTCAGTGACATCCATAACCCCGGTTTCGAATCTAATCTCGGTTGTTCTTGCGTTATTTTTTTGTTAAGCCACTCCCTCCCCCATGCTTAAGGATCCTCCCCATCCAAGCCGACAGGGGTTGAAATTATACACAGACTACATGTAGACAATTTTTATGAATCTCATTGATATCAAAAAAATTTATCCGACGCAAAAACCGTTCGTTTAACACGTTGAAAATTTCTACCGCCGCCTCTTCACGCCCACCCCCGGACGTTGTCCTGCTTGCCATAAATAAAACACGGGAATGCTGCGTCCCCCGCGTCTTGGGAATGGCTTGGGGCAAGCACCAGAAGCTAAAAAAACTTCCTGATGCTCCATGGAACGTCGTACTTAGTCAACGCCATCCTGTTTGAAACCCGAGAACAATTCATTTTCACCGGAAAACCTATAGAAATTAATCATTACAGTATGATGTTTGTTTTTTAATGCAGCTTAATCATGAGCGAAATTCTGTCGACGATAGCCGTAAGAAAAAGAAAATTCGGTTCTGTGGCTGTAGGAAAAGAAATATATTTCGTAGAGTTTTGTAAAAAATAAAGGAAAATTCCAGATATTCTTCGGTACATTAATAGTTTTTACACGAACACTTTCACTAAATAAGTTCTCCATTAAGCAGCAAAGTTATATAGTGCTTTCAAATTAATTCGGTTTTTTAAGACTATTATGTGGATTAACGTGGTGGCCATTTATGGCCAAATGAACTCCAATATTTGAAAAATACGTGAACAAGAAAGGCTAAATTCCATGTTTTCTGAATTAAAGATTCAGTTATAATTAAAATTGGGGGTAGTCTAGTATTCACATGGAATTCGTGTAATCAATTTATATGAATTTGTGAAAATACACAGAACAATTCGAGCATCATACTGTAAAATTACAATAGTATGATTTGATATAGGTTTAAACCATTCACATTACTTTATTTTATGGACTCTAGTACTGGGACAGCTGTCACTCTAGGACCAGGCCTAATTTAATAGGTCTGCCCCCGTAATGAGTGTTCGGGCTCACATGTTGCGCGTCTGATTGTGGTTCTCTCCCTGATGACGAACAGAGATTTTTCTGTACTGTTCGAAACGTTGGAGTTTCTTTAACTTAACTTGCTTCTTTCACACTGCCCCGCTCTTTGTGTTTTTCTTGTTTCCTTTGTTTTCATCGCTTGGAGTATATCTGTACATCTTCTTTTTCATATTCTAGATGATCATTCTCGTCATCTCTTTGAACTGCCTCTTTCTTTCTTTCTGTATTTTCTTGTTTCTTGGCTTTTCATTCCTTTTATTTTCCTTCTTATTTCTCAACTTTTTCTACTCCAATACATTGGAATACTCGATTAATATCAAAATAAAATGTAATGGTTTCTACAGAGGCAATAATGGGACCTACGGCAGACAAGGAAATAATGGGGTGCAGTATAGGAATGACAGGATGAGCCAGCCCGCGCCTCAGCTCCAACGCAACAACCACAATGAAGGAAGAACAGCTGTGTGAAAGTAAAGTAAACGCGTAGTGTGTCCATCTACCACTAAGCATTTAGACTAGATTCGGCAGCTCCGACCGAAAAACTGCCAAGGTCAAACGTAATAGGAGAAGAGGATGGAGTGAGAGACTTACTAATAGATCACGACGATTTAACAGAAGAAGAGATGGGTGGAGAAGCAAATGTTGGCAAAGAGACCACAACACCACGGCAAGCATACCACCATGGAAGCTTAACGAAATTCCAATCGATACATCGCTACATAAACTTAAAGTAAACAATCCACATAACATTAACTTGAACGCAGAAATCTATCAGTTACTACAAAGGTATAATTCTCCCAGAGTCATTTATACCGATGGGTCCAAAAATTAAAATGGAGTCGGGTGCGCAATAGTTACGACAGACAAAGAAAAATCTATCGCTATAAACCATAATGCGTCGATAATTTCAGCAGAATTATACGCCATCTTCATGGCCACGGAATTGTGCCTGGAAACACCGGAGGCCAACAATATCATATTAACAGATTCCAAGGACGCAATACACAGAATAACTAGTACAGTGCAGAGAAATGGATGCATAAATCCAATTAGAGAGAATATATTGAAAATACAAGAAAAAGGAAACCGGATCACTATAGCCTGGCTACCGGCGCATAAGGACATAGTAGGCAGATCTCCTAGCGAAGATGGAAGCTGATCATCAAGGAAGATCCAGCAACCTGCCAGTTAGCACCAGCAGGGACTGCAGAGTAGGGTTCTATAAGGAACTGGAGGAAAAGTGGAGTAGACCTGTGAAACCAGAGGAATGCGGAGTCATCCTCAGGAATGTCAACAGCATCAAAGAAATATCGCACCCTACAGAACTATCTCGAAGGCAACATGTTGTTCTAGCCAGAATAAGAACATTGCACTCCAGTTTGACTCATTCATTCTTGATTTCCAGATCTCCGCAGCCGGTATGCAGCTCATGCAAGGAGCCCACAACAATTCCTCATGTCCTCTTTGACTGCCCCAAATATAGCGAGATAAGAAGATCAACCATAGCCGCACATTCAATGATGGAGATTTGCAACTCATCAGCAGCAATAAACAACCTCATAGGTTTTACGATGAAAACTGATTTGTTTAAAGTAATTTAAATGTTATACAAATGTAGAACTTAACAGATGTAAGTCGCTAATGACCAAAAGGCTAATGCGACGTTAAATTGGAATTAAAAAAAAATTCTCCACGCCAGATCTGTATTAAGTCACATTTTATTTCGAGGAAAATTGAATTGAGGCATGGATTGTTACAGGCGCAATGTACTGTGTGATGAACCAACGTCTGTATGAAAACTTAAGGCAAAAATGGGAGAACCTGTGACAGATTTAAGAATTTATGGAGCGCTGGGACGTCGGAATGAGAGGGCCTTGATTGATATCAAAACGAAACAACAAAATTGTTTGGTATTAAAAGATCTGTTTACGGAGTTGTTAATACGTGCCGATTTCTTGAAAGGAGCTGGAGCTGTCATCGATTTATGTCGCGGTGTGGTTAGTGGAACTTCAACAAGCTGGAATGGGAGCAACGTCAGATTAGTATTGAGAGAGTAGGAGGAGTCGAAGAAGAAAGAAAGTTAGCTGCATTCAGGACAATTAATTTTTGTAGCGACGAATAAGGAGAAGATTTGGCTCCATTTGGGACAATTGAAGTATGTAGATGTGTAAAAAAGTTGATGAATTTCATCGGTAATTTGTAGAGATGACTGACAGTATTGAAGAAGTCGATAGGAAAATATTAGTAGATGTTTAACTGAAGAATAGATGTGTTTTTGACGAATAACCTGGATTGTTGAGTGGACATGTTCACAAAATACATACGACCCATTTACAATGAGAGAAGAGGTTGATATTGCACTAGCAAAATTGTTGCGGGGCGGAATTATTGAACGATCTGAAGGGTCTTACAACAACAGCATTTGTATAGTGAGAAAGAGGGACTCACAACTACGAATAAGTTTAGTCAAAAAATTCATTAAAAAATTTGCGAGAAACCTGTATCAATAGATAAAGCAGTGGCTGACAAGTGCAGATTTAACCAAGGGGTTTTATTAGAGGAAGAATCAAGGAAACTGACGGAATCAAGCCATCACCAGATTAATTAACGATTACCAGGGTATTAAAGGGCCAAAATCAACGAGACAACTTAGGGATTGGATATTTCAATTTTTATAGAAAGTTTGTGGTCGGGTTCTCAACGCTTTTACAGCCCCTAAATTTCTTATTAAAAAACAAATGGTCGGAAGTTCACGAGGAAGCTTTAAATCAAGTTAAACAGGCCTTTCAATATCACGTGAGATTGACCTTACATTGTCACACAACTTAACGACAAAAACGAATAATGCATTATCAGTCTTGCAAGCCGCGGAATAAAAAAAATTGAAGTGTATTATACCAACACGGAATTGAAACTTTTGGCAATTGTGTTTGCGGTGCAGAAATTTAGGCAGTATATATTTGGATGTAAATTTATATTCAGATCACCAGACCCTAACATTATTAAGAAAATGTGAACATACGAACGCCAGATTAAAGAGATGGGCATTGGCTTTAGAACAATACGACCTGAAGGTAAAGCATGTGAAAGGAAAATACAATGTTCCAGCGGACTTTTTGAGCAGAAACGCATTTGAAAATGAAGGTCCAATATTTGACAAGAAAATCACTGAAGCGCGGGTGTACGAGGAATTGAAAAGGGAACTAATTTCAGAGTCAAAAGAAGATTTATGTTTAGGGAAAATATATCAGATCATGAAAACGGACTCAAAGTTAAGGGAAATTTGAAAGTAATATATGGGATAGTCTTCGAAACGAATCCTAAGTCGCATAAAGAAAGGGTGTAATTAATCCCGGCAAATTGTAAAAATAAAATTCTCAACATATTTCAGGACGAACGTGGACATACAGGAACTTAATTGTTGGTAACCATGTTGTGACAGCTCGTACGATGGTGGAAGATGGAGAGAGGGAAGCGAAAACCTACGTCAGTACTTGTAATCTTTGCCAAATTTGTAAGAATCGTAACAGGACAATTGAAGGGCCGTTCTATACCACAATTCCCAAATAAAAATGCGAAACTATTTATCTCGGACCTTAAGTGAAAAGCCATGGTGGGATTTCATAGGTTTTCGTAATCCTGGATGCCTTTACCAAACATGTGAGGTTATATGCTAGAACGCAGCCGTGTCTAAATGCTGTAATAAAAAAAGACATTCCTATTTTTGGAAAACTTAAATGCATCGTGTCTGATAACGGACCCAATTTTTTGTCAGATGGAGAAACGCTTTTGTAAAAGAAGGAATTCGCGTGAACTATATATCCATGACGCATCGGCAGAGCAATGCATCTGAAAGGTACATGCGGACAATAGCGGCTATGTTGACGATAATTTGCATTGAAAAACACAACTGTTGGGCGAAGAATCTTAATGAAATACAGGATTACGTGAATGAAAGTTTCAGCTGTGCCACAGAAAAGGTACCAACTGAATTGCAAAGTGGACAACATATTCAACTGTGCATTGAGAAATTTATTAATTTTCCTAAATGTACCAGACCATGGGACTACAATGTTGAAGCCAGGGAAGCAGTAACTCGGTTGACGAACATGGCTGTGCGCTACCGAGAAGAACAAAAGACTAAAAACTGCAAGGTTAAAGAAGGAGATCTAGTCTTAGTGAAGAGCTTGAGGATACCTGATCGGGTTTGTACAACGTTATTGCCCATTTATGAAGGCCCTTATACTGTTATAAAATGTATCGAAAAAACTATCATCATATTAGGAAAGATGAGGGACCTACGCGGATTTTCAATTTAACTTCTTTTGCGCCTACCCATTGAATGCAAATTAATTGTTGTAAAATACCTGAACCTGGAAAGCCACGAATGATATATATATATATATATATAAATATATATATATTGTAATACTAATTAAGAAGGCCATTAATTGTTTAAATTACAATGTTTTGTTTGGTGGCACCGATCTCAAAGAACGGAGTGATGGCCGGCTCTTATTGATATTAAATTAGGGAGACCATGGATTGTTGACTTATAATATTTTGAGTGACGGCGGGCTCTTTGTTGCCGAGATTCGTGGGAACTGTAAGAGAAAGGTGGAGCCACTCCAGAGAAGCGAATAATTAGTTGGGTGCCAGATCTCGAGGGAGAAGGGTGTCTTAAAGCAGATTGCCAGATTCTGGTGGAGAAAGAATTTGATCAGCAGAGTTTAATAGGAGACGTCGACGTGCCGTTGGGCCGATGATAGGCAAAAATATAGCAAAATAAAGTTGAAGACTGGTTTTGAACATAAATTAGAGTACAGTTCAGCGGCGACTGTGTAGTTTGAAGAATTCTGCAGCAGATAAAATAATTGTGCCATTTTGTTGGTTGTGGTGTATGGAACATTTAATAGCCTAAGGCAAAATATCTCATGATCTATTCATTGTTATGAACACTGTAATACTGACCGGTTTCCCTGTTAACACATCTTGGGGTGTCTGCGGGAGATAGTGACTGATTGAATGGTGGCTGCGGGCAAAGAAGCGGTTGTCCATAGGCGAGGAGTCTGGAGTTCTGAAAGGATTGAAGTGTGTGTGTTTTTGAAAGTAAATGTGCAATTTTATGCACATAATGGTATTTTAATGAAGTGATTTCCCAAGCTTTGAAATCATTAAGTCTGGTTCCAAAAGGACAGTTGTAAGTACGAACTAAAATAATAAATGTTTGTAAACAGTAATTAAAGGTAGAGTCAGATTTCGTTTCTTTTCATTTCATATTCAGTGCGTTTCAAATAGTTTGAATTGTAAATTTTTCAGTAAAATTCTTTGTGTTTTTTACTTATCAAGCCCAAATTTTTTTATTACAATATATTGTAATGCATTCAGGGAATGCATTGTTTCGGAACAGCGAACATGTGGGGGTGAGGATGCACGTGCAAAGTAATTACGGGTCCTGTCTCGATGTGACAAGACAGAGCGGCAAGATATTTGTTTTGGATTAATGGTCTTGGCCGGCACAGGAAGTGGCAATGTGTACTTAGGATTTGTAAAGCAGGGCAATGGACACGCGCGGGTGGCCGGTCGCAAGGTGTATGGGTTTAGGAAATGCATTGTGTCTGGTTAATGGGCTTGACCAACGGCTTGTTGACTTGGGATCAAAGCGGTCTGAAGGATCTTGGAACACTGCACATGTGAGGGTGAGGATGCAAGTGCAAAGTAATTACGGGTCCTGTCTCGATGTGACAAGACAGAGCGGCAAGATATTTTGTAAGTGGGAAGCAGCAACTGCAGAGTGTAAATCTCGGAGTAATGGAGAAACTGTCAATGCAATTGCGACGTAGTCTTGGAACAAAGCAGAAGATAGAAGGGACGGTAATATATAAACGGAGGATAAGAATTTGTTAGTCAGTCGAGGAATTAGCGTCGAGGAGTTGAGTCAGTTGAGTGTGGAGGCGCACGGCGAGCACGGAGTATGGAGAAAATTTGCAGCCTGCGAGAGAAATAGCAAAATTATTCAACTATAAACATTTTTATATGCAGAAGTTCAATCTGTAGTAATATAAAAATTTGACCACTGTCTTCGATGGTAGGAGACCAGGACACAGCATCCAGCGTCGAGTAGTTTTCGCCACGAGCAACAGTGATGTCCTTCACCGAGTATGGAGAATCAGCTATCGTCGAACCAATAATATGTGTTAGAGTCAGTGTCTGTAAACGTACAATCTATAAAGTGTGTGTGTAACGAACGAGCCAAATGTTCCTGAGTAATCGTGAGTTGAAATTTATGGTATTAATATGTGTAAACGGAATTAAAAGATACAGTCAGATATCGTTCTCTTCTTTTTGTTAATAAAATAAACTCTTTTAAATTTAGAATCAATATGGTAATTCTAAGTTCGTTAATAAGTTCGTCGATGTCTAGACGATTAAATACTTCTGTGTAATTTAAAGATTAATGTTGGGTTATTTGATTATTTAAGTGTTCTGTCCGTTATCAAACCCAGTAAAGACCGAAGAGAGAAAGAGATCTTTTCATAATTGTAAATTGTATAATAATTGTAAATTCAGAAGAAATAATAATTGTAGTTTAGAAGAAATAAAAATTGTTCGTTGTTTATAAATAATTTTTTTTTAATTTGACGCCTTTTTGACTATTACAATATATATATATATATATATATATATATATATATATATATATATATGCAAGTAGGTTAGTTGGATAATTGTGTTAATCTTGCTGAAGAATGAGCTCGCTGGATTGGAGCTTCCGTGGAAGGTGTGAGGCATCATGTTCAGAAGTATGAGGTGGTGGAAGATGAAGATGTCTAACAATCTTTGGTTAAACGTAAAAGGAAATTATTCATAGATGCTATGCGTAAAGGTGCATATAATTGATGTAAAGCGAAGGAGAGGTAACACTTCTCAGGAACTTTTAATGTACCAAAACTGTGTATCAGCAGCTTAAGATTATTTCGAACATTAAATTTTCGGGGCAACTGTGGAGAAGTTATTTTAAACATATATTTTTTTTTTTTTTTTTTTTTTTTTTTTTTAGGGCAACAGGCTACATGAGGGTGATCCACATTGGGCAACTCCCCTTTAATAGCATAGGAAGGGATTAGAAAGGGGGGATGCGGAAGGGTAGAGGAAGGTAGCCAAGGGTTAACTAGGGCCCCCGGGCTATGGTTTAAGGATCCTACCCGGCATTCGCCTAAAGATATGCAGGGAAAACCCTAGAAAAACCTGCATCGGGTAGGTCGGGCATTGGGTACTGTTTTCGGCCAGAGAGAAGAAGAAGATGCGGAGTGTTTTATCTACGAGTGGCATCTTTTGTTTTATTCGTTTTGTCAACAAGCAGTATTTTTTTTGTTGTTGCAGTTTTGAGATTGTGATACATTTGAATAAAATTTTAACAAAGAGACTAAATCTTATTAAACTTGCTTCAATATTAAGTGTGTTCATTTCAATTACGTTTGTTTCCCCCCCGGTAGCCCTGAACAGACATAGACTTGTTGTACGATTGTTGATTGGCGTGATCTTCTCTGGCGACTCACTGAAAAATGTTCTGGCATTGCAAACGATCTCTCATGTAGATTTATTGTACATATAAAATAAATTTTATTGGTTTGGGAAAAGTGTGTTCTTTCCTGCATCTTAGGACAAACTCGTTCAACAGACTCATTCAGAACTAAAAATAGTATATAAAACATTACAATATACATATTTATTTATTTAAAAAGGATCGTCGCAACACCCTCACCATGTCTAATGTTTCTTTAGATTCTGAATTCCACTCTTATCGAAGATTATCGCCGACAGATTTGGAAGCTATCTTGAGACGAGGTCAATTTCCTTGTCAAAAACACGTTTCAGTGAATTTAGTTATGACAATATTTTTACGAAAAACGTTATTTTTACGCTATATGCCTTGATATGTTCTTAAAGTACTTTGCCATCAAAGTACAAGAGGAGAAATGTAACATTTACTACCATTGTTTTACGACAGGTTTCACGTTTCTCGATTTAGCTGCTTTACTTCATGAACAGCGTATTGTCTTTAAATCTGTGTTATTTATATTTTACGTGATAAGGATGTAAATTGTGTATTGGTGATATTTGGAAATTAATTACAACTACATTACATTTTTATTTGCTAAAATTAATCAACTATATGTTGAAATATATATTACGAATTGTTTGATAGAATTAATTTATTTGTGTCTCGTGATTTATTCATCACCTCAACTGTATAGTTTAAGCTGTAATTAATGTTATTAATGACAGTGTTGAAGGTTTAAAGATAATCTAAAACTAATAAATGAGCTCAAATAAAAGACTCGTAATCTTGAGCCAAGAGTTTCACTCCAGGGCACCAAAGGGCGAAACAATCTCAACCGTATTTATAGTGGCCAAGAATGGCAGTATCTTGATGGTCAGTCGGAAAAACTGAAATAGCCTGACGTGCCACAGAGGCACGCCCCGGGGCAGATACAAAGCGAACAATTGAGCTTTTACGACGCCGTCTGGGCGAGCTTCGAGAGCTACTTACTGTCTAAGGAGCGTGCAAAGTCGAACAAACCTCCAATTACGGTGTATGCTCAGCGCGGCAGTTGTCATAGTCATTGACACCAATCTCAACTAGGACGGGTGAAACATCTACATTTGTAATGTGGATAGTACTCCATATTGTTCTGGCGAAATTATCTAATTCGATTTCCATGACAAACTATATGCTGAACATATGTTCACCTTAAAAACAAATAACATGTTTTCATGCTGGTAATTTATGTCACATATGTAATCAAACAAACGAAATGAGAACCATTGTTCTTGGATCCAAAAAGGGCTTGAAAAGGTATGTATTAATTGTGTACTTACCATATCACTATAGATTTAAAGAGTATCAATTTTTACAAATTCATAATTTTTTAAATATTTAATTTGGAATTTTATTAGCTTACGGAAATATTACTATAACTATCTTCAATAGGTCGAATTAAATAATTGGTCTTTTTCAGATATCATTTAAATCTTGAATGCACATTACGGACAATGGAGTTTATATTTCACAATACAATTTTTTTTAAAATGAGAGTGTTATGACTTAAAATCGGGCAAAGTTTCAAATTACATCTGGATCGTAGGTGATTTATTTTACTCGATTTCCGTAAGCCGCGTATCTTACTGGACACCTATTTACTCAAGTTTGAATTATATTTGCAAAAGAAAAAATATTTAATTGGACATATTGAAGATAATTATGACAATATTACCTAAAGCTCGAGAAATTTCAAAAATTTCAATTAATAAATACTTTTTCATAAAATTTGATAACACACTAACCATTGGGGATATATTATAAAATCAATAAAACATATACCAGACAAAATAAATATAATTTATTGAATAAAAGTAACTATTAATTAAATAATCAGAATTGAAAAATTCGGACCGGAACGGGCTATCAAACCCATGACCTTCACTTGGTACGTGGAGCTCTTCATTGAAGTTTCGTTGTTAAGGATCAGAGGTAAAATAATTTAATTCAAGAAAAGAAGGAATGCTTTCATTCAAATCTCAGCACTAATATACGTCGTTCATTGAAGTCCTAAAATTATAATGTGAAGAATGTGGTTTAGCAAATTTTAGATGAGCCTTTTCTCAAATCGATACAGTGGATGGGGAATGATCGCACCTACCAGCAAGTCCATATGGGTAGCTCAGATGGTGACAGCACAACGTATCAAATGGAGGTCCTGGATTCGATTCCCGGCCATGCCGAGATATTTGAATGAGTTAGTACTGAATTTCCATTGAATTTTTTTACTTCTGTTCTTGTATGTGTTAATTGAAACGGAATAAACGAAATCTTTACTATTTATTGAAGCATGAAAATTTACCTTAGAAAAACATACTCATGTTTAATGCAGGAATAGAAATAAACCGAAATATATTCTCTTGATAGAAAGATGAAAAAGTTAGCACAAGCGTTAGATCACATTTGTTTCGAAACAACTCAGGGAAGAAAATGTACTTTTTGGTGGTAGCAAGGAAGAGAAACTCAATGTAAATGTCATTTTTTAATCTTAAGAGCTTTACTTTTGTGAAAATGAAGAAAAAAACGTGCAAGTAGGAGAGAATAAGCAGTGAAAGTGTAGTAAAAAAATTATGCATCGTCTCAGTTTCGATTCACTTGTTTCGAAATAGAGTGCATGTGCGATATAGAAAACACGATGAACAAGGAATGTCGGCGGATGTTAATGATGATTATTAATTAATTGTAATCAAAACGTTACTTGTAAAATATGTCATAAGTAAACACTTCTGGAAAACTACTCAACTTGTAAGTCACGTTTTTTTTAAAAAATAATCCTTTACATTTCTTTATAATTACTTATTTTCAGGTGTATAAATACATGTTATAATCACGTTTAAACAACTTTTCAGGTGAAATATACTTTTTACTAAATGGCTCTCAGGGACTGCATTCATTTTCACATTTTCACATTAATAGCCAAATAAGTCAGATTCCACTAATTAATAAATTTATTACATGTTAATAGACAACGTTTCGTCCTTATATTAGGACTTTTTCAGGTATTCGTTGGCATGCAGCCCAATTTTAGTCTAATGAGATCCGAATGGAAAGATTAAACGTTGTGTTTGTCTATGACGAATTTGGTGGTTTCTTTATTAAATACTTTAGTTTGACTTACTTACCATTAATATTTCTATGATGATTTCAAGCATGCCCGATAATTTTCAATTGTATATTATTTTACTGTAACCGGCGAACTCAAACTTTTATCGAAATTAAGTTTGTAAACATTTTTTTTATATTAAGAGTTTCTGAAAGAGAATGATCATTTATAAAGCTGCAAACATTTCAGTTTAACTATGGTTAACTTCAGGTAATAAGTACAGTATTAAATTCAGTAATTATATTATAATAATACTATATTTTAACAATTATATGAGCAACTAAGCAGCATTACGTTTTAAAATGAAAAAAAATTACGTCTGATTGAAAATAATGAATAAGATAGTTAGCCAATTAAGACAAAAGTGAAAATATAAATATTTGTCAGTTGTGTCGCTCTCAACTCTTCTTCGCACCTGACGTTAGGAACAAGGATCCCATTAACGATGTGTGGTATTTATATGATCACTTTTTGTCTGAATTGGCTAACTTTCATATTCAGCATACTTTTTTTATCTGGAATGCAATGGCCACTATGTGTTTTGTAATTATAATTTATATAATATATTTTAGACAATTTATTTCTTAAATTAAAGCAAAAAAACTACGATTCGGTACGTGTTTTTACCTTCTTCAGATCTTTTCAAATTAAAAGCCATTTGACCCTATATATATATATATATATATATATATATAGTAATAAGTTAGAAAATGTTAAAAACTATTTGACTGTATATATATATATTTAAAAAATACCTGAATAAGGTAAAAACACGTACCAAAACGTTGTTTATTTAAAATTATTACCATATATATATATATATATATATATATATATATATATACATACATACTGTCAAATAACTTAATATATTTACAAAAGACCCGAAGAAGATAAAATCACGTACCGAAACGTTGTTTTTAATTTTAATTTAATAAATTAATTGTCTGAAATTGGTCGTGTACGTATATATATATATATATATATATATATATATATATATATATATATTTAAATATAGTGTCAAGAAACTTTTTAAAATTTTATAATAATTTAGAAAAGGCCTGAAGAAGTTAAAAATACATACCAAAACGTTATTTTAGTTTTTGTTTTAGTTTAATGAATAAATTGATTGAAATTGTAATTGTTCATTAACTGTCATATATTTCATATAAACAGACGTATAACCTTGTAAATATTATTTACATTTTCTCTTTTTTGAATGAGCGATGTCGATAATTGGAATGTTAATACGAAGTAAAGAATAATACTTGAATGATTAAATTAATTTTATGGCAATCTCAATATTTTCTGTATTATTTTTATCATGTTTTCGATCATTAATTTTGATGTTATGTGTTTTAAGTATCAAGATAGAAAAGTGTCAGCTGGACCAGAAATCAAACCCGGGAGCTCAAGCTCTAGCCACTGATCTATCCCTGTCGTCTCCAGATCCGGTGCGAAATTCCTCCATCCATTAGATCTGATGCACGCTCACCTACATTTTTTTTTAATATCACATTTGTTCACGGCCTCAAAAGAAGAACGTACTTTCTATGTAAATTGATCAACGGTTTTAGAATTTTCAATTCAATATTATATAGATAAATATATTTTACAAGCATCGAGTCGTAAATGTTAAATTGTATTAAATTGAATTAAATTATCTGGATGTAAAAATTGTGACTGGAACAATTTTTTAAATTATATAATCTTTTGTACATGTTTAGGTAATTAGATATTAAATAATAAGACAAAGTAAGGTTCCCAAATGAAAGCCACACGCCGTTTCTGTAATCGTTGATGCTTTCATCAGGTTTTTGAAAAGAGTAAGAGCTTTGTTTTTGTGTACGACGCCGGGGAAGTGTCACGTGTCGTTCAACGCTAAAGGGTCTAGTTTAGCAGAATTGGTTCGTGGTATTTATTTTATCCCCTAAGTTATGTTCATTAGACGCTTAATTATCAATTTTTTTAGTTTTAAGTTTTCGAGCTGTTTATGGGGACAAACTGGGTGCCTGAAACCATTATATTATACATAATTCCATTACAAATTCATTTTAACATCGTATACAACGGTAAATAATTATCTACCCACTTTAAAAAAAATAATTTAATATTTGATACTAGTACATTAACGAATCATAAATTCTCTTGGCTTCATGGGACTCATTTTTCCACTTGAAAATTTTTTTTTCAAAGAGAGTCGAATCACGAAAAACCCGCGTGGATCGAGAACCTAACTTTTCTCAAGGGAGAAAACCGCCGGTTAGATTTTAACACTGGACGCGTATAGTACCATTTGTCATGCGAGGTGTTTGAACCGTAAGTTTAATTATCTATTCAGGCTTGCTAATGCGAGCCGCTATCGCTGATGGCGAAGAGCATTGTACCTTCAAGACGTGGCGATACATTAGTTGTGTGGAGGAAGCATTCCCTCTCCTCTCCTCTCCTCAGAACAACGCAGGGAGGAAGGACACGGAGGAGGGGAGGAAGCTATTCATGGAATGGCTATGCAGGGCAGGGTAATTAATAATAGTGTGCGAGACAATAATTACCTTTATAAATAGAAAATTGACACTTGATTACTTCCGTTCCTATTACATTACTTACATTTTTAATTTATTCTAAGACGCTTAAAATAATTTCTCAATATCTAAGTTTATATCTCTTTCCTTACTGGTATTGATTACTTCCTATTAACACTTAAAAACGTACTTTTATTCGACCCAGTGGCTTTCCTTTTATTTTGAAATCACGTAACGTTCCAGTAACTTAGGCGTCGCATTTAATCGCCGAGTAAAGTTTATTTCTTTATGGTGAAGTATTCACGATTGTAGAAATCAAAGAGAAGTTTACTTTTTAACCATAAAACTATATTTTTTCATGAATTTCATAGTTTATCAATTGTTCAAGTATCAGGTGTCAACTTGAATGAATTTCTACTGAATTTACAATTTAAAAGCCGGTAAAAGTCATTTTAAACCATTACGTCATTCGTGACTGCTAGGAAAGAATTCAAATGAAGAGAATGTAGGAATCAAAATTAGAAATGCGCAGAATTATTTTTACTAGAAACGTATTATGATATTAATTCTTCTGCAATACCGACTCACACATAAGTTCAGTGAGACGAAGCTATTGGAAGGTGTTGATATTCTTCAAAGTAACTGATAAAATGAAGGAATTCTATAATGTAGAAGATCAAAATCGATTCATCATATTATAACTTTATATATTCTACATATAAAATAAAATTTATCTTTATCATGTATAATATTATATATAACGTGCTGACAGTAATTGTAAACAATTTGCCGTTCTTCATCTTCTTGTCATCTTCCATGACACGTTTCGAATTTTTTTTTGGAGTTTCACGTTGTCAGCGTAGCGATTCTCCTTCAGACACGTCATGTCGTTACTTAGAATTATTGTTTAGGAGTGTGAATGCACTACATTTTATTAACCGTTTCAAATAAAATCACGATGGAAGCGAAGGAAGTCCCATGTTGGTCAATGTAATATAGACGGGTATTATATAGTAAGTATATCGTAATCCGATTATAAAATGTTATGTGAGAAACGCGCCAGAAATATTAGTGAAATGCTCAAAAGTAACAAAAGTCAACCGAAATTAAGAGAAATTACGAATATTGATCAAATTATATTGCTAACTTAGATCATAATTAAAAATTAAAGAAAAGAGGGAACGAAAGATTTTGAATATTATAATTATACTCATTGCCATTGCCCTGAATTCAACACCAATCTCAGTTCTTTTCGTGTTACTTTTATATAAAGCTCCTCCAGAACTAACCCTACGGTTGGTCCCCTTCCATGCCGAAAGGGATTAAAATTATATACAGACATCATCGGGAGAAACACCATCATTCATACTGACCACAAATAATTTGTATTCCACACAATTATCGGTAATTTTTGCATGTTTTAAAATTTCCGCACATGTGTGCAAAATTTCGTCGACATTGCACCACGCGTTTTTAGGGATTCAATTTATTTTATTACTAAATATATTAATTATTTTTCATCAAAATATAATATAAATTATGTATGGTTGACAAAATTTAATGTTTTCTTGTAAGAAGTGCAGTGACCTTAATGGTTACAAATGAAAGAGAATTCGATGTTCAGAAATGTCACGTTATAATTGAATGCATGAATTGATTGAAATCTAGTTATATGATGAAAATTAAAATACATTCATTATATATATATATATATATAAAATTAAAAAGAAATAAATAATTAATGAACAAATATTTGGACTCGCGTCGTCAACGGCAGAAGGCACTCAGGTTGTACCCAAGGATATAATGATGATATAATTGAACGACAGATGGATAATTAAAAGAGGGTGAGTTAAGTGTGTGTACGCCCGGCTCTGTGAGCGGTGTGCAGAATTGCATCCAAACTCTGTGGAGTCGTGTGAAAAAGGCACTTACAGAGGCCGAAAGCTTAATTGTTTATTGACATAATTTAATTAAATCATTTTATTTAGATTTGGAGGACTTATTTGGTTTTTTAGTCTGTTAATCTGCATTATAATAGTCCATGGTTTGGAACTGTTTAAAATATTTTATTTGGAAGACAGACTGATTTTATTTTAGAGCGAATAACACGTAGTTTTGCAGAACTCTGCAAGATGATAAAAGACCGTGGTAATATTTTTGTTATGCAATTACGGCTATCAGCTTACAGCAGATTGCAGTAAAACAAAATTCTCTTTCATGCAAAATTGATAGCCGTCAGTAATTATTTATTATATTATATAAAGTTACATGTCAGTGTAGTTACATTTGTTGATAATCCGCCACTGAAAAAATAATTTATAAAGTAAATATTAAATTGCGACATGTTTTGGCCGTCATGCTAAGATAATAGTAAAAGCCTGAAGAGGATCCACATTTGGATTTTTTTGATGAAATATTTATTAAATTGAGATATGTAAGGGAAACAACTTTTCTATTCTTTATAAAAATATTTTTTAAATGAGGTATACCTGTCACAACTATATTTGGCTTGGTGTGATCAAATTAATACGCGAATGGAGTAATGAAATAGTTAAAGAAAGTAACAACATGCGGTTTAGGAATTTCTCCAAAGATGCTAAAAGGTCCACGAAATGTTTTTCTGGATTAACTATTGACCGTTTTTAGGTTACTTCAAACGGAACAGAAATATCATGATTGCAGAAATAAACTTTCTTAGTTGTCCATGGATCTATTTTGGCACTACCGTTGGAGATGAAAGGGGGTTTGACCTGCTTGAGGATGTAAAACTGTATTGAATTCCTTAAAAGAGGATTTATATATTAAAAAAAACGTGTTTAATATTTTCTTTAATCCTTAAACAGACGGTGGTACTCTCTATTTATGGGGTGAACGTCATAGTTCCTCTTGCCTTTCTGTAAAACGCGTTTCCATAAATAGTTCTTGTTTTCACGTAACAACAGAAGCCTCACGCGACATCATGACGGCCAGTGCAGTAAGTTCGCGCTCAGCAGCTCTGTATCGGACCCAGCTCCGCTCATCGCTTAGCCTCCCTGATTCTCTACCTCTCAACCACTTACCGCTCGCCACTTCTATCGTGCCCGAGGCCTTAGAGTACACGCAGATTACGTCTCAGAAATAAGTTGATTATGATGTTTTTATGTTGATTGTATAAATAACCTGAAATTAAATATAAACTCACGCTATTTGTTATTAATACAATTGTGTTACTTGTTAATAAAACATAAATCTTTGGCGTTTTGAAATTAAGATCAACTAGTATTTACACGAAAGTTTAATTGCAGTGGCCCCATGTCAGTACTGAAAGAACATGTATCATCATAATATTCGTGGTTCGTATAACCACTTTATTAATAAACTCAAAACACAAGAACTGTACACAACTTTTATACAAAATACTACACTGCCGTATATTACATTAGTATTGTATTCCCTCTGGAATCCACCGGTAATGCCACTAACACAACAGAACATATATACTTTTATAAATGTATTACTTCCGTATATCAATATGGTTTTACGAAATTTACCATACACATTTTCTATTTAATTAATTAATTCAAATATGGTGATTACTAGGAATTTTAACGCTGCTATTGACTCTTGAACATACAGATGACTCAATTCAATGAATATCAGAAACTCCAAGAGCGTCTGATGATTTCGGCAAAGGAATTATTACCTTCATGGAAAAAGAATAAATTATTATTAAGAGATATAATTTAAGAGAAGAACCAGTTTTATACTCATCCTTTGTTATCGAGTAATCTGCATTTTAGTCTAGTTCCCCGCACGAAACAAAGCGGATATCTTTTCCTTTTTGCTTCCGCCAGCCATCAGTCTTGTTTACGACTACAGCATGGTGGGAAAGCTTCGTGCTGTTAGAAAAATTTGCTTGTTTTATATGCATTATGCAGGAAGAAAGAATATAAAAAAATGACACTGGTCTTAAAATAACATAGGCGGCACGTCGAATTAGAAAGGTCATTGTTGTAATGGAACGAGCTTGTCCTTGAATAGAGGCACTACTTTCTCGTTGATATTCAGTTCGGAGTGGATACGATATATAGAATTCATATATGTATAAATATATTAATTCGACTATTGTCGTTTCAAACTATTCCGCCCTGTGCCGCTTTCATAATGTGCTGTTAATTTTTATTAAATTAATCTCTGTTTTATTTCGTTTACCTATTGTTTCATTTCATTTTGCGCGATCCACAGGGAATAGTTGATAAACGTATCTTCTGATTCCATTCAATTTTAATATTTTCCGATAACTTGATGAAAATAATCTGCCTTTTAGCAGCCCATTTTATGAATGAAGCAGTCTAGACTTAACTAAACTTCCGTTATTACGTAACAAATAGTTGTGGGTACTCTTGATTCATGGGCTATTAACTACATGAACTATCAATGGTATTCCTAAATAAAGTGTTATTATTATTATTATTATAAATACAATACAGTTATCGTTTTGAAATAATTCAAGTGCGTTAAGGCTTTCTCCTGCAACCACGGTCTTCACTTAAAATTGCGTAACGTTATACCATATCTTGAACCACGAGAAAGTATCAGTACAAAAATATGATATTTTTAATACCCAATTAATGGTATAAATGTTTATACATGCAATATATCCATTCGTTATAAATGTAACAGTACTTTCGTCGTAATTTTTTGACGTATTCATCTGTTTCAGACTGTAGGTCTAAAAGTTACTGTTAAAATTTATAACGATTGGATATATTGTATCTATGAAATTTCATACCATTTACAGGAATAAAGGTTCATTTTAATAAAAATATGATGATTATTTGATATCTGATTTTCATTTTATTCAGCTTTTTCAAGATATTTTAAAATTATTCTGATCATGATTAAGTTTTATTGAAAGATGCATAAAAATTGTAATAATGAATTGTAATAAGAATTGTTGGGCGTTACACAATTACCCTTTTTTTTGAGGCATAAAAGTAATCCAATCAAGATGTCCGACTCTGGTGATACGCGAATGAGCCTTGTATATTCCAACAATACCAAAATCATCAATATCAACATTTTGTTGATTGAGATTGGTCACGTCTGACACTGCTTGTATAGACCAAATTGGATAATATAAGAGTAATTTAAGTACGGTATTGTCATAAGTTGACGCTGCCATAATTAAACTACACTTATAGTTTCCGTATTGGTCGAATAATGAAATGAAGTGGCAATACTGGGCTTTGAGTTGAGTTTAAAGTCACAACTTTCCTTTTTTTTTAATTCAGGAAACTTTTACATGTAATTATTTTACTGTTGTGATATTTGTAAATTTTATTATACTAAATATATCTTGTGGAGCATATTTTGTTTCACCTCCTTTACTTTTATTGGATATTGATTAGGTCTCTCGGACTCTTTCTTTTTAATCGGCGATGTTTGATGGGAGGCGGAGGAGAAGCAGCTGTCTCGGATATAAACGGGTTCAGGTGATTTACGTCTTTTTTATTTTTATATTGAAGAAGTATATATATATATATATATATATATATATATTGTAATAATTAAAAAAGATGGACTTTTAAAATGAATGAAAGATTATAAACTTTAACAAACAATAGATTTATTTTCAATCATTTAAACACAATTACACAATTTAAAATTTATCTCAGGGTCTCTACTGGGTTTGATAATGGCGAATCATTTTATTTCTCAACTTAAACACAAATTCCAATTTAAAAGAGAAAAGATTTACTCGTCAGTTAACTATGACGAAATTTACTTGTCAACAAAATTGAACTAAAAAGATGGATTCTAATTCACAAATATTAATCAAACGAAGAGAACGAAATCTGACGCTATCTTTTAATCAGGTTTACATACTTGGTTGTTTGTAAATTGTACTCACGGCTGCCCAGAATTCCAAGATACCTTTGATTTACGAAGCATTATGACGGGTGTATGCACTTATTTTAAACTCACAGATTCTAAATTTAATATTTTTAGATCACAACTCAGGAACCAGGATGACCCTCCTTTCGTCTCTCACTCGGTTGATTACTAATTCGGCTATTGTTCACAAGACTGTTTGTGCTTAGCAGGTTTCGTAAATATTTGAAATGGTCTTGTATATTTTAACACGACCAATTTCCGTTGCGTCTGACTGCCAACTGCTTCTACTTAACTTTACTTTTTTACAAGAATATCTCGTCTACTTTATACGACCATTTCCTATCGTTTCTGCTTGCCAACTCTAACTTCTCAATATCTTACTGCGACTAAACCTTCTTGCTATTGAGACCTGAACTCTACCATATCATAATGTGAACTGGACTCTCTCGTAATTTTGAGCGCGCATTGCTTCTTCCGACAAAGGAAACAATACTTGGCTCCATTGTTGCAGTGTTCTGTTCCGCCGTCAAGAATATGTTTCTCTAACAATTTCCATTTTCAATTTCTCAATTAATGTCTTTATTAATTGGCATTACAATATATTTTATTTTTAGGACAACATGCTACATGAGGGTAATCCATGTTGGGCAACTCCCCTTTAATAGAATAGGAAGGGATTTGAAAGGGGGGATGCGGAAGGGTAGAAGAAGGTAGCCAATGGTTAACTAGGGCTCCTGGGCTATATTTTAAGGATCCTACCCGGCATTCGCTTAAAGAAATGCAGGGAAAACCCTAGAAAAACCTGCATCAGGTAGGTCGGGCATTGGGTACTTGTCCCACGCCCTTCCGATAGCGGGAGAGGAGTTTGCTGTGGGGACGCAGCATTCCCTTCTCCGTGCCTCGACCAGTTTAGGAGGCAGCTGGCCGACTATTCCAATGGGAATAGCGAACAACTCTTACCGTATGACCAAGGTCTGCGACCCCGGAACATACACCTCTCAAAACAGGCTGAGGTGCCTCGGCTTGTGGGAACCTTAGTTCAAAAACGGAGAGGAAAAGGCATCCCCAAAGGTAGCCTCTTCGTATCTCTCCTAAAAGATTCTGCCTGCGAGAGAACATCCCTCGCAGGTTACCTGCGAGAGAAAAAAACTCTCGCATACTTATTAGAGGAGTTTGCTAACTGTTTGGAGGATATATGGAATATTGAGGTCACTATGGCTGCGGGAATTGGAGAAGTAACAGGGACAGTTTGTCATATAACGAAGGATTTTATTTTGGGACGTTTGGACCTTGTTAACTGTGTTTTGGCTGAGGAACCCCAAATGTTACAGCCGAACTTTCATAATGGAGAAATAATGGAGAAATATAAACTAATTTTTTCATTGAAAGGGATAAAGGAGGATTAGGATTAATTAATGGTTTTAGTATTTTAACGCGGTGATTGATTATTGATCACTGGTGTGTTGAGACCATGTTAGTTTGGATTTTTAGTATGAGTCTTGTTTGTTGTGTGATCGGTGTGCCATCGTTGCCGTGGGGTCAGACAGAATCTTAAAAAAGTAAGATGACCCAACTATCAAAATAAACGTAAAATAATTTCATTAAGTACTTAATGCATAGCAAACTTAGTGACGATGTATTTGATTATGATTTCAAATAATTACTCTTGCTCACATTACCTTGAGCAGAAACAATCTCAATTTGTAATTCCATATGCTGGAATTGAAAACATTTGATTATATAAAGTTGTTGATTAAATATACTGGCCCACAAAGAAATTGAGCAATCAAATTAAGAGTTAATAAATATATTGTAATTATGAAAAATTCTGATTAAATATATCCCCAATAATACTTAAATATAAGCAAGTCAGCTGTTCTTGACGTAGGCGTGTACGAAACATGTGAGAAGATGAAGCTAATAAATATTACGATATATATTCTGAATATTAGGTGGAAAAATAACCACTAATTTTATTCATTGTGAGACGTATTCTACGACATAATACCAAAAAATATTTTAAATGAATCGATTTAACAACTCTTGAATCTGACAATAGGGGGAGTAATGTGCATTTTATACAAATTAATAAAAAGTGTAACAAAGGAATTATTAAAAATCCTTACGTTTTTAAATATCGTAGACCTCTACACATTAGTGAATTTTATTAACATAGAACTTACTGTCTCTCTTTTTGAAACCCACACACTTACTCTTTTAAATGAACGCTCAGATACAAGACCTCTAACGTAAGAGCTAAAAAAGAAGATAGCATCAAGAACGATGATTTAGTTTATTTTCTTACACCAATCCTCTGACGAGGTTTCTTCATGTGGTCAAGGACTCATATCTGTGTACTTATGCAATACAATCGACGAAAGTCAGGGACGAACCTTCAAATTAATTGCCCAAGGTCGAACTTATGAAGATAAACGCACAGTACGTCATAGACATCTGTATTTTTAAGTACATAAATACACAGAAAAATTTGAAAGCGAAAGAAGCTCTTAATTACTTATGTTCTCAGCCTGAACAGTATTGTCGTTGAGATTTGGAACTCATCGATGTAAAATAAAAATGTTAATAGAAATTAAAAGTATATATTGTTTTAGCGAAGTTTTTACTCATTGAAGTTTAATATATAATCTGTAACACATTAACAAGGTGCTAAATGTTGCCAAACATTGACTTTGAAATGGTCAACTGGTGAAAAGTATTTACCATTCTGTTGCATACAATGTAATTTTATTATTGTATTTTTTATATAATGCGACCCACCAACCGCTATTTTATATGCCCTTTTTTTACTTAACTGTAATGTGCACATTCTGTTCCATAAAGTTAGCAATAATCCATTATAAAGGCAGCGTACGTATGGTGGGTTTATAATTGCATTTGCTTGCTTCCATTCAGCTTGTAATACATTAGTAACTGCTTCAAGAAAATTACCAAGACAATCCAATTAATAAATTAATTCTTTCGTTGAGTAGCTTATGACTTCTCGATAGTGTAAAAGCTAAGCTGTTCATAGGTCGGTACTTACCCGCTGGAGACTGGACACTAGTGACTGCAGCTCTGATGATTCTACATTTTCTGCGTGAGTGACGTAATAAGCAGCATCTATCTGCTGTGAACTACGATAGCAAATAAACAAAATGAAAGTGGGTCAGTGGGATAGTAAAGATAAGATAATCATTTCTCATGCATGAGAAATTCTGAATTATGTTTTTATTTATTATTTTATTCTAATTTGAAAAATAGATATTTTGTGTTCTTTTGTTGCAGATAATTACTGACGGCCAACAAAACACAGTGAATTGACATAGTACACCCCGTTATATTCAGTATCAAAGCATATCTTCTTTAAGAATTTTAATGTATATGACTGATTTTTAGGAAACTATTAATGTAATATCATCCAAAACATGTTTTTTTAATCAGTCTTCAAAGTGATAATCAAAATTCGAACTTGAATATTTTTTATTAATTTTGCCGAAACAGCCACAATTTTCTGCAAAACAATATTTATATTATATACAATTACAATTTACAAAATCTATAATTATGTTGTGTCAACATTAACATTTCATTATTATGATGATAAAATTATATCACAATGGCCAGATTTTATAAAATATAACTATAGATGTTGTAAATTGTAATTGTTTATAACGAATATATTGTTTTGTAGATTAATATGGCTATTTTGGCCGAAAGTTCCTTGCAATATTTTATATAGTATATATACCTCAACTGAAGGCCAATGTGACAAACTTTCATAACCAGTAATGAGACATGTTTTTACTTACACTGATCTTCATTGACGCATATCCATTTCCCTTAATACTTTATAAGACAGATAGCATAATAAAATAAATATTTAAAAACGTAATTTACACTATAATAATTATTGTTTTAGGGAGAGTTTCCACAAAAAAGGAACACTCAGCCATAAAGTAAAATTAATATAAAAATCCATTAATGTTCCATGATAAAATATTTGCCAATATTACAATTTGAGTCATCATATTTTGTTATTTGAATTAAAAATTCTATTGCGGTAAAGAGAAATATTAATTGGGAGAAATATCAACCAAATGTGAAATATTTTCTACAATGTAAACTATTGTTTTGAGAGTGAAGAAGAAGGAGTGTGTACACAAGCTATCAAGCTATATATAGAGTAATCCACTTAGTGACCACTCTCCGCTTATAGCATAGGAAAGGAACTTAAAGGGGGAATGCAGAAAGGTAGAAAATGTAGAAAAGAATTAACTTCTTTCAGAGTAATAGACTACATGAGGGTAATCCACGTGGAGGCAGCCCCTTTTAATAGCATAGGAAGGGATTTGTAAGGAGGGGTGCGGAAGGATAGAGCAAGGTAACCAAATAATTCGCCTAAAAGTGATGCAGGACAAACTCTAGAAAACCTGCATCAGGTAGATGTGGCTCATTGAATTGTTACCACGCCCTTCCGTTGGTGGGAGAGGGGTTTGCTGTGAGGACGCAGCATTTCCCTCTCCGTGCCTTGACCAGTTTATTAGTTCTGTAAATGATAGTCAGTTGGTATTCTTTAGAAGAAGAAGAAGAAGAAGAAGAAGAAGAAGGCTATATATAGGGTAATCTTCATAGTGGCCACTCCCCTGTTAGAGGATAGGAAAGGGATTGAAAGAGGGGATGCGGAAAGGTGGAGCAAGGTAGGAAAGGGCTAACTAGGGCCCCCGGGCTGTAGTTTAAGGATCATACCCGACAATTTGCCTAAATATGATGCAGGGAAAACCCTAGAACAACCTACATCAAGTAGGTCGGGCATTTGGTACTTGTCCCACGCCCTTCCGTTGTTGGGAGAGGGGTTTCCTGTGGGGTCGCAATATTTCCCTCTCCGTGCCTTGACAAGGTTAGGAGGCAGCTGACGGACTATTACAAGAGGAATAGCGGACAACTTTTACAGTATGCCCAAGGTCTGCGACTCCGGAAATACACCTCTTAAAACAGGCCGAGGTGCCCCAACATGTAGGAACTGTTTAAAAACCAGAGAGAGGAGAAGGAATTTCCAAATGTAACCTTTTCCAGTGTTCTCGGGGAAGGTTCACTGGCGTTGATATTCTTTAAGAAGAAGAAGAAGTTGTATGGTAATCCACATAGTGGCAACTCCCCTCTTATAGCATAGGGGAGGGAATGAAAGGGGGATGCGAAATTGGGTGATCTTATCAAGTAAACATTTGTAATGAGAGAGTACGAGAGAAATTTTGTTTACACCAGGTCAAACTCTACAATTATATAAAAAATGATTCATATTAAATCCAACATCACTGCAATTAACGTACAAACTGATTATATAAAAATCAGATGAATGAATAGCGAAATATACGACAAAACTAAAGAGTTAAATAAATAAAACACTTTTCTGAATTCCTTGTTCCTTTCGTCAGGTGATTAAAAACGCAAGATCGATAAGAACGGCACACCATACAAAACAGGTCACGAAATCAAAAATTTGTGTTGTACTTATTTGACAGTTGTTTTTGTCTCTTATGTGGTGATTAATTTCCTCCGTTATATTTTAATGTTTTGTAATCTTAATTATCTGGCCAGTAAGTTGCAGCATATTCGAGGGTGGTCATTTAGTTAGGGTCAAGGCTCCTATTGTATTAGAAAGAAGCTTTCAGATGTTGAAAAGGGAGGACAAAGAACCTGGGAGGAATTCCGGGAGCAGAACAAGTGCTTGGAGGAACCTGGCATTTACATTGCAATTTTTTTTTAAAACTATTTTTAATAACTAAAGGAGTGGCTAAGTTCAGTCTAGCCCACTACAGAGTCACAACTTCGACGATCAGCCCGTCAATCACGGAGATGCGGTAAAGCTGCCTACGACAACCCAACCACTGTGCAAGCTTCGGAGGGATCCGCGACGAAGTGTCTACGGCAAGTCAACAGGAGAGACACCAGTAATCGGCATTTCCAAAATTCAAAGTAACTGAACAGCATTATCTTCTCAACGCGATACTTGCTTTTTATTTTTTATTTACTTTCAATTTTCCGTCCACGTTCCGTTAGAGTAGCCTTTAGAAGTTACATAAGAAATTTCTGTCTTCTCTCCAGAGTTTAGCCCAGTAATAAATTTCGTTTTTTATATAAATTATAAATTGATTATTTAATTTCAGTTATTTTTTCAAATAAATTATATTAAAAATAAATTTTTAAAATTAAATATTTTAAATACCCATAAGATGTCATAGTGACCAGTAAGACACCACGCCTATTTGGCTATATGTTTATAAAAATTACTATGAAATTTGTATTTTACTGGTGTATTAAGTTTATCTTCAAAATATGAACAAGGGACTATTCAAATTGAGAATTTGTGTCATATTGGAATTACTCATGTCACAGCTAGAATCTCAGCTAGAGGATAAAATGTATTTTGCGTGTTGTATTCAGGAAGGGGCACTTATTGATTCTGACAGTATGCGGCGAAACTATTTTGAGCTTCCCATATATGACGCGTCAACTTTTAAAACACATCATTATTAATGTGTAATCAAATATTTTATAGAATTCAATAAAATAAAAGGTAAAGCTTTGTAAGTGTCAGGAAAGGCAAAAATTGTTAAATATATTTACGTTTTAGTGATTAATTAACCAAAAAGTATTTTTATACAATTTGTGTAGTGACAATAGTTTTTTACCGTTAACGGATATTATACTGAAAAATTATTTATTCATGCTTGGGAAAAATTTATTGTTGAGACCAGCAACAAACGTTCATCTATTTAAGGAGGGGCGTGAACAGATTTGCGGTTCTCGACCTTGGCCAATCAGAACTGAATAATTCTCCCGGGACTATTTTAGACCTTTTGAATAACGCATGTTGTCTCGCACATGCGTGTCTGTGACGCCGGTGGCGTGAGAGTGCTGCGTGCATGGGAAGTGCCTTGTCAGAAAATCTTTGCCAGCGCTCTGCAACGGCAATTTAGAGAAAAAAAACGACTCGCTATTTAGAGGCAACTAAGAGAATCGTGGAGTGTTTTCAGACTCCTTGAATTTATTTAATAAATGAAACCTTCTCTGTGGAATAAAGTTACGCATCAGTTTGATCTTTGTTTACGGATGAATACCGAATTAACTATATTAAAGATATAAACTACTTAAACAATTATTTATGAAAGAACTTAAAATCATTGTTCCCTGTGGTTGAGCATTTATTTTTCGCGGCTTATTAACGAGTTAATAAATGACTGGAACAATATACCTGCAACAAAATTTCGAACAAGTCCTCCACCGGAGAGAAAATAAGTCTCATTGAAAATTCGTAAAATCAATTAGATCTACAATCCGTAAAAAAACAAGCTGAAGAGATGTGAAACTACAGTTTGACTGCGTAGAGAATTTCCTTCATTTACAGGCCAGATGAATTATTTCCTTTATATATAATTTATTTTTTAAAAATTGAACGTATTTATTATTGAAGGGTTGTTCATACGTAGGCTTAATTTAATAGAATAATATTTTATTGTGATGTATCTGATACCGGGCAAAGAACCCGTTGAGTAAATAAAGACACTCATCCTTTCCGAAGGACTCTATATCAACATAAATATCCGTAATAAATTATGTGAAAATATCTGATATTCACAATAATATATATAAACAGATACACGGATAATTCACCTTGTTAATAAATATTATTTTCTGACTCAAGGCCGTTTATTTGTTTAAATATCAAACATGTTATATCCTAAAATTTTATATCTTCGTCAGAAATTAAGATCAATTCGAGATGGGACAACCTAAGAAAGCGTTTGTAGTCCGATCACATTTGATTGGTGAAACAAAAATTTGAAGGGACGGGGCTTGTTTTTAATAAACTTTCTTTACCGCTATAATAATTTATTGAACACTGGACACAATTAATCTTTTAGTTTAAATGGTTTATATTTTCAACATTTTAATAATTATTTTACAAGTTTAAAAGAATAGAAATAGCCATCTTATTATGTAGGCGAAAATATATTTATTCTTAACTTTGCAGTCGTTTTTACATCTGATGTAGCGATGCAAATACAAAGTTAAGAATCAGTAGGTTGTCGCCTACATGATGACAACGGCCCTTAAAGAAATCTAAAGCTTCTGTGTACGTGTTCCGATGGTTAAATAAATAACTTTAACCGAAACTTGGAAGGCTTTTTGGTTTTATTCTTTTAAACTTCATGATAATTGTTCTGTATTTGGAACTGCTTCATGAAATTGAATGTAGCATATTAGCAAAGAAAAATGATCAATAACTCTAATTTCAGAGACCTCCTTGGTCTGCGAAGAGGTAGAAATCTGAGGTGTAGTTCAGAAACATCACGTCAAATGCGAAGTGCGGACTTCCTACTGGGATTTTTTTACAAGGACCTCTTTTCTCGATGGCGAGTCTCGTGGTCGGTTATGTGGTTCAATAAACTCGATGTCAATAGTAGAACTCATTAGGGAACCATCTGAATTTTCCTGAGTCTTAGAAATAGAATTTCTGTTTCGAATCCAAAAATCAGTTGGTCTATTTCAGTTACTTCCTGATTTGCGATTCTACTTCAATCTGGAATATTAGGTCCCGGCCACACTGTGCGTTTTTACGAATGCCAAAAATCGTATAGTTTACGTATGACACTGTAATAATTATAAAAAAGTATTATCATACACTTTATTTTAAATCCGTCATTCTATTTTAAACCACATTCATGCGCGATTAGAGTTCATGTTACTAAGATGAAATAGTTAGTAAGCGTCCTTTAATACTTTGAGATCGTGTGCATTGAATATTTATTCATATGTTAATTTAATTAGTATTTGCTTGAAAATCAAAATGTCGCAGTCGGCTGACGAACACCTGTTAACCTGCTTGCGATTATCTATCAGTAATTACGTGACATACTATGAAAAGTACGCGGACGACATGCAATGCCATGCTTAGAAATTCAAAGGTTAATTGTGTGTTAGTGGCATATAAATACATATAATTTTAATTGTTATTTTGTTTACATAAACTGAATGAAAATAAATTTTTTTAATTTTAATTACATTGCATTTTTTTTGTAGTAGTATATCTCAGAATTTTCACAATTTTCTTGTATGAACATGAAATAATTGACGAAATGCACTTTACGGTAGATGACAGATGATTATGGCAAACGCCGAAAGCTCCTGTAGTTAATATTTCTAAGAAAATAAATATATCAAGAGAACTGTCTGTGGTTTGATACATAACAAGTATATACAACCAAAAAAGTTTTTGTTACTTGACAGGGTTTTTAAAATAAAGTTTTCTTTTATCTTTGTCGACCGCTTGGGTGTATACTTTCATTCCGGGCGATCGCTGATAGGACAAGTTCTCGCAATCCTGCTCTACGCGAAGCATTGAACCTTATGGAAGCCGGCCACACTATGCGACCTGTGGTTATTTGCAACTGGTGAACGTAGGTGGCTGCGATTAAAACCCAACCCATTTTTAGTTGTGGAGCCTGCCACGCTGTCCGATAAGTCGTAGCTTTAATTTCTCCCACCATTCGCCAACAGATGACTTTTATTCAACTGAAAAACTAGCTTAACTACAATGCTTATGTTTTCATTGTAATTCATTTTCTGTAAAATATATAACGTATGTTTTATTTTAATTTAATATTTTTACTTAATTCAAAACGTTCAAATATGTGTTATATAAAATTACAATGTAAATGATTATTTCAATTTTGTTCATTATCAATCTAAATATAGCGAATGATCATACTATAATGTAATAGCGAATCGCTCTTCAACCCGGACGAGAATAAACGTACTCTTATTCTTTGCTATATCATCTCGAATATACGACATAAGCTCTTCAAATGACGAAACAATTATTCTAAAATGTATTATGGTAAGAAATGCCATGAGGGTGTGGAACTGCATTAATAGTATGCACAAAAAAACTTCTTTTCTTCGTACAGCGACTGCAAGCAGAAAATCATCCTCACTCATCGAAGTCACTGACTGGGAACTGCGATGCGTCTTGCGCATATTCGAGAGTGGAGTGGTTAATGCATACGATTTCACGCACTTTGTGGGTGTCTTTTCCCTATAACCGCATTGCGTGGTTTTAGTACACACTATGCTACTTTATGACCATTTGGATCATTTACGTCTGTGACAACTTCATTTAAGTATCACTTTATTAGCGCACTTTTGCCGTCTTAAAAGATTTTAGAATTTTCTTTTAGGGTCGACGAACCATTTTCTTCGATATACACACGCCGCGACCATACTCAGATCAGCGACATATGTGTGGCGCTAATAAAAATGACAGCTGTCAATGACCCGCACTAGTTTTAAAATTCGCGATATACTGAAGTCAGGTTTTTACCTGATTTCTTTTTTTTGTCTTAAATATATTTTGCATCCACAATTTATATTAATAAATATTAAATTCGTCATACGATCGGAATAATTTTTAATAAATAATGAAATTACGCGTGTAACATTGGAAGCGAAGATTTTAAAATACGTCGTATAAGTCAGTGGATCCATCGTGCCTTTGGGTATTCTGTCACTTCTCCATGGTTGCTGTTTGACCCATCGCGTCTCCTTCAACTTTCTCGCGAGGTTTCGCGGCTAGGATGTCCATCTGTCCTACACCATTCAGCGTCGTCACGCACAAATATGGAAGTCACCTGTTGGTCCTACTTGACTGCCCTATGATTTTATGCTCTAATGATCTACGAGTCTGCCGATATGGAAGCCCCATTCAAATCCGATTTCAAGACATTCGCTAATAACAATTGTCGGTTTTCTATATGCCAAAGTAGCGTATCGACGGTTGTGAGATTATGGAACACCTTCCAACAGTCAGGGATTAGGACTACCAGACCTTTCTTCTGGAGATGAGGAGTGCCTCAGTTTGGACGACATCCAGGCCGCTATGGTCCTTGCCGTCTGGTTACAGATTTGCGTTTCCTGTGCTGAATGCTTCGCAATCAAGACCGTCGGTTTCGCCTGTGCCAAAGTAGTGTATCGACGGTTGTAAGATTATAGAACACCTTCCAATGGTCAGGGATTAGGAATCCCACATCTTTCTTCTGGAGATGAGGAGTGTCTCAGTCTTTATAACATCCAGGCCGCTATGGTCCCTGCTGTCTGGTGACAGAATTTATTTTAGTGTGATGAATGCTT
The DNA here is from genome assembly GCA_037074705.1 of Zhengitettix transpicula. Lineage (NCBI taxonomy): Eukaryota > Metazoa > Arthropoda > Insecta > Orthoptera > Tetrigidae > Zhengitettix > Zhengitettix transpicula. The sequence goes on along the minus strand of CM073590.1, from coordinate 34,838,145 downwards.
CGCAGTGAAGTCGTTGTCATCGGCATACGCTGCTTCTGCTGGCACTCCCTTGCACATGGATTCCATGACAATTAATAGCTTTATCGGGAAAATTACGGCTGTCACTTCTTCTGGCAAGTTGAGCTGGAGTACTTCGGCATACATCACATTCCAAAGTATGGATATAATTACTGAACCCTACAGCATTCCTCCTGTGATATTGTACTGTGGCCCTAGTCCGAGTCGATAAGTTTGTCGGAATCGTAATATATGCCGAGATATTTTTGCGCATACCTCAGCAACTGTGAAACAGCAACTTGACTGAGGTATGTGGAACTAATAATCCAAACCCTTACTACTCTTTAACCACTCCACGGAACAGTTGTCAGGCATTACTTCACAACTGAACATGTGTGTTTTCGCGCGTGTATGTGTGTGTGCGTGTTGTTAATGTGCGTGTGAAAGATTGTTTGTGTAAAATTCTCTCCATGATCCATAGATTTGTATCTCAGATTTTAATGAGCGCTTTCACCTGTAAATATTTACTTCAGTATTACTAACGAGTTTGTGTTTGATTATGCAATATGGCCATTAAGGATAAGGAAAGATGGGGTGAGGCAGCAGTTTTTTGTATTAACATAATATATTTCGGAGATATGTACTCGTAGGAATGATAAACGTACCAGACTGTTCCGTGCATGTGGGATCGCAAAATTACAATTCAGGCATGATATGGCGCTGTAATTGTAATCTTATGCGAGAAACAAAGTAAAATTAAGATAAATATTTCGTAAGAAATATTTTTACAAATAATCTTCATATTCAGATATGAATCAAGAACAGGGCTTAGTGAAAAATGTATGAAAAATCGGAGTATCGTAAAATAATTTAATTCTATTTTACAATTAATTGTGATGCGGCTGAATATTTGAGTAAATTATCAATTTTGAAGACAGTCTGTGAGGTTGTTGTGGGAAACGCCTGTACGAAGAATGTTGCCACGCCTATACAACAAATCTTTTTCCCGGCACTATTTTTGGACCTCGCATTACGAAAAATACTGCCTATCGGAGATCAGCTATTTATTAAATCATCTGTTGTTTAATCAGATATTTGAAGAATAGTACCTGTACTAAACGTGTGTCTTCAATCATTTATATGACTTTACTTGCATATTTACTGTTATTTTTAATATTCAAGGACAAATTGGTAGAAATATATTTATTTTTCAAATGGAACAATATTTACAAAACTCACTCAGGTCTGCTACGTATCACATCATAGGCCTAACACCAGTCTGTGATCCTGGAGAGCTGTAGGGTTATCTCAAATATGTCACACGAACAAGTTAAGCTGAAGCGACGCCACATGGGATTGATTCAGTTTGGTTCTTGACAGAACTGTTCTGTTCCGGAATTTTAAAATTGTTTCTTTTAAAGTTTTCTGGAATAGACCGTACCAATGTTAGGAATACTAATTTTAATTTTTTTTATATATAATTATAGAAAATGATTACAAAACTATAGCTGTGGGTCTATCAAGACGAAAATTTGCCAATAATGGGTCTGATACGCATCTGTATTTTAATTATTTTTAATGAACACTCACTGATATATCAGGTAAGTCACAGAAGATATTACATTTACAATACTTTGATTCTCTACTTATTTGTCTACCTAATCTCAGTTCGTTCTTTACTTCGAGTAATACTAAACCTGTGTAGGACAACAACCAAAGAAATTATCCTGTTTCAAACGAGTTTTAACATAATTATTTAAAAATTACTTACTATGATTTCTGCTATTAGTTCGGATTAAAATCACTAATTACACTTCAAGATTTTTTTTTAAAAAAAACAGGTTTCCTTGAAGACAGTTCTTACGATAGAGCGAAAGTTCTGTTTCACGTATTCGCCCCAAATAAAACCTGATCTGTAAACTTGTGTTCGCCGTTACACTTACCTTCAATGCTGGCGTTATTTTCCATTTCTAAGCAGGAAAACACTATAAAATATCAGCGGAGTAGAAAGGAGAAAAGATTTAAGTTCAAACAAATTAATTTTATGTAACTGAATAAAATGCTTCATTAATATCGAATTCTGAAATTATAAAACAAAAACGCTAAAGTAGTATTCAGTTTCTTTTACTAATATCATTATCCTACGCGTTCTTCTCATATTTTTTAAGACTATTGATTCATGAATGGGAACTATGACTGTATTACACATTGCATATTTTCTGTTAGCGTTCAGCAAATACATCTTGTAACAAAACATCTGATTTTTTAAAACATCTTAATAATCAGTATTTTCCTTATTTATTGACTCCACCTAAATAATATTATCTTCACGCCTTGGTAACAAATATTTTGTTAACCTACTTATAATAATTGCCGTAAAAGTAAATTGGGCAGGTTGAAATTTACTTTTTAACCATTTCCCAGTTATTTATCATTTCACAGAAAGTAAAAAAGTTCAGACATTTATCATTAAAGCGATCAAGATCTCTGACCGAGCAGTTAAAGTTCGACATTTACTCTTCAAGTGGCGGATGGCCGCTGGATATTGCTAGAGTATCGTCTCTCGGCTCTATGATACAAACGAAAAAATATTTAATGGAAATCGGCCCAACCATTTTCACGTGGAAAGCGAGCAAAGTGAGCGTGACAGGGAAACAGATTACATCGGCTTCGGATAACTAATGCATGAGACGTAAAGATAAAATAAAATAACTCAAATTTAAGTCACGTAGAGACGAAAATATATTACAATAATTAATAATGGCACATATGAGCATTTAGCTGATTAAAATAATTATTCATGAGATGAGGAGTACGAGGATCGTTATTTATCCTCGTAGGTTAATATTTGCTTTCATAAGGACATGAGAAACGTGTTAAAGGAGCTCGTTCTGTGTAACTGAATTGAGACAGACAAGTGACTGTTCTTTTTTGTGTAAGGCAGGCCACAGTTCGGGATGTCGCTAGCTTGGGGACAACGACTGACAATTGTGAGGGCAAGGACAATTTCGTATTGCGGGACAGACCGTCCACGTGTTGTGCCTATCATCTAAAAATTATAAATGCATTTAAAAGACTTGATAGTTTTTCGTGTTTCGGTTCAAAGCTTAATGATATTACGAATCTTATGGAAATAATTAATTTATTCCGTAAGACTCTGAATGCACTACGACGTGTTTTATTTACAAATTAATTTTCAATTATACTATGATTAACGTTTAATTTCAGCCATACAGTTAAGTACATTATACTGTCCATTATCTGTTGATTGCACGAAACGTGACTTAAACAATAAGTTCGATAAATCCACAGCACAAGTAATATTTGCGGAGAGCTTACTAGTGGCGACGTGTTATTCTCCTTCTATAAAATACTTATTCACAGCAATTTATAAAAAATTAACCTGCAAGAGAATTTTATCATTTGATATATTGACGTATGAAAAGTGATTGTGCTCGACTTATATGAAAATTGAACGCGTGCAGTGAGATTTATTGAAATTAATCATCAGTAATACAATTTATGGAGCCACCTTTCCAACATGGTTAAAATTAACCGAAAGATGTTGACATTTTAACGTAAATAATATTAAAATAAAATTTATATGTGACTGTTAATAAAGGGTTTTATTATTTGTAAAATTAATAGCAATAAATAAAACCATCTTTTATAGGTAAATTAGACAAGTTATTAATTATTTTGTAATTATTATACTGTACAGAAGAATTTTGTATTCTAGGTCAATATACCATTGAATTTAATTAACAATTGATACTATATCTGAATTGTATTAAATATAATTAGTGGAAAATGTTCAAAATTTTAAACATTAAAGTTACGATTTACTAAAATACATAACGATTCCTTCTTTTGTTAAGGGACCTCTACAGAAGTATATTAAAGAAATAATTAAAATATGTGGAATAAAACAATTTAACTGAAAAATTTCCATCAACTTCAGTGACCTTGTTTGTATTAATAATATTTACCAGGAGAAGCCCATAAACAAAGGGAAGAAACGTTATGTATCTTAGTTAATTGCAAATTTTTTAAGCTTATAAAAAATTTTGACTTTTGGATAATTTCCACTACTTCTCGTAGATTATAGTAAATATTTGTAATTTCAATTACACCGTATCCTGTTTCCTCAACAGAGGAATAGTGGAAGTAATAAACAGATATATCGGATGTCTATTGACTAACAACAAGAAATAAAAATTAGTAAACACATAAATTGAAACTGAGTTCGCTACCATTTCATTTTCATCGGAACCCGAAGAGCAATTACGTTCTGTATTGAAAACAGATTGAGATATTTCAGGACACGATCATTACTGTTATCTTTGCGAAATCTTTTATCAGCCTCTTGATAAATCTGACAGATGCCTCCTAAACTAGTCGTGGCACGGAAAAGGTAATGCTGCGTCGCTACATAAAACCTCACTCCATTTATAGGAAGGGCGTGGGGCTAGCACCAAGAGCCCGACCTACCTGATGCAGATTTTATAGGGTTTGTCCTGCATAACCTTAAATTTCAGCCACTCGTGTCTACTTCGCTGTACCCTACTATTTATAATCCCTTCGTGTGCTATTAATGAGGAGAGTCCATCACGTTGATGACCCTCATAAAACCTGTCACTCTACAAAAAGAAAGATTGCTTGTCTAATATTGAAAAAGTACCTGTAATAGAATTGCAGATTAAGAATTATTCTATATTAGATATATTCATTTATACATTTTACATTCGTTTATTTCGACTCCCCTTTAGGATCTGTATTTGGCACATGCAAGTTACAATTCGAGGAAAGACTGAAAATTATCTTTTTCAGATATTATTATTAAACGAAATTGCATCTGTGGGATTAGTTAATAGTAGTTTTAAAATTAGAGGAATCGTTTTTGCAACCGCATACTACAAAATTGTAGTCAGAGAAAGAAAAAATAAATTAATTTCGTACACATAGAATATTATTAAGAGACAATATTAACTATAATATCTAATAAGTCAGACTAAATATATACTCAGTCGTATATTTTAATGTTATCATTACGTTATATTAAATATATTACAACGAGAAGCAGCGATAGGTTTCAATACTCTAAATGTCGGAAGTCATAAGATCATCTAGGTAAAATTAGACCCCCGGGGGAAATTGTATACATTTTCCTTACACAAACGCGGCGAAACGAACGCCCCGTGAATAGAGTTTCGTAAAGGTCAAGCCATTTGTCAAGAGCCGCGGGTTCAACTGTCGTTTATATTCGGGCGAAACAGATCGTTACGATCTTATCAACGCCAGACGGTAACTAGCATCCACGTTATTACAGAAAAAAAAAGGAGATACACTTCTGCTCGCCAGAACACAGCCTGGATCTGTAATTCACACATTTTCAATTATTGCAAATAGGAAAGCATTCCTTAGCCTGAACTGCCTCTAATTTAAGCTTATCTTATAAAGTTGATAAAGTCGTACTATGGGGCATCTAAATATTAAATATTTATGACAGTCTTTCATTGTATTTGTTACACAAATTTCGAACATCCAAGCAGTGTTCCGTGAAACATAAATGTATTTCTGATTTACTGTTGAACAAACTGAAACTGATCAAATACTTTTCAATATATGCACTTAAAATTTATCAATTGTTAATTGTCTGATACGTAAATGCAGAGCTGAAGAGAGTAGGGAACAGAATTATAAATAATAATTTTATCCTTATATTATTCTGCTATTTCTCATTAGAACATTTTTTTCCAATTTTTCAAATATTCTCAATAATTTCTATTTAATTACACGAGTGTCACCAAAGTGAAGACTACCTAGGAATCATCCTGGACTTCAAACTCTCTTGGCAAGCACACATCAACCATATCACCCAACAAATGAAAAACAAATTCAAATTATTATACCCGTTACACAACAGAAACTTCACATTATCCATAAACACCAAAAGTGTCACCTTCCCTCGACAACATATGCAATCTTACCTCAGCATTTATCTACAGTTCAAACCAACACTACTAAAACACATCCCAACTTCCACACCAATCCCGTCAAAACAACAACAAGGAACATTTTTTTTTTTTTTTTTTTTTTTTTTTAATTTATTAGAAAATTAACAATCGGAACTATATAGTACATGTTCCATGAGTTAATGTGATGACACAATAATACAATAACGTGAGCGGATACCCATCCAATGACGTTATCCGGATTGTGAACTTATACTGCTTTCAGGTCATTCGGCCATTTCTTGTTCTGAAGTCTTCTGTAGGGAGGGTCATGTTGCAGGGTGGGTGCTAGTTCGTTTGAGTGAAGTTGGAGACGCAGGAAGTGGCTGGCACTCCGGTTGGTGCATTCTTCTTGAACGGTTGGCATTCCGAGGTCCGTATGTAATGTTCGATTGCTGACGTACCAAGGTGCATTTACAAGCATTCTGAGTGTTTTCGATTGAAATCGTTGGATGATGTTGACGTTGGATTTGCAAGAGCAGCCCCATAGCTCAATGCCATATGTCCAAATTGGTTTTATTATAGCTTTGTAAAGTAAGATTTTGTTTTCAAGCGATAAACACGATTTTCTCCCCAGTGCCCAGTACATTTTTCTCAGTCGCAGGTCGGATTCCTTCCTTTTTTTTAATATATGTTTTTTCCACGTTAGTTTTTTGTCCAAATGTAGACCCAGATAGCGAACTTCGTTTGATTTTGGAATTTCTATATTGTTTAGGGACACTGATGGACATTCTGATCGATTTAATGTAAAGTTAACTTGAGTACTTTTTGCTTCATTAACTTTGATCCGCCATTTATTGAGCCATACTTGGAGAAGGGATAGATGGGTTTGAAGGTTTGAGGAGGCCATGTGTGGGTCGGTATGTTGAGATAGGAGGACGGTGTCGTCAGCAAAAGTACCTATATATGTGTCAGCTGTTGTGGGGATGTCGGCTGTATATAATTGATAGAGTATAGGTCCCAGCACACTTCCCTGGGGTACACCGGAAGCAATCGGGTGGATTATGGAATAGCATTGACCATATTTAATTTGGAAGAATCTGTCGGACAAGTATGACTTCATAAGAAGATAAACTTCGCTTGTCAGAGAAGACTTTATCTTGAGTAGGAGCCCATCGTGCCACACCTTGTCAAAAGCCTGCTGTATATCTATAAAGCCTGCTGGGCAATACGCTTTGTTTTCAAACGTCGTTGAGATTATGTTTACTACTCGATGGCATTGTTGAATTGTGGAATGGAACTTTCTGAATCCAAATTGGTGATTCGGGATCCAGTTCTCTAGTGAATCAGTTTCCTTTAATCTTTTTAGTAAAAGTTTCTCCAATAATTTAGAAATTTGTGACAATAAACTGATTGGGCGATATGATGAGACTTCTTCGGCGGGTTTACCAGGTTTTAGTATTAGTATTACCTGCGCAAATTTAAGTGGTGCAGGCCAGTATTTAAAACGTAAGATGGAGTTGAATAGATTTCTTAGGAATATTATTGCTGTTTTCGGTAACTCGGCGAGGACCTTTCCTGTTATTAGATCGTAACCTGGCGCTTTCTTTTGATTAAGATGTTGAATTTCAGTGTCTATCTCTACAGTGGAAAAGTTTTTAATAGGTAGTGACAGCTGCAGAGGTGCATCTAGCAGGCGCTTTACTTCCTCGTTTGGTTCGACGGAGTGTGGTGTGAAAACTTTGGCGAAATGTTGAGCAAACAGTTCTGCCTTTTCTTGGTCAGTTCTGGCCCAATCATTATTTGTTTTTCTTAACGGAGGATTTGTTGTTTGTGGTCTCTTGTTTGTTTTTGCTATCTTCCAGATACTGTGGTCCGTGCGTGAGAGTGTTGTTAAATAGTGGTTAAAAGTTTCTTGTTTTAGCGTTTTTAATTTATTCTTAATAATTTTTGCTAATCTATTAAATATTGTTTTGTCTAATGGGTTTCGGGATCGATGCCATTTTGCTCTTGCTCTGCGTTTTTGTCGTACTAGAGTCAGAATTTCGTTGGGGATATTTATATCATCCCGTACTTGTTTGGTGATCTCAGGTGTAGCATTCCATGCTGCGTTTTGAACAGTATCAGTGAAGTGAGCGACAGCTTCTTCCAACTCATGAAAGCTACGTAGGCTAATATTATACTGTAGATTTTCTTCAACCACTGTCCTAAATGTATCCCAGTCTGTTTTTTGGTTATATAGCGACGGTCTAGGTGACTTTTTGATTATTGTTGTACTAATTGTAGCTGTAACTGCTGTATGATCGGATGACAGATCATAGTTGTTGACGATGTCAAAATAATTGGAGGACATTCCTTTAGTCACAAAAAAGTCTAGTAAGTCTGGTATTTTCGCCAAATCTGTGGGCCAATATGTGGGCTCGCCAGTAGAGAGGTATCCGTAGTCTTGTTCACGTATCAAGTTGTATAATGCACTACCCCTTGTCGAGATGAGTCGAGATCCCCAGTAGGTATGCTTGCAATTGAAGTCTCCACCACATATGAAAGTATTACCGAGTGATTGGAAGAATGGTCGAAGGATGTCCTTGCTAAGTCTGTGCCGAGGTGGGCAGTACACAGAAGATATTGTTATTGGATTTGGTAGTTTCTCAATTTGGATTACAGTTGCTTGAAGAAACGGTTCAGCATAGTGATGCAATTCTTGGTGGACAATTGAACTTTTAATTAATATAGCCGTGCCTCCATGGGCTGTTCCATCTGGGTGTTCGGTATGATAACACGTATAGTGTGGTATTCTAAGGTATGATCTGTCCGTAAAGTGCGTTTCTGATACCAGTAATATATCAATGTTATTTAATTTTAGGAACAATTCAGTTTCATATATTTTGGTAAGGATTCCATTTGCGTTCCATAAGCTGATACGTATGGTTTTAGCCATTAATGTATGAGTTTATTGAGGACCGTGGATAGCATGTTAATTATCATGCTATTTTGTTGCATAAGTTGGGAAAACATACCTTTAAATTCTTCTAGGAAATTGTGTAAGGTTAGGTCTTGCGTATGATTTTGTTCGATGCCTCGTTGTGCTACTTGGTTGATTGTGATGTCATTGTTAGTTCGACCAGCTACAACTTGAGAATAGCTAGGAGTGGTTTGGGGGGGATTATAGCAGGGTTGTTGGGTGATTGGTTTGTCTGTCACTGGGTTGGTATTATGGATATATGATTTTTTATTTGATGCTATTAGTGTATTCCTATTTTTTAAGTCTCTGTATATTGTGCAGCCTTTATAGTTCGCGGGATGATTACCACTACACAAGGCGCATGTAGCGGGAGTATTTTTTGACTTTTTGCATGTTTTGCTGTCGTGGGGTCCTCCACATTTGACGCATTGATAGGGCTTTGTGCAGTAGGTCTTCGAGTGGCCATATGCCTGGCAACGAATACACTGAATAATGTTGTTCTTAATTCGGGGTGCTTCAATTCGAATTTTGGTGTTTAGAATGAATTCTAATTTATAGATTTCTCTGTTGTTAGCTTGAGGTTCGAGGTCTATAAAAAACATTGGCAGGGGTTCCTTGGTTATTCTATGTCGAATGTTAATCAGGTTTCTAACGGGGTGTCCAAGTCTACTTAGTTCGGCCTTAATGTCTTCAGGAGGTATTGAGTGATGAAGATCACGAATAACTATCCGGTAGGCTCTTTCTTGCTTGATCTGATAAGTGTGGTGGACAATATTTTCTTTACGCAAGTGGTTTATCAGTTTCCTGTAGGCTTCTATGGTTTTTATGTTTATTTTTACTGTGTTGTTGGCTAATGATTTAGAGTAGAATCTTTCATTCCCGATTGCTACGTTTAATTCTTCGGTCATTGCTTTGAAATCAGTTACACCATAGATAAATACAGGCGGAGGTCTCTGTTCTGAATGTAATAAGTTATTTTTGGTGGGATTATTTGTAGTTTTGGCGGTGGTTTCAATTTCTGCAAGTATCTTAAATCTGTTGGTTGTATTAAGTACAGTCATGTCGTCACTTAACTTTGATATACTTGTAGTTTTTCGCTTTTTATTCATATATTGCCAGGGATGTTTGTCATTGTCAGCTTCGATTTCAGATTCAGTTTCTGGATCTGTGCTCATATTTTCGATGCTAATAGTGTCACTATTTTGGCAATTTTGTGCGGGTTGGAAGTAAGCTGAAGTGATATTACTAGCGGTTGGTGTGAATTGAGACATGGTATGAGGTATATTTAGCAATGGTGCATAAGTTGGATTCTGTTGGAGGGGCGAAACAGAGGAATATAGTTCGTTTTGACTTAGCTGCTGCGGGAGGCTCCGTTTTGTTGGCGGTAGGCTCTGCATTTTAGTATTGTCGTCCGAAGGTTTCTTGGCGAGTTGGCTTTTCTTGGTTATCTTGATTGTTGAATGAGGGGTTACTTGTTGAGAGAGCGCCGCCGGGAGGGAATCCTCCATCTGGCGCTAAGCTGTTATCTTACGCGTACTGGACACCGATGTTAAAACACTGAATTCGCAATAGTATGCGAAAGCACTTGAACACTGATTTTACACTCGTTGCACTTTAATACTGCTGGATAATTGATAAATTAATCTAGTCTGTGGATTTTTGTGGCCACGGTGGCCCGGCGCACTTGATTCAGAGGTCCGCCGAATGCTCGAACACTATGTTCCGTAAACAAACGGTAGCTGCGAAGACACGTCCGTTCAGTACGGGTGCTGGGCACATTCTAACAAGGAACATAAGAGAACGACGGCTTTCCCGGTGAATCTGTTGTAGGTAAATTTCTCGGCTCTCAACCCGGGCCAATTGTTTGTTGCATAACAACGTTTCGACGGTAAGCTCCGCTATCGTTATCAGGTTACTGATTAACAGTTAACCTGATTACGATGGCGGAGCTTGCCGTCGAAACGTTGTTATTCAACAAACAATTGACCAGGGTTGAGACCCGAGAATTTTATCTACAAGGAACATAATGGTAGAAATGTGAGTTGACCTTCCACCTGTTTCAAGTGTCCAAGTTATATTTTTAATCGTTTTACTTAACCAAAATGTAAAATTTTCGGATTAAATTTTTAAGAATAAATAAATAAAAAGATTGGAACTGAGTTCAATAAATCGGCAAGCACAAATTCTAAAGGTGATAAATGTACATTTATACTGTAAACGGATCTGCTTTAATTCTAATTTTCACTTTTATTAAATTAATAGAATATTCATTTGATAGCCAAATTACAATAATTCAGGAATATTCCAAGTAGTACTTCATATTCATCTCTCATCAATATTCATAAATTTTAAGTTTTCATTGTCTATTTGAGTTTTTAATAATTATATAATATTAATGCTCAACACAATTATTTGTTTTATCTACAAAAATTATAAATTACGTCAAATATTGAACAAGAAAATTTTCACCACAAATAATGTACTTTAAAAAATCTATTTTTCTGATTGTAGATCATGTTTCATCGGACATATCAAAAGGACATAGATTTCGATGATTAAAGAACCTAAATTTAATTTCAAACCCAATCAGATCACTATAAATATAATAAAAGTTTGATTTTGAAAACGTCCCTATACTATACAGTGAACCTCATTATTGTAAAATAATAATTTCAGAAATGCTATTCATTACAAATCATTCGTACGCTGTCAATATTAAATTTAACACCGAAAATCTCAACAAATTATTCAATATCTGATTTAAAGGTTTATTTTAGTATTCATTTATATGTCCTTGGCTTTAGATAGTTGTTTCACTTTTCATTTTATGTTTCAATGCTGTTAGAGGAAGGTGCAAAGTAGTGTCGAAACGTCCAACTATGTTTAAATTATGTTTTGTTGATTGTTTCTCATATTAAATTTGGCTGCAAAGTAAGGTCTTATTAATTTTTATTCATTGAATAATTTAATCGTACAATTTATGATTCTTATTTCCTTCTTTTAACACGCTAAGGTCTTTATCATTAGGTATTAATTACAACTGCGGAATTTCGCGTTATGGTACTAAATTAATGTTCATTATATCACACTTAAAACAATATATAACATTGACCTTTAAGAGACATATGTCATAATAATTAATTATTCACGATGAAGCAAATGACCAATTGTGATTAATTAATAATGGATCTACGCTATCGCGGTGAATATATTTAATAAACTATCCTCGGTTTATTAACCAGGCCAAATTTTTGTTAGAACTCAACGTTTCCTTGTCGGCATTTGAGAAGCATATTCTTACCAATAATTTTGAAAACAAATTACTTATGCTGAAGCATGCATACAATATAAGCAATCAAATGTAGGCTATCTGTAATATACACCTGACGACGGCAATGATAAAAATTGCCGAAAAAAAAACATTTTTTTTCCGGTTGATAAACAGATAATAATTTAATAAAATAGTTAATAACATTAGAATTTATCTTATAATTAGTAAAGTAAACTGGCAATGTCATGAGGAAAATAGTAAATATGAATAACAGATGAATTAGACGTACTAAGTCCAAAGCTGATTAGTAAATTTGTAACGTACTGTAAACTTTATTATGTTTACAAATAGACTATGAAAGAAATGATAATAAAATAATGAATAATAAAACAATAATAATTTTTTTAACAAATTGGTAGAATCAGTGTGTTTTAATTAGTGGAATCTCTAATATAGAACCATTCTTCTCCTATTGTTTTACATCTTAAATGCTACTTAAAACAAATTTTGTTAAACGTGTTATGTTAAGTAAATATGTTGTGTAAGCAGGAAGAGAAATAAAAAAAATTACGTCAGATTGAAAATGAATAATAAGAAAGATAGCCAAATACAGACAAAATAAGTGATAATATAAATACCACACAAAGTTTCTTAATTTATTATTAAGCAGGAATACTTTGCCAGCTAAATTTTAAATTTGCATATTACATTTCATTATAGTTATTTCATTTTAGAATGCTTTATTCTGGCGTTATTTGTCCATCCTCTCAAATAATCTTATTTCTGAGCAGCCCATATCAAAGTTTGCCCATCAACTGTCTGCTACTGCTACATTTTCAGTCTATGTCAGTTCGCTAATTCTTTCCATCTACTGCACGTCGTATTTATATATTAATTCCTCCACTGATCTGTTCCTATTATTATGACTACTGTTTAGATTAAAAAAATCCATTGAAACTGGCCATGTCCCACAAAAAACCAAGTGAATGTTATGATTGCGTTCTACTGATGCTATCAACCAGGATGAAGAAGAAAACGAAGCTCTTCATATAACGAGCTAAGGTGCGATTAGCGTTCTGTTAGTTGCTAGTAAGACGTCTTTCACAGGAACACTCACCGTTCCAGAAGTGGCGCCGGCCGGTTGTGGACTAAGTGTGTCAACACTCTCTCTACGCCCAAGGCCTCGTCAGTGGATCTTTCCTAACCGCGGAGAGAGCAACAATTCTGCAGTCGCCCTCCTATTCCTTCCCCTGCGGATCAGCAAGTCAAAATGCATATATGGACTGCGATATTATTTTTAGCTGATATAGTATTGTTAAAAATACTATTCTCAAAATCGAAATAAATAAATCTGTTGCTATAGCGTTAGAAATATTAGAAGCGTTTTTTATTTTCATTAATTACGAATTTGTTACGATAAGAAAAATTAGCAATCGTATATGTTTTGAAAAACATTTTTCCCAATTTTTTTTGGTCCCTTCGTTCAATGAGGTAAGTCAAGTAGATAATTTATTGTTATAAACTATCTAGTTTAGATTCGATAAGATTTAAAAAATAAAACAACAACCAGAATTTGTGGAACAAAATACTTTTCCGTATCGTAAGGTACTGTAAATGCTTCACTGAAATCTACTTACTAAGCAGTGGCGGCTCGTGCGTATGTGCTACAGCACATCAATTAATTTAGTAGTTCTTAATTTTTAAGAACCTTCATAGTAATGGTGTTAACACTGCAAATCCATACTTCGTTATCGAAGAATTTAAAATCCCCGTTTTGCGGCGCATCGCTCGTAAAGCAACCAACTGGACAGCAAGTGCTATCTCGGCGATAGCACAGGATCTGGCGCTGTAGTGACAACTCCGCGTGCGCAGTATACCTTTCTACCCTCAACCCCCTATGCGCCACCCGTAAACCTGTACAAGCTCTCAGCGACTCCTATAACTCCGAAATCAACACTAATATCGGTCTTTTTTCATTACTTTTTATGTAAACCCTTTCCACTACCACCTATACGATAAAACCCTACCTTTTGAGAGGTGTATGTTCCCGGGTCGCAGATCTTGGGCATATGATAAAAGTTGTCCGGTATTTCTATTGAAATAGTCGGCTAGCTACCTCCAAAACTGGTCAAAGCACGTAGAAGGGAATGCTGCGACCCCATAGCAAACCCCTCTGTAGCCATCGCTAAACTGCAAGTTTTTCTATGGTTTTCCCTGTGTCACACAATAGGCGAATTGCGTAGTTAACTCTTGGCTACCTTGCTGTACCTTTCCGCATCCCCATTTCAGTCCCTTTCCTATGCTATAAGAGAAGAGAGGACACTGTGTGGATTACCCTATACATCTTCTTCTTCAGCCAGAGTACAGTCAGAGAGCAGTTGTGTATTGTGAGAAACAGTTAGTCAGTCATGTGTGTTCCGGGAGCATGGCCAAAGGTGGCGAAATTCAGCAAAGTATAAGATTAATATATCAGCTTCTGTATTAAAGGAATTATCCACAGCAAACTGAGTGTGATAATACGTACGACAGAAAAGCAGAAAGTCGCCTAAAGTGTTGGAACGTGAGACGATAATAAAATCAGTGCTATGGCCTGTTAGTAAAAATAGTGTTCCATTAAAAATAAAAATAATTACAAACCAGAGCAGCTATGAACAAAAGAGTATGTAAAAACCTAATTTTTTTAACCTTTACGTTATTATCGTTTACCGCCATATTTATATAACTTTTTCAGACTTTTCAGATTATTATAGTTTTTGTTGTTGGTATAAAATTTTGTTATTGTAAACTTAAATTCATTTTTTGCTTTTGTAACTTCATGAAAACTGAAAATTACTGTATTTATAAGCGGCCCTGAAATTTAGATTCTCATGAAAGCTAAGGTATTTACTTTAAAGTATAACTATATATTATATAAAATATAAATTCAACGAAAATCAAATTTGTCAAATAAATAATATTTGTTATCTCTTTAAAAATTTTGGTTTAATTTAATTTCAACTTCCATAATTTGTTTCGTTCTTATTAAAAGTGTATACCACAAAATATATGTATTTGAATTTCTAACATTACATTACAGGCGTAAATAATATATATAGAAGACAATATGTAATTTACACTATTTTAATCTTCACACAACAATATTATTTTATTTTTTTGTGTCAATTAATTACTATACCACAAATATTGTTCGATGTTTGTTTCAGTTTATAACCGATGGTGAATATTTAATTTTATCCAGTTCTTTACGCTTTATTTTAATTCGTAACAAAGTTCCTGCATCGCAAACTTTTTCAAATTTTATTATCCTTGAAAATAAAAATCACGTAAGTTAACGAATGTCGTGTTTACGATTTACATGCACAACGCAAAGTTACCTTGCGTGTTGTATTACAACGTCCAAATTATTAAAGCAGCTTAAATTACATTTTAAAGTCACGAAACGAGACTCAATACATTCGTTTTATCCAGGACTATTATAAAAATGTTCGTATTTTTTAATGCAATCTTGATATGGAGAAAATAGTGTAGAGAGAACTACTTCGCAAGTTTGGTACATTTTATTGAAGACTTTTGTACAATTATAAAACACGATTGGTAAAAATTAAAGTTTCAAGAAACGTTGTCTGGTATTTAAATCACCACTTAGTTTTGTCGATAATATGGCAATTTTATCTTATTATTATATTTAAAAATAAAAGTATTATATTTTCATTTCAAGAATTAAGAAACGCTTTTGGGGTTTTCATCCGGGCAATAGCTGATAGCGACGCTTCGAAGGCTAGCGTACAGATGGCAGTGCTAGCCTTCGAAACGTCTCTATCTACTGATATTAACCAGGCGGGAAACCGAAACACGGACACACCCGGTTATATATAACATTACATTGTAGATATTAAAAATGTGTAATGAAATGTTTTATATAAATTATTTCTTCAATTATTGGCGGCGTAACTTTGAGGCCAGAGCATTGTAAAGAACAGCATTGTTTGTCGCGAGAAAGCAGAAACTATAATGGTTGCTACGGTGTATTGTCGAAAAAGACATAAAAGACGCTCAGAACTTTAGCGAACCCCTTTCCCGCCATCAGAAGGGCGTGGGACAAGTACCAAATGCCCAACCTATCTGATGCAGGTTTCTTTTAGAGTTTTCCCTGCATCACTTTGAGGCTAATTGGCGGTAGGATCCTTAAACCATAGGCATTGTCTACCTTTCCGAATCACCCCTTTCACTCCTTTTCCTATGCTATAAGAGGGGAGTTGCCACTATGTGGATTACCCTACACATAGCCTGTGTATCTACACCTACAAAAAAAAAATTAGCGGAGTCACTCAGTCAGGAGTGTGTGTTTTGGTGGGGCCTGACAATGGTAGTCCGGGCGAGAGTCTGTGGTGGTCGAATTCAGCAAACTATGAATATCATCATCATCATTTTTTCTATTAAAGATTTTCTACAGCAAAACTGAATGTGGCAATACGTATGACAATAAAGTAGAAAGGCGCCTAAAAAATTGGAAAATGAGACCAGAATAAAATCAGTGCTATGACCTGTCAATGAAATTAGTGTTCTATAAAAATTAAATAATCGCGTGTGCACGAAGTAGAGCAGCTCTAAATAAATTGTATGTAAAAACAAAAAATATTATTCTGTAAACCTGTACGTAAATATCGTTTACCAATAGATTTCTATAACTTTTCAGATTTCTATAGTTTTTAGTGTATGAAAATTTTATTATTGTAAATTTAAATTCATGTTTTGCTTTTGTAACGTGGTGATATTTGCAAACCACTGTACTTATTAGAGGCCCTATAAGTGGCCGGAAATTTAGATTCACATAAAAGCTCAGGCATTTACTTAAAAAAATCAAATGTAAATTAAATGAAAATCAAATTTGTCAAATAAGTAATCTTTGTTACCATTTTTTATTTAAAAAACATTGGTTTAATTTTAATTTGCTTCTTTCCTTGTTTATTAAAAGTGTTTACCACAATATATAGGCCTATATGGTCGTAAGTCTTTCTGGTATTATATATTATTAAAAGTAGGTCAGCGCTCATCTGCTTGGCGCCGCCTTGATGTAAACAGAATGCAAGCCCACCACAATCACGTGAATGTAAAGGCCGCTTACACACGCTCCGTCTTACTTAAGACTTGCCTGCGCAGTTAAGGTCTGAAGGTGTAAGTCGTCATACCATTTTTGTATCCACACGCACAGTGTTCAGTGCGTACATTTTTTTAGTTCTTGTGTGAATATCATTTCGACATTGTCGTAACACGACTTAATTATTTCGGTTGACTTAGCTCTATTTTTAAAGAATTAACTTAAGCCAAGGTCATAGCTTAGGAAAAGAGGAGAATTAAGTTTGGAACCGACAGATTGGAAAAATTAATTAACGGTGGGTGAAGACACATAATTAGAGCTGTCACATTTGATATCACCGCTTATTATACAGAAAGACACCGTTATGACAGATGCGGTAAACCCATACGAGTACCACACTTCAGTTTTTGACTATGCATATTTGAAGTTTTCAACGGCAATCTCTCTTCAAGCCATATAATTCCAGAAACATGAGATGCAGTATATCAAGTGATAAGGAAGGAATATTTAAGGTAGTACTAACTATTCACAGGTAAACAACTTTACTGTAAATAATATAAAAATTATAACATTTGTTTGTTATCTTCCTGTGGAGATAAGGCAATCAAATAATTAGTGGAAGAAAAAGTGTAAGTTAAGCCAGAGTCTTGTGGATCAACCTGACTTTCTTGAGAAGTGGAATATGCTTGTGACTGAGATTTGTAAGCATATGTTTGATGCCATGTAAAATATTGCTGAGTTGGTTGATAGTGTGGATGTGCATGTTGGAACAGCATCTGTCTAGAAATACAGTGGCAGTTGTTCGTCAATACTACTATTTTTTGTCCAAAAGTTTGGACTTCTGTCCTAATTTCCCAGTTTGCCTTAAAAAATTGCATCATTTATTAATTTTTGGCAAATAATGCTTCATCTTGGGGCAATGTTCTCAATTCCTCTGCGATGTGGTTTCCGTATGATGTGTATGCTTGACAAGCGGATGGTTTCAATGGATAGATAGATAATGTTTAATTTCTTATCTTACTTCTGATGGCCTTATCATCGTCTTAATTTTCCATATTTGAGATCCTCAATGGTGAGGTTTCCTCATCCCTTAGAAAGAGTGAAACTGGTGAAAACACCAAAACTTTGATATGTACAATTCGTCCTATCCTGATACCTAAAAACTCTCTCACTAAGGAAATTCTTATTTCCAATTTAAACCTATCACGAAAAACTATATACACTCATAGTACACATTTATCCAATAAAGAACAATACATATTCACCTATTTTTCTGACGCCCTCAACTTCTTCTTTCGCTTGGAAAACAACTTCTTAAATACCTACTTTTCTATTAGCGAATCTTTCGTTGAATTTGCATATTTTCTTTATTTTTTTTTCACATAGCGCTTCATATGCTTCCGCCTTTTTATTTCGATTACTGTAATCCTTGGATTTAATTTTACATAAACATTCATTGTCTTTATATAGTAATGATTAAAATAGATAACTTTTAATTTGAATTAATTAACAAAAAGATTAAGATTAAAAAGCTTTTAATTTCCAAAGATTATTTTAACAAGTGTTTTTAGTTTTAATTTTACTAATGATTTGCCAATAGGTTGGCACGTCGAATTCAATCAAAATTTACAAACAAATTTTTATTTTATAATTTGTGGCGTTCAAGGTAAAATTCAATCTTCTATATTTTACAAACACTCAAATTTAATAACTCAGGGTCTTTACTGGGTTTGATAAGTAAGAACAATTAAGATTATAAATTAAATAATTAACAATTCAAACAAATTGAAACGAACGGAAAACTAAATCTAACAAAATGAAAAGAAACGAAATCTGGCTATACCCTTAATTACCGTTTACAGAATTTAATTATTTTTGTTTGTAGTTACAACTGTCCTTCTGGTACCAGACTTAACGTTTTCGAAGCTTGGGGACACAATTCACAAAAAGGCCATTAATCACAGACTCTACACTTGAACAAACACACGATTGTATTTCTTGGATAATTCCTCCAGGAACTCGATTATCTGCAACTCCGGTCAACCGTCGGACGTATTAAATTTTAATGCCTTTTTGCGGAAAATGTTATTTTGGAGCGCGTATGTATTTGAACTGGGCGCTAAACCTTTTGTTTCAGATTTTTATATAACTTCTCTCTCCGTTGAATTACTAAGTTTGGACCACGCTGTTCGTACTCTGAAATTTCTACTTCCTTTCTCGTTCACAAAATTAGCCAGACTGCAACCAACTGACCTTCCGTACAATGCGCGCAGTTAACAACAAAGCTAGCCGACAAAGAGCCTGCCGTCATTGTCGTCTTTGAGATCGGTGCGGCTAAACAATACAATTTATAAACAATTAATGGCTTCCTTAATTAGTATTACAATATAATGAAATAAATTCTGTAATAAAGTCATGTGAGTAATTCCTCAAATCTACCATCATAAACCACACAATTCACTCTCGATTTTTGACGCGTTTTTTTTTTGATTTATTAAACAAAACTTTTATCTTACGATTATTTGTTGTTACATAAAATATTAGAGTATATACAATTAAAATTATGTACATAATTAACCTGGGAACTTGGCACTTAAGTTAATCCAGCAATTAACATAATTTTGCAAATTTTTCTTGTATTTTCCTTTGGGTGTCTGAGGGGCATACTTTGTTGAGTTATGAGGGTTCACTGGTGTTGTACAATATGATGGAATGGATTGAATGGGTGGGTGGGGTCTGCGGGTATGAGGATGGGGTGGGTTAGGAGGTGCCGGAGTGTTCTGGGGGAAGGATGAGGTCGATAGGGCGTTTTCTCTTGAGGCGACGTGCGTGTGGGGGTGGGGGAGGGTTGCAATGGAATTGCTGGATCGTGGTGTTGGGATGATTGAAGGTTTCTTTTGATTAATGAGGTTACGGATTTGGTGATTATTGAGTTGACTTGGGGAAGTTTAATGTTGTGGTGGATGATGGAATTTCTGAGGTACCATGGAGAGTTAGTGAAGGTGCGAAGGATTATGTTTTGTTTGGTTTGGATTTTGGCTGAATGGGTTTTGGCTGTTGCTCCCCATATGGATGAGGCGTAGGACAAGGTGGGTTGAATTATGGAGAGATATACTAGGCGTTTTGTGTTGAGGGCGAGTGGGGATTTTCTGTTTAGGAGAGGATATAAAGTTCTGAATTTAAGGTTGATTTTAGAGAGGAGGTGTTTAATGTGGGGTTTCCAAGAGAGTTTTGAATCGAAGAGGAGTCCTAGGTAGGTGGTTTCAGTTTTTGTGGGTATTTCGACGTTGTTTAGATAGAGGGGGATGTGCGGTGGAGGATTTTTGGATAGTGTGAATGGGACGGTTACTGATTTGGTGGGATTTATGCTGATTCGCCATTGTTTGGACCAGTGTTCTAGGTGGCTGAGCGCTGACTGAAGAGGTTGGATATTGGAGGTGCGAGAGGAGGTTTGGTAGGAGATGGCGATGTCGTCTGCGAAAAAGATTGTGCTTGTTGCGGGATGTTGTGGAATATCGTGGGAGAAGATGTTGTATAGGAAGGGGGCAATGACGCTTCCTTGGGGGACTCCTGCATCGATGGGGTGGGGTTGAGAGATGTGGTTATTTATATTGATGGAGAAGGTTCTGTTGGAGAGGTAGTTGAGGAGTATTCTATAATGGGTGTCATTTAAGTAATCTTTGATTTTTGAGAGAAGGGAAGGATGATGAATTTTATCGAACGCTTTTTCTATGTCAATAAAAGTGGTGATACAGGATTTACGTTGTTCGAAGGAGTTGTTTATGAGGTTGGAGAGGGAGTATAATTGATGGCAGCAGGAATGTTTTGGACGAAAACCGTATTGTGTGTCAGGAACTAGGAAGGAGAGTTGGTTGATTAGATGAGGGAGAAGTAATTTTTCAAATAGTTTGGAGATTGTAGGAAGGAGACTTATTGGTTGGTAATTTTCAGGGTGGGATTTTGGTTTGTTGGGTTTTGGTAACATGATTATGGTAGCATGTTTCCATTTGGTTGGGTAATAGGTGGTTCTGAGGATGATGTTGAAGATATAGGTGATTAGGATTATTGTTTTTTGGGGGAGATGTTTTAGATGGCGGTTGGTGATGTGGTCATGTCCTGGGGAGGCTTTGTTTTTTAGTTTTTTTATTGCGGTTTTGATTTGGGAAGGGGTGAAAAGTTTAGCGAGGGGTGATAGCTGTAGGGGCTGCTGGAGTTTTGTTGCTATGGTGTGATTGTGATTGGTGTAAAAGGAGGAGTTTGGGGAAAATTGGTTGGTCAAAATTTGGGCGAATATGTTCGCTTTTTGTGAGGGGGTGGTGTACCATTGGTTGTCTTTTTTAAGTGGGGGAATGTCAGTTTTCTTTTTGGTCAGATATTTAGTTTTTTTCCATAGTGATTTGTCAGCTGCGTTGAGTTGTTGAAGGTAGTTGTAATGTTTGGAGTCGCTGGTGTCTTTTAGTAGTTTTTGTAGTTGTCTGGTGACGTCATTGTATTGGCGTTTGACTGTGGGATTTTTCGTGTAGTACCATTGTTTTTGCAAAGCTTTTTTCTCTTGGAGTAGGTTTTCAATTTGGTTTTGGTGTGGGTTTTTTGGGTGGGGTTTTGGTGGTTTTTTATGGGAGGCTATAGCGGCAGAGGTGAGGATGATAGATTATAAATGATTTAGGGCTAAGTCTATGTCTGAGGGCGTCTTCAGTGGGATATTGAGGATTGTTAGTTTTTCTATTATTTGAGAGAAGTGGATCCAGTTAGTGAATGTGTTATTGGGTCTGTGATTGGTGGTATTGGGAGGAAGGGATAGATTTAGCTGTGCTATGACTGGTAGGTGATCGGAACTGAGTTCATGGAGTATTTGTGGGTTGGAAAGGTATTGAGTGGTTTTGTGGCAGATGAAGAAGTCTAGTATGTCTGGTGATTTGAGGCTGTCTGGGTAGTAAGTTGGTTCGGTTGGATGTATTATTTGGATATGGAGTTTGGATAGGATGTAGTTGAGGTCTTTACCTCTGGTATTGGAAGTTCTGTATCCGAAGTTCGGGTGTTTAGCGTTGTAATCTCCTCCTATTATGTAGGGAGAGACGCAGGAGGAGAGACGCTTTTTCCAGGTGTCAGATGTGATTTGGTTGGCTGGAGCAGAGTAGAATGAGGAGATGTTAATGTGGATGTTAGTGGTTGTGTTGAGTGTTATTTGAGTTAGTTGCAGATCTGGAAGGGCTATGGAAGGCAGTTGATTGTGGTTTATAGAGCTTTTGATTAGTATTGCAGAACCGCCTTTTCTGGAGGATCTGGGATGGTCGGCTCAGTAGGTTTTATAATTTGGGAAGTTGTAAGGCTGTGTGGGGATGAGTTTGGATTCGGTTAATAGCAGGAGATCAATGTTGTTTTTTGTAGGAAAAGGTTAATTTCGTGGTATTTATTGGTAGCTCCTCGGGCGTTCCAAGTGCATATGATAAGATATTGTGGGAGAGGATGCGTCATTTTTGGGTGTCCATTAGCTTGGGGATTATTGTGGTTAGGAATTGGATTAAAGGTGTGATGATGGAGATGAGGTTGTCTATTTTAGAACACAAGGAGTAGAGAAGGTTATTTTGGTTAGGCGAGTCAGCATTTGTTTCTTGTGGGATTCTTGGGGTGTAAGTGGGGTGAGTTTGTTTGACGAAATTGGCGTAGGATTTAGCGCCAGTGTTGCTTTGTGGAGTTTGGGATGTTGAGGGAGGAGTTTGTGCACTGAGGAGATGTGGTTGCTGTGGTTTTTGAAGTGCAGGCAAATTGGTTGTGATAGGTTTTGTGTAGGATGATTGGAGAGATTTGAATATTGGGCAGCCTTTGTAGTTTGCCGTATGGTTACCACGGCAGTTTATGCGTACGGGTGGAGTGGTATTTGGGATTGGGAATTTGGTGGGTGGGTGGTTGGTATCACAGCGCACGCAGCGGGGGGGATTAAAGCAGTAGTTTTTTGTATGACCATAGTTCTGGCATCGGAGGCACTGTGGGATGAATTTTTTTGGTTTGGGAGGTTTTTGACGCGTCTTAGCACTCGTTCGGCACAACACTGAAGTTGGTTGACTCATCCACATGTGCAAACTTGCGAGCCAAAATATCAAGCACAGTTAGAAATAGTTCGAGCCTGAGTCTGAACTGTACACAAAAGTCTTAAAGACTTTCCATCTACAGGTTCCGTTTTACCTTCAGACTTTGAACCGCAAAGGCGAGTAAAGTGTCAGAGCATGAATTATCAACAACATAAAATTTTATTAAACACTCTTCAATCAACCGGGTATTGTGGTTGAGTTCGTTTGCCAGAAAAAGACCATAATAGAAATAAATTTACTACGCAAAAACAGTAATATAATATCACATACGAGAGTTTTATTAACTATGGATGAAGACAACTTACCGTTTTGGTAAAACGGCAGCAGGGCACCAGCCGTCGTCAACTGACGCCACCAGAGCCAACTTCGCCATGACGTCAGCCGCGAATCCAACATTTCACATCCGACATCAATTTCATAGTTGCCTGAAAAATATCGTGAGCAATTTGCATACTCAATTTTTATTGATTTTCCAAAATTTGTCTGTGAATTATTATTTCTACAATATTAAATTCAGCACCCACCACAATCCTGAGAGTAAGGAACCTCATGGCTAATTTTGAAATGAATTGTGTAAATGGCAACATTAAGTTACGCTTTAATTAATGGTTTATTTAATGAAGAACCCTCATATAATATTATTCATTATAATAGAATGAGATAATTACACAATGTCCAAAAGGTTCAATATTTGTGTCAACTGTTGTGAGGGTCTCTGGGTTAATTTATATCAGTTCCGACATCATTAAAAGAAATGGAGACGGTGAAATAAGTTTTAAACCTGGAAAACCTCTCATTCCGATGGAAGTCCTTCTCACGTATATTATCAATCACAATCCACAAGTCACGGGGGTAGTCTTGCGGAGTAGATTTGAGCTCACCATTTCTATCATATAGAAAGAGTTTTTTGCTCACGAATGTTTCACTCCAATAATTTATTTATTCTTGATCCAAAAGTTCAAACTGAAATGATTAGTTATAATAATGTTTATAGCGATTTCACGCAATAAATGTAATTAATTACTTTTGATATCTAATTAAAAATAAGGATAAATCAATACCGGAGTAACGTCGGTAATCAGCCAGAACTAATTAATATATTGTAATGTGAAAATCGCGTAATAATAAATAACGCAAATAACGATGAAAGAAACTATGTTTAAATGGACGAGTTAATGGAAAATGGGGAATCTACCCTCAAATAAATTGTATTCATCGGTGGGACAGGAGAAAGAAAATGAATTTTCGGTTGGACACTAGGAGTTGGAGGTAGAATTACAGAATTATAGTTCGCTTCACCGACTATCACTGAGTCGTCTTAATAAACACGAATTATCTGATTAAGATAAAAAATATATAGATATAATCATTAGGTGGAGATGGCCCTTTATATAATATTCTTCTTCTAATAAATAAAGCAAAGCGTTTGTATGTTCCTTATATAAATCATCACCGGTGGAGAAAATTTCACCAAATATCACTCACGTGTTCTTTTTGACCAGAAAACAAACACTGTCGGGGTGAGACACATCTACCACCCCCAGGAGTGGGGTAGAAATATTCAAACATGAAAAAGCAGCCGATATTTGACTAGAATAAATACTTCTAGGGATCAAAGAGATTGATAGTGTTTCTATCTATGTTATCTGAGTATAATTTTAGCCCCGTACAGCATATATAAGAAGCACCCTTAGGAGTTGGGGGTGTATGAGGGTTACAAGAAAATAGCACTAATACAACCGATATTAGAGTCAAATCCAGGATTATAGATGTCGCTGATTTTCATTATGACATTCTATTGGCCATTTAAACCCCCCCCCCAGGGGCGGGGTAAGACGAGGGTGGAAATGTCGAGGGGAGTTACAAGAAAATAACGCGAAAGCAACCGAGATTGGAGTAAAATCAAAAGTAATGGATGTCGCGGAATTTATTTATGACAACCCTGCATAACGCGCGCAGGTGGGTAGGGGTGGGAGGGACTGTGCAGACGTGGGCGGGGTATAAATGTTCAAACATGTTAACCTGCTGATATTTGCGTCGAATAAATATTTTTGCTCATCAATGGGACTCGTAATATTTTTTATATGTTCTGTGTGAATAAGTACAACTTCTATCGGCTTGGGAGGAGAAAACCCTGTAGGGTATGGTGTGGTTACATGACATATAAAAAAAGCCAAAAACGAGATTGGAGTCGATCTTACGGTTATGGATGTCCCGGGGCTTAATTATGACATTCATCTTGCAGTTTAACCCCCTCGCGTGGGGCTGAACGGGGATGGAAAGTTTCAAACATGTTGATCAGCGGATATTTGCGACCAATAAATATTTTTCGGCGTCATTTTCAATTCATAAAATTTTGGTAGATATTCTCTGTGTTTAATTTCAACTCCTATCGGCATGGGAGGGGAGAACGCTAGGGTGGAGCGTTACATGAAAATAACGCGAATAGATCGAGTTTCGAGTCAAATCCGTGGTTAAGTATGTCGCTCAGTTTAATTATGATAACGTGGGAAACGCGCGGGTGTGGGATGGTGGGCGGGGGTAAACATTTTCAAACATATTACCGGCCGATTTTTGCGTCGAATTTTTTCCTTACCCAGAGTAGCGGGATCGGAAATTTTCGAACATTTTCCAATGGCGTATATTCGTCAAATGAAATTATTTCAGGGTCAATGAGTTCAACCCCCTTCAGAAAGGGAGGTTAACTTAATTTAGGGAATTGGGCATTACATAAAAAAACCGCTATGGATAAATAATATCCCGGGCAACACCGAGCACCCCGCTAGTAAATAAATAAAGTTAATGTGCACAGAGATCTTGTATGTTACCAGTAAATGTTTGGTAGTGTAGCGCTATAATTTGGTAATTACTATAGATTATTATTTTTATATAATACAGTATTCATGAAAGTATCAGATATTCGCTAGTTAATTCGTGTCTGGTAATGGCGTCGAAGTGGCGGGTGTTTAATCAGTGGCGTGCGTAAACTGTCAAGGACAGAAGTCGTAAAACCAAGGCTAACAACCGCGCGTGGTGAAGTGGAATACGAAAGGTAGGCTGCGAGATTGTGATTGCTTGGAAGATGGCCGTGCAGATCACCTATCACATGCATATGAGTTGGAGGGACACTGGTCTTTAACTCATTTGAGAGAGAAAGAGCTAATAAGACACATTTGTAATCGGAAGCCGTGTAGTGTATTGTCACCATAACGCTGCCATGATTCTGTTCGAGGAATGGTGACAAATAATTAGCACTCAAATTTAAACGTGTGTTGGGACTGTTATAAAATGCTTTTCAAATTAAATATAAATCTGAATTTATTAACAATTTTTATTTAAAATTTCAATTCTAAATTACTGAATAAATAAATGAATATACATTTATGTCTATGCCAATTGCTTGCCACAGTTTTGTAACGCAAAATAATTACTCTATCTTTAAGTTTTTGAAAAAGCGCGGTTTTAAATAAACTAAAATAATGAATTGAATTCATGTTCCTTATGAAATGTGATGAATGAATTATTGAAACGGCTTTTTTGCATCACCGTCTGAAAGGGATGAAAATGTAGCCAATAAAAGCGCTGTCGACTAGTTTAAAAAGACGGGAAGTGGGAACGAGAGCACCATTAGATAAAGGAATAATAAGGCTGTATTGACAGTCGAATTGCTTACTAATTCCAGGTAGTTAGGGACCGGAAGTCTTCAGTATCTTAGCAAAAGAAGGAACAGCGTTGCTCTGTACCATATATTGTAACAAGGGAGAAGGTATAAGAATATGACGTAATTGTGAACCAAACTTGATGACTTTAATAATTAAATTTCCTTAAATTTCTGTTGCGATTATTTTTTGAATGGGTATTGTAGCTCATTTAGGAATTATTACTATGTCGAAGGATAAATCCGACCCCATCTAAATATTACTTTTCATAGTACCGTAGCGTACGATATTTACGTATATTTTTGCATCTACCTTTTTTCAAATATTAATATTTTAAAGACTTTCGATTCAGTTTTGTCTTTATTATAATTCTAGTACAAAAATTTCATTCGTCAATTTAGTCAAATATTAATGTACATTAGATAAATTACACTTATAAATGAGTTAAATCACGTTAACAAATTTTAATTAGAAAAAAAAGTGAACTTTCATCTGATTTAAAATAATATAATAATTCAAAATAACAGTTCAAATTTTTCTACAGTATTTAGAATTTATTAATTTCTACATAAAAAGGTGGTTTCTCTAATTTGTTTCAAAGTAAATTAAATTACATTGACGGAATTCATGAATTTTTTTTGAATATTTCAAATATTGATATTTACATTAAATCATTATTAATTTATATAGTCGAACCGGATAATTAATTTCAAGTGAATTAATTAAATTTCTTTAATTAAAATTTATTTTGTGAATTTTGACTGTTAACTTAAAGAACAATTTTCTCTTAAATATTGAATTTTCAATTAAATTTTGAATTAAAATTTTGATTTTTTTTGAATTTCAATATTTGAGTATAGTTAAATACTATTTTTGATTCCATGATTGAACGTTTGAATCTTTATTAACTTAAATTAAACATCGGAGGCATATATCAAATTTAATTATTGAAGTTTAATTATTTTATTTTGAATTTGTTAGTGTTAAGTTTTGAATAAAAATACGACGCAATATGTAGTATTGAAATGAGACTCAATGTTTTGATGTAAATTGGAAGTTTTTCTTGACAAATGAATATTATAACGTTCGATTATTATTCATATGAATATTAGTATTTCTTGTCGCGGTACCACTATAATTTTCCTTATAAATCTTGCTTTGCTGACTGAGTCCAAGAGAAGGCAGCATCTAGATGAACAGGTGAGTTCCATTTTTGGCGCTCTACGTGGGGCAGCCCCGACATAGTAAAATATTAAACTGAAACTAATTTCATAAATATCTAATTTTGTACTAATTTTGTTGAGTGTTGGTTGGTAATTGTTGACGGCGTGATTTGAAGGGTTTGTGGGGACCTGATTTGGGTATTGTAGTTCATTTAGGATATATTACTATGTCGGAGGATAAATCCGACCCAATATAAATATTACTTTTCATAGTACCGTAGCGTACGATATTTACAAATTCATCCCCTCCATGAATTTTATACTATTATACATCGTATGTTTACCTGAGTCTGAGTTTGGAAGTTATAAATAAAATTGAAATATTTAATATTACAAGATTTCAGAGTCGAAGGTCTTTTCTGCTCCTTCGCCAACTACGTTTTGATTATGTATATACTTACAAGCTTATCTTTATGTAAACACTGTTTCTTTAATTATTTGCATATATTTTGTTTCATATGAATACAGTTATCGGAAGTTTGTAATAACGTAGCTTATGGAATATTTCTCGTAAGCAGTGAGTTCGCTTATCGCCAGCGCAATTAATCACCCCAGCAGCGCGGGGCGAGCGACCTGACCCACTTCCAAATGGGTTCCGATTACCGGCCAATTACATAGCCACTTGATGCATAATTCACTTTTCCCGCGACCTAGTAAATACTTTTGACAATAAGACTTGGTGTTTTGTTTGTATTTTC
Source organism: Zhengitettix transpicula (assembly GCA_037074705.1). Classification (NCBI taxonomy): domain Eukaryota; kingdom Metazoa; phylum Arthropoda; class Insecta; order Orthoptera; family Tetrigidae; genus Zhengitettix; species Zhengitettix transpicula. Next base: position 34,809,194 of record CM073590.1, on the reverse strand, counting down.
AACCTGCATCGCGTGCATTATTTGGCAATTCTGAACGAACCTCAGACTCACAGGCTAAAACTTCGCATTAACAATATTTTATGTATCTGAACTGCTTCTTAGTAAATTTTAATCAAATAAGAAGTAATGAACCATTTAACTGTCCCTGAAACAATCATTTAACGTAGTTATTAATACGATATATCAGAATAATAAGGTTCTTGTGTAAAACAAGCAAGAGAGATTCAACGTTGTACTGTATCTAATAATTTACTTATTTCACTTTCGATTTATAATTTTACAGAATATATTTTAGTTAGTTATTGCTTGAACACAAAAACTCCAATAAAATAACTATTGAAATTAATTATTGATATTTGGAATTCGGCTGAGTCTTTTACTACCATGACACGTAAATCCACATTCCAAAAAGGTCTGAAACTATTCTGGCATATAATTACTTTACTTTTAAAGTGGTGTAAAAAATTCTTTCTATTACCGACTGTTTGAGTATGAATTTATCGGGGATTTGAATCAATTATGTATTAGAAGAAGCCATATCAAATGTGAATAACCAAAAATGTACAGATCATATTTTTTTATCAATTGAATTCCATAGAAATAAAACTAAAATTTACAGATGAAAATGATTCTATTTTAATTTTTGGATATGTCTCTAATCAAAGATGATTTTTAAGTTGATTACAAAATTGTATTTTAAATGAATATCTAATAATACAATGCTTAATTGATTTTATAACCATCCACATCATGTGACTCATAAATCATCAAACAACTTTATTTGTACAGTTTGTAATGTTACAGATAACAACTTAGATTCTAATATATCATAAATTTTCATATTTTATCTTCTATCCTAAAACTGTCTTAATCAAATGAGGCATTACAATTATATAAAATTAAGGTTACAGGACGAGACTGAATAAAAATCAAACAACTCGTAATGCTGTAACGGTTGGTGAAATGAAATTTGCAGCTCAATAAAACCACTATTACCATTATCTCTATATAAATTTATTTCAACTAATGCAAAATTAGTATTTGATAATAATAGTGATGTAATTGCTAAATTAGAAAGTAATCCTGTGTTAATAAAAATAATATGAATTAAGTTAGTCCTACAAATTTTAATTATGTAAAAAATAAAGTAATAAATTAACGGAGAATGACGTGACGTTTACCTGAAAAATTGACAGCCATATTGGAAATGACTAAAGTTAAAGATGAAATTCACATACCGAATAATAAAAATGTAGAATATATTTTAACAGGTAACAATTTTAGTAGGTCATTAAAATGATTTACAACTACAGACGTCAAAATCAGAATTTATAATCAAATTATAATAAATTTAAAATTGTGGTTTATTATTTAAAATTCTCTGGCATTGATTGCTTTTCTATGTTTGTTAGATTCCTAGATATATTGTCTTTGACTTTACAAGTTGGTAGTCATAATGAAGTTCTCAATGCCAGTGATACTCAAAACTAACTTATTCAATTACCTTGTTTTTTATATAAAAATGAATTAAGGTTTGGAATTATGTTAAGAAAGTATATCTAATGTAGTTACGTTATGTCGATTATTATATGATACTATCTGGATGCTGGCGTTGCCCGGTTGTCATATATCCATAACCCCCAATTTGACGCCAATCTCGGTTGCTTTTGCGTTATTTTTTAGTATCCTACCTCGTTCCCTATCCCTAAATGTTCTCACCTCCCATGCCGAAAGGGGTTGCACTCAATGACACAGTATATTTCATTCCAAGATTATATCGGCTGTTTTTCCATCCCCGCTACTGTGGATTAAACGAAAATAGGCCGGTTACATTGTTTGAAAATTTTTACCTTCGCCCAGCTCCTGCCACCTCCCCGCGCGTAGACCAGATTGTCAAAATTTAACTCAGCGACATCCATAACTGTTGATTTGACTCTAATATCGGTTGTTTTTGCGTTATTTTTATGTAATGCCACTCCACCTCCACCCTTAAGGATGCTCCCCTCCCAAGGTGAAAGGTGTTGAAATTATACATAGAGAACATGTAGAGAAATATTATGAATCTCATTGATCCCGAAATATATTTATTAGACGCAAAAATCGGCTGGTTAACTTGTTTTTAAGTTTCATCCCCGTTCACCCCCTGGGAGCTGCCTAAAGATTTGAAAGGCCGACCGAAACATTTGTGGGGGGAGTGCATAACAACCACCAAAGTTTCATCTCAATCGGAAGAGCGCATAGGGGACACAGTCATAGACGTTCATTTTATGTATATAGAGATATAAAGTAAGAGTTAACGCGTGCTTTCTACTTTTTTGAGTATATTATAAAATGATATGACTCGGTAAAGTTTAATCCTTCTAGAAATGAAATAAATAAATTATTAGAGATTTATTCAGGGTTTTTATTTCAAAACAGATTCAGTGTAAAAAATATCACATATATATTTTTTTTGTAATTATTGTATTTTATGTAATGAAATAGCCCGAAAAATTCAATATTTGTTAAATAATTTATAATATTCTTACTTACTATTAAACTTAATATAGTTACTGTATTGCAATATAATTTAATAGTTTTTTCTTAATGAGCAATGAGCCGTACATAAACATATTTGTTTTGGAATACCCTAACTTTGGTGGAATTTTGAAACAAATTATATTGAGAGTTTGTTGACTCATACAAGAAACATCGTGTGTCGACAAAGACGGAACTTGAAGTCAAACTCAGGCTTAAGAGCTTCAGTGCTCGGACACCTAACGATTATTTTGAATTACAGTATTTCCCTAATAAATTTAGAAAAAACGATATGAGCGAGGATATATGAAATATATGTATTAGAAGTCTGGACGCGAAGCAACCTTAGAGCCCTGAAGGCTATAATAGGTGGAGTGCCGGATTGTGGGAGATTAAGTATGTAAATCGCGGATAGAAAAAATTGTTAAAAACCACAGAACAAAACGATATAGAATTTTCAGTACAGCTTAGTGGTGAAATGGATGAGAGGAGGTCGTTGTTGTCAGTAAGACCTGCTTAAGTTCGTGTTATACTTGATGATAATCTTGATCCCTTCTTCTAAAAGAAGTATCTAACAATTACGACGCACACCAAATCAGGCAGAAACTAAACGAGAAATTTTACTGTATGTAAATTTTCAATTAAATCATTAATATAAATTGCGTATTTTTTTAAAATTGTTTTTAAACTAAAAAATTATTTACTTTTCCTAAAATCTTAAATTTAAATAATTTTGATAACGTAGTTCATAAGTATGTATTACACAATGAACATTTCTATCGTATCATACTTTTCTGAAATTATACTAATAACAAAGATAAGTATGAGTCACATGCTATTAATCTGAATTTTTCATACGGTACTCCACGTTTTATGGGAAGTGGATATGCAGCCAGAAAGAAATAAAAAGCGTTGGAATTAATTTTACCTTTGTCATTTCTAACTGGTATTAAAATACCCATCTTTTCAGAAGTGGTGCTCAATATTTTTTCAAACCACCCCCTTAATCAAATGAAGGCTATGATTTTTAATTTATTTGACATGGCGGTTTTACTTTTTTTCCCAAAATTTCATTCAGACACTTAATGATTGTGTTTAATATTTTAATTGCTAATTCATATAAATCTCAGGTCATAGACACCAGCATTACTAAAATGTTAAACAATTTTCAGTTGTGAAGCAGAAATAATGTAAATTTAGGTAAAACAAAAATGCATTGTGCTTCCATTCTATGAACAGTTACATCCAAAACTCAGACATCCAGTTATACAATTTAATATGGATATTATATTAAAATATTCCTACGCTTTATCAAGGTTCATAAAGAATTGTAAAGGCTCTGATAACCAACGCGATGTACATCGTGAAGTTTACAAGTTTGTGGTGAGGCCACTTACATCGCTCAAACGAAACTAGTCTTGCAAACAGCAGTCAAGGAACACCTAAACAAACTTCTAGCAGTAGTAAAGCATTCTGTTCTCAACAGTCTTTAGAAAAGCCATTCATTTGATTGAAACAACTGAAAAGAAATATCATGTTATAATTATCTCAGAAATGGTCCAAATTTTAAATTTTAATAGCTTTACTATAAATGTGCGAAGTGTCAGTAGATTCTATGATGCAGAAGTATTTCTCTGAGTTCCATGTATCTGTAAAGAAATGAACTCTTTTGGTCTTTATGTGCTAGTTTAATGTGATATTGAAACTGATGAGATCTACAAAATACTAGGGAAAATGTTTGGTTTCTAATAAACTTGTCTGTTTAACCTATTTCATTATTACAATTACACTTAACATATATAAAAATTATACATATTTAAGTAACTTTCAAAAACATTAGAGATTTTCAGGTATCCTCTTGATTGAACAAATTTTTACAACATTTAGAGAAGGGAAAACCAGGATCACCAACTTATATATCGTTCGTTATATTTTATCCAGAAATGTCGGTTCCCTCGAGAGTACAATTAACTCATTACTTATCTAGTGTAGAGAGGATGCTCGAGATCGGGAACGACACCATTAATCAGTAAACCCCAAATCGAAATGTAGTTGAAAACCTGTGGCACGAAAACGTACCATGGTAGCGGCCAAGAAAATTTATTCCCGCGATGGCTCTCGGACACGCGATCCTTGCACGAAGTGGGGCGCTCTTGCATGCAAGAGATCTGATTTCAGTAATGATTTTCCAGACGCCACGTATTTACACAATTTTATTAACAGCTCCTCGAGTAATAGGGACGAATCTTCGGATTTATACATGGCAAATTTACTGACACGACATATAAAAACTTATATACAAACATTTTAAGCTATACTTACACCAGAAGCTATCAAACATAAGTTAGGTATTTTTTTTTGGTTCCCTGCCTTATAAGTACTTACAAGTACGAAAAATATCTGACGCGATACATCATTTGATGAAATATCCGCCTTAATTTCCAAATTAAATATTTATATAATGATATTTCATTAAGTTAAGACTATTGTGATCCACGTATAGTGCTATATTGTATTTTTTATAGGGAAATATTCCCTACCTACGGCGAGTGGATTACTTCCCAAATTTGACAGAAATTTGATCAGGTGATACCGATCCCCTTATTTTAGTTCAAAAACAATCTGAATTAACTGAATAATCTACAGGTAACTACTTTTGAATATCAAGCCACTTGGATTCTAGTTGCAGTCATTATGCAGCTTGGTGGAACACAGAAGTAACATTCGTTATTCATTAAACATTTATTAAAAATATATAGGTCTTTGAGAATAAAACAATCAATTAATGTGAATTTAATTTCACTTTTTACAGAAACAAGTTTTGTAAAGTACAAGACAAGCAGTTAATTTATTCTTTTAATGTAAAAAGAGACTATAGTTGAGACCTTATAATAACAGAATAATTACAAAAATAAGTCAAGTTCATGTATTTATCTTTCTACTGTACAACCTTACTTTTTCTAGCATCAAAAATAACCACCTGTAGTACTTAAAAATGTAATCTTATTCTCCTAAAAAATAAATGAATATTATTAATAAATTTTTCGCGGTTTAGCACCAGGCTCAGATTTCTCGTTGTTGACGTTTCTGCGGTCATTCTCAACCGTTGTCATCGGACTGTGTCGCTGCGTGACGTATGCGTCTTATATAAATAAGGGTCGGGCAGGTATAAGTCTGTGTGCGTGGGTTTCCTGAACACAACATGTCCCAATTTTGTAGATAATAACATTAAAAAACGGCAATGTTCCCATTTCCTCTATTTCCATTCTAAACTTAATGTTGTTAATATTATTTAAGTGTCCTAAGAATTCGGATAGAGCATCAATTCCATGGCTCTATATGGAAAATGCATCATCTATGTATCGAAAAAGAATTTCGGTTTATTTTTGGCAGATTCTAAAGTTTTTTCTTCAAATAATATATATATATATATATATATATATATATATATATATATATATATATATATATTATAATACCCAGTGAAGAACGACATGGATTTTGTTCTTATTTTTATCAGATTTGTTTACCAACTCAGACTGGGGATCCTTGAGTGGTTTGTACATATAAAAGATAATGATAAAATGATGGATAAGTGGCTCTTAGAGAAGGGGAGGACTATAATTGGGCATTTTTCGGCTCTTAGGGCTAATAGGTATGACAGAAGTTTGGTGTACGATGCAATTATATTAAAAGGAGATGTTTATCTTAATTGATTGAGTGGCTCTCGTAGCGGGAGAAAGACAACAGCTGGGTTTGTTTGGCGAACTTGGAAATTCAAGAAAAAACTGTGAAAACAAGAGAATATTCTGGAGCCGGGATATAAATAAGAGGGCAGCTTGACAGGAGTATTATTTCAGTTAGTGAGAAGCAGGAGACCGCTGGGAGAGAGCGTTGGTGAAGGTCCGCAGTGACGGACGCAGGGCCAAGTTAAAGTAGCCGAAACAATGTTATGAACAGTTGGGAGTTTGCATTCAGGAGAGATCATCGGATGGTAGGCCAAGCTAGGTGGCCGAGAGTAATCAGTTGGACATCAGTCATCAACAGTCAGTAGGAGTTTCGTCGTGGAAATCTGTCTGCCAGCAGAGTTGGTTGAATTCTTCGTGAGGGTAACGTCATCAAGAAGAGGTGGCTGTGAAAGTAGAGTGTGAGCGAAACCTGGTGTCTTTTATGCCTATATAAAGAGAGTGTGTGCTCGTATGCGAGAAATCCAAATTGCATGGACCAGAGAGATTGTAAGTTTATTTTTTCGGTATTCATAGTTGTAAATTGTTAAATAAGGGTAAAAAGTCAGATTTCGTTTCAATCATTTCATTTCGTTTCATTTCATTTTTCATTTATTTTAACTGTTTTGTTTAATTGTAAATTTTGTGTTCCGTTTCCTTATCAACCCAGTAAAGACCCTGGGGTACCGAGTCTGATTATTTAAAATGTATTCTAGGTAAATAAAATTTGTTTGTTTTATCAAATTACAATGGATTATTTGTGTAATTGTAAATCTGTGTCTTAATAAATAATAATTGTTTGTTTAAATTGGTAGTTTTATTTGTAGGTATATATATATAAATTGTCCACTACTGGGGAAAGCGAAGAACCCATAGAGACGCCATCAGTCTGTTCGCTAAACTGTCCGTGATATTTAAAGTATGTGGTGGTAAACACGTGTTAAAACAGTTTAACAATATCTAAAGGGAAAACATTTTTCAGTAATTGCAGTGTCTCGGCCATCGGTACCTTGCTGAACAAAGAAATGATCAAAATTGACTAGTACCTCATCCGGCTCAACTTCTAATTTGCTTAAAATGTTATGAACAAATTACGTGGAATTTTTAATATGACGATCTCGTAAACCAATTTTTTTGGCCAGAAACTTAGATAATTTAATTTTAACAAAATAGGGTATAATTAAAATCGTTATCAATTGCTCTACAACTCGTTTGGAATCACGGCCTTCCGAAGTCGCCACGTCCCAGTCCTTCCTATTTTCAGCTTCATTGTCTGTATTCCCATTCTTCTTTCGTCCTCATTAAGGTCATCGATCCACCTCGATCGTCTTCCTATTCTTCTAATTCCCTCTAGTTTCGCTGTTCAATATTTTAAGGGAGTCTGGAGTCATGCATTATTTTAGCATGGCCAATCCATTGAACATTAATGCCATTCGTATGCTCCATAATAATTTTGAATCCTTGTACGGTTAAGATTATTTATAATTATACTTCATCCTTCAGCTTTCGTTTCCCTTAATTGTTTCGTAGCATTTTTATTTCAAAAGCATGCAGTAGAACTTTTGTTCCTAATTGTAGTTACGTCATACCCGGTTCATAGCGGCACGAAAAATTCAAAATGGACACCCCGCAAAACGTATAAACAAGAAATTTATTTACATGTCCGGAGGAATTGTACGGGCGCAAAGAGAGGAAAAAACAAATTAAGTACGAAATAAAATTAGTTGCGTTAGTGGTCAGTAAAATTTATAGTCATAGTCATCATTGTCAGCAATTAAATTCTTCAATAGTTTCTTATTATATTAAATCCATCCATACTGTTTCACGTTCAAAGAATGTTCCTGGTCAACGATGTCGATGAAAACTTTCAGGAAATAAAATAAATAATCCAACTAGGTGAACATTGTAACTATTTTTTTAGGGCAACATGCTACATGAGGGTAATCCACATGCTGGGAACTCCCCTTTAATAGCATAGGAAGGGATTTTAAATGGAGGATGCGGAAGGGTAGAGGAAGGTAGCCAAGGGTTAACTAGGGCCCCAGGGCTATAGTTTAAGGATCCTACTTGGCATTCGCCCAAAAGTAATACAGGGAAAACCCTAGAACAACCTGCATCAGGTAGGTCGGGCATTGGATACTTGTCCCACGCCCTTCCGATAGCGGCAGAGGAGTTTGCTGTGGGGACCCAGAATTCCCTTTTCCGTGCCTCGATCAGTTTAGGAGGCAGCTGGCCGACTATTCCAATGGGAATAGCGGACAACTCTTACCGTATGCCCAAGGTCTGTGACCCCGGAACATACACTTCTCAGAACAGGCCGAGGTGCCTCGGCTTGTGGGAACCTTAGTTCAAAACGGAGAGGAAAAGGCATCCCCCTATCTCTCCTACAACGTCCTGCCTGCGAGAGAACATCCCTCGCAGGTTTTGCCTGCGAGAGAATAGCCCTCGAAGACCTTCACATTGTAACTAAATTTATATAACCCAAGTATTAAACCCCACTCGCATAGAAGCCTGTGAGAGATTTATTTGGCATGCGAACCTTCCCAGCGAGGTCTGGAGGAGGCTACCTTTGAAGATGCCTTCTGATCTCTATAGTTTTTTGAACTAAGGTTCCCACCTCGGTCTGTTTTTGAGTGGTGTATGTTCCGAGGTCGCAGACCTTGGGTATACGGTAAGAGTTGACCGCTATTCCTATTGGAAAAGTCGGCCAACTGCCGATCTTAAATTGGTCTCGACACGGAGAGGGGAATGCTGAGACCCCACAGTAAACACCTCTCTCGCCATCGGAAGAGCGCGGGACAAGTACCCAATGTCCAACCTACCTGTTACAGGTTTTTCTAGGGTTTTCCCGCCATCACTTTTAGGCGAATTACCGGTTAGGATCCTTAAACTATAGCCCGGGGACCGTAGTTAACCATTGGCTACCTCGCTCTAACTTCCCGCATTACCCTTTCAATCTTTCTTATGCTACAAGAGGGAAGTCGCCACTGTGTGGATTGCCCTATATATAGCCTATCTACACCTTCTTCTTCTTCTTCTTCCCCTCTCTCGTCTTCGGAAAGGCGTAGGACAGGTGCCAAATCCCTGACCTGCCTGATTCAGGTTTTCTAGAGTTTGTTCTGCATCACTTTTAGGCAAATGCCGGGTAGGATCCTTAAACTATTATTAAGGGGCCTAGTTAACCCTTAGCAACCTTGTTGTACCCTTCTCTCTCCACCCTTTCAAATCCTTCCCTATGCCATTAAAGGGGAGTTGCTACCACTTGGATCTGCCTCATGCAGTCTGTTAAAGCTTCATATTACCTCAGAGAAGTATACTATTAAAAATCATAGATGATTTTTAGTTCGGCAATAGAAATTTGTCATATTCATTTAATTGAGTACGGATGGAAAAATGACAAATATTTGAAAAATCAAATTGGAAAAACGAAGGTAAATATTAAAAATAGGAGTTAATATGTATTTAAGCGTTCTTTCTTAATTTTTAGACTCTAATGATAATCAACTACAAACATTTGAATGTTTAAATCTGAATAATAAAGGGAAATAATCAATATGGGAATTAATGTCGCCTACCCTTTGTTACTATTTTTATGTAGAGTCGCTTCCCCCCCCCCCCTTCCAAGATACTCGTTCAAAGCCCCAATAGATCTGAACGGAAAAGAGTATTTCCAAACATCCATGCATTGCTCTCTTTGTTTAATTTAAAGTAACGCACAATAAATTAAAAACAAATAAGGTCCCTGGAGAGAATGGTATTGCTGAACAATTGAAATATGGAGGTAAAAGACTTCACCAAGTAATATATCCTATTATAGAGACAATATGGAAAGAAGAGATCAACCATAATGGCGGGAAGATTAGTGGGATATAGGACTACATATTTGTTTCGCGTATAAAATTCTATCCAACAGGGTTTTTAAAAGAGACAAATAATTGAAGAGTACCAAGCGATGGCCAATGGCGTATAAGGGGCGGGAGTTTGGTGGGTATGACGTCACGTCCCGTGTTGCCGAAATCGTCCAGTTCATTTATTTTTTTCAACCTTTTTGCTGTCCAATTACATCGAATAGATAATATCATTTGCATATCTCCAGAGGTGTTAAGAGTTACGAGAATCTAAGTTGGAACTAAATAAACTTACCTCAAGCAGTTAATTATCTTGTTATTCTAACAAGCACGCATTTTCATCAACACACGTGGAAACTGTTTATTACCTTGACTTTATGATGTATATGAAAAGCTTTTTTGATGTTTACAATGTCAGTATACAAGGGATCTGCTCTTTACCTGTCTTGCAGCTTGTATGTGAATCTTGCTTGTTACTTGCTTGAATGTGATTCTTCTCCGTTAATTAGTTGAACTGATTAAAAGACCGCAGTTGAAGTATTATATTTATAATATCTTCAGTAGGAATATGAAACGTGAGCATTTATTTTCTCCACTTTATGTAAATTTTTGCTTGATGGCTTTAGAACTTCGATATAACTGTACTACTGTGTATATCTTCAGACATTGATTCTCTTTTTCATTAAAATGTCAAGAAATGTTACTAGTCCTCTAGAATTATATATATTTATTTAATCTAGCAAGGAAGTTTGCCTCGTGACCGATACATAAAATGACAATAAGTAAATATAATTATTTTATATCAATAATCTGGACGTACGTTCAGTAGTACAGTTATATATATATATTATAGTGACCACCAGTATTTGTAATGAAAGGATTTATATATTATTTAATATTTGTATTGTCAGCGTAATATTTTGGTCCAGGTATTGTAGGCAACATTTAGCATTGCGTAAGGATGTGTAGTGTTTCAGATGGTATTATTGTCGGCAATGTGTAATGTTGAAAACTGTGAAGAAAAGCACAGTCACCTATAGGAGCTGACCGGTAACGGTCGGCTAGAGTCTGCTACACAAGCTGAAACAATGAAGGTCGTCAGACAGTGAGGACTGTTTGTTAGGATTGCTTAAAAACCAAGTTAGTGAGTTTGAAAGTCAGATTCGACGAATTCAAAGACACTTCTTAAGATCATTTGCATTCGAAATTGAAGGAGACACGTGTCAATTGTAGGGCAAGTTGTACTGGCTGTTATTTAACTGACATCATTGGTAGAATTCATAGTGAGTTGAATCGAACTGTTATTTGGAAAGTGTAGTTCCAATTTTCTTGCTGTCACCATTTTTTAATATTTGCCGAAATATTTAGAGATCAAGAGAAGGTTGTCAGTGGTGTTAGGCATTCAATCGCATATGCTGATATTGTGAAAAGATAAAATAATTGGTGAAGTGTATGATTAGAGTGATACGAGATCTTCTCCGATGTCTGGTATGTACAAAAATTTATTGTAAACCTGGTATAATATTCCCCACCGTCTGATTTCTACAGATTTCTTAAGTTAGTAATATCAAGTAAATTCAATTCAATACTTTGTATATATTTTTCCCTAACTTTGGTTATATCATTGCGAGTTACTTTACTGATTGAGGCCCGATAAGCCACCCTAAAGGTTTAAAGAATCTCAATAAAGCCGTGACATTTATGTAAAAAGTTTGTGTATAAAAACTAATTAAATATAAATTGGAATAAATGTTTCTGTATTTAGAATTTGATCGATTAATAATTATTTAATTTGCCAAAATTATCAAAAGTTAATAGTTCCTTCAATCAATAATTAAATAAATTGTTATCTCATAAATTGTACACCACATTATATGGGACCGCAACGTGGTGACTTGGTTTTCAATAAATCATTTATTTCACTATATATATATATATATATATATTGTAATAATTAATAAAAAATCTTTTACAACAATTCAAGATGTGTTTTATGTGGCGTTTTTATATGAAAGAACTTAAGTGAAAACTATTAAACAAGATTTATTAACAATTTTAAAACAAGTATTCAATACACAAAATAATTGGGATCTCAGGGTCTTGAACTGGGTTTGACAAATGGCAGAATTTATATAATAAAAATTACATTTACTTTGTATGGAAATCAATGCGTCTGAACATAGACGAAATTTGTTGCGGAAGAAATAATACTAAAGATTGAATTTAAATAATTTTAATTTTATCAAGAATTAACGATCTCATTTTATCGATAATTAAATAATTAAAGAATGATCTGACTTTTATCTTTTAAACACGGTTTACAAATGATTTTAAAGTTTTTCTCTTCTTACGGCCGCCGGCCAGGTCTCTTTTTAGCTTTTCGTGCACAATTTTGGGGACATCACTGATTCTAAGTTCTCACAGACTCTAAATGTTCACAGGCGTAGTTTGTTAGTTGGTTCTCGATGCTTTACTGCAACCTGGATTTGTAGATCTCGTGACTTTAGTTGAAAATGGACTTTATTGGTTTGTCTATGGCCAGCATGATGAATCTACGCTCGACCACCGAATACACACTAGTTGCTCTGTCTCCTTCCCGACTGAATATTGCCTTACTTTTTAATATTTGAAAGCATGTTTGTGACTGGACCACATTCTTTCGTTCTGACTGCCGACTGTAAAACTTTTCGTCTGATCTATTCGCTGTCTGCTGTCCAACTGTTCGTTCAAATTTTCATGACTTGGATTGTTGGTCTTTTCTCCTCGCTGCCTACTGCCCGACTGCTCGTTCTCTTAAATTTTGAGCGCGTAAAAACATTCTCGACCGATCAACAATGTTTTCTTTGCCTAGCCGATTTGTTGCGGCGTCCGCTCTATATCCACTAATAATGAGTCCTCTACAATTCAACTTTTCAATTAGAACAATGTCTTAATTACCAATTACTACAATATATATATATATATATATATGTATATATATACCATTATTCTGTTACAAATTCTTACCAATTTATTGATAAAATCAAGCACCTCAGCGTCCCTCATGGCCACTCTTTAATTTTTCTTGATGTCGTTTCCTTATTCAACTTTATTCTCAATGATTTAGTCATTAACCGTTTCAAAAACACATGGCGCTTTTTCATTCAATATACTAAAATTCCACTTCATGCCCCTGAGTCCTTTTTTGATGAGATAGTCATGAGAGATTTAGAAAATTCTTGTCTTCTCTACTTCCGGTCCAACCACTTTGCTACATCAGATATATAGATGACATTTTAAGTATTGTTAATACCTCTCAAATCAACCTTATAGTCAATATTTTCAATAATTATCATACCAACTTACAATTCACCCATGAACTTAAATTTAACCATTCTCTTAATTTTTTTGATGTCACTGTATCCATTCACAATACTTACATTCTCACTAATTGGTTCAGAAGACCTACATACTCTGGACGTGTTCTCAATTATCTTCCTGATCATCCTCCAAACCCAAAGAGAGCTATGGTATACACTCTTGTAGACAGAACTGTACTACTTTCTAACTCCAACTTAAATATTGTCCGAAACATTTTAATCTCCAATGAGTACCCTTTAAATTTTATTATTAAACACATAAACAGCTGATTGAACAAAATCAAATATGCTATTGTTACTCGTCCAGAATCACTTCAATCCCTACTTGCGTAGATTGTTCGTTCTTTTTCAGGGAGGTCGTAGCGTGTCACTTGTTAATTACCGTAGTACAGAAACTGTTTCAACATAATACTGACAATACTACGCTTCATAAGGTAAGTGACGTCACCAGTTCTATTTCCAGGATTAGTGTCTTAAGGGGGATTATGCTGAAGTTGGCGGCCCATCATTGGGGGGAACGCGTAGAGGTTGGCACCGGTGCCTGTCTGTGACGTCACTATGACGTCACACCTGCTCTCTCGTTGATGAATTTTAGTATTAATTAAATTCACATATCTTACAAATTACTCGTCTTCATACAATTTTTTATTTGCCGGTCTTAAAACTGCCATTTTTGGCAGAAAAAAATTTCCCCCCTCCCCCCCATTTACATACCCTAGATTCCTCCCACTTTATCTCTTTTATCATCCGAGAATCATTTATTATCATTTACAGCAAATTATTCGTCGGTAACTAAGAAACGACGGTTAGTCATTCGTTTTGTATATGAATTATTTCATGTACATAAATTCAAGTTTATTACTGTTTATATCCTCTTAATTGAGCATTTATATTTCCCATCTTCTGATCTTCCTCTCATAAACGTGTGTTTCTGTATTGTGCCAAATTATCCTCATATCCGTGACAGTATGAGAGTCCAATTTGATATATCTAATCTAATGAAAATTAATCATAATGTCAGAGAAAGATAAGACTTTACATTGAATGCTGCATACAACCCGTGTAAACGTTTCTTATCTCAATAGAGGAACAACAATTTAATATATTTTTTTTATTTTTAATTTTGTGTTAGATTATGATAAGGCGCATCTATTGTTTCACTGATCTTGTCATGTAACTAATACGAAGTAACACTTTTAGTAAGAGGCTTCAGCCATGGAGCTTCGAAATACTTTTATTAAATCCTCAAAAAAAGGTAAGAGCAACGTCAATTTAAAGTGTCTAACAATGTGTCAAAAGTTTTGAACGTAAAAAAATTGTCAAATTTTTAATATTATGTTTTCGTCTTTCGTTCATTATAGGTAACTTTTTTATCTTGCCAATATACATCATACTTGTGGCGTCATTAACCAAAGGTTTTTGGACGGCAGTGCAACGTTACGCCTTAGCACGTCACTGTTTATACGGTTGTAGATATTATAACTGAGTCAAGTTATATCTTTAATTACCTTAGCAAACAATAATAAGGGACATATACGCGCGCGGAGATAAAAAATCTTAGCGAATGAAATTGTATAATTTTATTGAAGATTATGCAGAGAATTTTTTAAAATTTGTTGTCAAATAATACTTTACATTGTATTATCGTTTCGAATCCACACATTTGAAGTCATTTGTAGTCAGATATATATTGTAATGAACGATTTCAAATTTGAGGTTTTAATTATTATAAAAGTTTTGATTAATATAAGATTTTTAATTAAAATCAGTGCAATTAAAGGAAAATATATCAATTTACAAATTTCTATAAAAACTATTTCGAACATGGACATCGACGTTTATCTTCAGGGTTAATTTTCGCGTGGAGAAATAATGGTAAAATATTTGTGGCAATATCATGAAAAATTCTTTATTAATTTAACTGTCTTATCTTTTGTCCGAATATCGCTGTTGAAATCGCTGCTCTGCCAAACAGATGTGTGAGTGACCGTCGTAAATTTTCTTAACAAAAGGCCAGCAAGCTCCAGACGCTCCAAAATTCTAAACGAATTATATTTAATTTAGAATTTTTGAGGCACTTAATGTTGCCTCATTACGATATATATAACGTAATAGTAAGTATTTTATCCAAGATTAATCCAGAAGCTATAGCCCTATGTTTATATAAATACGAGTAAGGATGTGACATTGTAAAAATAATTAAGATAATTTGTATGGAAAGGAAAGAGAGATATTTGGTGACTTACCTTAAATTGAAGCTCGGCGTTGCCACCGGAGACAGAAGGAGTTTCTGCAAAATTTTAGGAGGTTCTCACCTTATTCATCAGGAAAGGGAGTTATTTCCGTTCGCCGACGGCTGCGGAGAATATACATATACTTTGAGAACAGCTGATCAGGATTAACACAATACCCTGCACACTCACTTCGCTCTGTAATCTATTTACAGGATTGCCTCGGGCTAACTCGCCGATACAAGAGTATTAAGGATTTCGATTCGGGTTTGGTTTAATCGACTACCAAATATTTTGACTATTCATGTATGGCTTTCGTACTTTTCATTACGATCCACGCTTAATTAGTGGACATTTGGCGCCAGTAACGCTTTCAACTAAGTGAAGCCTGTTAAGCATTTTCAGACAATATTACAACAGCAAGATACCGAAGTAAGAGATCTAAAACACAGAAAAACAATCACAATACTTAATGACAGATTCCTGGGAGCACACAGAATCATGTAAAAACAAACACTATAACATATAAAAACTCTTTTATTCATTAACCAAAAAAAATTACGAAATACAAAATTTTCCACTTGAGGACTTGTATTCAAATTCATTGCAAGATAGTCAATCGAAGTTTTATCAGTAGTTAGTCTGCGACTAGAAAATTAATTTCACAATTAATTAGTCTTGCATACGAACATATGAAAAATAATTAATTATTAATTTTTATTTTAGGGTAACACGCTACATGAGGGTAATCCACGTGGTGGCAACTCCCCTTTAATAGCATAGAAAGGAACTTGAAAGAGGGGATGCGGAAGGGTACAGGAAGGTAGCCAAAGGTTAACTAAGGCCCTCGGGCTATGGTTTAAGGAGCCTACCCGGCAATTCGCCTAAAAGCGATGCAGGGAAAACCCTAGAAAAACCTGCATCAGGTAGGTCGGGCATTTGGTACTTATCCCACGCCCTTCCGATGGCGGGAGAGGGGTTTGACGTGGGGACGCAGCTTTCCCCTCGCGGTGCCTTGACCAGTTTAGGAGGCAGCTGGCCAACTATTCCAATAGGAATAGAGGACAACTCTTACCGTATGCCCAAGGTCTGCGACCCCGGAACAGGCCGATGAGTCTTGGCTTGTGGGACAAAAAGTTCAAAACACCAGAGATATGTCAAGGCATCCTCTTAATTATTAAAAATGGTTAATGATTAATTAGTAAATATAAATACTATAACGCCTCCGAGCAAACTGTAATTGACCCGAATTATTTCAACTCAAATATTTAATCATTTAACTAATTATTATGCAAATACAAGAATTTACGTTATTGTATGTAAATATAATTATCCATCACTACGTAAAGTTTTATTAGATTTAAATGATTCAGTTCTTAAATGTATAACCTTCTAAATGTGAGATCAATAACCTACAAATTCATTCACCTAGTAACGTTAATTTACGAAAAACTACACACTTCATCAATTCATAAACATAAAAGTTTACACACGACGTTGTATCAATTTCGGAAAATATACAGCGTGGGGTGTTCAAAGCCGAATGTCCAGGATGAATGCAGAATACGGGCAAAACAGATAGTCGGAGGCGTCGGCAGACAATGTTAAAAGCGACTGAACCCGGCGTTGTAGCCTCGGCACGTACGCATGATCGAACAGAGGACCGTAGTAGGAAACCTCAGTTGACCACGTGTACTATTCGAGACCGCCAACGGATCAATGTGGAACGCTCCGGCGATGCCTCGAATTGCGTCCGATGATTTGTGCGTGAGTCGCACAACAACAGCTGATAAGATTCTGTGTAATACCCAATTCGGACTCGAGCAAAGTCCAGGGAGCACAATTTCTGGGAGCAACTGGACAGAGTTACGCCCTCCTTGACTGCCCGAAGTGGAGTGATCGAAACTATTTTAAAAAAATGTACTCTCAAATCTCGAGGAGGGGGAAAACTTTAATGGGTTATAGAATGAAAACTGTGGAATATGAACTTCAAAACGTAATTAAAATATGTCGGAATGCAATACAATCAAAGGATATTCACAGGAGGACAAAGAATAAAATTCGCTATCAACCGATGGCGAAAATTACAAAACAACGGAAGAAATTGTGAATAAAAATCTAATACTCGACGTCGGTTTGGCGTCGCAGCGACTGGGGAATAGAGGGGGTAAAAGCAGACACACCTACAATCATGGAGCTTTTTAGATTATCAATTGAAATATTCGTTATTGACGACTATGGAAAGCCAGTAAATCAATTATAACAGTAGAAATAATAACGATAAACAGATGAAATTAACGGTAAATGAAAAAGAATAAATTCCTGAATTTTTCTACGTAAAAATCGAAATAAAATTACGGAAAAAGAGATTTATCGTTTAGATAACATGCAGCGTCATCATCTTCGCCAGAAGAAAATAAATATTTTTAGGGGTCAAAGAGATTGATAGTGTTTCAAACAATGTTATCTGAGTATAATTTCAACCTCTTACAGTATGGGAAAGGAGCACCCTTATTGGGTGGAGGTGGACGGGCGTTATAAGAAAATAACGCGAATAGCAGCGAGATTAGAGTCAAATCCAAGATTATGGATATAGATGAGTTTAATTATGACATTAAATTGGAAATTTAACCCCCAGGGGTGGGTGTGAACGATGGTGGGATTTTGAAACCTGCAATCACAGCTGATATAAGGGGAAAATAAATATTTTTCAGGGTTAATTAGATTTATAGTATTTCTACCGACGTTGTGTGTGTGTACAATTTCAACCCTTTTTGCCATGAGAGATGTTCACGTTTTTGGGTGCGGATGGAGGGAAAATACAAGAAAATAATTGGCCATTTTACCCCGAGGGGCAGGGTTGGTCGGGGTGGAAATTTTTAAACGTGCAAGCGAGGTCGATATTTCCTTCTACTATTATTTTTTATAATTAATTAGATTATGGTATTACTACGACTTCGTGTATAATCAACCCCTATCTGCATGGGAGGGGAGCACGCTTAGGGGTGGTTTGGTGGAGCGTTACACGAAAATAACGAGAATAGCCCGTGATTCGATCCATTTTAGGGTTATGGATGTCGCTAAATTTTATTGACAAAACTTGCGGGGTTGCGGGGGGTCTGGCCAGGGGTAGAAATTTTCAAACAAACTAACCGGCCTATTATTGTGTGGAATAAATACTTTTTGTTTAACCTACAGTAGTGCAGGTGGAAATTTTCGAACATGTTGGAACGGCACTATATTCGTAGAATTAAACTATTTCAGGGCAAATGAGTTCAAGCCCCTTCTAAATGAGAGGTGAACTCATTTGGGGATAGGGTTCGAGTATCGTTACATAAAAAGAACGCAAAAGCTACCTAGATTCGCGTCAAGTCAGGGATTATGGATAAATGACATCCCATGCAACGCCGGGCATCCACTAGTTTAATAATGAAACATTTAGTATTTTAATAAAATAAGGAGTTATGTATTTATTAGCCAATGATAATTGTAACGGTTAACGTTCATATTCATTAAATCTATTTGTTTGCAAAAATGGTGGATGTGTGCTATAAAATTGTATTTGACGTCTTTCATTTAATAACATTATAATTTCCCTTTATTCTGTCTTTATTAGTTAAGTTTTCACATACTGATATCACAGTCATACCTTACATGTAATGATTTTAAGCTTCGTAATGTGGTTAGCGCTATCTTCGATATGAAATGTTTGATCGTCTAATAATATTTCTACCATCCTTGAAACACGCTATTTATTATTTTCTTACCGGTATATTTTATTGATTTTTATATTTTTATTATGTCGGAAAGAAGCACTTCTCTGTTTATCTGTAGAAAGTTTTTACCATTTTTATAGTTTCACATATGCTATTTTAAGCTACATATTGATGTTATGAATAATATAATTTTCTTCCTTCGTTCTTAGTTCGATAATATAATTTTTGTTTTCCAGTTAAATATTTTAATATTATAATATTACACGTTCTTTTGTGTTAATTGAAATTCTAAATGTAATCCTATCACCTTTTCAAAAGCAGAGAGAGATGAAGTCATTTCCGTTGGTAAACACAGGCACCCGCCCCCTACTGCCAGGGAAGGTTCCATCTGCGAAAGTTCAGATATAGGTCTCGATTCTTCATTTTCTTTTTAGAGTAACAGGCTACGTGACGGTAACCCGCGTGGTGGCAACTCCCCTTTAATAGAATAGGAAGGGATTTGAAGGGGAAATGCGGAGGGGTAAAGGAACATAGCTGAAGGTTAACTAGGGCCCCCGGGCTGTAGTCTAAGGATTCTACCCGGCCATTTACCTAAAAGTTATGCAGGGAAAACCCGAGAAAATCCTGCATCAGGTAGGTCGGGCAGTGGGATTTGTCCCACACCCTTCCGAGGAGTTTTCTGTAGGGACGCAGCATTCCGTTTCTCCGTGACTCGACCAGTTTAGGAGGCAGTTGGCCGACTGTTCCAATGAGACCATCGAACAACTCTTACCATATGCCCAAGGTCTGCGACCCCGGAACATAACCTCTAAAAACAGGGCGAGGTGCCTCCACGTGTGGGAACTTAAATTCAAAAACGGAGAGAGAAAAAGGCACCGTCTCCGTTTTTCCACAAAGATTCTATCTTCGAGAGAACAGCTCTAACAGACTGTCTCTCTTTCTTAATTGAAAACTGACCTCCAAAATCAACTGCATTATGCAAAACAAACGCGAGAGATTTATTCCAGTCGTCAAACGTTCATGTTTCACATTTGAGTAAGAAGAATGTAATATACAACAGTGATCTCATATTTAGAGCTCAGAAATGGTTACTGTATCGATTCCATAGTGAAAATGTAGTTAGTGAAACTCGTTAATTACGTGTTAGTCTACTTTGCTTCTCGCTTCACGGAAATATAAATGGTGCCACCACCCAGCACATGAACAGCGACATGGCGCTTAACTGGTCTGAAACCTGTTTTGCTGTCGTAAACTGCTCATATGGTGGAAACATGCAGACTGAGTGACGCTTTCATGAGATCATCCGCTGAATGATCCATAAAACCTGCTTAGGTCAGCAGGACCATCTGTTTTGCTTAGAATTCAGACATAACGGAGACCCGCCAAATAGAGAATGTATTGCAATAAATTCGATCTTCAGTAGTTTGCTCAACACCCAGCTATATTCTTCAACTATTGAAGGACTGCGTTTAAGCTTCACCTTGAATTTAAAAATAACGCACTTCCATGATTATTGAGAAAGCTACCGTGTGGGTTGAGGTGGGGCGTTTGGAAAACTACAAGGACTCAGCACGAAGCGCCTAATCCCAGTATAAATTCATTCAACCCTATTATTAGCGCTACATTTTATATATATCCAACAAATTCGGAGATACATGCATTGCTGGAAAAAAAATTCACTTAGTGCTTTTTATCGATTCGACGCATCTTTATTTCGGTCCTATAACACGAATCCTCTACCTCTTTCATAATATCTTTTTTTAACTCAGCTATAAAGCATCACATGTTTTCGTTACTTCTGCAAATATGAAGGTAATATTTAAACATAATGTAAATTAGTTTTACAATTAAGTGATACATTTTCCTATCTATTCATTTACCAGGTCTGTAAATATGAAACAATAATTTCTTATAGAAAATACACATTTATTGTGATGAAAATGGTATATATTTTAATACTAATTAAGGAGACCATTAATGATTTTAATTATGATGAATTGTTTAGCGGCACAGATCTCAAAGACAACAATGGAAAAACACAGACAAGCTTTGTCGTGAACTGCGCGCATTTTACGGGAACGTAAGTTGGTTGCAGTTGGTCGTTGTGGTCTGGATTGTTCAGAGGTCAGACATCGTCGAGCATAGTAAAATAAAGTTGGGGAATAGAAACGGCCGACGGTGAAAACGTTGCAGAGAACGGTCTTTATAAAATTGAGCAGAGTAAAACATTCACCGAGATATTGCAACGTGAATATTGTAAAGTAATACCGGTTTCGTCAAAATAGAACTTTGTACAATTTTCGTGGAGGAATTGTTGCGGAATAACATTGGTGAATTATTACGGAACGGAGCAATCATCGAAATATAGCCAATTTTTCTAAAATAAAAAAAGTGACGTGTAAAATCTGTGATTGATGGCCTTTTAAGTGTAAAAGAAAAAGTGTACCCAAGCCCCGAAAACTAAGTCTGGTACCAGCAGGACATTTGTAAGTACAAACCAAACTAATTAAATTCTGTAAACGATAGTTAAAGGTATTAGTCAGATTTCTTTCTTTTCATTTTGTTATATTTCATTCTTTTCGTCTCAATTTGGTTTTGAATTGTTAATTATTTAATTAATATTTTTTTGATTGTTCTTATTTATAAAGCCCAATTAAAGACCCTGAGAAGAAGTTATTAATTTTGATTGTTTGTGTAATATAAAAGATTGTATTTTACTTTGAATGTCACTAATAATAAATAAAATATTAGTTTGTTAATTTTGTAATTATTGAATTCGGCGTGCCAATCTAGGGAAAATTATTTGTAAAAACTAAATAATCACCTGTTAAATTAATCTTTGGTAAACTAAAAGTTTTCTTTTAATCATAATCATTTGTTAACCATTCATTTAATTAATTATCTCTCCTATTAATCATTACATAAATGGCTTCCACAACGTGGGGCAATTCATTCAAATAATCTTTTAATCATTACAATATATTTTATTCAAAGTATTGGCCATTTTCTCCATTTCTCTGGAATTTTTTAGATGTCAGTAAACTGTTACTCTTTTAAGAGTAAACCAATCATCGAGCCATTTTCGTAAGAAGTGAAAGGCTTTTCAGCAAGAGTGTCCCATCGATGTAAATAAGTAGGAAGCAGATGGTGAGTAAACTACACAAAAAGTACTTGCCAACTAAACGCCCCTCAATCATTTCCTTATCGGGTTTTGCTGTTTGCAATGGTATATTATCGTGAGGCAAAATCACTTTATGTTGATATTCTGGTCGTTTTTCACGCAATACTTGGTAAAAATCGCTGATTTGTTGTCGGTAGCGTTTGGTATTAACAGTTTCGCCAGGTTTTAGCACCTAATAATAGGTCTGATCTCACCAAACACAAAGCATGTTAAGAGACAGTTCGCAAATAGTAAAAATTGGAGAACAGGCTTCACAGACCTAGGGATTGTAACGTCGGGAGTTCCTCAATACACGGTAATCGGACCATTACGATTTCCAGAATTTATAAACTATCTGCAAAACAACTTAAATTCCGTAGTCAGGTTTTTCGCGGACAACTGCATAATCTATAGAAGGTTAAAGAACAGTCTAAATACATTTGTGTTACAGGAAGACAGACGTAGATGATGTCAATAGTTGGGCAATAGAAAATAAAATGGAAAATAATGGTCATCAAAGGAACTCAATTTCGTTTTCAAGGCAAAAGCTGATAAATGAGACGGAATATAGTCTAGGCGGGGGTATTAATTCCAAAGGTGACGAGCTACAAATATTTAGGAATATATTTCAACACAGTCTTGGCGGGAGAAGCAGGGTAAGTTCAGGACCCGAAAAGCGTGGAATTCTTTACATTTCAGCAGCATACTTAACTTTAGTGAAACCAATTTTGGAATACAGCGCACAAAGGCTGCACATGATTTTCAAACCTTAAGTGGAGCAAGAGGCGTGGATCAGAATCAGCTCCAAAATTATAAAACCCAGTTATATCGGTAGGTGGAACCATAAGTTTAAAATAAAATTCTGTAAACAAACAAACAAAAAAAGATGTGGGAAAATTTTAATTCGTAAATAGGATGACTGGAAAAATTTACATGTAGGAATGTTTGAGGAAAGTCCTCCTCAAGAAATAAAATGTACCTTGAATATAAAAAAAACTTAGGAAGTGAATAGTTTCCGCAGCTAATTAATTAAAATCATAATCTAATTCTAAGTGAAGTGTAGTTTTCAACATTGATTATTGCAGGCTGGTTTCCCCCCCGTTATTTTCAAGGTACAGAAATTCTAAGGACAATGCCTTATTATTGTTAGGCTATGCTAAATGTTTCTTGCACCGGGCTATTTACCCAATACTAGTTTATCAAATACATAGGACTACATAAATGCAGTTTCTTCCGTCCATAGAGATTTGCCCCTGCAGTCGCTGTCGCTGGTTTTCTTGGAGAAATGATTTTCTTTTGTACCTGGCGACCAGCATTTCGCATGTGGTTTTTCTGCTTGCTGTCTTTCGTACAGTTCGTCAAGTAATTCATTTACTTGATTCGCGTGCCGTTGCGTTTGAGCGTCATCCTTATGCAACAATGCTTGCAATTCGACGTCTTCAAACTCTCTTGGTGCTCTTCCACGTTTTACGACCTTCACGTCAAAAACACCACTTTTTAATTTTTTCAACCACTCAAAGTACTGTGATTTATCAACAAAATACTCACAGATTTCTTCAAATAGTAACAGAATATTGTAGTGGTAGGTCTCATTAAATGATGAAGTAAAGGGATATTTTACAGAATTTAATAATCATTTAACTGAACATGAGAAAAATAAAATAAAATAAATACAAATTATAAGTGTTCAGCTCGCCGGGCAAAACAATCGGATCCCTTAATCCCAAGTTAAAACATGGTTTACGGTAATTACCCCCAGGCGCGTCAAGGATTGAGATCCTTGGCAGTTACCTCGCGTCTATCTCTGGCCGTGATCATGTGGCACCCTCGTTTTCTCCGAGTCCTCTGGATGATGGAAGTTTGGGGCTGTACGTCCGTCCCTGGCGAAAGTTCGTCGAGGTTACTTCTTCTTCGCTGGATGTGAAAATCGATTGTCTCGATCATCTTTGGATCGATCTTTCCTGAACTAAGAAATGTGAATGGTTCAGGCAGTCACGTGTTAATTGAAATTTTGGGGTTTTTACAGAGGCGTTTCCCACGGTGCGGCAGTCCAGGTAACTTCCGAGGGTCAACAACCTACGTGCCTAAGTCCAGACCGAAGGGATTATCTATCCGGCTTGGCGGCGCCTGGTCGAATTCCAACTTACCAAGCTCTCAACCCTTGCTAATAACATAATAATATATTAAAATGGAAGAAATATATATAATAAAACTATCGCGCTACAATATCAGTGCTGTCCGCAAATCGTAGTTTTCAGGGACAAAATTCGACATGTTCAACGCTATAAAAATATTAGTTGTGTTAAACTTGTAGTGTTTTTGACAAATTTAAACACTAGAGAAACTCTCCAGTGACGCGGTATGTCAGCCAATACATTGATAACTAGAGACATCTATGAGAAAATTCCGGTTTCAGATTTTCAGACCTGGTAATGTAAAATTAACGAAGTATATTACCACTTTACACACTAATCATTATACTAGTATTAGTTCAAGTTATGTATCATTGTAATTGTCTGCCATCTGGAATGAAATCTAATTATAGTTATATGAATTCAATTGTTCGATATTGGGACTGATACCTGGGACTTGGACTATACTGATGTTGGATAAAAATTGTTCAAACATTGTGCTAACGTCATTGGTTTTCTTTGCAGAATGCAGAATACAGATTCGTTATGTCCTGGCAGTGCTATCTTTCCTTGGAATCATGCTAAGTACTGCGGTCAAAACTTTCATGGGCGCAGCGATCGTAGCTATGGTAAAGAACGGAAATAACGGCAGTAGGAATGTGAGTACTTCCACCGAAGGCACGTGTCCCTCAAGCGAGAAAGAGAGTGACATTCAAGTAAGTCAATTTCTTTTCACAAATTTTATCTCGCGTTCAATGTTATCTACGAATAACAAGATAACATCTGCATGTCCCTCACTAAAATCAAATTGCAGCGAAGTACAACGTAAACTTTATCTTACTTATTGTTGAAATGTGTTGTTAAAAAATATTAGTTTTCTATTTTTAATTCTAAAAGAGTAATCATTGATATCAATAAATTTTTGTCCATTCTACGCATAAAATTTGTGATGAAATACCAGGTTAAAATGACAATAATCTAAACACCCTTTTTTATTATTATTTAAAGGTTTATAATGGTCGCGTCGACAACGTTGTCATTGGCGACTCATACATAATTTACAAAGAATGCTTTTTTAGATAAGTTTGCTGTGTGATTCCAATAATAGACATAGGAAATGAGCAGTTTAAAAGTTTAACATGTTATGGAATGAGAACATCAGGAAATATTGTAAATGTTTTTTCACTTTCAGATAGTGTTACACAATTTTTTGTTTATTGCACATTATTCATTTGCACAAATAGAGAACAATTATACATTTCAAATGTGGGTTTCTTACATTTTTATTATAAGAGTTCGTATGAATCATTTATCATATACTGCGTTGCCCGCGCCTTTATTTATATAAACCCGAAATAGTATTTAATTCTATATTAATCTTTAGTCAAGAAGTGATTTAACCTAAATCTAACTGTTCCTAGTTCCGTACACACTTTCGACCGATAGTGCATTAATTGAACAGCTGTAAAATAATCAAAGATTGAAGCCTTTCCCGGTGCAGTTGTACAATATATTGTTCTCGGAGCTCAACCGGGTTTTGCATAATTGTAGAACGCAACGTTTCGACGACTAAAAGCTCCGTCGTCATCTTCTAGGCGAAGTTGTAATATAATTAACTTCGCCTAGAAGATGACGACAGAGCTTTTAGTCGTCGAAACGTTGCGTTCTACAATTATGCAAAACCCGGTTGAGCTCCGAGAACAATATATTGAGAGCTTTTAGTCGTCGAAACGTTGCGTTCTACAATTATGCAAAACCCGGTTGAGTTCCGAGAACAATATATTGAGCTGTAAAATACATTGAATTTTATCGCATCCATCCCAACAAATATACCTATGAATTTATTCTTAAATATATTCCTTGAGTATTGCAGGATATAATTGTCCCTCATTATTTAGCCATTACGACAGATTAAATTGATGAATTTGTTAGCGAGATTCATAATGTAAACATAAAGTCACCAAATTGGAGTCACTAATATGGAGCGAAAATTAACTTACATTTTCCTCAAGAATCGAAAAGTATTTCGTATTGCTTTTATTATCATTCGATGGAGTATTACTGGATAAAATTGTACTTTTTATTCAATGAAAATATTTCTGCTTTATTTCATTACGGAAAAAGTAACTATTTCCTTTGTTCGTCGCGTAGTAACGTCTTTCACTTGCGTGACGTCATGGTCTCTTGGCGCGCAGTAATTTAACACAATATTATCACTTTTTCAATTATATTTCTTTCGAAATTTATGCAAGGTATTTCTCACTCCCACAGTACCGTTTCCCGAGTTATGAAGAATATCTGTACAAATTTTTTTGCAATATGTCCACTAGTATAAATTTGTATACAAATAAACGTAACTGCATACATACAAACATACATACATTAATCATTTTTTATTATATAGATTTGGATAAATTTAAGTGCAAATGATAATTTTACATTGATTAAAATTAACTTATTTGAAACTGCGACTATTGCAAATTACACTGTACTATTCGCATAGTCTGTTTTTATGAGAAGGTGGCGTCTGATTCTGAAATTGAATCACTCTCTTTTTTTTAACTAAATTTATGAGGCTTTTAATTCTACTTCTTGTTGGTTTATCATTGAAGTGTGTGTAAAAAGATTCCAATATATTTATGAATGATATACATGATATTTGGTACTTTCAAATAATGGTCCTTGGGATCTTTGAGTCCATAGCATTTAGAATGAGTTGTAAAGAATTATTTTTGTGGACTGTGTTTTTACGTTAAATCAAAATAAATATTTGACTAATAAAGAAATTTCATATAAGTTTATTAAAATTAAACATGAAAACTCTTATCTCAGGCACCTGTGGTTTTTATATAGAAGAGATCTGCTGCCCGCACCAAATGCGTACTGCTATTCTCTGCTGTGCTGCTTGCTGTAGCTCTCGTACCGACGTACTGGCGTCGTCTCAGGGGTTGATCACTGGCTAAGGCGTCGGCCTCCGGGATTGAATGCTGGCAAGCCGTCGTACTAAATTGTGTGATGCTATTCTGTGAACTCTTCACTAACAAATTGTTGCCCCTTACTCACGATGATTCTGCCTTGAACTATATCAGAGAGAACAACTTTACGGAGCCTCTCTTAATCACATCCACCAGCTTCGGTGATCGCAGAACAACTGTCCTTTTCAAAAGCTTATCTCCTCCCTTATATCCTCCATTCGTTTACTTTTTCATTGTTAGAAAACTTCGTCAGTTTTACTGATTCTTCCATTGTCACAAGATTTATAGCACGCAGCTGCAGTTCCGAAGCCAACAATGGCTGTTATGTTGAGGCCAACAATCGAGACAGGACACGAAATTACTTGGATGGATATATTTATCTCCTCCGCCCACACGCACGTGCACGGTTTCGAATTCTCAAGACCACACAAATAACACTTCCGAGACAAAGAAAAACTTAAACCTAAATACACGTGATACAGAGTCTTAACTGTTCCGAGGGATAGGTGGAGCACTGATTTCTTCTTCATATAATATTTTTACTTGATCTAACGATTGACTAAGCGTCTTATATTTATGATCATGAATGTTTTGTTTTGTTTTCTTGGGATTAGTACTTATATTATGTTCAGGATTATCGGCGTCTTTCGTATCAGCTTGGATTGTCGAGCTCGTCGGCGCAGTTCTTTTTTTTAAAACACGCTGAATTGACTTTCTATCGAACCATTCTAATTTGTGTTCTGGAAAGAAAATAGTTTTGAGTTTTATCATAAATACAACAACGCACTACGATCGGTCCAAATCGATTGATAATACAATAAATTGAATCCAGATAAATGTTGTGCAGAAAATATCTGAAAATTAAACTTTTGTTCCGTAATACAATGTAAACATCTAGCACGATACTATTTACGTTATTTCTTCGCCTCACCATTTTTTCCGTCATATATTGATTCATTGCCCGACTTGATTATAAATCGTACGGCTCCTAAACATTCTTAAGATCCTTATTCTACGTCTTCATGGATATTAGAAACAAATAAAAGTGGGAATGTGCAGCTTGGAAGAATATTGAATGATATCAATTTATACATGATTATGTAACATAAGTTGACAGGTTCACACGACTTCCAGAAATATTTTAAACCGTACTTAGGTAAATAGTGGAAAATTAATTTGAAAATGCGAATAAATTACCAGTTTTAGAATCGAATAAGCATCAAATGGTAAACCGTACAAGCAGAAGCCCAGGTGTAATTCTTAAACAAAATTTTTCCTGATTATAACATAAACGCGGGGAAATTGCGATATTTTGATGTAACATGCGGTTACAATTTACGTGAAATGAATTTGAATCAGACAATATGAAATTATGTAGTTTTTTTAGAGTAACAGGATACTTGAGGGTAATCCACGTGGTGGCAACTCTCCTTTAATAGCATAGGAGGGGATTTGAAAGGGGGGATGCGGAAGGGTAGAGGAAAGTAGCCAAGGGTTAACTAGGGCCCCCGGACTATGTTTTAAGGATCCTACCTAGCAATTCACCTAAAAGTGATGCAGGGAAAACCCTAGAAAAACCTGCATCAGGTAGGTCGGGCATTTGGTACTTGTCCCAAGTCCTTCCGATGGCGGGAGAGGGGTTTGCTAAGGAGTCGCAGCTTTCCCCTCGCTGTACCTTGACCAGTTTAGGAGGCAGCTGGCCGACTATTCCACTAGGAATAGCGAACAGCTCTTACCGTATGACCAAGGTCTGAAACCGCGGAACATACACCTCTCAACAGGCCGAAATTTAATTATTTGACCTAGGAGTTATAGACCATTCTACTAATGTTTCTACAAGGCAATAATCTCGAAATAAGTCAACATTTATTATAAATCTGTACCGCTATAAAAATTTATTTGTAGCACGAATGACCAGTTAAACAATTTAAATTTATTGCCCCACAGGGTATATATATATATATAAACACAATTATATATATTAAAAAAGTCTTATACATATTCACTAAACGAACTTCGGTATTTAGCCATCCATTCATACATCAATAATAATCCAAAGGTATATTTGCTTATCTCGTAGAAAGCTTATGGACTCTCTTTGCCAATGAATTTAGTGTCGGAACAAAATATAAATAATTTTAAACTAACGCACTACAAAAATTAAAGATAATATATTCTTCTAGTAACAAATAAATAAAAATTATTGGGAAAAATGGAAGTGTGAAGTACATTAGTTTGTATATTAATAATATCATTTTACATATTTCAGACAGAATTTGGGGAATTTGCTTGGAGCGAAGTCCTGAAAGGATATGTTCTGTCTTCTTTTTTCTACGGTTACTTGTGCACACAACTACTTGGTGGATACCTTTCGGACAGATTTGGCCCCCGCTTCGTGACTGCGCTCTGCAATTTGATAGCGGGTGTGAGCACTTTGGTTAGCCCCTTGGCTGCACGTTACGAAGTTTACTATTTTATCAGCGCAAGGGCAATTGCAGGACTCGCTTCTGTAAGTTAAGCATATTGTAAAAATTAATCTAAATTAATAAATAATATTTATCATATATATATATATATATATATATATTGTGGGAATTAAAAACACATGTAATTATTTAATAAACAAAATTTTACAATTTTTATTGTCGGCGGCGTAAATATGAATTTTATACAAGAATATGAACGCTATAATGCTTGCTTGCTATGTACATTGTCGCGAAGGCATGTCTGGACGCGCGGATCTTTAGTGTGTGTTGGGATTGGCGGAGAGAGAGCAAAGTATGTTCTGGAAAGCTGCAGAGTGTGTTTTGGGAGGCTGACGGGTGTGCTTGTCAGAACTTGTAATTGAGAATTGCTTTGACCAGGAAAGCCAACCTGATTAAAAGTTTCTGTGACTATATTCAAGCAAGTGTATAGAGGCAGCAGAAACGTAATATAATAAAGTCCCGTGTTTATGAATTATGAGTCGACAATCTGAAATATTTGTCCATT
Organism: Zhengitettix transpicula; assembly: GCA_037074705.1. NCBI lineage: Eukaryota > Metazoa > Arthropoda > Insecta > Orthoptera > Tetrigidae > Zhengitettix > Zhengitettix transpicula. The sequence goes on along the minus strand of CM073590.1, from coordinate 34,778,540 downwards.
GGCATATTTATGCAAGCATCAAAGATTTAAAACTGCGTTATCAACTGTAAAGAGCCGGAAGTGTTTTGTCCGAAAATTACAACTACATTAAATATGACCTGTCTGTGAAGTGTTTAATAATAACCGAGTGAGATGGAGCCCCCGACGAACAGCTCATGGTAATGTAAACTAAAAAGAAAATTTATTAATTGTAAACCTAATGTAAATAATAATTATCGTTAGATTTCATACTTCAATAATTGTTTAAGTTAAGAATATTTCACATGTCGTCACATTCTTTATTGGAGGCCCGATAGGCGGCCCTGAAGTTAAGCCGTGACACTTAACCAACTTGTAACAAAAGTTTGAATTGTGATAAGAATTTGTTTTTATTAAATTAGCTTTGTTTTATATTTTAAATTCTTATTTTTCATTTAAAATCTTATCATTTCAACATTTAATTTGCTTATTTAAAATCTAATTAAATTGTATTATTACAAATGTGCTCAAATGAGGGCTTATTTAAATTGAAAAATCTAAATTAATATTGTGTTTACTAAAACATATATATATATTATGTAATTTCGTCAATGTATTCGTATATTTAAAATAAATAACTATTATAATTATATGATTTTAAGGATTAACAATATTTAATGGCGCTTTATAAATTTTGAAGATTGCTAGATTAATAATCAATGCAGTCAGAATGCAGACACATGTAATCAGGAATAATATTATCTCAAAGATTATAATAATTTTATTCATTTTGCATTTATAAATGTAAAAGGGACTAATAAATATATTAATCTTGTGCATATGTGACGGACTCCGTGTTATTAGTTTCGACACCACACACGGGAAGAAAATTTAAAATATATATTTGCACGTTTGATAGCACGGGTTGCGATTAATTACGAGACTTGGTATTTTTCAATATTTTATTTCTGGTCAATTGCTCGGTACGAACTGAACTCAAATTGTTCTTTTACTCCATAAGAAAAGAATTATATTTTTGCACAACAATGAAAGTTCATAACGCTTCCGAGAATTCGCAGTGTTTATCCTTTGGACTCCGCGTCGACTAGAAGTTCTCTGCGCTCCGATCTCTTTTTCCCCTTCTCCGCTACGGCTGATGTTCGCAGAGAAGTTCGTCTAAAGATAGACGTGAAGCTCAGTGGAGGCTAGCTCCACACATACGGTAAGAGTTGTTCGCTGTTCTCATTGGAACAGTCGGCCAGCTGCCTCCTTAACTGGTCGAGGTACGGAGAAGGGAATGCTGAGACCCCATAGCAAACACCTCTCTCGCCATCGGAAGAGCGCGGGACAAGCACCCAATGACCGAATCTATCTGATGCAGGGTTTCTAGGGTTTGTCCAGCATCATTTTTAGCCGAACGCCTGGTGGATCCTTAAACTACAACCCGGGGGCCCTTTCCCCACCCTTCCGGATCCCCCGTTTAAAAATCCCTTTCTATGATATTAAAGGAGAGTTGCCACCATGTGAATTACCCTCAAGTAACGTGTTACCCTAAAAAAATAATAGAAATATTTTTATTATTATTATTTTTTTAAAATAACAGGCTACAGGAGGCTAATCCACGTGATGACAACTCTTCTTTAATAGCATAGGAAGGGATTTGAAAGGAGGGGGGGGGGGTGCGGAGATAGCCAACGGTTTACTAGGAACCGGGCTGTAGTCTAAGGATCCTACCTGCTCATTTGCCTAAAAGTTATGCAAGGAAAACCCGAGAAAATCCTGCATCAGGTAGGTCGGACAGTAGGCCCTGGCCTCAAGCCCTTCCGATGCCGGGAGAGCGATTTGGTATGGGGACACAGCATTCCTTCTCCGTGCCTCGACCATAATAAGTCTTATCTTTGTTGGTCTCTTTTACATTTATAACTGCTGTGGTCGACGATGTTAGGTCATGTGCGTGGGATGGATGTTCCGTTAATGACTCGGACACATGAATACAGTTAATTATTATTCTTATTACAACATCGTCGCTTCTAAATGCTGGAGCAGGATGGATATAGCTCCGCGCGCCTGCAGGTCGAGGATGCTCTGGTGACGGAGTTCACCTGAGGCAGCTTCCGTTCGCAGGACAAAGCAAAATGTTTTTAATATAAGGAATTTCACACAATGTGTAAAGTAATTTGGGTCACTCTTTACAAAATTCTGTCATTGAGATAGATCTTCTGGAACACCAATGTGCGTGATATCTGTCACACACCATTTCACATAATTCACATCTTGTTGATGAAAGCTTTTTGATTTACAAATCTTGTGGTGAAAACCGTGCACGGCGAAACGGGTTACTGTGTGTCGTAGTTCGTATGATGCTCTCCTCCATTCGTTTGTCATCATGGCGGTGGTACTGTATAAATCGTCCCATATCTGGTTCTTCTTTTCCTTTAGTTCTTGGATCACGTGTTGATAAGCGGGTGTAGATGGCAAAGTTAACCCTGTTGTATAGCGCAGGTCTTCTAAGTAGAAAGGTTCCCTTGTGAGTTCATATGCAAGTCGTGATGGCGTATATTTCGAGACACACAGTATCTTTTTCAGAAAAGTTGCCTTTATCTTTTCAATATCTTTCAGGTTTTTTCTATTTAGTTTCTCCCATATTAATTCCAAACCGTATGTGACTATTGGGGTGACTTTTGCTTTGTAGAGGGAGATGGCCGTGTCTATGGAGAGTTGTCGTATCATCCGAATATCTTGCATTGCTCTGATAGCTGCGATTACTTTTTCTTTCACGTGTAGTGTGAATGTGCTTCCTGTCGGTTGCAAGGTTATCCCAAGGTACTTGAAGTTGTTTGTAACACTTATTGGTCTGTTGCCGAGGTATAAATTGTCTTTCGTGCTGTGTCTGCCACCTTTCCTGAATAACATTGCTGCTGTCTTTTGAGGTTTATTTCTAGTTGATTTTCTTGAGCCCAGTTCGTTAGATTGTTTAAGGCTTCTTGTAGATCTTGTCTGGAGGTTGATGTGATGACCATGTCATCTGCATACACATAGAGACGCGTGTTTTCTGTTGGTAGTGATTCGGCTATATCTGCGGTCGCAATAGTAAACAATAACGGGCTTAGGGGGTCTCTTGTAGAATCCCGTTTGTCTGTGTTATTGGGTAAGATACTGATATGCTATCATCTATTTCTACTTAGTTCTCATGCAATATGTTTGAGATTATTATCTTCAGGTAATGTTCTTTTCCAATCATTGATTCCAAAAGCAAAATGTTTTATTGTCCGGAATGATGGTCATTTGAGGGTGGCGAATACCACCCACACTGCAATATTCAAGAAAGTATAAGGACATAGCAATCTAAAATATGCGACAATAATTTAATATACTGTAATGCATTGAGAGAATGCATTGTTTCGAACAAGCGCAAGTCGTGTGAGGGTGAGAAGACAATTCCAGAGTAATTGAGGGTGAGGGTACAAGTGCAAAGTAATTACGGGTCCTGTCTCGATGTGACATGACGGAGGGGCTAGCTATTTGCTAAGGAACTGCAGTTGCAGAATGTAAATCTCAGTAATGGAGAAACTGTCACCGCGAAGTTGCGACGTAGTCTTGGAACAAAGGGAAAACGAAGAGACTAGTAGTATATAAGGGAGAGTCAGAGTTAGTCAGCGTTTGTCAGCGTTAGTCAGCGTTAGTCAGCGTGGGAGAGGGGTGCTGTGAGCATCGTGAGTTGAGTTAGTTGGAGTTGAGTGTCAGAGCGGAGGGTATGGAGAAAGAAAGCAGCATGCGAGAGAAATAGAAAATTATTCAACTATAAACATTTTCATATGCAGAAGTTCAATCTGTATCAATATCAAAATTTGACCACTGTCTTCGATGGTAGGAGACTAGGACACAGCATCCAGCGTCGAGTAGTTTCAGCACGAGCAACTGGGATGTCCTTCACCGAGTATGGAGAATCAGCTATCGTCGAACCATTAATATGTGTTAGAGTCAGTGTTTAAACGTCCAGTCTATAAAGTGTGTGTTTAATGAACGAGCCAAATGTTCCTGAGAAATCGTGAGTTGAAATTTATGGTATTAACATGTGTAAACGGAATTAAAAGATACAGTCAGATATCGTTCTCTTCTTTTGATAACAAAATAAACTCTTTTAAATTTAGAAGCAATCTGGTAATTCTAAGTTCGTTAATAAGTTTCGTCGATGTCTAGACGATTAAATACTTCTGTTTAATTTAAAGATAAATGTTGGGTTCTTTGATTATTTAAGTGTTTGTCCGTTATCAAACCCAGTAAAGACCCATGAGAGAAAGAGATCTTTTTAAAATATTAAATGCATAATTGTAAAAGTTATGAGTAATAAATTGTTGTTTTTTTAAGAAATATAAATTTTATTATTTTTATTTTGACGCTTTTTTTGCTTATTACAATACATATACAAATACACCGATTTTTTTTAAAGTTAACTTGACGAATTCACAAAACTCTTAATCTCAGGGTCCCGTGCGGTAATGTCTCTCTCATGAAATCGTCAAGCCAATAGGCGGCAGGTAGGGCGGGATCCAGTGACGGGTTGCAATTTGACTGAAGACGCCATCAAGCGTCGCACGTGGTTGTCAATCAGCACGCTATCCGCTCAGTTATATTCAAGAGAAGAAAAGTAATTAGATGAATCACAAGTTTAAACCTAACAAGAATTCCTTTAAATTAAAAGTAAATACAAGTATATAGTCTTCTTACTGACTACGAAAAGTAATACACTGTAATACCGACATATTCGTTTCCTCCAGCGGCCGCAATACAGTCTTATTTCTTCGACAAAAAAAGAACATTAGCATATCTCCGTAGCCAAGGAGCAACAATTTCTAGCCCCGATGTCTGATTGTTAAAATAATTCAGTCTAAATAAAACTCTCACTAGAAATTTAACATATAATCTGCATATTTAAAAATGCAATTTTACTAGCAAATTATTCATCATATTAAGAAAAAAACCACTAATCACGGAATCTCCACTCGCGGCCCGCCATATCAGTGCACCAAGGAACTTAGTATCACATACATATTTGTTTACCACACGATAGAAATATCACGATAAAAAATTATTAAAACACACACAAAACAAAGTAAATTTGTAAAAACGGTGACTGGCGTAAAATAACATGTCACATATATATGAGAATTAATCTCTTATTAGCCACTGCATATTATATGAATGGATAATTATTATAGTAATCAGTAATTTACTAATATAAAATTCTGTTGAATGTATTTAGCGTTTACATCAATCTCAGTGTTTTATTAATTTGCTGTTTTGTGTGTTTTTTATTACTTAATAAAGATATGAATAGTCATCTTGTTTAGAACAAGGTTTGAAGGATGTGAAATGTGGCATGGCGTATATTCGTCTTTGTAAATTTAAGTGTCTAAGTGATTTGATTTCTCGGTCTACCGTTCAGAGAAAAATACTTTACAAGCCTTCTAAAAAAATAATTATTCCTATAATAATACTTTTGTTTGCAAATAAAATTCTAAAAATTTGTATTTTAAAATAATTTCAAGTCCATTTTTTTTTTCCAGGGCGCTGTGGTTCCATCAATCATGGCTCTCTTTCCGAAATGGTTCCACCCTGACGAACAGCATATGATGGCTGGTTTTGTATTCTTGGGTACGAATTAAATTATTGAATTTTACACTCTTGATAATAAAGAGATAAAAGAGAGGCAATCAGCACTCAACAAAGTGACGGACATAGCTAAATTACTTAACGTGGTATAATTTCTACCTGAATAAAAAGAAAATCCAGTAATTGATATATGGAATAATTTGGGTTCGATAACAAGTACAAATATGTTAAGAATAAGTTGCACCCGTGAGTATTGCGTGTATCTTCCTTAAAGACAGTTTAAAAAGCAGCGAAATTTAAAAGTTAATTTATTCTCCACAGATTTATTTTCTTTGTATAAGTTCAATGACATTCAATTGAATTTACGTATCTTAAAAAGTATCATCCCTGCATATATCATCCATTTTATAAATGCAGTAATTCAAATTTCTGTGTAATTCCTTCCAATCATGCTAAAAAATTCACCCGTTTTATGTCTTATAACATTTGAAATAATTTTTTGTAGTATTTCTATTAATTCGCGCTGTGCCAGGTATAACTCCTAACGCATACATTTTTTGTTTATAAAACCACTGATGCAAACATGAAATAAATAACTGAAAAATTCAGTTTCTTGTACGGCTATGCTGTTTTGACATAAAGCATAGAGACTAAATTTCTATCAAAATTGTTAAATACAAATTACGGTGTTCTTGAAGTTGAATAAATTCAAAGCTATTGCTTCTCATGCTGAGTAGAGATACAAGAACCACCTCTTAAACGCTGTTAATTTAGTGATAAGAGAAAGTTGTAGGCAAATAATAGACAAAATTACATGATAAAATAAATACCACACAACGGTTTTGCAATTCTTGTTGATTTCGTCGGGCGATTCAAAATCACAAAAGCCCGCAAGAACTCAAAAGCTTTGGAGCTTGCTAATGCGATTAATCGTTCTTACATTGTTAAATTACCTGACAAAAGCAACAATAATTAAGGAAACCTCGTGTGGTATTTATTTTATAGAAACTATAAATGAAATAATATCACTCCGAATTAATAATCTGTATAAGATATCCTATTTTAGTTTCTTCGAACTCACTTATAATTTTACATGTCTTATTTTTTATAACAATAAAATAATTATTTCAGTGGTTACTTTGCTTACCACAGTAAATGTCCTTAGGTCTGTATTTTGGAAGCTTCATTGGACTTGGCTTGACAGGAATTCTTATCCGTGAAGGAGCATGGGCTCTTCCGTTTTACTTTTGGGGAGGACTTTTGATTTTATGGTCAGCAATTTGGATTTGTTTCGCCTTCAACACTCCAAAAGAACATCCGCTTATATCAAGCAGAGAACTGAATTATCTTCAATCTAGCCCTAAGGGAGCGAAGGAATCTAACGTAGTGGGTATTTAACATAGAACAGATTTATAGTATATAAAAATATAATGTTATAATTATGAATGAATTTTTTTTTGTTTGTTTCATAGAAAGAGTTTACCGTACCTTGGTGTAGTATATTGACGTCATTGCCTGTGTGGGCGTGGATTGGTTACCAAGTAGGAGCCATGTGGGTTATCTATACACTGATCACTGAGCTTCCGTCGTATCTATACATTATCCTCCATTTCGATGCTCAAATGGTAATAATATATTATTAGTTATAAAGAAGGTGGTATAATATATTTAATATGTTCGATTAATGAATTTATATATGAATTATTAAAATCATTCAGCTTGGGATTTTATTAATTTATTAACTAATGAAATTTGATAACACAATTAAATAAACAATACTAAAAATGAATTATAAAATAACATGTACTATTTAATTAATTAGACATAGTCCATCTTTTACATTTATCGAAATTATTTTTATCAGCCCAATATCTGCGGTTGAAACAATAATCAGTCTTCTTAAATTAATTTTTTAATTGTCTTTGAAGGCACGGTATTTATATATCGGAACTTCTTGTAATTTACCTTGGAGTTACTTCTAGCTGCCTGTTTGGACGCTTTTTTCCTTAATTGATGACGACAGATAAAAGGATTATACAATTCTCTGTTCCCGTAAATTAGTTCCAACAAATATTACGTGAAATATCCTGAAGCCTTCAGCACTATCCAATTGTTATTTTCTCCATAAATTATTTTAGCGCCAGATTCTTTTATATTAACTCAATATTACCATTCTCTAAATTTATCTCAATAAATTATCTACTACTTTTGCTTATATTAAGGTTTCCTAAATTTTAAATAACTTTCAATTACTGACTTTCATCGCTTTAACCATAACCATAGATAATTCTAACTAGCTAACCTATTTCTCTCACCTAACAAACGGTCTCAGTTCTTGATATATATTACTTTATAACTATATTTCCCACACGGATTGCTCTCCGTTTTTGAACTAAGGTTCCCACAAGCCGAGGCACCTCGGCCTGTTTTGAGAGGTGTATGTTCCGGGGTCACAAACCTTGGGTATACGGTAAGAGTTGTCCGCTATTTCCATTGGAATAGTCGGCCAGCTGCCTCCTAAACTCGTCGAGGCACGGAGAAGGGAATGCTGCGTCCCCACAGCAAACTCCTCTCCCGCTATCGGAAGGGCGTGGGACAAGTACCCAATGCCCGACCTACATGATGCAGGTTTTTCTAGGGTTTTCCCTGCATTTCTTTAGGCGAATGCCAGGTAGGATCCTTAAAATATAGCCCGGGGGCCCTAGTTAACCCTTGGCTACCTTCCTCTACCCTTCCGCATCCCCTCTTTCAAATCCCTTCCTATGCTATTAAAGGGGAGTTGCCCAAAATGGATTACCCTCATGTAGCCTGTTGCCCTAAAAAAATGGTTAAATTCATTCAATTATTTTGAATTTTTCTCTGTCATATCTCGAAGTCATTCTCCCGATAGGAAAATATTCTTGTCCACATGCTACCCCGAAACAATTACTGCTGGGGTCTTATTTGCCAAAGTCGACGGCACTTACTGCCTCTATAGGTTTTTTTTAGAGTAACAGGCTATACGAGAGTAATCCACGTGGCGACAACTCCCCTTTAATAGTATAGAAACAGATTTGAACGGGGGGATGCGGAATGGTAGAGGAAGGTAGCCAAGGGCCCTCGGACTATGGTTTAAGGATCCTACCCGGCATTAAACGCTACGAGTGCAACAATAAAATGTTGTAGGAAATCACTAAAGCTGTGACTTTCAACAATGAATGAAGCGGCTGGTAGTCACGTAGATAGATGTAACAATAAAAATTTTGAAACCAATAAAGCTTAACAGAAATCTATTGTTTTTATATTGTTTGCACGCTTTTAAATCCTTAAGGAAAAGTTATCTGAACATTTAATTAATATTAACATCGGGGAGGCAGGTAGAGTAGAAGGGATGCAAATTTATTGAAATTGGCCGACATTATATTGGAAAATATCGTCATCGGTGTAGACGAGATGATTAACGACACTTCCGTTTATAGTTAGATTAAAATATTCGAAATGACCAAGAGAACTATTTAGAATATAAGTTTGGAGAAAATAAATACACGGCCAACGTCAGCAATTAGCTATTAGTTCATAAAGTATATAGTAAGTTCATCCTGCTGAGGCCTAAAACTCTCATTCACGCTGTGATAGTAATGTATTTGAATAATAAATTGTATTACTCTTCCCTTGAAATTTTAACTTTGCAAAATAATATATTGCTCTAACAATCCTCTTCAAAATACTATTTTGAGAAGACTTCTCGCTTTCCTTTCTTGTTGCGTGTTATATGTTCGAAAAAGTTTCTCAAATTATAGTGTTCCTCATAATTGAAATATGTTTTGACAAAATAATAGTTATTAAAATTATTTAACACACTTGAAAATATTTACTCCGACAAGTACGTTCTTTACAGGTACATACAAAATTGTGTTTCAGAGTGGTGTTATTTCCTCTTTACCGAGCCTAATAGGAGTGATAGGTGGATTTATCTGTGCTGCTGTAGCACAGTGGATTAAACGAAAGGAAATTCTCAGTCGAATAAATATATACCGCCTGTTTAATGGTATTGGTAAGGAATGTTATTTTTCTCATAAATCTGTACGTATTGTTTGAAGAATGCGTAATAACTGGTCTGAATATCCAAAAGCAAGAATGTTTGAAGCAATAAAAATTTATTAAATTATCAGGATGTTTGCATAGCCATTAGTGCTTAGCTTCAGTTGGAAGCATTTCTTCCGTTCTTAAATCAATCTACCAAACGATTTACGTAAATTTTTGTTCATTATGTATGAACAAAGAAAGAAAAAATTATTCACCTGTTTTAAAATGACCCTAATTTGATCAAAGATTATCTTCAAACAGGACAGTTATAATTTTCCACTTATATTGTTATTTTATTTCACATTTAACACAGCCAATAATTAAAGTGTTTGAATGAAATTATGTGATGTATATGTTAGCTTAATCACTACAGACTTCTTAATAATTTTTATGTAATTCTTAATTCATATTATTTATGTAATTTTGTTCGTTCAATACCCTTGTTTTCTCAAAATATTTTTGTTGATATTATGATTGAATCTTAACATATATGTGTATTTTCTCCAGTGAGTGTAGGAATTTTGGTGAGTCTAATTTCCATAACTCTCCTCGGGTGCCACACCACTGCCATTGTCTCCTTCTTCATGCTCATGTTTTTTACGAGCAGCGCACTTGTGGGAGGAAGTGGTGTGGTTAATAACCTTGATCTGGCTGCTAACTATGCTGGTGTGCTAATCGGCATCCAGAATACCATCTCCCATGCCGCTGGCATAGTGGTGCCACTAGTGGTCGGTTACCTTACCCAGGACAATGTAAGTACTGCTTATGTTCGTTTATAACCTGACTGACATTCAAATGTATTTATGAAGACTTTTTAGAAGTATTTTAGACCATTGGTGTTTCAACATTTACCATAGAAAATGTTGTCAGCATTTCTTGTCAACAATGTTGACGGATCATGTTGTCATCTTTTGTTCTTTGAACGTAACTGGTTACTTGGATTTTCTATTAATAAACTGAAAAGCAGATTGATAAAAAATTATTTATTTTATTTCATGGACCATATATCAAAGCATCACTTGTAAATTCTACCCAATTTTGTACTGTACCAAAGTGACACTTATTCAACAACTAGCTGGGTGGCCGGCGTTGCCCGAGACCTCGTTTATCCATAACCCCCGATTTGACTCCAATCTAGGTAGCTTTTGCGTTATTTTTATGTAACACAACACGACCCCTACCCTTAAATGTTTTCACCTCTCATTCCGAAAGTGATTGAACACATTGACCCTGAAATAGTTTCATTCAACGAATACATCGCCGTGTAACATGTTTGAAAATATCCACACCCCCCCCCCTCTACAGTGGATTAAAAAAATACACGCAAAAATCGGCCGGTTACATCATTTGAAAATTTCTACTCCCGTTAAGACCCCCCCCCCCCGTCTCCCACCTCCGCGCGTTATCCAGTTTGTCACAATTAAACTCATTGACATCCATAACCCCAGAACTGATTCGAATTTTGGTATATTCGCATTATTTTCATGTAACGCAGCTCCAAAACCACACCCCTACACGTGCTCCCCTTACATGGCGATAGGAATTGAAATTATTCACAGAGAATATCTAGCGAAATATTATGAATTTGAATGACACCGAAAAATATTTATTGGACGCAAATGTGGGCCGATTAACGTGTTTGAAAATTTCTACCTCTGTTCAGCCCCACCCGTGGGGGTTAAACTGCAAGTTGAATGTCATAATTAATCTCAGAGTCATCCATAACCCCGGATTCAATTCATATATTGGGTATTTGGGTTATTTTTATGTAATGCAATTCCACCCTACCCTTCATGGTTCTCTCCTCTCAAGTCAATAGGGTTGTAATTAAACACAGAATATATTAAAAATTTTATTAGTGTAATTAACCTCGTTAAATATTTATTTGACTCAAATTTGGATAGGTTAACATTTTTGAACATTTCTACCCCCTCCCACGTCCGCCCAGCCCCATTCACATTTGCCCGCCTCTACGCGTTACCCAGGTTGTCATAAATGAATTAAGCAACATAATTAACCCCGATTTGTCTCCAAGCTCGGTTGTTTTCGCGTGATTTTCTTGTAAATAACTTCCACACCTACCCGTGCTCCCCTGCCATGCCGAAAGGTTTAAAATTATACACAAAAAAGTTGTAGAAATACTATCAATCTAATTAACGATAAAAATAATTATTAAAATCAAGTATGCATGTTTAAATATTTTCATCCCCGATCACCCCGTCCCTGAGCGTTAAATGGCCAATTAAATGTCATAATTAAACTTATCGCCACCCATAATGCTGGATTCGACTCCAATCTAGATTTATTTGCGTTATATTTTATGTAATGTTACTCCACCCCCACCCCCAAAGGCAGCTCCCCTCCCAATACCGAAAGGGGTTAAAATTATACACGGAGACCATATAGAGAAATGTTAATAATTTCATTGATCCCGAAAAATATTTATTCGTCGCAATAAACGGCCTTATAACACGTTTCACCACCTCGCGCATTGCCCAGATTAACATAAATAAACTCAGCGACATCCATTACCTTAGATTTGTCTCGAATCTCGGTTGTTTTAGCGATATTTTCTAGTAACTCCACCCCACCCCTAAAGGTGCTCCTTTTCCGTTCTGTAGGGGATTTAAATTATGCAAATATAACATAGGTAGTAACACTATCAATCTCTTTGGCCCCTAAAATATTTTTCTGTCTACAATATCGGCTGTTTCCATTCCCAACTCTAAGTGTGCTACCCTCTCATGCTGAAAGGGGTTGCAATTTTACAAACATCAGTCGATATATTATCAACGTCATTGACCCTGACAATTATTTATTCCGCGCGTATATCGACCGTTTAACATATTTGAAAAATTCCACTCCGTCCACCACTACCCCTGGGAGTTAAATAACCAATTGAATGTTATAATTAAATTCAGAAACATCAAGAACTCTGGATTCGACTGTAATCTCGGTTTTATTCGCTTTATTCATTTGTAACGACCGTCCACCCCTAAGGGTGCTCGTTTCCCATGCTGTAATGGGTTGAAATTATACTCAGGTGACATCGGTAGAAACACTATAAATTTCTTTGACCCTTAAAATTATTTATTCCACTTAAATATCGACCGTTAAACATGTTTTAAACTATCAACACCCAACCAAGTTCACCCCTAAAAATGCTCTCCCATAATTCCTAAAGGGTTTGAAAATTTATAAACATAACAGGCATAGAAATACTATTAAATAATATGAATTAATATATATATAATATAAATAATTATACAGGGCTAATATCGGCTGAAATTGCAAGTTTCAAAACGTCCACCCCTGTCCTCCCCCGCCCCTGGAGGTTAAACGTCCAATAGAATGTCATAATTAAACTTTGCGACATCAAAAACTTTGAATTTGATTGTAATCTCAGTTTTATTAGCGTTATTTAATTGAAACGCCCGTCAACCCGCACCCCTAAAGGTACCCCTTTCCCATGCTGTACGGGGTTGAAATTCTACTCATAATATCGGATGAAAAACTAAAATATCTTTAGCCCCTAAAAATATTTATCTGCTTAAAATATCGGCTGTTTTAGCATGTTTGAATGCTTCCACCGCAACCCCTAAGTGTGCTTCACTCTCATGCCGAAAGGGATTGAAATATAACAATCATTCTCCAGAGATATATTATCGTTGTCACTGACCTCGACAATTAATTATTCCACGCAAATATCGACCGTTTAAATTGTTATAAAAATTCAACCCCCGTTAACGCCCGCCCCTTGGGGTTAAATGGCCAATTGAGTGTAATAATTAAACTCCGCGACATCCATAGCCCTGGATTTGATTCCAATCTCGGTTGTAATCGCGTTATTTTATGGTAGTGTGCCACAACCTCTTCCAACCCCACCCCTAAGGGTGCTCTACAGCTAAGACAGAAACGAGTTGAAATTATACTTAGAGAACACGTAGAGAAATTTTATAAATCTCATTGATCTAGAAAACTATTTAGTCGTCGCAAAACCGGTAGATTAATCTGTTTGAAAATTTTCACCCCCGTCTCTCGGAATTTAATTGCAGTTTGAATGTCATATTTAATGTTAGCGTTATCCATAATCCCGGCATTGACTGCAATCTCGGTTATATTCGAGTTATTTTCTTGCAAAGCCCATCCACCCCCAACATTAAGGGTAATATTTTTCCAATCCATAAAAGGTTGAAATTTTACTCATATACATTGGTAAAAACACTATTTAACACTTTTACCCCGAAAATACTTATCCGACTTACATATCGACCCTGTTAGCATATTTGAAAATTTGCACCCGTAACCTCTTCCGTTGGGGGACTTAAAGGACAAGTTTAATATTATAATTAAACTCACTGACAACTATAACCCCGGATTCGACTCCAAACTCTAATGTGTTAGCGTTATTTTTATGTAATTCCACTCCACCCCAACCCTTAAGGGTGCACTACTCCCAAGCCTGAAAGAGGTGTAAACTAATTGGGTTATTTTTATGTAATGCTCTTGGCCCCTATCCCTACATGTTCTCACCTCCCATGCCGAAAGGGGTTGAACTATTGACCCCGAAAAAGATTCTTTCATAAATCATATCGTCCGTTTCAACATTTTACAAAACTTCCACCCACATACTTTGTGTTCAACAAAAAGTTGAATGTCATTATTAAATTCAGAGATGTAGACACCCCCGGATTTGATTCCAATCGTATTAGCGTTATTTTCATGTAACGCCCCACCAAACTCCACCCTGATGCTTGCTCCCATCCATGCCGACGGGGATTAAAATTACACACCGAGAGTATCTGGAGAAATATTATGAATTGAATTGACCCCAAAAACAGTTTTTGCGACGTTAATATCGGCCGATTAACATGTTTTAAAAATACCACCCACACTTGTGGAAGTTAAACGGAAAGTTGAATGTAATAATTAAATTCAGTGCCAAAACCTTGGATTCAAATCGAATCTCGATTGTTTTGCATAATTTTAGCAATGCCACACCCTTAAGGATGCTTCCCTCCCGAGCCAGGAAAAGGTTGAAATTATACATGGAGAACATGTAGAGAGATATTATAAGGTTCATTGATCCCGAAATATATTTATTCGACACAAAGATCGGCTGTTTGAAATGTTTGCACATTTTTACCCCCCTCCCAACATCATCCACCTTGACGCAACCCCCTCCCACCGCCACCCATCTACGCGCGTTGACCAGATTGTCATAAATAAACTCAGTGACTTCCATATCCCTGATTTGATTCCAATCCCAGTCGTATGGGCATTATTTTGATGTAACGAACCACCCAACATCGACCCTATCCGTAATCGCCTCTGAAACGCAAAAAGGGTTGAAATTATACACAAATAATTTATAGACAAATCTTCTGAATTGAATTGACTGTGAAAAATATTAGGCAAACATTGGGCGATTAACATGTTTGAAGAATTTCCACCCCCGTTCACATTCACCCGTGGGGATTAAAACGCAAGTTGAATGTCTTGATTAAACTTAGAGACAACCATAAGCCCGGACACGACTCCAAACTCGAATGTGTTTAAGTTATTTTTATGTAATGCCACACTACCCCAACCCTTAAGCGTACACTACTCCTGTACCTGAAAGAGGTGTAAATTATACACAGAGAACATGTAGCAAAAATTTATGAATGCCGTTGATCCAGAATGATATTGATTCGACGCAAAAATCGACCAGTTAACCTGTTAGAAGTTTGTATCCCCGCCCTCCTCCAGCCCGTCTAACCCACGCCAACCCCCACACACATCCGCGCGTTGACCAGGTTGTCATAATTAACCTCAGGGATATCAATAACTCCCGATTTGACACTAATATAAGTTGTTTTTTTGTGAATTTTATGAAACGCCCCTCCATCCCTAAAGGTCCACCGCTACCCGTAACGAAATGCGTTGAAATCATACACAAACAACATCAATGGAAATACAATCAATATAATTAACCATGAAAAATATTTATTCAAAGCAAATATCTGCCGTGTTTGCATGTTCCAAAATTATACCCCGCCCACCCCCGCCCCTAGGGGTTAAATGCTAAGTTGAATGTTATAATTAAACTGAATGACATACGTAACCTTGGTTTTTGATACAATCGCGGGTTAATTCGCGTAATTTTCCTGTAAATGGTCCTTCCCATATCCCTAAGGGTGCTCTTTACCATTCTGTAAGGGGTTGATATTATACTCAGTTAACATTGCTAGAAACTTTATCAATCTCTTTTACCCCTTAAAAATATTTATCCGATTGAAATATCGGCTGTTTTATCAAGTTTGAATATTTCCACCCCTACCCCTAAGCGTGCTCATCTTTTATGCCGATAAGGATGAAAATTTTACACACACAACATCGTTCGAAATACTATCAATCTAATTAAACCTTGTAAATATTTATTGTACGTTAGTAACCACCCTGATTTATTGTCTCAAAATTTCCACCCCTTAACTACTCCCGATCCTGGGGGTTAAATCGCCAATTGAATATCGTAATTAAACTCAGCGACATCCATAACCCTGGATTAGACATCAATCTCGATTGCTTTTGCGATATTTTTATGTTTCTAAAGGGAGCTACCATTTAAATATCGAAAGGGGTTGAAATTAAACACGGAGGGTATATAGAGACATTTTTAGTTTATTTTATTTTATCCAAAAATTTATTATTCGACGCACAAAATTGCTGGTCAACATGTTTTTAATTTTCTAATCCCCGCTCATCTCCGCCCAACTCCTCCCACTCCAACCCATCCCTCGCGTGTTGTCCAGATTGCCGTAAATAAACTCAGTGACATCCCTTACCTTCGCTTTGACACGAATCTCGGTTTTTCTCACGTTATTTTCTTGTAAGTCCCTTCCTCTGCCCCAACTTACCATGCCATCCATCTTGCCGCAATACGGGTTGAAATTTTACACACACAACTTGGGTAGAAATACTATAAATCTAACTAACCCTGAAAAACTATTAATCAACTCTAATATCGGTCGTGATTTCTTGTTTAAAAATTCCTATGGGTCCACCTTCACCCCACGGAGTTAAATGTTCAAATAAATGTCATAATTAAACTCAGCGACATTCAAAACCCTGTATTAGACTCCAATACCGGTTTTATTCGCATTATTTATTTGTAACGCCCGTCTACCCTAACCCGTAAGAGTGCTCCTTTGCTATGCTGTAAGGGGTTGAAACTATACTCAGATAACATCGGTTGAAACACTATGTCTTCGATCCCTCAAAATATTTATCTACCTAAATATCGGCTGTTTTAGCACGTTTGATAGTTTCCACCCCCTACCCTAAGTGTGCTTCCCTTTTATTCCGAAAGGGGTTAAATTTTACAGACATTATCAGTAGATAAATAATCAATGCCATTGACCTTGACAATTAATTATTTAACGCAAATATAGACCGTTTATCATATTAGAAAATTTCTTTCCCGTCCATCTAATCCAATCCCGCTCCTGGGGGTTAAATGTCCAATTGAATGTGAATTTAACTAAGCGACATCTATAACCATTGATTTGACTCCAATCTCGGTTGTATCGCGTTATTTCATTGTAGCGCTCTTCCATCCCCACCCTTATGGGTTCTCTTCTGCTACTCCCGAAAGGGGTTGAAGTTATACTCAGAGAACATGTAGAGAAATTTTATAAATCTCATTGAAAAATATTTTGTCGTCGTATAAATTTGTAGATTATTCCTGTTTGATTATTTCCTCTTCCGACCAACCCCGTTAATTGTTAGTTAAATGTCATAATTAAACTCAGTCGTTATCCATAATCTCCACCCCCACCGCTAAGGGTGATCCTTTCCCATGCTGTTCGGGGTTGAAATTTTACACACATGCACTCTTTAATTCTTCCAATAGATATTGTTATCGCATTACAACAGAAGATATCAAAGCCAAGAACGGTTTATGGATTATAAACGTTGCACGAAGGTGGCGTTCCTCTTCGGTCATTTTAAGTAACACTGGTGCTCCTACGCATTACCGTGCTATTATTTTTGACAAGAAACTTTAGGTTCTCCATGTGAACACAAAAGTAAACATTTATACTGAAGAAATGGGACCACACGACGTAATAGGTTTGGATGTGGTTTCATTGTGCACCAGGGTTCCGTTATCGATACATATGAATTATTGGATGTTGTTTTTTTCAATATAACTGACGTTGGTCTAGCCATGGAGTTCAGTTTTTAGGTAACTTCCACATGGAATACGTTGAATACAGAGCTTTGTAAGGTGTGAGGAATAACCCTAAATGTTTTTTCCATATTTTGAAAACAAATTTGAGACCTGGACATGCAGCTTTAAATGAGTTCCTTCAACAACTGACCAGCCTTCATGAAAGGATTAAATTCGCCATAGAAACGGTGGATGATGACGCTTTACCGTTTCACACATTCGTAACTACAAGAAGTCTGGTGGTAAATTAGGTCACACTGTACCGTCACACACTGACCTGTAGCTGAATTATAAAAGTTTCCACCAGCAAGCGCAGAAGAGAATATTTCTGAAATGTTGTACACAGACCCCAGCCCATTGCTGACTAAAGTTGTGTCATTATGTAGATTATTCGGGGATTCCCTTGTGTTGGAATAGATAAGTGATAAATAAAACGTTCAAATGTTAAAGAAAAGTAAAAGAATAAAAGCTAAGAAACAAGAAAAACAGAAAGAAAGAACTATCCAAAAACCAGCTGAAAGCATCACTGATGTCAGATGTGTACTTCAACAAGCCATCAAAAAACACAAGCAAATTCCTGTTAATAACAGCCGTTATGAATTCGCAGCACTCAAACCTTTGAAACAATAAAAATCCTTCCCGCAGATAAAGGCAATCTCAAACAATTTATCTGTTGAATACAAGCTGCCTGCGAGGGATGTTCTCTCGCAGGCAGAACCTTGTAGGAGAGACAGGAAGGGGCTACCTTTGGAGATGCCTTTTCCTCTCTCCGTTTTTGAACTAAGGTTCCCGCATGCCGAGGCACCTCGGCCTGTTTTGAGAGGTGTATGTTCCGGGGTCACAGACCTTGGGCATACGGTAAGAGTTGTTCTCTGTTCCCATTGGAACAGTTGGCCAGCTGCCTCCTAAACTGGTCGAGGCACGGAGAAGGGAATGCTGCCTCCCCACAGCAAACTCCTCTCTCGCTATCGGAAGGGCGTGGGACAAGTACCCAATGCCCGACCTACCTGATGCAGGTTTTTCTAGGGTTTGTCCTGCATTACTTTTAGGTGAATGCCGGCTAGGATCCTTAAACTATAGCCCGAGAGCCCTAGTTAACCCTTGGCTACCTTCCTCTACCCTTCCGCATCCCACCTTTCAAATCCCTTCCTATGCTATTAAAGGGGAATTGCCACCATGTGGATTACCCTCATGAAGCCTGTTACTTAAAAACAAAAAATTTATCTGCCGTTCAACCTATTCCGTTAAAACTCGTTAGAATTCTCTATTTCCATCCAAACATCACTATCGAACCTACGGATTTGCTCGTGAGTTTTGACGTTGAAAGCCTCTTCACGACTGTACCAGTTGAAGACATTATCAAAATCACCGCGCTTTCCAAATTCCTGATAAATTTCTCTCTCTCTGAACGTACCCAGCTATCATTAGATACTTTAATGGAACTTCTCATCTGTTGTATAAAAAATTCTTATTCCTAGTCTTGCCGATATTTCTCTTCAGAACTTAGAAAAACACACGCTCACAAAACCCAACTAAATTCCAAAATTCTATCGCCGTTATGTTGATGATATTTTCGTTATCTTGCAGTTTGGAAAAGTGAGCTCCAAAACTATCTCAACGGTATAAACAGTTTTTATCCTAAACTAAGATTCACCCTAAAAATTGAGAACAACCATTCTATTAGCTTTCTGGATGTTCTTGTACGAAAACACGGAACTCATTTAGTCGCATCCGTAAATAGGCACCATGTCATTCAGGTAGATACCTTAATTTTCTTTCTTATTGTACAAAACTTGGCATTGCCATCATCCTTTTCATTAGAGTCCGAAACATTTGTTCAGAAAAACACTTATTAAACCAAGAATTTAAAAACATTTCACCCGACTTACAATCTAACAATTATCCATTACGGACTATACACAAAGTCACACAGGAAGTTTTTCAGAAAACCCACAGATTTGTCAGAGTCCTCCTTTCCGACCAAATTCATACTTTATATACCAAAACTATCTGAAAAAATACGCAGAATCACGAATTGGTTCAACATAAAAACAATATTTACCGGCCAAAATTCTCTGCGCCGCAAAATCTGCTACACCGAACCCCCCCTCAGATAAAAGCCAGCAGAATCTCTGTTGTTTATTCTATTCCATGTGAGTTCGGCCTTCCTTACGTAGGTGAAACAAAAAGGGCTGTCACCACTAGGGTTAACGAACACCACAAGATTGTACAACTGGGTGAAGTCACGGAATCTAAACTGGCTGAAAATTCCTGATGATTGGCCGTGCGTGCTTTGAGGGGGGCACGGCCTTTAAGGGCCTTTGGCCTCCAAAATAATCCTCTATTCTTCCATTCGCACTCTATATACTGAAACATCTGTCACTCTAGGACCAGGTCTGCTCCCTAATGAGTGTTCGGACTGACATGTTGCGCGTCTGAGTGTTCGCTCCCTGATGACGAACAGAGTTTTTTCTGTACTGTTCGAAACGGAGTTTCTACTTCTTCTCTGAATTTCCTGACCATTTTTCACGTCATCTCTTTAACCCAACTTGTTTCTTGCACACTTCCTCTTTCTGTTTTTCATGTTTCTTTCCTTTTTTTTCCTTTTTATTTCTCACTTAGACACTTATATAATGGAATATTCAAAATAATAATGTTTCCTCACCATTTTCAAAAAAATTAAAATCCGGATTGTAATTGTGTATCCTCGAATAGAACACATTTACGATAAACGTGAATTTGGTAACCCAATTTAACAAACTTCATGTTAAACATAAAAATAATGAGAAAAAGTAGTGGTTCTCTTGCAACAACCTTTATTTTGGTGTCAGACAACACATAAGATCATTTGTAAAGATCTAGTGTTATATGAATTAATAAAAAGTGTGTGTTGTGCTCATCTGCATTAGAGCGAAACTTAAAAGAAATAGGAATAAGAAATTTGTAGGCGAAACTCCCAATTAAAAATTTGAAATATTTGTAAAGGGATTTTTAGGTGAAAATATTAGAAGTCTGGATTCTTGCCAGATTTATAAACAAAATCCAATAGGTTATATTTTAAGAAGTACTACTTTATTAATCCTACTAGAATATGATCACATGCTGTCTGTATTGATAGAAGTACAAGTTTGTTGATTCTATTGTTTGTGAATATGAGCGCTTTTCCTTAGTCAAACAGTTCAGAATATGATCTCCGATACCTTGTTCGAATTTTATATTTTGAGGCTTAACAGTGATCGCGTAAAAATGTGGTTTGTGTATAATCTACATGCCCGGGAACGACTTAAGGTTTTGTATTTGAGGAATTTTTAGATAAACTCAAGACTCGAACTTATGTGACATATTTCAGCTCTCATAAATGTATTAATGGTTTACGTTTTGGATGAAACCATGGACGTTGATGTGTAAAATTATATTTTATTAGTAACTATGAATATATATTAAACTGAAAAAATTGTTTTTTCTTAAATTACAGTCATTCTATTGAAGTCACGCGCTTATGCAATCATACAAACTATCATCTGCGTTTTACAAAAAAATTTACAAAAAATTAAATTTTTTAATTATTTTTAAACCTACTAATTCAAAATTCATCTATACTATACGCTTGTAACGATAACACATCCATTTATAACCGCTGCCAAGAACATCAACACGCTATCGAAATTGTTTGTGCAACTTTTCTCAATTATAATATTCTCGCATTCGTGAATGTAAGCTTTGCTGGTGTAAATTATTAATAAATTTTTCTCGTTGAGAACCAGGTTCAGATTTCTCGATGTTGACGTTTCTGCGGTGAGAATGACCGCAGAAAAATCAGCATCGAGAAATCTGAACCTGGTGCTCAACCACGAAAAATTGATTAATTCTCGCATTCATTGGTAAAGCATAACCAAAAACAAAGCACTAACTATCTGACAGTAATATCGTAACGAATATTTACAATCGTTATACGAACGTTTTACGAAACGCCCTGCGGTGGAAGCACTGCTTGAGTGATTTTATTGTCACACTGGAACAACATTTGTGAAATTACTAGCAATTACTTCCAGCAGTCAACTGTAGACAGTCGTTTAATTCATTAGCAATATGTTGTATATAGAATTTAAAATGTGGTTTCCTGCAGTGATAAATTTCTTTCTAAAAAAACTGTTTTGAGTCAGCATAAATTACTTTCTGGTTGGAAAATTTTTATGGCGAATATTTTCTGTCTGTTTTCACCATTAAGAATGTGACGTCTGATTTAAAACATAGCGGACAAAACGTCCAGTATGATCGACGTGAAGGATGTAGTGGGAGTCGAACTAATCCTGAAATCATCGCCTGCGGATCGAAAACGCATTTCAACGACACTTTCCCAACAGTGTTGGGAGCGTTTGACGAAAAAGAAGAGTGATTTTTAGCTTCGATATGTGACATGCCTCACCAGAATCGAAACAACCGCCGATGCAGTGGATTTAAGCGGTTTCTTCAGTTGGGAGTTGGTGCATTTGGTGAAAATTGTCATGACTGTGTCTGTCTTCAACAGCGTCTGGGCGATGGACATCCATCTATTCCATACTGGTGAATATTTTTCTTTCAATAAAGAAACGGTTTCTGTAGAACACTACTGACTAGGAACAGTGGCAGTGGAACACCGCCGGATGGAATGTATTTATAATAAATGTTTAATAAATGATTCCGCGACTATTATCTATTTGGCGGTGGTGATGAAACAGAAACGTTAGGTTCTGACAAAAATTTGACCCGATTGATAAACTGTTGAAAGAAAATCAACTGCTAGGCTTTATTAAACAGATATCTGTCTGAAAAACAACGTGCCAATTATGGAGTATAAGACAACATGTAAAATCAGCGTTATCCTAGTACTCACTGGTGATTGTACCTTCAATTTTAAGGACACCAAGATATAGATACGAAATAGAAGTTGGCCGCATACTGTTCTAATGAAAGTTATAAAAATAATCGTCCTAGAATCCGATCATTGGTAGAATGATCTTCACGAATTTCACGTAGCCGGGAATGAACCTTCTCTGCCAATCACACAATATCGTCCCCTGCGACGGAAAAATGTCTTGTCACCTCAGTTCATCAGACAGTTACCGAAACATTGTGCTCTCCCGGTTGGTCATTCAAGAATCGTTTAATAAATCAATAGATTAAGTCTATGTCCGTTAATTCTTACAACTGGTTATTTTTGCTTCATTGGTTTCGCTGAAAGATCTTAACTAACGAACGTTATAAAACACTAAAGTTCAGTAAAACCATGGAATACATACGTCAACGAACAATTCGATTTGAATTTGATTTATATATAAAAGTTTAGTCACTAATCTATTAAACATGTGCATTCCGTATTTACAAAAAAAATTACTTTACAATCTTCTATATTTTTAATTACATATATAAATATGTATCATTGATGTTATTTTTATTTATTATTTATTACATTTATATTTATATATATATATATATATATATATATATATTGTATATACAATCATATTATAACCAATAATTATATTTAACTCTAATCTTTCAGCAAACGTTAACGCAATGGAACAAAGTATTTTACATCGGGGCCGGTTTGAATGTATTGATGTACTTCGTCTACATATGTTTCGGGTCAGCAGATGAACAACCCTGGAATGAAGTGAAAACTAAAGTATAAACTGAAGATGAACCTATGAAAAGTAACGTCAAACGATCAACTGACAATTAAAATGTCTCTGCTGTTACTCATCTTCCATAAAATTAAATAACTATGTCATGGAAAGGATCATTTTATGAAAATTTTAAGAAATATAACTGCTTTAACAAATAATAAATATTGTACTAATTTCTTTTGACGTTAATACACCATTTAGTTAATAACCTATTTGCAAACATAATATTTTTTTTCAGAAATAACATATACTTAGAACTACCATTCTTATTTCTGTTTTATTAATTGGTAGATTTACTTTATAGACCAGGTTTTTTTTAATATTGAATGAGGCTAACCAACGTAGTGGAAACTTCCCTTTAATAAAATAGGAAGGGATTTGAAAGGGGTATGCTGAAGGTAGAGAGAGGTAGCTAAGGGTTAACAAGAAATTTGGGTTTTCGGTGGGGACGCAGCATTCCCTTCTCCAGTGTTAATTTAGAAATCGTAAGCAACGTGTACAAAATTTTTTAGGATTTCCTCTACGAGGTACTTTATCGAGGTACTTTATCCTGGAAGTTGAAGGTCTGAATAAAACCCAGAGACTTTCATAATCCCGAATCGACGCCAATCTCGGTTGTTTTCGC
Source organism: Zhengitettix transpicula (assembly GCA_037074705.1). NCBI lineage: Eukaryota > Metazoa > Arthropoda > Insecta > Orthoptera > Tetrigidae > Zhengitettix > Zhengitettix transpicula. The sequence goes on along the minus strand of CM073590.1, from coordinate 34,754,401 downwards.
ATTACTTTTATCTAACTTCGTTCTACACTCAAACCTTAGGATTCTCCGTTCCTATTTCAAAATAGGTTGAAATAATACACAAAAAACAATGGGAGAAACATATATAATCCCACTGACACTGAAAAATATTTCTCATGCAGAAATATTGGCTACTTTTAATGAATATTTTTTCTTGGACGAAAGGAACATATTGTAAAATATAGTCAATTTGATTTATTAGAAGACAAGCTGGGTGCCGACGTTGAAGGGGTCAACAGCTGTGATCCTAAGTTATCTTCGCCAAACGAGGCACGTAGCAAGATATAGCCCCATAATGAAGTACACGAAGATCATTTATGACTATTGTATTGTAATAATTAAACGGGTACCTCTTAATTTGCCCCACGTTGTGGTAGCCAAAATGTAATAATTAAATAAGCTGCTCAATAAGTGAAAGATTATTAACCTTAAAACAAACAACATTTATTTAACAAAACTTGAAACAATTATACAAGTTTAACAACATATATCTCATTCTATCAAAGGTCTTTACTGGGTTTGATAACGGACAGAACATTTAACTTAATCAAAGAACCCAATATTTATCTTTGAATGAAAAGTAAATATTTATTCGTCTAGTACATAGACGAAATTAATTATTGACAAACTTATTCTACCAGATTGATTTTAAATTTAAAAGAGTTTATTTTATTAACACAAAAGAAAAGAACGATATCAGACTGTATCTTTTAATTCCGTTTACACATATTAATACCATGAAATTTCAACTTACGATTACTCTGGAAAATTTGGCTCGTTCGTACGCACACACTTTATGTACTGGACGTTTTAAACACTGACTCTAACACACATCTCACTTGCTCGTGGTGAAACTACTCGACGCTGGATGCACTGTCCCGGTCTCCTACCATCGAAGACAGTGGTCTAATTTTGATATTACAACAGATTAGCCTTCAGTATACAAAAATGTTTATCGTTGAATATTTTGCTATTTCTCTCGCAGGCTACAAAATTTCTCCATTCTCGGTGCTCGCCGTACGCCTCCACAACTCTAACTCCAACACTCCACTAACTTTTTCAAAAGCCGCTCTCGCTTATATATCACAGTCCCTTCATTTTTCCTTTGTTCCAAAACTACGTCGCAACTGCCCGATGACAGTTTCCTCCATTATCCCGAGATTTACATTCTGCAGCTGCAGTTCCTTAGTTAGCAAATATCTAGCCACTCTGTCTTGTCCCAAAGCCGACAATCGAGACAGATCTAATTTGTCTTTGCACTCTCAATTACTTTGGACTTGTCTTCTCACCCCCACACGCACGTGTGCTGTTCTAAATTCTCCAGACCGCCCAAACTGCATCCTCAATCCTAAGTCAACATTACAAATTCTTCTTTGAACTGTCCAGGCCATTAATCAGAAACAATGCCTGCCTTAACAGATTTATCTTGCGACAGGCCACCCGCATGTGCCTTGCTCTGACTCCTCAATACCAATCCTAAGTACAAAACATTACAACTTTCTCTGACGGCCAAGACCATTAATCTGAAACAATGCCTTTCCTTCATGGCATTACAGTATATTAGGATTTCATTAAACTGTAAATAATTACTTTAACTGTGTGATTAAGTAATTGTTTTAAAGACAGTATAAAAAGTTCTATGGCGAATCTGAACTCGTCTGACAAAAAGATTGGCCACCCCTGGTGTAGACAGTGCCATTTAACTGTTAAGAAAATAAATTATTTCTGACTGATACATATCATTCACGGCACCTCTCCGTACCCTCACTTCTGAGCAGTGTGAATAGACCCAAATTACTCTCGGCGCCTAAGAGATTGAAATATATTTCCAGTACAGCTGCCACTCAAACGCTCACAGCTCGCTGTTTCTATCGTGCCCGAGGCCCAATAGAATCAAAAATATTCCCGGTATATTAAGAGAGTCAAAAATATTCCTGGTACTTGAAGAGAGTAAAAATAACCCCTTTACGTTAAAATACTACAAAATACTCTCATTAACCTAACAGAGTGTACTTCCGATACCTTGGGAGTGTAAAAAATACTCCCACTGCATTTAGAGCCTTAAAAATAGTCCCGTTATCTAAGTAGACTAAAAATTACTATGAAATAAATCACAAATATTCTCGGTACCTTACGGAAGCGTATCACTGATGGTGAAAGAAGTAATCAACATTACTTCAGGTTCATTAAAACACTTATGGGCTCAATAAGAGAATCAAAAAGTCTCCCAGTACCTTGAGAGAACAAAAATAATACAAAATATTCCCGGTACACTAAGAGAGAAAGAAACTCGCTAACTACACATTTATAACTTACCTGAATGTTGAAAGCCATAATTAAACTCAATGTCGTCAACCAGCCTGGGAATTTTTCGTATTATAATTATTTAACGAAGGGCATTCCACCACCTTCCTCCCGTACACCCTACACCTAAGGCGGAACTGCAACTTAACCCGGATTGTTAACGTCAGAATTATACTCATCGTTTACATAATCCCATAATATACACCTTTCTGGGTCGTTTTTTATGTAAAGTTCTTCCGTCCCCACCCCTATGGGTTCTCCCCTCCATTTTCATTAGGGGATGAAATTAGGGAGTGACAGCATCGAGAATGAAACTCTGTGAACGCGAAAACATTTAATTCAGCGTTCAAATAACCGATTTAAAGTCTATTGAAAATGCCAACAACATATGAAATTAGCTATGAAATTAATAATGAGAATTTTATTTTTAAATTATTGAAAATATCCATGTAATTCTGAAATATAAAATTAGGGTTTCGTTATTTAAGTGGCTAAAAGATCTCATTTAAGGGAACAATACTTGAGCGTGTGTTTCGGAGACGTAGAGGAGAGTCAGAAAACAGAAAGAGTGAGTGTTGGGAATCGGCGGAGAGAGAGCAGAGAGTATTTTCTGTAAAGTTGCAGAGTGTTTTTGTCAGAACTTGTAATTGAGAATTTCTTAGACCAGGAAACCGAACCTGATTAAAAGTTCCTGTGGCTGTATGCAGCAGAGACGTAATATAATAAAGTCCCGGGTTTATGAATTACGAGGCGACAATCTGAAGTAGTAGTCCATTGGCATATTTATGCAAACATAAAAGATTTAAAACAATTATCAACTGTAAAGAGCAGAAAGTGCTGTGTCAGAAAATTATAACAACATCAAATTCAGTGTCTGTGAAGTGTTTAACAATAATCGAGTAAGGTCGAGCCCCCTTCGAACAACAAAATGGTAATGTAAACTAAAAAGAAAATTTATTATCTGTAAACCTAATGTAAGTAATATTTATCGTCAGGTATCATATTTCACTAATTGTTTAAGTTAAGAATTTTTCACACTTAATTGTCTTGTCATAACATTCTTTATTGGAGGCCCGATAGTCAGTCCTGAAATTAAGTCGTGGCACTACCAACTTGTAACATTTTTTTCAATGGTGATAAGAATTTGTTTTTAATAAATTAACTTTGTTTTATATTTTAAATTCTGATTTTTCATTTAAAAATCTTATCACTTCAACTGTTATTTGCGTTCATTTAAAATATAATTTAATTGTATTATTACAAATGTGCTCCAATGTGGGCTCATCTAAATTGAATAAATAATCATTTAATCGTAATTACTACAATATATAAATGTATATAGAATATTATATTCTATGAGTAAAGATGTACTCGCTTAGCTAGATACAAACCATTACATTTATAGACTGATGTTCCAAGTTCCTTCTCATCATAAACCGGTACGTTTTGACAATGCTCTAGTGTCATATAGGTTTATTAATTTTTCCTATTATTTCGTTCAATACCGTATCCTAGTAAAAAAGTTCTCTTCACTTGGGCCCCGGGCGGATGTGTGAATCTCAGGTTGAGACAACACGTTAACAATATTTCACTCGGTTGGGATTTCAGTGCAGACGGCGTAGAAACCCTGTGGGAACCGGATTTGAGGGACCCCACTACACGAAGGCTGATATGGATCTTCTATTAATAGTTTTTTTCTTGGGAGAATTTTTGTTCTCTGAAGCCACTTTGAGAGCCAGTCTTGTTACTGCCGTCTAAGGATTGTGAAGGCTCCTGGGCTATATAACTGCTTAGTTTTAATTTTCTATTTTAAACTATATTTTTAACTTTACAACGCGTTTTGTTCATTTATCTGGACGTTACTTGGAACCCCACATTACCGACTTTGCTATTTTCCTATCAGTCTGATTAAATTTTCTCTCACCGCCTAGCGTAAAAGCACTTGTAAAATGCTTATACGATTAAACTCGGGACAATATCATCATGTCCGTTCCATAATTAATTATTTAATGTATTTATTATATTTTGTAAAAAGAAAAGGAAGCAAAATTTGTTAAATTTTTGTATTAAGATAAATCTAGATAAGAGCCACAGCGATTTTCGAGTCGTACTGAGTCTTGATATAGATATGTAAAATAACATTTTAACACAGTAAAAACCAACAAAGACGGCCAAAGTTCGCTTACATGATTAATGAACCTACGTCAATGCCACGGCTTGTTACCTACATGACGTATGAATTAACCAGTTCTCTATATATCTAACTATGTACCTACTTTAATTTATTTATATAGGTGTCTCTCTACTTTAGTATATAAATGTGTATTTCAGAAGATGGCGAAGGTTCTTACAGAGGCCGAAAGCGTCTATGTTTAGTGTAGTCAATGTAGTTACGTTTGTTGATAAAAAACCAATTGAAAAAGTAACTTATTAAGTAATTATTAAATTGCGACATGTTTTGACCGTCATGCTAAGATAACATAGTAAAAACCTGAAGAGGATCCACATGAGGACTAAAACGTGCCGCATTTTAATAAATAATTAATAAATTACTTTTTCAATTGTCTGTTATTGGATTTTTGTCATCAAATATTTATTAAATTGAAATATGTAAAGGAAACCAATTCTTTTCGGTTCTCTATAAAAATATTTTTAAAATGAGGTATCCCTGTCACAACTATATTTGGCTTGGAGTGATCAAATTAATACGCGAATGGTTTGTTGAAATAGTTAAGGAAAGTAACAATATGCGGTTTAGGAATTGCCCCAAATATGCCAAAAGGTCCAGAAAATGTTTATCTGGATTAATTATTGACAGCTTTTAGCATACCTCAAACGGCACAGAAATAGCACGATGGCAGAAAGAAACTTTCTTAGTGTCGCAAAATTCTCCATGGATCTATTTTGGCACTACCATCGGAAATGAAAGGGGATTGGACCTGCTTGGGGATATAAAACTGTATTGAATTCCTTAAAAGAGGATTTAAATATTCCAAACAGAGTGTTTAATCTTTTCCTTAATCCTTAAACAAATGGTGGTACTCTCTGTCATGTCTTCTACACCTATTTATGGATCGAACGTCAAAGTTCCTTTTGCCTTTCTGTAAAACGCGTTTCCATAAACAGTTCTTGTTTTCACTCAACACCTCACGCGACGACATCATGACGGCTACTGCAGTAAGTTCACGCTCAACAGCTCTGTATCGTACCCGGCCCCGCTCATCGCTTTGCCGCCCTGACTCTGCCTCTCAAACGCTTACCGCTCGACGCTTCTATCGTGCCCGAGGCCTAATGCCAGAGCTACGTAGAGATGTTGCAAGATTGTATATTTATTTCAGAATGACACCTGATTATTTTGCTGAAGTTTGCAATTGAATTAAGAATGGCATTATAAAACATACACGAACTACCATGAGTCAATATCTCCAGAAGTGCGACTTGCAATTGCTTCGAGGTATATTTGTTATAATATATAACGAGTGTGAACGTTTTAGAATACTGAATTTAATGTATTAATAATATTTTCTTTGGCGGCTTGTATCGAAACAATGGGCAAGCACACAGGAGGCACGGGTAGGACGCGTGTAATACAATGCAAGCTTCGAACCTACACTGGGAAAGTTCGTGCAGGTCTGAATATGCCCATATCCCGCAGTGAAAACACGATCCGTACCTTTCCCGTTCCCGCAGTCCCGCACTGGTGTGAGAGGGTCTGTAATCAGGATGACGCAAGTCATACGAAATACTACACTCCCGTACTAGATCGATCAATTTTTCCTACTATTGCACACATTTTGCTAGCAGTCCGCGCGCGAACTCTGTCTGCTGTCCTCCGCGTACTCGGCTACAATCCCTTTCTATTTGACAAGGATGATGCGACATCATGACATAGAGTACGCTGTCTGTTTGTTAGTTCAAATAAGTCACTGAGTTTTTTGACGGCCAATAGTGGGGAATTAATACATTGCAATTTTTGGCAATTTATGGTACAAAAACGCGTAGGCTCATATACAATTGCATAAATCAGTACAGCTACGTACATGTTTCTATAAAGCTACCAAATAGAAAAAATATTTTTCTGATACTGTTTCATATGAAGTGACTCTCATCATGCGACTGGAATGAAGTATTTGTTGTGGGGAATCGGGCGCCCTTTAAAACGTGCCGAGAAATGAGTTTGATATTATCGCTTTGTAACACCTGTGTGAGGAGATAATAAGGAACTGGCCCGTTGTATCGCCGCCAGTGCCACTTGAAGTGCGGCTTCTGGTCAGGCATGTTTCGTTCCATCGCGCTTCTGGCCCTGCTGCTGGCTTTCGCTGCAGGTAACTTACTACAACTTACTGTAAATCGAAGTACAGATCGCTGAATGGAATTACATAATTTATTTAAGTGTGTTTGAAGGTAAACCAGTTATCGATTTTACCTAAAAAAAACCAACTAAAAGTCGCTGCTCTGAAGCTGGAAAATACAGTATATTTCTTTCTCTTTTTGGGTAGAGAGGGGAAACAGGCTGATTGAAACATTAAATATTTATTGTGGCTTTAGATCGCAGTCATGTCTGATTTATCTGATACCTGAAGTTAGATGTAATATAGCTCACCCTAAGCATAATGGATAGACGAATCTTCCACACCGAGACAACAGGTAACAATGTCGGGCCGACCTCTTGTGTTGTATTGGTCAGCGTCTCTGCTACGCTGAGGTCTCGGGTTCGAATCCCGGCGAAAGAATGGATGTAGCGTTGTGTGTTTCCTTACCAAGAAACCACTTATAAATTAGTTCGGCAAAATTGAATACTGCTAAGTTCAACAAAAAATACGCTAATGAACTTAGCCGTTGATGCGACTATAAATGCAATTAAAAAAATATATCAGCCCATTATTATTTTTCAGTGTCCGTGAAAAGGCTAGTCGTACGTAAACTTACTTTCAGAATGTACTAAGTGTGTCGCAAATACATTGTTTGGCTCTGATGTTAGAAAGAGGATTTTTCTTGGCGTAAAAATGCATTTTTTAATTTTAAAATGCAACTATTGACTGTATTCTGTAGTCTTAAGTTACGTTGACAAGTTGTTGCATTTACAATAAGAACATCAGGAGTAATGACATGCCAGACAATTATCAATTATATTTACTTTCATAAATCAAATAAATATTTCAAAATAATGTAAAAAAATCAAATATATTTTGTAAGATTCCTACACTAATTTGATAAATGTTTCATTTACATTAAATAATAAAAAATTACATTAAAAATGGGAGGGGTGTTTCATTTGCAATTTATTTGCTGAAGAATTGATGGTTTACAATTTATTAAACAAGAACATTTATACTTAACCTCGTATTATCTATAAGAATTGAAACAAAAGCTCTTTCTCAATATCTAAAATTTCGTGAAACACCCTTCGACACACACTCGGGTTCAAACGCAAATTCCACTCAAACTCTTCCGAATTAAATATGTCGCAGGGATGTGATACAAGATAAAATTACACTCTTCACAATATGTAATTTGTCCATTTCTCCAGTATTTATGAACTACTGTAATTGGAAAACCAGGTGTCGTCACATTTTATCATATAAAATACCGTCTTAAAAAACATTATAATGTACGTGTAATGGTTTTTCTTATCGTTGATTGTTGCGTAAATCTTCGTTGCGTTACCACTTTAGTTGCTTTAGACATTTGGTTCGCTCCCATAAAGCCTCGTTAATTTATGGAAGATACAATAACATTAGTTCTCAACATAAATGCTAATAGGTTGTTTTTAATACATGCATGAAATGTATACTTTTCTAATTTGCTTTTGTCAATGATGATTAGTGATATATCATACTTAGGTGTTCGCTTAGTTACACGAATTTAGGCTGTGATTTCGCCATTATCCCAGGTGTCAGAGATAATTTTCGTAGATAACCAGTACGCAGCTGGGACTATCTCGCACGTGGAGTCACTTCATCATACAACTATTCCACAATGATCAAGCATTCTTACTTGATTGCAATTATATATTATGATACGTAAACGTAATTATAGTTATGCAAAAAGCTTTCTTATGAATGCAGTATAGCTACAATACCTTTGGCGATAAATGGCAATACGTCTTTTCAAAATACAATGCATCACCAGAGAAGTAGAATGATTTACTTACCGCACTCTATTATTTTTTATCGTTATTTTCGCGGATCGCTACACATAGTTACCGGATGGACCAAAGCAAATATACTAAGTGTGTGTTTTGCAATATTTATTATGGATATTAGAAGATGGGGATCCAGTTTATGGGATTTAATTGATATAAAAATAAAATAATTTAAGTAATTTAAAAATAAACAAAATTTAAAGTTTAATTAATATAACAAAGTATAAATAATCAAATAATAACAATTTCCTCTTCCTCTCATGGTTCAAAAGGAAAATTGTGGGATGAAACAAACGTGGCTACTGTTATATTTATTTGTCGTTTCAAGCAACTTAAGAATCGGGCAATACGATACCTGATGAAGCAAAATTGAGTCACTATGCCCCGTCAGCGAGTGTCGTCTAGTTTTGGCTGGTGGAGTGAAGTGTCACGCTGATCTGCGGTGTGGTCGTACAGCGTTGGGCACTTGGCAGGATCCTACAGGGTTCGCCACTGGCATGTGTCGGACGGATGATTGTCAGGGTCGCCACTCGGACCCGACGGTTCTCATGAATGCTGCGTCTTCACAGGTCTTCATTGGTGCAATATCGTGCCAAAACACATCAGTTACTTAATACATAAGATTCATGAAATTCAAATTATAATTTATAGAAATAAACTAATAATAGTCTTAAAAGAAATATTTTAATAACAATTATTTGATTATCATTGACGATATAAGAAAAATCCACAATTCTTGTACCATAATATGTAAAGTAATAATTTTATCCTTAAAAATTTCTTTTATGGTGCTTCAACTATATTCATTTTTATACTTGAAAGATGAAGCTAAAGTGGACCAGTGTTCGTCACCGGAGACTGAACGTTAGTTCTGTAGTCTGTTAATTTCCTTCTCTTTTAGGGTACAGGCTACATGAGGGTAATCGACATGGTGGCAACTCCCCTTTAATAGCATAGGAAGGGATTTTAAAAGGGGGATGCGGAAGGGTAGAGGTAGGTAGCCAAGGGTTAACTAGGGCCCCCGGGCTATAGTTTAAGGGTCCTACCCGGCACTCGCCTAAAATTGATGCAGGAGAAACCCTAGAAAACCTGCATCAGGTAGGTCAAACTTTGGGCACTTGTCCCACACCCTTGGCGGAAGAGGGGTTTTCTATGGGGACGTAGCATTCCCTTCTCTGTTGCTCGAGTAGTTTAGGACGCAGCTGGCCGACTGTTCCAATGGGAATAGCGAACATCTCTTACCGTATGCCCAAGGTCTGTGACCCCGGAACATACACCTCTCAAAACAGACCGAGATGCCTCGGCTTGGGGGAACCTTAATTCAAAAATGGAGAGAGGAAAAGGCATCCCCAAAGATAGCCCCTTCCTGTCTCTCCTACAAGGTTCTGCCTGCGAGAGAACATCCATCGCAGGTGTCATCCTTTTCTTAACTGATGTTTATTATTTCTAAGGAAAAGTTTTGAGAAATGAGTGCAATGTACTATTAATCGTATTGAATAATATAGCAAACAAACTATTTAATTAAAACTGAAAGCATTAAAAGGGGACTTCCGTTTGAATTTTAAACCCTGATACGTGAAACATTCTGAAAATGAGAACGTAATCACAGTCTACAATTTAGCGAAACAAATGAAAATGAAAAAATAACAAATCAACGTATTCTAAATGTTTGCGTTTATTTTTGGAAGATAGCAGGGAAAAAAAAGCAACATAATGGGATTATTATTCATAGTTTACGGTGGTCTGAAGGATTTTCAAAAATTTCGTAACCGTCAATGCAAAATTTGTCGATTTATCATGAAACCCAACTGTAATTTGTGAACGTTTTGACATTGTTTTGTTTTTATGCTATTTAAATCTACATCTTGGCTAAAATCAAAGATTTGCAACGGAAGATGTATAAAAGAGTCATGATGAAAGATAATTACTTAGTATGTTAGAGTATCTTTTTTTATAATATTTTATATTATAGTTTTTCATATTATTTGAAAATAATACTTATTGCCATCTTTCTGAACTTTGATCTTAATTAATAATACTAATTAGTTATAGACACAAACTTTAAATAGAAAAACAATAGATAAAAAAATAGAAAAGTTCCTTACGTTTCGACGGCTTTATAACGGCAAAATACTTGGAACTGGAAATTAAGCGTAAGAACTTAAATCAAAGATAAATAGATAAGGGCCAAAGTACTTAAAAAAACATAATTAACTTATTAAGATATTCTGTGTCATTCTTAGTATTAACTGTATTAGGTTGATTTTTAATATATAATGTTATCATTTGATCTAATACAATTCTTTAGAAAACTACAATTTTCTTTAATTTTTTAGTCGTAATCCTCTTCTTTCTGTTTTCAACAAAGAACACAAAGATCCTACTAGCAAGTTTTTCCACTACAAACGTTGTTTATAAAATTAATTGTTCAAATATTGACTTTTGTTACATCGGGCAAACAAAAAGAACTTGAATATAAGAATTAAAGAGCATAGATACAATTTAAACTCTTAACTTGTAAGCACAATTCTATCACATTGTGTCAAATTTAATAACTGTTTCTATTATTTCTATTTTAGGCGGAGAACCACATTTTTTAAAAGATTAAGGTTACTATTCTAGATCTGCAGTCTCCAATTGTTTCACCACGAAATTCAAAACCTACGAACCAGTTACTTTATGTGTGCAAAATGAATTTTTCCAGTCATGTTGAATTAATATTCTAAAAATTTTTATCCTGTACAATTATGCAAGTCATGTAATAACATAAAATTTTGAAATCTGCTCTTTTGTCCTAAAAGACCGTGAACTCCAATGAGTAATTTCGACTACATACACGTCTTATTTTAGCCTACAAATATATTTGCAATTATTTCAAAAATTAGCCTATTAATAATTATTGTTTTCAATAAATTATGATTGATGTAGTATGATGCTACGTGTCTGAATACTTCGATTTGTAGAAATGTAAATCACGGAGTTGATAATTTATCTGATAAATTGCAGTTATAATAAACAATGATAGCTCATTAATGGTAAACGGAGTATAAAATATAAGATTTTTAATTTCAATAAATCCTCCAACTTGAATAATGAAATTGAAGTAAAATGGATTATATTAATTCAAATCGCAGTAAACTCTGTTTCCAAATTTATTTTACTAGAAGAAAATATAGTGAGATTTTTGTAACGTTTTTGGCATCTTACTTCTTGCTGCTGAAAGGAGTTATTTATTCGTCTTGTGTAATCTTTCAGCTCGGTTGCCGTGTGACCCTCAAGACACTGAATTTTGCAACTCGGAGATTGAAGGTTCTAAATGCACGTCTGATGGTTTCTGCGTTTGCCAACCAGGTTTCGTTTTCAATTCGCAAATAACTGCATGTTTGAAAAGTAAGTACAATTCATACCTTGTCTATGTGATATGATAAACCTGCCGTAGTTTTAAAACAATAATTTTTATCAAATACATTAAAATCTCTATTTAAACGTATAGTCAATATTCCAAATAATTAATATTATGTTAGTTTTGAGTCTGTTTTAACGGCTCTGACAAGTCGTATCTCAGAGCATTTTGTTAGGATTTTATAAGAATTAATCATAGCAATTGTTTACATAACCACTATTACACTGAATCGCTTGATGACATCATGATCCAGTCACCGGTGGAACGCAGAAATGACAGATAACAACAGTAAAACAAAATATCATCAAAACGTTAGTCTTCTGAGAACCGAAAAGGTTCAGACAAAGCAGAAGAGGTAGCTGAGATGTTTAATCCAGTGTAGCTTCCTTGCTTTCTGCATAATTGTCTCTATTGAAATGCATACACGACTCCTTCAAAAAATCATGTTTCTTTGAGCTTTCCCAACGACAATTATAACTCCAATTTATATTAAAGTTTGGTAATAATTAGTCACACTAATATTCATACTGCATTAAGTAAATATAACTATCCCCTCATGTTTGTTGCTTTTTCATTGAACCACTAACACTTTAATTTAAGTAGAAATATTACTTATTAGTCAATTTCTTCGAGGCTCACCAAACAATAACACATTTAATTATTCGCATCAGCTGGCGAGACAAACTCAAGATAATTATGCCCCGTCTCGGAAAAATTATCTCTGACAGAGATGGCCAAAATCTCAATAAAAATAACTTTCTTCGTTTTTAATAGAGACAATATATATATATATATGTTTTGTTTAGCGGCATCGATCTCAAAGAACGGAGTGAAGGCGGTCTCTTATTGATATTAAGTTAGGGAGCCCATGGATTGTTTATTTATAATATTTTGAGTGACGGCGGGCTTTTTGTTGCCGAGATTCGTGGGAACTGCGACTGTGGGAACTGTAAGAGAACGCACGGAAGGCAGCTTCAGAGGCTTCTAGGCTCTTCTTCGCACCTGAGGAAAGGGACAAGTATCCCAGAAACGTTCCGTGGTTTTATATATATTATCACTTTTTTATTTGAATTGCCTATTGTATGATTCATAAATTAAACCATCCTATGCTACCCAGTGTGTGGATTACCCTATACATAGCCTTCTTCTTCTCCCGAGTCACAACAAGACACATATAGGTAGGTACTTTACCCCTGGCGTGGTCTGCGTCGGGTGATGGTTGCTGTGGTTTCTTCCTTGGTCCTCTCACGCGCGACCTTCACCACCAATTAGAAGGATCCATTCCTTCCCGCCAAAGCCACCACCATCGATGGCCCGGATTTATTTGAAAACGCCAGCGTGCAGGTCCCACCTGGAGGAAATTCGTGCGTATTTTCCACTTTTATGCAGTGTCCTTTTATTTTAAAGTCCTGAACCCTGCTCCTGCAGAAATGTCAAGCCGTACCTTATCCAGGGAAATTTCCATATGAACGTGCGATGCCGGGGGAATGGGGGTAGGTTGGAAATAATATATTGTTAAAATACAATTTAATAAAAAAAATGGAGGTGAACGCTCTACAAGACCAACCCAACCAAATCCAGCATGAAATTTGCGATTATAAAATTCATTATATATATATATATATATATACTGCTAGACCGTAATTTACGCCATAAAATGTTACTCTCAATAAATATCAATAATTGTCGCCGTAGTGTCGATTGTGACAGTGCCGCGCTCTCTGAGCTCACGCAACTGACTACATTCGTGACACTATTTCATGCAGCCCGATCTTAAACTTGTTTTTTTTTGGCTCCTTCTTAAATCTCGTTAGATATGTGTGATTGTTTACGGTGTGCATGCAATCATCCTATAAATCATGGTTTGAAAAATGTTATCTTACTTGTAATACATCTGTCCTCTGGGTTTGAATGTTGGGTAGGGTTTTCTTAAATAATAATATTATTTTACTTATTATTATAGTTGTTTATTTAAAAAAAAGGAGTCACAAAAACATGAATTTATACATGAAAATTGAATTAATTAAAAGAAATTGTACATGGACTCTCTCTGACAGGAATTCCATAGCGTGAACCTTAACATGGCCAATATGGACGATTTTATGAATCTTACTATAAAACAAAAAGAGGGACCTGACATTACTATAATATATTAAAATTAGTTGTCGATACCGTGTCTTGGTGTTACAACCGGCGCAGACTGGTGGCAGTGCAAACTTCAGATCTTGTTGGGACACGCATCTCTATGTCGGTGATGGATCGTCAGCTCCACAGATTTCTGGGATTTCGTCGAATTCTCCTTTGAGCCTGGTGACCGACCGCTAAAGCTGGTGGCTGGCTACTCACTACTACTCACTGTCGAATCCCGGAGATACCAAAACTTCTCCGGCAGATGTTTCTCATTCTCTCCGGCCCGGCCCAGAAAAAGCCTGTGAGAGGATTCTCTCGCAGGTAACCTGCGAGGGATTTTCTCTCGCAGGCAGAACCTTTTAGGAGAGATACGAAGGGGCTACCTTTGGGTATGCCTTGTCCTCTCCGTTTTTGAACTAAGGTTCCCACAAGCCGAGGCACCTCGGCCTGTTTTGAGGGGTGTATGTTCCGGGGTCGCAGACCTTGGGCATACGGTAAGAGTTGTTCGCTATTCCCATTGGAATAGTCGGCCAGCTGCCTCCTAAACTGGTCGAGGCACGGAGAAGGGAATGCTGCGTCCCCACAACAAACTCCTCTCCCGCTATCGGAAGGGCGTGGGACAAGTACCCAATGCCCGACCTACCTGATGCAGGTTTTTCTAGGGTTTTCCCTGCATTTCTTTAGGCGAATGCCAGGTAGGATCCTTAAAATATAGCCCGGGGGCCCTAGTTAACCCTTGGCTACCTTCCTCTACCCTTCCACATCCCCCCTTTCAAATCCCTTCCTATGCTATTAAAGGGGAGTTGCCCAAAGTGGATTACCCTCATGTAGCCTGTTGCCCTAAAAAAAAATCATTCTCTCCGCCCGCCAGCTCAATTTATTTCAAGTTCCGGGAGCTCATTTATCCATTCCTAAAAAAAATTGGTGTCCTTGAAGCTGTCAGCGCCTTTTAGGCCCTTTGTCACCTCTGTTAAAGAGAGGGACTTCTTTTCATTAAAAAGAGCCCTAGACCAACTTCAGAGTCCGCCAACTGAACAAACAGCGGCTTCCGTCCGAAATATCGCGCTTCTAAGGAATGTTCATTACATACTATATATCCTAATGTAATATAATTCTCCAACTAAACGGTACTCATTCACGTAATAAAATAATATCATTGAAGTAAATATTTTCTTTAAAAGTTTTAAAGTTCAGAAATTCCGTATTATACCGTTGAGAACACAGTGTTCTTCCGAAAAATTAAAGTTCTGTGAAGGAATAAGAGTCTTATCACCAGCCTTCTAAAAACCAGTGTTCTTGAAGCAACCTTAAATTTATACGGCTATGATTATGTGACCAGAATTCAGAAGGTACGTTGTTAATAATGCTATTTCTCATAACGCGTAATTTATTTTTAGTTTCGGATGACAGCTACAACGGTGAGTGCATGGAGTCCGTGCAGTGCGGCGAACGCCTGATACTTGGTGCTGATTGTGCGAGTGGCAAATGCCAATGCGCCGAGGGCTTCCATTACTTCCACGGCAGGTGCTTCAGAACAGCAGGTAAAGAATCTTTCTTTTATTTTATCCAACGTTGTCTGAAACACATGAGTTTAACTGTCATTAAAAGAATACATTTCAAATTACAAACGTTAGACAGGTTTCATAAAATTTATATTTTCTTTTGTTTTTATACAATTATAACACATTGTCAAATTTTTTTATGTAGGCTACAAGGAGCCGTGCTCAGAAAACGAAAATTGCTACTCTGGCTTTAGCCACGAGACGACAACTTGCAAGAATGGAAGCTGTGAGTGTGCTGACAACACTTACCTGCTCTATGGACACTCCTGTAGATTGGCAGCAGGCCGTATGTATCTCAATATAAATCATAAATGCCAGTTAGTCTTGTCTTAGATTTAATCTTAATATTTATTTAAGAAAGAGTAATCAAAGCGATATTTATCTTGCGTCTATTTTCTATGTGGTTGGCCACATTAACTATTAATTTAAATATGAATTTAAAATTAAATTAGGATAAGTATTTGTCTGTGCACAAAAAATAAAAAGATTGTCGGTAATATATATGACACATTCAGCGTGAAAAGAGGCGTGTGCTGACGGCAGAAAAGGAATTGAAATATCCAGCCCTATTCTCGGAATAGGTCAGAATAGACATGGTCTGCAAGTCAATGGGAAAATGTTACCATTATTTTGCGAATGGACAAAAGATGCATGATGTAAATATTCGAGTCTATTCCTCCCTGTGTTTTTCCGTGCTTTTGCTCTTGCCATTGCCGTCCAAAAAGTGACTTTGTAATTATCGTCAAGACAGACAAAAATTCATATACTGCAAAGCAATATTCAGCAGCAGTTGCGATAAAAAAATACAGCTGCATAACGTAACAACAGTAGAAAGTAGCCGCCATGAGTGGACACGGCCGCAACCAATGATCCTGCTCTGCTATGTGGGCTATAATGATGTTGTTCTGGATGAACTTCTTGACTACCTGAGGGTATTCCACGTTGTGACTTCTTCCCTATAATAGCATAGGAAGTGGAGGAAATGAAGATGCGAAAGGATAGGGTAATCAAGTGTTAATTAGGGCCAATCGACTGTAGCTTAAATAATATGCATTTGCATATGTGGTGCGGGAAAGACAATACAGAAACCTGCATTTGTTAGGTCGGACTCTTGGTCGTTGTCCCACGTCCTTCATGGTTACTGGAGGAGGGGTTGCCTGTGGAGACGCAGTACTCCTCCCCAGAAGAATAAGAAGCGTCTGTAGACAGACTACGAGTAAAGTAATCCACGTAGTGACCACTCCCTTCTTATAGCGTAGGAAAGGGGCTGAAAGGGGGGGGGGTGCGATAAGGGCTGTCAAATACTTTTTATAATCCATAAGAATGTAATTTCACACGCAAAAGACCCTAATTGGTAAAGAATTCTAGAATTGAGCACTTACTTCCCGTGCAGAGAAAAGCTAGTCGGAAATATTTGTTTACACAGAGGGGCCCAAAAAAATGTATCCACTGGTTAACCGTCCATAACTTGCAAACTAATTGACGGAGTTGTCCCATTTTTGGTGAAAGTGTAGCTCTTCAAGTCCAACTTAAAGATATCACTGTAGGTGTTCGAAATGGTCACCATTAACACATCCACATCCACACACAAACGATGTCGCCGAACTGCAGCACGAACTACTGACTGCAACGTGTTCAGTTGGATATTTGCACATTAAATTACGATGGATTCTCCAAGTTCATCCAATGTGCGTGGCTTTTGTTGATAAACGACGTCCTTTAGTGTTCCCCACAGGTAAAAGTCCAGAGGGAACGTGTTGGATACCCTACAGCACCTCTACGGCCTATCCATCTTCCTGGTAGATTTTCGTCGAGATAAGCCCTAACACGATTGTGGTAGTGGGCTGGGGCACCATCTTGTTGAAAGTAAAATCTTCCGTCTCCATACAAGTCTTGGATGGCAGGTAAAAGAGATGTTTGAAGCTTCTGAAGGTACAACTCACCGGTAACTGTACCGTCAAAGAAGAATGGCCCCGGTAAGACAACCCACACCACACATTTACTCCTGGCTTTGTCTACATGGACGTTTGGATTTTCGGCGGCCCAGTAGATACAATTGTGGCGATTTACTGTACCATTGAGTTTGAACTGTGCCTCATCAGACCACACTATCATCTCCGCAAGCTCTTCATCGTTGCGCACCATGTTATTAAACCACTCGCTGTACTCCATCTGAATCGTCCTCGTTCATTGCGTGTACCAATCTTGGGATGTAGCACTTCCACTTTGCTGAAAACTTGAGCGACTTACTCCAGTTTCACGGACAAACAGACTTCTGTGGTGAGCGGATGGGACTTGTTACTGTTACGTGTCGTCCAGATCATTGTTTGTGTACATCTTTAACACAGCCTTCGGCTTAAAATTTGTCTCGAATGCGACGAATCGTGAAACGTGTCGGTGGCTCTGATACACATTTCGCCATTGCCGTTGAACCTCATTAATGTTTTCTTACTTACAGACTTCCTCTCATCAAATGTAAGCCTTACGCCAGCCATGTTTACTCGAGCAACAGGGTACAAGTAACAATAAAACACTAACTACCTGGCGACTGTACTCTGACAAAAAAAACGCAATGCAACGTTTGTATGGCGATTGGCAGAACTACAAACTATTACATTACCAAAAATGAGACAACTTCGTCAATAAGTTTGCAATTTATGGACTGTTAACCAGTGGATACATTTTTTTGGGCCCCTCTGTACTATTTTTATATTATTATATGTTCGTTTTGCAATAAATTTAATTTGAATTAAAATAATTATTCATTATTATTTTTATTAATTTCATTTTAAAATTTTAAAATATTTTTGAAGAACAATGTAAATACGTGAATACTTTTATTAAAAGTAAAATAAAGTTGTTACGTTACGACTTGCATGTAGGTTATCTATAACCTGTGATTCACAAGGACCAACAGGTTCGAAATAATTTATCAATACATTAAGCCTGAAATCAAGTTCTAATTTCCAAACAATTAAGATCTGCCGTTAATATGTAATAAAGATCTTAAATCCAATTAAGTCATTTTAAAATATTTTGAATTTTCTGTATGTTTTAGGCTTTAAGGTTGAATTATTTTTAATTACTCACATTTCAAGTTATAGAGAGTAAACTAAAGTTATTATATATCGTTTTGACGGTAACAACTATTTCCAAATAATTGAAATACGTTTATTTTATTTTAGTGTTTTAAGACTTAAAGTATATGACAACATATTTGTCATCCATATGCTTGTATATTTTAATTTGTAGTTGGGGAAGAATGTGGCATTGATGAAGACTGCCAAGCCGTAGATGCAGAAACACTGTGCGTCGATAATGTCTGTGAATCAGCTTCAAGCGACAAAAGTAAAGTTAGATATTCTGTTGCTACAAAAGTTACGATGTTCGTACCATCGGTCAACCTCGAAAGACGATTCTTGGCTGGATGTGACAACTGCTCGGGACCTGGCGAACGCTGCACTGACTACGATACTTGCATCTGTGATATCGGTTACTTCAGAGACCGACAGGGTGTTTGTAAACTAGGTAATATATTTTTTAATTGATACGCTGTTTCTAGAATTTATTTATAATATTTAAAGCTCAAGTACTTATAATAATTATCTATATTTTATATATGATTGTGGTAATTAAAACAAATCATTAATGTTTAGTTATAAAGGCTCTCAACATGAGAGATCAATTTTTTTTTTTGTGAATGAATATTTTTCAAGTGTAGAAAGGTAACGTTTAACAGATTATAATAGTTTTTTCCATCTATACAACTTAATAAAACCATCGTTAATTACTTACCCCAGAATTTAAGTATTAAATTTATACTTATATTTTAGAGCCTGATTATTATCTCTGGTAGGATCGTAATTATTGTACAAGTAAGCTGTCTTATTAAAGTGACGAACAATAATTTCACCTCGTATAAAATACAGAATAAAACATTAAAATGAGACTGGGTATATTCTATTGGTTCATGTATTATGGGCCTTCCAATAAAAAAATTATGTTATAAGTAAAATTGTACTGCCAGTCGGAAAAAATACGATGCTTTACATATTTGGGTAAACAGAAAATAATTGACCCACTAAGGGTACCAATTCCTTACTTATTAATTTTTTGCTGACTTTCCAAATCATTCGAAAGGTCCAACCAAAAAAAAGTCATCGATAGTCAAACTCCTCGCAAGCATCATTGGGACTCGTTCATAGTGTTCACAGACCCCGCAAATAGTAGCTGCGAGCCCCCCAGCCATTCACATTAATGATTTTGGTAAAAGTCCTCCCCCCCCCCAAGAAATATGATTGTAATCTCATCAATGTAAGACATTGAACTCCAACTAGATGACTTCAAATAATACGATTCTCTGATACTAAAATAAGAATCGGACAGAGTAGAATAGAAAGCATTTAAGTAATTATTAATCAATTAATCTAAAGTCAGATTGTCGTTCCTCAATGTCACTCGTTGACATAACTCCTGTATTCCCCGTATCATATGTTATGTTAGTAAATATTTTCAAAATGTTCTTTTTTTCCTGGCCTCTATAATTCGAAATATTATATCTATTATTAACAATTTGTAGTTGTTTCGAATCTCTTCGCCTGTCTGGGAAAATGATCGGTGCGTCTTGGGCCGTTCCCATAATCTATCATGTTGGTCGGAAACCATTTCAAATTTTATGATTCATGGCTTATTTCAAATTAGCCATATTAAATCATTTATTTGAAATTTATGTTATGCATACCTGATACAGATTCATTATGAATTTATATACACCTTCAGAGTTGTAAGTTTATCATATTCCAATCCATACAAAAAAAAAATTTATTAAAAAATTATGAATTTTGCTTGATCCATTCATAATACAAAAAATCAAATTCTTGAGATTCTAAGGCACATATGGATGGTATAAATTAAATTAAATAAGACCTTGCTCATATATAAGCTTCGAGCATGGGAGAAAATACTACGCGGCTGCCTGTAGAAATGTTTGATCTTTCCAACTGGCTAACTAATCGGTCAAAACCTGACAAATTATTTTTATCCTATTCTTAAAGTCAAATTGTTTCACTTAGTTTATTTTTCTTACTCCAAAAATTTCTGCCATCTCACAGTTTTTCTTCGTTTCACGTTACCTATCAAAGAGGACATTCTCCTCTTGATAATGTTTGAGTACAGGGCTCTGATAATTCAATAATTATAGGCTAATTGCCCTATTATTTTGTGAATTTGATTAATTATTCCGACCAATATCCGTCATTTCTGACCTCCAAAACTCAATTTCAATGCCTAAATTATTATATCATCTATCCTCCCACCGTTTGAATGTACTGAGTAAGCTGGTCTGGTAGATGCGTAGATTTTTGTAACGAGCGGAATTATTTGGATACATTCTACAAATTCTGCAAATTCTCCAATATATATGTAAATGCATGTGTGGGTGACTTATGTTCTTTGGCTGAATTGCAATGCTATTTTTACAGAGCTCGGCGAATCGTGTACGAGTAACGAGGAATGTGAACATATTTCATCTGGTGAATGTAGGGACAGCAACGTGAATCCGTCATCCAAGACTTGTGAATGCAAAGCAGGAACCACGCCGGATCCAAACAACCAACTCTGTCGCCTCCGTAAGTCAGTTGTGTAACGCATTCATTATAGCTTTAAGCTAAAGTATTCCAGTTTAGAAGTAAGTGTTTGAAACAAAGTAGGTACTATGGGGACAATTTAGAGAACATCTAACACAAATATGTCCAGTTTTTGGAAGGCGCCAAATTAACGCTGTTTTAAGTGGAATTAAAAACATACCCAAATGTAGTTTGGCCACTGATATCAAATGATGAACATTTATTTATACATACCAAGTGTTTTAAAAACACAAGACACATTCACAGCCACTATCACGGCTGTGGTTAAAAAAATACACGTCCTGTATAAGGCCATAGTAGTACCCGAACACTACCGCAGATGTCGCTTTTGTGATACTTGAAGGATAATTGCACTGTAACATCTTGCCAAAAACATATTCATTTTAATATGATCAATATATTACAAATGGCATGTACTGATTAAAACAGCTTCTTGAAACAATATTTACTTCATCTGTATTTTATAAGTGGTAAAGAAGCCAAAAACAGACAATAAATTATAAATTATAAATTATTTATATTTTTTTGGCCCCTTTACTAATTTTTCCTTCATCGTAGTTGTTGCGGCTATTTGTAGATAATCAGGTAACAGGTATCTCACAAATTCTGAGTCCGACAGTTGAAGTGTTCGGACGTGTTAGGTGTGCGCTCCAGTGTTTACTTCAAGTCTCGCTGACCTTAGAAGTGAAAACACGTTGCGTCAAACAGCCCGGGTGAGTGATACGATACTGCATAAGTATTAAAGTTAATGTTGATAACTGGGAATATCCCTGGTCTCAGTGATAATGGACAATTACCAGTTGTATCAACAAGTTAATCCACATTGTTACATGGCAACAATTAACGCACCTACTTCTCATAATTCTATGCATCCTATATCAAATCAACAATTACCAACAAATTACGTCGTCACAACAATGGAACAACAATCCATACAATCCACGAATAATTCATCGTATGAAGAAAACAAGAATCAACACTGCTATAGAATGACATCCTCAAGTGAGGAAGATGATAAGGAAAGCACTTCCAAGAATGAATGGCAAGTAATAAGAAATAGTAAAAGGAAGAAAGTTTATAAACCACAACAACACTCCATTGAAAATAATGTAGAATCAAGTAATCGATATGCTGTATTAGAAAGTAATAAAGAAAATCATTCTCATGAAGCAAACATAAGTCTAGAAGAGGAGAAAAAGAGGAAATATCACAGACCGCCACCAATATTCGTAGATGAAGTCATGGACTACGCAAAAATGATTGAATCAATAAGTGACATTTCCGAAGAGGAACAATACCTCACAAAAAGCCCAGAAAATAACACTATTAAAATAAATTGTGTAACGCCAGAGACATATCGGAAGTTAATAAGGCAATTTAAAGAAAACAAAGTGTCTCACCACACATACCAAGTAAAAGAGGAAAGAGCGTATCGTGTTGTTATAAAACACCTACATCATTCAACTGACGTCCAAAAAATAAAACAAGAACTGCTAAACTTAGGACACAAAGTACGCAACGCAATAAATGCAAGGCATAGGCTTACAAAACATCCCCTAAACCTGTTTTTCATAGACCTGGAACCTGCAGATAATAACAAAGACATTTACAAAATTAAAGGATTACAAAACATGATAGTAGAAATTGAACCACCTAGAGTAATGAAAAATAACATCATTCAGTGCATGAGGTGCCAACAATATGGCCACTCAAGAACGTATTGCAATAAACCATGTCAAATGTGGTGGACCTCACAACACCAAAGATTGCAAGAAAAGCAAAGATGTGCCCGCAGTATGTGCTCTATGTGGAGGAAACCACCCCGCTAATTACAGAGGGTGTGAACACTACAATAAATTAATGAAAGGGAATCACAAGACAAGAAGCAACCCACAACAAATATTAACTGCTCCAATTAATATGAAAGCCTATCAGAGTAACATACAGAGCTCAGAAAGAGTTCAACAGAAACAAACAAGAAGTTATGCAGATGCAACCAGAGGCACAGAAGCTCAAAACAATGATTCACTCACGTTATTAACGCAATTCCTTGAAGAATTCAAGAGTTTATTCAACCAATTACTTCAACAAAACAGCATGGTACTCAACATGCTTACCATGTTAATGAACAAGCTCCACTAATGGCTACGTTTATAAGAATAGCTGAATGGAACGCGAATGGACTGCAGAACCATAAGGAAGAGGTCAAATTATTTCTCGCTCAAAACTATATTGACATACTACTAATTAGTGAAACACTTTACTAACGCAAAATATTTTAACATACCAAGATATAAAGTATACTGTACAAATCACCCAGACGGAACAGCGCATGGAGAGACAGCGATTCTTATAAAAGAAACCATAGAGCACCATGAATTGCTAAAATTTCAAACGAATCATATTCAATCAACATCGATAAAAGTAATAGGAATTCCATACGAAACAACCATATCAGCTGTTTATTGTCCACCCCGACACAACTTAAAACGAGAACAATTTTCTGAGTTCTGTGATAAACTGGGACCTACCTTCATTGCAGGTGGAGACTATAACAGTAAACATACGCTTTGGGGCTCCCGGATAATAACAACTAAAGGAAGAGAACTCGCACATACTATTCAAGAAATGAACCTATCTTTCTTGTCAACCGGGACCGCAACATACTGGCCAACTGACTTCATATCATCCCATAGGTCTGCTATCAACACTATCCAAATTGCTTGAGAAGAATAAAATACCGGACTTACTGGATTTTTTTGTTATCAAAGGCATCTCCTCCACCTACACTGATGTAACGCCGAGTTACGACCTAACATCTGATCATTCACCAATCATAGCTACCGTGAGCAAAACAGTAATAATTAGGAAACCAATACCTCGTTTGCATAACTCTCGAACGGATTGGGATAAATACAGACAAATAATACAGAGCCAAGTGAATCTATCCGTGAAACTACAAGAACATACTGATATAGAAAAGGAATCAGACAATTATGTCAAATTACTACAGAATGCTTCTAGAGAAGCTACACCAATAAGTATTCCTGCCACACCATCCACTTTCATACCTATTGAAGTTAAGAAACTAGTTGGCGAGAAAAGGAAAGCAAGATCTACATGGCAAAGAACTCACACACCAGAACACAGAAAAAGATACACGATGTTAAGTAACAAATTAAAATGGAAACTCAGGGCACTGCAAAACGAATCCTTTGAAAATTATGTATCTAATCTTACCAGGCAAGACAATACAATTTGGAAACCGATAAAGAATACAAAAAAGCCAAAAGCAACTTCACCCCCAATTCGGCAGTATTCAAACCCACCTGGGCCTTGGGTAAAAAGTAATAAACAAAAAGCCGACCTGTTTGCAAAACACTTATCACAAGTTTTTACTCCTCATAATAACGACCTGGATCAAGAAGTGGAGCAAGAACTATCAGAACATATTAACGTGGAACAACGCATTAAAATAATCCGTTTAAATGAAATCAAAGCAGAAATAAAGAGACTTAATCCAAATAAATCTCCAGGACTTGATCTCATAACGGCTAAGATGCTTCAAGAATTACCAGATGAAGGTTTCAGGTTACTCTTGTACTTGTTTAATGCAATAATAAGGTTAAGTTACTGGCCCAAATCCCTAAAAATTGCAAAAATAGTTATGATACCAAAACCCGGCAAAGATATAACTGACGTCACTTCATATCATCCCATAAGTCTGCTATCAACACTATCCAAATTGCTTGAGAAGATCATACTGAAATGAATCAGAGTAGACAGCAGTAAACAAGACTGGATCCCGGATCATCAATTTGGTTTCCGACAGTCGCATTCAACAATTCAACAATGCCATAGAATTGTGGACGTAGTTAACAAAGCTATGGAGAACCAGCAGTACTGCACAGCAATATTCCAGGCCTTTGATAAGGTTTGGCATTCAGGTCTACAAGTTAAGATTAAAAGGACTCTGCCTGACCAATACTTCAACTTATTAAAATCATACCTTGACCAAAGAGAATTTCTTACTTACGTAAATGGAGAAAGTTCAAACCGTTATCCCATTCTCTCCGGGGTGCCACAGGGCAGCATCCTTGGCCCCCTATTATACGTCTTATACACTTCCGACTTGCCAACCTCAATGGACGTAAGCACAAGTACCTTTGCTGATGATACAGCAATACTGACAACACACACAGACCCTGATTCCGCATCACAGAAACTTCAAGAACATCTACAAAAAATAGAGACCTGGCTAAAAAGATGGAAAATAAAAGTAAATGCATCGAAATCATCCCACATAACATTTACCCTTAAAAAGGAACATTGTCCTATAGTAAAGCTCAATCAGGAAGAAATTCCAAAAGCAGAATCAGTAAAATATCTTGGTCTTCACTTAGACACCAAGCTGAAATGAAGGGATCACATCAATAAAAAGAAAAAGCAAATAGAAATAAAAACTAAATTATTAAACTGGCTGATTGGACGAAAATCAAAATTATCAGTAGAAAACAAATTACTCATTTACAAAACAGTGATAAAACCTATATGGACGTACGGAATAGAGCTCTGGGGATGTGCAGCCAAGTCTCACATCGCTATCATGCAAAGAGTACAATCAAAAATCCTCCGCACTATTACAAATGCTCCCTGGTATGTATCCAACTTCAGTTTACATACTGACCTCAATACACCATATGTAGCAGACGTCTTCAAAGATAAAAATAGTAAACACCATACTGTACTTCAATCCCACCCAAATCGACTACTAGAGCCGTTACTACAACGAAATAACAACCGAAGACTGAAGAGATGCTGGCCAATAGACTACAATAAAAACTGAGGTGGCGTTGTTGAACCCTCACCTCTCCACGACATCAGTACAAGACCCTATTATAAAATTGTACATGTTAGCAAATTAGCTCAAAGATCATTAGTAATCTGAATGCTAATAAAAATATAATAAAATAAAATAAATAAATAAAAAAAGTATCTCACAAATCTGTTTTTGGAATTATAACTCTGTAACTGTTGAAAATTATACAGGAATCAAAGTTATTCGAATTAAGTTTAAGTTCAAAATATGTTCTCCCACCGTCTATATACACTTTGTAAGATTTTCTAGTAGACATATAGATTTGTGTCGCGCGCGGAATTATGTGGAGATTTCTGTAAATCCGCCAATTCAAAATATTTTATCATCGTTTATTCAAAGAAAACATTTTTTTCTGTCTGTCTGTATTTTCTTGACAATATTTAAGTTTATGCTACGCGTATTTTTTTTTTTAATTTCAAGGCACTAAACTTTTTGTGCCGTACATTGAAACTGGTCAAATGTGACCAACCATCAATTTACATCTCATATTAAGTCTAATTATTATAATACTATTGTTCGTCCAGTGACGATCGAAGTTTTCAAGTCTCGAACGGGGAGATCATTCCACGCACTAGGTCTGTTATTTACCACTCACTACACTAATTTGATGGCGGTGCAGTTTGCGTTGTCTAGTAGACGAAGGAAGCCTGTGTTGGGATGTCGATGAAGACGGTCTTCATGCTTCGCAGCTCTTGATACTTTTTTAATAAAATGGATCTTAGGTCTCTATGTAGGTCAGTGTTTCTTACATTTCATGGGCGTTATGATGATTCGCAGCACCTTATCCTGCCACGTCTGGATGCCCTTGACGTTTGTATTGCTTGCACATCCCCAAAGTTGGTTGCCGTAAAGCCATATGGGTTTAAGGACCTGGTTGCATATATATATTTTGTTTTGTGTTTACATTTTTGAGTGTCGTCCCAGGGGCCAATATAGTTGTCGCATTCTTATTACGAGTTCTTTGCCCTTTTTCTTCACGTGCTCTTTCCATGTGAGCTTTGTGTCCCAGGTCATGCCTAAGTATTTAGCGGTGATGGCTTATGGTACAACAACACCGTTAATGTTCACTGTGGGTATTTCATTCGATAAGTGAAGTTCACGTGTACATATTTCGACTCATCTTCCATTTCTGGGTCCGTTTATGGATCTTATCAGTAACACTTGTAGTTTTCTGGTTGCTTCTTCTATTGATGATGCTGCGTCGTCAGCGACATTAGCTACCGTTACGTCAGCTATTTTGGGAAAATCGCACATGTAGAGTAAGTACAATATTGGTACAATTGTGGTACTCCTGCGTTAATCTCTTTGAAGTTCGTGTATTCTGCTTCTTGTCTGACTCTAAAGAATATTCCAGTGAGGTACGATTCTAAGAATTCCACGTTCTGAGCTGGTAATATTCTGTTTACTTTGTGCAGTAGCCCTTTGTGCGAGACTTTATCAACAGCATGAGCCACATCAAGAAATATAGCTTCTGCTACTTTCAAGCAATCGGGAAAGCGTCTCAATCTAATTGATGCATTGTACAAGTATGTTAACATCATGATATCTTTATGAGGGAACTGTTTAACTACTTCGCCCGTATTAAGGGCATATCCTGCTCGTATTTCATTAGACACTTCTCGAGGTGATACTAAGTCTATACTTCCGTTGTCGTGGTTCATCCTCAAGGGCAAGTAAGTGATTGGTCCATCAAGTGGTTTAAAAATATCTTCAATATAGTCCGCAAATGCTTCTGCTTTTTGCTTATCTTCTTTGATCCACAACACATTATGATTTTTAATGGGAGGTATTTGCATAATTGGATTTTTGATTTTCTGTGTAGCTTTCCAAAGCGAGTAGTGTGTCTCCTTGTCAGCTGTTAATCCATCGAGATAGCTCGCAATGGACTCTTCTTTCAATTTCTGAATTTCTCTTTTATTGTTTAAAATGGTTTATCAGCAGGATCGCGCAACTGCTGTCATCTTCATCGCAGGAGTAATGTAGACCAGTAATTTTGGTTTACAGAATTTTTATTACAGAAATTTTAATGTGTACGGACAGAGTGACAATCTCTCTAGTCTCGTAACGATACAACTGCCGACCGTTCACACGGCGGCGATATATATACATAGCGAAAATACAAAGTTCAGCTGGTCAGTTCACTTTGCCCTGGTGTGACCGTAGGACAAATACAAATAAGGATAGCGGGGAGATAAAGGTCGACATGGACCCGACTTGAAGAGTCTGGCAAGAATATTTTAGTAATATTATTGCATGATATATAATATCTCCCCCCTCAAAGAAGACCTTTATCTACCGCTTTACAATTCAAATTGAATTCCACCTTCGGTCACTTGTTGGGCTTTACTAAATGACCTTATTTGTTTTATATAGATGAAAATGACTATAACTATTACCACTACTATTATGATACCAGTTAATGCGTAATTTACATAGTTATGATAAACATAGGGTTTTGAGTTTATTTCTTGGAGGACAAGATTCTTCAAGGAAATTGGTGTTAGGTTCTCATTTATTGGTGAGGATACATTAATTACCAAATTTTCTTTCATTTCTAATCCACTTAGGTTTTCGTAGTGGATTTCTTTCGACCTTGAATTGAAATTTCTCATTTCTATTCCTTTTATTTTACAACCTTTATTCATATTATATTTATATATACCATTGACTTCTTTAATAATTTCCTTAGTTTGACATTTCATATGTAGTGTTTCTTTATCATTATATATTAATATTAGTATATTTGAATTGGGGATGTATTCTATCTTAGTGTCTATGCTTAAAATATGGAATTTACACTCATCAATAATTTGCTTATCCAATATATTCCTAATACATTTAGTTATAGGAGTATAATTTGGTTTACAATAATAGTTCGAAAGCTTTTGGCATTCTTCCATTACCGTCCAATCTTGTATCTTACTTACTAATGTATTAGTTTCTGATAGTATTACCGTCTTATTATTAAAATATTTTGGAATGGGGGTGAATTGGTTTAATTTATATATATTCTTGTTGTACATCGGTATTTCTAAAAGATAGTAAATCATTGCATTTTCCACTCTGCAATGGGTAGTTATCTGTTTAGTAATATCCCAAAAATTTTCTTGCGTTTCGTTTACAATTTTCTTTAGAATGTCTTCCGATATGATACTGCTATGAATTTTTTTGTATACTGCAAAATGTTAAACTCGTTTCGATTTCGTCCATGGTGAGTATTAGGTTGGTGGCTAGGGTGATTAATTGATAAAATATGTCTTTGGCTTTTAGTATGTTTTCGTGTGTCATTTGTTCTTGTAGATACTGATTGAATTGTAGAATACGTGATTTTAGTATTATCTCGTTATGTTTGAGTGTTTCTAATTTTTGGTTCAGTTTGTTAGTTAATTCTTGATTGTGACTGAGAATCTGTTTATTTTGAGTTTGCAATAATATTTGATTCGATTGAATTTGTCTGAACAATTCGTCATATCTTTCTCCATCGGTGGAGTCTAGATTTCCCGTTATCTGCTTCAAAATTGACCCCAATCCATTTATTATTCCTCTCTTGGCTCTGTCGTTAAATAGAATTTTCATTTTGTCTGTTAATCTTTCCATGTTGAATTCTAGCATATTTTTGTGAGTTTCTAATTCTTTACTGTAAGTAATAGATTTATTCAGATGGTTGTAGACATTATTTCTATTTTCGAGTAATTTATGGTATTCTATTTTTACATTCCGAATATCATATACATAGTATACATACCTATCGAATTCTTTAATATATACATTTCCTAACTCTAGCAAGCTAAATCCCGGATTATATGAAATATCTTCTAAGTCTTGTCCGCATGCTCCGATCCTGTAACATATTTACGCGGTCTCTTTAGTTTATTGATTTTATGTTTCTTATTTTTAGTATCCTGTATTATTCCTAACCTAGTGTTATAATGTTTTACTTCTTTAGTATTGTAAAGTTTTTTGTTAATTTTTCCTATCCTGCGGGGATCTTCTTTAACGAGTATTCGTTTGGGTAATGCTTCGGGGTTCTTACCCTTCTTGTACCTGTTTCGTTTATCTAGTTCCAATTTTTGTGTAACGGTGTTATTTATTTCTTGTAACTTAGAAAAGTGTTCCTTTAAAATGTCTTGCGTTGGGTGCTCTACTGGGAATAAATTGTTCTTACCTTGTCCAAATATCACCTCTATTGGTGCGAGTTGAGTTACTGAGTGTTTAGAGTTATTGTAAGCTATCGTTGCATATTTAATTTTTTCAATTATTGAGTCTTTACTGTATATGTTGTTCAGATTCATTAGTCGCAAGTGTTCGATTAAAGTTGAATGGAAACGTTCAATGACACCGTTCGATTTAGGATTATTTACACTCGTAACATGTAAGTTAATTCCGTGGGTACTCATGAGGTCTTTTATTAAAAAATTATTAAATTCGGTCCCGGAATCCGTCACTACTTCACTTGGTATTTTATAATTCGAGAAGTAATCGAGCAACTGTTTAGTTACCTCAGTCGCATTTAATGTACTCAGGGGATACACCCTAGCAAACTTTGAGAATTGGCATATAATTGTTAGAAATTTTCCTTTGTTAAGACTAAGAGTATCGATATTAATTTTCTCGAAAGGACGTGTAGGTGTGGGGGTTAAGTTAGTATGTTCTTCAAAAGGTGTCCTTTCATATTTAACTACTTGGCATAATTCGCAGTTATTTACAAATTTTTGGACATATTGTTGTAAATTTGGCCAATAATAGCGTTCTCTTAAGCTTTTGTAAGTTTCCAATATTCCTCTATGATTAGTTTTTCCCCAATGATATTCCCTTACAATTTTCAACCGGTCTTCTTCATTTTCAATATCTTTGATTAATCCTTTGCATTTAATGAATATGATACTCGGTTTTATAAAATTTTCCTTTATGAGTTGGTCTATTTGATTCTTTAATAGTTCAGTTTTAAACAGACAGTGATACTTAACTGTGGGCGATATGTGATTACGCAAAAATTTTAATATCTCGTTTCGCAAATTAAATTTATTGAACTTAACTGTCATTCGCGTTTTTGTCTCAAAGACTTTCATTGTATTTACTATTGTTGATTTGGCATGTGTTTCGAATAATATTTGGTTCTGGCCAAAGTTAACGTTTTGGTCCATATATGTTATTCCGTTGATTTCGTTTTCGTCTGCACTATGTTCTGTATCCCCTTCGGATTCTAAATTGTTTTGTACACTGGAAATGTCTGAATTTAGATTCACTTCGTTCAATACGCATCCAAATATATTAAATGTTATTGTTTCGTCTTTGAATACTTCCGTTATGAGTTCTCTTAATAGTTCCCAATCGAGTCCTAAACATGAATTTGAAGCATTTATTTCATAGATTTCATTAGTTATGCAAAATTCTTTTAATTTTCCCAATGCTAATCTTATGTTATTTATTTCTAAATCTTCGGAATATTTATCCTTAACTAATACATGTATTATTAAGTTTTTACCTGCGGAAAGTTGCGGAATAATATCTGAGATTTTGTAGCGTTTTACCTTAATTTTATTTTGGCAGAATATCTTACTATGGAAGGTTTTATCGATGGATTTGGACACATCGTTCCCAAATTTGAGATCTAAGGATATACAATGTACTATTATCCCTTTCTGGTGTATTATATTTCCATCCTTGTAATTTATTGAAAACTTCGGTCTTATTCTCGATAGAGCGTCAGCGTTTGTGTTGACCGTGCCTGGCTTGTACTTAATCTCATAATTATATTCTTCCAACCTCTCTTTCCACCTGGCTAGTTTTGAATTTGGATCTTTTAAGGAAAATAACCATGTCAGTGGCTTGTGGTCCGTTTTTATTTCAAATTTTCTACCGTATAAGTAAGGCCTGAAATAATGTGATGCCCAGACTATCCCTAGTAATTCCTTTTCAATCGTTGAATAGTTTATCTCGTGTGAGTTTAATGTCCTTGAAGCATATGCTATAGGGTGTTCTTTCCCGTCAAAATTTTGACTGAGTACGGCTCCTATAGCATAATTTGACGCATCTGTTGTGAGTGTAAAGATTTTTGAGAAATCGGGGTATTTTAAAATAGGTTCGTTTGTTAATATCTCCTGACAGGTCTTAAAACAGCCGGTGTATTCGGGATGCTCGTAATTTATTTTTTCTCCTTTCTTAAGACATTTTGTTAAGGGTTTCGTTAATTTCGCGAAATTTTCTATAAACCGTCGGTAATATCCTAATAGTCCTAGGAACCCTTTAATTTCTTTAACCGTCTTTGGAATAGGGTATCGTTTTATCGCTTCAATCTTATCCGGATTGGGCTTTATACCATCATTCGTTATTACGTGTCCCAAATATGCAACTTCTTTCCTGAAAAATTCAGATTTGTCTATTTGAACCTTTAAATTATGTTCCCTTAACCTTTTGAATACTTTTACGATATTTTCACAATGTTCTTGTAGTGATGTTCCTAATATTATAATATCGTCGAGATAAACGAGGCATATTTTGTGGATATATTCCTTTAATATAAAATTCATTAGTCTTTGGAACGTAGCTGGGGCGTTTTTTAAGCCGAAAGGCATTCTCAAGAATTCGAAATGACCTTGATTTGTGGAAAAGGCTGTCTTTTCGATATCTCCTTCGTCAATCTGAATTTGATGGAACCCGGAAGTCAGGTCTAAAGTGGAAAAATATATTGACTTCCCTAATTTTTCTAATATTTCCGTTATATTAGGGATAGGAAATTTATCGTCGATAGTTTTGTTATTCAATTTACGATAATCTATAACTAACCTCGTCTTTCTTTTACCTGAGGCGTCTAATTTTTTTGGAACAATCCAAATAGGTGACGAATACGGGGAGTAGGATTCGCGAATTATTTCGTTTGCTAATAGGTTATCAATGTGTTCGTCAACGTCTTCGTTGTAACACTGCGGGAGTCTATAATTTTTTGTATAAACCGGAGTATCGTCTGTAAGCTTTATTCTATGCTTGAGAGTCGAAGTGTGGGTTAATTTTTCT
Organism: Zhengitettix transpicula; assembly: GCA_037074705.1. NCBI lineage: Eukaryota > Metazoa > Arthropoda > Insecta > Orthoptera > Tetrigidae > Zhengitettix > Zhengitettix transpicula. The sequence continues at coordinate 34,721,301 of CM073590.1, read as the reverse complement.
TTATCATTGGGAAATATATCTTTATATTCTTTTATAATTCTTTGTAATTCTCTGATCTCTACTTCATTGAGGTGATCCTTTCGTATCTGTTCAAATAAATTCTGTTGGTCAGAAATATTACAGTTCGGTAGGTCATCCTTAAAATATTTTAGGCTATGATATTTTCCCATGCAAGAAACCCTTCTATTCCTTAAATCAATTACTATTTCTAAAGATTCTATAGCTGTAGTCCCTAAGAGTAGGTTAAATTGGTCGTGAAATTTGTATAGAAAGCATTTTATGGGAATCTTATTTAATTCTATGTAAATATATTCGCTCCCACAAGATTTCCCGGAAGCTGTCGCGAATATAATATCTTCTTTATACCTAACCTTTTGTTTTAAATATTTCGCTACGAATTCTGGATCGATTAGATTAATGGACGAACCCGTATCTAGCAGTATCACGTATTTACTACTTTGTATATATGGTAACTTAGAATTGTGATTTATACTCAAGATTTCTCGTCTGTAATTTGGCCTGACTCTAAAAAATGCGAGTCTTCTTCGGTCTTTATTTCTGCTTGGGGTTCTTCGTTGTAATATAGTTCTTCTGATGTCCAATTTGGACTTGCGTTATTTCTGAAATAATTTTGTGGCCTATTCGTTTGTCTCGTGGATACTGTCATCGGTGTTGGTCTAAAATTTTCCTGTGTTGAGGTGTTTTGTCGTGGTGTAGGTTGAAACGTCCTGAACGGTCGTGGTGTAGGGTGAAACGTTCTGAATGGTTGTGGTGTGTTCGGGTAAGTGGGCTGTCGTAGGGGAGGGTTATGAGGAGGTCTAAGAAGGTGTTGTCTAGGTTCTAGGAAGTTGTTTCTTAAATATTGGAAATCATTTCTTACTAGGTTCTCAATGTCAGAAATTGTCCGTGGGTTTCTAGTAGCTAAATTATTTCTGAGTGGATCCTTCAAGGAGGTAATAATATGGGTGACAACGAGTTTCTCATTTTGTTCGATTATTAATTGAGCGTTTTTATTTTCTAGCGTGAGGCGCTGTTTATATCTATTAAATAATTCAGAAACGTCTGAGATAAAATTAATGGGATTTTTACTACATTTCATATACACTATGTCTAACATGATATTGTTTGAAGTTTGTCGGTTCGCGAATTTATTAATCAAAAATTCTTTTAGTTCAGGCCAGCTATCGAATGTACTTTCATTTATAGTTTCCGCGGCCTTATTCGTGAATTTTCCTTTAATATTTAGAAGTGTGATTGCTCTTAAGGTGGACGAAATAGGGGGGTTTGCAGAATTTATAACTTGCATTATTTCGTCTACTCTATTAATAAAGAAATTTAATTGGTTCGGGTTACCATCGTAAAGAGGTATGGAGTCAGTGAATGCTTTGATTTCGGATACCGTAGCCATTTTGCTTATTTTTTCTAAATATTTAAAGACTTTACTTTGAAAATTCTTAACACGGGTTTCCTTAATCAAAATATTACTCACACTAGAATAGCGATGATGATGGTTTGCATTGGTCGTGGGATGATGTCTGTTGATACCTTCCAAATCGTGAAGGCGGAAGCCGTGCTGTGTATTTCTCAGGTGCTCGCTCTGCGGACGCTGTGAGATACCTCTGAAGTCGTGAAGGCGGTTGCCGTGATGTGTAGTTCTCAGGTGCTCGCTCTGCGGACGCTGTGAGATACCTCTGAAGACGTGAAGGCGGATGTGATGTTCTCAGGTACTCGCTCTGCGGACTCTGTGAGATGCCTCTGAAGTCTACGACGATCGATGATCGAAGGAGTTGATCCTTTTTGGTGTTTTTTTTTGTAGAATCTTGTGAAAGATTCTTTTTCTGTATGTTCTCGTAGAGTAGATGATTAGAATCAGCCAAAGTGAAATATATATATATATATTTTTTGACTTTGTCTCTACTTCCTGCCGACTGCGCCAGTAATGTAGACCAGTAATTTTGGTTTACAGAATTTTTATTACAGAAATTTTAATGTGTACGGACAGAGTGACAATCTCTCTAGTCTCGTAACGATACAACTGCCGACCGTTCACACGGCGGCGATATATATACATAGCGAAAATACAAAGTTCAGCTGGTCAGTTCACTTTGCCCTGGTGTGACCGTAGGACAAATACAAATAAGGATAGCGGGGAGATAAAGGTCGACATGGACCCGACTTGAAGAGTCTGGCAAGAATATTTTAGTAATATTATTGCATGATATATAATACAGGCGTCGTTTTTCTTTGACAAGCTCTATCACTTCCATTGGGTAGTTTACTCCAATGGTTTTTCTAGTTAGCGCACTAGTATTGTCGGGATCGTCAAGGTGAATCTCTCTGCTTCTGAGTCGAGCTGTTGTTTAGTTTTTAATGGCACACAAAAGTTAATTTTGCGATCAAGTTCAGTTCTGAAACTTTCCCAGTGCATATTTCTGTTCACAAGCATTGGTCTTATTTCTTTGTAATATGATCACTGCAAAGTGATCTGAATTTATATCTAATACTTCACTTACGTCTACGAAGTTTGGTGAAATTTTCTTGCTGATGAAAAAGTCCAGAACATCCGAAATCTTTTGCGGGTCCGTCGGCCAGTAAGTGGGTTTTCCGGTAGAATATACTTGTTGGATTGCTGCTCTTAGTTCGCGGCCCTTAGTGCTGGTTAATCTACAGCCCCAGTCAGTGTGTTTCGCTTTGAAGTCTCCCCAAGGATAAATCTTTCGTCGAGATGTTTGAACACTGATTTCTAGTCTTCTTGTTTAATATTGTGCTTTGGAGGACAGAAATTTTGTCTCGTCGCGTTGATTCCCTTCATAGTAACTTTAAATTCGGCACTTTACACTTCTTCAAAGTGCGCTATGTTTTCGCGAATAATTACCGCACTCCCACCCTTTCCATCGTTGTCTGGATGGATAGTTTGGTAAACTCTATATCCGCAGAATTTAAGGTGAGTCTGTCGCGTGGAGTGCGTCTCTGATATCAAGCAAATGTCAATTTTATTGAGATTTAGAAATATTTCAATTTCTTCTTTTTTCGCTCGAACTCCATTGGTGTTCCATGTGACAATTCTAATATCGCTTCTGTCGAATTTCGGAATTGTTTCGCGTGATAGCGCCAGTTTCTCTGGCTTCAATGCGCACGAGTCTGTGCGAGAACTCATCCATTCTGTTCATGATTTGACGCATCATTTGCAAAAATTGATGATTCTTCATTTGGGTCAGGAACAGGTATTTGTGTGGTCCCGCCCACATGTCCGTAGGTCATTTCGGTAGACACTTTTTTTGCTGTAAATGTTCTACGTCTAGGTGCTTGTTGTACGTTGACCGGGTTTTCCCGTCGTTTCTGTAGTTCTTTTGCCACTGAACATCCACGATAGTTAGCCGGATGGGCTTCCCCGCAGTTTGAACATCTCGCTGGCTCACTTATTGATCTGTTGAACTTTTCCCATGGATGATTTTCAGCACATTTCATACACACTGCAGCATGGCTGCAATATCTTTTAGTATGTCCATACCTCTGGAACCTCTTGCACTGCGGTATCTGTTTGCTCGTGCTCATTGCTTCTATTTTCACTACGAAGTTTTTAACGTATTTTACACCAAATACCTTTTTAGTGCTCTCTGAGTTCTCAAATGTCAGTGTGTCTCCGTTTCGCACTTTTTTGATTTTATTGGTCACATCGTGCACCCTGTAACCACGTTGGATCAGTTCTGCTTTTATGTCCTCTGGATCAGTGGTAGCGTGGACGTTTCTCAGCATAACCCTCAAGGGTCTGTGTTGTTTACGTTCGTATGAGTGCTACTCATATTCGCTATCATTTAATGAGTGAGTGAGGTTTCTGTATTCGATATAATTGTTGACGTTGTTTTTTAGCTGGTCGTTATTTAAGAGCCCAGCTTTGTAGTTCGTTAGCTGGTTGTCCTTTAACACATTGTTAAGTTTTCTCACAACATTCACATTGCTTACTATTGCAGGTGGAGGTTTCTTTGTCTTAGCGAATACGGAGTCTGTTTTGTTTTGCGCGCTGGTTTGAATTTTCCTTGTTTCAGAAGGTGGGTTACCAGTATTATTCTTGGTTTTATGTAGTAGCCAGGCAGTTTCTGGTCTAGTATTTCCTCTTCTTCGTCAGAGGTCGGTAGTAAAAAGTTATTTTGTGGTTGTATATTTTCAATGATTCCTCGAAGATTTTTTATTTCCTCGCGTGCACGCTCAAGTGTACATTCAAGATTTTTTATCTTAGCATCTTGATCAGTTATCTGATGAAGGGTTGGTATTTCACTTTTTTCATTTCTACTATTGTTATTGTCCATATGCATCTCTGTCGATGTAGACATGTTGACGACGTAAAATAATGCACCTATTCACTTGAAATCCCAAACATGTCTTTGTTTGTTTTCTGAAGCCCATAAAATAATCGTAACGACTGTCAGAAATAGTAATAATAGTCTTTTTCCTTAGCTGGCTCGAAGCAGGTAAGCGATACACGACGCGCCCTTGACCAGGGGGGGTTGAAGTAGCGGGACTCCAGTGACGTCGATCACGAGGTAGCCGAATGACAAACCAGGGCTGCCACGTAGGAGTAGAAAATCAATGACTTCTCCCACGGTATCACAATAAATATGGTTACAAAGTGAACCATAATTTATATCTCGTCGCACATGACGGTTTAGTAGAAATTTATTGCACCAAATATCACCGATGCACCCAGATATAAACGCGTAACGTCGGAGCACACAACTCGCACGTCCGAACACGGCGAATGTACATCTACTAAAATATTTGGTCAACATGAGGTATTTAAGAAAAACATTCCGCAAATCCCAGACACTTTACTGCATTATTAATATTTTCATTTTAATTACAAATATTATATTTGTTTCAAAATCATGGTTTCCTTTGCAGCGAGGAAACTGCACTACAGTTGTGCGAATGGAGCCAATTGCGCGCATTACGGAATTATGGCGGTGTGTCAGGACTACAAATGCGAGTGTGGAGAGAGGTCTCGTTTTGTAGAAGACAAGCAATACTGCTGGCCAATAAAAGGTAAACAATAATTTATAGTTGCTACACAATAATGACGAACAAAAGTGCAATGAACTACGTGGAAAATTGTTACGTCAGTTTATCTACAGAATGCTCTCTGCAGAATCGAAAACTATCTTTACTTGCTACCTACCGATTTGTTACTTACATTTTCATCCCTTCCTTCAAACTGCATATATATCAAATTAAATGTTTATATATTCACATTTTCCTGTGAAACAAGCATTGTAATGTTGCAGTAAGTAAATGGATTGGGAACGGAAAATGGTTCAGCTATTAGCTAATTATTTTTTATGTAAGTATAAATTATGTTTCATATCAGGAAATCCTAAGTATTTGTCTATTTCGACCTCATTGACAACTTTATTTTTCAACATACCGCTTAAATTTTGTTCTTGTATTTCTTAAATAACGCCAAGTATCCAGCAACTAACATTAAAAATATAAATACATTGAACAAAATCTTCGATTTTACGGATATTTGTAATTATAAAATATATATTTTTTAATTTGATGAGACGCTTGTGGTTAATGCTTTTTGATAATAATTTTAAATAAGGTGAAAAATAATTCAATAATCGTAAATCACCTCGTTTTCTAATGTTTAATCAATTTATACTTTTTATTAATAAATTGTTAACGTGACTAAATCATACCTCAACCAAATTGGAAATAGAAAAAGGCTAAAAATAATGTCTGGATGATATGAGTTAATTTTGCATAGTTTTTAGGAATATTTTGGCATTATCATTTGTTTGATGTATTACAATATAATTGCGAGAGAAATATTTCATTTGACTCTATGAAAAACACGCAAACATTATTAACCTATTCTTAGATTAGGTACAAATTTAATTAATTCTCAACCTAAGAATATTCAAGTATAGATAATGGATTGAATTCTCTCAGGCTTCAAGCCGGTTGAGTAGAAAGAACGTTAGGGTTAGAATCCTGAAAGAATTTCATATAGCCTACTAGTAATATTCTACTGTCAGAAAAATCGAGTTCATCTGTAGTATAGTGAATAATTTTTATATTTCAATTACAATTTTTACAGATATTAATGAAGAATGTTCGGAGATGTTAGACTGTTTCTACGAAGGTTCTACGTGTAAAGAAGGTGTTTGTGCATGTGCTGACGGTTACCATCTATCATCAAATAAGGATACTTGTAATAAGAACGTCAACGGTAAGACTTTATAAATTAAGTATGAATACATTTTCTCTGGTAACTAAATGAAATGTTGCTAAAAAATAGTATAGAAAAATTAATTAATATAATTTTTAGTATACAAATTCTCAGTTGTAGCTTTAGGTGAATTTCCGGAAGGAAATTACCAAATCTATAATTTGTTAATTACAGTTATTAATTTAATATAATGATAATAAATAATAATGCAATATAATGAAGCAAGAATCTTCTCAGTGTAAATTATGAATAAAACAATGTCGGGTTTCCAGCCGGGTTAATAATTTATTATTACACGATGTTTCCTTGTTTCTGCAATCGTCATGAGGTGAAATGCGGTTACTTGAGTTAAAGTTTTTTTTTCGTTACAGATTTAAATTAATGATTGATTATTTAATAATGAAGTAGTTGGATGAAGTTCTCTCGGGATTCCAACCGGGTAGTGTAGTTTTGTAAACACAACGTTTCGATGGCTTGCACCGCCATCTTCTTCACCTGAAGATGAAGTTTACAAAACTACGCTACCCGGTTGGAATCCCGAGAGAACTTCATACAGCAACTACACCGGGAAAACCTACGTTCCTTATGAAGTAGTTGTTAACTTTAACACCTGTAACTGCCATTCGCCAGATGACGATGAAGGCATAACACGCCATGAAGACGTTGTCTTTTAATTTTAACATGATTGCTAATCCGAGAATGTTTTATATATATATATATATATATATATATATATATATATCGATACATAATGTACATAACTTCAGAATTTAATTTCATTGGAAATTAATTAAATACTTATAATTTATCACCGTAAATAAATTTGAACAGAAACACTCACTCATATATACATATATATATATATATATATATATATATATATATATTGTAATAATTAAAAAAATATTACATTTCAAATAATTAATAATATCTTGTCAACACGTTGTAGTCGTCAAAATATAATGAACAACTGAATATTTAATAAAAAATGAAATTTGCTCACGTTGTGGAACCAATAACTTAATAATCTACAAGATGGGCTTTAATTAAAAAAATTATTAATTATTATTTAAACACATTTATTCTTCAAGATTACAAATTTTATATTTTACAAACAAATCTAATTACTCTTAATATCATGGTCTTTACTGGGATTTATAGTAAGAAACAATTCAAGATTACAATTTAAAGAATTTACAATTGAAACAATTTGAAACTCACTGAATATGGAATAAAATAAACGATATCTGACAATGACCTTTAATTTACTATTTACAATACATTTATTATTTTAATTCGTACTTACGACAGTCCTTTTGGAATCAGACTGAATGATTACAAATCTTGGGAACACACTTCACTAAAAGGCCATTATGTGCATAAAATTGCACATTCACTTTCACCAACACATACACATTAATCCGTTCCCAGCTTCAACTCCAGACTCCTCTCCCATGGACCACCGCTGTTTTAGCCGCAGCCACCAATCAATCAGTCACCATTTCCGCAAACACCCAAGATGTACATCCAACAAAATAGCAGAGTTATTTTGTCTGATGCAGAATTCTCCAAACTATAGAGTCCTCCAATAATGTTTCTTTCTAAATCTGACTATGCAGATAGACTCTTTACAATGCTTTATAACTTTTCTCTTCCTATCGCCCCAAGGCTTCTTCTCTCTTTGACGATTACCATCCAACTGACTCTCCATCCACATCCTTCTCCCTTGCGATCTGACACACAACTCCCTCCATCCACGTCCTTCTTCCTTGATATCGGACACACAACTAAATATTCTCTTCTCATGCCTCGCCAGAGAAAACACCAATTCTTGGCTATCCCACGCCCACCATTCCCACGTTCTTTCTCCGTTCTCTGATATCCAGTGACGCTGTCAATCACATATTATAAACCAAACAATCCCTGGTCTCTCTAACTTAATATCAACAAAACCCGTTGTCACTCCGTCCTTTGAGATTAACGCCGATAAACAAACATTGTAATTTAAGTAATTAATGGCCATCTTAATTAGTATTACAATATATATATATATATATATATATATATATATATATATATATATATATATATATATATTGTAATATACAGTTTAATCAAATCAATATAAGTCACCACGTTGGGGAGAAAATATGTGCTATTCAAAATTATAATAAAAATTACAAGAAGGAAATGAAAATTAAACGATTAATTTTTAAAAGATGACATACGTTGATTTTACATTTTAAATTAAATTCTCGGCTTATGTGAGAACTCTCAATTTTAGGGCCGCCTATCGGGCCTATAATAAGGATAGTAGAAAAAAAAAATTTAATTTACAATAAAAACAACCATTACTAATATGAATGTTATATATTCTAGGAAAGTTATCGAGATCTGACGTCAAGTCATTTTTTTTTAATTACATACTATTCGGTTTGGTCATCTAAGATATGCTCACGTGATTTATTTTTTAAATTTTTTATTTACAAGACTTTTAACTTTGACACCATTTGCACTGTTTCTACTTTCTTATCGTTTTCAAACACTTTGTTAAACTTTCGATGTCTTTCTGTTTCGCTGACTCTAATTGTTTGGAGATCACACACCGCTCGCTGACCAACTCCCTTTTACTGTTCACTCTTCGCTCTCTCGGAATATCTGATTAAAATTTGCTTAGATTCTGCGTTCTCAATATCCGACAACCACTGGGAACTGGCAACTCGCAACTAGAAATTGAGAACTGGAAAATGAAAATTGATAAACACACTCTGCAGTCCACTAAAGTCCTGACAATACTTTGGAATTATCATTATCAGCTCTGCATTCTTACCAAACAATACAGTTATTCACAATGACGTGGCCTCAGAGTTTCGCCGCCAATGAAAGAAACAAATTTTTAATTAATTACATATTTGTAATTTCTATATATATTCATTCTCAAGAATGTGAATCTTAAATTTTTGATGTCTTTAGGACAAAGTTCTTGAAACAAGACACTTTGTGACGATTCCTATAAATAGCAGCATAGGAAGAATAGAAAAATGGAACACTGAAGGGAGATGAAGTGGTATCCAAGGTTCAACTAGGGACCTTTGGCTATAGAAAACTAAACTTCCGTAATCATTAATTTATTATGAATATGACGAAGCTATATAATATTGCTATATACGAATAGCTGCTGTAATTATTTCCCTTGGGTGTGATTAGTTAGATATAGTTACATCTGAATTTCCATATTAACAGTGTGGAAGCGGGATATCGTACCTGAGGTTTATAAAAAAATGTTCAATTAAATACGTGTTGTTTCTGTTGCCCTGTGCTTCGTAAGAAAACCCTTAAAAGAACAAACACTCGGAATTGGCAGTCAGAAGAACATAAAATATTGTTGAAACTGCGTGGAAGAATATTTTTTTTAAATGTTTTCAATTAAAGTTTCGTAGGGCGTTTTTAATACTCAAATAAACGATTCATTAAAGGAAAAGGCAGTGCAGAAGAGTTACATATAAAATATTACCTTTTGCAATTGTATTGCTAAATTTCCTTTTTAAACACCGTAAGTCTACATATGTTTCTCCTATATTACACAGGCTAAGGTTACAAGAATTTTAAACACTTAGTTTATGGAATTTAATTCGTAAATTCTACTATGATTATTGAAGGTATGCAAAGAGCACTGACTTACTTGTGGGTTTGTCTTTATTTTTTTTATTTTTAGATTATCTTTCTTTATAGCCGCATCTACTAGAGTGATTACTTGTTTAAGTGAAACTTATTTATACAAGGTTTTTCATTCGGATAAGTACATTGTTAGGTTGAAATATATAACTGCTCATAGTTTACCAAATACATTAATGACTTTTAAATAACAAACTTGATGTTGAGTAGTCTGTGGAGTTGGCTTCTTTTGAGAGTCTTTCTTGTAATTTCCCAAATTTGGTTGATTTTCTGCCTAAGTGTCTTCTCTGGTGTTATTCTTGCTAACTGGAGGTGTAAGTGATACGATTGCTGCAGCATTTGCTTTATTTATTTGTTGACATTAATTTCTAAGTCCTTTTATCTCTTAAACGAAGTGGAACAAGGTCACGCTGCTTCTCTGAATCAGTGGATAACGTTTCTTCTCATAAAAATATATTTTTTTTATAACGTTTACCTCATCAAGCATACATGTTTACATCTATTCATGAAACTCGTTTTACTATTAGTAACGATTCACGAATGTCAAGTTACAGCTTTATTCGAATATTTATTTTTCCTGTATCACAAGTCAACTCATTAAAAGAGTGGATTTTCTGGCCTTCAACTATCACACAAAATTACCATGAGTAACTTGTGTATGTTTAACATGAACCACGCTCTTTGCTGTAGATATTTGCAGAAACGTTAACGTGCTCTTAATTGTATGTGTTATTCAGTAAATCTTCATCAATAAACTGATGCTGCAACACTAAATTATCAACAACATATTAGTGTATAGGTCTACGTATTATATAATATAAATAAAGGGTTATCTCTTTATGTTTAAAGATACGTCCAACGCAGTAATAATGAGCGTACAACAATTGTTGGTTGCCTAGTGTGAAAAACTTTTCTGTTACTTCATAATTATAAATAATCTACATATATATATATATATATATAAGAAATAAATACTATCATTGGTAATTGTTGTCTAATTATAAATAAATAATCAACGTTGATATAGTTGTTACGTTCTCATACAGACAAGCAAATAAAATTAAAGATTGAAGTCACAATATCGTCTGGTGTATTGTATATCACGGGTTTCCATATAAACAATTTAAAAATTTGAAATTTAACCAGGGAAAGGCTCAAGCTATTATTACCAGCTGTTCTCGTTTACCTAAGCTTTGTATTATCAGCAATTCGTCATGCTAGAAATAGGTCATCCACCAGAAATCGCTCGGTGAGATAACGAATGGCGCAGTAATGCAACGCAAACTTCGACCTAAAGTTTGTCCATGGATTCACCTAGACTCATATGTTATTTTCCTTTAGTCTTCGAAAGAGGAAACAGCTCATTGCCCATAAATAGATACAAAATTATACTTACAAACTAAAATAATATATAAATTACTCGTCGTCATAAATGTATTACAGCAACTTATAGTAAAATATTTCGTTGTTGTATCTGTACATAATCATTAATAATTCTAAAAAATTGCTTTAAGTAATTAAGATGTAAACTAAACTCTTGAAATATCAGCACAAAATTAATTTTCAGTTACTTTTGGCATCTATTCAGCGTAATTTCAAACAAACTATCTTTCGTCGAGTCAATTATGTAAGAAGAAAACATTATGCAAGTATTATAATTCTATAGGAAGTATTTTTTTTCAGGGTAACAGGCTACATGAGGGTAATCCACATGGTGGCAACTTAATTACTTTACTTTTAAGAAATTCCTGAAAACGGCTGTTATCTCCAAGTATTTACCTTAGGCCTTTCGAGGAACACTTTTTTTCTATTCGTAGTTTGGAACGATGTCTCGTATCCTGCAGATGATTTGCAAAGTTTATTGCAAAAATACCGATATTGCGCCAACCCTCTCCCACCATCGGAAGGGCGTGGGACAAGTACCAAATGCCCGCCTACCTAATGCAGGTATTTCAAGGGTTTTCCCTGCATCACTTTTAGGCGAATTGCCGGGTAGGATCCTTAAACCATAACCCGGCGGCCCTAGTTAACAACTGGCTACCTTGCTCTACCTTTCCGCATCCTCCTCTTCACTTCCTTTCCTATGCTATAATGCCACTATGTGGATAAACCCTATACATAGCCTATTTGCACCTTCTTCTTTACACGAAATATTCATGGTATGTTCCGGGGTAGCAGACTTTTGAGTTTGAATTTTTGCGATGCGTGACTGTAACGACCCCAGTTCGCTAATTCGTAAGAAATTGACAAATGAAAATAAGTGTGGTATATTGCCTTTGCGGTATTCATGTCTATCTCGTACACAAATACTCTTAACGTATAAAAAATGGTTTTTTGCCGGAATTTTAATTACATTTCGAAAAAATTTTGATAATCTATTTCTAAATCCAGAAAAGACGCTTGTTGCGATAAATTATTTACAGTAAAAGTTTAATTTGTAGAAACTCTAGAAAAGTTTTAAATTTTATTTTACTTCGGATTACTATAGACTATTACTAGAAAACCGTAAATTTAGATGGTTAATGGCAGTCCGGAGAGTGACTTTTAATTTTTCAGGGACTGTATAAGTACCATAATGACTACATTGACATCTAGCTTTCGGTGATGTAAGTAACTGTGTAGATTACTTATATATATATATATATATATATATATATATTGTAATAACCAGCTATTACTCCTATCTCCGTCCACCGTTGTGGTAGCCAAATTGTAACAAACATATAAATGGGTGTGGCTAAATAAAAGAATTCATGTGAAAACAATTAATCAAATTTTATTCATGAAGTTAAAACACATATAATATTTGGCACAATAATATTTGGAATCTCAGGGTCTTTATTTGGGTTTGAGAATGGGTGAATTGAATTTACAATCATTTATAATTACACTTAGCCTCCATTGAAGTTAATTCGTCCAAACCTCGACGAATTTTGTTGCGGACGCAATAAGATTACAGATTGAATTTAAATTAACCAACTAAACAATTAAAGAAATGAATAATTAAAGAAAAGAAACAATTGAAGAAAAGAAATAATTGAAGAACGATCTGACGTATCTTTTAAAAGTGGTTTACAATAAATTTTAGAGTTTTCTACTTATGGCCGCCAATTTTGGGTTTTCTGTGCACACGATTTTGAGGATATCACTGATTCTACTTTTCTAAATTTGAACACTCGGTAGCTGCTCTGGATTATCTCTGCTATTCTGGAACCTGGATTATCTCATCAGCTAGTTTCGGACGTCGGTCTCCTGGAAGTCTCTCGATGTTAATATTATTTCAGTTTGTGGAGCAAACTTCTGCTTCCAAACTGTGATTTTATAAGTCTCTCGGTCAAACTGTTTATTGGCGTTTTATTTAAACTATTATATCTCGCTGTTGGACTCTACCGTTTCGCTTCTCGCCGTTGACTGCCAAAACTTTTTATACTGCAATTTTTCTGGATGGATATCTGTCCGCATCTGTGTCTGTCGTCCAACTAACTTCGTCTCTCCTCGTTGACTGTACCGATTCGCTTCTCCTCGTTGACTGTGTCCCTCCCGTGCTATACCACCACTCCCTTACAATAGGCGACTCTTCTATTTATATGGGCCATCTTCCTCCCTTGTCTTTCACTTGCGTCGCCACGGCGCAGTGACAGCAACCCATTCCTCTAATTTTCGTTCCGGCCGCCGTTCGAACTGTGAAAATCGCTTTGTCCCACTCCGTCTACTAACTTACGGCTTCCTCTCCTTTGTCCGCCTCGCACAAAATCTTCTCTTGAAAGTCCCAAAGTCCTTTTCAGGTCATTCGTTAGAGACAGTAGCCTGCTCTAACATGGCCCCTTTGTGACCATCTGCGTAACTAATTCGACTCGCCGTTTCCCAAATCAATGGGCTGCTGGACCCTCATCATCCCCTGTCTCTCATTGCAGCTGCAGCAATCACTCAGGACCACCCGAGTCGCCCTTTATCCTTTCTCGCACGTCTCTCCACGACACGTACGCCGTCTCCAATAATATAATGCATCATATTATTACAATATATATATATTGTAATACTAATTAAGAAAGCCATTAATTGTTTAAATTACAATGTTTTGTTTGGCGGCACAAATCTCAAAGAACGGTGTGACGGCGGGCTCTTATTGATGTGAAATTAGGCAGACTATGGATTGTTGATTTATAATATTTTGAGCGACGGCGGGCTATTTGTTGCCGACATTCGTTGGAACTGCGAGCGTGGGAACTGTAAGAGGAAGCACCGAAGGTGGAGCCACTCCAGAGAAGCGAATAGTTAGTTGGGTGCCAGATATCAAAAGAGAAGGATGTCTTATAGCAGATCGCCAGATTCAGGTGGAGAAAGAGTTGATCAGGAGAGTTAATAGGAGACGTCGACTTGCCGTTGAGCCGATGATAGGCAAAAATATAGCAAAATAGTGTTGAAGACTGGTTTTGAACATAAATTAGAATACAGTTCAGCGGCGACTGTACAGTTTGAAAAATTCTGCAGCAGATAATATAACTCTGCCATTTTGCTGGTAGTGGTATATGTAACATTTAATAGCCAAAGAGCAAAATATCTCAAGATCTATTTATTGTTATGAACACTGTAACACTGACCGGTTTCCCGGTTAACACATCTTGGGTGTCTTCGGGCGATAGTGACTGACTGGTGGCTGCGGGCGAAACAGCGGTTGTTCATAGGCGAGGAGTGTGGAGTTCTGAAAGGATTGAAGTGTGTGTGTTTGTGAAAGTGAATGTACAATTTTATGCTCATAAAGGCCTTTTAGTGAAGTGTGTTCCCAAGCTTTGAAATCATTAAGTCTGGTTCCAAAAGGTGCAAAAGTTGTAAGTACGAACTAAAATAATAAATGTTTGTAAACAGTAATTAAAGTTATAGTCAGATTTCGTTTCATTTCATTTCATATTCAGTGCGTTTCAAAATGTTTAAATTGTAAATTCTTTAATTGTAATCTTGATTTGTTTCTTACTTATCAAACCCAGTAAAGACAAGCAATGATAAAGTTTAATTATCTGTGAGTCTGTGGAATTTGTGGAAGCAGCTGGGAGCCAGATCTCGAGGGAGAAGGATGGGAACGGAGAAGTGAGTTGGATGTCACATATCAAGGGAGAAGGGTGTGGATGCCCACTGGGCACGACGACCTCATAGATGACGCGAGACCAACTCGTCCCTCCGTCCACATGCCACGCCAGACAGCCACGAACTAACTCCGTTTCTCTGGTGCGGCTCTACCTTCCGTGCGTTCTCTTCCAGTTCTCACGCTCTCCGCAACAAAGAGACCGCCGTCACTCAAAATATTATAAATAAACAATCCACGGTCTCTCTAATTTAACATCAATAAAGGCCGCCGTCGCTCCGTTCTTTGAGATCGGTGCCGCTGTCAATCAATATTATAAACCAAACAATTTATGGTCTCCCTAACTCAATATCAATAAGAGCCCGCAGCCACTGTCGTTCTTTGAGATCATCGCCAGCAAACAAAACATTGTAATTTAAATATTTAATGGCCTTCTTAATTTATATTATAATATACATATATATATATATATATATATATATATATATATATATATATTGTAATAACCACACAAGGTATACATAAAAAAAATATATGCTTGATTTTAACAAACAAATTTATTAAACTTCATCAGAAATTACAATTGAATTTAATATTTCACAAGATCATGGGTCTCTACTGGGTTTGACAACGGACAGAATCTAACTATTAAAAAGACCCAACATTTATGTTTTAAATTAAACAAAAGTATCTACTAAATTTATTAATAAACTTAACCTATAGATTGCTTCTAACTTTATTATCAAAAGAAGAGAACGACATCTGACTGTTATCCTTTAATAACGTTTACATCTGTTAATATTATACATTCCAACTTACGGTTTCTCAGGTTTACTTCGACTCGTTCTTTAGACACGCACTTTATAGCCTTGACATTCACTCACTGACTCTAATACAATATCACTGGTTCGCCGATATCTGGTTCTCCATATCCAGTGAAATATCCCAGGTGTTCGTCGTGACACTGCTTGACGTCGTTTGCTGCATACAGGTCGCCTACCATCGAAGACAGGTCAAATTCTCCTACTCATACAGATAGAGCTTCTGTATGTTAAAAATGTTTGTAGTTGTTATAGTTTTGCTGACTGACTCTGACTATGCTACACGTTCGATGCCCACAGCATCTCTCTATTACGCTGACTGTCTCTCGTTCCTCTCCCACGCTAACTGTCGAGGTTCACAGAACCCCTCTCCTACGCTGACTCTCGTTGACTGTCCGATGCGTCCTGCACCTCTCTCCCACGCTAACTGTCGAGGTTCTCAGAACCCCTCTCCTCTGACTGTCACTGACTGTCTAACAATAGGTTATTTCCCCTATATATACCACTAGCCTCCTTGCTTTTCTCTTGATGCAAAATTCCGTCGCAACGGCGCGGTGACAGAATCCCATTACCGAAATTTACGTCCTTGCAGCTGCCGTTCTTTCGCCGGCTGCTATCTTTTGTCCGAAACCCGACAATCGCGACAGGTCCAATTTGTCTTTCGACCTCTCCCCTCACAAGTGCGCGATACTAATTTCTCCAGATCCTAAGTCAACAAGTGCCTGGACCCTTACACCCACTGACTCTCCTTGCCGCTGCAGTTATTTCGCCCCCGCAATTACTCAGGACTCGTCGGCCTCACCCGACTCGCACAATATCCTTTCTTGCAAGTCCCAAGCAAATATGCCACTTGTCAGGTCATTCGTCAGAGACAATAGCCTGCTCTAACATAACCACTTTGGGACCATCTGCTCGCCCACCAGCACTCATCCTAGATAAATGTCTTACCGCTCCGTCTTGTCACCTCGTGACAGGACCCGCAATTACATTTCCCTCGCATTTTCTTTACGACATGTGCGCTGTTTTTAAACCAATTTATTATATTATATGCATTACAATATATATATATATATATATATATATATATATATATATATATATTGTAATAATCTAAAATTAGGCCGATTATTTAATTTGCCCCACGTTGTGGTGCCATTTATGTAATAATCAACAATTTAGGGTTAATTAAATGAAAAGATTATAAAAATTAACAATTAAAATAATTATGTATTTATTGGTGGCTTCCAAAATTAAAACAATTACAATCAAATTAAGATCTCTTCTCTAGGGTCGTAACTGGGTTTGATAATTAATAGAAAAGTGATTTTATAAACTGATTAACAAATCAAGCATAAAATTTACCTAAAAACAATAAGTCGATACATGAAAGAAAGTTAAATGTAAAGAAATTAAACTTGAACGAAATAAAAGATGGACGAAATCTGACTCTACCCTTTTAGTTTTCGTTTACAAATATTATTATCAAAGTTTTGGTTACTCACATAATGTCCGACTGGTACCAGCATTAGTTTGTGGCTTCAACACTACTTTAAATGCAAAATTTTACACTGATTCTAATTTCCTCACAGATTTCACACATACGCTGTCGAAATGCACGTAATCAGTTCACAGGAAAGTCGGATGATTCTTTCCTAATGGGTCAGCTATCGGATGTTGATTTCACTCAATGCAAAATTGTTCAATTTGTTGCAATGCTTCACCGTTGGCTAGTTAGAAAATCTCTCTCTCCAACTATCTTCTTGCTTACAGGATCTCACGATTTGCAGATTTTACACTTTTACTGTTTTATTTATCGATTTGGATCGAACTGCTATGTATCTAGGTGAAGATTTGTTTTAATGTCTCTCCTCTCGTGGCTGAACGTAGACTGAAAACTAACTTTTGCGCGCGCAATCGCCATTTCGGCTCTTCAACAAAGCAACAGAGCTCAGCGCTATTGTCGCTTTGGTAACTCATACCGCTATAATTCAAATTATTCACTACAACTGAAATTATAACCTAACAATTAATGGTCTAATTAACTATTGCTACAATATATATATACATATATATATTGTAATAATTAAATATAATATATGAATGTGGCTTAAATGAAATACACTAATAACTTTAAAGAACAAACAAAATTTATTGTGCTAAATTTAAAACAATTATAAAATACACAAAATATTTGGGATCTCAGGGTCTTAATCTGGGTTTGATAAATGGCAGAATTTAAATAATCATTATTACATTTACTTTTTATGGAAATCAAAGCGTCTGAACATAGACTTAATTTGTTGCGGAAGAAATAATACTAAAGATTGAATTTAACCATTTCAATTTTATCAAGAATTAACAATCTCATTCTGTCGATAATTAAACGATTAAAATTAAATAACGATCTGACTTTTATCTTTTAAACACGGTTTACAAATTATTTTAAAGTTTTCTCTACTTACGGCCGCCCAGGTCTCAGTTTTAGTTTTTCGTGCACAATTTTGGGGACATCACTGATTCTAAGTTCTCACAGACTCTAATTGGCGTTGTTTGTTAGTTGATTTAACACAAATTGGTTGGTTCTCGATGCTTTACTGCAACCTGGATTTGTAGATCTCGTGGCTTTAGTTGACAATGGACTTCATTGGTTTGTCTGAATATTGCTTTACTTTTTAATAATTGAAAGCATGTTTGTGACTGGGCCACAATCTTTCGTTCTGACTGCCGACTGTAAAACTTTCAATGAGTTCTTTTCGTCCGTTCTGCTGACTGACTGTACTGTTCAAATTTTCGTGACTTGGAATTTTAGTCTTTTCTCCTCGCTGCCTACGGCCCGACTGTTCTCTTCGTCTCGTAGATTTTGAGCGCGTAAACTCTCTCAACAATGTTTTCTTTGCCTTGCCGGATTGTTGCGGCGTCCGCTCTATATCCACTAATAATTAGTCCTCTACAATCCAACTTTCCAATCAGAACAATGTCTTAATTACCAATTACTAAAATATATATATATCTGATTAAAGGAAATGGGTTCAGAATGGAGCTCTGTGGAACGCCGCAGATTATACAGAAGAAGAAGATAGTGTCGATAGGATATATATAGGGTAATCCACTGTTAACTTCCCTCTTATAACATTCGAAAGGGACTGAAAAGGGGGATGCGGAAAGGTAGCCAAGAGTTAACTAGGTTATGCTTTAAGGATCCTACTCGGCAATTCATCTAAATTTAATACAGGGATAATCATAGAAAAACCTGCCTTAGATACGTCGGGCATTGGGTAATTGTCCCACGCCCTTCCAATGGCGGGCAGGGGTTTTTCTGTAGGATCGCAGCATTTACCTCTCTGAGACTTGACTTGTTTAGGAGGCAGCTGGCCGACTATTCCCATAGGAATAGCGGATAACTCTCACCGTATGCCCAAGGTCTACGACCCCAGAACACACACCTGCCAAACAGGTACCTCGGCTTGTGGGTACCTGAGTTCACAAAACAGAGAGAGGCGAAGGCATCCCCAAAAGTAGCCACCTCGAGAACTCTCTGGGAAGGTTCACCTTCGAGAGATGCTGTCACAGCCCTCCGTCGCAGACTATAAATTTTTTAGAGTTACATGAAGGTAAACCACATGGAGGCAACTCCCTTTTATTATCATAGGAAGTTATGAAAGGGGGGATGCGGAAAATTCCCATACAGGGTAAATGAATATATCGTTTTCATTTTTAATTTCAGTTTTTTTGTTTTATTTTTTCCAATTATGAATGCAGGACAATTCTTAGGCTGATCTAAAGTAATAATTTTTAATTTGACTAGGAAGTTCAAGATTCTACAAGGTCTTGTATATTTTAATATTTTTTAGAATTTAGACAGACGGGAGATACGTCGATATTTGCAAACAAATCTTTTGGAAACTATTTTGTGAATATGTGAAATATACCATAGTGTAAAAATGTATTATGTATCATAGAATAGTTTAAAATTCATTAACGCAATATTTCAAATTTGTTATTTACTCCAAGAATATCTGTCGCATTCTCGGAACACATTTGACATGTGAATTGCCATTGAAATTGAAAAAGAAAACTTCAACTTGAACCACCTTGAACTCTTCACTATTAATTTAAGTGACTCGTAGTTGGGATACATATTTTAAATATAACTAATTAAATAGTACAGCTTGTCTTACTTTATGAATTTATACGTTATTGTACATTATGTCAGCGTGTTCACAAAGTATTTCGTATATTTCCAGTAGAACACATTAATCTTTACCTTTTTTCTGTTATTCAGTTCTTGGTGACACTTGTTCAGAAGACAAAGACTGCTCCGTAGTTGTTAGTCACTCTGTGTGCACCGATGGGAAATGTGCCTGTGCGACAGGATTCTTCAGCGATTCCGCAGGTTCTACATGCTTCCCAGGTAAGAAACAGGATTACAATCATTTTCGTCATAACCTTATTTGTGGAATAAATAAATGCCAGGGATATTACATTAATAGTAATTCTAGCGATGTTGTTTATAAAATTTCAACCCCTTTCAGCGTGAGAGGGGGCACGCTTATGGGTGGGATTGAATCATCCTAAGATCACAGATATTTGAGACGGATAAATGTTTTTAGTGGTCAAAGAGATTGATAGTGTTTATACCGATGTTATCTGAGTGTAAAGTCAACCCCTTACAACATGGTAAAGGAGCGGCCTTAGGGGTGGGCGTGGAGATGCTTTACAGTAAAATTCCGCAAATAAACCCGATTTTGCAGTAAATTCCAAGGTTATGTATGTCACTGAGGTTAATATCGACGATTTTACATGTTTGAAAAATTCCATCCCGTCCATCCCCGCCGCTGGGGATTAAACGGCCGAATAAATCTCAGAATCAAACTCAGTGACATCCTTAACCCTTGACCTGACTCCAATATTGATTGCTTTCGCGTTATATTTATGTAATACCACCACTCCTCCCAATCCCAAAAGGGGCTGAAATTTAACACGGAGAACATATAGAGAATTTTTTTATAATTTCAATTATCCCGAAAAATATTTATTCGACACAAAAACCTACCGGTGAACATGTTTTTAAATTTATAACCCCGCCCACGTCTGCCCAACTCCTGCCACCCTGTACACCCACTGCGCGTTGTACAAATTGTTATAAATAAACTCAGCGATATCCATTACCTTCGATTTGACTCGAATTTCGGTTGTTTTCTCGCTATTATCTTGGGAGACCTCTTTACCCCCGCCCCTAAGCATGTTCCACCCTCAGGCCGCAAGAGGGGTTGAAAATCAACACCCATAACATGGGTAAAATTACTACAAAACTAATTAACCCTGAAAAATATTTATTGAAGTCTAATATCGCGTCGTTATTTCGTGTTTCAATAATTCCACCACTTCAATTAAATGTCATAATTAAATTCAGCGAAATCCAGAACCCTGGATTTGACTGTAATCTCGGTTAATTCACGTTATTTATTTGTAACGCCCGTCCACCCTCACCCCTAAGAGTGCTCATTTACCATGCTGCAAGGGGTTGCAATTATATTCAGATAACATCAATTGAAACACTATGTATCTCTTCGATTCCTAAAAATATTTATCTGTCTAAATTTTGGCTGTTTTAACATGTTTCAACCCTCTCCTATAATTATGCTTCCAGAAAGGGGTTTAAATTTTACAAAAAACATCGGTAGATGTATTATCAATTTTATTGACCTCGACAATTAATTAATTAATGCAAATATCGACCGTTTATCATGTTAGAAAACTTCCACCCCGACAACCTCGTCCACCCTCGCCCCTAAAGGTTAAATCGCCAAATGAATGTCATAATTAAACTCGGCGACATCTGTAACCATTTATTTGACCCCAAAATCTGTTAAATTCGCGTTATTTTATTGTAGTACTCCTCCAGCCCCACTCCTAAGGGTGCTCTACTGCTAAGCTCGGAAGGGGTTGAAATTATACTCGGAGAACACGTAAAAAAAATTTATGAACCACATTGATCCCGAAACATTTTTGTCGCAAAAATCGGTAGATTAACATGTTTGACAATTTCCATCCCCTACCACCCCCGTACCTGTGAGGTTAATTTCTAGTTGAATGTCATAATTAAATTCAGCGTTATCCATAACTTTAGGTTTCACTCCAGTCTCGGTTGCATTCCAGATATTTTCTTGTAACGGAACTCCACCCCCACCCCTATGGGTGTTCCTTTCCCATGCCATAAAAGATTGAAATTTTATTCACATTCATTGGTACAAACAGTATTAATTACTTTTTTCCCGAAAAATTTTATCCAACTCAAATATCGGCCGTGTTAGCATGTTTAAAAACTTCCACCCCTAACCACCGGTTGGGGGACATAAGCGGCAACTTGAATATCATAATTACTCACTGAAAACAATAATCCTGGATTCTAATCCAATCATGATTGTGTTTGCGTAATTTTTATATAAAACCACCCCACCCCCACCCTTAAGGGTGCTCCACTCCAAATCCGGAAAGAGGTCAATATTAAATATATGGAACATGTAGAGAAATTTTATAAATCTCAGTGAACCAAAAAAATATTTATTCGACGAAAATATCGACCGCTTATGATTTTGAAAATTTTAACCCCCGTCCACCACCGATTGTGGGAGTTAAACTGTAAGTTTAATGTCATAATTAAACAGAGTGATAAATATAGCCCCGGATTTCAAATTCGAATATGTTTGCGTTATTTGCATTTAATGCAACTCCACCCCAACCCTTACGGGTGTACCACTCCCATGACGAAAGGGGTTGAAATGATACACAAACAACATCAGTATAAATACAGTCAATATAATTTAACGTAAAGAAAAATATTTTAAGGCATTTATCTGCCGTGTTTCCAAGTTCCAAAATTTACACGCCGTCCACCCTTGCCAGTGGGGGTAAAATGCCAAGTTGAATGTCATAAATAAACTCAGTGACATCCATAACCTCGGATTTGACTCCAATCTCGGTTGTATTCGCGTTATTTTACTGTAAAGTATCTCCACCCCTTACCCTAAGGGAGCTCCTTTCCCATGCGCTTAACGGTTGAAATTATACACACATTACATCGCTACAAACACTATGAATCTCTTTGACACGGAAAAATATTTGCCCGGCTCTAAAATCGGCCGTTTTTAGCATGTATTAGTTTTTCCACCCCATCCACCACCTCTCCTAGGGGTTGTAGACGTGTCTGACCCCGACAGTGTTTGTTTCCTGGTTGCAATGAACACATGTACGAAATTTGGTTAAATTTTCTCCACGGGTGTAGAATTGTATAAGGAACATACACACAACTATATATACAAATATATATACATGCATACATACATACATACGTACATACAGACATATATACATACATACATACATACACACACACATACACTCATTTTTATTTATAACACTAGCTGGTTGCCTGGTGTTGCCCGAGATGTCAGTTATCCATAACCACCGACTTGTCTCGAATCTAGGTAACACTGGCATTATTTTTATGTACCGCAACCATATCCGAAAATTTGATCACCTCCTATTCCTAAGGGGATTGAACTCATTTACCATGAAATAGTTTCATTGGACGAATATATCGCCGTTTGAACATGCTTTAAAATTTCCACCCCCGCAAACGAGAGTTAAACAAGAACTATTTATTGCACGCAAAAATCGGCTGGTTACATTGTTTAAAAATTTCTATCCCCGTCCAGGTCCACACCCACCCGCCATGCGTTACTCAGCGACATCCATAACCCCAGTACTGACTGGAATATCTGTTTAATGAAGTTATTTTCATGTAACGCTCTACGAAATTCCACTCCTAAGCTTTCTCACCTCCCATACGGGTTGAAATTATACACGGAGAATAACTACCGAAATATTATGAATTTAAATGACATCTAAAAATATGTATTGGGCCCAAATTTTGGCCGATAAACCTGTTTTAACTTTGCACCCCTGTTTAGCTCCAAACGTAGGAATTACGCTGTAATTTTAATGTCATAATTAATCTCAGCGACATCCATAACCCCGATTTAGACTCCAATATTAATTTTTTGCGCTATTTTTATGAAATTCAGCTCCACTCAACCAAACATTTTTCTCTCATCCGAAGAAAATAGGGGTTGTAATTGTACACAGTATATATTAAAGAGTATTATGAGGGTCATTGACCCAGCAAAATATTTATTCAACGGAAATAACGACCGGTTAGTATATTTGAATTTTATTACCCCACCCACCTCCAACCAAACCTTTCGCGGTACCTAGTTTGTAAAAATAAACTTAGCGACATCCTTAACCTCGATTTGACTCTAATGTAGGTTGTTTTATCTTTTTTTATATGCAACGGCCCTCCACCCCTACCCCTAAGCGTGCTCCTATCATGAAAAATATTTATTCATCGCAAATATCGGCAGTGTTTACATGTTTCAAAATATTCACCAAGTCAACCTCCGAACCAGAGGGTTAAATGGTAAATTGAATATATTAATTATACTCAGCAAAATCCATAACCCTAGATTTGACTCCAATCTCGGTTGTTCCGCATTAAATTTCTTGTAACGCCCCTCCACTCCCACACCAAGGGTGGTACTTCCCCTTTTATAAAAGGTTGAAATTTTACCACATACATTGGTACAAACACAATTAATCACTTTTACTCTGAAATTAATTATGCGACTCATGTTAGCATGTAAGAAAATTTCCACCCCTAACCAACCCTCGCTTTGGGGACTTACACGTAAATTTAAATATCATAATTAAACTCACTGACAACCATAACCCTGAATTAGAGTCCAATATCGATTGTGTTAGCGTTATTTTTCTCTAACGGACCTCCGCCCCGACCTCTAAGGGTGCTCCTTTTCAATGCTGTTAGGGGTTGAAATTATACTCAGATAAGATCGGTAGAAACACAATCAATCTCTTTGACACCGAGAAATATTTATCTGGCTGGAATATCAGCTGTTTTAGCACCTATGAAATTTTCCACCCCCGTCCGCACCCGCTCCTGGGGGTTGTAGACGTATCTCACCCAGACAGTGTTCGTCTCCTTGTCACAAAGAACACGTGTACGAAATTTGATTAAATTTGCTCCACATATTTGTATAAGGATCGTACACACATACCACATACATACATACACTCATTTTTATTTATAAGAAGTTAAGATTCCAAAGTAGATGTATATTTTTGATTTTTTTATCTTATATTAATTTTTATGGCATTTTATGAGCATCATTTAACCGTGTGTAGTAAAATTGGTTTCTAATATTAGAATGGTGGAACCGGTGATTATTATTGTTTAATGTTTTGTTTGATGATATATTTGTATAGTTTCTTAAATCATAATTATTTTATTGTTATAACATATAAAATGATATTGCCTTCTCTAACTATAAGCTCAATGTTAAAGACGTGTCCAGAAATTATAATTTTTTACAATCCAAAATTTAATATATATTCAATGAGAACTACGTGTTATACAGTTCACAGATTGTGTGTTTTTCTGAGTTCATTAAATTGTGCAAAAGCATTAAAGACATGTAGCATATTATCTGTTAATTGAAACAACGATGAAGGTAATCATTTCATGATTTACTATTAATTTGAGACACATTAAGTGTGACTTGTACATATTTGATTATACGTATATATTATCTTATATGTGATTTTTTGCAGGAGTTGGAGCGCTATGCTCAAGTAATGATACGTGCGCAGGAGTTCCAGGAGCTCTCTGTATCAAAAGTAGATGTGTGTGTCCTTCAGGTTTAATTGGAAGTAGCACCGGAAATGAGTGCCTAGAACGTAAGGAAATTAGTATAAAATTCCCTTATGTAAGAACGGAATACAGAGTTTCTGTATAAATTTAATTATAAATCGTCTTATTCCTTATATACGAGTAGTCAAACATATATTGCACATTTATCAGATCAATACTACGTAATTTTAAATACTGATGTCGTACCTATAATCAGATTAATTTGTTAATTAATTTGAAATATTATTGCATTTATAATATTTATACCTTATCATGTGCTTTAAATTAATTTTTAAATTGAAAATTTTGTAAATTGAAAAATGCTTATATTAGGTCTATTTAATATTTATCATATTGTCTACTTTGTACAACTCTAGTCATGGCGTATTTAGTTTAACTTTTTTGGAATAATTTTAATGGTTAGTCTTAAAAGACTAGTTTTAATGGCAGAAATTCACATGCTGATAAAAATATCTACTATTTACAATACGAAAAATCAGGATCTTATTCAACCAGACTTCTTGCGGATTGAAATGTTTGAAACTCATATACATCTTATATTTCTATTATATTTTTTTCTATTTCTTTGCTTTCTTACCCTGGCTCTAGCTTCAAGCCTTACCTGTTTTAAAGTTACTTGTATGTTTTATATTTGTTGGGCCTGTCGGCCTATTAGGAGATAAACCCTTGCCGCGTGTTTCCACGAGACGTTACAGTCCTTTCTGAGACTGCCCTCCAGCTTTATGCCCGATGTAGGCGCCCCTTCACGCAGTGGGGGACTCTTACCACCCTGAAAAACTCCTTGAATTCTTTTGATATTGTTTTCATCATGTTTTGCTGAAAATTTCTTTTATTTTGTCCTCTTTATATATTAATGTTTCTTTTATAAGTGTTTGCGTTGCTTCCTTATTTTTAGTGTTTCTTTTATTGTTTTTTTTCTTCCTTGTATTTTTGTATGTTTCATTCCAGTGGGAGTATTCTAGAACTACGTGTTCTGGGATTCCTATTTCTACACACTTACAGTTTTTTGAGTCTGTTCTTCCTAGTCGATTGAATTTACTTTATAATATCCATGTCCTGTTATTTCTAGTTCTGAATTTTCTTTCCTATTTTGGTAGAGTTTAAATAATTTGTTCTTTCGCCTTTTTCACTGTTTTTTCATGTCATTCATTTGTCTTCTATCTTTTTATTGATTTATTCTGTTGTTTGTAATCATGTTTGGAATATTTCAGCTATATTTCCCGATCCAGTAGAGCAATATTTTTTGTGTGCTCACTGCAAATATTATCATGGGTTCTATGGATGTTGTTTTGAATGCCTTGTAGATGTTTCTTAGCACTCGTCCTCAGCTTGCATTTAGCTGTCGTTTTATGTGGGCAGTGTTGATTCTGATTGCGTAAGATATATTCCATCTGTACAGGGAGACTTCTCTCTGACCGACTACGAACTGTGACTTACTTCTATCGTGGTAACCACACAATTGTTGTCATCCGACAAAATTTACTCCCACCTCTCTCTCTCTCTCACCACCGAAGAATAATTTTGACTGTCTCTGAAAACTCCAACCTTCCTCACCGGTTCGACGGCTTGGTGTTATCGGGTTTTATCAATTGCCGTCTTCCTGTCGTTAACTACCGTCGCCGGTCTCTAACTGACAAGCTCTATGGAAATTTCACTGCTGATATATGATATATGATAAAAAAATGATTTTCTTGGGGAATCTAATCATAGCACACCATTATGATGAATTACGTAATAATGAACATATAGTTGAGAAAAATATAAATAGGTGACTTACATTCCATAATTATGACTATTCTTATCATGTAATTCAACAGGTGTAATAAGTCCTTACACAATCATTATCACTCACTTTCGTTTTTCGGCATTTTGGACATTGTTCTCTTGTGTTGGACAATACGAAATGTCTGTGTCGCAAAACTTAATAATATTTGCATCAAATTTATCATATTACTAAATTTTATTATTGTATGGTATTGTGGTATTATATTACACCGTCTTAGCGTAATATTCTTATGAAAGGGCGATCAGGAACTAAAGTTAAAAAGCCTGTTGAGAAACGCATACATTTTATTTCATACAACCAATACCGATAGTACATACTATGTTATTTTCAACATAGTCTCAATGTTGGTTAAAGTACTTGCGACTTCGTGGGGTGAGCTTGAATATTTCCTCCTGGTAAAAATTCTGTCCTTGCGTGTTCCGCCACGTTACTTCGAAGTGTTTCAGCTCATCGTCTGAAGCGACCTCTTAGGCGCTCCTTCAAGTGAGGAAAAAAGTGAAGGTCGATTGGAGCGAGGTGCGGGCTGTAGGGAGGGTGGTCGATGATGTCTCAGACAAACAGCTTCAATTGTCGTGAAGGAAGATGACCCCCGTGGAGGCCGACAATTCGTTTCAGACGAGGAGGTGAAACACTTCGCGGCACGCAAGGACAGAGATTTTACCGGGCGTGAATATTTAAACTTTCCACGAAGCGACAAGTACCTAAACCGATATGGACACTATGTCCAAAAATAAACTACTGTATGTAGTATCGGGTGACTGTATTGGTTGTATGAAATAAAAATGTACACGTTTCATTGTAGGTTTTGTAACCTTAGCTTCTGATCACTCCTAGTATATTTTAACTGTTCGCGATAAAGTTATAATTAATTACAAATTAGCAAGCTGAACACGAATAAAAATTAAAATTTTAATTCACTTTCTGACTTATTGTCTGTTGCTCTACAGCTCTGTGTAGTCAGATATAATGTTAATTTGAAACACATTTCTGTGAAACTTCATTGGAAATATAAATATAAGCTATAAATTATTTTTACTGTCCGTTGATAAAAGATTAAATGAAAAAGTTTTTGTTTTTGACAGTTATATTGCAAAAACTTTTGGAATTTGTTCGCGGACTATCGTAAATATTTTTAAATCAATCTCATCTCTTTTTGTGTCCTCCGACAACTATGTGACATTGATGATGTACTCGAGAGTCTAATCTTCAAATATAATAAGTCAATAACAATTACAAATTTTTAGTAATAATAATTACGATAAATTAACAATAGCCAATTATAAGTCAGAAAAAATGAGAATTTATTCAATTAACGTTTATCTCTTTTTATTGTTTATTTATTAGTTTTATATATAATTATATATATATATATATATATATATCGATAGTATGCTTATAAGTTGAAATTTTTCCCTATTTTTAATTTTCACTCGATCTATTTTCATGAGTGTGAAAATTTATTATCCGTGATTAATCACTTCACTTTAAATTGATATGGATAGTTATTTCAGTAACATCTATGTTCGAAGTTTAATGAATAAATCGGTCTTCAAACGATGATGACTTATTGCTGTAGTTCTTATAATGATTGTCTTTAAAAATACAAAACAATTTTGGGCCTCAATTAATTCTATTTTCATATAAATGTGTTGACTTATGTTTTCAATACTTAGAACACTGGGGTAATGTATGATTGTGGCTCATATTAAGTATCACGTCTAACGTCAATTTGAATAATTCCCTTACCGTTATACCAAGTCATCATATAATAAACGATATATTTTTCAGCTGCACCTGGTGTAGGAGGAAACTGCACAGATGTGGTTCAGTGTTCTACGGTTCTCGGCGAATTCAGCTCGTGCTCTGAAGGAGTCTGTATGTGCAATAAAGATTATCACTACAACTACGGAAGCTGCCACATTATTAAACGTATGTAGAATAGTGTATTACAATATGTTTTTTTATCTTTTTTCATTCACTTACGGAATAATGTGAACCATGATCATGAATTACTAATTGCTGCGTATAGATGGTTTCTAGAGGTAATAGGTTTATTGAAAAGTAGCACAAAGAATTTAATTGTGAGAACTATATTTCTATTGTTTTGGTGAGTGACCTAAAATTCACCAAAGAGAACGCTTAAAATAAATGGCGGGGCAAGCAGCGTTGCAGAACAATCGTTTTTAATTAGCTGAATACGAAGTCCATTTCCGACAACGTATATGGGGCATCAGTACCACCCTCCACGAGGAATCCAGAAGTGCCTTCTACTGTTAAACGCACATTATAATTTTAGCCCAACAATTGTACATACGTGCATAAAGACAGAAAACTCTGAAAGAGTCACATTGTTAGACAGTAGGGTCTTAAAATGTAAAAGAAAATCTAATTACTAACAAGCACTCACTGCAAATCGGTTGTAGACAAGTAATGGCATTATCGATTCCAGAGGATAGCACTTGTTCAAAATCAGCAAAGGAATGATACATCGATAAATAATGATGGTCAATAATGCATAATGCAAGGTTGTAGGTTGAAAATTACTGCATTCGTATTTACATGCTTCCTAATAGAAATATACGGCACGCAACTCGAGGTAGTAATGTATGTATGAAATATGGTGATCACGTTGCGTTTTTGTCTTTTCTACTGGTTAGGACATCAAACTTATACATTATTAAAGTTTTCCGAGAACTCTCCAACTTATAATGCGTTGTTTCTCACGGATCTCTCTGCCTTCGAATTCGTTCAACTCCTCCTTACATCAGTTTAATGACTTCAACCTCTGTGCTTTTCTCACGATTTCTGACAAAAAAAGAACTTCTGACTGCTCTGCGTAGACCTCTGTTTCAACCTGATGTCAGACAAAACTGGCGGTGACGTCTGCGAAATCCCGGTTTACAAATTTACGGTCTGAAGCCGTGATGTTCACGTGCGTTTAATCCATTATACAAGCCTGAAAATTGTCATTTATTTTTTGTACAGTTTTGGGTGTTCCTTATAGTTTTTGAAGCTATGAATTCAAAAATGCCATGCCTTTCCCTCTCTCACGTAAGGTTTTCGGCTAAGTGGAAATGAAATTCTATGAAAAATCAGAAATACATATATAACTTTAAATAGAAAACTATTGTAATAAATAAATAAAAGTGAGTAATATAGCCCACGTTGGGGTGCCAAATAATATAATAATCAAAATAAATTACCTTTAATAAAGATCGTAAAATTACAAGGTCCGCATAGGAGTGCCAAATAATGTAGTAAACAATTAAGAGTATTATATCTCAGGGTCGCCTACGGGCCTCCAATTAAATATAGGCATTTACAAAAATGAAAACAGAAAATTATAGAACGTTTTTCAGCGCTTAATTATTATGCACAACTAAAACTAAACAAATACCTTAGAACGTCAACTGCAGTTCTCAAGTGACCCAGCACACCTCAACGTATGCTTGTAACTACAAAATATTACTTCATATTTTCACATTTTATCATTATAAAAAATTGTATATATAAATAGTTTATATCATCAACATTTTTTCCCTCGAAGTTTCGTTTAGACTTTTCCCGCTTGTGTGCTGCATGTAGAGACATATGACTATCTTTGGCAATGCCTTGACAAACTGCTTCAGCATTCCATGTTTGATGTGGAGTGGTGTTAAAAGTACTTCTTTCGTTCAACTAAAGACTCAAACTGGATCTTTGACTCTGCTACCTTTAATGTTCTTTAATGTTGTTGCTAAGAGTTTGTTACATTAATTTGAATCTTAATTTTAAAATAAATCCTGACTTGGGAATAAGTTGGGATCGAAGAAACAAAAACGATTTCAATCTATTCTATTGCCGTGCAACCCGGTTTTCAAATCTAAATCTTACGTAGTAGAATTTTTTTTAGCTTTTTTTCCCGTACTCGACATCCAATCATTTAAGAAGCGCCCTTCATTACACAGGGAAAAAATTGTTGCAGAGCTGTGTTACCTAAGATGCCATAGTCCGACAGACTAAAATATCAGGGAAAGGCCTGCGCAGAATGTCTGGAGAATTGGGTGTTCTATGGGACATATGATATTCTCCGTATCCTGAAGCCCTCTTATAGTCTGCGTAAATTTCCTTTACAGTTTGCACACTTCATGATGAATAAGTCCTTCATTTTCATTTTGATTCCAGTCAGCAGAACAAAATTTATAAGGGAAATAGAAGGGGAACCACGATAAGAAATGTCTATAGCCAGCTGAATTTCAAAAACACACAACAATGCAATATGTATTGCTAATGATAACTTTTCAACTTACAATAATCCACCAGAACATTTCAGATACAACAAATCGGTCCAAAATTATGGTGGATGTTAATCAATTCATCAATTACATTAATTCAAACGCCTTCAATATTTGAAAAAATTCAACGCCACAAGCATGGAATCAAAATTAAATTAAAATGATTAAGTTAAATCAAAATTTTAAATTCAAATTACTCTTTAATTTCTAATTTAACAGAACAATTAATTGAAAATTCAAGAAACAAAAGAAAATTTATTTTTAAATTAATATTCAAATTCAAACAAAGTAAAATTTAAAGTTTGTTAATGCATAGACTCTAAATTACTTTTAATTAATGATCAACTTCAACAACGAGTTGAATTTTGATTGAATCATCGTGATCACAATTGCCTTTAAATGTCATTCGATTTCAATAATAACGTTTTAAATCGTTCATTATTCGTCCTATTATTTGAAGAAAATTTCTCCCAAATTAATCAGTCTCGCCAAACTCGCTTTTTTTAATAATGTCTTTCTCATCAATCACATTATCGTTATTTTGTGATGATCTGGCAATTTAGCCAAATAACAATAAAACATTTAATTAATTTCCAATAACATTTGTGTTAAATAAACATTATAAACCTTAACCTAATAACAATGAAATAAAACAAAATC
The DNA here is from genome assembly GCA_037074705.1 of Zhengitettix transpicula. NCBI lineage: Eukaryota > Metazoa > Arthropoda > Insecta > Orthoptera > Tetrigidae > Zhengitettix > Zhengitettix transpicula. Next base: position 34,688,986 of record CM073590.1, on the reverse strand, counting down.
TTCCGCTTTTACTTCCTTGCTGCCATCATACTTTTAAATAACATAATTAAATACAAAAAATCATTGGATTTATGTGGTGAAATGTTCCGTTACAATATGTTTTGTCGCATTCAGAACTCGATAAGGAGATAATATTGTGGGTCAAAATTCTATTCATGATAAACGTCTACTTTCCTCCCAATAGGAGATAAATAGAGCAACTGTTTTGGTAGTTTGGAGAACAATATAAATAAAAGTATATTTAAGAAACAATGTAATAGTAAAAATTATATTAGAAATAATCTTACATTTAATAAATTATACACCTATCATAATTAATAAATAAAAATAAATAATACAGAATTTAAATGTCATCATGAAAACTTGTCTAAATTACGTTTCGTCCGTAAGATTCTTATCTCTTTAAGTAATCATAAATATGACACCTTGAAACTAATTTATAAATTAACTGCATAATTAGTTTCGTGCTGTTAACATCCAGCTAAATTTTTAACATGTAACAATTGAATTATCAAAATTAATTCAATTTTAAATTTGAAGTAAATGTTTTGTATGTATGTATTCCAAAACGTATAATAATATTGAAGTTAATTTCATATTTCGTTTCTAGGTTTCCTAATTATTCTTATTACCTGAAAAAGTCCGCATATTAACAAACGAAACGTCAAAAATAATTGATCGTATCGACATTATCCTTGTCATCTCTTATTATTCTGGGGAGGAAAACTGTTGATAATGATAAATATAAAGTCATTTAGCTTTCAGATATTTGAACAAATGTTATGGTTCTTTTTCAGTTCTTGGATCGGAATGCTCCGACGGAGGTCAGTGTTACTACCCTGATCGGCAAGAAGCCATCGAGTGCCGTAATGGATTCTGTCAGTGTTCAATGGACTACAATCCTTCAGCTGACAACACAAAGTGCAACTCAGGTTGGAAATTATTTGAAAATGTAATAATGTTGTTGCTCCACAATCAGTCTGTGGTTATAATTTTCTCAGCAATAATGTAAATAACAGTTTTGTGATCCACCGAAAACTTCAATAGAAACTATTTTGAATTTAAATTTGATATTTACCTGACAGGTATAAATATAATAATTATATTATCCAATAAATTCAAAAAAAATTATATTTATAAAGTTAAATTCGAGAAATTCATCCATAAAATTAAAAGAAAAGAAGATCTAATACAAACTTTGGGACAACACCAGGCAATACATTAATAAGAAAAGAGCAAATTAATATACAAAAAAGTTTATGATGTTGTTGATGTTAAATTTGGATTCATATAAATCTAAAAAATTACAAATCTCAATTACCAAAACAAACATATATAACACAAATAATTTATTTTAAAATGCATGAAATACCCTCGTTCTAGATGAATCTCAATCCAAATTTATCTTCAGCCACATCATGAAAAATTTTCTTTGTTTATTAAATTAGGTCTCCTTTCTAATTAGTGTTGGCTTCTTACCTGCTGAGACCCCAGAGGTTAGAAGAAACGTTGTATTTATTTCATTTTTAATTTAATGGGATGTGATTCCGGAATTTAATTAAATTAAATATTCAATTTTTCCTAACTTAAATGTTATTTAATTTTAAATTTGTATAACCCAATAATGAGAATATTTATTAACAACATTTTCAGGTGCTGCTATATTGGAAGTAACCTTCTTGGCTTTTGTGTATGTTATACTGATGTCAATAGCAGTGTAAAAGAATAATAAATAATATACTCAACTAGAACGACAACTACTCGCTCTTATTTAAATAAGAGAATTCAGAAACTCAAGATTAAAATACTTAAATTACAACTTTGTTGAATATTTGTAAGATAAGTGTGCAACAAAGAAACGTGTCCCATGTGCAATGAATATTGTACACTTGAATATTGTATATACTGTTAATAGATAGTTATATGTTATGCAAAATTATTTGTAAGGTGATGAAAACGTTTATCACTATCTTTAATAATCATGTGATATTTATTTAATAATTTTCAATCTTAAATATTCCTTTATTTTTGTCTCTTATTGTGTCTCTCTATGTATATACAATTATTGAAATAATTTTGCTACCTCTATATAATTAAGCTCAACTCTCCGATATAATAAATTAAAAACTTTTCAAAATAAAATTTTATAAGCGAAAACAAAATTTAATTCATATATTCTTTACTGACTTTCATGGTGTTTTAACATGATAATCACGTATTTTTATACTGATTAATGTTACAACGGTAAATATATTATGCAGGACAATAATAGTGAGTATAATAGAAATTCAAAATTTACACAACTTATTCTTTCATTTTTTTGTCAACTCACGCTAGTTAATGTTTTCGCATGACCACTTCACTTTATTAATAGATTCTCGTGTATTTAAGTCACCACTCAGTACCTCAATACAACCGTTTTCCAGTTTCAATTGTTAAACAAAGGAAAAAACCCGCCTTGAATGTCGCCTTTACGCATTCGTACCGCTAACAATTTAATTGTTGGCGGTACGGGTGCTTAAAGACGACAGTCGCAGCGGGTCTTTCTTCGTTAACAATGGAGACTGGACACCGCGTGCTTGGAGAACTCAGCCTGCGTCGAGTCTGGGTCGAGAAAGGGTACATATAAGAGTCTGCGAGAGATACAACACAGTAAAGTTTGCTAATCTTAAAGCATGAATAGGACTATCCAGGAAGTCCAACGGCGAGATATAATAGTTAACATAAAACGCAAGTAAACAGTTTTGACGGACAGACTCATAAAATCACAATTTAGAAGCAGAAGTTTTGCTTCACAAATTGAACTAATTTTCGCATAGAAAGACTTCAAGGAGACATACGTCCGAGGGATGATTGAGGGACGGCTAATCACGGTACCAGGATAGCAGAGATCGAGAGTAGCGATCGCGTGTGTTCAAAATCTGAAGTGTAGAATCAGTGAATAATGGCCTGGTTAGTGGGTGTTGACTTCAAGCTGCAAAAGTCCGAATGGTAGCACTGTCGTGAGTACAAAACAATTGTTAATAACTGTAAACGATAATTAAAGGGTATGGTTAACTTCAATGAGTATGGTTTGTTAATGTTTTAGTTCATTAGATTGTATTTTTTCTTACTATCAAACCCAGTGAGGACCTTGAGATAAAGAGAAATTCGACGTAGTTGATTGTAAAAATATAAAGCTGTATTTCATAGAACGCCACGAATTAAAAAAATAAAATTGAAATATTTGTTTGTTAAATTGACAGAATTCGGCGTGCAAAGCCATGCTTATAATGTGTAATTATCAACAATAAATTTTTAAATCATAATAATTTTGTTAATTATTCCTATTTAATTAAGACCACCTTTTAAATTATTACATAAATGGCTTCCTAAACGCGGGGCAAATTTAATTCATCCTCGTTTTTGTAATTATTACAATATATATACGCCAACATATATTATAATAAAAGTAAGTTGTAAAAGTAATATAAACAGAATTTATAGTCTCAAAGTACACTCAGTTAACTCAGATGATAAATTGAAGTTAATTCAATCAAATATTAGAACAATTAGAATAATACATTGTAAGGTAATACAGTCAGCATCAGTTTGTATCAGCGTGTTCAGAGTAAATCAAACTAACAGTCCGCTATAAAAAAATATCACAATAATATCTTATACCACTGAACTGAAATATATAATAAGATAATTTTTAAATGTAATTTAACCTTTAATCTGAAGGTTGGAATTTTATTTATGGGCTTTAAATGATATTAAAATTGAAATAAATCAATTAATTTATTAATAATAATTTAAAAGGAACAACAAAATTTAAGTCAATTAAATATAAAAATTAAACCAAACAAATGCGGTAATATAAGACTTTCTCGTTTATCAAATACAAACAGTTAATTCAGCTCTGTTTGCTGTGTACCTTGACAGCTGACTGTTGTTGTAGACATGCAATCAATTATGAATTAAGAAGCTAGTATTTTATTTATAAGATTGTATAATTTGCGTCCATATAGAATTTTCTAAGATATAGGTAATTAGGATTTTATTTTTATTGATTGAAAAATTCCCACAAGTGATTATTTTTTATATAGAAAATATTGTTCTTGGAGTTTTTCGAAATCTCTCAATTTTATGGAAAAATTGCTAATATTTTACAATTTTACAAAATTAATTCGCGTGCACCCGAAATACGCATAAGACTGCTGTCTCAACAGTGTAATGTTTTTTCATCCATGATGGTCAAAATAATTGTTACAGTCTCATCATGTGCCAGCAGCCTGTTTCATTTAACTGTTCTAGTGAATGTGATTTAATATTGTCTATGAGAAAGTCAATAGTCGCAGCTTTGATTAATTACTCAGCAAGTTACAGTCTCTTCGTAACTGAAAGAAAATGGTTAGTTGCATCAATATTTCGGCTCGTAAATTATATAGGAAAAATATTATTACCCTTAAACAATCAAATATCTATATTACTGGCGTTTTGAAAAAACACATGTCATTGTTCCCATTGATATATTTTACATAATAATATTATAAAAAAATCTGATCCGCAAGGAAACTTAATTTGTTACCAAATCCCAAATTAAATGTATATTATCAATTCATAAACATAATATATATATATTGTAGTAATTAATATTGAATGATAATTAAAATAAGCAAATTAAAATTAAATGATTTTAATAATATATTACATGTTAAAACTTGACTAAATACGACGGCTAGATCTCAGGGCCGACAATCAGGCCTTCAATAAAGAATATTTACGTCAAACAATTAAAATTTACAAAGTGATTAAGTTAAAAACCTTAATTTAAACAGTAAGTAAAATATGAAATATGAAATCTGAACTCCGAAATCTGATGATAAAATACATTTACTGTTGGGTTTACAGATAATAAGTTGTTCAGTTTACCTTATAGTTTTGTTGTGCAAAGAAATAGGCTCGTACACAAACACACGTTTATTGTTAACACTTAATATACAGGTCCTGATTCACAGAACTTACTATGCAACACTGCTTGCTGAGTTTCATTGCACTAATTTTTTCACTGTTCTCTCGATCAATTACTTATTAACAACATCAAAGTGTGGTTATTCATAGGATACAATAACCTCCCTCCCAATAATTAGATACGTGTATGACTCTGTAATGCGTGTATTTTGGTTTCAATTTTCTTTGTCTTCGGAAGTGTTGTCTGCTGTAGTTTGGAGAATTCGAAATCGTACATTGGCGGACGGATTCCAGGAGTTGTTTTCTGTGAAATGTTGGACGAGGTGTGTGTGGGTGTGGAGGAGATAAATATTTCCATCCAAATAATTTTCGTGTCCTGTCTCGATTGTTGGCCTCAACATGACTGAATTGTTGGCCATTGTTGACTATAGAACTGCAGCTTCGTATTATAACTCTTGAACAATGGAAGAATCAGTGAAACAATGACATTTTCGACCAAGTTTTCTAATAATGAAAAAAGTAAAAAGAATGGGAGGCTATAATGGAGGAAACTTCGATGTTTATGAGCAAGATATGGGAATCTTCTTAAAGTACGACGGCAGAGATTGGCAATACGGCGCACGTTTGAATTTAACGAACCTGCACCCCTCATAACAAACTGAGTCAGTCTGGTCGATGCGCTACTGAGGGACAGTTGTTAGTGATGAACTCCGCTCAGAGTGCCGTTGGATAATGCTAAAAAGTCACGAAGCACAAAAGCTGGGAGGAGCGAGAATTACGTGCCACGTCTTCCAGTACACAAGTGGGCAGCTCGAGTACGTCGCAATAAATCCCGGAGGCCGACGCCTTAGCCAGTACGTCGCAATAATCCCGAAGGCCGACGCCTTAGCCAGTACGTCGCAACATAATCCCAGAGTCCGACGCCTTAGCCAGTGGTCAACCCCTGAGTCGACTCCATGCAGTGATCCTGACTAGATCTCGCTGCAGTTAACCCGTTCTGCCAGCTGCGAGATCTCGGAGGCGTCAGTACGTTGGTTACGAGAGCTACAGCAGACGAACAGAACACAGAAATAGCAGTACGTATTTGATAACGGGCAGCTAATCTGTTCTACGTAATCCACAGGTGCCTGAGATAAGAGTTTTTCATGCTTAACTTTGATAAACTTATATAAAATTTTTTTAATGGTCAATATTTTTTGATTTAACGTAAAAACCCAGCCCCAATAAAATAAATTCTTTACAATTCGTAAACGTATGCTACACTCCGAAATTGTTCTGCATCAGGGAGACAACAGTCTGAATAGTATCGTCGCAGATGTTTGCACAAAATCTGGAAACTGTAGACTACTACTACATTCCAGGTCAGACAAAGTACATATTCTTCTATGCCTCCGGACCACACACTTCCTGAATTTCTGTCCGAACTGTACTCCTCAGCCACCCCACCACACACTAATGTTCTGCGCGCCAAAGAATGTTTTTCGACAATACTCCAGCAAGCGGGCATTATAGTGCTATAAGAGCAAAATGGCATCGATCCCGAAACCCATTAGACAAAACAATATTTAATAGATTAGCAAAAATTATTAAGAATAAATTAAAAACGCTAAAACAAGAAACTTTTAACCACTATTTAACAACACTCTCACGCACGGACCACAGTATCTGGAAGATAGCAAAAACAAACAAGAGACCACAAACAACAAATCCTCCGTTAAGAAAAACAAATAATGATTGTGCCAGAACTGACCAAGAAAAGGCAGAACTGTTTGCTCAACATTTCGCCAAAGTTTTCACACCACACTCCGTCGAACCAAACGAGGAAGTAAAGCGCCTGCTAGATGCACCTCTGCAGCTGTCACTACCTATTAAAAACTTTTCCACTGTAGAGATAGACACTGAAATTCAACATCTTAATCAAAAGAAAGCGCCAGGTTACGATCTAATAACAGGAAAGGTCCTCGCCGAGTTACCGAAAACAGCAATAATATTCCTAAGAAATCTATTCAACTCCATCTTACGTTTTAAATACTGGCCTGCACCACTTAAATTTGCGCAGGTAATACTAATACTAAAACCTGGTAAACCCGCCGAAGAAGTCTCATCATATCGCCCAATCAGTTTATTGTCACAAATTTCTAAATTATTGGAGAAACTTTTACTAAAAAGATTAAAGGAAACTGATTCACTAGAGAACTGGATCCCGAATCACCAATTTGGATTCAGAAAGTTCCATTCCACAATTCAACAATGCCATCGAGTAGTAAACATAATCTCAACGACGTTTGAAAACAAAGCGTATTGCCCAGCAGGCTTTATAGATATACAGCAGGCTTTTGACAAGGTGTGGCACGATGGGCTCCTACTCAAGATAAAGTCTTCTCTGACAAGCGAAGTTTATCTTCTTATGAAGTCATACTTGTCCGACAGATTCTTCCAAATTAAATATGGTCAATGCTATTCCATAATCCACCCGATTGCTTCCGGTGTACCCCAGGGAAGTGTGCTGGGACCTATACTCTATCAATTATATACAGATGAACATCCCCACAACAGCTGACACATATATAGGTACTTTTGCTGACGACACCGTCCTCCTATCTCAACATACCGACCCACACATGGCCTCCTCAAACCTTCAAACCCATCTATCCCTTCTCCAAGTATGGCTCAATAAATGGCGGATCAAAGTTAATGAAGCAAAAAGTACTCAAGTTAACTTTACATTAAATCGATCAGAATGTCCATCAGTGTTCCTAAACAATATAGAAATTCCAAAATCAAACGAAGTTCGCTATCTGGGTCTACATTTGGACAAAAAACTAACGTGGAAAAAACATATATTAAAAAAAAGGAAGGAATCCGACCTGCGACTGAGAAAAATGTACTGGGCACTGGGGAGAAAATCGTGTTTATCGCTTGAAAACAAAATCTTACGTTACAAAGCTATAATAAAACCAATTTGGACATATGGCATTGAGCTATGGGGCTGCTCTTGCAAATCCAACGTCAACATCATCCAACGATTTCAATCGAAAACACTCAGAATGCTTGTAAATGCACCTTGGTACGTCAGCAATCGAACATTACATACGGACCTCGGAATGTCAACCGTTCAAGAAGAATGCACCAACCGGAGTGCCAGCCACTTCCTGCGTCTCCGGCTTCACTCAAACGAACTAGCGTCCGCCCTGCAACATGACCCTCCCTACAGAAGACTTCAGAACAAGAAATGGCCGAATGACCTGAAAGCAGTATAAGTTCACAATCCGGATAACGTCATTGGATGGGTATCCGCTCACGTTATTGTATTATTGTGTCATCACATTAACTCATGGAACATGTACTATATAGTTCCGATTGTTAATTTTCTAATAAATAATAATAATAAAAAAATTATAGGGCTATTATCTTGTACACACCTTGTATGTTTACGCCGCCAACAATGCAAGTTTAAAAATCTTGTTGAATAATTAATTATATTTCCTTTTAATTACCACAATATATATTTATATTTATATTTATATTTATATTTATATTTATATTTATATTTATATTTATATTTATATTTATATTTATATTTATATTTATATTTATATTTATATTTATATTTATATTTATATTTATATTTATATTTATATTTATATTTATATTTATATTTATATTTATATTTATATTTATATTTATATTTATATTTATATTTATATTTATATTTATATTTATATTTATATTTATATTTATATTTATATTTATATTTATATTTATATTTATATTTATATTTATATTTATATTTATATTTATATTTATATTTATATTTATATTTATATTTATATTTATATTTATATTTATATTTATATTTATATTTATATTTATATTTATATTTATATTTATATTTATATTTATATTTATATTTATATTTATATTTATATTTATATTTATATTTATATTTATATTTATATTTATATTTATATTTATATTTATATTTATATTTATATTTATATTTATATTTATATTTATATTTATATTTATATTTATATTTATATTTATATTTATATTTATATTTATATTTATATTTATATTTATATTTATATTTATATTTATATTTATATTTATATTTATATTTATATTTATATTTATATTTATATTTATATTTATATTTATATTTATATTTATATTTATATTTATAGAAAAAATCTGATCCGCAACAAAACTTAATTTGTCTTCAAATCCCAAATTAAATTTATATTATCAATTCTTAAACTAATATATATATACGCAGTTATATAGTTGATTCTATTATTATACTCTTGAAATTATTTACTCGAGAAACTCTATATTACTGTTGTAATTAATACGATTGTATGGTAGTAAAGTAATTCCTATTTATTTGCAATCCAGAGTATCCGAATGTAATATTTTCAGTGAAAAATAGAGGTTGTTTGAAATATTTGACAGAAAATTCATATTCTACAAGTTAGGCATCGTAAATTTTTAGATATAATACATTATAGCTTCAAATAAATAAAAATTTTGCTTGAAAATTATTTACCCTCTGCCTTTAATCGCTCCAATTCTTTTGCTTCCACCAGCCTTTTGAACGACAGAGATTTGTACACTATACCTAAATTATCTGCAGCAATCATCAGGTTACTTTTTCTTCATTATTAAATACTTGTTAAGAACTTGATTGACGTTATCCTCCTCTTTATTGTAAATGTACTAAAGATGGTGTGTTGGTTATTCGAGTAGAACTTTAAGATAAATCCTGACACATGAAATCTAGCTGAATTGATGAGTTTAATAATTATTTGGTGCCATGTCTTTGCTTAGTCTTTTTCAGGATTCACTTTATATCAGAAGGTAAATGTATGCATTTTTAGATTTTATGGGAATTGTTTTGTTGCATTACTAAGTGGAAAAGAAACTACCGAGGAAAATGATAAAAATTTCATCTTAATGAAAATTAAAGAAAGCTGAGCATTTAACTAAACTCTACTTATTAACCATACATATTATCAATTGTCTAATAGTAATAAAACGTCACAAAGTTGCTATAGTTCGGATAACTCTGTATGTAACTATAAATTTCCTGATCCACGTTTAAATGTACTTTTTTCTTCTCGCAATATGAGGAATCCATTACTAAATTTTTTCCGTCTAGTTTTCTTACTCGTTGTATATTACTAGAAATCCTGTACAGTAATTAAGGTTCAACCCGGGCTAAGTTTTTCGCGAATAGCACATTTTATTCGAAATTAGACCAAGGGAGTTTCTTTAAATTATTCTGAAATTTTATACAGACTTTGGTCGGATATATTTCAATCCTTTAAAGCAGTCACCTTTGAAAGCGAAGGACTCGGGCACGATCGAAGCAGCGAGCGAGCGGTTTGAGAGCCGGAGAGTCAGGGAGGCAAAGCGATGAGTGGGGCCGGGTATTATATATATGAAGACTCAGTACGATTCGAAAATTGTATTGGCAGAGGTGGTTCAGTATCAATATATTATTTTTCTTAATACAAAAATTTAACAAATTTTGCTTCCTTCCAGTTTTACAAAATATAATGAAAACATTAAATAAATAATTAGTGATGGACATGATGATATTGTCCCGTGTTTAAACGTATAAAGCATTGCACGAGTTCTTTGATGCTGGGCGGTGAGAGAAAATTTAATGTCCGGGGTCAGCGATGAGCGTCGACCACTGCGAGGCAGGCGGTGCCACCCTGTAGAAGCTGCTTGTTGTAGCCAGCAGATCCCCAAACACTCTACATTCTATTGGGGCATAAAACTGAGCGGAGTCGCTCAGTCTACCTTACGTTATACTCAATTTTCAATTAAGCACAATATAAATCAAGCAATTTCTCTCGGAGGATGGAGAAAATTGTCTTCAATTCACCCCTTAATTTTCGTAAAAACTTATTATTATTTATAGTCGCATCAATTTCGTGGCAGTTTCTCCCTATGGAAACACTCATAAACAACATCCATGTCCTCATGCCGGGATTCAAACCCGGGATCTCCGTAAAACGAGGCTGTGACTCTGACCTCTACACCTCAGGAGATCGGTTCGTAACTGTTAATAGACTTCACGTAATACTATAAAGCTATCAAATAGGAGTAATATTTTTTCTGTACCATTCATCTCAGTCTACACTCATAATGCGTATTTGGGGAATCGGCCGCCCTATGAAACATGCCGACTATTGCGTTTGATATTATCGCTTTGTAACACCTGTTTGAAGAGATAATAAGGAACTGACCCGTTGTATCGCCGCCAGTATCAATTGAAGTGGCGTCTGAAGAGGAATGCTCCGTTCCACCGCGTTTTTGGTCGTGCTTCTGGCTTTCGCTGCAGGTAATTTACTACAACTTACTCTGTATATCGAAATACAGATCACCGATTGCAATTACGAAATTGATGTAGTTGCGTTTGATGGAGGAAAATTTACCTATTTCACATAAAAGGTTAAAAACAGCTGCTCGAAATTAGTAAATGGACGCTAATTGTTTTTCTGTGGCTGAGGGGGAAAGGATGGAGTGGAAATGGATCTGATTGAAACATTATATTATTATCTTGGCTATAAGTAGTTGTCTTATTTGAAATTATGAACTTCATAGAGCATTGTTCAAACGATGCTTCCACATTGATGCAACACACATCATCTCGGATCCATTTTATTTTATTATTTCGGTGTCAGTTTTTTTTATTATACAAAACTTTTATCTTAAGATTATTTGTTGTTACATAAAGTATTAGAGTATATAAAATTAAAATCCTGTACATAATTAACCTGGGAACTAGTCACTTAAGTTAATCCAGCAATTAGCATAATTTTGCAAATTTTTTCTTGTATTTTAATTTTGGTGTCTGAGGGGCATACATTGTTGGGTTATGAGGGATAGCTGGTGCTGTTGAATTTGAAGGGATGGATGTAATGGGTGGGTGGGGTCTGCGGGTATGAGAATGGGGTGGATTAGGAGGTGCCAGAGTGTTCTGGGGGAAGGATGAGGTCATTGGGCGTTTTCTCTTGAAGCGACGTGCGTGTGGTGGTGGGAGAGGATTGCTATGGAATTGCTGGATCGTGGTGTTAGGATGGTTGAAGGTTCTTTTGATTAATGAGGTTACGGATTTGGTGATTATTGAGTTGACTTGGGGAAGTGGTGGATTATGGAATTTCTGAGATACCAAGGAGAGTTAGTGAAGGTGCGAAGGATTATGTTTTGTTTGTTTTGGATTTTGGCGGAATGGGTTTTGGCTGTTGCTCCCCATACGGATGAGGCGTAGGACCACGTGGGTTAAATTATGGAGAGATATACTAGGCGTTTTGTGGTGAGGGCGAGTGGGAATTTTCTGTTTAGGAGAGGATATAAAGTTCTGAATTTAAGGTTAATTTTAGAGAGGAGGCGTTTAATGTGGGGTTTCCAAGAGAGTTTTGAATCGAAGAGGAGTCCTAGGTAGGTGGTTTCTGTTTTTGTGGGTATTTCGGCGTTGTTTAGATATAGGGGGATGTGCAGAGGAGGATTTTTGGATAGTGTGAATGGGACGGTTATTGATTTGATGGGATTTATGCTGATTCGCCATTGTTTGGACCAGTGCTCTAGGTGGCTGAGCGCTGACTGAAGAGGTTGGATATTGGAGGTGAGAGAGGAGATTTGGTATGAGATGGCAATGTCGTCTGCGAAAAAGATTGTGCTTGTGGCGGGATGTTGTGTAATATCGTGGGCGAAGATGTTGTATAGGAAGGGTGCAATGACGCTTCCTTGGGGGACTCCTGCAGCGATAGGGTGGGGTTGGGAGATGTGGTTATTTATTTTGATGGAGAAAGTTCTGTTGGAGAGGTAGTTGAGGAGTATTCTATAATGGGTGTCATTTTTTGATTTTTGAGAGAAGGAAAGGGTGATGAATTTTGTCGAACGCTTTTTCTATGTCAATAAAAGTGGTGATACAGGATTTACGTTGTTTGAAGGATTTGTTTATGCGGTTGGAGAGGGAGTATAATTCAAGGCAGCAGGAATGTTTTGGACGAAAACCGTATTGTGTGTCAGGAACTAGAAAGGAGAGTTGGTTGATTAAATGAGGGAGAAGTAATTTTTCAAATAGTTTGGAGATTGTAGCAAGAAGACTTATTGGTCGGTAATTTTCAGGGTGGAAGTTTGGTTTGTTGGGTTTCAGTAACATGATTATGGTAGCATGTTTCCATTTGGTTGGGTAGTAGGTGGTTCTGAGGATGGCGTTGAAGATATAGGTGATTAGGATTATTGTTTTTTTGGGGAGATGTTTTAGATGGCGGTTGGTGATGTGGTCATGTCCTGGGGAGGCTTTGTTTTTTAGTTTCTTTACTGCGGTTTTGATTTGGGAAGGGGTGAAAAGTTTAGGGAGGGGGGATAGTTGTAGGGGCTGATGGAGTTTTGTTGCTATGGTGTGATTGTGATTGGTGTAAAAGGAGGAGTTTGCGGAAAATTGGTTAGTCAATATTTGGGCGAATATGTTCGCTTTTTGTGAGGGGGTGGTGTACCATTGGTTGTCTTTTATAAGTGGAGGAATGTCAGTTTTCTTTTTTGTCAGATATTTAGTTTTTTGCCATAGTGATTTGTCAGCTGCATTGAGTTGTTGAAGGTAGTTGTAATGTTTGGAGTCGCTGGTGTCTTTTAGTAGTTTTTGTAGTTGTCTGGTGGCGTCATTGTATTGGCGTTTGACTGTGGGATTTTTTGTATTGTACCATTGTTTTCGCAAAGATTTTCTCTCTAGGAGTAGATTTTCAATTTGGTTTTAGTGTTGGTTTTTTGGGTGGGGTTTTGGTGCTTTTTGGTAGGAGGCTATATCGGCAGAAGTGAGGATAATAGATTGTAAATGATTTAGGGCTAAGTCTATGTCTGAGGGCGTCTTCAGTTGGATATTGAGGATTGTAAGATTTTCTATTATTTGAGAGAAGTGGATCCAGTTGGTGAATGTGTTGTTGGGTCTGTGATTGGTGGTATTGGGAGGAAGGGATAGATTTAGCTGTGCTATGACTGGTAGGTGATCGGAACTGAGTTCATGGAGTATTTGTGGGTTGGAAAGGTATTGAGTGGTTTTGTGGCAGATGAAGAAGTCAAGTATGACTGGTGATTTGAGGCTGTCTGGGTAGTAAGTTGGTTCGGTAGGATGTATTATTTGGATATGGAGTTTGGAGAGGATGTAGTTGAGGTCTTTACCTCTGGTATTGGAAGTTCTGGATCCGAAGTTCGGGTGTTTGGCGTTGTAATCTCCTCCTATTATGTAGGGAGAGACGCAGGAGGAGAGTAGCTTTTTCCCGGTGTCAGATGTGATTTGGTTGGCTGGAGCAGAGTAGAATGAGGAGATGTTAATGTGGGTGTTAGTGGTTGTGTTGAGTGTTATTTGAGTTAGTTGCAGATCTGGGAGGGATATGGAAGGCAGTTGGTTGTGGTTTATGGAGCTTTTGATTAGGATAGCAGAACCGCCTTTTCTGGAAGAGCTGGGATGGTCGGCTCTGTAGGTTTCATAATTATGGATGTTGTAAGGCTGTGTGGGGATGAGTTTGGTTTCGGTTAATAGCAGGAGATCAATGTTGTTTTTTGTAGGAAAAGGTTAATTTCGTGGTATTTATTGGTAGCTCCATGGGCGTTCCAAGTGCATACGGTAAGGTATTGGAAGGAGGATGCGTCATTTTTGGGTGTCCATTAGCTTGGGAATTATTGTGGTTAGGAATTGGATTAGAGGTGTGATGATGGAGATGAGGTTGTCTATTTTAGAATACAAGGAGAAGAGTAGGTTATTTTGGTTAGGCGAGTCAGGATTTGTTTGTTGTGGGATTTTTGGGGTGTAAGTGGGGTGAGTTTGACGATGTTGGCGTAGAAGGTAGCGCCAGTATTGCTTTGTGGAGTTTGGGATGTAGATAGAAGAGTTTGTGGACTGAGGAGATGTGCTTGCTGTGGTTTTTGAAGTGCAGGAAATTTGGTTGTGATAGGTTTTGTGTAGGATGATTGGAGAGATTTGAATATTGGGCAGCCTTTGTAGATTGCCGTATGGTTACCACGGTTACCACGGCAGTCTGTGCATACGGGTGGAGTGGTTTTTGGGATGGGGCATTTAGTGGGTGGGTGGTTGGTATCACAGCGCACGCAGCGGGAGGGATTAAAGCAGTAGTTTTTTATATGGCCATAGTTCTGACATCAGAGACAATGTGGGATGTATTTTTTTGGTTTGGGAGGTTCGACTTTTATTTGGCAATGATATGGGTGGGTGAGGTTGTAAATGGTGTGGTTCTTGGGGTAGGGGAGATGGTCGAGAAAGAATAAAGGTAGTTCAATTTTGGTGATGGGGTGTCTTACTGGAAGGAGTTGTGAAGGGGAGTATCCCAGTTCTTTTAGTTCTGAGATGATTCAGTTTTGGTCGGCGTTTGGATGTATGCCCCTCAGAACAACGCGGACGTTTCTTTCTGATTTTATTTGAAAAGTATAAAATTCGGCGTTGTTGTTTTGGAGATAAGTTATGGCATTTCTAAAATCGGGGATGATGCTGGTTGTTTGTTTAAGTTTGTGATCCTGCATGATGCAGGTAAAGGGCGAAGCACAGATGGATTTAATTTGTTGGAGCATTATGTTTATATTGTCTGTATTATTGATGAAGATTGGAAGTGTTTTTTTGGGAGTATCTATGGGGGTTTTGGTTGAGTGTAGGTTCGTCGTCAAGGGTTTGTAATAGTTCAAACCTGTTAGTGGTGGTGAATGGTGTGTTGGATATGGTTTTGGAAGATGAGTTAGCACTAGTGGAAGGGAGGCTGGATAGATTGTTAGCGGTTTTTCGCTTTTTTGTTTTTGTTTGGATTTGGGGGGAGAAAGGGGTTGAAGGATAGTCCGTTGATTCGGCACTTAACGCACTCACTGTCTCGTCGTCGGAGAAGTCCATGATGGTGCCTGGTTGCTCGATGTGGTGGTGTGTAGACGTGTCCTGTAGTTTGTTGATTTGAGGCTGTTGCTATGCGGATTCTGGATGGGCAGCTGATTTCCTGTTTGCAGATTGGAGTTTGAAGATGTTGTGGGACGAGGCGGCGTGTTGATCTTCTGTGACGTCGTCTAGGACGTCCATTTGGATGGTGTTGACTCGATGCTTTGTCGTGTGGGGTGACCCCTTGGATGCAGGAGTTGTGGTTCTCGATGATTTGTAAAGATTTTTTGATTGGTTTCTTCTGCGATGAAAAGCGATGAATAGCAGGTCCGATAGCGTGCGGTTTAAGCAGCCTGGGTCGCAGTCTATAACCGGTAGAAGTTTGTAAACAAGAGCGTGCTCGGCTAGTTGCAAGGTTAGATGTTTAACGTTGCACGGCCGGGCTGGAAGTGTCGGTGTCAGTGAAAACGATGTTGGTACGAAAACTTACTACAAGAATATACTAAGTTTGGCACAACATTTTGTTGACTCTGCCGAATAATGGCATATAATACTGTATTGTCGTTTTTATCGTGTAAAAAACAAAAATATAATATTTCAAATTTGAAAAAATATTTTTGTTTTCCTTTTGTATATATATTTTATTTTTAAATTTCTATACGTATTTGTAATTTGAAATTTTGTATTGTTTCCGTCACCGCTTAGAATTTTTACACTGTTTTTGGGTACTTTATATATTTTGAGGTAACGTTTTAGATTCAATATGAATTTCGCTTAAATATGCAATTAAACTTAATTTAAATTTAATTTATTGACAGATTTACACTAAAAAGGGTGTAATTAGTTATTACAAGTTAATGAAAATTTATTACAACAAAATTTATGTTGTTTTACAAATTTATAAAAGATTTTTGCCACGGATTTTATTTATTTATGAAACCCTTAAATCTCTAGGGTAGCTTTAAGGGTCCTCATACAAAGTTATAGAAAATTACATTGAATAATAAATGTATAAAATAATCAAACAAACAAACAAAAGGAAATTGACATTAATTTTAATTTTTAGAAGTTTTACAAAGTTATCTCCCCAAAATATAAAGAAAAATAAATCCTAAATTTGACGGAATAGAACAATTATAACATGTTTATGGTACAACTAGTTTATAAATTTAATGATTTTACATACCATTTTGTGAATAATCCTTATATTATCCAAATTTTATCACATTACACAATTAAAACTTTCTCCGTTTGAGCAGTCGAATACGTGATATAACTTCTTCTTTTTTTTTTTAAAAAAAAACAAAACATAATGTGTACTAAGTTGCACACAATTTACACAGAACAGTTCAGTCAGCACCACAGACGATTATTTCATCTGTTTTCCAACATTTCGGCGATCAGTAATAATTTTGACCGCAAAAAAATTGAATTACAATTTCCAAATATCAGTCAGGTTCTAACTCAATAAATTGTACTGTTGAAATCAATTAAACGGTTGCCAGTACAACTTTTCCTATAAAAACTTATTCGTTTGTTTCATTCAATACCTAGAAAAGGATTTACTATCCCTTAATCGGCAGCAACATTGATAATCTATCCTTTAGACGTTGACTGAAACTAACAGAGTCTTGTTGTCAAAGGGAATCCTTCCTGTGACTTCTACAAACAGACTGACTACTGACCACTGTCGGTCAGCTCTCATCGGAGACTGAACATTTCGTCAAAGCTTTCGATTTCACACACACCATCAACAACAATAGAGACTGAAAACTTTTCAATCTCCGCATTTTTGCGCCGCATTGACTGTCACAACCATATGGCCTCAATATTACACAACAAATGAAATAATTTATCAATTTATATAAGTGTATTATATAATTTATATATTATATAATTTATCAATTTATATAAGTTATATATATATATATATATATATATATAACATAACACATATTAATGAGTATTCTAAAGGCGAAATGTGTAAAAATACGTTACCATCCAAAAAAGGCAAACATCTTGACGAAAGTTCAATTGAGAAATCTCGTTGAAATGTTTTTAAATGTCTGTTATAATGACAGTTAATCTATATTATTAATTATAGCATTCTTTAATTGCATATAGAAAGTTCATGTATATAAAATCGTATGGACATAATATTTCTGGTATTTAATTTAGAAACATGTTAAATAAACGCTGAGTATATTTGATTATAAATCTGTTATTGCTTACAAAAAATGGGGATGCCTTCTTCTCTCTCAGCATTTGAACTAAGGTTCCCACAAGCCAAGGCACCCTGACCTGTTATGACAGGTGTATGTTCCTGGGTCGCAGACCTTGGGCATACGGTAAGAGTTGTCCGCTATTCCTACAGGAACAGTCGCACAACTGGCTCCTTAACTGGTCGAGGCACGGAGAAGTGAATGCTGCGCCCCCACAGCAAATCCCTCTCCCGTCATCGGAAATGCGTGGGACAAGTACCCGACCTACCCGATGCAGGTTTTTTTTAGCATTTGTCCTGAATTACTTTTAGGAGAATGCCGGGTTGAATCCTCAAACCATAGCCCGGAGGCCCTAGTTAACCCTTGGCTACCATCCTGTACCCTTCCGCATCCCCCATTTCAAATCCCTTCCTATACTATTAAAGGGGAGTTGCCACCTCATGTAGCCTGTTACTCTAAAAAAAAAATTAAAAATTATCCCGAACAGAAGAAAAATTTTCTCAATTCGAAATAGAAAATCTATTCAAACTACTTGGTACCACATTTATTCTAGTTGGAGATGTTAACAGCCACCGTACATCGTGGGGCTCGATCCACTCAGACAACAGCGCAATGAAATCACCTGCTGTTCAAGCAACCGGCATGTGTGAATGGACCGCAGAAAGTTCATCATATGAAAGCGACCACTTACCTCTCATCACCGACATGGTCTCACAATATCAGCCTCCAACTATTTCACCTATACGACCAAATTGGAGCTTCTCTACTGCAAACTGGAAAATATATGAAGAAACCATTTCTAATCTACTAATTTCCGTATCAAACCCACACACCCTCAACCCTGAAGAGGGCCAGGAACTATTAATATCCATAATTCTGTTTGCCGCGGATATAGCTATCAGGATATTCGCGAAAAGAATCATCCTTGGAACCCTGAATGTGCTCGTGCTGACTCAAACTTGAAACATGCTCTATCAACATACAAGAGACACCCAAATGAAGAAAACAGGATCACATTTAAAAAGATTCGCGTCCAATTTAGACATACGATCAAGGAGTCCAACAAGGCCGCGTGGATTAAGAAAATGAAAGCTCAAACCAATGTAAAAGGAATCTAAAATATTATTAAATTCTTAAGAGGTGAAAATAAATTTAACCTATACCATATGTATTACACCAAAACAATGGAATCATCTCTGAGTCGTCAGAAATTTAGAAGAATTTGCATGATACTTTGAAGCTAATTCTTTTTCAAATAGCCTTAATTCCTCCCTAAGAAAACGCAAAGCTGATTTAGAAAATGCACCTTTTCTAAATGTTATCTGTACAAACTTCAAAGGAACTATTGACCTATGCGATCCGTTTGCAGAGAAAGACATCACAGACGCAATAACCAATTCATCCAATTTAACCTGGCCCAGATAAAAATAGTAAAATATTATTATGAAATAACTCCCTCATG
Organism: Zhengitettix transpicula; assembly: GCA_037074705.1. Classification (NCBI taxonomy): domain Eukaryota; kingdom Metazoa; phylum Arthropoda; class Insecta; order Orthoptera; family Tetrigidae; genus Zhengitettix; species Zhengitettix transpicula. Next base: position 34,669,461 of record CM073590.1, on the reverse strand, counting down.
ACGGCATCATGTTCCTACTAAGCTTATTTAACAACATACTGGACAAAATCAAGAGAAAACGCAATAGTTATAACAATAAAATCACCAGGAAAATGAAGCAGTAACACAGACAACTATAGACCAATTGCTCTTCAATGAAACTTCTGCAAAATAATAGAAAGAATCATCAACAAAAGAATGTCGTGGTCCTGGAAATCAACAACATAACAACCGCACATCAGTTTGTATTTAGAAAAGATACCTCACCAACATAGATAATATTATTAAATTCGCCTTAAGCAGTAACCAACACACCTTGAAGTCAGTTTTGATATAGAAAAGGCATATGACCGGACATGGAGGAGGCAAATCTTGAACCAACTCACCAAAATCGGTATCAATATTATTCTTAATCAACAAGCTAATTTTCACAGACGTTAAAATAAGAATAAATGAAAAATTGTTTACCGATACCCTAATGGAAAATGGTGTGCCGCAACGCTCGTGTCGTAGCGCGACATTTTTCCTAATAGAAAATAATGACATAGACTGCAACATCAAAAGGTTCTGACTTGTAACGAAGTATGAGGAAGACATCCTTTTCATATGTACGAATACAATATCCTCGACACTACAGTAAATATCCAAAGATGAATTGAGTCATTATCTGTCTGGGCTAATAACATTGGATTACGATTATCATTAAAAAAAACAAATTGTATCATACTCCGAAATTGATAAAATAAAACTCAACAATTAAATTTGTCGGCTACCTGAAAATTTTAGGCGTCACATTTGATAGTACCTGATCATATATCAAGCATATACAAGAGCTTGTTAATGAATGCAATAAACATCTGAAAATCATCAGATTTATTTCTAGCAAAAATTTGGGCGCTAATATGATTGTCCTTCGACTCACCTGTCGTGCCACCAGTAGATCGAAAATCAACTAGGGCCAGCACCATTTTCGATTTTACAAAATCCAAAATCCTTCGAATGTTAGGCTACATACACCATACGGCACTACGCATGATCACTGGATGCCACCGAACCACACCTACGGACAGCTTATACATTGAAGCTCAAGAACTCAGCATAATAGTAAAGAAAATTTGAAAGTTCTTTCATAGAACAACAAACTTTTTCGATCCGACGCTTTTCCAACACAAACCCAAAAATTCCCTTTATCTCATAACAGATTCACCACAATATGGAACCAAATTCAACACCATCGAATTAACCTAAGCTCACCCAATGCATTATCATCCTGGTTTGGCGAATAGACAGCATCCAAATCGATCTCTCGTTACTTGAGCTAACACAGTCAAACAATCGCAATCCGAATGGACAGAAGCCTTCAACTTGCTTTGTGGAAAATACTCAACTGATATTTACGGACGGAGCAAAAAATGAAAATAGAGTTGGCAGCAACAACTATAAAGTGTCCCTCTCCCCTCATACGTCAATCATTACAGCCGAACTGACTGCCATAATAATATTAGCCTTGACTTTTGCGAACTTCAAATGATAAACACTTCCTACAAGTCACCGACTGTGCTATCAAGCAGATCACCAACATTATACCTTATTCGGAACTAGTTACATGGATCACTACAAAATCCCACGAACTCAAATTAGCAGGAAAAACCATAATATTTGTATAGACTCCAGCCCACCAAAATATAGTAGGGAATGAAGCAGTTGATGTTTTATCAAATTCTGCAGAAACAGCCCCACTTAAACTCCCCTTAGCATGAAGAACACTAGAGAAGACACATTGATATTCTTAAGTAAGAAAATCAACCAAATGTGGGAAATTACAAGTAAAACCCTCAAAACCAGCCAAGTCCACAGACTACTCAACAACGTTTCGGACATCAAGTTCCCACCCGGTATTTCTAGAAGTGAACAATATGCATTATCCAGAATCAGATCCAATCAATCAGATTTAACTCAATCATACTTTTCTCTAACTCCAATGTGAATGTTGTGAAGCACAACTTTCAATTATGCATGTACTAACCAAATATAAGATTTAACTCTCAGCGTCTCTCCGTCCTCGAGAACACAGACATACCATAAATTAACAATTCATGCGATTTGCAAAAAAAAGTATCATGTTTCTCAAACACATTAATTTATTTAAATTAACTATGAGGGTCTATGGTATATATCAACGTAACCATGTACTAGTTTGTAAGTAAAATTCAATGTATAAATAAGTTTCACTTATCCAGATAGTTGATAATTACCTCTGTCCAGTAGATACGACATAAAATAAAGATAACATAAAAAACAATCTCATGAATCGCACTCGAAAGAAATATCTATCAATAGTTGCGAAAATCGAATTCCATACGAAATCTAATTTAATGGGAATAGTCATAGTACAAAATTATTAAACGTTTAATAAACGCGTTTTGTCTAATTTAATATTGGAAAAAAAGATTTTTATCTAATTATTGAAACGTTAAGGACGATAGGTATCGTATAAATTACGACCAATAAGATAGTATTAAGTCTTATGCATTTAATTTCAGAAGCTTCTAAGAGAAGTAATGAAAATAAAATGTTCAGAATCACTCAAAGTTAAAATTTAAGTAACAGAACAAATATTGTTAACGTAATTGATCACATGTCACAGTTTGAAATCACAACGATCTCTATGTAATATAAAATGCTCTGGCCCATTAATTATTTAATTATGCTGGTTGAGTAATGTAAAAGTTACGGAAACACATTGTTATATATAAACACATTTATCATAAAATATCTGGGAGGAAAGATACATAATTGGAACATATTGACTTTCATTCTTCAAAAAGAAATATTAAAGATTAAGTTCCAAGAGACATGGCACAATTTCATTTCCAAATATATATTGTAATCTGCATTATCGTGGTATTACGTTTACAGGGGATTGGTAAATGTTTTTTAATAATGAAATACATTAAATACGAAAGGGTTATTTCATTTCGAATTAATTTACGGAATTTATTGACTGAAAATTTTATTTAACAAGATTATTTATTAAATCTCCTATTATTTACACTATTTGAAACATAAGCTTATATTCTCATGATCAAAAATTGATTTGACGGTTCGTGAAGAACCCATAAATTTTTCACAGACACAACCAGATTCAATGATTGGTTGTTTACGGATTTCTCGCGTACCAGACTTAATTAAAATGCGAAACGCAATTTTCCTGTATACATTAAGTATTCCGCATATATATGAAAGGAAAATAAATTATCTCCTTCACAATATGTAATTTTTCCATTGCTCCAAAATTTAAAACTGCTGTAAATTCAGGGGTGATTTTATCGTGGTCATATAAAATAGTCTTTAAAAGCATTTATAAAGTATATTTTATTATGTGTTACAATCCGTTTTTAGATTATTTATAAATATGCTCTTTATTTTTTAAATACCGTGTACTAGAATGTATATATCCTCCTATACACACGATTGATTTTAAACTACAAATATTTTTGTTTTGAATTACGGTTTTCAATGAATTGTGATTTTATGAAATTCATGCTCATAAGAGACAGGATGTTGCGCGAGGCGATTTCCAGAAATGTCAATCACGGAGTTGATAATATTTATCTTAAGCAGAATTATACAGCAACACAGATATAATAAAGGATAACAGGTCGTTATCTGCAAACAGCGTATAAGATTTAAACTCCGTTTAAACTTATTCACTTATTCACTTATTCACCTAGTGATATCTATAAATTTGTATTCTCAGAATACTAAATAAATCCAAAATGATTTCCAAATTTGAGAATGTTATTTTCTTTTACAGTTAAATCACTTAATTTAAAAATCTCAGAATTTAAATGTGTAACAAAAGATAATAAAATGAAATATTTAGTATTTTACCGAGATAAAATTAAAATTGATGAATTTAATATATTGTTAACTTAGTAGATGTTATTTCATAATTGTAGTACTTAATTTGTGACTTTAAGAACAGTAAAATAATACTTTCAATTTTTATATAGCTAATTCATAATTTACACAGACAATTTTTTCTAGTTACAATGACACGTTCCGGAGTAAATAGCGAATAATTTACATATATTGACTTTCATGAATTATAAAACAATAAAAAATACACTTCTGAAAGACTTAGTGCCGAAACATTTTCATATATAATTTGTAAATTACCTGCACGGGGTTGTACTTTTGCAGGGTACTTGATGGTGATGGTGTTACTATTGTAATAATTAAATACATTAAATATGGGAGTAAATTTTAATGAATTTACTGAATATATTCTGAAAATTTACATAGCTTATACAAGAACATTTATAATTTACCACGCATTATTTACAAGACTTGAAACACAAGCTCTTTCTCAAGATATAAAATTGTTTTAACTGTTGATGCACCCATAAACATTTCACACACACCTAGGTTGAATCATTTGTTGTTTTCGTTTTTCTCACGTACCAATAATAATAGTTCCGCACCACAATGATATAAATAATATAATTAAATAAAAAAATACAAGAAGCAAATTATATTTCATTACGGTACACTTTCCTTACTTAATTTTTGATTTACCTTATCCTTGCTAAGTGATGACTTTAGCGTATCGCTACACACCGATAATGGATGGACCAAGCCAAATATTTTAAGCATATGTTTCAAAAGTCTATAACTATTACTAAAACTCCCTGTAAGTCCATCTTCTGATGCTCATAAATATACATGTTAAAACAATTGGAACAATATATATATTGTAATTAATTAGGCCATTAATTGTTTTAATATAATTAAATTGTTAGCGGTACGAATGCGTAAAGGCGACGATGAAGACGGGGTTTTCCTTTGTTCAACAATGTAGACCGCGCGCGATTGAATTCTGTATGCGCTGGGAGAGCCAGTTTATTATTATTATTATTATTTTGGGTGTAGACAGGCTATGTATAGGGTAATCCACAGAGTGGCAACTCCCCTCTTATAGCATAGGAAAGGGATTTGAAAGGGGGGATGCGGAAGGGTGGAGGAAGGTAGCCAAGGGTTACTAGGGCCCCCGGACTATGGTTTAAGGATCCTACCCGGCATTCACCTAAAATAAATGCAGGACAAACCCTAGAAAAACCTGCATCAGGTAGGTCGGGCATTGGGTACTTGTCCCACGCCCTTCCGATAGCGGGAGTGGAGTTTGCTGTGGGGACGCAGCATTCCCTTCTCCGTGCCTCGACCAGTTTAGGAGGCAGCTGGCCTACTATTCCAATGGGAACAGCGGACAACTCTTACCGTATGCCAAAGGTCTGTGACCCCGGAACATACACCTCTCAGAACAGGCCGAGGTGCCTCGGCTTGTGGGAACCTTAGTTCAAAAACGGAGAGGAGGGGAGAGCCAGTCTGGAATCGGTAATGATATGAGAAGGAGGCTAAAATCTGAGTACGAGAGATATAACAGTAAAGTCTGCAAATATAAATGGCAAATCGCGGGTTCCTGTATGGAAGCAAGCAAATAGTTTTACGGAGAGATTTTCATAACAATTTGCAAACGGGGAAGCAAAATGTTGCTTCACGCTGATGCAACAATTTTCGCATTGAGGAATACGGTGCCTGATAGCTGCCTAGAAAGGGGAGGCTCATCCGAGGTTCCAGATAGCTTAGGATGAGAAATTCAAGCGTGTGTATTAAAATTGCAATGAAGTAGTGTCAGTGTAATAAAAATGGCTTTTTAGTGTGTTATTTACCAAGATACAAGAGAGAGATCTGGTACCAGACAGACGGTCCGTGAGTAACCAAAACTTTGATATAAATTTGTAAACGATAATTAAAAGGGTAATTTCGTTCAGTTTTCTTTCCACTTATTTTCATATTGTTTTAGGTTAATTTTTTTCATTTTGAATTGTTAATTGTCAGCTTATACATTGATTTTGTTGTAATTATCAAACCCAGTTATGGCCCTGAGATGAGAGATTCGACGAATTTGATGGTAATGATATAAGAACAATATGTTCAAAAATGCAACGAATTAATAAATAAAAATTAAAGTATTTGTTTTAAATGGATGAAATTCAGCAAGAAACATAGGTTTTGTAGATTGTAACATTTATCAACAACAAGAAAATTCCTTTTAAGCTTGACCACTGTTGTAAATTATTCTTATATTCTTATAATTAAATCTATTTGATTATTACAATATATTGTAACGGTGATCAGGGTTGAGATGTTGAGCTTTCAGCAGGGTTCTGGAACGACTTGGGTGTTAGGTTACGACGGACGATACTTATTTTGAAACAATCCCACAGTCACATTTATTCTCATTCAGTCCTAAGAAATTAAATAAACATAAAAATCTCCCTGGAGGTTTTGCTCGTGTGCCAGGTCCTTACGTGGCACGGACGGGTCCTGCCCCATTCGCAGGACTGAATGGTCGCAGACGACCGCCGCCGTGCTGTTCGACTTCCATCGAACGTATCGTATGCCTCGCAGCTCCAAATCGCCAGGGAAAGGGTCCCGTAAAGTCTCATGGAAGCCGTACACGTACAGCCTGTCCGATGGGTCGGCGTCAGCGCGTGGCAGCCGGCTACTCTCGGTGGCCACGCTACGAACCGCCTGAAGATGGAGTAACGTCCGAAGCGATGAGTCGGCTTCTCCAACCTCCACCGGACGCCAGCAGGCGCACGGTTAGATCGCAGCTCCCGTAACTTCCTGAAGGTGCTGAAGGCGCTGACGCAGGCACGGCCGGGGTAGTCAGCTACAGCTGGTCAGTCGGACTCGCTCGTCTGATGTCTGATCACGAAATTACTCGCTTCCTCGCAGGTCCCCTGTTCCAGTCTAGTCTACCCCTTCAAGATTTTCCAGAAGTCACAGGTCGCTTCTGCTGAACACAATGTGCGGGGCCTAAAGCAGAACAGCGGAACAGCCCTCCCCGCTGAGCAGAAGGAAGCATGACGCCCACCGGAATCAGAATGACCCACGAGGCCATGCGAGAATGAGAAGAGGCCTGTGATGGAACGTTTGTACCAGACAATTATCAATCTCACAGTAATTTCACTGTTCACCATGTTCTTAATGTGTCTCCAGCAGAAGCCCAGAGTAATAATGTAGGGGCTTCGTGCTGGCCACGGTATTGAGCCATCTCTTCAAATCCGTGGGTTGTGGAACATTTCATTCAAGGATTCATCCTCTGACAGGGAGAAATCAGGAAGATCTCCGTCCTGCCTGAAAATTATCTTATTCCTAATTGTAGGTTCCAAATTGTCAATTTGTAGGTAAACATAAATTTCCAGGAAATCATGTTAGATGTTTCCGGTTATGCTGCTCTCTGTGAATAAGAAAGGACCAACAACGCGATCGTAGAGTAGATCACACGAAACATTAACTTTTGGAGAACTAAGATCGTACTGGTGAATTTCCGTCAGTTGCTGTGCCAAATGCGGCAATTATAACGGTTGACATGAAAGGTCACCTCATCTGTGAAAGTAATACAATTTAAGAAGTTTTCATCATCCTTGTATGAAAGTAGCAAAATCATCTCGTTTAGTTGTATAGAATCTTGCAGGCATATCGTCATAAACGCTTATGAAGGACGTTAAGATTCGACGTGCAACGGACTTTTTAGGACTTCAAACTCAGGACTGCTTTATGCGCTCGACATTCTCGTCGTCTTGGAGAAACTTTTGATATGCTTCAAGTTTCTTTGAATTGTTTCATCCATAGATTCAAAGCTTTTTCTTCTGGACTCTTTCGACGTTTCGACATTTACGATGCACTGTTAAAACGAATTTAAATTCGGCATAACCGCAATACAAATTGCGCTTTCTGTTGAACTGTCCATATCTTTCGGCGCACGAATTCAGACTGAAATAATAACTGCAGATAGAAAATGCGATACTTAACAGGACTGGAAACGTTGTCTAGTGAGGAAAAACATAAATTCATTCGCTACATTTTAACACAATATTTATTTCCTTATGTTTAAAAATTAACAAAACTATAAGGTTGCAAATCCCGGTATTATTTTTCGATGATAAATAACATTATTAAACAAGATCAAATTAAAAATGTAAAAGGCAATGTAAATTGTAGAGCGACATATGATGCACTTATAGAAACGTGCTGAAACGGGTATAAAACCTTCAATCTAAAATAAAACTGAATTAAAAAATAAAGTAAAGTTCCTATAAGGTTATTATTTGCTTCTATTGTAATTTTACTATCAGAATACCGAGAACCGGTTGCAAAGTGTTTGGTAGCTTTTGCTGTTAAAATGATTCGATAATCCGACTTCTGTATTTTTGCAGGTCGGTTACCGTGCGACCCTCAAGATAGTGAATTTTGCAATTCCCAGATTGAAGGTTCTGAATGCTTGTCTGATGATTTCTGCGACTGCCAACCAGGTTTCGTTTTTAATTTGGAAGAAACTGCGTGTCTGAAAAGTGAGTACAATTCATACATTACCTTTTATTTTTTAAAAAAAATAGAAATTATTGTTATCTTGGAATATAAAATACTGCAGTATATTAAAAAAAATATGATGTGAATTTCTTAGAATTTTTATACAAGTGCTTAGTAACAAATTTCTTGATAATTTAACACTAAAATCAGGTAATATGGTGTCAGTTTAGAGTCTTCTTTAAAGCCTCTGACAAAACGTATGTCAGGGTAGTATTGCCTGTCTTTCTATGAAAAGAAAACATAGGATTGTATATGCATCAATGTTATATCACGGTAATTACTAATATCATTACAAAAATGTAAAAAATCTCTTGTACAGGTGGAATAACAGCACTATCGAAATAATCAATTAGTTGTTGGAAATTTTTTATTATTATATACTAATTTTAAATAATTATTATTATATGGTGGGTAGTCATTTAACTAAACAAACAATAGATTTAATTATATATTTATCTTTCATGAACGTACTCATTTTAATTTCACATTAAATTATGCCAGTTTAGTATAAACTACAATTTACAATAAAATATAATAAAAATTAAACACTTAACTCGAAAAATAAAAAAAAACATCGCCGCCAGCGATGTCCTAATCCTTCTCCTCTGCTTCCGCGATCCAGTGTTGGACCATTTTTTTTTACTGGAAGTCACCCTTTCCAGTTCAGTCTCTCACTCCACTGCCAAACTTCCAATTTCAGGCACCACAAGCAAGCCCGTAACTATCCGTGTAAAATTCATCTCTTACACTTAACTGTATCCAACCGTCTCCAATCATTATCTGTCACCGTAGGTGGCGGAATTCACCCTACATACAACCCCAATATGGACATTCTCAACCTGTCTGGGTTTTACAACGGCTTGTGTCATTTGCCAAGTTCACGGTCAGGCGATCGAAACACTATATATAATAATAACATATATTTACATACATGTGTATGCAATACATGCTGTGTTTTATCGCTACATAATACTATATATATATATATAGCTTCTGCACTATATAAATTAATAAAAACTCTGAAGTACGTTAAACTAAGGAACTTTATTTAAAAAATATATAATGTTAACAACAACAATAATACGATACTCAATTGTTTGAGTCATATAATTTACTCGCTGACGCGTTTAACCTCTGTGACGCGTTATCTAAACTCTGTAGCAAACGTGTGAATTCCGGTACGTATATATTATATTTAAAACTAGCTGGCTGCCCGGCGTTGCCCGAGATGCCGTGTATCCATAACCCCCAAATTTGACTCCAATCTAGGTAGCTTTTGCGTTATTTTTATGTAACATAACCCGACCCTTATCCCCCGGAAGGGGGTTAAACTCGTTGACGCTGAATTAGTTTCATTCAACGAATACATTGCCGTTTGAACATGTTTGAAAATTTCCACCACCGTCAATCGGGGACATATATGGCAGATTGGATGTCATTATTAAACTTAGCTACTTCCATAAAACCGCGTTTGCCTCCAATCTCGATTGTATTAGCGTTATTTTCGTGTAACGCGCGTCCACCCCAACCCTAAGGGTGCTCCGTTCCCATGATGTAAGGGGTTGAAATTATTCTCAGATAACATCCTTAGAAACCACTAAAAATAATCATAAGAATCAAATATCGGCTGTTTTAACATGTTTGAATATGTCCACCCCTGTCCACACTTGCTCCTAGGGTTGGTAGACGTGTCTCACCCCGACAGCGTTTGTATGCCGGTCGCAAAGATCACGTGTACGAAATTTGGCGAAATTTTCTCAACCGGAGTAGATTTGTATAAGGAACATCCACACAAACAGATATATATATATATATATTGTAATACTAATTAGAGGCCATTAATGATTTTGATAATTGGATATTTGTGGTGGATTGTTAGCGGCATAATTTCAAATACGACAATGTATAGGCGAGCTTTGTATGACCGCGAGCGCTTTCTGAAACAACAGTCGGGTGTTGGAAGTCGGGTGTTGAGAGTGGGAAGTTGAAAACCAGATAGCCAGCAGGGTGGCAGGCACAAATTCATCCGGAAAAATTAAAAGTTAAATTTGAATAAGAAGTTTTGAACAGTAAATTTCAACGTTTAAGTTACAAGCAGTAACTAAATAAATCACGCCGAAATAAAAAAAATCTATAAGTACTGTGACCGCCACCAATTCCAGAGAGAAATAATTCGGAACAGTTTGTCCAACCAATAATCCAGAAGGAGTTTGCAGCTTCCAGTTTCCAGAGGAGATCCAGAGTTACGACAGTTAATCCATGTAAATTCAGTGATTTTATGGCCTTTTAGTGTGAAATGTGAGGTGAGCCCGAGCCCAAGAGAGTTAAGCCTGGTACCAGCAGATGTTTTACGAACAAATGTGATCAAGTATGGAAAACGATAATTAAAGGTAAACTTCTTAGGTTGTAAAAGAATTTGATTGTGTAACTAAATATAAAGGTTGTTTCTTTACTTAGCAGGCTCAGATAAATGACCCTGAGAAAAGAGTTGTAAAATTTATAAAATTGAAAAACTTAAAATGTAAATAATTTCATTTAAAAAGTGTTGTAAATTTCATCTGAATTAAAGCAAATTGTCTTGTAAAGTTTCTAAAGGATTTCGTAATTATTTTGCAATCTTTCACTTTAAATAAAAATGAATATAAATGATTTATAAACCAACTATGGAATTCAAATTGTTAATTAATCTTTTGCAATAAAGTGTATAATTAATTAATTTTTAATTGTTGATTACATTTTTGGCGTCACCAACATGTGGCAAATAATTTGTTTAATAAATATTCTTTTTAATTATTACAAATTGGCTTCACCAACATGGGGCAATTAATTGACTTATTTATCCTATTATTGTGTATTTATTACAACATATACATGCATGCATGCATACATACATACTGTAATATTTTATATACATAGCTTGCATCTTTTGACAATAATTCATGATATGAACTATGTGGCGTTTTTAAATGAAAAGAACTATTACGTGAAAACTATTAAACAAGATTTATTAACAATTTTAAAACAAGTATTCAAATCACAAAATATTTGGGATCTCAAGGTCTTGAACTGGGTTTGATAATGGCAGAATTTATATAATCAAAATCACAAAAATTACATTTGATTTATATGGGAATCAATGCATCTGAACATAGACGAAATTTGTTGCTGAAGAAATAATACCAAAGATTGAATTTAAACAATTTCAATTTTTATCAAGAAATAAATAATGATCTGAATAATTAAAGATCTCTTTTTATCGATACTTAAAGAACGATCTGACGTTTATCTTTTAAACGTGGTTTACAATGATTTTAAAGTTTTCTTTCTACTTACGGCAGCCCAGGTCTCATTTTAACTTTTCGTGCACAATTTTGGGGATATCACTGATTCTAAGTACTCACAGACTCTAATTAGCGTAGTTTGTTAGTTGGTTTAAAATAACTTTGTCGATTCTCGATGATTTACTGCAACCTGGATTTGTAGATCTCGTGGATTTTTGTTGAAAATGCCCCTCATTGGTTTTGTCTTTTGACTGAAGACTACTTCAGTTTCTGCATTTTTGATATAACAGCGTACTGGTTACTGGAACACTTTCTCGTTCTTTAAATTAGACCTTTCAGTCTTCACTGCTGACTGACGAAGATTGTTCAAGTTTTCGTGAATTAGAATTTTAATCTGTACATCTCGCCGTTTACTGCCCAACTGATTCGTTCTTTTACTGTCCTTCTTGCTGTCCGTTGCCCAACTGTTCGTTCTTTTACTCTGTTCTACTTGCTGTCCGCTGCCCAACTGTTCGTTCGTCTCGTAAATTTTGAGCGCGTAAGACCTTCTCGACCGATCAACAATACTTTTTTTTTGCATTGCCGGTTTGTTGCGGCGTCCGCTATATCCACCAATAATGAGTCCTCTACAATTCAACTTTTCAATTAGAACAATGCCTTAATTACCAATTACTACAATACATACATGCATACACTCTGTTTTATTTATTAGATAATAGATACAGGTATCCATGCAAGAATCGTGAAGCATCCAGCGTAACACATATTTTTATCACTAACGGCCCCGATCTATTTTCTTTTGTACTGCTATTTAAAACTGGTGTGATACAAGCACGTGTTTGTTATCTGAATACAGCTATTCTAGCATTCATTGCTTGAGAAAGCACCAATTTTTGCTGCAAACATAATGGAAATAATATCTAAATTACGGTATTAGTTGGATTAAAAATTTTGCTTTACAAGTTTTAAAGCACAATAACCAAATATTTCTTGCCGCTGAGAACAAAAATATCTTCAAGAAAATTAAAAATTTCGATGGATCAAGTTTCTCGTCAGTAGCCTTTTTAACATCAGCAATTTGCGTTTTTGTGACTCTGATTTGGAAGCTACGTTGTCAATAAAAGTAATCTGTAATTGATTTTCAGTTGCGGATGACAGCTACAACGCGGAGTGCGTCGAGTCCGTGCAGTGCAGTCAACGCCTGACGGTTGGAGCTGAATGTGCCAGCGGCAAATGCCAATGCGCAGAAGTCTTCCATTACCTCCATGGAAGGTGCATCTCAACATCGGGTAAATAAAGTTTTCAAAAATGGAAATGCAATGAATCTTCGACGCTATACAATTGAATGTTCTTGAAGTGACTCTAGGAATTAGAACTATTAAATTATTCAAAAGCACAAGAATCGACTTCAAGTTACATGACATGGACAGACAACAGACAATTAACACAGTTTAATTATCTTAAGCAGGTTACAAGCAGCCGTGCTCAGAAAACGTCAATTGCTACTCCGGTTACAGCCACGAGACGACAACTTGCAAGAATGGAAGCTGTGAGTGCGCTGACAACGCTTACCTGCTCTATGGACAGTCCTGTAGACTGACAGCGGGCCGTACGTATCTCAAAACAATAGCATTAAAATTCAATATAAATAATAATACTCTTGTCTCTCGTGAAGTATTAATCAACAAATAAGAAATCGTAAGCAAAGAAATATGTATAATGCATGGTGAGCACATAATTTTGTTTGCATACATATAATGCAATGTTGTATCAGGATAAGAATTTGGCTGTGAACACAAAATATGACGACTGCTGTTAATTTTCTGACACATTTTGGGATAAGAGACATTTTATGACTGCCGAAAATAATTTGAATGATTGATGGAAAAGTCATAAGAGATCTGGCCGTAGGTAAGTTTCCGACATGAGTGGAAAAAACCACAAACGACGATTCTGATAACGAACTATATTGATAGTGATCCGTATGACGTTCGTTTACACTTGATATCTGTGGGTTGAACACGCTGTGACTACATCCGTATAATAGTATAAGAAAAGATAAAACTTAGGATTCAGAGGGATACACAGCGGTTAACTATGGCGTCCAGACTATAGTTTAAGGAACATACCTGCCGATGTAGTGCAGAGAAAACCTTCGAGAAGCATGCAATTTGGTATGACAGGAATGGACTTTTTGTGAGAACGCAGAATTCCTTACTCCGCGGTTCGACCATTTTAGGAGGCAGGTGGCCGCCTGTTCTAATAGGAACAGAAGAAAAATCTTTCCGAATACCAAATTTCTGGTATATCTTAGCAAACATACATATACATAAGATCATATACCTCTGCGAACTCACTGAGATGCATCGATTTGAGGGAAATTTAGATAAAAAGTAGAGTGAGAAGGCTTGAAAGGTCTAAATTTCTGCATGGAATTTTCTTTTCCCAATTCGTAAGCTGGAATTTTGAACTACGAATCTCATAAGGCCTGACGTCTATATTTGAGGCGTGCAAGTTCCGCGGTCGCAGACGTTTGGCATACGGCAATAGTTGTCCTCTGTTCCTATTGGACCACTCTTCCAGCTGCCCTTTAATGGCACAGAGTCGGGAATGATGCGTCCCAACAGAAATTTCAACATCTATTTATGGATAAGCGCTGGGCAAGTACCAAATACCCAGGTTTTTCTTAGATTTTCCTTGAATAACAGTACTGTGAATTGCCGGGTAGGAACCTTAAACTACCTTTCACATCCCCCTTTTTCTTCTTCCTATGTTATAAGAGGGGAGTTTCACACAATAAATTACGCTATATACAGTCTATGTCACACGTCACCACCACCACCCCGTGAATGTTAATATTGGTTCCGGAAGAAGCCTATGGAACCTTGTGTCAGATCTCGTACCTTCATGTAGGGATAAAGAGAGTTTGCTTTGTGAATAATTTCTCGTCTCTCTGCTTTTAAGCTAAAGTTCCCATAAACAGATGCATCTCGTTCAGTTTTGAAAGTTTCGTGTTCCGGGGACACAGGATTTGGGCATACAGAAAGGGTTGACCGTTACTCCTATTGGAACAGTTAGACAGCTGGCTCCTAAAGGAGTAGGAAATGCAGATATCAATTGCTTTCCTGTCATCTGAAAACCTTTTCTAATCAAGAAGAGCACATGCGCACTTACTTCCTAAGCAGAAAAAATTAAAATAGCCCCAATATTTATTTACAAGATACATATATGATCGTTTGTTAATAATAATTAAATCAAACAAAATTATTATTAATTATAACTTTATACCAATTTCTTTTTTTTAAAAAAAATATCAAACGTTTCCAAATAATTTAGAGTCTCGTACATAAAAATAAGCTATCAATATTTATGTTCCGTAATAAAACAAAATATAATATCACGATTATATATATATATATATATCATTATGAAGGTACTACATCCGTTCGTCACATAATTCAAATACGTTTCATTCCTGTTTCATTTTATTTTAGTGCTTTAACCATACAGTATATGTGAAATATATTGGTCAGCAACATGAGTATGTATTTCAATTTGTAGTTGGGGAAGAATGTGGCATTGATGAAGACTGCCAAGCCGTAGATGCAGAAACACTGTGCGTCGATAATGTCTGCGAATCAGCATCAAACAACACAAGAAAATACAGATCTTTTGTTGCTAAACCTTTCGCTGCTGTTGGTGGAAACGTTATGAAGTATGCACCATGGGTGAACCTCGGAAGACACCTCTTGGCCGGATGTGACAATTGCTCAGTACCTGGCGAGCACTGCACTGAGTACGATACTTGCATCTGTGATATGGGTTACTTCAGAGACCGACAGGGTGTTTGCAAATTAGGTAATACTTTATTATTTTTCAATGCTATTTTCCAGAATTCAGTTATGATGTTTGTTCCTTAAGTAAGAGTAACAATTAACTATGTTTTATATAAGATTGTGGTAATTAAATCTATTTATTACCATTTATTAAGAAAGACCTGCATCAGAAGCGTTCGTGATGATCCCAAATTATTTTATTAAAACAATTCATTTTCATAAAATGAGTAACAGGTAATAATAGTTGTTTCCATCTATACATGTAAATTCAGTAGTCTGACTTGTATGTAATTTTTGTAACTATTTATTAGCTTTTATTAAGAAAGACCTACATCAGAACCGTGCGTGATTGTAACCAATATTTTATTTAGACAATTATTTAAATTGGGGATGGTATCATTTAACAAACAATAATAGTTTTTTCCATCTATACAAGTCAACTAAGAGTCTTGAAAGAATAACTCACATCATTTAATTATCAAATTATATATGATATAAAAATAATTATTCAATTCAACTGGCTATCAATAATTACCCTATACGTAAATTTGAAGATAAAAGGAAACATAAAATGATACTGAATTATTCTATTGGGCCATGTAATATGTTAGTAAAAAATCAAAATTTGATATTTTAACAAGTAAAATAAGATTCAATTAGCATTCGGAAGCAGTGCAATAGTAGGCTAATGTTAACACAATTATCTATTGTTATTCTGGCTATCCAGAAGGTAATAAATGGAATACAAACGAGACTGAAGTCAAACCTAAAGATATTAAAAACGCTGAGTTATATTATGGCATTCAACTATTACTTAAATTCCCAGGGACGGGGGTAGTCGGGGGTGAACATTGTCAAACATGTTAATCTACTAATTTGTGCGACAACAAAATATTTTTTTGTATCAATGAGTTTCATAAAATTTCTGTACTTGTTCTCTGAGTATAATTTCAACCCGTTTGGCTTAGCAGTAGAGCACCCTCAGGGGTGGGGTGCAGGAGCGCTACAATAAAATAACGCGAATATAACCGAGATTGGAGCCAAATCCGGGGTTATGGATGTTGACGAGTTTAATTATGACATTCAATTGACGATTTAACCCCCAGGGTCAAGGTGGGTGGGGTGAACGGTGGAGGAATTTTTCTAACATGTTAAACGGTCGATATTTGAGTTAAATAATTAATTGTCGGGATCAATGACACTGTTAATGTATCTACTGATGTTGTTTGTAAAATTTCAACCCCTTACAGCATGGGAAAGGAGCACTCTGAGGGGCGAGGGTGGATACGTATTTCAGGTAAATAACGCGAGTAAAACTGAGATTAGAGTCAAATTCAGGATTCTGGATATCGTAGACTTTAATTATGATATTCAATTGGCCATCTAACCCCCATGGGAGAAT
This sequence comes from Zhengitettix transpicula, assembly GCA_037074705.1. Lineage (NCBI taxonomy): Eukaryota > Metazoa > Arthropoda > Insecta > Orthoptera > Tetrigidae > Zhengitettix > Zhengitettix transpicula. Next base: position 34,652,521 of record CM073590.1, on the reverse strand, counting down.
GGAAATTATCAACGATGTTAAACGTTCGATATTTTCTTTCAATTAATATTTTTCAGCGTTAATTAGATTTATAGTATTTCTACCCATGGTAGTTTGTAAAATTTCAACCCCTCTTGCGGCATGAGTGTGTCATGGTTAGGGAAAGAGTGAAGGGTATTACAATAAAATAACTTAGATTCCAATAAAATCTAAGGTAATGGATGTCGCTAAGTTTATTTATGACAATGTGGTCAACGCGTGAGAGATTGACTGGGGTGGGCGGAGGTGGGCGGGGGTTATAAATTTAAAAACTGACCGGCAGTTTTTTGCGTCGGATAAATATATTTCGGGATCCATGAAATTATTAAATTTTCTCTATATGTTTTCCGTGTTTAAATTCAACCCATTTCGAATTTGGGGCGGAGTGGCAATACATAACAATAACGCAAAAACAAATGAGATAGGAGTCGAATCCAGGTTTATAGATGTCACTGAGTTTGATTATGACATTCAATTGGCCGTTTGATCCCCAGGGGCGGAGTCGGACGGTGTGGAATTTTTCAAACATATTAAATCGTCGATAATAGCATGGATAAATGCCAGGGCCATTGACGTTGATAGTATTTCTACCGATGTTGTTTGTAAAATTTTAACCATTTTCAGCGTGAGAGGGGAGCACGCTTAGGAATGGAGGTTGAAACATTCTAACATCATAAGACAACAGATAATTGAGTTGGATAAATATTTTTAATGGTCAAAGGGATTGCTAGTGTTTCTACTGATGTATATATGCAATTCGAGCATTGGCAAAGAGCACCCTTTACAGGAAAATTTACGCGAATAAACCCGAGATCGGAGTCAAATCTAAGTTTTGCATGTCTTAATTAGTTTAATTATGTCAATATGGTCAACGCGCATGGGTGTGTGGGAGTTGTCAGGGTTTAGAGTGGCTGGGTGGAGAAGGGCGGGGCTACAAACTTTGAAAATGCTAACCGGAAGATTTTTGCGTCGAATCAATATAATTCGGGATCAATGGAATTAATCATATTTCACGATATGATATACTGCATTCCGGGCAACGCCGGCAACCCAGCTAGTCACTACATACAAATCGGCGACAAATTGTAATGATTGAATAACTAATCAATGGTTTACTTTTAATTAATTTATAATTTCATAATACTTATTTATACACAATATAATAAAAAAATACAAATAATATAAATTATTCAAAAATTTAAATGTAAATTACAGGAAAAAATTTACAAGGTTTCATCTGTTTGTTGAATTTGAAACATTTTTATCACAGAGAGTTTAATGGATTTTAATTATAAAAATCCTTTCATTACCTATATTGGCTGTCACCACAATATATATATATATATATATATATATATATATATATTGTAATACCAATTAAACATGATATTAATTGTTTTTAATATAATTTAATTGTTGGCGGAACGGGTGCGACAATCGCAGCGGGTCTTTCTTTGTTAACAATGGAGACTAGAGACCGCTCGCTTAGAGAACTCAGTATGCGTCGAGATTAGGGACATGGCAGTTTGGTCCACATAGAGAAATAAAAACAGTAAAAGTCTGCGGATCTAGAATTATAAATAGGGCTATCTAGGAAATCCAACGGCGAGATATAATAGTTTACATAAAACAGTTTTGACGGAGAGACTCATAAAATCGCAGTTTGGAAGCAGAAGTTTTGCTAATTTTCGCATAGAGAGACTTTGAGGAGACCTACGTCCGGCAACTGGCTGAGGGTGGGCAATCCAGGTTCCAGGATAGAAGAGATCCAGAGCAACTACCGTGTGTTCAAAATCTAAAGAGTAGAATCAGTGTATAATGGCCTGTTTAGTGGGTGTTGACTTAAAGATACAAGAGTCCGAACTGTTGTGAGTACAAAACAATTATTAACGGCTGTAAACGGTAATTAAAGGGTATAGTCAGATTTTGTTCGCGTTTTTCTTTTCATTCGCTTTATTTTATTTTTGTATTTAATATTGTATTCTGTTAACTTCAATGATTTTGTTAACGTTTTAGTTCATTATATTTGTGTTCCTATCAAACCCAGTGATGACCCTGAGATAAAGAGAAATTCGACGTAGTTGATTGTAAAAATATAAAGCTGTATTTTCATAGAACGCCACGAATTAATAAAATAAAATTGAAATATTTGTTTGTTAAATTGATGTAATTCGGCGTGCAAAGCAGGGCTTATAATGTGTAACTATCAACAATAAATTTTTAAATACATAATATATATATATATATATATATATATATATATATATATATATATGTATATATATATATTTGATTTATTTGACGTTTCGGTTCCTTGGCTATATTTCAATACTGTTGTTACAGAGCTCGGAGAAATGTGTATGGATGACGAAGAATGTGAACATATTCGTTATGGTGAATGTAGGGACAGTAATGTGAATCCTTTATCTAAGACTTGTGAATGCAAAGCAGGAACTACACCTGATCCAAACAACCAACTCTGTCGGCTCCGTAAGTCATTAGTGTACAGAATCGTTCATACTTTTGAGATAAGGTATTTAAAATTCGAAGATAGAGTTCTATTAAATCTAAATAATATTTTTAAGATTTGCAGGTACTAATTACAAAATAAAGGAAAAAATTACTTCATTTGAATGAGTTAGTAGATTCTCAGTCAAGTATCTTAGACATTTTGCCTAATTCCAACTCTTTATCTGTTTAAAATCATACAGAAATTTAAGGTAATCCAAATTATGTTTATTTTTCTTCAAGAAAATAAGTTTTCATTATAAATACTGATAGCTGATAATTTATTAAATATAGCCAGTCGTTCTGTACATTTGGGAATTGACAAATCTGTTAACATGTGGAATTTAAGAAAAAGGTTCTGCAAATCACAGACATTCTGCAGTATAATTATGATTTTTATCCTTACGACGAGAATTATTTATGATTTTATATCTTTGTTTCCTTTGCAGCGAGGAAACTGCACTACAGTTGTGCGAATGGAGCCAATTGCGCGCATTACGGAATTATGGCGGTGTGTAAGGACTACAAATGCGAGTGTGGAGAACGGTCTCGTTTTGTAGAAGATAAGGAATACTGTTGGCAAATAAAAGGTAATGATTATTTATAGCTGCGATTCCCATAATGCCGGCGAAGAGTGCAACAGACGAAGATTATTTTGCGATTCTTAAGCTTATCTACTGATTGCTCCGTGCTTAATAATACATTACTTAAGTTTACACCCCTTACTTTAAACGCCATATATAACACAGTAAATGTTTATATATTCAGATTCGACCATTGAGAGAAAAGATCCATATCTACTCCCGCAATTTGGCTCCATTGCTGGAACTCGATCAAATGGTGAAACTAAGGAAATCCCATCGGTGTTTTCTTTGCATATCGCAGGAGTGTGGGAAGAAATATAACTTTAAGTTAACTAAGTGCAAAATGTCTTATCATAGATCAATATGTAACGAAGAGGATATTAAAATACAAACGCAGCAGACAAATTTTATTTCCGTGAGGAAGTATAAGGTCACACCCAGGAGCTTCACATTCCTACAGATCGCTCAAATGTGGATTAAAGCACCAAGACGATTCAGCAGAGTTAATCGACACTACCTTAATCGACGAGCTATTCAACAACAACTTTCTGTGCGTTCGAGCCACAGGCCCTCTGACCAGCGCAAAATTGTCGAACTTAATATGAAGGCAGCGTTGACACATCCCCTGGTCACTATCTTTGCCTACGAGAGCACTTACGCGTTCACACCACAACCTGCTGTCCCACATGTTAAGGGTTCCATAGCCCATGATCATTAACCCCTTCTTGCTGACCCAGGACAGAGTCGCGGAAGGGTATTCCCATAGAGATCCTCATATATAGCGAAGGACAGTACATCAATACGTATTTCAATTTCGACCGTGTTAGTTACTCCACTATTAAGCTGCATACTAAGCAGAAACAAAAACTCTATTACTTGAAATTACAAAAATTTAGAGGAGAACTCTTCGACCTTAGACGTTGATCTGTATCTAGGCTATAGAACTATTCTTCAGGAATTTCAATCTTATTTCTTAGTGGTTTTGCTTTCGAAAATATCACGTTTCTGAGCAATAGAAAATACGTCTTAACTATTTAAAGAAAAACTGGATAATAATGTGGAAATGAAGATCGCATACTCTAGCTAACTGCTAGAATACATCAAGGTGGGGTTGCATCTGTGGAATACTCGAATAGGGAATAGTTTTATCTTCCACACCAGGTAGTAAAAAAAGAAAGGCTGGTCAATTTGAAGTAGAGGACAGTTTTCGATGCGTCGTCCCACAACGCCAGAGGGTCCCTCCCCGTTTTTGAACTAAGGTTCCCACAATCCGAGACACCTCGGCCTGTTCTGAGAGGTGTATGTTGCGGGGTCACAGACCTTGGGCATACGGTAAGAGTTGTCCGCTATTCCCATTGGAATAGTCGGCCAGCTGCCTCCTAAACTGGTCGAGGCACGGAGAAGGGAATGCTGCGTCCCCACAGCAAACTCCTCTCCCGCTATCGGAAGGGCGTGGGACAAGTACCCAATGCCCGACCTACTTGATGCAGGTTTTTCTAGTGTTTTCCCTGCATTTCTTTAGGCGAATGCCGGTTAGGATCCTTAAAATATAGCCCGGGGGCTCTAGTTAACCCTTGCTACCTTCCTCTACCCTTCCGCCCCCCTCTTTCAAATCCCTTTCCTATGCTATGAGGGGAGTTGTCACTATGTGGATTACCCTATACATAGCCTGTCTACACCACCAAAAAAAATAATGTCAGAATGGGAAAGAATTACCTGCGGTGTCCATCAGGGCAATATTTTGGGACCCTTACTTTTCATAATTTCATTAACGATTTACCAAATTATTTATATCCCTTAAAATCAGTCCTTTACGCTGACGACACAAATTTAGTAATCACGGTCAGCGATTCAGAAACGTTGCGTGAGAAAGTAGAGGTTGTGATGAGCCGTTGGAATCTGTGCTTCAGCGCAATTAATCTTTCTCTTAATCTAGAGAAAACTAAATTCGTTAACTTCACTTCAAACTCAAACAGTATAACTTTTAATTTGGAGAACATTTCCGAGCATGCTTCTTTTCTTGGTCTATTGATTGACAATATATTGAAATAGAATCACAACATAAATAAACTTTTGGGAAAACTTAGTAAAATTTGAAGAAAAAGTTCACAGGTTTCCACCTGGGTAACAATGCGATTGACACGCGACGGACAAATGCACTGCCGTCATCTTCCGTCAACTTCGCCTGCGTTTCAATCGCAGGTCGTTCACTTCACGCGTTTCAAATTTTTAAACTTCAAAAGAGGTACGTACGAATTATATCTCGTGCGGATTGTAATGCCAGTTTCAAACCTTTGTTTCGGAATCTTGGGATTTTAACATTGCTTTGTACGTATATTCTAGAAATTTTAAAGTTTGTCTGGAGAAACTTCAATTTATATGCCCTAAACGGAGCAAATCATTGATACAACACTAGAAATCGCTCTAAACTCCGCATAGAAAAAGATCGCCTAAGCCTTTTTGTGTCAAGCATTCGTTATTCCAGGATAAATCTATACAATAGTCTTCCGGACGAAATGAAAACTTCAACTACACCAAATGAATTTATAAAGAAATGTAATCCTTTGTAAATTAATATATTACTCGCTGAAATAGTTCTTTGATAGGAAGAACAGATTAGATCCTATTAGATAAAATAGTTTGCTGGTATCCTATCAAGTTATGCTATTATTTTACGATATTAAACTTCTAGAATTTAACTGCCGACTTATTTTCTGTTTCATGTTCAACGGGAATCGGTCTAAGATTTTTTGCTGGACACTCAGTAGAACGAAAATTGAAGATTAATTAAAACACTTATCATTTATTTAATTATCAATTACTGTTATATTAATATATTTAACGTAGTTTTAAATAATATAATTTTTTAATAATATATAATATAATGTTTTTCTTTCAAACTTTGTAATTGTAATAATTTATTATTTTCATGCAATCTTTATCTATGACGTATCATTTTTCCTCGACCGAGGGCTTAAGGAATGAATAATAAATCTAAATGTATAATGCAAACTGACACGAAGCCAGGACACTATCTCACGACGCATTAGGTTGCTTAATTGCAGATCATGCAAACATTATTAATCAATTCATAGATTCACTATTAATAACTTTGACCGTGGGGTTGTCCCAGTGTAGATAGTGGATGAAATTCTCTCGGGATGCAAGCCGGGTAAGTAAAAGAAACTTGTTCGGTTAGAATTAAGTGAGCATATCATATAATAGTAATATTCAAGAACGCGGGCTTGTACTGTTACAATAATCGGATTCATTTTGTATATTGAATAATTTTGAAATTTTAATTAAAAATTTTACAGATATTAATGAAGAATGTACGGACACATTAGACTGCTTCTACGAAGGTTCTGCGTGTAAAAAAGGCGTTTGTGCATGTGCAGACGGTTACCATCAATCATCAAATGATACTTGTATTAAGTTGGTCAACGGTAAGACTTTGTTCACTAAGTACAAATTTCAGATTAAGTATGAATACAGTTTCTCAGATATTTAAATGAAATGAATATTAAGAGTAGAATAGAATTAATAAAATATATTTATAAAGTCTCAATTGGCTTTAGATTAAACTCCTTAAAATATTACAGTGCTAATTTGAAAATTTTAAATTAATTTAATTTTAATACAATGGATAATATCTTGATATATAAGAGAGCGATGACGTTCCCGGTATAAATTATGAGTGAAATTCATCGGGTTTCCAACCGTGTTAACTATTTATTATTACAAAGCGTACTCTGGCATCGTCAACAGGTAAATAGTGGTTACATTTTAATAGAAATAATTTTTGTTCTTAATTGCAATACAATAGAACACTATAATGAAATAATTATCTATATTTTATTATCTGTATTTTAACAATTTTATAATAAAGGATTGGATTTGTCCCCTTATTTGGAGTAATTGAAACATATAAAAACTATTTTTGTTTTTAAAATACTATGTATTAGACTGTGCAATTCCCATTATACACAAGACTTATTTTAATCGACAAATATTAGTATAACCTACACACACACACACACACACACACACACACATATATATATATATATATATATATATATATATATATATATATATATATTGTAATGCATTTAATGTAATGCATTGGTTTAAAAACAGCGCACATTTCGTAAAGAGAATCCGAGGGAAAAGTAATTGCGGGTCCTGTCACGAGGTGACAAGACGGAGCGGTAAGACATTTATCTAGGATGAATGCTGGTGGGCGGCAGAGAGGAAGCCGTAATTTGTAGGGACGGTGTGACAATGCGGCAATTAGGTCTAAAGAGTTATTGCGGGTCCAGTAACTTATTGATTTGGGGATCTGTGTGGCGAATCCGTAACGCAGAACGTGGGCGAGCAGCTGGTCCCAAAGTGGTTATGTTAGAGCAGGCTATTGTCTCTGATGAATGACCTGACAAGTGGCGTATTTGCTTGGGACTTGCAAGAAAGGGTCTGGTGCGAGTCGGGTGAGGCCGACGAGTCCTGAGTAATCGCGGGGGCGAAATAACTGCAGCTGCAAGGTTGTCAAGTGGCGTATTTACTTGGGATAATGAGGGTCCAAAGTAAATGTCGGGTCCAGGCACTTGTTGACTTAGGATCTGGAGAAATTAGTATCGCGCAATTGTGAGGGGAGAGGTCCAAAGACAAATTGGACCTGTCGCGATTGTCGGGTTTCGGACAAAAGAGAGAAGCCGGCGAAAGGACTCCAACGGCAAGGACGTAAATTTCGGTAATGGGATTCTGTCACCGCGCCGTTGCGACATAATTATGCATCAAGAGAAAAACAAGGAGGCTAGTGGTATATATAGGGGAAATAACCTATTGTGAAATAGTCAGCGGCAGTCAGCGTAGGAGAGGGGTTCTGTAAACATCGACAGTCAGCGAGAGTCAGCGTAGGAGAGGGGTTCTGTGAACATCGACAGTCAGTCAGAGTGGAGCCAGCGTGCTGGATGCATCGTGGTTGGAGTTTGAGACAGAGTTAGTCAGCATCAGTCAGAAAAACTAAACAAGTATAAACATTTTTACGTAAAGAAGCTCTATCTGTATGATTATGAGAATTTGACCTGTCTTCGATGGTAGGCGACCTGGATACGGCAACCGACGCCAAGTAGTGTCACGACGAGCACCTGGGATATTTTCACTGGATATGGAGAACCAGATATCGGCGAACCAGTGATATTGTGTTAGTCAGTGGGTGTAAGTGTCCAAGCTATAAAGTGCGTGTCTAAAGAACAAGTCGAAATAAACCTGAGAAACCGTGAGTTGGAATGTATAATATTAACAGATGTAAACGTTATTAAAGGATAACAGTCAGATGTCGTTCTCTTCTTTTGATAATAAAGTTAGAAGCAATCTATAGGTTAAGTTCATCAATAAGTTTAGTAAATACTTTTGTTTAATTTAAAACATAAATGTTGTGTCCTTTTAATAGTTAGATTCTGTCCGTTGTCAGGCCCAGTAGAGACCCATGAGAGCAAGAGTTCTTATTATAATAGTAAAATATTAAATTCAATTGTAATTTCTGAAGAAGTTTAATAAATTTGTTTGTTAAAATCAAAATTATATATATTTTTTATTTATACCCTATGTGGTTATTACAATATATATATAACTCATGCTCATACGAGTCTAGATATAACCTCAACCGATTTTTCGAAATTGAATCACGTACTTCATAATACTTATCTGATGAACAATTACGTATCATCACAGATATAATATGACAAATGATAGGTCGTTATCAATAAATGGAGTATAAAAATATAAGCTCCGTAATTTATTAAATCCATCCATTCTGATTAATGAAACTATTTTAAAATTGAAATATAAAATAAAGTAATATTCCTGTACAGTTTCTCTTTTTGCTTCTAATTTAATTTCACAACCAAAATAACGTCACACTTTTGTAAGGTTTTTGGTATTCCAATTCTTTCCGTTGGAAGGATGTTGTAATTCGTCTTCTGTACTCTTGCAGGTCGGTTGCCGTGCGACCCTGAAGACAGTCAATTTTGCAGCTCCGAGATTTTTGGTTCTGAATGCACGTCTGATGGTTTCTGCATTTGCCAACCAGGTTTCGTTTATAATGCACAAGTAACAGAGTGTTTGAAAAGTAAGTACCTTCCCTCATTAGAATTAAATTATATGTGTATTAAAACATAAACACAACAGGAGACTAAATTAAATAAATTATATGAATTCGATTGAATCTTATGTACTCGGTGAGATAAAAAATTATTGACAATTTAAGATTAATAATATCTTATTTTCGAGTCGCCTTTATCGCCACATACAGAACGTATATCATGATAGTATTGTGGATCTTTCCATGAAAACAAAAATTAGGATTCTATAGCCATGCAAAATACACCACGGCAATCTTTATAAAACTGCTATTTCACAAAGAAGTAAAAAAATATATTATGCTGATATGATCACAGCATGTACTCTGTACCCCATCAAACCCAAGCTGATCAGTGCCTATTCTAGCCGTCCGGCAATTAGGCCGCCGAATACTGAAATCGCTGAAAGCAGAATAAATAGCCGAGATATTTTTACAGTGAAGCTTCCGTACATTTTGCATCGACCATCTCGAATCCTGGAAAAGTCCAAAACTATCCGCATCTCAATACTCAAACCCCGCCTCTTACAGTATAAAGATTTGATACAGGAACGATTCTCCACCACAAACGCTCAGCTTAAGTAACAGGAACTAGCAATTCCCACAAAATCGCAGTATCCAGAACTCCGCCATCTCAATTTTGTCCCAGTAAATCCTCCAGCAGTTCCTAAAACGCAGCAAACTCTCTCCTTCACGAAACTAGAGACTTTAATTTCAGACGCGAATATGCGTATCAATGTACAATGAAATTAACGCCGTACAACATTTCTCTCAATAACTTTCAGTAATTATCATAACAGTTCACTAATATCAGAGTCAATTGTGAAAATTTATCGCATCCAGAGGTCTCGAAATTTCTTGCCGTCGGGAATAATTAATTATACATTAATTAATTAATTACCACAATCTCTTATAAAACATTTAATTATTCTTACTTGAGGAACAAATATCAAAACTTTTTTAATTTTTAATTTAAATTATTTATTAAGTAATAATTAGATAGGAAAACTAAATGCATGGATGTATCACGATTCTCATAATCGGCCTTTTAAAAACTGCGATTTTCCCGTTTATGTAACTATCACTTGGAAGATACGCTACCAAAAATAGTTATGTGTAACTGATTTTCAGTCGCGGATGACAGCTACAACGGGGAGTGCGTCGAGTCCGTGCAGTGCAGTCAACGCCTGACGGTTGGTGCTGAATGTGCCAGTGGCAAATGCCAATGCGCCGAGGGCTTCCATTACCTCCATGGAAGGTGCATCACAACATCGGGTAAATAAAGTTTTCCAAAATGGAAATGCAATGAATTTCGACGGTGTAATATTTAATGTACTTGAAGCGACCTCTAGATATTATCTCATTTATAGCAAATAAAATATTCAAAAGCGCAAATATCCATTTAAGTAACATACTATGAACAGACAAAAGACATTTAACACACAGTTTAATTCTCTTATACAGGTTACAAGGAGTCTTGTTCAGAAAACGTTAATTGCTACTCCGGCTTCAGCCACGAGACGACAACTTGCAAAAATGGAAGCTGTGAGTGTGCTGACAACGCTTACCTGCTCTATGGACATTCCTGTAGATTGACTGCGGGCCGTACGTATCTCAATATATGCCATTATGATTCATTGGAAATAAAAATACTCTTGTCTCACGTCAAGTATTAATCATTAAATGAGAAATCGTAATCAAAGAAATATATATAATGCTTGGTGAGCACATAATTTTGTTTCTGTTGCATCCATACACTGAGTGGTGAACGTATTTGAATGTAAGCTTTCCCGGTGAATAATATTAATAAATTTTTCTCGGTTAAGCACAAGGTTCATATTTCTCGATGTTGACGTTTCTGCGATCATTCTATACCGCTGTTGATTTGCTTTTATACATTTAAATTTAATATTTATCAGAGGAAGTATTAGGTTCTGAACACAAAATATTATGACAGATTCAAGTAGAAAGGGACGTGTTGTGATAACCGAAAATGAAATAAATGAGCCGTCCGTGGTCACAGATGATTGGCGAGTAAAGATCTGGTCTACACACTAACGGGAATAAAAATTCTGTATTTACTGTCTACACTGAGATAAATTCCTGTACGGCACAGCACATCTTCAACCGCAGCTGTGAAAAAAACTATAAGTGCAATATCCTAAAAACAGTACAAAACGACCGGCCTGAATGGAAAAGCTCACAACCGATGATCGTGCTTTCTAAAAAGAGATGGACGTTTGTCAGTTTGGCAGGTTTATGTTAAGGGACAGAAAAAATTGAGCACACAAGAAGAGTTATCCGCTTTTCCTATTGTAAACTGGTCGAGGCAAGAAGAAGAGAAGGCTGCGTACCCTCAGCAAACCGCATTCTTGTCAACGGAAATCCTGTTTCTAATTAATTGGTACGTAAATTATTCCGAGAGGAAAGGTTCCGAAGCATTTTCCCTTACTTACGGTACAGAAAAGATAGTCGGAAATATTTAATTATATTATTTTTATATAAATACTAGCTGGGTGCTCGGCGTTGCCCGAGATGTCCCGATACACTCCAATTTCGGTTGCTTTTGCGCTATTTTTATGTAACGCTCCTCGAACACTATCCCTAAATGTGCTCTCCTCCTATGCTGAAGGTGTTTAAGTCATTGACCAAATATATTGGTCAGTTTTACATGTTAGAAGATGACCACCCCCACAAATGTGCGATAATCAAAAAGTATTTATTGCACGCAAAAATCGACCAATTACATTGTCTGGAAATTTCTACCCCCGCACAACATGTTTCATACCCGTCGCGTTACCCAGGTTGTCACAATTAGAGTCAGCTACATTCATAGTCTCTGAAATTATTCGAATCTCGGTTGTTTTAGCGTTATTTATATTTAACGTATCTCCATCCCAACCGCTAATCTTGCTCCCCTCACAGGGGTTGAAATTGTACACAAACAACATCGGTAAAAATACTATCAATGACATTGACAGCGTAAAATATTTATTTCACGCAAATATCTATCATTTTTCATGTCTGAAAATTGTACAAACATAAAATGGGTATAAATACTATAAATTAATTAACCTTGAAAAAAAATATTTTCCGTTAATATAGACCTTTTAACATATTTGAAAAATTCCAACCCCATCCTCTCCCGCCCCTGGGGGTTAAGTGGGCAATTGAATATCATAATTACATTTTGCGACACCCAGAAACCTGGGTTTGACTGTAATTTTGGTTTTACTCGCGTTATTTGTATTGCCCGTCCACCCTCACCCCTAAGGGTGCTTCCCTCGGCCGGTTAAACGTTTGAAAATTTCTACCATCGCCCACCACGGCTAGACCCTCCCACTTACGCCCTATCCCACACGTTGCTCAGGTTGTCATAAATAAACACAGCGACATGCATTTCCTTGGATTTTACGTCAATCTCGTTTGTTTATGCATTATTTTATTGTAACTCCCCTTTACCCCCAACCCTAGGCGTCCTCCCCTCTCATACTGAAAGGAGTACAAATTATACACAAAACATCACCAGTAGAAATACTATCATTGCCATTAAAGCCTGCCGAATATTAATTATACACGATCATCAGCCGGTTAACATGTTTGAAAATTTACAACCCCGCCAACCCCTCGTTGGGAATGTTAAACGGTAAATGGAACGTCATAATTAAACTCATTGATATCCATAATACTTTGATTTGACTCTAATCTCGGCTGTATTCGCGTTATTTTCTTGTAACACCCATTCACCCTTAACCTTAAAGGCGCATCCCTCCCAAGCCCGAAATGGGTTGAAATTATACACGGAGAACATGTAGGTAAATTTTATGAATATCATTGTTCCCGAAATATATTTGTTTCATGCAAAATTCGGCTTGTTAACTTATTTTAAAAGTTCTACCCTCCGCCCAACCCCACCTGCGCCATCTTACAACTGCGCGTTGCCCAGATTGTCATAAATGAACTCAGCGACATCCATTACCTTTGATTTGACTGGAATCTCGGTATTTTTAGCGTTATTTCCTTGTAACCCCCTCCACCGCCACCGTTTAATGCGCATCAACCCTCGTGCCACAATGGGTTAAAATTAATAAAAATCACATGGATAAAAATACTATAATTCGAATTAACCCTGAAAAATATTTATGCAACGCAAATATCGTACATTTTAGCAGGTTTGAAGGTTTCCACCACCGTCCACCCATACTCCTGGGGGTGGTGGGCGTGTTAAACCCGCACATTGTTTGTTTCCCTGTCGCAAAGAAAACGTTGTCGAACTTCGGTGAAATTGCTTCGAGGGTGTAGATTTGTAAGCGGAACATACCCATATGAATACCCACATGTATACACACATGCATACCCGTATAATATATATAGATAGATAGATATACATACACTATTTAAAACAATTATTAAATTTGTAGACATATAATTTTTCCATCTGAAATTAAACTATTTGGTGGTTTTAGCAATCTGCAGTTGGTAGCATTGTATAAAATTAATGCAAAACATTACGAAATACGCTGTCTTCAATAGAAAAATATCAATTTTGAACATTTAAGTATTGTTTTTATCATAATTCTATGTATCTTCCAGTTCGTATTGCAAGATATAATTGGGAAACATATTGGTCCCTGATCCCGTTAAATATTCCACGTCAAAAGTCAAGTTATTTAAAAGAAAATTAATGCCATGGATTGTATAACCTTTCATAATAAATTATATTTATCACTCGATGTGGTATTGGTAGATTTAATTATACTTATTATTTAATCAAAAAATTTTTGCTCAGCTTCATTTCTCAGAAATTGAATATCTATAACGTCGTTCCCAAAAATGGAAAACAAATACTGCTATCCTAACCTCAAACGACACAAATTGCACGCAATAATTTGTTTACATTTATACAAATTTATAGAAATACGTTGCGTAAAGTATAATTAATTGTACTTTTAATTCAATTTATTGAATTATTTCTGTACATACCTTTGACTGATAGTGCATTAATTGAATAACGACCATAAAAACTTTCGGAGTTCCGTACGTCATTTTCAATACTTTTATAGTTACAAACATATAATTCATCAGTCGTACCTTAGACAAATCTTATTATCTTCTGAAATATTATACAGGATACAATAGTACGTTATATTATGAAATTTTATAAATCTCGACCGACACACATTTGAATGTATTATAAGGCGCCATGTTGGATTTATCAAAGATAGCGGGATAATTAACTATTCCAAATTAACTTTACGCAAGGATGGTAAAGTGTTTCGTAATGTTTTTTATTACTATTCGATGGAGTATTACTGAAAAAAATTTTACTTTTTATTCAATCAAGATATTTCTGCTTTGTTTCATTACGAAATACAGAACTATATTTAGGATGCGTCAATATATTGAAAACTTATGACGTCATCGTCTCGCGCAGTAATTTAACACTATTTCGTAACTTATTCCAATTATAATTATTTCCACGTTTATTCTAGGGGTTTCTCACCCCCACAGTACAGGTTCTCGATTTTGGCAGAATATATATACCAATTTTTGTTGAATTCTGTCCACGCGATAAAATTTGTATAAAGAACAACGTAAATACATACATACAAATATACATCCTTTTTTATTATATAGATATTGGTTGCAATCATGATTGTTTTAATTTGTAGTTGGGGAAGAATGTGGCATTGATGAAGACTGCCAAGCCGTAGATGCAGAAACACTATGCGTCGATAATGTCTGCGAATCAGCATCAAACAACACAAGAAAATACAGATCTTTTGTTGCTAAACCTTTCGCTGCTGTTGGTGGAAACGTTATGAAGTATGCACCATGGGTGAACCTCGGAAGACACCTCTTGGCCGGATGTGACAACTGCTCAGGACCTGGCGAGCACTGCACTGAGTACGATACTTGCATCTGTGATGTGGGTTACTTCAGAGACCGACAGGGTGTTTGCAAATTAGGTAATACATTATTATTTTTCAATGCTATTTTCCAGAATTCAGTTATGATGTTTGTTCCTTAAGTAAGAGTAACAATTAACTATGTTTTATATGAGATTGTGGTAATTAAATCTATTTATTACCATTTATTAAGAAAGACCTGCATCAGAAGCGTTCGTGATGATCCCAAATTATTTTATTAAAACAATTCATTTTCATAAAATGAGTAACAGGTAATAATAGTTGTTTCCATCTATACATGTAAATTCAGTAGTATTTAAATAACAACTCAGATAATTAAATTTTTAAATGATTATTTTATAAAATTAAGTATTTGATTCAAGTGTCAATAATTACCCTATACATAAGCTTAAATACAAAACAAAATTTAAAACTATACTGGACTATTCTGTTGGGTCATGTAATCTGATCCTTACAACGAAAATAGAATATGATGATTCAACAATTAATATTAGTTTCATATCAGAAACAATACGACTATTTATATATTTGGCTTAAGATAAAGGAATTGGATTGCTAATGGCACCATATTTTTTACTTATTGTTTTACTGGTTATCTAATTCAGTCCTTCATAGCCGGTCGAATAATGTCAGCGATAGTCAAACTCTTCGTAGACATGGACCTAATTGGATTTAGACCTTATTCATTGAGTTCACAGGCCATTTAGAATAATAATTTATCTGGATCAGTGCAGAAATCTATAGTATTGAATATTGCTATTGTCGTGTTTATTTTTTCTTCGTATTTTCTGCATTCAAAGAGCACATGTTCAATGATGAGGGATTGGTTGTAGGGACTACATATGGGTTGAAGTGAGCATAAAAGAGGTTGGTATAAAGGAATCTTATCCTGGAGATTAATATCTGCTGCTTTCTATGGAGGTTCTTGGGGAGTAATAGTTCGGATGATGATGTTATTTCCTGATGGAAGAGACCAGTGTTTCTAGTACGCATCCTTGCTTGCCACGTTGATTATATTTTCTTCTTGAAATCCTTACATTATTAATTAATCTTTTACAATAAAAGTAATATATCTTTAATAAATAACTACTTGTTAACAATTAAATTTTATCAAGCTATCATGGACTTACTTCATCAATAGATTATTACAATGTAAAAAAAACACATAAAATATAAACATTAAATTCTGAAAGAAATTCGAAATCTGACGATAATACTTTTACTTATGAGTTTAAATAGTAATTTTGTGAAATATTAACTTACTGTCTCTGGTACTCAAGGAAATTTGGCTCCTTCGTACAGGCAAACACTTATCGCACTTTTATAAACAGGCCATTTTTAACACTGATTCTAATAAACGCTTTTTGATTGGTAGATGGTTCACTGTTCATTTAGAAAATACTGTCGTTCCGAAGTTTATTAACTGCTGGATGCAGTTGCCTGGGCTCCCAAAATAGAAAACTATGGCCTAAATCGAGAATATAACAATTTTGACTCTGCCCTCTAAACATATAGCGTTGAGTTTTACGTGGTTATTTCACAGACTACAACTTGGAAAATGTTCTAACTGTTTTAGCTGTTGTTACATGTATTCAGACACTTTATGGATATTATACTTTTCGTCCGATCACTGCTAAATTTCCAAGACGACTTTCCTGGAGCTCGCCTCCCCACAGACTCAGCTTTGCGCGACTAGCGAACCAAACAGCCTACACTTACCCACAGACATGGCATTCTTGTTAACAACCTGTGTGTTTTATGCCGTTAACAATGTGAGTCCTAATTTCTGTTCAGTAATTAATTATTTCTTTTTAATTACCACAATATATATATACATATATATTGTAATAACCATAAAATATATTACATTTTAAAAAAATTAATAATATCTGAGGAGGGAATTTAAAATTAAATAGCTTTGTCGAACCAAACACATAATGACAAATTGATAATTATGGATTTGCTTCACGTTGTTGCCAAAATGTTATAAAAAACTAGAAGACTAATTAATTTGCCAACATTGGAGCACAAAATACAATGAACTAGAAAGAAGTATAAATCAATCAAATTTTTTAAATGTAAAACAAAAAAAATTTATTCAATCAAAATACAATTCAACCTTCTTACTTTATTACGCCACATTTAAATCAAATTTTTACAAACAAATAATTTACATTTATAAATATGTGGCATTTAAGAAAATTTACACATTTATTTTTTAATAAATCAAACTCTATATCTCAGAGTCTTCACTGGGTTGATAAGAAAAACTCAAATCACGAAATACAATAAAATTTACAATTTAAATAAATACGCGGAATATGAAGTTAAAATAAACGAAATCTGAATAATTACCTTTATTTAACGTTTACAAAGTTTATAATTAATTCGTTACTTACAATGCTATATTTGGAGTTTGGGAACATGCTTCACTTTAAAATGGCCATTCTATGCATCAATTGCACAGAGACTTTACTGGCACAGGCTTTACAACACATATACACTTTATCCTTTCGGTATCCAGACTTCAGACTCTTGGTACTGACTAAAGATGTTTCTCCAACGGCCACCAGTCAATTTGGCCAGTATTATTGCCAACTCCAAGATTTTAAGTCTATTCAAATGTTCCAGATCTCAATAATGTTTCTTTCCAGGCTTTCTCTCTCACACATGATCACCAATTAACTACTTCCATAAATTCCGCAAACCAACAGATAATTAAACTTTACCATTTCTTTCCCAACTTAGGCCTACGTCGCTCGTCCTTACTAGGCACGACTACCAATCCCCTTCTCCATCCATAACCGTCTCCCTCAAGCATTGACTTATAACTTCTCCAAGCACCGATTGTCAACTAAACCATCCGCCTCCATCAGGCTCCGACTTCAAACTGCCCGCCTATCTCCTCCGAGCTCCGGCTGCTAACTAAACATTTTCTGTCCAAATTCTCTCCAGAATATTCTCCTTTCCCACGATCCTGCATTCCCACACACAGATCACATCCGGATTTCCCACGCTAGGAGATTGCCATGCTGTTACTCAAAATATTGCTAAATAAACAATCCTTGGTCTTCTAATTGAATGTCAACAAAGCCGCTGTCCGTCGTTCCTTTAAGAATTGCCGACAAACAAAAGTCCGCCGTCAATCAAATATTAAGATACGCCAAAGATCTCCAATTATTGTTCTCCCTCTGTGACCATTTGTCCAACGTCAAACAGATTTTTTTTTATAAGAGCCGACAAAATCTCCAGTCTGAGTCATTAAACAAATTTTAATAATAGCCGGCATCCACCTCTAGTCTGTGCCGCGAATCAAATATTATAAAAATTTAACAAATAATGGCCTTCTTAATTAGTACTACAATATATATATATATATATATTAGTATATAATAGAGATTACAAACAGATGGGCCACCACGTTAGAGAGAAATTATGAGCTAAACACAATTTTATTAAATAAACAAGGAAGGAAGTCGAAACTAAACCTAATTTTTAAAAGAAAAACAAATATTATTTATTTGACAAATTTTAATTTATGAGTTTTTATGAGAATCTTAATGTAAGTACCGCTTATCGTGTCTCTAATAAAGACAGTAAAAACTGAATTTAAACATACAATAACAAATTTTATACCAATAACATATAACTATTAGAAATATGAAATGTTATATAAATCTATCAAAGTTATAGAAATCTGGCGGTAAACGATATTTACCTAAAGGTTTACAGATCCAATTTTTTTACATACTATTTAGTTTGAGCTAGTCTGGTTTGTGCACACGTGATTTATTTTAATTTTTATACAACCCTACTTTCACTAACAGGCCATAGCACTGATTTTATTTTCTTCTCACTTTCCAACACTTTGCAACATTTTCGGCGCCTTTCTGCTTCGCTGAATTCGCTCTATTTTCCCTGAGGAGAATCATTTTAAAATAATTAAACAGTAAGACAGCACTTGTTTCCAATAAGATTGTTTTAATGTGAATATGGTCTATTAACCCGAAAGCTACTAAAAAATATATGCATATAAATTTAAATATTTAAGAGACGTATTAATAAGTACCGCGTCGAGTATTCACTGACGACGGTTTGTTTAATGCGAGACGAATTTTATGCATGAACGAAGTACGCAGTAGTGATCAACAATTTGTTTAAATATTTTAGTATATTTGTATATGTGTTAGCATGAATATAGCCAACTACATCCAAGATACAAGATAAAGAAAACTTAATTTAAACCAGTGACTGTCTTATGATTATATTATCTTATTTCATACTTGCATAAAGATAGTATAAACTAAATATGCCCAAGCTAATAGAGACACGTTATTTCGAGGAGAGTGAACGTGGTATCCTGCTGTCTGTAAATATGTTTGGTAAACTTATGTAAAAACATCAAGTTAAGAATACATTGTAAAGCCATCAGCATAACATACCTTCCTGTCCTATAATGAAAATCACAATAACTTTAAAAATATTTGTACATATAGGTACTTAGTCACTAATATAAAACTATGTTGTTTATTCAACAAAGTCAGTTCTTAAACTGTTCCATTAGGTGGTTCAGTGTGAATTATTACAACCGATACAATAGTATCGATTTTTCATGTTGCTAGTTATTATTTACCTACACATATATATGATTATACATGCATGTAAACGTACACACATATACATAGATACATAAAAAACTTATAGTTGGTTACATTATATTTTAATACTACTTTTGGATGTTCTACTTATCAGAGTTTTAGTATCTCTGCATACTGTTTTTGTATTTCTAAACCTTAGTTTCTGTCATTAACAATATTGTTGTCTTTCTTCGTTAATCGAGGTAGCAAACATACGTGAAGAAATATAGAAACACAATTACTAATAATGTTATGATTGTATGCAAATAATAACGCTAAAAACTATTGTAAATAACATACGGGTCGCCAATGACCACGATATCGACACGACCGTTATAAACTTTAATATATTGTAATAACCAATCGGGTGGCGTTATTAAATTAAAAAAATAATAATTTTAACAAACAAAAGAATTTATTATCAATTACTTGAAACAATTACACAATTTACAAATAGAACTTATCTCAGGGTCATTACTGGGTTTGATAACGGCTAATCATTTATTTAGAAATCTTATCAACACAAATTTCAATAAAAGATTTACTCGTCAATTAACAAAGACGAAATTTACTTGTCGATGAAATTATACTAACAAATTTTATCAAAGGAAGAGAACAAAATCTGACATCTATATTTTAATCCGGTTTACATAATTTATTGTTTTGTATTGGTACTCACGGCTGCATTCCAGGATACTTTTGACTTACGAAGCACTATGGCGTGTTTTTGCACAGCTTCTGCTCAAACTGACAGATTCTAATTAATATTTTTAGTTTTAAATCAGGAACCAGGAACCTCTTTTTCGTCTCTCCCTCCTTGGATTGAGTTACTCACGGCTGCCCAGCTTAGCAGGTTTTTATAGTTCTGCTTGCGTAAATGTTTTGCCTATGAGCAAAACGTTCATGGCCCAATCACCTCTGTTGGTTGATAATCCTCGTTATTTCTTTGCAAGTTTCTGTTAAATATTTGAACTGGTCTCGTCTATTTAAACTTGACCAATTTCTATTGTGTCTGTATGCTTCTACTTAACTTTACTTTTCAAAAGAATATCTCGTATATTTCCGTACGACCTGTACTAAACTTTCCAGCCAACTTAATGCGAACTGGCTCCTCAATATTTTAATGCAACCTGTACTTGACCAAACCGTCCACCCAACTGAATACTGCCTCGCAATTTTGAGCGCGCAGTGCTTCTTCCGACAAAGAAAACAATACTCTGCTACATTGTTGTTTTGTGTTCGGTACCGCCGTCAAGAATATGTTTCTCTAACAATTTAGATTATCAAATTTACAATTAATGTATTAAATTATTGGTGTTACAATATATATATATATATTGTTTCTGTTTAAGTTATTAGAAATTGCTTCTGCTGTTCTAATTTTTATTTTATAAATATTATTATGTAATATTTTAATATTATTAAAATTGAATTGATGGTTGGTTAATTTTGTGTGGGTGACAGCGCTTTGTTGCTTTTGGCTATATATTTTAATGCCAGTTTATAATTATACTTTCTAGTTTTAATATTTGTTATTAAATAACCTATATATGTTATTGGGCAATTGAGCCATAGGATGCTGACTACGAGATTTGTCTTATGCTGTTTTTCTGTCTTGTCTTTAACCTTAGTTAGTATGTTTTGTATAGTGTTAAGCTGTTTAACGGTTAATCTAACATCATTAATATCGTTCTTCATTAAGGTATCTATGATTTTAAAGGTTTATTTTTCTATATATGTAAAGCTGTAAAACGTAGGTTGTATTTTGTCAAAGATTACTGGAGTAGTCGTAGTTATTTTCGGTAATTTGTAATTATCTGAGGTGTTTACAACGTTCGTATTATTTATAAGATACTGGTTTAAAATAAGCTGAGTGATAAAAAGTAGGTCGAAGTAATTTTGTGAACAGCTGTTGGAGAGTTAGGCTGGAATTTAGTGAAGTAAAACAGTGTTATGGTCTGTTGATTAAATTTTTCCTTAAAAGAAAATAACTGTTAAGTACACAATTAAATACGGTTCCAGTGAAGCTCTAAATAATTGGTATGTAGAAACCTTATATTTTAACCCTTTATACAAATATGATTACTTCAAGATTTCTCTAGATTTGCAAGATTTTTATGTAATATGTTATTGTAGATTTAATTAGTATTTTTTATGCTACTCTTTCGATGCTAGTTTTAAATCACTGTAATTATTAGAGGCCCTGAAAGAGGCCCTGAAGTTTTGAGTCACATTAAAAGCTGTGGTAATTATTTAAAATGGTACAAAATTAAATTAAATAGAAATTTGTAATAAATATTTGTTAATTATTTTTCCTTGATAAATTTCGTTGTCTACTTAAATTTATCGCAACGTGTTGGCCTTCTATTCATTATCATTAATTTGTATACTACATAATTTGATCCCCACGTGTTGGCTATAATTTTCTTTTAATTGTGTACTACAATATATATATATATATATATATATATATATATATATTGTGCTACCACCTCTTGATAAATAATTTTAAATTAATTTGGAAACTTTGTCGCTCCAAAATATAATAATCGACAAATCTTTAAATATTTTGTTTCAAGTTATTACCCAAAATTTGTTTTTTATTAACAACTTGAAAATTAATTAATTTGCTCCCATTGAATACCCAAACTATAGATAAATTATGATTATAGGAATTTAAATTAAACAAGTTATTAAATTTTATAAACAAAACAATTTTATTAATCCAGATTAAAACTCAAGAAATCTTTGTATATTTCTTTATATTCTTTTACATCAACAATTAAATTACACTAATAATCCAGTTACATTTTATAAATCAAACTGCATACCCCAGGGTCATCACTGGGTTGATAAGGAAACGGAACACTAAAATTTACAATTTAAACAATGCAGTTAAAATAAAATGAAAACGAAATATGACTCATTACCCTCATTTAACAATTTACAGAATTTATCACTAAATGTCTACTTACAATTTTATTTGGGTTTTCAGGAACGCACTTCACTCTACAAAGCCCTTCTGTGCGCAGACTTACACACACACGCTTCACCGACACGTTCACTTTATCCTTTTGATATCCAGACTCCTGACTGCTTGCACGGACTAAAATTTTTTTTTAGTCACGGCCAACATTTAATTTGACCGAATATTTACCACCAGCGCCAAATGTTCAGTTTGTTTGAAATATTTCGAAATGCCCTATAATATTTATTTCCAAGCTTTCTTCTTTTCTCTCAGACGATTAATGATTAAATCCTTCCACAAAGTCAGTAAACCAACATTTAGTTATACTTCAGAATCTATTTTCTATTTTCCAATGCTCCATCCTCCACGTCCTCTTCCTTTGAGATCTACTGTCCAACTAACTTTTCTATCCGCTTCCCCCTCTCCAGAATATTCCTTTTTTCCCCCCACAGTTTTTGAGTTCCCACGTTCGGATCTCATCTGTCTTTCTCACGCTCAGAGAGCTACTCAATATTGTTAAATAAACATTTCCTTATCATATAATTGGATGTCCACAAAAAACTTTTGTCAATATTCCTTTAGGGTTTTCTTCCGATGTCTGTCAAAAACATTAGCTCTAAGAGCCGCAAAAACGTCCAATTATCGTCCTCCCTTTGGTGAGCTTTTCCGCTGTCAATCATCATTATTATATTTTTTTATACAAGCCACCCAATAATCCCCAGTCTGGGTTGGTAAACAAATCTTATGAAATATGAACAAAATTTATGTCCTTCTTAACTGGGAATTACAATATATATATATTAATTAATGTCTTATTACAATATATATATATATATATATATATATATATATATATTGTAATACCAATCAAACAGGCTATTATTGTTTTTAATAATTAAATTGTTATCGGTACGAATGCGTAAAGGCGACAATCAAGGCGGGTTTTTCCTTTTCTTATCAATGGAAACTGGAAAACAGCGCGATTGGAGAACAGCAGTCCGTGGCGTGATACGAGCCAAAACGGTCCACATAGAGAAATAACACAGTAAAGTTTTCTAACCAAAAGGAATGAATAGTGTTAACCACGAGGTCCAACGGCGAGATATGATAGTTTACATAAAACGTAAGTAAGTAGTTTGGCGGAGAGACACATAAAATCGCAATTTGGAAGCAGAAGTTTTTTCTGCCCAAATTGAATTAATAAATGTTACAGCGAGAGACTTCGTTCGCGTTTTTCTTTTCATTCGTTTTCTTTTGTTTCTAGTATTTTAATTTTGTATTCCTTTAACTTCAATGAATTCAATTGTTAATGTTCTAATGTCTTATTATCAAGCCCAGTTATGACCCTGAGATATAGAGATTCGAGGTATTTGTTTGTAATGATATACGAACTGTATTTTCATAAAATGCCACGAATAAATAAATGAAAAATTAAAGGATTTGTTGTTAACTGGATGAAATTCGGCGTGCAAAATAGATCTTATACAATGTAAATTTATCAACAATAATAATTATTTTAATTTCAATCTTAAATTCTTTTTTTTAAATTATTTCAATGATTTAAGACCGCTTTTCTAATCATTATATATTTGACGTTTTCAACGTGTGGCTAACTATCATTCAAATTTTAATTAATTTTTTTGTGTTAATTAATTAATTAAATTAACTATATTAAGGTGGTTATTACATTTAAATGGCTTCACCAAAGTGGGGCAAATTAATCGTTAACTTATTGTTTATTACCATATATATATATATATTCTAAGGCTTTTGTTACAGAGCTCGGCGAAACGTGTGCGGGTGACGAGGAATGCGAACATATTCCATATGGTGAATGTAGGGACAGTAACGTGAATCCTTCATCTAAGACTTGTGAATGCAATGCAGGAACCACACCTGACCCAAACAACCAACTCTGTCGACTTCGTAAGTATTTAGTATAATTTATCCCTTTAATTATTCCGAATCGCTTCTAAAATCTAATGAAGGTTCGATTCATTTTAATATTTTTAGTAAAGCTGCGTACTGATTATAAGAATACCAGAAAACCGATTTTTTAATTCATCTTAGTTGTTGCTGGCGTGGTGTGGAGTAGTGGCCACCTTCATTGCATCACAGAGGCCCCGAGTACGAATCCTGCCGATGGCATGAATTTTCTTTGTGTGTATGAATAATCATCATTAGTGATTCTCTCGCTGGACTCATTCCTAAACCCACTGTTCTTAGTTCAGCAAATTGACCCATAGAAAACCAAAAATATGATTGCAAATTTAAAAAAAATTAAATACTTCGTTCTTCGGCTACATATATACGACATTCTCAGGCAAAAATTATCTCAAACTGCTGTTCTTGTAATTTAATATTTATATATTATATATCATATATATTGGATATTATACAGAAATCAAAGTTAATAAAATTATGTTAATTTTAGGCTTCTCATGTATTTCCTCTCAACATGCGTGTATACCGTGTAAACTGTAATAGTAGATTTTGTCAGGAGTGTATTTATTTGGAAATTTCTTCATACTTTACAACCAGAAGTATTTTGACCCCGGTGTATGAAAATAGCCACACTTTCCTGGCTTCTTCAATTTTCTGGACAACGTTTCCGTAACTGCATGCTATACATCATACGAATAATTAAATATATAACAACTACGTGTATATATATACACCCAATTGGAATTGACTTAACGCATTTCCACTGGGATTTTGGTTTTTGATTTCCATATTAAACTAATAAACAATAGAAATCCCAATTTTTATTATAGGCTAACACTATAGCCTATAGTACATGTACTGAAAGACTGTTTCACATCAGGCACTTAAACAAATATTTCGCAAATATTATTTTTTTAAACAAAAAATAATAATTTTTTTTCAAAATCATGGTTTCCTTTGCAGCAAGGAAACTGCACTACAGTTGCGCGAATGGAGCCAACTGCGTGCATTACGGAATTATGGCGGTGTGTCAGGACTACAGATGCGAGTGTGGAGAGAGGTCTCGTTTTGAAGAAGACAAGCAATACTGCTGGCCAATAAAAGGTAACGAATAATTATTTCTTTTTTAGGGTAACAGGCTACATGAGGGTAATCCACATGATGACAACTGCCCCTTAATAGCATAGGAAGGGATTTGAAAGGGGAGATGCGGAAGGATAGAGCACGGTAGCCAAGGGTTAACTAGGGTTCCCCGGCTATGGTTTAAGGATCCTACCCGGCAAGTGATGCAGGGAAAACCCTATAAAAACCTGCATCAGGTAGGTCGGGCATTTGGTACTTGTCCCACGGCGTTAGAGGGGTTTTCTGTGGGGTCGCAGATTTTCCCTCGCGTGCCTTAACCAGTTTAGCAGGCATCTTGCCGACTATTCCAATAGGAATAGAGCACAACTCTTACCGTATGCCCAAGGTCTGCGACCCCGGAACATACACTTCTCAAAATAGGCCGAGATGCTTCGGCATGTTACTATTCCCATAACAACGTAGAAAGAGCAACTGAATAACTGCGAGATTTACCACTGTAAATTACCAGTATTATTTGGCTGATATGGATCGGTTGGGTTCGAGAGAATTCAGAAGGTTCGCCGCACCAATGGGAGATAAGTGACTTCTTTCTGCACGAGAATGTGCCCGCTCTCACGGCTGGAGTCAACAACCATCCATATTCACCTGATATGGCGCCGAGAGACTTTTCTTATTCCCTAAAATCAAAATTTACATGAAGGGTCACCGCTTTCAAGCGACTGTGACGCGCGAGTTCATTAAAAATCCAAAAAATAATTTTTTTGTCAGTTCCTTATGGTTATAAGAACGTTCTGAGTTTCGTACTCAAGTGGGAGGAGACTATAGAGAACAGCCAAACCATTAAAAATTCGTCTCGAGTTTCCTCTATTTTTATTAATCCAGTATCGAAACTTTTCGTACGCACGGTGTTTTGTCCCTTTCAAATGGATTTATAATCAAAGGCGCGATATCTATCTTATGTTTCCAAATGTTTTGAACGATAATTGATGTATTCTTTTAATTGTTTGAAGTGGCCAATGGAGATTTGAATATCATCCACGTTAATAATATATAATCAATAATAGAAGATGCGGCAAAAATTCAAAGTTTCAAAATTCTTTTTGGGGAAAATATGTATTAATTTCCTCCGAATGAAAAATACATTGTATTGTTAATACAACAACAGATCTTATCGACATCGTTTACTCTCTTAGCTTGTAAATACCAATATATTAACAATTATAGAGATAAGACAAATATAGACTTAAATGTCCTGTAAATGAAATTAAATTTATGATACACACCGCCCTGTGACAATAAAGAATCACGGACATAACTGAATACTGACACCATTATTCCTTTCAGGATTATAGACAGCGATTTGTTTTCTTTTGTAATGGCGTATTAACTTCTTATATTACGTATAAACGGGTTAAATACGTGATGGAAAGTCCTGTAACTACAATTATATTTCACTCGAATATACAAAGTATCAAAAATCCATTAGATTCTAAGTGAGAAGAAACAAAGTTAACTTTCTCCCTAGCGTATAATACATGGTATTATTTAATACAACAACTTATCTTATCGACATCGTTTATTCTGTAAGGTTGTAAAAACAACTTTAATAAATATAGATAAATATAGACTCAAATGCTCTGTAAATAAAATGACATATGATACTAACCACTCGGTGATAGTATTCTCAGGAATAATAAAGAATGCCGGCCATAAGTGAATTCTGATTTAATTACTCCTTTCAGCATTATAAACAGCGATTTTCTATCTTGGGTAATGGCGTATTATATTCTTATAATATGTAGAAATAGGTTAAATACGTGACGTAAAGCCCTGTAACTACTATTTATATTTAACTTGAAAATGTAAAATAACAGCAGTTATTGATAATTGAAAAAAATGTAAAACATAAAACCATTTACCAAATTAATTGTTTAACCAGGCAAGTATGTATATTTGTATTCAAGACACAATAAAATTGATTCTAAGTGTATACCTTTAATACGCAAATGCATATAGGGGTTCAAATATTTGGTTTTTGAATATTTAATGCACAACAAGATATTAACGATTGTGGGAGACATCGGCCATAGGATATTAGTATGTTGGTAACGTATTTATAGTGTTACTTTTTTTTAGAGCTGTCTTATATGCAATGATAGTAGCTGATGGAATATTTCAACAGAATCTTGAAACAGAAAAAAACGTTTATCTGACCTTAATTACATAAATATATATCATATTTTAATTTTGTGAATTAATTCAAACTTACTTGTTTACGATGACCAAAAGTTGCTATATTAGATTATAACTGTCTGAGCAATCATTTATTTCTCTCATTAAAGGGCACGAAAACATTATTAAGCAGGTCATAGACTGTTAATAATTGTCGACTGAGGGTTTTCCCAGTGTAGTTAGTGGATTCAAGTCGAATTAGTGAAACAGTGTACCTTTCAAATCCAGAGAGAATTTAATGTACTAGTAATGTTTCAAGATCTGCGGGATTGTACTGTTAGAATAATCTGATACCTTTGTTAGTAAAAAGAATAATTTTAAAATTATAATTAAATTTTTCACAGATATTAATGAAGAATGTACGGACACATTAGACTGCTTCTACGAAGGTTCTAGGTGTAATGAAGGTGTTTGTGCATGTGCTGACGGTTACCATCTATCGTCCAGTAATAATACTTGTATTAAGTTGGTCGACGGTAAGACTTTATGCACTAAGTACTAATTATAGGTTAAGTATGAATAAATTTTCTCGGGTAATTAACTAAAATGGAGATATACAGTAGTATAGAACAATTTATTCATAAAGTATTATAAAAATTCTTATTTATTTCTTTATATTAATTCCTTAAATTATTCAAAAGAGCTAATTTCTTAATTTGAATCTTTAATTTAATTTACCTGTAATATTTTAATAATATAAATAATTTGGATATATAAGAGATTTAGGAATTTATCGGTGGAAATAATGTATACAACACACTCGGGTTTCCAACCGAGTGATATATTAATTAAATCACATGTGATATAGTATTATTGAGTTTTTATTATTATTTTGATCACTATCATAAAATTGTTTCAATTTTACTTCACTGTAGACGTGAACGGATATCAAGCTGATGTAGTACCGTGACAGCTCGACAATTATATGCCCAGTTTGGGTTACTTTTCAGAAGTAAAAACCCAGTATTAACCGGCTTCTATGGGCCCAGCGTGGGATGAACTGGACATTTTGATTGGCTTCCCTCCTACCTACAAGTACCTCAGCACTCAGGAAGGGATACGTTGACTGAGACTCGGAAGATATTCGATAAATTAGTCTTTCGAATACCTTCGTTATTATCATTAAACTTTATCTTTAACTTCCTAGCGGTTTCTGATTTTTTCAAGTTTCTGGACAGTACCATAGATACCAATAACCCTCGTCTCTCCTATTTCCTTTCCTATATATCTTCCTCTTAACGCTGAAGAACAGACGACGCTGTATGTTCCTCCGACCTAATCCTATTCACTCTGATCATTTCCGTACCTTTACTCAAAACTATAAATTGACTAACCTCCTCCTAATTTTTTATTCTTAGCGGGTACGGTATTACACACAACATCCAAATGGCGTGCTATGCCATCGCATACATATGAATAGCTGTTACTTGTGATAAACTTAGCAACTATATGTGGTTACAGATTTAAATTATTCATCTATCACATCATTCATAATTAATTAATAATAAAAGAGTTGGAATCTTAGTGTAATAATAAATATTAACCTGGTTGTAAATCCATAAATGTTTTATTTATATTGTATTTATGTAATACATATAACTTAAATAGTTTATTATAATTAAAACTTAATTAAGATTATAATTATAGATCCTCGTGATATTTTTACAACTTTAGGTAAAATAACACGTTACTGTATTTATATATAAGTATTATCAATTCAAAACAAATAATTCGTTTACATAATTAATATGTAAACTATGAGCTTAGATGATACTTTTCTATACGTTGACAGGAAAGATGTCTCGTGTCGGGCTGATGAATTGTGTAATTTATGGCAAATGTGGAGATTTAACTCCAAACGTAATTTAATAATCTAGTATAAATTAATCCTTGAGATTAAAATACATAGGATCCGGAATAAATGATAACATGTAATTTTATAGTCGCCTCTAGGGCCTCGCGTATGTATTATATTCCACGTTCCAAGAAGAGTCTGGCAAAAACTCCTTTCTCCTTCTCGTGGGCTGGAGTAATGCGCATTTTCAAATAAATTTCTCTTACGACCCTCAACTTTCCTGTTTGTCATCAATCACTACTTAATATATTCTCTATAATCTTTTTAGACACTCCCACTACGGAGAAATCACTACCGTATCATAAACGTATTTACAGAATTCTTTCATATGCATGTGTAGAATGTTTAATGTATTTGTGGGAGAATACAGCAGCCACCAAACGATCACAAATTCTCGTAATATGTTTAGGATTTCCTCATTCTTTACTTTCGTTGGTAATGTACACGGTGGCTTAAATTGACATTATTTAGTGTTGATTGGGCACATTAAGGTTTATTATTTACTACGAGAGCCGTGAAAAAACTCCGCAGTCCTAAATTACCTTAGTGATTTGGTATAGCATTTGAAGAATTCAGAATGTACACTAATTTTGCTGGTTGGCTGAGGCCAGACCCGCCCCGGTCATATTGTAACGCTGAGGGAGGGAGTTGCTAAATATAAATCATTTGTCTACGTTTTACCTACTTTTTAGACCTTTACTTTGATCTTCCATAGACGGCTACATCTCAATATTAGTCAATAATTTTACATAAAAATTTAAGCGAAACGCAAAACATTTATATATATTTATTATACAATTATACATAAAAAACTTAAGAAAAAATAGGTTTTATTAGGCTCACTGGATAATAACAAGATTGAAATTGTTTTATGACAGACTAAAAATAAATTTTATTAATAGTAATGAAATAGTATAATATTATCTAAACATGTGTAATTCATATTATGATAATGTACGTTATAATCGTTTTTTTATTATAAAAAACGTCTTCTTATATAAATCATCTGTTTCCAAAAAAAAACGAGTTCTAGAATGTTTAGTTGCCACTATACAAACGATTTCTTTTACTGTAAAATTTTTTTGGCTTAGAATTACGGTTATTAACAAATTATGAAAAATGTAGAATTATAATAAATTATGCTCATACTAGTTTGGTAATAGTCTGATTGAATTTGTAGAAAAGTAAATCACGGCATTCATAATACTTTGAACAATTATATGGCATTACAGATATGATAAAGTCAATAAGGGTAAAAAGATTTAAGCTTTGTAGTTAATTGAATCTCTCCGATCAGATTAATTGAGTAAAATTATATTAGAAAATAAAGTAAAATTACTGTTAACTTTCTCTTTTTGATCCTAATTCAATTTTTACTATCAAAATACTGCGATGGTTTTAAAACATGTTTGGTATCTGAGTTCTTGCTTTTGAAAGGATTCAATAATTCCACTTCTGAATTCTTGCAGGTTTGTTGCCGTGCGACCCTCAAGACACTGAATTTTGCAGTTCCGAGATTTATGGATCTGAATGCAAGTCTGACGGTTTCTGCTATTGCCAATCAGGTTTCGTTTCCAATTCGAATAAAACTGTGTGTTTGAAAGGTAAGCATTATTCATACCTTACCGCTTTAAAATCGAAATTATTGTTATCTTGAAATATAAGTTGCTGCAGTAGACTAAATTATTTATAATTTAATAACGCTTTATAATTTAGCTCTTAAAACACTTAATATGTCTTTAGTTTCCAGTCTACTTTAACGCCACTGACAAATCGTATCTCAGGGTTGTATTGAAGTTCTTTCGATTAAAATAAATGTTACGGTTGTATAAGAGAGAATAACTTATTCGCGCAATTGTCAAAATTATCGCTAATTCACAGAAAAGTTCACTTTTCCAAATAGAATAACAAAATGGTCTCCGCTCACCAGCGGCACGAAGAAATGGCAGTCAACAATTGAAACAGATCAGTGTCCAGTCTGGACGTCAGAAAATTAGGTTACCGAATACCGAAATCGATCAGACACGCAACTGAAAGGAGATTTTTAATCTATTTTAGCTTCCTAGTTGTGACCACTTCAGTCAATTCATGTCTCTCCGTTGTGTTCCAGTCGGCAATTTCAACTCCAATTTTCATTATAGTTAGGTATAAATTCAGTCAAACTATATTGAACTCAATTAAAATACTTCAAATACTCTTTCAGTCGAACAATACTTGCTCCTTTGTCTCCGAACTGCAAACACATTAATTCAAGTACTCATACAAGTATTCATGTTTCTTCGTTGCTTGGCATCAGCTGCACCAACAACCACCACTTGGATTACCCTCATGTAGTCTGCTACCTCCAACAACCAGAAGGAATCCTGCGAAGACTGTTCTCTCGCAGGTGAACCTTCCCAGAGAGCTCTGGAGGAGTCTACCTTAGGAAATGCCTTCTCCTCTCTCTCATTTCTTGAACTAAGGTTCTCACAAGCCGAGACACCGCGGCCTGTTTTGAGAGGTGTATGTTCTGTGGTCGCAGACCGTGGGCATACGGTAAGAGTTGTCCGCTGTTCCAATATTCCCATTGGAATAGTCGGCCAGCTGCCTCCTGAACTGGTCGAGAGACGTTAAAGGGAATACTGCGTTCCCACAGAACATCCTCTCCCGCCATCGGAAATGCGTGCGACAATTTCCAAATACCCGACCTACTTGATGCAGGTTTTCTGCGGTTTGTCCTGCATTTGTCCTGGGTTTGAGTATTTGGAAACCAACAATTCCTACAATTATCTTCCGCAAGCCTGCCTTGTGTCGTCAACCATCAACAATTGCCACTGCAGGCAGGTTTCGACATTTCGATCGCGCACTTCAACACACAGTAGTTTGGTATAAAATTTTAAATAATTTCTCCCTTAAATTTACTAGTTTCACCATAATAACTTCACCGATTTTAATCATGTATTTTTATTTTTCATCATTCTTCCTATTATTACTATTATTTTATGTCCATTAGTGGTTATTCAATTATTTTACAACTGAGAGATTAGCGACATCCATAACCCCGGACTCGACTCCAAACTCGAATGTGTTTGCGTTATTTTTATGTAATGCAACTCAACCCCAACCCTTAAGGGTGCACCATTACCAAGCCTGAAAGATGTGAAAATTATACACAGACAACATGTTGTGAAATTTTATGAATGCCATTGAAAGAAATACTATAAATCTAATTAACCATGAAAAATATTTATTTCACGCTAATATTGTAATAAATTATTTTCTTGGGCTTGGTTTTTTATTTATATTTTATTATATTTATGCAAAAAATTATTGACCATTAAAAATTTAAATGAATTTTATTAATATTATAGTTTTAAGCAGAAAACTCTGATCACAGGCACCTGTGGAATTACGTCGCAGAGATTAGTTGCTCGCACCAAATACGTATTGCTTGTTCCTGTTTCCTGTTGCTGCCCGTTGTAGATGAAAGTCCCGGTTTTTCCCTTATTCGATCCTGCAGCTGGCTGGAACATCTCGTTGCTTGTTATCAAACATTCGGCGGATGGCCTCGTAGACAGTTTGTTGTTAGGTGTAAATTTACTATCTGCTTTTCCACTACTCGGATAAGGATAAACCTGCACCCTTCGCGATCCTATCAACAACCGTTTTTAACGTCCTCTCGCCAATTTTTTCCACGTCTGTCCAACCATTCTGCTCAACATCCTTATTCCTACTCTTTCCACGTCTGTCCACTTATTTCAAGGTCCTTCCGCCTACTGTCCCAAAATCTCTCCTCTTACCCAGGAGCTGGACGTTTTCCCATCCTTTAGGTCACCGGGATTTTGTTGTTCTTAGCCGCAAGGGATTTTCCCATGGGCCGAACCAAAGGTTTACATTGCCACGATATACGCTATCGTCGTATCCAAATAGCCACGTGCGGCTACCTGAGACGCGACAGGTCGGCGTCTCGAGTTCGGAAACAAAAGGATACTCCAAACTACAGCAAACAACATTTCCGAAAAATAAAACAATATTAAAGTAAAATACGCGCGTTGCATTATCGACCGTTTAACATGTTTGAAAATTTCCAGGCTCGGTTTACCCCTTCCCTTTGAGGTTACATGACCAATTGAATATCATAATTAAACTCTGCGACATCCAGAACCCTGGATTTGATAGTAATCTCGGTTTTATTCACATAATTTACTTGAAACGCCCGTCCACCTTCACCCCTAAGAGTTCTCCTTTCCAACGCTGTAAAGGTTTGAAAAATACTAAGATAACATCGGTTAAAACACTATCTCTTCGATCCCTAAAAGTATTTATCTGTCTAAATATCGGCTGTTTTAGCATGTTTTAATGTTTCCACCCCTCCCCTGAGTGTGCTTCCATCTCATGCCAAAAGGGGTTAAATTTTACAAACAACATCGGTAGATATATTACCAATGCCTTTAACCTCGACAATTAATTATTTAACGCAAATATTGACTGTTTAACATGTTAGAAAAATTCCATCTTCGTCCACCCCAGACACCCCCGACCCTGGGGGTTAAATGACAATTGAATGTCGATATCCATAATCTTGGATTTGACTCCAATCTCGGTTGTATTCTCGTTATTTTATTGTACCGCTTCTCCATATCGTTAGGTTTATGTTCCTATCATTTGGAAGTTACGTTGTCAATAAAAGTAATCTGTAATTGATTTTCAGTCGCGGATGACAGCTACAATGAGGAGTGCGTCGAGTCCGTGCAGTGCAGTCAACGCCTGACTGTTGGTGCTGAATGTGCTAGTGGCAAATGTCAATGCGCCGAGGGCTTCCATTACCTCCATGGAAGGTGCATCACAACATCGGGTAAAGAAAGTTTTCCAAAATGAAAATTCAATGAATCTTTGAGGTATAATATTTAATTTTCTTTGAAGTGGCCTTTAAGAATTAACTCACATCTCAGAAAAATATATATCTAAATGCTCAAGAGTCATTTTTAAGTTACATACGGTGGATATGTGACACGAAAAAGATATAAACTATTTCAGTCTTTTCGAATATTAAACCGTAGTTTAATCTCCTTATTCAGGTTACAAGCAGCCGTGCTCAGAAAACGTCAATTGCTACTCCGGTTACAGCCACGAGACGACAACTTGCAAGAATGGAAGCTGTGAGTGCGCTGACAACGCTTACCTGCTCTATGGACAGTCCTGTAGACAGACAGCGGGCAGTACGTATCTCAAAACAATAGCATTATAATTCAATATAAATAATAATACTCTTGTCTCTCGTGAAGTATTAATCAATAAATAAGAAATCGTAAGCAAAGAAATATGTATAATGCATGGTGAGCACATAATTTTGTTTGCATACATATAATGCAATGTTGTATCACGATAAGTATTTGGCTGTGAACACAAAATATGACGACTGCTGTTAATTTTCTGACACATTTTGGGATAATAGAGATTTTATGACTGCCGAAAATAAATTG
Organism: Zhengitettix transpicula; assembly: GCA_037074705.1. Lineage (NCBI taxonomy): Eukaryota > Metazoa > Arthropoda > Insecta > Orthoptera > Tetrigidae > Zhengitettix > Zhengitettix transpicula. The sequence goes on along the minus strand of CM073590.1, from coordinate 34,617,161 downwards.
AATGATTGATGGAAAAGTCATAAGAGATCTGGCCGCAGGTAAGTTTCCGACATGAGTGGAAAATACCACAAACGACGATTCTGATAACGAACTACAATGATAGTGATCCGTATGACGTTCGTTTACACTTGATATCTGTGGGTTGAACACGCTGTGACTACATCCGTATAATAGTATAAGAAAAGATAAAACTTAGGATTCAGAGGGATACACAGCGGTTAACTATGGCGTCCAGACCATAGTTTAAGGAACATTCCTGCCGATGTAGTGCAGAGAAAACCTTCGAGAAACTTGCAATTTGGTATGACAGAAATGGAGTTTTTGTGAGAACGCAGAATTCCTTACTCCGCGGTTCGACCATTTTAGGAGGCAGGTGGCCGCCTGTTCTAATAGGAACAGAAGAAAAATCTTTCCGAATACCAAATTTCTGGTATATCTTATGAAACATACATATACATAAGATCATATACCTCTGCGAACTCACCGAGATGCATCGATTTGAAGGAAATTTAGATAAAAAGTAGAGTGAGAAGGCTTGAAAGGTCTAAATTTCTGCATGGAATTTTCTTTTCCCAATTCGTAAGCTGGAATTTTGAACTACGAATCCTATACGGCCTGACGTCTATATTTGAGGCGTGCAAGTTCCGCGGTCGCAGACGTTTGGCATACGGCAATAGTTGTCCTCTGTTCCTATTGGACCACTCTTCCAGCTGCCCTTTAATGGCAAAGAGTCGGGAATGATGCGTCCCAACAGAAATTCCAACATCTATTTATGGATAAGCGCTGGACAAGTACCAAATACCCGAACTACATGATTTTCCTTGAATAACAGTACTGTGAATTGCCGGGTATGAACCTTAAACTACCTTTCACATCCCCCTTTTTCTTCTTCCTATGTTATAAGAAGGGCGTTGCACACAATAAATTACGCTATATACAGTCTATGTCACACGTCACCACCACCATCACCCCGTGAATGTTAATATTGGTTCCGGAAGAAGCCTATGGAACCTTGTGTCAGATCTCGTACCTTCATGTAGGGATAAAGAGAGTTTGCTTTGTGAATAATTTCTCGTCTCTCTGCTTTTAAGCTAAAGTTCCCATAAACAGATGCATCTCGTTCAGTTTTGAAAGTTTCGTGTTCCGGGGACACAGGATTTGGGCATACGGAAAGAGTTGGCCGTTACTCCTATTGGAATAGTTGGACAGCTGGCTCCTAAAGAAGATGGAAATGCAGATATCAAATTGCTTTCCTGTCATCGGAAAACCTTTTCTAATTAAGCACATGCGCACTTACTTCCTAAGCAGAAAAAATTAAAATAGCCCCAATATTTATTTACAAGATACATATATGATCGTTTGTTAAATTAAATCAAACAAAATTATATTAATTATAACTTTATACCAATTTCTTTTTTTAAAAAAAATATCAAACGTTTCCAAATAATTTAGAGTCTCGTACATAAAAATAAGCTATCAATATTTATGTTCCGTAATAAAACAAAAAATAATATCACGATTAGATATATATAGGTACTACATCTGTTCGTCACATAATTCAAATACGTTTCATTCCTGTTTCATTTTATTTTAGTGATACAGTATATGTGAAATATATTGGTCAGCAACATGACTATGTATTTCAATTTGTAGTTGGGGAAGAATGTGGCATTGATGAAGACTGCCAAGCCGTAGATGCAGAAACACTGTGTGTCGATTATGTCTGCGAATCGGTATCAAACGACACGAGAAAATACAGATCTTCTGTATCTGTATCTGTATCTCTTGTTGGTGTAAAAGATGTGAAGTTTGCGCCATGGGAGAACCTACGAAGACGATTCTTGGCTGGATGTGACAACTGCTCAGTACCTGGCGAACGCTGCACTGACTACGATACTTGCATCTGTGATATCGGTTACTTCAGAGACCCATACGGTGTTTGCAAATTAGGTAATACATAATTATATTGAATTTCTGTTTTCCACAATTAGTACTGATATTTGGTTCTCAAGTACGAGTAATAATTAACTCTGACTTGTATGTAATTTTTGTAACTATTTATTAGCTTTTATTAAGAAAGACCTACATCAGAACCGTGCGTGATTGTAACCAATATTTTATTTAGACAATTATTTAAATTGGGGAAGGTATCATTTAACAAACAAACAATAATAGTTTTTTCCATCTATACAAGTCTTGAAAGAATAACTCACATTATTTAATTATCAAATTATATATGATATAAAAATAATTATTCAACTCAACTGGCTATCAATAATTACCCTATACATAAGTTTGAAGATAAAAGGAAACATAAAATGATACTGAATTATTCTATTGGGCCATGTAATACGTTAGTAAAAAATCAAAATTTGTTTTTTTAACAAGTAAAATAAGATTCAATCAGCATTCGGAAGCAGTGCAATAGTAGGCTAATGTTAACACAATTATCTATTGTTATTCTGGCTATCCAGAAGATAATAACTGAAATACAAACGAGACTGAAGTCAAACCTAAAGATATGAAAAACGCTGAGTTCAATTATGACATTCAACTAGCACTTAACTTCCCAGGGACGGGGGTAGTCGGGGATGGAAATTGTCAAACATGTTAATCTACTAATTTGTGCGACGACAAAATATTTTTTTGTATCAATGAGTTTTATAAAATTTCTCTACTTGTTCTCTGAGTATAATTTCAACCCGTTTGGCTTAGCAGTAGAGCACCCTCAGGGGTGGGGTGCAGGAGCGCTACAATAAAATAACGCGAATAAAACCGAGATTGGAGCCAAATCCGGGGTTATGGATGTTGACGAGTTTAATTATGACATTCAATTGACGATTTAACCCCCAGGGGCAGGGTGGGTGGGGTGGACGGTGGTGGAATTTTTCTAACATGTTAAACGGTCGATATTTGAGTTAAATAATTAATTGTCGGGATCAATGACACTGTTAATGTATATACCGATGTTGTTTGTAAAATTTCAACCCCTTTCGGGAAACACACTCATAGGAGTGGGTGGAAACGTTCAAAGAATCTAAAACAGCCGATATTTAGGCAGATAAATATTTTTAGGGAGCGAAGAGATACTTAGTGTTTCAACCGTTGTTATTTCAGTATAATTTCAACCCCTTACAGCATGGGAAAGGAGCACTCTGAGGGGCGAGGGTGGATAGGTATTTCAGGTAAATAACGCGAGTAAAACTGAGATTAGAGTAAAATTCAGGATTCTGGATGTCGTAGACTTTAATTATGATATTCAATTGGCCATCTAACACCCAAGGGAGAATGGAAATTTTCAACGATGTTAAACGTTCGATATTTGCTTGCAATTAATATTTTTCAGCGTTAATTAGATTTATAGTATTTCTACCCATGGTAGTTTTTAAATTTCAACCCCTCATGCGGCATGAGGGTCCCATGGTTAGGGAAAGAGTGAAGGGTATTACAATAAAATAACTTAGATTCCAATAAAATTTAAGGTAATGGATGTCGCTGAGTTTATTTATGACAATGTGGTCAACGCGTGAGAGGTTGACTCGGGTGGGCGGAGGAGGGCGGGCGTTATAAATTTAAAAACATGTTGACCGGCAGTTTTTTGCGTCGAATAAATATATTTCGGAATCCATGAAATTATTAAATTTACTCTATATGTTTTCCGTGTTTAAATTCAACCCATTTCGGTTTTGGGGCGGAGTGGCAATACATAACAATAACGCAAAAACAAATGAGATAGGAGCCGAATCCAGGTTTATAGATGTCACTGAGTTTGATTATGACATTCAATTGGCCGTGTGATCCCCAGGGGCGGAGTCGGACGGTGTGGAAATTTTCAAACATATTAAATCGTTGATAATAGCATGGAATAAATAAATGCCAGGGCCATTGCCGTTGATAGTATTTCTACCGATGTTGTTTGTAAAATTTCAACCCTTTTCAGCGTGAGGGGGAGAACGCTTAGGGATGGAGGTTGAAACATTCTAACATCCTAAGACAACAGATAATTGAGTTGGATAAATATTTTTAGTGGTCAAAGAAATTGATAGTGTTTCTACTGATGTTATTGAGTATAATTTCAACCCCTTAGAGCATTGGCAAAGTGCACCGTTTGGGGTGAGGGAGGGGATGCTTTACAGGAAAATTTACGCGAATAAACCCGAGATAAGAGTCAAATAAAAGTTTTGCATGTCTTAATTAGTTTAATTATGTCAATATGGTCAACGCGCTGGGGTGTGGGAGTTGGCAGCGTTTAGAGTGGCTGGGTGGAGAAGGCGGGGCTACAAACTTTGAAAATGCTAACCGGCAGATTTTTGCGTCGAATCGATATAATTCGGAATCAATGGAATTCATCATATTTCACGATATGATATACTGCATTCCGGGCAACGCCGGCAACCCAGCTAGTCACTACATACAAATCGGCGACAAATTGTAATGATTGAATAACTAATCAATGGTTTACTTTTAATTAATTTATAATTTCATAATACTTATTTATACACAATATAATAAAAAATACAAATAATATAAATTATTCAAAAATTTAAATGTAAATTACATGAAAAAATTTACAAGGTTTCATCTGTTTGATGAATTTGAAACATTTTTATCACAGAGAGTTTAATGGATTTTAATTATAAAAATCCTTTCATTACCTATATTGGTTGTCACCACAATATATATATTGTAATACCAATTCAACAGGATATTAATTGTTTTTAATATAATTTAATTGTTGGCGGTACGGGTGCTGAAAGACGACAATCGCAGCGGGTCTTTCTTTGTTAACAATGGAGACTAGAGACCGCTCGCTTAGAGAACTCAGTATGCGTCGAGATTTGGGAAATGGCAGTTCGGTCCACATAGAGAAATAAAAACAGTAAAAGTCTGCGGATCTAGAATTATGAATAGGGCTATCTATGAAATCCAACGGCGATATATAATAGTTTACATAAAACAGTTTTGACGGAGAGACTTATAAAATCGCAGTTTGGAAGCAGAAGTTTTGCTAATTTTCGCATAGAGAGACTTTGAGGGGACCTACGTCCGGCAACTGGCTGAGGGTGGCCAATCCAGGTTCCAGGATAGAAGAGATCCAGAGCAACTACCGTGTTTTCAAAATCTAAAGAGTAGAATCAGTGTATAATGGCCTGTTTAGTGGGTGTTGACTTAAAGATACAAGAGTCCGAACTGTTGTGAGTACAAAACAATTATTAACGGCTGTAAACGGTAATTAAAGGGTATAGTCAGATTTTGTTCGCGTTTTTCTTTTCATTCGCTTTATTTTATTTTTGTATTTAATATTGTATTCTGTTAACTTCAATGATTTTGTTAACGTTTTAGTTCATTATATTTGTGTTCCTATCAAACCCAGTGATGACCCTGAGATAAAGAGAAATTCGACGTAGTTGATTGTAAAAATATAAAGCTGTATTTTCATAGAACGCCACGAATTAATAAAATAAAATTGAAATATTTGTTTGTTAAATTGATGTAATTCGGCGTGCAAAGCAGGGCTTATAATGTGTAACTATCAACAATAAATTTTTAAATACATAATAATTTTGTTAATTATTCCTATTTATTAAGACTACCTTATTAAACATTACAATATGTGTATAAATATATATATATATATATATATATATATATATATTTGATTTATTTGACGTTTCGGTTCCTTGGCTATATTGCAATACTGTTGTTACAGAGCTCGGAGAAATGTGTATGGATGACGAAGAATGTGAACATATTCAATATGGTGAATGTAGGGACAGTAATGTGAATCCATTATCTAAGACTTGTGAATGCAAAGCAGGAACTACACCTGATCCAAACAACCAACTCTGTCGGCTCCGTAAGTCATTAGTGTACAGAATCGTCATACTTTTGAGATAAGGTATTTAAAATTAGAAGATAGAGTTCTATTAAATCTAAATAATATTTTTAAGATTGGCAGGTACTAATTACAAAATAACGGAAAACATTACTTCAATTGAATGAGTTAGTCAAGTATCTTAGACATTTTGCCTAATTCCAACTCTTTATCTGTTTAAAATCATACAGAAATTTAAGGTAATCCAAATTATGTTTATTTTTCTTCAAGAAAATAAGTTTTCATTACAAATACTGATAGATGATAATTTATTAAATATAGCCCGTCGTTCTGTACATTTGGGAATTGACAAATCTGTTCACATGTGGAATTTTAGAAAAAGGTTCTGCAAATCACAGACATTCTGCAGTATAATTATGATTTTTATCCTTACGACGAGAATTATTTATGATTTTATATCTTTGTTTCCTTTGCAGCGAGGAAACTGCACTACAGTTGTGCGAATGGAGCCAATTGCGCGCATTACGGAATTATGGCGGTGTGTAAGGACTACAAATGCGAGTGTGGAGAACGGTCTCGTTTTGTAGAAGATAAGGAATACTGTTGGCAAATAAAAGGTAATGATTATTTATAGCTGCGATTCCCATAATGCCGGCGAAGAGTGCAACAGACGAAGATTATTTTGCGATTCTTAAGCTTATCTACTGATTGCTCCGTGCTTAATAATACATTACTTAAGTTTACACCCCTTACTTTAAACGCCATATATAACACAGTAAATGTTTATATATTCAGATTCGACCATTGAGAGAAAAGATCCATATCTACTCCCGCAATTTGGCTCCATTGCTGGAACTCGATCAAATGGTGAAACTAAGGAAATCCCATCGATGTTTTCTTTGAATATCGCAGGAGTGTGGGAAGAAATATAACTTTCAGTTAACTAAGTGCAAAATGTCTTAGCATAGATCAATATGTAACGAAGAGGATATTAAAATACAAACGCAGCAGACAAATTTTATTTCCGTGAGGAAGTATAAGGTCACACCCAGGAGCTTCACATTCCAACAGATCGCTCAAATGTGGATTAAAGCACCAAGACGATTCAGCAGAGTTAATCGACACTACCTTAATCGACGAGCTATTCAACAACAACTTTCTGTGCGTTCGAGCCACAGGACCTCTGACCAGCGCAAAATTGTCGAACTTAATATGAAGGCGTTGACACATCCCCTGGTCACTATCTTTGCCTACGAGAGCACTTACGCGTTCACACCACAGCCTGCTGTCCCACATGCTAAGGGTTCCATAGCCCATAATCATTAACCCCTTCTTGCTGACCCAGGACAGAGTCGCGGAAGGGTATTCCCATAGAGATCCTCATAGATAGCGAAGGACAGAACATCAATACGTATTTCAATTTCGACCGTGTTAGTTACTCCACTATTAAGCTGGATACTAAGCAGAAACAAAAACTCTATTGCTTTAAATTACAAAAAATTAGAGGAGAACTCTTCGACCTTAGACGTTGATCTGTATCTAGGCTATAGAACTATTCTTCAGGAATTTCAAGCTTATTTCATAGTGGTTTTCCTTTCGAAAATATCACGTTTCTGAGCAATAGAAAAGACGTCTTAACTATTTAAAGAAAAACTGGATAATAATGTGGAAATGAAGATCGCATAATCTAGCTAACTGCTAGAATACATCAAGGTGGGGTTGCATCTGTGGAATACTCGAATAGGGAATAGTTTTATCTTCCACACCAGGTAGTAAAAAAAGAAAGGCTGGCTAATTTGAAGTAGAGGACAGTTTTCGACGCGTCGTCCCACAACGCCAGAGGATACCTCCCCGTTTTTGAACTAAGGTTCCCACAATCCGAGGCACCTCGGCCTGTTCTGAGAGGTGTATGTTCTGGGGTCACAGACCTTGCGCATACGGTAAGAGTTGTCCGCTATTCCCATTGGAATAGTCGGCCAGCTGCCTCCTAAATGGTCGAGGCACGGAGAAGGGAATGCTGCGTCCTCACAGCAAACTCCTCTCCCGCTATCGGAAGGTCTTGGTACAAGTACCAAATGCCCGACCTACCTGATGCAGGTTTTTCTAGGGTTTTCCCTGCATTTCTTTAGGCGAATGCCGGGTAGGATCCTTAAAATATAGCCCGGGGGCCCTAGTTAACCCTTGGCTACCTTCCTCTACCATTCCGCATCCCCCCTTTCAAATCCCTTTCCTATGCTATAAGAGGGGAGTTGCCACTATGTGGACTACCCTATACATAGCCTGTCTACATCACCAAAAAAAAAAAAAATGTCAGAATGGGAAAGAATTACCTGCGGTGTCCATCATGGCAATATTTTGGGACCCTTACTTTTCATAATTTCATTAACGATTTACCAAATTATTTATATCCCTTAAAATCAGTCCTTTTCGCTGACTACACAAATTTAGTAATCACGGTCAGCGATTCAGAAACGTTGCGTGAGAAAGTAGAGGTTGTGATGAGCCGTTGGAATTTGTGCTTCACTGCAATAAATTTTTCTCTTAATCTAGAGAAAACTAAATTCGTTATCTTCACTTCAAACACAAACAGTATAACTTCTAATTTGGAGAACATTTCCGAGCATGCTTCTTTTCTTGGTCTGTTGATTGACAATATATTGAAATAGAATCACAACATAAATAAACTTTTGGGAAAACTTAGTAAAATTTGCTTCACATTAAGAGTGTTAACCTGGGAAAGCGATATATTTACATCTAAAATGATATTCCACATTTATTTTCATTGTCATGTCTTACGGCATAGAAAACAGGTCGTTCACTTCACGTGTTTAAAATTTTTAATCTTCAAAAGAGGGACGTACGAATTATATCTCGTGTGGATTGTGTGGGATACTAGATCCCTCATACACGTGTTCGGAGTTCGGCCATGTGGTACGGCAGTAATAACTCAAACACACAACTGGATGTTAACGTTTTATTCAGCACTTCTGCGAAGGTCGCCTCTAGTCGCTGGACCAGGAAGAATTGCGATCCGTGCGATCCGCAGGAACGGGATAGACTGGGGACGGAGTTGACCTGAGGGAAGTTCCGTTAGCCGAACAAAGGTACAGGTGTTGAAAGAACAAAGGGATAGTTCCTATTCTCCGGAATTATGGACAGGGGACGCTTTGAGGATGGTGAATACTATCCACAATTGTAATGCCAATTTCAAACCTTTGTTTCGGAATCTTGGGATTTTAACATTGCCTTGTACGTATATTCTAGAAATTTTAAAGTTTGTCTGGAGAAACTTCAATTTATATGCCCTAAACGGAGCAAATCATTGATACAACACTAGAAATCGCTCTCAACTCCGCACAGAAAAAGTTCGCCTAAGCCTTTTTGTGTCAAGCATTCGTTATTCCAGGATAAATCTATTCAATAGTCTTCCGGACGAAATGAAAACTTCAACTACACAAAATGTATTTATAAAGAAATGTAAATCTCTGTAAATTAATATACTACCCGCTGAAAGAGTTCGTTGATAGGAAGGACAGATTAGATCCTCTTAGATAAAATAGTTTGCTGGTATCCTATCAAGTTATGCTATTATTTTACGATATTAATCTTCTAGAATTTAACTGCAGACTTATTTTCTGTTTCATGTTCAACGGGAATCGGTGTAAAATTGTTTGCTAGCAACTCAGTTACTTAATACACTTATCACATATTTATTTATCAATTACTGTTATATTAATATATTTAACGTAGTTTTAAATAATATAATTTTTTGTAAAGTACTTTGTTATTGTAATAATTTATTATTTTCATACAATCTTTTATTATTATGACGTATCCTTTTTCCTCGACCGAGTGTTAAAGGAATGAATAATAAATCTAAATGTATAATACAAACTGACACGAAGCCAGGACACTATCTCACGACGCATGAGGTTGCTCAATTGCATGTCATGCAAACATTATTAATCAATTCATAAATTCACTATTAATAATTTTGACCGTGGGGTTGTCCCAGTGTAGATAGTGGATGAAATTCTCTCTGGATGCAAGCCGAGCAAGTAAAAGAAACTTGTTCGGTTAGAATCAAGTGAGCCTATCATATAATAGTAATATTCAAGAACGCGGGCTTGTACTGTTACAATAATCGGATTCATTTTGTATATTGAATAATTTTGAAATTTTAATTCAAAATTTTACAGATATTAATGAAGAATGTACAGACACATTAGACTGCTTCTACGAAGGTTCCGCGTGTAAAAAAGGCGTTTGTGCATGTGCAGACGGTTACCATCTATCATCAAATGATACTTGTATTAAGTTGGTCAACGGTAAGACTTTGTCCACTAAGTACAAATCGCAGATTAAGTATGAATACAGTTTTTCTGATATTTAAATGAAATGAATATTAAGAGTAGAATAGAATTAATAAAATATATTTATAAAGTCTCAATTGGCTTTAGATTAAACTCCTTAAAATATTACAGTGCTAATTTGAAAATTTTAAATTCATTTAATTTTAATACACTGGATAATATCTTGGTATATAAAAGAGCGATGACGTTCCCGGTGTAAATTATGAGTGAAAGTCATCGGGTTTCCAACCGTGTTAACTATTTATTATTACAAAGCGTACTCTAGCATCGTCAACAGGTAAATAGTGGTTACACTTTAATAGAAATTTTTTTTGTCCTTAATTGCAATACAATAGAATACTATATTAAATAATTATCTATATTTTATTATCTGTATTTTAACAATTTTATAATAAAGGATTGGATTCGTCCCCTTATTTGGAGTAATTGACACATATAAACACTCTTTTTGTTTTTAAAATACTATGTATTAGATTGTGCAATTCCAATTATACACAAGACTAATTTTAATCGACAAATATTAGTATAACCTACACACACACACACACACATATATATATATATATATATATAACTCATGCTTAACGGGTCTGGATATAGCCTCAACCGATTTATAAAAATTGAATCACGTACTTCATAATACTTATCTGATGAACAATTACGTATCATCACAGATATAATATGACAAATGATAGGTCGTTATCAATAAATGGAGTATAAAAATATAAGCTCCGTAATTTATTAAATCCATCCATTCTGATTAATGAAACTAACATAAAATTGAAATATAAAATAAAGTAATATTCCTGTACAGTTTCTCTGTATGCTTCTAATTTAATTTCACTACCAAACTAACGTCACACTTTTGTAAGGTTTTTGGTTTTCCAATTCCTTCCGTTGGAAGGATGTTGTAATTCGTCTTCTGTACTCTTGCAGGTCGGTTGCCGTGCGACCCTGAAGACAGTCAATTTTGCAGCTCCGAGATTTTTGGTTCTGAATGCACGTCTGATGGTTTCTGCATTTGCCAACCAGGTTTCGTTTATAATGCAGAAGTAACAGAGTGTTTGAAAAGTAAGTACCTTCCCTCATTAGAATTAAATTATATGTGTACTAAATTATAAACACTACAGGAGACCAATTGAAATAAATTATATTAATTCGATTGAATCTTATGCAATCGGTGAGCTAAAAATTTATTGATAATTTAAGATTAATAATATCTTACTTTCGAGTCTCCTTTATCGCCACATACAGAACGTATATCATGATAGTATTATGGATCTTTCCATGAAAACAAAAATTAGGATTCTATAACCATTCAAAATACACCACGGCAATCTTTAACAAAACCGCTATTTCACAAGAAAAAAAAAATATTATGCTGATAGGATCACAGCATGGACTCTGTACCCCATCAAACCCAAGCTGATCAGTGCTCATTCTAGCAGTCCAGCAATTAGGCCGCCGAATACTTAAATCGCTGAAAGCAGAATAGATAGCCGAGAGTTGTTTTACAGTGAAGCTTCCGTACATTTTGCATAGACAATCTCGAATCTTGGAAAAGTCCAAAACTATCCGCATCTCAATATTAAAACACCGCCTCTTACAGTATAAAGATTTGGCACAGGAACGATTCTCCACCACAAACGCTCAGCTTAAGTAACAGGAACTAGCAATTCCCACAAAATCGCAGTATCCATAACTCCGCAATCTCAATTTTGTCCCAGTAAACCCTCCAGCAGTTCCTAAAACGCAGCAAACTCTCTCCTTCACGAAACTAGAGACTTTAATTTCAGACTCTAATATGCGTATCATTATACAATGACATTAACGCCGTACAACATTTCTCTCAATAACTTTCAGTAGTTATCGTAACAGTTCACTACTGTCAGAGTCAATTGTGAAAATCTCCGCATCCTGACGTCTCGAAATTTCTTGCGGTCGGGAATAAATAATTAGACATTAATTAATTAATTACCACAATCTCTTATAAAACATAGTTAATTACTCTTACTTGAGGAACAAATATCAAAACTTTTTTAATTTTTAATATAAATTATTTATTAAGTAATAATTAGATAGGAAAACTAAATGTATGGATGCATCACGATTCTCATAATCGGCCTTTTAAACACTGCGATCTTCCCGTTGAGGTAACTATCACTTGGAAGCTACGCTACCAATAATAGTTGTGTGTAACTGATTTTCAGTCGCGGATGACAGCTACAACGAGGAGTGCGTCGAGTCCGTGCAGTGCAGTCAACGCCTGACGGTTGGTGCTGAATGTGCCAGTGGCAAATGCCAATGCGCCGAGGGCTTCCATTACCTCCATGGAAGGTGCATCACAACATCGGGTAAATAAAGTTTTCCAAAATGGAAATGCAATGAATTTTCGACGGTGTAATATTTAATGTACTTGAAGCGACCTCTAGATATTATCTCATTTATAGCAAATAAAATATTCAAAAGCGCAAATATCCATTTAAGTAACATACTATGAACAGACAAAAGACATTTAACAGACAGTTTAATTCTCTTATACAGGTTACAAGGAGTCTTGTTCAGAAAACGTTAATTGCTACTCCGGCTTCAGCCACGAGACGACAACTTGCAAAAATGGAAGCTGTGAGTGTGCTGACAACGCTTACCTGCTCTATGGACATTCCTGTAGATTGACTGCGGGCCGTACGTATCTCAATATATGCCATTATGATTCATTGGAAATAAAAATACTCTTGTCTCACGTCAAGTATTAATCATTAAATGAGAAATCGTAATCAAAGAAATATATATAATGCTTGGTGAGCACATAATTTTGTTTCTGTTGCATCCATGAGTGGTGAACGTATTTGAATGTAAGCTTTCCCGGTGAATAATATTAATAAATTTTTCTCGGTTAAGCACAAGGTTCATATTTCTCGATGTTGACGTTTCTGCGGTCATTCTCTACCGCTGTTGATTTGCTTTTATACATTTAAATTTAATATTTATCAGAGGGAGTATTAGGTTCTGAACACAAAATATTATGACAGATTCAAGTAGGAAAGGGACGTGTTGTGATAACCGAAAATGAAATAAATGAGCCGTCCGTGGTCCCAGATGAATGGCGAGTAAAGATCTGGTCTACACACTAACGGGAATAAAAATTCTGTATTTACTGTCTAGACTGAGATAAATTCCTGTGCGGCACAGCATATCTTCAACCGCAGCTGTGAAAAAAACTAAGTGCAATATCCTAAAAACAGTACAAAACGACCGTCATGAGTGGAAAAGCTCACAACCGATGATCGTGCTCTCTAAAAAGAGATGGACGTTTGTCAGTTTGGCAGGTTTATGTTAAGGGACAGAAAAAATTGAGCACACAAGAAGAGTTATCCACTTTTCCTATTGTAAACTGGTCGAGGCAAGAAGAAGAGAAGGCTGCGTACCTTCAGCAAACCGCATTCTTGTCAACGGAAATCCTTTTTCTAATTAATTGGTTCGTAAATTATTCCGAGAGGAAAGGTTCCGAAGTATTTTCCCTTACTTACAGTACAGAAAAGATAGTCGGAAATATTTAATTATATTATTTTTATATAAATATATTGGTTAGCATCATGATTGTTTTAATTTGTAGTTGGGGAAGAATGTGGCATTGATGAAGACTGCCAAGCCGTAGATGCAGAAACACTGTGCGTCGATAATGTCTGCGAATCAGCATCAAACAACACAAGAAAATACAGATCTTTTGTTGCTAAACCTTTCGCTGCTGTTGGTGGAAACGTTATGAAGTATGCACCATGGGTGAACCTCGGAAGACACCTCTTGGCCGGATGTGACAATTGCTCAGTACCTGGCGAGCACTGCACTGAGTACGATACTTGCATCTGTGATATGGGTTACTTCAGAGACCGACAGGGTGTTTGCAAATTAGGTAATACTTTATTATTTTTCAATGCTATTTTCCAGAATTCAGTTATGATGTTTGTTCCTTAAATAAGAGTAACAATTAACTATGTTTTATATGAGATTGTGGTAATTAAATCTATTTATTACCATTTATTAAGAAAGACCTGCATCAGAAGCGTTCGTGATGATCCCAAATTATTTTATTAAAACAATTCATTTTCATAAAATGAGTAACAGGTAATAATAGTTGTTTCCATCTATACATGTAAATTCAGTAGTCTTTAAATAACAACTCAGATAATTAAATTTTTAAATGATTATTTTATAAAATTAAGTATTTGATTCAAGTGTCAATAATTACCCTATACATGAGCTTAAATACAAAACAAAATATAAAACTATACTGGACTATTCTGTTGGGTCATGTAATCTGATCCTTACAACGAAAATAGAATATGATGATTCAACAATTAAAATTAGTTTCATATCAGAAACAATACGACTATTTATATATTTGGCTTAAGATAAAGGAATTGGATTGCTAATGGAACCATATTTTTTACTTATTGTTTTACTGGTTATCTAATTCAGTCCTTCATAGCCGGTCGAATAATGTCATCGATAGTCAAACTCTTCGTAGACATGGACCTAATTGTATTTAGACCTTATTCATTGAGTTCACAGGCCACTTAGAATAATAATTGATCTGGATCAGTGCAGAAATCTATAGTATTGAATATTGCTATTGTCGTGTTTCTTTTTTCTTCGTATTTTCTGCATTCAAAGAGCACATGTTGAATGATGAGGGATTGGTTGCAGGGACTACATATGGGTTGAGGTGAGCATAAGAGAGGTTGGTATAAAGCAATCTTATCCTGGAGATTAATATCTGCTGCTTTCTATGGAGGTTCTTGGGGAGTAATAGTTCGGATGATGATGTTATTTCCTGATGGAAGAGACCAGTGTTTCCAGTACGCATCCTTGCTTGCCACGTTGATTATATTTTCTTCTTGAAATCCTTGCATATGTCCGAGGCTGTGCATACTGTAAATGTGTCAGGGTGATTCTCAAGCTGTACTACGGTAGCGAGAGTGTCCGCCACCTCGTTTCCCGCTATATGAGCATGTGAGGGCAGTTTAGGTGGATTGATTTTTTACATACTGATATGTTCTGTAAAAGTATTCTGATTTTGTTAATGTTTCCAGTCCTGATTTATTGCTTCCAGAAGAATATAACGCTGTTTAGAGGAGATTCAGTGCAGTATGTATTGCGAACATCTCCGCTGATCTCGACCACTTTCCTTTGATGCTCGCGTATGAATGCGCTTGTAGTTCTTGTTTCCCTTTTTTGAGGCATCATTATACAACTGGTCAGGATTTACATATTTCTCGATTCGTGGAGGCGCTCGTTGACTTTTTATCGGAAAATTCTATTTGGGATTTGGCTGAGTGAGATGTCGAGGGGGAGTTCCAGGTGGATTATTGTAAATTTTTCACTTAACTCTTCAATGTTTGTTGTTGAGTTGGAACCATATCACTAATAATTATTTCGTGCTTCTTCTTTGCTTCTGAGTTCGTTATTTTTTGTTTATGCTGTTGTGCCGTTCCCTTGTGTTTTTAATCATCTGTCGAACGCTACAACGTATATATATATATTGTAGTATTCAAAATAAATTAACAATTTAATAAAACCAAGCCCCTCGTTGAGGTTCCAATTTGTAATTACAAACGTAATTAAATTTGTAATTACAAATGAAGACAATTAAATCACCACGTTAATGTGTCAATTTTTAGTAAATTAAATATTAAAATGATAGGATGTTTTAATAAGAATCAAGATTTTTAAAATAGACAAACAAATTAATTTATTAATGCACAAACAATTAAATTTACATAAGTTATCAAATGAATTTACAACAGTTATTAAGAAATTAACTGTCAATTTACATTATTAATTCATCTTTTACAATAAAAGTAATATATCTTTAATAAATAACTACTTGTTAACAATTAAATTTTATCAAGCTATCATAGACTTACTTCATCAATAGATTATTACAATGTAAAAAAAACACTTAAAATATATACATTAAATTCTGAAAGAAATCCAAAATCTGACGATAATACTTTTACTTATGAGTTTAAATAGTAATTTTGTGAAATATTAACTTACTGTCTCTGGTACTCAAGGAAATTTGGCTCGTTCGTACAGGCAAACACTTATCGCACTTTTATAAACAGGCCATTTTTAACACTGATTCTAATAAACGCTTTTTGATTGGTAGATGGTTCACTGTTCATTTAGAAAATACGGTCGTTCCGAAGTTTATTAACTGCTGGATGCAGTTGCCTGGGCTCCAAAAATATAAAACTATGGTCTAAATCGAGAATATAACAATTTTACCTCAAACCTCTAAATATATAGCGTTGAGTATTACGTGGTTATTTCACAGACTACAACTTGGAAAATGGTCTAACTGTTTTAGCTGTTGTTGCATGTATTCAGACACTTTTTGGATATTATACTTTTCGTCCGATCACTGCTAAATTTCCAAGACGACTTTCCTGGAGCTCGCCTCCCCACAGACTCAGCTTTGCGCGACTAGCGAACCAAACAGCCTACACTTACCCACAGACATGGCATTCTTGTTAACAACCTGTGTGTTTTATTCCGTTAACAATGTGAGTCCTAATTTCTGTTCAGTAATTAATTATTTCTTTTTAATTACCACAATATATATACATATATATTGTAATAACCATAAAATATATTACATTTTAAAAAAATTAATTAATATTTGAGGAGGGAATTTAAAATTAAATAGCTTTGTCGAACCAAGCACATAATGACAAATTGATAATTATGGATTTGCTTCACGTTGTTGCCAAAATGTTATAAAAAACTAGAAGACTAATTAATTTGCCAACATTGGAGCACAAAATACAATGAACTAGAAAGAAGTTTAAATCAATCAATTTTTTTAAATGTAAAACAAAACAAATTTATTCAATCAAAATACAATTCAACCTTCCTACTTTATTATGCCTCATTTAAATCAAATTTTTACAAACAAATAATTTACATTTATAATTATGTGGCATTTAAGAAAATTTACACATTTATTTTTTAATAAATCAAACTCTATATCTCAGGGTCTTCACTGGGTTGATAAGAAAAACTCAAATCACGAAATACAATAAAATTTACAATTTAAATAAATACGCGGAATATGAAGTTAAAATAAACGAAATCTGGCTAATTACCTTTATTTAACATTTACAAAGTTTATCATTAATTCGTTACTTACAATTTTATATTTGGAGTTTGGGAACATGCTTCACTTTAAAATGGCCATTCTGTGCATCAATTGCACAGAGACTTTACTGGCACAGGCTTTACAACACATATACACTTTATCCTTTCGGTATCCAGACTCCAGACTCTTGGTACGGACAAAAGATGTTTCTCCAACGGCCACCAGTCAATTTGGCCAGTATTATTGCCAACTCCAAGATTTTAAGTCTATTCAAATGTTCCAGATCTCAATAATGTTTCTTTCCAGGCTTTCTCTTTCACACATGATCACCAATTAACTACTTCCATAAATTCCGCAAACCAACAGATAATTAAACTTTACCATTTCTTTCCCAACTTAGGCCTACGTCGCTCGTCCTCACTAGGCACGACTACCAATCCCCTTCTCCATCCATAAACGTCTCCCTCAAGCATTGACTTATAACTTCTCCAAGCACCGATTTTCAACTAAACCATCCGTCTCCATCAGGCTCCGACTTCAAACTGCCCGCCTATCTCCTCCGAGCTCCGGCTACTAACTAAACATTTTCTGTCCAAATTCTCTCCAGAATATTCTCCTTTCCCACGATCCTGCATTCCCACACACAGATCACATCCGGATTTCCCACGCTGTTACTCAAAATATTGCTAAATAAACAATCCTTGGTCTTCTAATTGAATGTGAACAAAGCCGCTGTCCGTCGTTCCTTTAAGAATTGCCGACAAACAAAAGCCCGCCGTCAATCAAATATTATTAAGAGACGCCAAAGATCTCCAATTATTGTTCTCCCTCTGGGACCATTTGTCCAACGTCAAAATGATTTTTTTATAAGAGCCGACAAAATCTCCAGTCTGAGTCATTAAACAAATTTTAATAATAGCCGGCATCCACCTCTAGTCTGTGCCGCGAATCAAATATTATAAAAATTTAAACAAATAATGTCCTTCTTAATTAGTACTACAATATATATATATATATATATATATATATATATATATATATATATATATATATATATATATAATAGAGATTACAAACAGATGGGCCACCACGTT
Organism: Zhengitettix transpicula; assembly: GCA_037074705.1. NCBI lineage: Eukaryota > Metazoa > Arthropoda > Insecta > Orthoptera > Tetrigidae > Zhengitettix > Zhengitettix transpicula. Next base: position 34,598,714 of record CM073590.1, on the reverse strand, counting down.
AGAGAGAAATTATGAGCTAAACACAATTTTATTAAATAAACAAGGAAGGAAGTCGAAACTAAACCTAATTTTTAAAAGAAAAACAAATATTATTTATTTGACAAATTTTAATTTATGAGTTTTTATGAGAATCTTAATGTAAGTACCGCTTATCGTGTCTCTAATAAAGACAGTAAAAACTGAATTTAAACATACAATAACAAATTTTATACCAATAACATATAACTATTAGAAATATGAAATGTTATATAAATCTACCAAAGTTATATAAATCTGGCGGTAAACGATATTTACCTAAAGGTTTATAGATCCAATTTTTTTACATACTATTTAGTTTGAGCTAGTCTGGTTTGTGCACACGTGATTTATTTTAATTTTTATACAACCCTACTTTCACTAACAGGCCATAGCACTGATTTTATTCTTTTCTCACTTTCCAACACTTTGCAACATTTTCGGCGCCTTTCTGCTTCGCTGAATTCGCATTGTCACGCTCTATTTTCCCTGAGGAGAATCATTTTAAAATAATTAAACAGTAAGACAGCACTTGTTTCCAATAAGATTGTTTTAATGTGAATATGATCTATTAACCCGAAAGCTACTAAAAAATATATGCATATAAATTTAAATATTTAAGAGACGTATTAATAAGTACCGCGTCGAGTATTCACTGACGACGGTTTGTTTAATGCGAGACGAATTTTATGCATGAACGAAGTACGCAGTAGTGATCAACAATTTGTTTAAATATTTTAGTATATTTGTATATGTGTTAGCATGAATATAGCCAACTACATCCAAGATACAAGATAAAGAAAACTTAATTTAAACCAGTGACTGTCTTATGATTATATTATCTTATTTCATACTTGCATAAAGATAGTATAAACTAAATATGCCCAAGCTAATAGAGACACGTTATTTCGAGGAGAGTGAACGTGATATCCTGCTGACTGTAAAATATGTTTGGTAATCTTATATAAAAACATCAAGTTAAGAATCAGCATAACATACCTTCCTGTCCTATAATGAAAATCACAATAACTTTAAAAATATTTGTACATATAGGTACTTAGTCACTAATATAAAACTATGTTGTTTATTCAACAAAGTCAGTTCTTAAACTGTTCCATTAGGTGGTTCAGTGTGAATTATTACAACCGATACAATAGTATCGATTTTTCATGTTGCTAGTTATTATTTACCTACACATATATATGATTATACATGCATGAAAACGTACACACATATACATAGATACATAAAAAACTTATAGTTGGTTACATTATATTTTAATATTACTTTTGGATGTTCTACTTATCAGAGTTTTAGTATCTCTGCATACTGTTTTTGTATTTCCAAACCTTAGTTTCTGTCATTAACAATATTGTTTTCTTTCTTCGTTAATCGAGGTAGCAAACATAAGTGAAGAAATATAGAACCCAATTACTAATAATGTTATGATTGTATGTAAATAATAACGCTAAAAACTATTGTAAATAACATACGGGTCGCCAATGACCACGATATCGACACGACCGTTTTAAACTTTAATATATTGTAATATTTCCTTATCATATAATTGGATGTCCACAAAAAACTTTTGTCAATATTCCTTTAGGGTTTTCTTCCGATGTCTGTCAAAAACATTAGCTCTAACAGCCGCAAAAACGTCCAATTATAGTCCTCCCTTTGGTGAGCTTTTCCGCTGTCAATCATCATTATTATATTTTTTTATACAAGCCACCCAAGAATACCCAGTCTGGGTTGGTAAACAAATCTTATGAAATATGAACAAAATTTATGTTATTATTGTTTTTAATAATTAAATTGTTATCGGTACGAATGCGTAAAGGCGACAATCAAGGCGGGTTTTTCCTTTCTTTATCAATGGAAACTGGAAAACAGCAGTCTGTGCCGACATACGAGACAGAACGGTCCACATAGAGAAATAACACAGTAAAGTTTTTTTTTTGTTTTTTTTTAGGGCAACAGGCTACATGAGGGTGATCCACATTGGGCAACTCCCCTTTAATAGCATAGGAAGGGATTAGAAAGGGGGGATGCGGAAGGGTAGAGGAAGGTAGCCAAGGGTTAACTAGGGCCCCCGGGCTATGATTTAGGGATCCTACCCGGCATTCGCCTAAAGAAATGCAGGGAAACCCCTAGAAAAACCTGCATCGGGTAGGTCGGGCATTGGGTACTTGTCCCACGCCCTTCCGATAGCGGGAGAGGAGTTTGCTGTGGGGACGCAGCATTCCCTTCTCCGTGCCTCGACCAGTTTAGGAGGCAGCTGGCCGACTATTCCAATAGGAATAGCGGACAACTCTTGCCGTATGCCCAAGGTCTGCGACCCCGGAACATACACCTCTCAAAACAGACCGAGGTGCCTCGGCATGTGGGAACCTTAGTTCAAAAAAAACCAGAGAGATGTGAGAGCATCCCCAAAGGTAGCCCCCGCCAGAGCTCTCTGGGAAGGTTCACCTGCGAGAAATCCTCTCGCAGGCTTCCTTGTTCCCAGTAAAGTTTTTTTTTTATTTAGGGCAACAGGCTACATGAGGGTGATCCACATCGGGCAACTCCCCTTTAATAGCATAGGAAGGGATTTGAAAGGGGGGATGCGGAAGGGTAGAGGAAGGTAGCCAAGGGTTAACTAGGGCCCCCGGGCTATGGTTTAAGGATCCTACCCGGCATTCGCCTAAAGAAATGCAGGGAAAACCCTAGAAAAACCTGCATCGGGTAGGTCGGGCATTTGGTACTTGTCCCACGCCCTTCCGATGACGGGAGAGGAGTTTACTGTGGGGACGCAGCTTACCCCTCGCCATGCCTTGGCCTGTTTAGGAGGCAGCTGGCCGACTATTCCAATAGGAATAGCGGACAACTCTTGCCGTATGCCCAAGGTCTGCGACCCTGGAACATACACCTCTCAAAACAGACCGAGGTGCCTCGGCATGTGGGAACCTTAGTTCAGTCAGTAAAGTTTGCTAACCAACAGGAATGAATAGTGTTAACCACGAGGTCCAACTGCGAGATATGATAGTTTACATAAAACGTGAGTAAGTAGTTTGGCGGAGAGACACATAAAGCAGAAGTTTTTCTGCCAATTCAATTCAATTCAATTGGCAGAATTGCCCAAATTTAATTAATAAATGTTACAGCGAGAGACTTCGTTCGCGTTTTTCTTTTCATTCGTTTTCTTTTGTTTCTAGTATTTTAATTTTGTATTCCTTTAACTTCAATGAATTCAATTGTTAATGGTCTAATGTCTTATTATGAAACCCAGTTATGACCCTGAGATATAGAGATTCGAGGTATTTGTTTGTAATGATATAAGAACTGTATTTTCATAAAATGCCACGAATTAATAAATGAAAAATTAAAGGATTTGTTGAAAACTGGATTAAATTTGGCGTGCAAAATAGATCTTATACAATGTAAATTTATCAACAATAATAATTATTTTAATTTAAATCTTAAATTTTTTTTTTTTCTTTTAAATTATTTCAATGATTTAAGACCGCTTTTCTAATCATTATATATTTGACGTTTTCAACGTGTGGCTAACTATCATTCAAATTTTAATTTTTTTTGTTGTTAATTAATTAATTAAATTAACTATATTAAGGTGGTTATTACATTTAAATGGCTTCACCAAAGTGAAGCAAATTAATCGTTAACTTGTTGTTTATTACCATATATATATATATATATATATATATATATATATATATATATATTCTAAGGCTTTTGTTACAGAGCTCGGCGAAACGTGTGCGGGTGACGAGGAATGCGAACATATTCCATATGGTGAATGTAGGGACAGTAACGTGAATCCTTCATCAAAGACTTGTGAATGCAATGCAGGAACCACACCTGACCCAAACAACCAACTCTGTCGACTTCGTAAGTCATTAGTATAATTTATCCCTTTAATTATTCCGAATCGCTTCTAAAATCTAATGAAGGTTCGATTCATTTTAATATGGTCAATATTTTTAGTAAAGCTGCGTACTGATTATAAGAATACCAGAAAACCGATTTTTTAATTCATCTTAGTTGTTGCTGGCGTGGTGTGGAGTAGTGGCCACCTTCATTGCATCACAGAGGCCCCGAGTACGAATCCTGCCGATGGCATGAATTTTCCTTTGTGTGTATGAATAATCATCATTAGTGATTCTCTCGCTGTTCTAATTCCTAAACCCACTGCTCTTAGTTCAGCAAATTGGCAAACTCCTCTCCCGTCATCGGAAGGGCGTGGGACAAGTACCAAATGCCCGACCTACCCGATGCAGGTTTTTCTAAGGTTTTCCCTGCATTCCTTTAGGCGAATGCCGGGTAGGATCCTTAAAATATAGCCCGGGGGCCCTAGTTAACCCTTGGCTACCTTCCTCTACCCTTCCGCATCCCCCCCTTTCAAATCCCTTCCTATGCTATTAAAGGGGAGTTGCCCTAAGTGGATTACCCTCATGTAGCCTATTGCCCTAAAAAAAAAAAAACCGTAGAATACCAAAAATATGATTGTAAATTTAAAAAAAATTAAATACTTCGTTCTTGCGGCTACATATATACGACATTCTCAGGCGAAAATTATCTCAAACTGCTGTTCTTGTAATTAAATATTTATATATTATATATCATATATATTGGATATTATACAGAAATCAAAGTTAATAAAATTATGTTAATTTTAGGCTTCTCATATATTTCCTCTCAACATGCGTGTATACCGTGTAAACTATAATAGTAGATTTTGTCAGGAGTGTATTTATTTGGAAATTTCTTCATACTTTACAACCAGAAGTATTTTGACTTTCCTGGCTTCTTCAATTTTCTGGACAACGTTTTCGTAACTGCATGCTATACATCATACGAATAATTAAATATATAACAACTACGTGCATATATTCACCCAATTGGAATTGACTTAACGCATTTCCACTGGGATTTTGGTTTTTGATTTCCATATTAAACTAATAAACAATAGAAATTCCAATTTTTATTATAGGCTAACACTATAGCCTATAGTACATGTACTGAAAGACTGTTTCACATCAGGCACTTAAACAAATATTTCGCAAAAATTTATTTTTTTAAACAAAAAATAATAATTTTTTTTCAAAATCATGGTTTCCTTTGCAGCAAGGAAACTGCACTACAGTTGCGCGAATGGAGCCAACTGCGTGCATTACGGAATTATGGCGGTGTGTCAGGACTACAGATGCGAGTGTGGAGAGAGGTCTCGTTTTGAAGAAGACAAGCAATACTGCTGGCCAATAAAAGGTAACGAATCATTATTTCTTTTTTAGGGTAACAGGCTACATGAGGGTAATCCACATGATGGCAACTCCCCTTTAATAGTATAGGAAGGGATTTGAAAGGGGAGATGCGGAAGGATAGAGCAAGGCAGCCAAGGGTTAACTAGGGTCCCCCGGCTATGGTTTAAGGATCCTACCCGGCAAGTGATGCAGGGAAAACCCTATAAAAACCTGCATCAGGTAGGTCGGGCATTTGGTACTTGTCCCACGGCGGGAGAGGGGTTTTCTGTGGAGTCGCAGATTTTCCCTCGCGTGCCTTAACCAGTTTAGCAGGCATCTGGCCGACTATTCCAATAGAAATAGAGGACAACTCTTACCGTATGCCATCTCATAATAGGCCGAGATGCCTCGGCATGTTACTATTCCCATAAAAACGTAGAAAAGAGCAACTGAATAACTGCGAGATTTACCACTGTAAATTCCCAGTATTATTTGGCTGATATGGATCGGTTGGGTACGAAAGAATTCAGAAGGTTCGCCACACCAATGGGAGATAAGTGACTTCTTTCTGCACGAGAATGTGCCCGCTCTCACGGCTGGAGTCAACAACCATCCATATTCACCTGATATGGCGCCGAGAGACTTTTCTTATTCCCTAAAATCAAAATTTGCATGAAGGGTCACCGCTTTCAAGCGACTGTGACGCGCGAGTTCAATAAAAATCCAAAAAATGACTTTTTTTTAAAGTTCCTTATGGTTGTAGAACGTTCTGAGTTTCGTACTCAAGTGGGAGGAGACTATAGAGAACACCCAAACTATTAAAAATTCGTCTCAAGTTTCCTCTATGTTTATTAATCCAGTATCGAAACTTTTCGTACGCACGGTGTTTTGTCACTTTCAAATGGATTTATAATCAAAGGAGCGATATCTATCTAAAGTTTCCAAATCTTTTTAACGATAATTGATGTATTCAATTAATTGTTTGAAGTGGCCAATGGAGATTTGAATATCATCCACGTTAATAATATATAATCAATAATAGAAGACGCGGCAAAAATTCAAAGTTTCAAAATTCTTTTTGGGGAAAATATGTTTTAATTTCCTCCCAATGAAAAATACATTGTATTGGTTTTTACAACAACAGATCTTATCGACATCGTTTACTCTCTTAGCTTGTAAATACCAATATATTAACAATTATAGAGATAAGACAAATATAGACTTAAATGCCCTGTAAATGAAATTAAATTTATGATACTCACCGCCCTGTGACAATAAAGAATCACGGACATAACTGAATACTGACACCATTATTCCTTTCAGGATTATAGACAGCGATTTGTTTTCTTTTGTAATGGCGTATTACCTTCTTATATTACGTATAAACAGGTTAAATACGTGATGGAAAGTCCTGTAACTACAATTATATTTCACTCGAATACACAAAGTATCAAAAATCCATTAGATTCTAAGTGAGAAGAAACAAAGTTAACTTTCCCCCTAGCGTATAATACATGGTATTATTTAATACAACAACTTATCTTATCGACATCGTTTATTCTGTAAGGTTGTAAAAACAACTTTAATAAATATAGATAAATATAGACTAAAATGACATATTATACTAACCACACGGTGATAGTATTCTCAGGAATAATAAAGAATGCCGGCCGTAAGTGAATTCTGATTTAATTATTCCTTTCAGCATTATAGACAGCGATTTTCTATCTTGGGTAATGGCGTATTATATTCTTATAATATGTAGAAATAGGTTAAATACGTGACGTAAAGCCCTGTAACTACTATTTATATTTAACTTGAAAATGTAAAAAAAACAGCAGTTGTTGATAATTGAAAAAAATGTAAAACATAAAACCATTTACCAAATTAATTGTTTAACCAGGCAAGTATATCTTAGTGGTTAGAGCGGCTGCGTAGTAAGCGGTGATCCTCTTAGTTTCCAGGTCCTGACAAGTTTTGAATAACATAATCTGCAAACTAAGTTTCACAGCCTTAACCGAAACTTTAATGAAAGAATTTGTTAAGTTCTTGAATTATGTGTTGTATATTTGTATTCAAGACACAATAAAATTGATTCTAAGTGTATACCTTTAATACGCAAATGCATATAGGGGTTCAAATATTTGGTTTTTGAATATTTAATACACAACAAGATATTAACGATTGTGGGAGATATCGGCCATAGGATATTAGTATGTTGGTAACGTATTTATAGTGTTACTTTTTTTTAGAGCTGTCTTATATGCAATGATAGTAGCTGATGGAATATTTCAACAGAATCGTGAAACAAAAAAAAAACGTTTATCCGACCTTAATTACATAAATATATATCATATTTGAATTTGGTGTATTAATTCAAACTTACTTGTTTACGATGACCAAAAGTTGCTATATTAGATTATAACTGTCTGAGCAATCATTTATTTCTCTCATTAAAGGGCACGAAAACATTATTAAGCAGGTCATAGACTGTTAATAATTGTCGACTGAGGGTTTTCCCAGTGTAGTTAGTGGATTCAAGTCGAATTAGTGAAACAGTGTACCTTTCAAATCCAGAGAGAATTTAATGTACTAGTAATGTTTCAAGATCTGCGGGATTGTACTGTTAGAATAATCTGATACCTTTGTTAGTAAAAAGAATAATTTTAAAATTATAATTAAATTTTTCACAGATATTAATGAAGAATGTACGGACACATTAGACTGCTTCTACGAAGGTTCTAGGTGTAATGAAGGTGTTTGTGCATGTGCTGACGGTTACCATCTATCGTTCAGTAATAATACTTGTATTAAGTTGGTCGACGGTAAGACTTTATGCACTAAGTACTAATTATAGGTTAAGTATGAATAAATTTTCTCGGGTAATTAACTAAAATGGAGATATACAGTAGTATAGAACAATTTATTCATAAAGTATTATAAAAATTCTTATTTATTTCTTTATATTAATTCCTTAAATTATTCAAAAGAGCTAATTTCTTAATTTGAATCTTTAATTTAATTTACCTGTAATATTTTAATAATATAAATAATTTGGATATATAAGAGATTTAGGAATTTATCGGTGGAAATAATGTATACAACACACTCGGGTTTCCAACCGAGTGATATATTAATTAAATCACATGTGATATAGTATTATTGAGTTTTTATTATTATTTTGATCACTATCATAAAATTGTTTCAATTTTACTTCACTGTAGACGTGAACGGATATCAAGCTGATGTAGTACCGTGACAGCTCGACAATTATATGCCCAGTTTGGGTTACTTTTCAGAAGTAAAAACCCAGTATTAACCGGCTTCTATGGGCCCAGCGTGGGATGAACTGGACATTTTGATTGGCTTCCCTCCTACCTACAAGTACCTCAGCACTCAGGAAGGGATACGTTGACTGAGACTCGGAAGATATTCGATAAATTAGTCTTTCGAATACCTTCGTTATTATCATTAAACTTTATCTTTAACTTCCTAGCGGTTTCTGATTTTTTCAAGTTTCTGGACAGTACCATAGATACCAATAACCCTCGTCTCTCCTATTTCCTTTCCTAGATATCTTTCTCTTAACGCTGAAGAACAGACGACGCTGTATGTTCCTCCGACCTAATCCTATTCACTCTGATCATTCCCGTACCTTTGCTCAAAACTATAAATTGACTAACATCCTCCTATTTTTTTGTTCTTAGCGGGTACGGTATTACACACAACATCCAAATGGCGTGGTATGTCATCGCAGACATAAGAATAGCTGTTACTTGTGATAAACTTAGCAACTATATGTGGTTACAGATTTAAATTATTCATCTATCACATCATTCATAATTAATTAATAATAAAAGAGTTGGAATCTTAGTGTAATAATAAATATTAACCTGGTTGTAAATCCATAAATGTTTTATTTATATTGTATTTATGTAATACATATAACTTAAATAGTTTATTATAATTAAAACTTAATTAAGATTATAATTATAGATCCTCGTGATATTTTTACAACTTTAGGTAAAATAACACGTTACTGTATTTATATATAAGTATTATCAATTCAAAACAAATAATTCGTTTACATAATTAATATGTAAACTATGAGCTTAGATGATACTTTTCTATACGTTGACAGGAAAGATGTCTCGTGTCGGGCTGATGAATTGTGTAATTTATGGCAAATGTGGAGATTTAACTCCAAACGTAATTTAATAATCTAGTATAAATTAATCCTTGAGATTAAAATACATAGGATCCGGAATAAATGATAACATGTAATTTTATAGTCGCCTCTAGGGCCTCGCGTATGTATTATATTCCACGTTCCAAGAAGAGTCTGGCAAAAACTCCTTTCTCCTTCTCGTGGGCTGGAGTAATGCGCATTTTCAAATAAATTTCTCTTACGACCCTCAACTTTCCTGTTTGTCATCAATCACTACTTAATATATTCTCTATAATCTTTTTAGACACTCCCACTACGGAGAAATCACTACCGTATCATAAACGTATTTACAGAATTCTTTCATATGCATGTGTAGAATGTTTAATGTATTTGTGGGAGAATACAGCAGCCACCAAACGATCACAAATTCTCGTAATATGTTTAGGATTTCCTCATTCTTTACTTTCGTTGGTAATGTACACGGTGGCTTAAATTGACATTATTTAGTGTTGATTGGGCACATTAAGGTTTATTATTTACTACGAGAGCCGTGAAAAAACTCCGCAGTCCTAAATTACCTTAGTGATTTGGTATAGCATTTGAAGAATTCAGAATGTACACTAATTTTGCTGGTTGGCTGAGGCCAGACCCGCCCCGGTCATATTGTAACGCTGAGGGAGGGAGTTGCTAAATATAAATCATTTGTCTACGTTTTACCTACTTTTTAGACCTTTACTTTGATCTTCCATAGACGGCTACATCTCAATATTAGTCAATAATTTTACATAAAAATTTAAGCGAAACGCAAAACATTTATATATATTTATTATACAATTATACATAAAAAACTTAAGAAAAAATAGGTTTTATTAGGCTCACTGGATAATAACAAGATTGAAATTGTTTTATGACAGACTAAAAATAAATTTTATTAATAGTAATGAAATAGTATAATATTATCTAAACATGTGTAATTCATATTATGATAATGTACGTTATAATCGTTTTTTTATTATAAAAAACGTCTTCTTATATAAATCATCTGTTTCCAAAAAAAAACGAGTTCTAGAATGTTTAGTTGCCACTATACAAACGATTTCTTTTACTGTAAAATTTTTTTGGCTTAGAATTACGGTTATTAACAAATTATGAAAAATGTAGAATTATAATAAATTATGCTCATACTAGTTTGGTAATAGTCTGATTGAATTTGTAGAAAAGTAAATCACGGCATTCATAATACTTTGAACAATTATATGGCATTACAGATATGATAAAGTCAATAAGGGTAAAAAGATTTAAGCTTTGTAGTTAATTGAATCTCTCCGATCAGATTAATTGAGTAAAATTATATTAGAAAATAAAGTAAAATTACTGTTAACTTTCTCTTTTTGATCCTAATTCAATTTTTACTATCAAAATACTGCGATGGTTTTAAAACATGTTTGGTATCTGAGTTCTTGCTTTTGAAAGGATTCAATAATTCCACTTCTGAATTCTTGCAGGTTTGTTGCCGTGCGACCCTCAAGACACTGAATTTTGCAGTTCCGAGATTTATGGATCTGAATGCAAGTCTGACGGTTTCTGCTATTGCCAATCAGGTTTCGTTTCCAATTCGAATAAAACTGTGTGTTTGAAAGGTAAGCATTATTCATACCTTACCGCTTTAAAATCGAAATTATTGTTATCTTGAAATATAAGTTGCTGCAGTAGACTAAATTATTTATAATTTAATAACGCTTTATAATTTAGCTCTTAAAACACTTAATATGTCTTTAGTTTCCAGTCTACTTTAACGCCACTGACAAATCGTATCTCAGGGTTGTATTGAAGTTCTTTCGATTAAAATAAATGTTACGGTTGTATAAGAGAGAATAACTTATTCGCGCAATTGTCAAAATTATCGCTAATTCACAGAAAAGTTCACTTTTCCAAATAGAATAACAAAATGGTCTCCGCTCACCAGCGGCACGAAGAAATGGCAGTCAACAATTGAAACAGATCAGTGTCCAGTCTGGACGTCAGAAAATTAGGTTACCGAATACCGAAATCGATCAGACACGCAACTGAAAGGAGATTTTTAATCTATTTTAGCTTCCTAGTTGTGACCACTTCAGTCAATTCATGTCTCTCCGTTGTGTTCCAGTCGGCAATTTCAACTCCAATTTTCATTATAGTTAGGTATAAATTCAGTCAAACTATATTGAACTCAATTAAAATACTTCAAATACTCTTTCAGTCGAACAATACTTGCTCCTTTGTCTCCGAACTGCAAACACATTAATTCAAGTACTCATACAAGTATTCATGTTTCTTCGTTGCTTGGCATCAGCTGCACCAACAACCACCACTTGGATTACCCTCATGTAGTCTGCTACCTCCAACAACCAGAAGGAATCCTGCGAAGACTGTTCTCTCGCAGGTGAACCTTCCCAGAGAGCTCTGGAGGAGTCTACCTTAGGAAATGCCTTCTCCTCTCTCTCATTTCTTGAACTAAGGTTCTCACAAGCCGAGACACCGCGGCCTGTTTTGAGAGGTGTATGTTCTGTGGTCGCAGACCGTGGGCATACGGTAAGAGTTGTCCGCTGTTCCAATATTCCCATTGGAATAGTCGGCCAGCTGCCTCCTGAACTGGTCGAGAGACGTTAAAGGGAATACTGCGTTCCCACAGAACATCCTCTCCCGCCATCGGAAATGCGTGCGACAATTTCCAAATACCCGACCTACTTGATGCAGGTTTTCTGCGGTTTGTCCTGCATTTGTCCTGGGTTTGAGTATTTGGAAACCAACAATTCCTACAATTATCTTCCGCAAGCCTGCCTTGTGTCGTCAACCATCAACAATTGCCACTGCAGGCAGGTTTCGACATTTCGATCGCGCACTTCAACACACAGTAGTTTGGTATAAAATTTTAAATAATTTCTCCCTTAAATTTACTAGTTTCACCATAATAACTTCACCGATTTTAATCATGTATTTTTATTTTTCATCATTCTTCCTATTATTACTATTATTTTATGTCCATTAGTGGTTATTCAATTATTTTACAACTGAGAGATTAGCGACATCCATAACCCCGGACTCGACTCCAAACTCGAATGTGTTTGCGTTATTTTTATGTAATGCAACTCAACCCCAACCCTTAAGGGTGCACCATTACCAAGCCTGAAAGATGTGAAAATTATACACAGACAACATGTTGTGAAATTTTATGAATGCCATTGAAAGAAATACTATAAATCTAATTAACCATGAAAAATATTTATTTCACGCTAATATTGTAATAAATTATTTTCTTGGGCTTGGTTTTTTATTTATATTTTATTATATTTATGCAAAAAATTATTGACCATTAAAAATTTAAATGAATTTTATTAATATTATAGTTTTAAGCAGAAAACTCTGATCACAGGCACCTGTGGAATTACGTCGCAGAGATTAGTTGCTCGCACCAAATACGTATTGCTTGTTCCTGTTTCCTGTTGCTGCCCGTTGTAGATGAAAGTCCCGGTTTTTCCCTTATTCGATCCTGCAGCTGGCTGGAACATCTCGTTGCTTGTTATCAAACATTCGGCGGATGGCCTCGTAGACAGTTTGTTGTTAGGTGTAAATTTACTATCTGCTTTTCCACTACTCGGATAAGGATAAACCTGCACCCTTCGCGATCCTATCAACAACCGTTTTTAACGTCCTCTCGCCAATTTTTTCCACGTCTGTCCAACCATTCTGCTCAACATCCTTATTCCTACTCTTTCCACGTCTGTCCACTTATTTCAAGGTCCTTCCGCCTACTGTCCCAAAATCTCTCCTCTTACCCAGGAGCTGGACGTTTTCCCATCCTTTAGGTCACCGGGATTTTGTTGTTCTTAGCCGCAAGGGATTTTCCCATGGGCCGAACCAAAGGTTTACATTGCCACGATATACGCTATCGTCGTATCCAAATAGCCACGTGCGGCTACCTGAGACGCGACAGGTCGGCGTCTCGAGTTCGGAAACAAAAGGATACTCCAAACTACAGCAAACAACATTTCCGAAAAATAAAACAATATTAAAGTAAAATACGCGCGTTGCATTATCGACCGTTTAACATGTTTGAAAATTTCCAGGCTCGGTTTACCCCTTCCCTTTGAGGTTACATGACCAATTGAATATCATAATTAAACTCTGCGACATCCAGAACCCTGGATTTGATAGTAATCTCGGTTTTATTCACATAATTTACTTGAAACGCCCGTCCACCTTCACCCCTAAGAGTTCTCCTTTCCAACGCTGTAAAGGTTTGAAAAATACTAAGATAACATCGGTTAAAACACTATCTCTTCGATCCCTAAAAGTATTTATCTGTCTAAATATCGGCTGTTTTAGCATGTTTTAATGTTTCCACCCCTCCCCTGAGTGTGCTTCCATCTCATGCCAAAAGGGGTTAAATTTTACAAACAACATCGGTAGATATATTACCAATGCCTTTAACCTCGACAATTAATTATTTAACGCAAATATTGACTGTTTAACATGTTAGAAAAATTCCATCTTCGTCCACCCCAGACACCCCCGACCCTGGGGGTTAAATGACAATTGAATGTCGATATCCATAATCTTGGATTTGACTCCAATCTCGGTTGTATTCTCGTTATTTTATTGTACCGCTTCTCCATATCGTTAGGTTTATGTTCCTATCATTTGGAAGTTACGTTGTCAATAAAAGTAATCTGTAATTGATTTTCAGTCGCGGATGACAGCTACAATGAGGAGTGCGTCGAGTCCGTGCAGTGCAGTCAACGCCTGACTGTTGGTGCTGAATGTGCTAGTGGCAAATGTCAATGCGCCGAGGGCTTCCATTACCTCCATGGAAGGTGCATCACAACATCGGGTAAAGAAAGTTTTCCAAAATGAAAATTCAATGAATCTTTGAGGTATAATATTTAATTTTCTTTGAAGTGGCCTTTAAGAATTAACTCACATCTCAGAAAAATATATATCTAAATGCTCAAGAGTCATTTTTAAGTTACATACGGTGGATATGTGACACGAAAAAGATATAAACTATTTCAGTCTTTTCGAATATTAAACCGTAGTTTAATCTCCTTATTCAGGTTACAAGCAGCCGTGCTCAGAAAACGTCAATTGCTACTCCGGTTACAGCCACGAGACGACAACTTGCAAGAATGGAAGCTGTGAGTGCGCTGACAACGCTTACCTGCTCTATGGACAGTCCTGTAGACAGACAGCGGGCAGTACGTATCTCAAAACAATAGCATTATAATTCAATATAAATAATAATACTCTTGTCTCTCGTGAAGTATTAATCAATAAATAAGAAATCGTAAGCAAAGAAATATGTATAATGCATGGTGAGCACATAATTTTGTTTGCATACATATAATGCAATGTTGTATCACGATAAGTATTTGGCTGTGAACACAAAATATGACGACTGCTGTTAATTTTCTGACACATTTTGGGATAATAGAGATTTTATGACTGCCGAAAATAAATTGAATGATTGATGGAAAAGTCATAAGAGATCTGGCCGCAGGTAAGTTTCCGACATGAGTGGAAAATACCACAAACGACGATTCTGATAACGAACTACAATGATAGTGATCCGTATGACGTTCGTTTACACTTGATATCTGTGGGTTGAACACGCTGTGACTACATCCGTATAATAGTATAAGAAAAGATAAAACTTAGGATTCAGAGGGATACACAGCGGTTAACTATGGCGTCCAGACCATAGTTTAAGGAACATTCCTGCCGATGTAGTGCAGAGAAAACCTTCGAGAAACTTGCAATTTGGTATGACAGAAATGGAGTTTTTGTGAGAACGCAGAATTCCTTACTCCGCGGTTCGACCATTTTAGGAGGCAGGTGGCCGCCTGTTCTAATAGGAACAGAAGAAAAATCTTTCCGAATACCAAATTTCTGGTATATCTTATGAAACATACATATACATAAGATCATATACCTCTGCGAACTCACCGAGATGCATCGATTTGAAGGAAATTTAGATAAAAAGTAGAGTGAGAAGGCTTGAAAGGTCTAAATTTCTGCATGGAATTTTCTTTTCCCAATTCGTAAGCTGGAATTTTGAACTACGAATCCTATACGGCCTGACGTCTATATTTGAGGCGTGCAAGTTCCGCGGTCGCAGACGTTTGGCATACGGCAATAGTTGTCCTCTGTTCCTATTGGACCACTCTTCCAGCTGCCCTTTAATGGCAAAGAGTCGGGAATGATGCGTCCCAACAGAAATTCCAACATCTATTTATGGATAAGCGCTGGACAAGTACCAAATACCCGAACTACATGATTTTCCTTGAATAACAGTACTGTGAATTGCCGGGTATGAACCTTAAACTACCTTTCACATCCCCCTTTTTCTTCTTCCTATGTTATAAGAAGGGCGTTGCACACAATAAATTACGCTATATACAGTCTATGTCACACGTCACCACCACCATCACCCCGTGAATGTTAATATTGGTTCCGGAAGAAGCCTATGGAACCTTGTGTCAGATCTCGTACCTTCATGTAGGGATAAAGAGAGTTTGCTTTGTGAATAATTTCTCGTCTCTCTGCTTTTAAGCTAAAGTTCCCATAAACAGATGCATCTCGTTCAGTTTTGAAAGTTTCGTGTTCCGGGGACACAGGATTTGGGCATACGGAAAGAGTTGGCCGTTACTCCTATTGGAATAGTTGGACAGCTGGCTCCTAAAGAAGATGGAAATGCAGATATCAAATTGCTTTCCTGTCATCGGAAAACCTTTTCTAATTAAGCACATGCGCACTTACTTCCTAAGCAGAAAAAATTAAAATAGCCCCAATATTTATTTACAAGATACATATATGATCGTTTGTTAAATTAAATCAAACAAAATTATATTAATTATAACTTTATACCAATTTCTTTTTTTAAAAAAAATATCAAACGTTTCCAAATAATTTAGAGTCTCGTACATAAAAATAAGCTATCAATATTTATGTTCCGTAATAAAACAAAAAATAATATCACGATTAGATATATATAGGTACTACATCTGTTCGTCACATAATTCAAATACGTTTCATTCCTGTTTCATTTTATTTTAGTGATACAGTATATGTGAAATATATTGGTCAGCAACATGACTATGTATTTCAATTTGTAGTTGGGGAAGAATGTGGCATTGATGAAGACTGCCAAGCCGTAGATGCAGAAACACTGTGTGTCGATTATGTCTGCGAATCGGTATCAAACGACACGAGAAAATACAGATCTTCTGTATCTGTATCTGTATCTCTTGTTGGTGTAAAAGATGTGAAGTTTGCGCCATGGGAGAACCTACGAAGACGATTCTTGGCTGGATGTGACAACTGCTCAGTACCTGGCGAACGCTGCACTGACTACGATACTTGCATCTGTGATATCGGTTACTTCAGAGACCCATACGGTGTTTGCAAATTAGGTAATACATTATTATATTGAATTTCTGTTTTCCACAATTAGTACTGATATTTGGTTCTCAAGTACGAGTAATAATTAACTCTGACTTGTATGTAATTTTTGTAACTATTTATTAGCTTTTATTAAGAAAGACCTACATCAGAACCGTGCGTGATTGTAACCAATATTTTATTTAGACAATTATTTAAATTGGGGAAGGTATCATTTAACAAACAAACAATAATAGTTTTTTCCATCTATACAAGTCTTGAAAGAATAACTCACATTATTTAATTATCAAATTATATATGATATAAAAATAATTATTCAACTCAACTGGCTATCAATAATTACCCTATACATAAGTTTGAAGATAAAAGGAAACATAAAATGATACTGAATTATTCTATTGGGCCATGTAATACGTTAGTAAAAAATCAAAATTTGTTTTTTTAACAAGTAAAATAAGATTCAATCAGCATTCGGAAGCAGTGCAATAGTAGGCTAATGTTAACACAATTATCTATTGTTATTCTGGCTATCCAGAAGATAATAACTGAAATACAAACGAGACTGAAGTCAAACCTAAAGATATGAAAAACGCTGAGTTCAATTATGACATTCAACTAGCACTTAACTTCCCAGGGACGGGGGTAGTCGGGGATGGAAATTGTCAAACATGTTAATCTACTAATTTGTGCGACGACAAAATATTTTTTTGTATCAATGAGTTTTATAAAATTTCTCTACTTGTTCTCTGAGTATAATTTCAACCCGTTTGGCTTAGCAGTAGAGCACCCTCAGGGGTGGGGTGCAGGAGCGCTACAATAAAATAACGCGAATAAAACCGAGATTGGAGCCAAATCCGGGGTTATGGATGTTGACGAGTTTAATTATGACATTCAATTGACGATTTAACCCCCAGGGGCAGGGTGGGTGGGGTGGACGGTGGTGGAATTTTTCTAACATGTTAAACGGTCGATATTTGAGTTAAATAATTAATTGTCGGGATCAATGACACTGTTAATGTATATACCGATGTTGTTTGTAAAATTTCAACCCCTTTCGGGAAACACACTCATAGGAGTGGGTGGAAACGTTCAAAGAATCTAAAACAGCCGATATTTAGGCAGATAAATATTTTTAGGGAGCGAAGAGATACTTAGTGTTTCAACCGTTGTTATTTCAGTATAATTTCAACCCCTTACAGCATGGGAAAGGAGCACTCTGAGGGGCGAGGGTGGATAGGTATTTCAGGTAAATAACGCGAGTAAAACTGAGATTAGAGTAAAATTAAGGATTCTGGATGTCGTAGACTTTAATTATGATATTCAATTGGCCATCTAACACCCAAGGGAGAATGGAAATTTTCAACGATGTTAAACGTTCGATATTTGCTTGCAATTAATATTTTTCAGCGTTAATTAGATTTATAGTATTTCTACCCATGGTAGTTTTTAAATTTCAACCCCTCATGCGGCATGAGGGTCCCATGGTTAGGGAAAGAGTGAAGGGTATTACAATAAAATAACTTAGATTCCAATAAAATTTAAGGTAATGGATGTCGCTGAGTTTATTTATGACAATGTGGTCAACGCGTGAGAGGTTGACTCGGGTGGGCGGAGGAGGGCGGGCGTTATAAATTTAAAAACATGTTGACCGGCAGTTTTTTGCGTCGAATAAATATATTTCGGAATCCATGAAATTATTAAATTTACTCTATATGTTTTCCGTGTTTAAATTCAACCCATTTCGGTTTTGGGGCGGAGTGGCAATACATAACAATAACGCAAAAACAAATGAGATAGGAGCCGAATCCAGGTTTATAGATGTCACTGAGTTTGATTATGACATTCAATTGGCCGTGTGATCCCCAGGGGCGGAGTCGGACGGTGTGGAAATTTTCAAACATATTAAATCGTTGATAATAGCATGGAATAAATAAATGCCAGGGCCATTGCCGTTGATAGTATTTCTACCGATGTTGTTTGTAAAATTTCAACCCTTTTCAGCGTGAGGGGGAGAACGCTTAGGG
This sequence comes from Zhengitettix transpicula, assembly GCA_037074705.1. Classification (NCBI taxonomy): domain Eukaryota; kingdom Metazoa; phylum Arthropoda; class Insecta; order Orthoptera; family Tetrigidae; genus Zhengitettix; species Zhengitettix transpicula. The sequence goes on along the minus strand of CM073590.1, from coordinate 34,579,830 downwards.
ATGGAGGTTGAAACATTCTAACATCCTAAGACAACAGATAATTGAGTTGGATAAATATTTTTAGTGGTCAAAGAAATTGATAGTGTTTCTACTGATGTTATTGAGTATAATTTCAACCCCTTAGAGCATTGGCAAAGTGCACCGTTTGGGGTGAGGGAGGGGATGCTTTACAGGAAAATTTACGCGAATAAACCCGAGATAAGAGTCAAATAAAAGTTTTGCATGTCTTAATTAGTTTAATTATGTCAATATGGTCAACGCGCTGGGGTGTGGGAGTTGGCAGCGTTTAGAGTGGCTGGGTGGAGAAGGCGGGGCTACAAACTTTGAAAATGCTAACCGGCAGATTTTTGCGTCGAATCGATATAATTCGGAATCAATGGAATTCATCATATTTCACGATATGATATACTGCATTCCGGGCAACGCCGGCAACCCAGCTAGTCACTACATACAAATCGGCGACAAATTGTAATGATTGAATAACTAATCAATGGTTTACTTTTAATTAATTTATAATTTCATAATACTTATTTATACACAATATAATAAAAAATACAAATAATATAAATTATTCAAAAATTTAAATGTAAATTACATGAAAAAATTTACAAGGTTTCATCTGTTTGATGAATTTGAAACATTTTTATCACAGAGAGTTTAATGGATTTTAATTATAAAAATCCTTTCATTACCTATATTGGTTGTCACCACAATATATATATTGTAATACCAATTCAACAGGATATTAATTGTTTTTAATATAATTTAATTGTTGGCGGTACGGGTGCTGAAAGACGACAATCGCAGCGGGTCTTTCTTTGTTAACAATGGAGACTAGAGACCGCTCGCTTAGAGAACTCAGTATGCGTCGAGATTTGGGAAATGGCAGTTCGGTCCACATAGAGAAATAAAAACAGTAAAAGTCTGCGGATCTAGAATTATGAATAGGGCTATCTATGAAATCCAACGGCGATATATAATAGTTTACATAAAACAGTTTTGACGGAGAGACTTATAAAATCGCAGTTTGGAAGCAGAAGTTTTGCTAATTTTCGCATAGAGAGACTTTGAGGGGACCTACGTCCGGCAACTGGCTGAGGGTGGCCAATCCAGGTTCCAGGATAGAAGAGATCCAGAGCAACTACCGTGTTTTCAAAATCTAAAGAGTAGAATCAGTGTATAATGGCCTGTTTAGTGGGTGTTGACTTAAAGATACAAGAGTCCGAACTGTTGTGAGTACAAAACAATTATTAACGGCTGTAAACGGTAATTAAAGGGTATAGTCAGATTTTGTTCGCGTTTTTCTTTTCATTCGCTTTATTTTATTTTTGTATTTAATATTGTATTCTGTTAACTTCAATGATTTTGTTAACGTTTTAGTTCATTATATTTGTGTTCCTATCAAACCCAGTGATGACCCTGAGATAAAGAGAAATTCGACGTAGTTGATTGTAAAAATATAAAGCTGTATTTTCATAGAACGCCACGAATTAATAAAATAAAATTGAAATATTTGTTTGTTAAATTGATGTAATTCGGCGTGCAAAGCAGGGCTTATAATGTGTAACTATCAACAATAAATTTTTAAATACATAATAATTTTGTTAATTATTCCTATTTATTAAGACTACCTTATTAAACATTACAATATGTGTATAAATATATATATATATATATATATATATATTTGATTTATTTGACGTTTCGGTTCCTTGGCTATATTGCAATACTGTTGTTACAGAGCTCGGAGAAATGTGTATGGATGACGAAGAATGTGAACATATTCAATATGGTGAATGTAGGGACAGTAATGTGAATCCATTATCTAAGACTTGTGAATGCAAAGCAGGAACTACACCTGATCCAAACAACCAACTCTGTCGGCTCCGTAAGTCATTAGTGTACAGAATCGTCATACTTTTGAGATAAGGTATTTAAAATTAGAAGATAGAGTTCTATTAAATCTAAATAATATTTTTAAGATTGGCAGGTACTAATTACAAAATAACGGAAAACATTACTTCAATTGAATGAGTTAGTCAAGTATCTTAGACATTTTGCCTAATTCCAACTCTTTATCTGTTTAAAATCATACAGAAATTTAAGGTAATCCAAATTATGTTTATTTTTCTTCAAGAAAATAAGTTTTCATTACAAATACTGATAGATGATAATTTATTAAATATAGCCCGTCGTTCTGTACATTTGGGAATTGACAAATCTGTTCACATGTGGAATTTTAGAAAAAGGTTCTGCAAATCACAGACATTCTGCAGTATAATTATGATTTTTATCCTTACGACGAGAATTATTTATGATTTTATATCTTTGTTTCCTTTGCAGCGAGGAAACTGCACTACAGTTGTGCGAATGGAGCCAATTGCGCGCATTACGGAATTATGGCGGTGTGTAAGGACTACAAATGCGAGTGTGGAGAACGGTCTCGTTTTGTAGAAGATAAGGAATACTGTTGGCAAATAAAAGGTAATGATTATTTATAGCTGCGATTCCCATAATGCCGGCGAAGAGTGCAACAGACGAAGATTATTTTGCGATTCTTAAGCTTATCTACTGATTGCTCCGTGCTTAATAATACATTACTTAAGTTTACACCCCTTACTTTAAACGCCATATATAACACAGTAAATGTTTATATATTCAGATTCGACCATTGAGAGAAAAGATCCATATCTACTCCCGCAATTTGGCTCCATTGCTGGAACTCGATCAAATGGTGAAACTAAGGAAATCCCATCGATGTTTTCTTTGAATATCGCAGGAGTGTGGGAAGAAATATAACTTTCAGTTAACTAAGTGCAAAATGTCTTAGCATAGATCAATATGTAACGAAGAGGATATTAAAATACAAACGCAGCAGACAAATTTTATTTCCGTGAGGAAGTATAAGGTCACACCCAGGAGCTTCACATTCCAACAGATCGCTCAAATGTGGATTAAAGCACCAAGACGATTCAGCAGAGTTAATCGACACTACCTTAATCGACGAGCTATTCAACAACAACTTTCTGTGCGTTCGAGCCACAGGACCTCTGACCAGCGCAAAATTGTCGAACTTAATATGAAGGCGTTGACACATCCCCTGGTCACTATCTTTGCCTACGAGAGCACTTACGCGTTCACACCACAGCCTGCTGTCCCACATGCTAAGGGTTCCATAGCCCATAATCATTAACCCCTTCTTGCTGACCCAGGACAGAGTCGCGGAAGGGTATTCCCATAGAGATCCTCATAGATAGCGAAGGACAGAACATCAATACGTATTTCAATTTCGACCGTGTTAGTTACTCCACTATTAAGCTGGATACTAAGCAGAAACAAAAACTCTATTGCTTTAAATTACAAAAAATTAGAGGAGAACTCTTCGACCTTAGACGTTGATCTGTATCTAGGCTATAGAACTATTCTTCAGGAATTTCAAGCTTATTTCATAGTGGTTTTCCTTTCGAAAATATCACGTTTCTGAGCAATAGAAAAGACGTCTTAACTATTTAAAGAAAAACTGGATAATAATGTGGAAATGAAGATCGCATAATCTAGCTAACTGCTAGAATACATCAAGGTGGGGTTGCATCTGTGGAATACTCGAATAGGGAATAGTTTTATCTTCCACACCAGGTAGTAAAAAAAGAAAGGCTGGCTAATTTGAAGTAGAGGACAGTTTTCGACGCGTCGTCCCACAACGCCAGAGGATACCTCCCCGTTTTTGAACTAAGGTTCCCACAATCCGAGGCACCTCGGCCTGTTCTGAGAGGTGTATGTTCTGGGGTCACAGACCTTGCGCATACGGTAAGAGTTGTCCGCTATTCCCATTGGAATAGTCGGCCAGCTGCCTCCTAAATGGTCGAGGCACGGAGAAGGGAATGCTGCGTCCTCACAGCAAACTCCTCTCCCGCTATCGGAAGGTCTTGGTACAAGTACCAAATGCCCGACCTACCTGATGCAGGTTTTTCTAGGGTTTTCCCTGCATTTCTTTAGGCGAATGCCGGGTAGGATCCTTAAAATATAGCCCGGGGGCCCTAGTTAACCCTTGGCTACCTTCCTCTACCATTCCGCATCCCCCCTTTCAAATCCCTTTCCTATGCTATAAGAGGGGAGTTGCCACTATGTGGACTACCCTATACATAGCCTGTCTACATCACCAAAAAAAAAAAAAATGTCAGAATGGGAAAGAATTACCTGCGGTGTCCATCATGGCAATATTTTGGGACCCTTACTTTTCATAATTTCATTAACGATTTACCAAATTATTTATATCCCTTAAAATCAGTCCTTTTCGCTGACTACACAAATTTAGTAATCACGGTCAGCGATTCAGAAACGTTGCGTGAGAAAGTAGAGGTTGTGATGAGCCGTTGGAATTTGTGCTTCACTGCAATAAATTTTTCTCTTAATCTAGAGAAAACTAAATTCGTTATCTTCACTTCAAACACAAACAGTATAACTTCTAATTTGGAGAACATTTCCGAGCATGCTTCTTTTCTTGGTCTGTTGATTGACAATATATTGAAATAGAATCACAACATAAATAAACTTTTGGGAAAACTTAGTAAAATTTGCTTCACATTAAGAGTGTTAACCTGGGAAAGCGATATATTTACATCTAAAATGATATTCCACATTTATTTTCATTGTCATGTCTTACGGCATAGAAAACAGGTCGTTCACTTCACGTGTTTAAAATTTTTAATCTTCAAAAGAGGGACGTACGAATTATATCTCGTGTGGATTGTGTGGGATACTAGATCCCTCATACACGTGTTCGGAGTTCGGCCATGTGGTACGGCAGTAATAACTCAAACACACAACTGGATGTTAACGTTTTATTCAGCACTTCTGCGAAGGTCGCCTCTAGTCGCTGGACCAGGAAGAATTGCGATCCGTGCGATCCGCAGGAACGGGATAGACTGGGGACGGAGTTGACCTGAGGGAAGTTCCGTTAGCCGAACAAAGGTACAGGTGTTGAAAGAACAAAGGGATAGTTCCTATTCTCCGGAATTATGGACAGGGGACGCTTTGAGGATGGTGAATACTATCCACAATTGTAATGCCAATTTCAAACCTTTGTTTCGGAATCTTGGGATTTTAACATTGCCTTGTACGTATATTCTAGAAATTTTAAAGTTTGTCTGGAGAAACTTCAATTTATATGCCCTAAACGGAGCAAATCATTGATACAACACTAGAAATCGCTCTCAACTCCGCACAGAAAAAGTTCGCCTAAGCCTTTTTGTGTCAAGCATTCGTTATTCCAGGATAAATCTATTCAATAGTCTTCCGGACGAAATGAAAACTTCAACTACACAAAATGTATTTATAAAGAAATGTAAATCTCTGTAAATTAATATACTACCCGCTGAAAGAGTTCGTTGATAGGAAGGACAGATTAGATCCTCTTAGATAAAATAGTTTGCTGGTATCCTATCAAGTTATGCTATTATTTTACGATATTAATCTTCTAGAATTTAACTGTAGACTTATTTTCTGTTTCATGTTCAACGGGAATCGGTGTAAAATTTTTTGCTAGCAACTCAGTTACTTAATACACTTATCACATATTTATTTATCAATTACTGTTATATTAATATATTTAACGTAGTTTTAAATAATATAATTTTTTGTAAAGTACTTTGTTATTGTAATAATTTATTATTTTCATACAATCTTTTATTATTATGACGTATCCTTTTTCCTCGACCGAGTGTTAAAGGAATGAATAATAAATCTAAATGTATAATACAAACTGACACGAAGCCAGGACACTATCTCACGACGCATGTCATGCAAACATTATTAATCAATTCATAAATTCACTATTAATAATTTTGACCGTGGGGTTGTCCCAGTGTAGATAGTGGATGAAATTCTCTCTGGATGCAAGCCGAGCAAGTAAAAGAAACTTGTTCGGTTAGAATCAAGTGAGCCTATCATATAATAGTAATATTCAAGAACGCGGGCTTGTACTGTTACAATAATCGGATTCATTTTGTATATTGAATAATTTTGAAATTTTAATTCAAAATTTTACAGATATTAATGAAGAATGTACAGACACATTAGACTGCTTCTACGAAGGTTCCGCGTGTAAAAAAGGCGTTTGTGCATGTGCAGACGGTTACCATCTATCATCAAATGATACTTGTATTAAGTTGGTCAACGGTAAGACTTTGTCCACTAAGTACAAATCGCAGATTAAGTATGAATACAGTTTTTCTGATATTTAAATGAAATGAATATTAAGAGTAGAATAGAATTAATAAAATATATTTATAAAGTCTCAATTGGCTTTAGATTAAACTCCTTAAAATATTACAGTGCTAATTTGAAAATTTTAAATTCATTTAATTTTAATACACTGGATAATATCTTGGTATATAAAAGAGCGATGACGTTCCCGGTGTAAATTATGAGTGAAAGTCATCGGGTTTCCAACCGTGTTAACTATTTATTATTACAAAGCGTACTCTAGCATCGTCAACAGGTAAATAGTGGTTACACTTTAATAGAAATTTTTTTTGTCCTTAATTGCAATACAATAGAATACTATATTAAATAATTATCTATATTTTATTATCTGTATTTTAACAATTTTATAATAAAGGATTGGATTCGTCCCCTTATTTGGAGTAATTGACACATATAAACACTCTTTTTGTTTTTAAAATACTATGTATTAGATTGTGCAATTCCAATTATACACAAGACTAATTTTAATCGACAAATATTAGTATAACCTACACACACACACACACACATATATATATATATATATATATATATATATAACTCATGCTTAACGGGTCTGGATATAGCCTCAACCGATTTATAAAAATTGAATCACGTACTTCATAATACTTATCTGATGAACAATTACGTATCATCACAGATATAATATGACAAATGATAGGTCGTTATCAATAAATGGAGTATAAAAATATAAGCTCCGTAATTTATTAAATCCATCCATTCTGATTAATGAAACTAACATAAAATTGAAATATAAAATAAAGTAATATTCCTGTACAGTTTCTCTGTATGCTTCTAATTTAATTTCACTACCAAACTAACGTCACACTTTTGTAAGGTTTTTGGTTTTCCAATTCCTTCCGTTGGAAGGATGTTGTAATTCGTCTTCTGTACTCTTGCAGGTCGGTTGCCGTGCGACCCTGAAGACAGTCAATTTTGCAGCTCCGAGATTTTTGGTTCTGAATGCACGTCTGATGGTTTCTGCATTTGCCAACCAGGTTTCGTTTATAATGCAGAAGTAACAGAGTGTTTGAAAAGTAAGTACCTTCCCTCATTAGAATTAAATTATATGTGTACTAAATTATAAACACTACAGGAGACCAATTGAAATAAATTATATTAATTCGATTGAATCTTATGCAATCGGTGAGCTAAAAATTTATTGATAATTTAAGATTAATAATATCTTACTTTCGAGTCTCCTTTATCGCCACATACAGAACGTATATCATGATAGTATTATGGATCTTTCCATGAAAACAAAAATTAGGATTCTATAACCATTCAAAATACACCACGGCAATCTTTAACAAAACCGCTATTTCACAAGAAAAAAAAAATATTATGCTGATAGGATCACAGCATGGACTCTGTACCCCATCAAACCCAAGCTGATCAGTGCTCATTCTAGCAGTCCAGCAATTAGGCCGCCGAATACTTAAATCGCTGAAAGCAGAATAGATAGCCGAGAGTTGTTTTACAGTGAAGCTTCCGTACATTTTGCATAGACAATCTCGAATCTTGGAAAAGTCCAAAACTATCCGCATCTCAATATTAAAACACCGCCTCTTACAGTATAAAGATTTGGCACAGGAACGATTCTCCACCACAAACGCTCAGCTTAAGTAACAGGAACTAGCAATTCCCACAAAATCGCAGTATCCATAACTCCGCAATCTCAATTTTGTCCCAGTAAACCCTCCAGCAGTTCCTAAAACGCAGCAAACTCTCTCCTTCACGAAACTAGAGACTTTAATTTCAGACTCTAATATGCGTATCATTATACAATGACATTAACGCCGTACAACATTTCTCTCAATAACTTTCAGTAGTTATCGTAACAGTTCACTACTGTCAGAGTCAATTGTGAAAATCTCCGCATCCTGACGTCTCGAAATTTCTTGCGGTCGGGAATAAATAATTAGACATTAATTAATTAATTACCACAATCTCTTATAAAACATAGTTAATTACTCTTACTTGAGGAACAAATATCAAAACTTTTTTAATTTTTAATATAAATTATTTATTAAGTAATAATTAGATAGGAAAACTAAATGTATGGATGCATCACGATTCTCATAATCGGCCTTTTAAACACTGCGATCTTCCCGTTGAGGTAACTATCACTTGGAAGCTACGCTACCAATAATAGTTGTGTGTAACTGATTTTCAGTCGCGGATGACAGCTACAACGAGGAGTGCGTCGAGTCCGTGCAGTGCAGTCAACGCCTGACGGTTGGTGCTGAATGTGCCAGTGGCAAATGCCAATGCGCCGAGGGCTTCCATTACCTCCATGGAAGGTGCATCACAACATCGGGTAAATAAAGTTTTCCAAAATGGAAATGCAATGAATTTTCGACGGTGTAATATTTAATGTACTTGAAGCGACCTCTAGATATTATCTCATTTATAGCAAATAAAATATTCAAAAGCGCAAATATCCATTTAAGTAACATACTATGAACAGACAAAAGACATTTAACAGACAGTTTAATTCTCTTATACAGGTTACAAGGAGTCTTGTTCAGAAAACGTTAATTGCTACTCCGGCTTCAGCCACGAGACGACAACTTGCAAAAATGGAAGCTGTGAGTGTGCTGACAACGCTTACCTGCTCTATGGACATTCCTGTAGATTGACTGCGGGCCGTACGTATCTCAATATATGCCATTATGATTCATTGGAAATAAAAATACTCTTGTCTCACGTCAAGTATTAATCATTAAATGAGAAATCGTAATCAAAGAAATATATATAATGCTTGGTGAGCACATAATTTTGTTTCTGTTGCATCCATGAGTGGTGAACGTATTTGAATGTAAGCTTTCCCGGTGAATAATATTAATAAATTTTTCTCGGTTAAGCACAAGGTTCATATTTCTCGATGTTGACGTTTCTGCGGTCATTCTCTACCGCTGTTGATTTGCTTTTATACATTTAAATTTAATATTTATCAGAGGGAGTATTAGGTTCTGAACACAAAATATTATGACAGATTCAAGTAGGAAAGGGACGTGTTGTGATAACCGAAAATGAAATAAATGAGCCGTCCGTGGTCCCAGATGAATGGCGAGTAAAGATCTGGTCTACACACTAACGGGAATAAAAATTCTGTATTTACTGTCTAGACTGAGATAAATTCCTGTGCGGCACAGCATATCTTCAACCGCAGCTGTGAAAAAAACTAAGTGCAATATCCTAAAAACAGTACAAAACGACCGTCATGAGTGGAAAAGCTCACAACCGATGATCGTGCTCTCTAAAAAGAGATGGACGTTTGTCAGTTTGGCAGGTTTATGTTAAGGGACAGAAAAAATTGAGCACACAAGAAGAGTTATCCACTTTTCCTATTGTAAACTGGTCGAGGCAAGAAGAAGAGAAGGCTGCGTACCTTCAGCAAACCGCATTCTTGTCAACGGAAATCCTTTTTCTAATTAATTGGTTCGTAAATTATTCCGAGAGGAAAGGTTCCGAAGTATTTTCCCTTACTTACAGTACAGAAAAGATAGTCGGAAATATTTAATTATATTATTTTTATATAAATATATTGGTTAGCATCATGATTGTTTTAATTTGTAGTTGGGGAAGAATGTGGCATTGATGAAGACTGCCAAGCCGTAGATGCAGAAACACTGTGCGTCGATAATGTCTGCGAATCAGCATCAAACAACACAAGAAAATACAGATCTTTTGTTGCTAAACCTTTCGCTGCTGTTGGTGGAAACGTTATGAAGTATGCACCATGGGTGAACCTCGGAAGACACCTCTTGGCCGGATGTGACAATTGCTCAGTACCTGGCGAGCACTGCACTGAGTACGATACTTGCATCTGTGATATGGGTTACTTCAGAGACCGACAGGGTGTTTGCAAATTAGGTAATACTTTATTATTTTTCAATGCTATTTTCCAGAATTCAGTTATGATGTTTGTTCCTTAAATAAGAGTAACAATTAACTATGTTTTATATGAGATTGTGGTAATTAAATCTATTTATTACCATTTATTAAGAAAGACCTGCATCAGAAGCGTTCGTGATGATCCCAAATTATTTTATTAAAACAATTCATTTTCATAAAATGAGTAACAGGTAATAATAGTTGTTTCCATCTATACATGTAAATTCAGTAGTCTTTAAATAACAACTCAGATAATTAAATTTTTAAATGATTATTTTATAAAATTAAGTATTTGATTCAAGTGTCAATAATTACCCTATACATGAGCTTAAATACAAAACAAAATATAAAACTATACTGGACTATTCTGTTGGGTCATGTAATCTGATCCTTACAACGAAAATAGAATATGATGATTCAACAATTAAAATTAGTTTCATATCAGAAACAATACGACTATTTATATATTTGGCTTAAGATAAAGGAATTGGATTGCTAATGGAACCATATTTTTTACTTATTGTTTTACTGGTTATCTAATTCAGTCCTTCATAGCCGGTCGAATAATGTCATCGATAGTCAAACTCTTCGTAGACATGGACCTAATTGTATTTAGACCTTATTCATTGAGTTCACAGGCCACTTAGAATAATAATTGATCTGGATCAGTGCAGAAATCTATAGTATTGAATATTGCTATTGTCGTGTTTCTTTTTTCTTCGTATTTTCTGCATTCAAAGAGCACATGTTGAATGATGAGGGATTGGTTGCAGGGACTACATATGGGTTGAGGTGAGCATAAGAGAGGTTGGTATAAAGCAATCTTATCCTGGAGATTAATATCTGCTGCTTTCTATGGAGGTTCTTGGGGAGTAATAGTTCGGATGATGATGTTATTTCCTGATGGAAGAGACCAGTGTTTCCAGTACGCATCCTTGCTTGCCACGTTGATTATATTTTCTTCTTGAAATCCTTGCATATGTCCGAGGCTGTGCATACTGTAAATGTGTCAGGGTGATTCTCAAGCTGTACTACGGTAGCGAGAGTGTCCGCCACCTCGTTTCCCGCTATATGAGCATGTGAGGGCAGTTTAGGTGGATTGATTTTTTACATACTGATATGTTCTGTAAAAGTATTCTGATTTTGTTAATGTTTCCAGTCCTGATTTATTGCTTCCAGAAGAATATAACGCTGTTTAGAGGAGATTCAGTGCAGTATGTATTGCGAACATCTCCGCTGATCTCGACCACTTTCCTTTGATGCTCGCGTATGAATGCGCTTGTAGTTCTTGTTTCCCTTTTTTGAGGCATCATTATACAACTGGTCAGGATTTACATATTTCTCGATTCGTGGAGGCGCTCGTTGACTTTTTATCGGAAAATTCTATTTGGGATTTGGCTGAGTGAGATGTCGAGGGGGAGTTCCAGGTGGATTATTGTAAATTTTTCACTTAACTCTTCAATGTTTGTTGTTGAGTTGGAACCATATCACTAATAATTATTTCGTGCTTCTTCTTTGCTTCTGAGTTCGTTATTTTTTGTTTATGCTGTTGTGCCGTTCCCTTGTGTTTTTAATCATCTGTCGAACGCTACAACGTATATATATATATTGTAGTATTCAAAATAAATTAACAATTTAATAAAACCAAGCCCCTCGTTGAGGTTCCAATTTGTAATTACAAACGTAATTAAATTTGTAATTACAAATGAAGACAATTAAATCACCACGTTAATGTGTCAATTTTTAGTAAATTAAATATTAAAATGATAGGATGTTTTAATAAGAATCAAGATTTTTAAAATAGACAAACAAATTAATTTATTAATGCACAAACAATTAAATTTACATAAGTTATCAAATGAATTTACAACAGTTATTAAGAAATTAACTGTCAATTTACATTATTAATTCATCTTTTACAATAAAAGTAATATATCTTTAATAAATAACTACTTGTTAACAATTAAATTTTATCAAGCTATCATAGACTTACTTCATCAATAGATTATTACAATGTAAAAAAAACACTTAAAATATATACATTAAATTCTGAAAGAAATCCAAAATCTGACGATAATACTTTTACTTATGAGTTTAAATAGTAATTTTGTGAAATATTAACTTACTGTCTCTGGTACTCAAGGAAATTTGGCTCGTTCGTACAGGCAAACACTTATCGCACTTTTATAAACAGGCCATTTTTAACACTGATTCTAATAAACGCTTTTTGATTGGTAGATGGTTCACTGTTCATTTAGAAAATACGGTCGTTCCGAAGTTTATTAACTGCTGGATGCAGTTGCCTGGGCTCCAAAAATATAAAACTATGGTCTAAATCGAGAATATAACAATTTTACCTCAGACCTCTAAATATATAGCGTTGAGTATTACGTGGTTATTTCACAGACTACAACTTGGAAAATGGTCTAACTGTTTTAGCTGTTGTTGCATGTATTCAGACACTTTTTGGATATTATACTTTTCGTCCGATCACTGCTAAATTTCCAAGACGACTTTCCTGGAGCTCGCCTCCCCACAGACTCAGCTTTGCGCGACTAGCGAACCAAACAGCCTACACTTACCCACAGACATGGCATTCTTGTTAACAACCTGTGTGTTTTATTCCGTTAACAATGTGAGTCCTAATTTCTGTTCAGTAATTAATTATTTCTTTTTAATTACCACAATATATATACATATATATTGTAATAACCATAAAATATATTACATTTTAAAAAAATTAATTAATATTTGAGGAGGGAATTTAAAATTAAATAGCTTTGTCGAACCAAGCACATAATGACAAATTGATAATTATGGATTTGCTTCACGTTGTTGCCAAAATGTTATAAAAAACTAGAAGACTAATTAATTTGCCAACATTGGAGCACAAAATACAATGAACTAGAAAGAAGTTTAAATCAATCAATTTTTTTAAATGTAAAACAAAACAAATTTATTCAATCAAAATACAATTCAACCTTCCTACTTTATTATGCCTCATTTAAATCAAATTTTTACAAACAAATAATTTACATTTATAATTATGTGGCATTTAAGAAAATTTACACATTTATTTTTTAATAAATCAAACTCTATATCTCAGGGTCTTCACTGGGTTGATAAGAAAAACTCAAATCACGAAATACAATAAAATTTACAATTTAAATAAATACGCGGAATATGAAGTTAAAATAAACGAAATCTGGCTAATTACCTTTATTTAACATTTACAAAGTTTATCATTAATTCGTTACTTACAATTTTATATTTGGAGTTTGGGAACATGCTTCACTTTAAAATGGCCATTCTGTGCATCAATTGCACAGAGACTTTACTGGCACAGGCTTTACAACACATATACACTTTATCCTTTCGGTATCCAGACTCCAGACTCTTGGTACGGACAAAAGATGTTTCTCCAACGGCCACCAGTCAATTTGGCCAGTATTATTGCCAACTCCAAGATTTTAAGTCTATTCAAATGTTCCAGATCTCAATAATGTTTCTTTCCAGGCTTTCTCTTTCACACATGATCACCAATTAACTACTTCCATAAATTCCGCAAACCAACAGATAATTAAACTTTACCATTTCTTTCCCAACTTAGGCCTACGTCGCTCGTCCTCACTAGGCACGACTACCAATCCCCTTCTCCATCCATAAACGTCTCCCTCAAGCATTGACTTATAACTTCTCCAAGCACCGATTTTCAACTAAACCATCCGTCTCCATCAGGCTCCGACTTCAAACTGCCCGCCTATCTCCTCCGAGCTCCGGCTACTAACTAAACATTTTCTGTCCAAATTCTCTCCAGAATATTCTCCTTTCCCACGATCCTGCATTCCCACACACAGATCACATCCGGATTTCCCACGCTGTTACTCAAAATATTGCTAAATAAACAATCCTTGGTCTTCTAATTGAATGTGAACAAAGCCGCTGTCCGTCGTTCCTTTAAGAATTGCCGACAAACAAAAGCCCGCCGTCAATCAAATATTATTAAGAGACGCCAAAGATCTCCAATTATTGTTCTCCCTCTGGGACCATTTGTCCAACGTCAAAATGATTTTTTTATAAGAGCCGACAAAATCTCCAGTCTGAGTCATTAAACAAATTTTAATAATAGCCGGCATCCACCTCTAGTCTGTGCCGCGAATCAAATATTATAAAAATTTAAACAAATAATGTCCTTCTTAATTAGTACTACAATATATATATATATATATATATATATATATATATATATATATATATAATAGAGATTACAAACAGATGGGCCACCACGTTAGAGAGAAATTATGAGCTAAACACAATTTTATTAAATAAACAAGGAAGGAAGTCGAAACTAAACCTAATTTTTAAAAGAAAAACAAATATTATTTATTTGACAAATTTTAATTTATGAGTTTTTATGAGAATCTTAATGTAAGTACCGCTTATCGTGTCTCTAATAAAGACAGTAAAAACTGAATTTAAACATACAATAACAAATTTTATACCAATAACATATAACTATTAGAAATATGAAATGTTATATAAATCTACCAAAGTTATATAAATCTGGCGGTAAACGATATTTACCTAAAGGTTTATAGATCCAATTTTTTTACATACTATTTAGTTTGAGCTAGTCTGGTTTGTGCACACGTGATTTATTTTAATTTTTATACAACCCTACTTTCACTAACAGGCCATAGCACTGATTTTATTCTTTTCTCACTTTCCAACACTTTGCAACATTTTCGGCGCCTTTCTGCTTCGCTGAATTCGCATTGTCACGCTCTATTTTCCCTGAGGAGAATCATTTTAAAATAATTAAACAGTAAGACAGCACTTGTTTCCAATAAGATTGTTTTAATGTGAATATGATCTATTAACCCGAAAGCTACTAAAAAATATATGCATATAAATTTAAATATTTAAGAGACGTATTAATAAGTACCGCGTCGAGTATTCACTGACGACGGTTTGTTTAATGCGAGACGAATTTTATGCATGAACGAAGTACGCAGTAGTGATCAACAATTTGTTTAAATATTTTAGTATATTTGTATATGTGTTAGCATGAATATAGCCAACTACATCCAAGATACAAGATAAAGAAAACTTAATTTAAACCAGTGACTGTCTTATGATTATATTATCTTATTTCATACTTGCATAAAGATAGTATAAACTAAATATGCCCAAGCTAATAGAGACACGTTATTTCGAGGAGAGTGAACGTGATATCCTGCTGACTGTAAAATATGTTTGGTAATCTTATATAAAAACATCAAGTTAAGAATCAGCATAACATACCTTCCTGTCCTATAATGAAAATCACAATAACTTTAAAAATATTTGTACATATAGGTACTTAGTCACTAATATAAAACTATGTTGTTTATTCAACAAAGTCAGTTCTTAAACTGTTCCATTAGGTGGTTCAGTGTGAATTATTACAACCGATACAATAGTATCGATTTTTCATGTTGCTAGTTATTATTTACCTACACATATATATGATTATACATGCATGAAAACGTACACACATATACATAGATACATAAAAAACTTATAGTTGGTTACATTATATTTTAATATTACTTTTGGATGTTCTACTTATCAGAGTTTTAGTATCTCTGCATACTGTTTTTGTATTTCCAAACCTTAGTTTCTGTCATTAACAATATTGTTTTCTTTCTTCGTTAATCGAGGTAGCAAACATAAGTGAAGAAATATAGAACCCAATTACTAATAATGTTATGATTGTATGTAAATAATAACGCTAAAAACTATTGTAAATAACATACGGGTCGCCAATGACCACGATATCGACACGACCGTTTTAAACTTTAATATATTGTAATATTTCCTTATCATATAATTGGATGTCCACAAAAAACTTTTGTCAATATTCCTTTAGGGTTTTCTTCCGATGTCTGTCAAAAACATTAGCTCTAACAGCCGCAAAAACGTCCAATTATAGTCCTCCCTTTGGTGAGCTTTTCCGCTGTCAATCATCATTATTATATTTTTTTATACAAGCCACCCAAGAATACCCAGTCTGGGTTGGTAAACAAATCTTATGAAATATGAACAAAATTTATGTTATTATTGTTTTTAATAATTAAATTGTTATCGGTACGAATGCGTAAAGGCGACAATCAAGGCGGGTTTTTCCTTTCTTTATCAATGGAAACTGGAAAACAGCAGTCTGTGCCGACATACGAGACAGAACGGTCCACATAGAGAAATAACACAGTAAAGTTTTTTTTTTGTTTTTTTTTAGGGCAACAGGCTACATGAGGGTGATCCACATTGGGCAACTCCCCTTTAATAGCATAGGAAGGGATTAGAAAGGGGGGATGCGGAAGGGTAGAGGAAGGTAGCCAAGGGTTAACTAGGGCCCCCGGGCTATGATTTAGGGATCCTACCCGGCATTCGCCTAAAGAAATGCAGGGAAACCCCTAGAAAAACCTGCATCGGGTAGGTCGGGCATTGGGTACTTGTCCCACGCCCTTCCGATAGCGGGAGAGGAGTTTGCTGTGGGGACGCAGCATTCCCTTCTCCGTGCCTCGACCAGTTTAGGAGGCAGCTGGCCGACTATTCCAATAGGAATAGCGGACAACTCTTGCCGTATGCCCAAGGTCTGCGACCCCGGAACATACACCTCTCAAAACAGACCGAGGTGCCTCGGCATGTGGGAACCTTAGTTCAAAAAAAACCAGAGAGATGTGAGAGCATCCCCAAAGGTAGCCCCCGCCAGAGCTCTCTGGGAAGGTTCACCTGCGAGAAATCCTCTCGCAGGCTTCCTTGTTCCCAGTAAAGTTTTTTTTTTATTTAGGGCAACAGGCTACATGAGGGTGATCCACATCGGGCAACTCCCCTTTAATAGCATAGGAAGGGATTTGAAAGGGGGGATGCGGAAGGGTAGAGGAAGGTAGCCAAGGGTTAACTAGGGCCCCCGGGCTATGGTTTAAGGATCCTACCCGGCATTCGCCTAAAGAAATGCAGGGAAAACCCTAGAAAAACCTGCATCGGGTAGGTCGGGCATTTGGTACTTGTCCCACGCCCTTCCGATGACGGGAGAGGAGTTTACTGTGGGGACGCAGCTTACCCCTCGCCATGCCTTGGCCTGTTTAGGAGGCAGCTGGCCGACTATTCCAATAGGAATAGCGGACAACTCTTGCCGTATGCCCAAGGTCTGCGACCCTGGAACATACACCTCTCAAAACAGACCGAGGTGCCTCGGCATGTGGGAACCTTAGTTCAGTCAGTAAAGTTTGCTAACCAACAGGAATGAATAGTGTTAACCACGAGGTCCAACTGCGAGATATGATAGTTTACATAAAACGTGAGTAAGTAGTTTGGCGGAGAGACACATAAAGCAGAAGTTTTTCTGCCAATTCAATTCAATTCAATTGGCAGAATTGCCCAAATTTAATTAATAAATGTTACAGCGAGAGACTTCGTTCGCGTTTTTCTTTTCATTCGTTTTCTTTTGTTTCTAGTATTTTAATTTTGTATTCCTTTAACTTCAATGAATTCAATTGTTAATGGTCTAATGTCTTATTATGAAACCCAGTTATGACCCTGAGATATAGAGATTCGAGGTATTTGTTTGTAATGATATAAGAACTGTATTTTCATAAAATGCCACGAATTAATAAATGAAAAATTAAAGGATTTGTTGAAAACTGGATTAAATTTGGCGTGCAAAATAGATCTTATACAATGTAAATTTATCAACAATAATAATTATTTTAATTTAAATCTTAAATTTTTTTTTTTTCTTTTAAATTATTTCAATGATTTAAGACCGCTTTTCTAATCATTATATATTTGACGTTTTCAACGTGTGGCTAACTATCATTCAAATTTTAATTTTTTTTGTTGTTAATTAATTAATTAAATTAACTATATTAAGGTGGTTATTACATTTAAATGGCTTCACCAAAGTGAAGCAAATTAATCGTTAACTTGTTGTTTATTACCATATATATATATATATATATATATATATATATATATATATATTCTAAGGCTTTTGTTACAGAGCTCGGCGAAACGTGTGCGGGTGACGAGGAATGCGAACATATTCCATATGGTGAATGTAGGGACAGTAACGTGAATCCTTCATCAAAGACTTGTGAATGCAATGCAGGAACCACACCTGACCCAAACAACCAACTCTGTCGACTTCGTAAGTCATTAGTATAATTTATCCCTTTAATTATTCCGAATCGCTTCTAAAATCTAATGAAGGTTCGATTCATTTTAATATGGTCAATATTTTTAGTAAAGCTGCGTACTGATTATAAGAATACCAGAAAACCGATTTTTTAATTCATCTTAGTTGTTGCTGGCGTGGTGTGGAGTAGTGGCCACCTTCATTGCATCACAGAGGCCCCGAGTACGAATCCTGCCGATGGCATGAATTTTCCTTTGTGTGTATGAATAATCATCATTAGTGATTCTCTCGCTGTTCTAATTCCTAAACCCACTGCTCTTAGTTCAGCAAATTGGCAAACTCCTCTCCCGTCATCGGAAGGGCGTGGGACAAGTACCAAATGCCCGACCTACCCGATGCAGGTTTTTCTAAGGTTTTCCCTGCATTCCTTTAGGCGAATGCCGGGTAGGATCCTTAAAATATAGCCCGGGGGCCCTAGTTAACCCTTGGCTACCTTCCTCTACCCTTCCGCATCCCCCCCTTTCAAATCCCTTCCTATGCTATTAAAGGGGAGTTGCCCTAAGTGGATTACCCTCATGTAGCCTATTGCCCTAAAAAAAAAAAAACCGTAGAATACCAAAAATATGATTGTAAATTTAAAAAAAATTAAATACTTCGTTCTTGCGGCTACATATATACGACATTCTCAGGCGAAAATTATCTCAAACTGCTGTTCTTGTAATTAAATATTTATATATTATATATCATATATATTGGATATTATACAGAAATCAAAGTTAATAAAATTATGTTAATTTTAGGCTTCTCATATATTTCCTCTCAACATGCGTGTATACCGTGTAAACTATAATAGTAGATTTTGTCAGGAGTGTATTTATTTGGAAATTTCTTCATACTTTACAACCAGAAGTATTTTGACTTTCCTGGCTTCTTCAATTTTCTGGACAACGTTTTCGTAACTGCATGCTATACATCATACGAATAATTAAATATATAACAACTACGTGCATATATTCACCCAATTGGAATTGACTTAACGCATTTCCACTGGGATTTTGGTTTTTGATTTCCATATTAAACTAATAAACAATAGAAATTCCAATTTTTATTATAGGCTAACACTATAGCCTATAGTACATGTACTGAAAGACTGTTTCACATCAGGCACTTAAACAAATATTTCGCAAAAATTTATTTTTTTAAACAAAAAATAATAATTTTTTTTCAAAATCATGGTTTCCTTTGCAGCAAGGAAACTGCACTACAGTTGCGCGAATGGAGCCAACTGCGTGCATTACGGAATTATGGCGGTGTGTCAGGACTACAGATGCGAGTGTGGAGAGAGGTCTCGTTTTGAAGAAGACAAGCAATACTGCTGGCCAATAAAAGGTAACGAATCATTATTTCTTTTTTAGGGTAACAGGCTACATGAGGGTAATCCACATGATGGCAACTCCCCTTTAATAGTATAGGAAGGGATTTGAAAGGGGAGATGCGGAAGGATAGAGCAAGGCAGCCAAGGGTTAACTAGGGTCCCCCGGCTATGGTTTAAGGATCCTACCCGGCAAGTGATGCAGGGAAAACCCTATAAAAACCTGCATCAGGTAGGTCGGGCATTTGGTACTTGTCCCACGGCGGGAGAGGGGTTTTCTGTGGAGTCGCAGATTTTCCCTCGCGTGCCTTAACCAGTTTAGCAGGCATCTGGCCGACTATTCCAATAGAAATAGAGGACAACTCTTACCGTATGCCATCTCATAATAGGCCGAGATGCCTCGGCATGTTACTATTCCCATAAAAACGTAGAAAAGAGCAACTGAATAACTGCGAGATTTACCACTGTAAATTCCCAGTATTATTTGGCTGATATGGATCGGTTGGGTACGAAAGAATTCAGAAGGTTCGCCACACCAATGGGAGATAAGTGACTTCTTTCTGCACGAGAATGTGCCCGCTCTCACGGCTGGAGTCAACAACCATCCATATTCACCTGATATGGCGCCGAGAGACTTTTCTTATTCCCTAAAATCAAAATTTGCATGAAGGGTCACCGCTTTCAAGCGACTGTGACGCGCGAGTTCAATAAAAATCCAAAAAATGACTTTTTTTTAAAGTTCCTTATGGTTGTAGAACGTTCTGAGTTTCGTACTCAAGTGGGAGGAGACTATAGAGAACACCCAAACTATTAAAAATTCGTCTCAAGTTTCCTCTATGTTTATTAATCCAGTATCGAAACTTTTCGTACGCACGGTGTTTTGTCACTTTCAAATGGATTTATAATCAAAGGAGCGATATCTATCTAAAGTTTCCAAATCTTTTTAACGATAATTGATGTATTCAATTAATTGTTTGAAGTGGCCAATGGAGATTTGAATATCATCCACGTTAATAATATATAATCAATAATAGAAGACGCGGCAAAAATTCAAAGTTTCAAAATTCTTTTTGGGGAAAATATGTTTTAATTTCCTCCCAATGAAAAATACATTGTATTGGTTTTTACAACAACAGATCTTATCGACATCGTTTACTCTCTTAGCTTGTAAATACCAATATATTAACAATTATAGAGATAAGACAAATATAGACTTAAATGCCCTGTAAATGAAATTAAATTTATGATACTCACCGCCCTGTGACAATAAAGAATCACGGACATAACTGAATACTGACACCATTATTCCTTTCAGGATTATAGACAGCGATTTGTTTTCTTTTGTAATGGCGTATTACCTTCTTATATTACGTATAAACAGGTTAAATACGTGATGGAAAGTCCTGTAACTACAATTATATTTCACTCGAATACACAAAGTATCAAAAATCCATTAGATTCTAAGTGAGAAGAAACAAAGTTAACTTTCCCCCTAGCGTATAATACATGGTATTATTTAATACAACAACTTATCTTATCGACATCGTTTATTCTGTAAGGTTGTAAAAACAACTTTAATAAATATAGATAAATATAGACTAAAATGACATATTATACTAACCACACGGTGATAGTATTCTCAGGAATAATAAAGAATGCCGGCCGTAAGTGAATTCTGATTTAATTATTCCTTTCAGCATTATAGACAGCGATTTTCTATCTTGGGTAATGGCGTATTATATTCTTATAATATGTAGAAATAGGTTAAATACGTGACGTAAAGCCCTGTAACTACTATTTATATTTAACTTGAAAATGTAAAAAAAACAGCAGTTGTTGATAATTGAAAAAAATGTAAAACATAAAACCATTTACCAAATTAATTGTTTAACCAGGCAAGTATATCTTAGTGGTTAGAGCGGCTGCGTAGTAAGCGGTGATCCTCTTAGTTTCCAGGTCCTGACAAGTTTTGAATAACATAATCTGCAAACTAAGTTTCACAGCCTTAACCGAAACTTTAATGAAAGAATTTGTTAAGTTCTTGAATTATGTGTTGTATATTTGTATTCAAGACACAATAAAATTGATTCTAAGTGTATACCTTTAATACGCAAATGCATATAGGGGTTCAAATATTTGGTTTTTGAATATTTAATACACAACAAGATATTAACGATTGTGGGAGATATCGGCCATAGGATATTAGTATGTTGGTAACGTATTTATAGTGTTACTTTTTTTTAGAGCTGTCTTATATGCAATGATAGTAGCTGATGGAATATTTCAACAGAATCGTGAAACAAAAAAAAAACGTTTATCCGACCTTAATTACATAAATATATATCATATTTGAATTTGGTGTATTAATTCAAACTTACTTGTTTACGATGACCAAAAGTTGCTATATTAGATTATAACTGTCTGAGCAATCATTTATTTCTCTCATTAAAGGGCACGAAAACATTATTAAGCAGGTCATAGACTGTTAATAATTGTCGACTGAGGGTTTTCCCAGTGTAGTTAGTGGATTCAAGTCGAATTAGTGAAACAGTGTACCTTTCAAATCCAGAGAGAATTTAATGTACTAGTAATGTTTCAAGATCTGCGGGATTGTACTGTTAGAATAATCTGATACCTTTGTTAGTAAAAAGAATAATTTTAAAATTATAATTAAATTTTTCACAGATATTAATGAAGAATGTACGGACACATTAGACTGCTTCTACGAAGGTTCTAGGTGTAATGAAGGTGTTTGTGCATGTGCTGACGGTTACCATCTATCGTCCAGTAATAATACTTGTATTAAGTTGGTCGACGGTAAGACTTTATGCACTAAGTACTAATTATAGGTTAAGTATGAATAAATTTTCTCGGGTAATTAACTAAAATGGAGATATACAGTAGTATAGAACAATTTATTCATAAAGTATTATAAAAATTCTTATTTATTTCTTTATATTAATTCCTTAAATTATTCAAAAGAGCTAATTTCTTAATTTGAATCTTTAATTTAATTTACCTGTAATATTTTAATAATATAAATAATTTGGATATATAAGAGATTTAGGAATTTATCGGTGGAAATAATGTATACAACACACTCGGGTTTCCAACCGAGTGATATATTAATTAAATCACATGTGATATAGTATTATTGAGTTTTTATTATTATTTTGATCACTATCATAAAATTGTTTCAATTTTACTTCACTGTAGACGTGAACGGATATCAAGCTGATGTAGTACCGTGACAGCTCGACAATTATATGCCCAGTTTGGGTTACTTTTCAGAAGTAAAAACCCAGTATTAACCGGCTTCTATGGGCCCAGCGTGGGATGAACTGGACATTTTGATTGGCTTCCCTCCTACCTACAAGTACCTCAGCACTCAGGAAGGGATACGTTGACTGAGACTCGGAAGATATTCGATAAATTAGTCTTTCGAATACCTTCGTTATTATCATTAAACTTTATCTTTAACTTCCTAGCGGTTTCTGATTTTTTCAAGTTTCTGGACAGTACCATAGATACCAATAACCCTCGTCTCTCCTATTTCCTTTCCTAGATATCTTTCTCTTAACGCTGAAGAACAGACGACGCTGTATGTTCCTCCGACCTAATCCTATTCACTCTGATCATTCCCGTACCTTTGCTCAAAACTATAAATTGACTAACATCCTCCTATTTTTTTGTTCTTAGCGGGTACGGTATTACACACAACATCCAAATGGCGTGGTATGTCATCGCAGACATAAGAATAGCTGTTACTTGTGATAAACTTAGCAACTATATGTGGTTACAGATTTAAATTATTCATCTATCACATCATTCATAATTAATTAATAATAAAAGAGTTGGAATCTTAGTGTAATAATAAATATTAACCTGGTTGTAAATCCATAAATGTTTTATTTATATTGTATTTATGTAATACATATAACTTAAATAGTTTATTATAATTAAAACTTAATTAAGATTATAATTATAGATCCTCGTGATATTTTTACAACTTTAGGTAAAATAACACGTTACTGTATTTATATATAAGTATTATCAATTCAAAACAAATAATTCGTTTACATAATTAATATGTAAACTATGAGCTTAGATGATACTTTTCTATACGTTGACAGGAAAGATGTCTCGTGTCGGGCTGATGAATTGTGTAATTTATGGCAAATGTGGAGATTTAACTCCAAACGTAATTTAATAATCTAGTATAAATTAATCCTTGAGATTAAAATACATAGGATCCGGAATAAATGATAACATGTAATTTTATAGTCGCCTCTAGGGCCTCGCGTATGTATTATATTCCACGTTCCAAGAAGAGTCTGGCAAAAACTCCTTTCTCCTTCTCGTGGGCTGGAGTAATGCGCATTTTCAAATAAATTTCTCTTACGACCCTCAACTTTCCTGTTTGTCATCAATCACTACTTAATATATTCTCTATAATCTTTTTAGACACTCCCACTACGGAGAAATCACTACCGTATCATAAACGTATTTACAGAATTCTTTCATATGCATGTGTAGAATGTTTAATGTATTTGTGGGAGAATACAGCAGCCACCAAACGATCACAAATTCTCGTAATATGTTTAGGATTTCCTCATTCTTTACTTTCGTTGGTAATGTACACGGTGGCTTAAATTGACATTATTTAGTGTTGATTGGGCACATTAAGGTTTATTATTTACTACGAGAGCCGTGAAAAAACTCCGCAGTCCTAAATTACCTTAGTGATTTGGTATAGCATTTGAAGAATTCAGAATGTACACTAATTTTGCTGGTTGGCTGAGGCCAGACCCGCCCCGGTCATATTGTAACGCTGAGGGAGGGAGTTGCTAAATATAAATCATTTGTCTACGTTTTACCTACTTTTTAGACCTTTACTTTGATCTTCCATAGACGGCTACATCTCAATATTAGTCAATAATTTTACATAAAAATTTAAGCGAAACGCAAAACATTTATATATATTTATTATACAATTATACATAAAAAACTTAAGAAAAAATAGGTTTTATTAGGCTCACTGGATAATAACAAGATTGAAATTGTTTTATGACAGACTAAAAATAAATTTTATTAATAGTAATGAAATAGTATAATATTATCTAAACATGTGTAATTCATATTATGATAATGTACGTTATAATCGTTTTTTTATTATAAAAAACGTCTTCTTATATAAATCATCTGTTTCCAAAAAAAAACGAGTTCTAGAATGTTTAGTTGCCACTATACAAACGATTTCTTTTACTGTAAAATTTTTTTGGCTTAGAATTACGGTTATTAACAAATTATGAAAAATGTAGAATTATAATAAATTATGCTCATACTAGTTTGGTAATAGTCTGATTGAATTTGTAGAAAAGTAAATCACGGCATTCATAATACTTTGAACAATTATATGGCATTACAGATATGATAAAGTCAATAAGGGTAAAAAGATTTAAGCTTTGTAGTTAATTGAATCTCTCCGATCAGATTAATTGAGTAAAATTATATTAGAAAATAAAGTAAAATTACTGTTAACTTTCTCTTTTTGATCCTAATTCAATTTTTACTATCAAAATACTGCGATGGTTTTAAAACATGTTTGGTATCTGAGTTCTTGCTTTTGAAAGGATTCAATAATTCCACTTCTGAATTCTTGCAGGTTTGTTGCCGTGCGACCCTCAAGACACTGAATTTTGCAGTTCCGAGATTTATGGATCTGAATGCAAGTCTGACGGTTTCTGCTATTGCCAATCAGGTTTCGTTTCCAATTCGAATAAAACTGTGTGTTTGAAAGGTAAGCATTATTCATACCTTACCGCTTTAAAATCGAAATTATTGTTATCTTGAAATATAAGTTGCTGCAGTAGACTAAATTATTTATAATTTAATAACGCTTTATAATTTAGCTCTTAAAACACTTAATATGTCTTTAGTTTCCAGTCTACTTTAACGCCACTGACAAATCGTATCTCAGGGTTGTATTGAAGTTCTTTCGATTAAAATAAATGTTACGGTTGTATAAGAGAGAATAACTTATTCGCGCAATTGTCAAAATTATCGCTAATTCACAGAAAAGTTCACTTTTCCAAATAGAATAACAAAATGGTCTCCGCTCACCAGCGGCACGAAGAAATGGCAGTCAACAATTGAAACAGATCAGTGTCCAGTCTGGACGTCAGAAAATTAGGTTACCGAATACCGAAATCGATCAGACACGCAACTGAAAGGAGATTTTTAATCTATTTTAGCTTCCTAGTTGTGACCACTTCAGTCAATTCATGTCTCTCCGTTGTGTTCCAGTCGGCAATTTCAACTCCAATTTTCATTATAGTTAGGTATAAATTCAGTCAAACTATATTGAACTCAATTAAAATACTTCAAATACTCTTTCAGTCGAACAATACTTGCTCCTTTGTCTCCGAACTGCAAACACATTAATTCAAGTACTCATACAAGTATTCATGTTTCTTCGTTGCTTGGCATCAGCTGCACCAACAACCACCACTTGGATTACCCTCATGTAGTCTGCTACCTCCAACAACCAGAAGGAATCCTGCGAAGACTGTTCTCTCGCAGGTGAACCTTCCCAGAGAGCTCTGGAGGAGTCTACCTTAGGAAATGCCTTCTCCTCTCTCTCATTTCTTGAACTAAGGTTCTCACAAGCCGAGACACCGCGGCCTGTTTTGAGAGGTGTATGTTCTGTGGTCGCAGACCGTGGGCATACGGTAAGAGTTGTCCGCTGTTCCAATATTCCCATTGGAATAGTCGGCCAGCTGCCTCCTGAACTGGTCGAGAGACGTTAAAGGGAATACTGCGTTCCCACAGAACATCCTCTCCCGCCATCGGAAATGCGTGCGACAATTTCCAAATACCCGACCTACTTGATGCAGGTTTTCTGCGGTTTGTCCTGCATTTGTCCTGGGTTTGAGTATTTGGAAACCAACAATTCCTACAATTATCTTCCGCAAGCCTGCCTTGTGTCGTCAACCATCAACAATTGCCACTGCAGGCAGGTTTCGACATTTCGATCGCGCACTTCAACACACAGTAGTTTGGTATAAAATTTTAAATAATTTCTCCCTTAAATTTACTAGTTTCACCATAATAACTTCACCGATTTTAATCATGTATTTTTATTTTTCATCATTCTTCCTATTATTACTATTATTTTATGTCCATTAGTGGTTATTCAATTATTTTACAACTGAGAGATTAGCGACATCCATAACCCCGGACTCGACTCCAAACTCGAATGTGTTTGCGTTATTTTTATGTAATGCAACTCAACCCCAACCCTTAAGGGTGCACCATTACCAAGCCTGAAAGATGTGAAAATTATACACAGACAACATGTTGTGAAATTTTATGAATGCCATTGAAAGAAATACTATAAATCTAATTAACCATGAAAAATATTTATTTCACGCTAATATTGTAATAAATTATTTTCTTGGGCTTGGTTTTTTATTTATATTTTATTATATTTATGCAAAAAATTATTGACCATTAAAAATTTAAATGAATTTTATTAATATTATAGTTTTAAGCAGAAAACTCTGATCACAGGCACCTGTGGAATTACGTCGCAGAGATTAGTTGCTCGCACCAAATACGTATTGCTTGTTCCTGTTTCCTGTTGCTGCCCGTTGTAGATGAAAGTCCCGGTTTTTCCCTTATTCGATCCTGCAGCTGGCTGGAACATCTCGTTGCTTGTTATCAAACATTCGGCGGATGGCCTCGTAGACAGTTTGTTGTTAGGTGTAAATTTACTATCTGCTTTTCCACTACTCGGATAAGGATAAACCTGCACCCTTCGCGATCCTATCAACAACCGTTTTTAACGTCCTCTCGCCAATTTTTTCCACGTCTGTCCAACCATTCTGCTCAACATCCTTATTCCTACTCTTTCCACGTCTGTCCACTTATTTCAAGGTCCTTCCGCCTACTGTCCCAAAATCTCTCCTCTTACCCAGGAGCTGGACGTTTTCCCATCCTTTAGGTCACCGGGATTTTGTTGTTCTTAGCCGCAAGGGATTTTCCCATGGGCCGAACCAAAGGTTTACATTGCCACGATATACGCTATCGTCGTATCCAAATAGCCACGTGCGGCTACCTGAGACGCGACAGGTCGGCGTCTCGAGTTCGGAAACAAAAGGATACTCCAAACTACAGCAAACAACATTTCCGAAAAATAAAACAATATTAAAGTAAAATACGCGCGTTGCATTATCGACCGTTTAACATGTTTGAAAATTTCCAGGCTCGGTTTACCCCTTCCCTTTGAGGTTACATGACCAATTGAATATCATAATTAAACTCTGCGACATCCAGAACCCTGGATTTGATAGTAATCTCGGTTTTATTCACATAATTTACTTGAAACGCCCGTCCACCTTCACCCCTAAGAGTTCTCCTTTCCAACGCTGTAAAGGTTTGAAAAATACTAAGATAACATCGGTTAAAACACTATCTCTTCGATCCCTAAAAGTATTTATCTGTCTAAATATCGGCTGTTTTAGCATGTTTTAATGTTTCCACCCCTCCCCTGAGTGTGCTTCCATCTCATGCCAAAAGGGGTTAAATTTTACAAACAACATCGGTAGATATATTACCAATGCCTTTAACCTCGACAATTAATTATTTAACGCAAATATTGACTGTTTAACATGTTAGAAAAATTCCATCTTCGTCCACCCCAGACACCCCCGACCCTGGGGGTTAAATGACAATTGAATGTCGATATCCATAATCTTGGATTTGACTCCAATCTCGGTTGTATTCTCGTTATTTTATTGTACCGCTTCTCCATATCGTTAGGTTTATGTTCCTATCATTTGGAAGTTACGTTGTCAATAAAAGTAATCTGTAATTGATTTTCAGTCGCGGATGACAGCTACAATGAGGAGTGCGTCGAGTCCGTGCAGTGCAGTCAACGCCTGACTGTTGGTGCTGAATGTGCTAGTGGCAAATGTCAATGCGCCGAGGGCTTCCATTACCTCCATGGAAGGTGCATCACAACATCGGGTAAAGAAAGTTTTCCAAAATGAAAATTCAATGAATCTTTGAGGTATAATATTTAATTTTCTTTGAAGTGGCCTTTAAGAATTAACTCACATCTCAGAAAAATATATATCTAAATGCTCAAGAGTCATTTTTAAGTTACATACGGTGGATATGTGACACGAAAAAGATATAAACTATTTCAGTCTTTTCGAATATTAAACCGTAGTTTAATCTCCTTATTCAGGTTACAAGCAGCCGTGCTCAGAAAACGTCAATTGCTACTCCGGTTACAGCCACGAGACGACAACTTGCAAGAATGGAAGCTGTGAGTGCGCTGACAACGCTTACCTGCTCTATGGACAGTCCTGTAGACAGACAGCGGGCAGTACGTATCTCAAAACAATAGCATTATAATTCAATATAAATAATAATACTCTTGTCTCTCGTGAAGTATTAATCAATAAATAAGAAATCGTAAGCAAAGAAATATGTATAATGCATGGTGAGCACATAATTTTGTTTGCATACATATAATGCAATGTTGTATCACGATAAGTATTTGGCTGTGAACACAAAATATGACGACTGCTGTTAATTTTCTGACACATTTTGGGATAATAGAGATTTTATGACTGCCGAAAATAAATTGAATGATTGATGGAAAAGTCATAAGAGATCTGGCCGCAGGTAAGTTTCCGACATGAGTGGAAAATACCACAAACGACGATTCTGATAACGAACTACAATGATAGTGATCCGTATGACGTTCGTTTACACTTGATATCTGTGGGTTGAACACGCTGTGACTACATCCGTATAATAGTATAAGAAAAGATAAAACTTAGGATTCAGAGGGATACACAGCGGTTAACTATGGCGTCCAGACCATAGTTTAAGGAACATTCCTGCCGATGTAGTGCAGAGAAAACCTTCGAGAAACTTGCAATTTGGTATGACAGAAATGGAGTTTTTGTGAGAACGCAGAATTCCTTACTCCGCGGTTCGACCATTTTAGGAGGCAGGTGGCCGCCTGTTCTAATAGGAACAGAAGAAAAATCTTTCCGAATACCAAATTTCTGGTATATCTTATGAAACATACATATACATAAGATCATATACCTCTGCGAACTCACCGAGATGCATCGATTTGAAGGAAATTTAGATAAAAAGTAGAGTGAGAAGGCTTGAAAGGTCTAAATTTCTGCATGGAATTTTCTTTTCCCAATTCGTAAGCTGGAATTTTGAACTACGAATCCTATACGGCCTGACGTCTATATTTGAGGCGTGCAAGTTCCGCGGTCGCAGACGTTTGGCATACGGCAATAGTTGTCCTCTGTTCCTATTGGACCACTCTTCCAGCTGCCCTTTAATGGCAAAGAGTCGGGAATGATGCGTCCCAACAGAAATTCCAACATCTATTTATGGATAAGCGCTGGACAAGTACCAAATACCCGAACTACATGATTTTCCTTGAATAACAGTACTGTGAATTGCCGGGTATGAACCTTAAACTACCTTTCACATCCCCCTTTTTCTTCTTCCTATGTTATAAGAAGGGCGTTGCACACAATAAATTACGCTATATACAGTCTATGTCACACGTCACCACCACCATCACCCCGTGAATGTTAATATTGGTTCCGGAAGAAGCCTATGGAACCTTGTGTCAGATCTCGTACCTTCATGTAGGGATAAAGAGAGTTTGCTTTGTGAATAATTTCTCGTCTCTCTGCTTTTAAGCTAAAGTTCCCATAAACAGATGCATCTCGTTCAGTTTTGAAAGTTTCGTGTTCCGGGGACACAGGATTTGGGCATACGGAAAGAGTTGGCCGTTACTCCTATTGGAATAGTTGGACAGCTGGCTCCTAAAGAAGATGGAAATGCAGATATCAAATTGCTTTCCTGTCATCGGAAAACCTTTTCTAATTAAGCACATGCGCACTTACTTCCTAAGCAGAAAAAATTAAAATAGCCCCAATATTTATTTACAAGATACATATATGATCGTTTGTTAAATTAAATCAAACAAAATTATATTAATTATAACTTTATACCAATTTCTTTTTTTAAAAAAAATATCAAACGTTTCCAAATAATTTAGAGTCTCGTACATAAAAATAAGCTATCAATATTTATGTTCCGTAATAAAACAAAAAATAATATCACGATTAGATATATATAGGTACTACATCTGTTCGTCACATAATTCAAATACGTTTCATTCCTGTTTCATTTTATTTTAGTGATACAGTATATGTGAAATATATTGGTCAGCAACATGACTATGTATTTCAATTTGTAGTTGGGGAAGAATGTGGCATTGATGAAGACTGCCAAGCCGTAGATGCAGAAACACTGTGTGTCGATTATGTCTGCGAATCGGTATCAAACGACACGAGAAAATACAGATCTTCTGTATCTGTATCTGTATCTCTTGTTGGTGTAAAAGATGTGAAGTTTGCGCCATGGGAGAACCTACGAAGACGATTCTTGGCTGGATGTGACAACTGCTCAGTACCTGGCGAACGCTGCACTGACTACGATACTTGCATCTGTGATATCGGTTACTTCAGAGACCCATACGGTGTTTGCAAATTAGGTAATACATAATTATATTGAATTTCTGTTTTCCACAATTAGTACTGATATTTGGTTCTCAAGTACGAGTAATAATTAACTCTGACTTGTATGTAATTTTTGTAACTATTTATTAGCTTTTATTAAGAAAGACCTACATCAGAACCGTGCGTGATTGTAACCAATATTTTATTTAGACAATTATTTAAATTGGGGAAGGTATCATTTAACAAACAAACAATAATAGTTTTTTCCATCTATACAAGTCTTGAAAGAATAACTCACATTATTTAATTATCAAATTATATATGATATAAAAATAATTATTCAACTCAACTGGCTATCAATAATTACCCTATACATAAGTTTGAAGATAAAAGGAAACATAAAATGATACTGAATTATTCTATTGGGCCATGTAATACGTTAGTAAAAAATCAAAATTTGTTTTTTTAACAAGTAAAATAAGATTCAATCAGCATTCGGAAGCAGTGCAATAGTAGGCTAATGTTAACACAATTATCTATTGTTATTCTGGCTATCCAGAAGATAATAACTGAAATACAAACGAGACTGAAGTCAAACCTAAAGATATGAAAAACGCTGAGTTCAATTATGACATTCAACTAGCACTTAACTTCCCAGGGACGGGGGTAGTCGGGGATGGAAATTGTCAAACATGTTAATCTACTAATTTGTGCGACGACAAAATATTTTTTTGTATCAATGAGTTTTATAAAATTTCTCTACTTGTTCTCTGAGTATAATTTCAACCCGTTTGGCTTAGCAGTAGAGCACCCTCAGGGGTGGGGTGCAGGAGCGCTACAATAAAATAACGCGAATAAAACCGAGATTGGAGCCAAATCCGGGGTTATGGATGTTGACGAGTTTAATTATGACATTCAATTGACGATTTAACCCCCAGGGGCAGGGTGGGTGGGGTGGACGGTGGTGGAATTTTTCTAACATGTTAAACGGTCGATATTTGAGTTAAATAATTAATTGTCGGGATCAATGACACTGTTAATGTATATACCGATGTTGTTTGTAAAATTTCAACCCCTTTCGGGAAACACACTCATAGGAGTGGGTGGAAACGTTCAAAGAATCTAAAACAGCCGATATTTAGGCAGATAAATATTTTTAGGGAGCGAAGAGATACTTAGTGTTTCAACCGTTGTTATTTCAGTATAATTTCAACCCCTTACAGCATGGGAAAGGAGCACTCTGAGGGGCGAGGGTGGATAGGTATTTCAGGTAAATAACGCGAGTAAAACTGAGATTAGAGTAAAATTCAGGATTCTGGATGTCGT
Organism: Zhengitettix transpicula; assembly: GCA_037074705.1. Classification (NCBI taxonomy): domain Eukaryota; kingdom Metazoa; phylum Arthropoda; class Insecta; order Orthoptera; family Tetrigidae; genus Zhengitettix; species Zhengitettix transpicula. Next base: position 34,547,216 of record CM073590.1, on the reverse strand, counting down.
AGACTTTAATTATGATATTCAATTGGCCATCTAACACCCAAGGGAGAATGGAAATTTTCAACGATGTTAAACGTTCGATATTTGCTTGCAATTAATATTTTTCAGCGTTAATTAGATTTATAGTATTTCTACCCATGGTAGTTTTTAAATTTCAACCCCTCATGCGGCATGAGGGTCCCATGGTTAGGGAAAGAGTGAAGGGTATTACAATAAAATAACTTAGATTCCAATAAAATTTAAGGTAATGGATGTCGCTGAGTTTATTTATGACAATGTGGTCAACGCGTGAGAGGTTGACTCGGGTGGGCGGAGGAGGGCGGGCGTTATAAATTTAAAAACATGTTGACCGGCAGTTTTTTGCGTCGAATAAATATATTTCGGAATCCATGAAATTATTAAATTTACTCTATATGTTTTCCGTGTTTAAATTCAACCCATTTCGGTTTTGGGGCGGAGTGGCAATACATAACAATAACGCAAAAACAAATGAGATAGGAGCCGAATCCAGGTTTATAGATGTCACTGAGTTTGATTATGACATTCAATTGGCCGTGTGATCCCCAGGGGCGGAGTCGGACGGTGTGGAAATTTTCAAACATATTAAATCGTTGATAATAGCATGGAATAAATAAATGCCAGGGCCATTGCCGTTGATAGTATTTCTACCGATGTTGTTTGTAAAATTTCAACCCTTTTCAGCGTGAGGGGGAGAACGCTTAGGGATGGAGGTTGAAACATTCTAACATCCTAAGACAACAGATAATTGAGTTGGATAAATATTTTTAGTGGTCAAAGAAATTGATAGTGTTTCTACTGATGTTATTGAGTATAATTTCAACCCCTTAGAGCATTGGCAAAGTGCACCGTTTGGGGTGAGGGAGGGGATGCTTTACAGGAAAATTTACGCGAATAAACCCGAGATAAGAGTCAAATAAAAGTTTTGCATGTCTTAATTAGTTTAATTATGTCAATATGGTCAACGCGCTGGGGTGTGGGAGTTGGCAGCGTTTAGAGTGGCTGGGTGGAGAAGGCGGGGCTACAAACTTTGAAAATGCTAACCGGCAGATTTTTGCGTCGAATCGATATAATTCGGAATCAATGGAATTCATCATATTTCACGATATGATATACTGCATTCCGGGCAACGCCGGCAACCCAGCTAGTCACTACATACAAATCGGCGACAAATTGTAATGATTGAATAACTAATCAATGGTTTACTTTTAATTAATTTATAATTTCATAATACTTATTTATACACAATATAATAAAAAATACAAATAATATAAATTATTCAAAAATTTAAATGTAAATTACATGAAAAAATTTACAAGGTTTCATCTGTTTGATGAATTTGAAACATTTTTATCACAGAGAGTTTAATGGATTTTAATTATAAAAATCCTTTCATTACCTATATTGGTTGTCACCACAATATATATATTGTAATACCAATTCAACAGGATATTAATTGTTTTTAATATAATTTAATTGTTGGCGGTACGGGTGCTGAAAGACGACAATCGCAGCGGGTCTTTCTTTGTTAACAATGGAGACTAGAGACCGCTCGCTTAGAGAACTCAGTATGCGTCGAGATTTGGGAAATGGCAGTTCGGTCCACATAGAGAAATAAAAACAGTAAAAGTCTGCGGATCTAGAATTATGAATAGGGCTATCTATGAAATCCAACGGCGATATATAATAGTTTACATAAAACAGTTTTGACGGAGAGACTTATAAAATCGCAGTTTGGAAGCAGAAGTTTTGCTAATTTTCGCATAGAGAGACTTTGAGGGGACCTACGTCCGGCAACTGGCTGAGGGTGGCCAATCCAGGTTCCAGGATAGAAGAGATCCAGAGCAACTACCGTGTTTTCAAAATCTAAAGAGTAGAATCAGTGTATAATGGCCTGTTTAGTGGGTGTTGACTTAAAGATACAAGAGTCCGAACTGTTGTGAGTACAAAACAATTATTAACGGCTGTAAACGGTAATTAAAGGGTATAGTCAGATTTTGTTCGCGTTTTTCTTTTCATTCGCTTTATTTTATTTTTGTATTTAATATTGTATTCTGTTAACTTCAATGATTTTGTTAACGTTTTAGTTCATTATATTTGTGTTCCTATCAAACCCAGTGATGACCCTGAGATAAAGAGAAATTCGACGTAGTTGATTGTAAAAATATAAAGCTGTATTTTCATAGAACGCCACGAATTAATAAAATAAAATTGAAATATTTGTTTGTTAAATTGATGTAATTCGGCGTGCAAAGCAGGGCTTATAATGTGTAACTATCAACAATAAATTTTTAAATACATAATAATTTTGTTAATTATTCCTATTTATTAAGACTACCTTATTAAACATTACAATATGTGTATAAATATATATATATATATATATATATATATATATATTTGATTTATTTGACGTTTCGGTTCCTTGGCTATATTGCAATACTGTTGTTACAGAGCTCGGAGAAATGTGTATGGATGACGAAGAATGTGAACATATTCAATATGGTGAATGTAGGGACAGTAATGTGAATCCATTATCTAAGACTTGTGAATGCAAAGCAGGAACTACACCTGATCCAAACAACCAACTCTGTCGGCTCCGTAAGTCATTAGTGTACAGAATCGTCATACTTTTGAGATAAGGTATTTAAAATTAGAAGATAGAGTTCTATTAAATCTAAATAATATTTTTAAGATTGGCAGGTACTAATTACAAAATAACGGAAAACATTACTTCAATTGAATGAGTTAGTCAAGTATCTTAGACATTTTGCCTAATTCCAACTCTTTATCTGTTTAAAATCATACAGAAATTTAAGGTAATCCAAATTATGTTTATTTTTCTTCAAGAAAATAAGTTTTCATTACAAATACTGATAGATGATAATTTATTAAATATAGCCCGTCGTTCTGTACATTTGGGAATTGACAAATCTGTTCACATGTGGAATTTTAGAAAAAGGTTCTGCAAATCACAGACATTCTGCAGTATAATTATGATTTTTATCCTTACGACGAGAATTATTTATGATTTTATATCTTTGTTTCCTTTGCAGCGAGGAAACTGCACTACAGTTGTGCGAATGGAGCCAATTGCGCGCATTACGGAATTATGGCGGTGTGTAAGGACTACAAATGCGAGTGTGGAGAACGGTCTCGTTTTGTAGAAGATAAGGAATACTGTTGGCAAATAAAAGGTAATGATTATTTATAGCTGCGATTCCCATAATGCCGGCGAAGAGTGCAACAGACGAAGATTATTTTGCGATTCTTAAGCTTATCTACTGATTGCTCCGTGCTTAATAATACATTACTTAAGTTTACACCCCTTACTTTAAACGCCATATATAACACAGTAAATGTTTATATATTCAGATTCGACCATTGAGAGAAAAGATCCATATCTACTCCCGCAATTTGGCTCCATTGCTGGAACTCGATCAAATGGTGAAACTAAGGAAATCCCATCGATGTTTTCTTTGAATATCGCAGGAGTGTGGGAAGAAATATAACTTTCAGTTAACTAAGTGCAAAATGTCTTAGCATAGATCAATATGTAACGAAGAGGATATTAAAATACAAACGCAGCAGACAAATTTTATTTCCGTGAGGAAGTATAAGGTCACACCCAGGAGCTTCACATTCCAACAGATCGCTCAAATGTGGATTAAAGCACCAAGACGATTCAGCAGAGTTAATCGACACTACCTTAATCGACGAGCTATTCAACAACAACTTTCTGTGCGTTCGAGCCACAGGACCTCTGACCAGCGCAAAATTGTCGAACTTAATATGAAGGCGTTGACACATCCCCTGGTCACTATCTTTGCCTACGAGAGCACTTACGCGTTCACACCACAGCCTGCTGTCCCACATGCTAAGGGTTCCATAGCCCATAATCATTAACCCCTTCTTGCTGACCCAGGACAGAGTCGCGGAAGGGTATTCCCATAGAGATCCTCATAGATAGCGAAGGACAGAACATCAATACGTATTTCAATTTCGACCGTGTTAGTTACTCCACTATTAAGCTGGATACTAAGCAGAAACAAAAACTCTATTGCTTTAAATTACAAAAAATTAGAGGAGAACTCTTCGACCTTAGACGTTGATCTGTATCTAGGCTATAGAACTATTCTTCAGGAATTTCAAGCTTATTTCATAGTGGTTTTCCTTTCGAAAATATCACGTTTCTGAGCAATAGAAAAGACGTCTTAACTATTTAAAGAAAAACTGGATAATAATGTGGAAATGAAGATCGCATAATCTAGCTAACTGCTAGAATACATCAAGGTGGGGTTGCATCTGTGGAATACTCGAATAGGGAATAGTTTTATCTTCCACACCAGGTAGTAAAAAAAGAAAGGCTGGCTAATTTGAAGTAGAGGACAGTTTTCGACGCGTCGTCCCACAACGCCAGAGGATACCTCCCCGTTTTTGAACTAAGGTTCCCACAATCCGAGGCACCTCGGCCTGTTCTGAGAGGTGTATGTTCTGGGGTCACAGACCTTGCGCATACGGTAAGAGTTGTCCGCTATTCCCATTGGAATAGTCGGCCAGCTGCCTCCTAAATGGTCGAGGCACGGAGAAGGGAATGCTGCGTCCTCACAGCAAACTCCTCTCCCGCTATCGGAAGGTCTTGGTACAAGTACCAAATGCCCGACCTACCTGATGCAGGTTTTTCTAGGGTTTTCCCTGCATTTCTTTAGGCGAATGCCGGGTAGGATCCTTAAAATATAGCCCGGGGGCCCTAGTTAACCCTTGGCTACCTTCCTCTACCATTCCGCATCCCCCCTTTCAAATCCCTTTCCTATGCTATAAGAGGGGAGTTGCCACTATGTGGACTACCCTATACATAGCCTGTCTACATCACCAAAAAAAAAAAAAATGTCAGAATGGGAAAGAATTACCTGCGGTGTCCATCATGGCAATATTTTGGGACCCTTACTTTTCATAATTTCATTAACGATTTACCAAATTATTTATATCCCTTAAAATCAGTCCTTTTCGCTGACTACACAAATTTAGTAATCACGGTCAGCGATTCAGAAACGTTGCGTGAGAAAGTAGAGGTTGTGATGAGCCGTTGGAATTTGTGCTTCACTGCAATAAATTTTTCTCTTAATCTAGAGAAAACTAAATTCGTTATCTTCACTTCAAACACAAACAGTATAACTTCTAATTTGGAGAACATTTCCGAGCATGCTTCTTTTCTTGGTCTGTTGATTGACAATATATTGAAATAGAATCACAACATAAATAAACTTTTGGGAAAACTTAGTAAAATTTGCTTCACATTAAGAGTGTTAACCTGGGAAAGCGATATATTTACATCTAAAATGATATTCCACATTTATTTTCATTGTCATGTCTTACGGCATAGAAAACAGGTCGTTCACTTCACGTGTTTAAAATTTTTAATCTTCAAAAGAGGGACGTACGAATTATATCTCGTGTGGATTGTGTGGGATACTAGATCCCTCATACACGTGTTCGGAGTTCGGCCATGTGGTACGGCAGTAATAACTCAAACACACAACTGGATGTTAACGTTTTATTCAGCACTTCTGCGAAGGTCGCCTCTAGTCGCTGGACCAGGAAGAATTGCGATCCGTGCGATCCGCAGGAACGGGATAGACTGGGGACGGAGTTGACCTGAGGGAAGTTCCGTTAGCCGAACAAAGGTACAGGTGTTGAAAGAACAAAGGGATAGTTCCTATTCTCCGGAATTATGGACAGGGGACGCTTTGAGGATGGTGAATACTATCCACAATTGTAATGCCAATTTCAAACCTTTGTTTCGGAATCTTGGGATTTTAACATTGCCTTGTACGTATATTCTAGAAATTTTAAAGTTTGTCTGGAGAAACTTCAATTTATATGCCCTAAACGGAGCAAATCATTGATACAACACTAGAAATCGCTCTCAACTCCGCACAGAAAAAGTTCGCCTAAGCCTTTTTGTGTCAAGCATTCGTTATTCCAGGATAAATCTATTCAATAGTCTTCCGGACGAAATGAAAACTTCAACTACACAAAATGTATTTATAAAGAAATGTAAATCTCTGTAAATTAATATACTACCCGCTGAAAGAGTTCGTTGATAGGAAGGACAGATTAGATCCTCTTAGATAAAATAGTTTGCTGGTATCCTATCAAGTTATGCTATTATTTTACGATATTAATCTTCTAGAATTTAACTGCAGACTTATTTTCTGTTTCATGTTCAACGGGAATCGGTGTAAAATTGTTTGCTAGCAACTCAGTTACTTAATACACTTATCACATATTTATTTATCAATTACTGTTATATTAATATATTTAACGTAGTTTTAAATAATATAATTTTTTGTAAAGTACTTTGTTATTGTAATAATTTATTATTTTCATACAATCTTTTATTATTATGACGTATCCTTTTTCCTCGACCGAGTGTTAAAGGAATGAATAATAAATCTAAATGTATAATACAAACTGACACGAAGCCAGGACACTATCTCACGACGCATGAGGTTGCTCAATTGCATGTCATGCAAACATTATTAATCAATTCATAAATTCACTATTAATAATTTTGACCGTGGGGTTGTCCCAGTGTAGATAGTGGATGAAATTCTCTCTGGATGCAAGCCGAGCAAGTAAAAGAAACTTGTTCGGTTAGAATCAAGTGAGCCTATCATATAATAGTAATATTCAAGAACGCGGGCTTGTACTGTTACAATAATCGGATTCATTTTGTATATTGAATAATTTTGAAATTTTAATTCAAAATTTTACAGATATTAATGAAGAATGTACAGACACATTAGACTGCTTCTACGAAGGTTCCGCGTGTAAAAAAGGCGTTTGTGCATGTGCAGACGGTTACCATCTATCATCAAATGATACTTGTATTAAGTTGGTCAACGGTAAGACTTTGTCCACTAAGTACAAATCGCAGATTAAGTATGAATACAGTTTTTCTGATATTTAAATGAAATGAATATTAAGAGTAGAATAGAATTAATAAAATATATTTATAAAGTCTCAATTGGCTTTAGATTAAACTCCTTAAAATATTACAGTGCTAATTTGAAAATTTTAAATTCATTTAATTTTAATACACTGGATAATATCTTGGTATATAAAAGAGCGATGACGTTCCCGGTGTAAATTATGAGTGAAAGTCATCGGGTTTCCAACCGTGTTAACTATTTATTATTACAAAGCGTACTCTAGCATCGTCAACAGGTAAATAGTGGTTACACTTTAATAGAAATTTTTTTTGTCCTTAATTGCAATACAATAGAATACTATATTAAATAATTATCTATATTTTATTATCTGTATTTTAACAATTTTATAATAAAGGATTGGATTCGTCCCCTTATTTGGAGTAATTGACACATATAAACACTCTTTTTGTTTTTAAAATACTATGTATTAGATTGTGCAATTCCAATTATACACAAGACTAATTTTAATCGACAAATATTAGTATAACCTACACACACACACACACACATATATATATATATATATATATAACTCATGCTTAACGGGTCTGGATATAGCCTCAACCGATTTATAAAAATTGAATCACGTACTTCATAATACTTATCTGATGAACAATTACGTATCATCACAGATATAATATGACAAATGATAGGTCGTTATCAATAAATGGAGTATAAAAATATAAGCTCCGTAATTTATTAAATCCATCCATTCTGATTAATGAAACTAACATAAAATTGAAATATAAAATAAAGTAATATTCCTGTACAGTTTCTCTGTATGCTTCTAATTTAATTTCACTACCAAACTAACGTCACACTTTTGTAAGGTTTTTGGTTTTCCAATTCCTTCCGTTGGAAGGATGTTGTAATTCGTCTTCTGTACTCTTGCAGGTCGGTTGCCGTGCGACCCTGAAGACAGTCAATTTTGCAGCTCCGAGATTTTTGGTTCTGAATGCACGTCTGATGGTTTCTGCATTTGCCAACCAGGTTTCGTTTATAATGCAGAAGTAACAGAGTGTTTGAAAAGTAAGTACCTTCCCTCATTAGAATTAAATTATATGTGTACTAAATTATAAACACTACAGGAGACCAATTGAAATAAATTATATTAATTCGATTGAATCTTATGCAATCGGTGAGCTAAAAATTTATTGATAATTTAAGATTAATAATATCTTACTTTCGAGTCTCCTTTATCGCCACATACAGAACGTATATCATGATAGTATTATGGATCTTTCCATGAAAACAAAAATTAGGATTCTATAACCATTCAAAATACACCACGGCAATCTTTAACAAAACCGCTATTTCACAAGAAAAAAAAAATATTATGCTGATAGGATCACAGCATGGACTCTGTACCCCATCAAACCCAAGCTGATCAGTGCTCATTCTAGCAGTCCAGCAATTAGGCCGCCGAATACTTAAATCGCTGAAAGCAGAATAGATAGCCGAGAGTTGTTTTACAGTGAAGCTTCCGTACATTTTGCATAGACAATCTCGAATCTTGGAAAAGTCCAAAACTATCCGCATCTCAATATTAAAACACCGCCTCTTACAGTATAAAGATTTGGCACAGGAACGATTCTCCACCACAAACGCTCAGCTTAAGTAACAGGAACTAGCAATTCCCACAAAATCGCAGTATCCATAACTCCGCAATCTCAATTTTGTCCCAGTAAACCCTCCAGCAGTTCCTAAAACGCAGCAAACTCTCTCCTTCACGAAACTAGAGACTTTAATTTCAGACTCTAATATGCGTATCATTATACAATGACATTAACGCCGTACAACATTTCTCTCAATAACTTTCAGTAGTTATCGTAACAGTTCACTACTGTCAGAGTCAATTGTGAAAATCTCCGCATCCTGACGTCTCGAAATTTCTTGCGGTCGGGAATAAATAATTAGACATTAATTAATTAATTACCACAATCTCTTATAAAACATAGTTAATTACTCTTACTTGAGGAACAAATATCAAAACTTTTTTAATTTTTAATATAAATTATTTATTAAGTAATAATTAGATAGGAAAACTAAATGTATGGATGCATCACGATTCTCATAATCGGCCTTTTAAACACTGCGATCTTCCCGTTGAGGTAACTATCACTTGGAAGCTACGCTACCAATAATAGTTGTGTGTAACTGATTTTCAGTCGCGGATGACAGCTACAACGAGGAGTGCGTCGAGTCCGTGCAGTGCAGTCAACGCCTGACGGTTGGTGCTGAATGTGCCAGTGGCAAATGCCAATGCGCCGAGGGCTTCCATTACCTCCATGGAAGGTGCATCACAACATCGGGTAAATAAAGTTTTCCAAAATGGAAATGCAATGAATTTTCGACGGTGTAATATTTAATGTACTTGAAGCGACCTCTAGATATTATCTCATTTATAGCAAATAAAATATTCAAAAGCGCAAATATCCATTTAAGTAACATACTATGAACAGACAAAAGACATTTAACAGACAGTTTAATTCTCTTATACAGGTTACAAGGAGTCTTGTTCAGAAAACGTTAATTGCTACTCCGGCTTCAGCCACGAGACGACAACTTGCAAAAATGGAAGCTGTGAGTGTGCTGACAACGCTTACCTGCTCTATGGACATTCCTGTAGATTGACTGCGGGCCGTACGTATCTCAATATATGCCATTATGATTCATTGGAAATAAAAATACTCTTGTCTCACGTCAAGTATTAATCATTAAATGAGAAATCGTAATCAAAGAAATATATATAATGCTTGGTGAGCACATAATTTTGTTTCTGTTGCATCCATGAGTGGTGAACGTATTTGAATGTAAGCTTTCCCGGTGAATAATATTAATAAATTTTTCTCGGTTAAGCACAAGGTTCATATTTCTCGATGTTGACGTTTCTGCGGTCATTCTCTACCGCTGTTGATTTGCTTTTATACATTTAAATTTAATATTTATCAGAGGGAGTATTAGGTTCTGAACACAAAATATTATGACAGATTCAAGTAGGAAAGGGACGTGTTGTGATAACCGAAAATGAAATAAATGAGCCGTCCGTGGTCCCAGATGAATGGCGAGTAAAGATCTGGTCTACACACTAACGGGAATAAAAATTCTGTATTTACTGTCTAGACTGAGATAAATTCCTGTGCGGCACAGCATATCTTCAACCGCAGCTGTGAAAAAAACTAAGTGCAATATCCTAAAAACAGTACAAAACGACCGTCATGAGTGGAAAAGCTCACAACCGATGATCGTGCTCTCTAAAAAGAGATGGACGTTTGTCAGTTTGGCAGGTTTATGTTAAGGGACAGAAAAAATTGAGCACACAAGAAGAGTTATCCACTTTTCCTATTGTAAACTGGTCGAGGCAAGAAGAAGAGAAGGCTGCGTACCTTCAGCAAACCGCATTCTTGTCAACGGAAATCCTTTTTCTAATTAATTGGTTCGTAAATTATTCCGAGAGGAAAGGTTCCGAAGTATTTTCCCTTACTTACAGTACAGAAAAGATAGTCGGAAATATTTAATTATATTATTTTTATATAAATATATTGGTTAGCATCATGATTGTTTTAATTTGTAGTTGGGGAAGAATGTGGCATTGATGAAGACTGCCAAGCCGTAGATGCAGAAACACTGTGCGTCGATAATGTCTGCGAATCAGCATCAAACAACACAAGAAAATACAGATCTTTTGTTGCTAAACCTTTCGCTGCTGTTGGTGGAAACGTTATGAAGTATGCACCATGGGTGAACCTCGGAAGACACCTCTTGGCCGGATGTGACAATTGCTCAGTACCTGGCGAGCACTGCACTGAGTACGATACTTGCATCTGTGATATGGGTTACTTCAGAGACCGACAGGGTGTTTGCAAATTAGGTAATACTTTATTATTTTTCAATGCTATTTTCCAGAATTCAGTTATGATGTTTGTTCCTTAAATAAGAGTAACAATTAACTATGTTTTATATGAGATTGTGGTAATTAAATCTATTTATTACCATTTATTAAGAAAGACCTGCATCAGAAGCGTTCGTGATGATCCCAAATTATTTTATTAAAACAATTCATTTTCATAAAATGAGTAACAGGTAATAATAGTTGTTTCCATCTATACATGTAAATTCAGTAGTCTTTAAATAACAACTCAGATAATTAAATTTTTAAATGATTATTTTATAAAATTAAGTATTTGATTCAAGTGTCAATAATTACCCTATACATGAGCTTAAATACAAAACAAAATATAAAACTATACTGGACTATTCTGTTGGGTCATGTAATCTGATCCTTACAACGAAAATAGAATATGATGATTCAACAATTAAAATTAGTTTCATATCAGAAACAATACGACTATTTATATATTTGGCTTAAGATAAAGGAATTGGATTGCTAATGGAACCATATTTTTTACTTATTGTTTTACTGGTTATCTAATTCAGTCCTTCATAGCCGGTCGAATAATGTCATCGATAGTCAAACTCTTCGTAGACATGGACCTAATTGTATTTAGACCTTATTCATTGAGTTCACAGGCCACTTAGAATAATAATTGATCTGGATCAGTGCAGAAATCTATAGTATTGAATATTGCTATTGTCGTGTTTCTTTTTTCTTCGTATTTTCTGCATTCAAAGAGCACATGTTGAATGATGAGGGATTGGTTGCAGGGACTACATATGGGTTGAGGTGAGCATAAGAGAGGTTGGTATAAAGCAATCTTATCCTGGAGATTAATATCTGCTGCTTTCTATGGAGGTTCTTGGGGAGTAATAGTTCGGATGATGATGTTATTTCCTGATGGAAGAGACCAGTGTTTCCAGTACGCATCCTTGCTTGCCACGTTGATTATATTTTCTTCTTGAAATCCTTGCATATGTCCGAGGCTGTGCATACTGTAAATGTGTCAGGGTGATTCTCAAGCTGTACTACGGTAGCGAGAGTGTCCGCCACCTCGTTTCCCGCTATATGAGCATGTGAGGGCAGTTTAGGTGGATTGATTTTTTACATACTGATATGTTCTGTAAAAGTATTCTGATTTTGTTAATGTTTCCAGTCCTGATTTATTGCTTCCAGAAGAATATAACGCTGTTTAGAGGAGATTCAGTGCAGTATGTATTGCGAACATCTCCGCTGATCTCGACCACTTTCCTTTGATGCTCGCGTATGAATGCGCTTGTAGTTCTTGTTTCCCTTTTTTGAGGCATCATTATACAACTGGTCAGGATTTACATATTTCTCGATTCGTGGAGGCGCTCGTTGACTTTTTATCGGAAAATTCTATTTGGGATTTGGCTGAGTGAGATGTCGAGGGGGAGTTCCAGGTGGATTATTGTAAATTTTTCACTTAACTCTTCAATGTTTGTTGTTGAGTTGGAACCATATCACTAATAATTATTTCGTGCTTCTTCTTTGCTTCTGAGTTCGTTATTTTTTGTTTATGCTGTTGTGCCGTTCCCTTGTGTTTTTAATCATCTGTCGAACGCTACAACGTATATATATATATTGTAGTATTCAAAATAAATTAACAATTTAATAAAACCAAGCCCCTCGTTGAGGTTCCAATTTGTAATTACAAACGTAATTAAATTTGTAATTACAAATGAAGACAATTAAATCACCACGTTAATGTGTCAATTTTTAGTAAATTAAATATTAAAATGATAGGATGTTTTAATAAGAATCAAGATTTTTAAAATAGACAAACAAATTAATTTATTAATGCACAAACAATTAAATTTACATAAGTTATCAAATGAATTTACAACAGTTATTAAGAAATTAACTGTCAATTTACATTATTAATTCATCTTTTACAATAAAAGTAATATATCTTTAATAAATAACTACTTGTTAACAATTAAATTTTATCAAGCTATCATAGACTTACTTCATCAATAGATTATTACAATGTAAAAAAAACACTTAAAATATATACATTAAATTCTGAAAGAAATCCAAAATCTGACGATAATACTTTTACTTATGAGTTTAAATAGTAATTTTGTGAAATATTAACTTACTGTCTCTGGTACTCAAGGAAATTTGGCTCGTTCGTACAGGCAAACACTTATCGCACTTTTATAAACAGGCCATTTTTAACACTGATTCTAATAAACGCTTTTTGATTGGTAGATGGTTCACTGTTCATTTAGAAAATACGGTCGTTCCGAAGTTTATTAACTGCTGGATGCAGTTGCCTGGGCTCCAAAAATATAAAACTATGGTCTAAATCGAGAATATAACAATTTTACCTCAAACCTCTAAATATATAGCGTTGAGTATTACGTGGTTATTTCACAGACTACAACTTGGAAAATGGTCTAACTGTTTTAGCTGTTGTTGCATGTATTCAGACACTTTTTGGATATTATACTTTTCGTCCGATCACTGCTAAATTTCCAAGACGACTTTCCTGGAGCTCGCCTCCCCACAGACTCAGCTTTGCGCGACTAGCGAACCAAACAGCCTACACTTACCCACAGACATGGCATTCTTGTTAACAACCTGTGTGTTTTATTCCGTTAACAATGTGAGTCCTAATTTCTGTTCAGTAATTAATTATTTCTTTTTAATTACCACAATATATATACATATATATTGTAATAACCATAAAATATATTACATTTTAAAAAAATTAATTAATATTTGAGGAGGGAATTTAAAATTAAATAGCTTTGTCGAACCAAGCACATAATGACAAATTGATAATTATGGATTTGCTTCACGTTGTTGCCAAAATGTTATAAAAAACTAGAAGACTAATTAATTTGCCAACATTGGAGCACAAAATACAATGAACTAGAAAGAAGTTTAAATCAATCAATTTTTTTAAATGTAAAACAAAACAAATTTATTCAATCAAAATACAATTCAACCTTCCTACTTTATTATGCCTCATTTAAATCAAATTTTTACAAACAAATAATTTACATTTATAATTATGTGGCATTTAAGAAAATTTACACATTTATTTTTTAATAAATCAAACTCTATATCTCAGGGTCTTCACTGGGTTGATAAGAAAAACTCAAATCACGAAATACAATAAAATTTACAATTTAAATAAATACGCGGAATATGAAGTTAAAATAAACGAAATCTGGCTAATTACCTTTATTTAACATTTACAAAGTTTATCATTAATTCGTTACTTACAATTTTATATTTGGAGTTTGGGAACATGCTTCACTTTAAAATGGCCATTCTGTGCATCAATTGCACAGAGACTTTACTGGCACAGGCTTTACAACACATATACACTTTATCCTTTCGGTATCCAGACTCCAGACTCTTGGTACGGACAAAAGATGTTTCTCCAACGGCCACCAGTCAATTTGGCCAGTATTATTGCCAACTCCAAGATTTTAAGTCTATTCAAATGTTCCAGATCTCAATAATGTTTCTTTCCAGGCTTTCTCTTTCACACATGATCACCAATTAACTACTTCCATAAATTCCGCAAACCAACAGATAATTAAACTTTACCATTTCTTTCCCAACTTAGGCCTACGTCGCTCGTCCTCACTAGGCACGACTACCAATCCCCTTCTCCATCCATAAACGTCTCCCTCAAGCATTGACTTATAACTTCTCCAAGCACCGATTTTCAACTAAACCATCCGTCTCCATCAGGCTCCGACTTCAAACTGCCCGCCTATCTCCTCCGAGCTCCGGCTACTAACTAAACATTTTCTGTCCAAATTCTCTCCAGAATATTCTCCTTTCCCACGATCCTGCATTCCCACACACAGATCACATCCGGATTTCCCACGCTGTTACTCAAAATATTGCTAAATAAACAATCCTTGGTCTTCTAATTGAATGTGAACAAAGCCGCTGTCCGTCGTTCCTTTAAGAATTGCCGACAAACAAAAGCCCGCCGTCAATCAAATATTATTAAGAGACGCCAAAGATCTCCAATTATTGTTCTCCCTCTGGGACCATTTGTCCAACGTCAAAATGATTTTTTTATAAGAGCCGACAAAATCTCCAGTCTGAGTCATTAAACAAATTTTAATAATAGCCGGCATCCACCTCTAGTCTGTGCCGCGAATCAAATATTATAAAAATTTAAACAAATAATGTCCTTCTTAATTAGTACTACAATATATATATATATATATATATATATATATATATATATATATATATATATATATATATATAATAGAGATTACAAACAGATGGGCCACCACGTTAGAGAGAAATTATGAGCTAAACACAATTTTATTAAATAAACAAGGAAGGAAGTCGAAACTAAACCTAATTTTTAAAAGAAAAACAAATATTATTTATTTGACAAATTTTAATTTATGAGTTTTTATGAGAATCTTAATGTAAGTACCGCTTATCGTGTCTCTAATAAAGACAGTAAAAACTGAATTTAAACATACAATAACAAATTTTATACCAATAACATATAACTATTAGAAATATGAAATGTTATATAAATCTACCAAAGTTATATAAATCTGGCGGTAAACGATATTTACCTAAAGGTTTATAGATCCAATTTTTTTACATACTATTTAGTTTGAGCTAGTCTGGTTTGTGCACACGTGATTTATTTTAATTTTTATACAACCCTACTTTCACTAACAGGCCATAGCACTGATTTTATTCTTTTCTCACTTTCCAACACTTTGCAACATTTTCGGCGCCTTTCTGCTTCGCTGAATTCGCATTGTCACGCTCTATTTTCCCTGAGGAGAATCATTTTAAAATAATTAAACAGTAAGACAGCACTTGTTTCCAATAAGATTGTTTTAATGTGAATATGATCTATTAACCCGAAAGCTACTAAAAAATATATGCATATAAATTTAAATATTTAAGAGACGTATTAATAAGTACCGCGTCGAGTATTCACTGACGACGGTTTGTTTAATGCGAGACGAATTTTATGCATGAACGAAGTACGCAGTAGTGATCAACAATTTGTTTAAATATTTTAGTATATTTGTATATGTGTTAGCATGAATATAGCCAACTACATCCAAGATACAAGATAAAGAAAACTTAATTTAAACCAGTGACTGTCTTATGATTATATTATCTTATTTCATACTTGCATAAAGATAGTATAAACTAAATATGCCCAAGCTAATAGAGACACGTTATTTCGAGGAGAGTGAACGTGATATCCTGCTGACTGTAAAATATGTTTGGTAATCTTATATAAAAACATCAAGTTAAGAATCAGCATAACATACCTTCCTGTCCTATAATGAAAATCACAATAACTTTAAAAATATTTGTACATATAGGTACTTAGTCACTAATATAAAACTATGTTGTTTATTCAACAAAGTCAGTTCTTAAACTGTTCCATTAGGTGGTTCAGTGTGAATTATTACAACCGATACAATAGTATCGATTTTTCATGTTGCTAGTTATTATTTACCTACACATATATATGATTATACATGCATGAAAACGTACACACATATACATAGATACATAAAAAACTTATAGTTGGTTACATTATATTTTAATATTACTTTTGGATGTTCTACTTATCAGAGTTTTAGTATCTCTGCATACTGTTTTTGTATTTCCAAACCTTAGTTTCTGTCATTAACAATATTGTTTTCTTTCTTCGTTAATCGAGGTAGCAAACATAAGTGAAGAAATATAGAACCCAATTACTAATAATGTTATGATTGTATGTAAATAATAACGCTAAAAACTATTGTAAATAACATACGGGTCGCCAATGACCACGATATCGACACGACCGTTTTAAACTTTAATATATTGTAATATTTCCTTATCATATAATTGGATGTCCACAAAAAACTTTTGTCAATATTCCTTTAGGGTTTTCTTCCGATGTCTGTCAAAAACATTAGCTCTAACAGCCGCAAAAACGTCCAATTATAGTCCTCCCTTTGGTGAGCTTTTCCGCTGTCAATCATCATTATTATATTTTTTTATACAAGCCACCCAAGAATACCCAGTCTGGGTTGGTAAACAAATCTTATGAAATATGAACAAAATTTATGTTATTATTGTTTTTAATAATTAAATTGTTATCGGTACGAATGCGTAAAGGCGACAATCAAGGCGGGTTTTTCCTTTCTTTATCAATGGAAACTGGAAAACAGCAGTCTGTGCCGACATACGAGACAGAACGGTCCACATAGAGAAATAACACAGTAAAGTTTTTTTTTTGTTTTTTTTTAGGGCAACAGGCTACATGAGGGTGATCCACATTGGGCAACTCCCCTTTAATAGCATAGGAAGGGATTAGAAAGGGGGGATGCGGAAGGGTAGAGGAAGGTAGCCAAGGGTTAACTAGGGCCCCCGGGCTATGATTTAGGGATCCTACCCGGCATTCGCCTAAAGAAATGCAGGGAAACCCCTAGAAAAACCTGCATCGGGTAGGTCGGGCATTGGGTACTTGTCCCACGCCCTTCCGATAGCGGGAGAGGAGTTTGCTGTGGGGACGCAGCATTCCCTTCTCCGTGCCTCGACCAGTTTAGGAGGCAGCTGGCCGACTATTCCAATAGGAATAGCGGACAACTCTTGCCGTATGCCCAAGGTCTGCGACCCCGGAACATACACCTCTCAAAACAGACCGAGGTGCCTCGGCATGTGGGAACCTTAGTTCAAAAAAAACCAGAGAGATGTGAGAGCATCCCCAAAGGTAGCCCCCGCCAGAGCTCTCTGGGAAGGTTCACCTGCGAGAAATCCTCTCGCAGGCTTCCTTGTTCCCAGTAAAGTTTTTTTTTTATTTAGGGCAACAGGCTACATGAGGGTGATCCACATCGGGCAACTCCCCTTTAATAGCATAGGAAGGGATTTGAAAGGGGGGATGCGGAAGGGTAGAGGAAGGTAGCCAAGGGTTAACTAGGGCCCCCGGGCTATGGTTTAAGGATCCTACCCGGCATTCGCCTAAAGAAATGCAGGGAAAACCCTAGAAAAACCTGCATCGGGTAGGTCGGGCATTTGGTACTTGTCCCACGCCCTTCCGATGACGGGAGAGGAGTTTACTGTGGGGACGCAGCTTACCCCTCGCCATGCCTTGGCCTGTTTAGGAGGCAGCTGGCCGACTATTCCAATAGGAATAGCGGACAACTCTTGCCGTATGCCCAAGGTCTGCGACCCTGGAACATACACCTCTCAAAACAGACCGAGGTGCCTCGGCATGTGGGAACCTTAGTTCAGTCAGTAAAGTTTGCTAACCAACAGGAATGAATAGTGTTAACCACGAGGTCCAACTGCGAGATATGATAGTTTACATAAAACGTGAGTAAGTAGTTTGGCGGAGAGACACATAAAGCAGAAGTTTTTCTGCCAATTCAATTCAATTCAATTGGCAGAATTGCCCAAATTTAATTAATAAATGTTACAGCGAGAGACTTCGTTCGCGTTTTTCTTTTCATTCGTTTTCTTTTGTTTCTAGTATTTTAATTTTGTATTCCTTTAACTTCAATGAATTCAATTGTTAATGGTCTAATGTCTTATTATGAAACCCAGTTATGACCCTGAGATATAGAGATTCGAGGTATTTGTTTGTAATGATATAAGAACTGTATTTTCATAAAATGCCACGAATTAATAAATGAAAAATTAAAGGATTTGTTGAAAACTGGATTAAATTTGGCGTGCAAAATAGATCTTATACAATGTAAATTTATCAACAATAATAATTATTTTAATTTAAATCTTAAATTTTTTTTTTTTCTTTTAAATTATTTCAATGATTTAAGACCGCTTTTCTAATCATTATATATTTGACGTTTTCAACGTGTGGCTAACTATCATTCAAATTTTAATTTTTTTTGTTGTTAATTAATTAATTAAATTAACTATATTAAGGTGGTTATTACATTTAAATGGCTTCACCAAAGTGAAGCAAATTAATCGTTAACTTGTTGTTTATTACCATATATATATATATATATATATATATATATATATATATATATATTCTAAGGCTTTTGTTACAGAGCTCGGCGAAACGTGTGCGGGTGACGAGGAATGCGAACATATTCCATATGGTGAATGTAGGGACAGTAACGTGAATCCTTCATCAAAGACTTGTGAATGCAATGCAGGAACCACACCTGACCCAAACAACCAACTCTGTCGACTTCGTAAGTCATTAGTATAATTTATCCCTTTAATTATTCCGAATCGCTTCTAAAATCTAATGAAGGTTCGATTCATTTTAATATGGTCAATATTTTTAGTAAAGCTGCGTACTGATTATAAGAATACCAGAAAACCGATTTTTTAATTCATCTTAGTTGTTGCTGGCGTGGTGTGGAGTAGTGGCCACCTTCATTGCATCACAGAGGCCCCGAGTACGAATCCTGCCGATGGCATGAATTTTCCTTTGTGTGTATGAATAATCATCATTAGTGATTCTCTCGCTGTTCTAATTCCTAAACCCACTGCTCTTAGTTCAGCAAATTGGCAAACTCCTCTCCCGTCATCGGAAGGGCGTGGGACAAGTACCAAATGCCCGACCTACCCGATGCAGGTTTTTCTAAGGTTTTCCCTGCATTCCTTTAGGCGAATGCCGGGTAGGATCCTTAAAATATAGCCCGGGGGCCCTAGTTAACCCTTGGCTACCTTCCTCTACCCTTCCGCATCCCCCCCTTTCAAATCCCTTCCTATGCTATTAAAGGGGAGTTGCCCTAAGTGGATTACCCTCATGTAGCCTATTGCCCTAAAAAAAAAAAAACCGTAGAATACCAAAAATATGATTGTAAATTTAAAAAAAATTAAATACTTCGTTCTTGCGGCTACATATATACGACATTCTCAGGCGAAAATTATCTCAAACTGCTGTTCTTGTAATTAAATATTTATATATTATATATCATATATATTGGATATTATACAGAAATCAAAGTTAATAAAATTATGTTAATTTTAGGCTTCTCATATATTTCCTCTCAACATGCGTGTATACCGTGTAAACTATAATAGTAGATTTTGTCAGGAGTGTATTTATTTGGAAATTTCTTCATACTTTACAACCAGAAGTATTTTGACTTTCCTGGCTTCTTCAATTTTCTGGACAACGTTTTCGTAACTGCATGCTATACATCATACGAATAATTAAATATATAACAACTACGTGCATATATTCACCCAATTGGAATTGACTTAACGCATTTCCACTGGGATTTTGGTTTTTGATTTCCATATTAAACTAATAAACAATAGAAATTCCAATTTTTATTATAGGCTAACACTATAGCCTATAGTACATGTACTGAAAGACTGTTTCACATCAGGCACTTAAACAAATATTTCGCAAAAATTTATTTTTTTAAACAAAAAATAATAATTTTTTTTCAAAATCATGGTTTCCTTTGCAGCAAGGAAACTGCACTACAGTTGCGCGAATGGAGCCAACTGCGTGCATTACGGAATTATGGCGGTGTGTCAGGACTACAGATGCGAGTGTGGAGAGAGGTCTCGTTTTGAAGAAGACAAGCAATACTGCTGGCCAATAAAAGGTAACGAATCATTATTTCTTTTTTAGGGTAACAGGCTACATGAGGGTAATCCACATGATGGCAACTCCCCTTTAATAGTATAGGAAGGGATTTGAAAGGGGAGATGCGGAAGGATAGAGCAAGGCAGCCAAGGGTTAACTAGGGTCCCCCGGCTATGGTTTAAGGATCCTACCCGGCAAGTGATGCAGGGAAAACCCTATAAAAACCTGCATCAGGTAGGTCGGGCATTTGGTACTTGTCCCACGGCGGGAGAGGGGTTTTCTGTGGAGTCGCAGATTTTCCCTCGCGTGCCTTAACCAGTTTAGCAGGCATCTGGCCGACTATTCCAATAGAAATAGAGGACAACTCTTACCGTATGCCATCTCATAATAGGCCGAGATGCCTCGGCATGTTACTATTCCCATAAAAACGTAGAAAAGAGCAACTGAATAACTGCGAGATTTACCACTGTAAATTCCCAGTATTATTTGGCTGATATGGATCGGTTGGGTACGAAAGAATTCAGAAGGTTCGCCACACCAATGGGAGATAAGTGACTTCTTTCTGCACGAGAATGTGCCCGCTCTCACGGCTGGAGTCAACAACCATCCATATTCACCTGATATGGCGCCGAGAGACTTTTCTTATTCCCTAAAATCAAAATTTGCATGAAGGGTCACCGCTTTCAAGCGACTGTGACGCGCGAGTTCAATAAAAATCCAAAAAATGACTTTTTTTTAAAGTTCCTTATGGTTGTAGAACGTTCTGAGTTTCGTACTCAAGTGGGAGGAGACTATAGAGAACACCCAAACTATTAAAAATTCGTCTCAAGTTTCCTCTATGTTTATTAATCCAGTATCGAAACTTTTCGTACGCACGGTGTTTTGTCACTTTCAAATGGATTTATAATCAAAGGAGCGATATCTATCTAAAGTTTCCAAATCTTTTTAACGATAATTGATGTATTCAATTAATTGTTTGAAGTGGCCAATGGAGATTTGAATATCATCCACGTTAATAATATATAATCAATAATAGAAGACGCGGCAAAAATTCAAAGTTTCAAAATTCTTTTTGGGGAAAATATGTTTTAATTTCCTCCCAATGAAAAATACATTGTATTGGTTTTTACAACAACAGATCTTATCGACATCGTTTACTCTCTTAGCTTGTAAATACCAATATATTAACAATTATAGAGATAAGACAAATATAGACTTAAATGCCCTGTAAATGAAATTAAATTTATGATACTCACCGCCCTGTGACAATAAAGAATCACGGACATAACTGAATACTGACACCATTATTCCTTTCAGGATTATAGACAGCGATTTGTTTTCTTTTGTAATGGCGTATTACCTTCTTATATTACGTATAAACAGGTTAAATACGTGATGGAAAGTCCTGTAACTACAATTATATTTCACTCGAATACACAAAGTATCAAAAATCCATTAGATTCTAAGTGAGAAGAAACAAAGTTAACTTTCCCCCTAGCGTATAATACATGGTATTATTTAATACAACAACTTATCTTATCGACATCGTTTATTCTGTAAGGTTGTAAAAACAACTTTAATAAATATAGATAAATATAGACTAAAATGACATATTATACTAACCACACGGTGATAGTATTCTCAGGAATAATAAAGAATGCCGGCCGTAAGTGAATTCTGATTTAATTATTCCTTTCAGCATTATAGACAGCGATTTTCTATCTTGGGTAATGGCGTATTATATTCTTATAATATGTAGAAATAGGTTAAATACGTGACGTAAAGCCCTGTAACTACTATTTATATTTAACTTGAAAATGTAAAAAAAACAGCAGTTGTTGATAATTGAAAAAAATGTAAAACATAAAACCATTTACCAAATTAATTGTTTAACCAGGCAAGTATATCTTAGTGGTTAGAGCGGCTGCGTAGTAAGCGGTGATCCTCTTAGTTTCCAGGTCCTGACAAGTTTTGAATAACATAATCTGCAAACTAAGTTTCACAGCCTTAACCGAAACTTTAATGAAAGA
Source organism: Zhengitettix transpicula (assembly GCA_037074705.1). Taxonomy (NCBI): domain Eukaryota; kingdom Metazoa; phylum Arthropoda; class Insecta; order Orthoptera; family Tetrigidae; genus Zhengitettix; species Zhengitettix transpicula. Next base: position 34,524,719 of record CM073590.1, on the reverse strand, counting down.
ATTTGTTAAGTTCTTGAATTATGTGTTGTATATTTGTATTCAAGACACAATAAAATTGATTCTAAGTGTATACCTTTAATACGCAAATGCATATAGGGGTTCAAATATTTGGTTTTTGAATATTTAATACACAACAAGATATTAACGATTGTGGGAGATATCGGCCATAGGATATTAGTATGTTGGTAACGTATTTATAGTGTTACTTTTTTTTAGAGCTGTCTTATATGCAATGATAGTAGCTGATGGAATATTTCAACAGAATCGTGAAACAAAAAAAAAACGTTTATCCGACCTTAATTACATAAATATATATCATATTTGAATTTGGTGTATTAATTCAAACTTACTTGTTTACGATGACCAAAAGTTGCTATATTAGATTATAACTGTCTGAGCAATCATTTATTTCTCTCATTAAAGGGCACGAAAACATTATTAAGCAGGTCATAGACTGTTAATAATTGTCGACTGAGGGTTTTCCCAGTGTAGTTAGTGGATTCAAGTCGAATTAGTGAAACAGTGTACCTTTCAAATCCAGAGAGAATTTAATGTACTAGTAATGTTTCAAGATCTGCGGGATTGTACTGTTAGAATAATCTGATACCTTTGTTAGTAAAAAGAATAATTTTAAAATTATAATTAAATTTTTCACAGATATTAATGAAGAATGTACGGACACATTAGACTGCTTCTACGAAGGTTCTAGGTGTAATGAAGGTGTTTGTGCATGTGCTGACGGTTACCATCTATCGTTCAGTAATAATACTTGTATTAAGTTGGTCGACGGTAAGACTTTATGCACTAAGTACTAATTATAGGTTAAGTATGAATAAATTTTCTCGGGTAATTAACTAAAATGGAGATATACAGTAGTATAGAACAATTTATTCATAAAGTATTATAAAAATTCTTATTTATTTCTTTATATTAATTCCTTAAATTATTCAAAAGAGCTAATTTCTTAATTTGAATCTTTAATTTAATTTACCTGTAATATTTTAATAATATAAATAATTTGGATATATAAGAGATTTAGGAATTTATCGGTGGAAATAATGTATACAACACACTCGGGTTTCCAACCGAGTGATATATTAATTAAATCACATGTGATATAGTATTATTGAGTTTTTATTATTATTTTGATCACTATCATAAAATTGTTTCAATTTTACTTCACTGTAGACGTGAACGGATATCAAGCTGATGTAGTACCGTGACAGCTCGACAATTATATGCCCAGTTTGGGTTACTTTTCAGAAGTAAAAACCCAGTATTAACCGGCTTCTATGGGCCCAGCGTGGGATGAACTGGACATTTTGATTGGCTTCCCTCCTACCTACAAGTACCTCAGCACTCAGGAAGGGATACGTTGACTGAGACTCGGAAGATATTCGATAAATTAGTCTTTCGAATACCTTCGTTATTATCATTAAACTTTATCTTTAACTTCCTAGCGGTTTCTGATTTTTTCAAGTTTCTGGACAGTACCATAGATACCAATAACCCTCGTCTCTCCTATTTCCTTTCCTAGATATCTTTCTCTTAACGCTGAAGAACAGACGACGCTGTATGTTCCTCCGACCTAATCCTATTCACTCTGATCATTCCCGTACCTTTGCTCAAAACTATAAATTGACTAACATCCTCCTATTTTTTTGTTCTTAGCGGGTACGGTATTACACACAACATCCAAATGGCGTGGTATGTCATCGCAGACATAAGAATAGCTGTTACTTGTGATAAACTTAGCAACTATATGTGGTTACAGATTTAAATTATTCATCTATCACATCATTCATAATTAATTAATAATAAAAGAGTTGGAATCTTAGTGTAATAATAAATATTAACCTGGTTGTAAATCCATAAATGTTTTATTTATATTGTATTTATGTAATACATATAACTTAAATAGTTTATTATAATTAAAACTTAATTAAGATTATAATTATAGATCCTCGTGATATTTTTACAACTTTAGGTAAAATAACACGTTACTGTATTTATATATAAGTATTATCAATTCAAAACAAATAATTCGTTTACATAATTAATATGTAAACTATGAGCTTAGATGATACTTTTCTATACGTTGACAGGAAAGATGTCTCGTGTCGGGCTGATGAATTGTGTAATTTATGGCAAATGTGGAGATTTAACTCCAAACGTAATTTAATAATCTAGTATAAATTAATCCTTGAGATTAAAATACATAGGATCCGGAATAAATGATAACATGTAATTTTATAGTCGCCTCTAGGGCCTCGCGTATGTATTATATTCCACGTTCCAAGAAGAGTCTGGCAAAAACTCCTTTCTCCTTCTCGTGGGCTGGAGTAATGCGCATTTTCAAATAAATTTCTCTTACGACCCTCAACTTTCCTGTTTGTCATCAATCACTACTTAATATATTCTCTATAATCTTTTTAGACACTCCCACTACGGAGAAATCACTACCGTATCATAAACGTATTTACAGAATTCTTTCATATGCATGTGTAGAATGTTTAATGTATTTGTGGGAGAATACAGCAGCCACCAAACGATCACAAATTCTCGTAATATGTTTAGGATTTCCTCATTCTTTACTTTCGTTGGTAATGTACACGGTGGCTTAAATTGACATTATTTAGTGTTGATTGGGCACATTAAGGTTTATTATTTACTACGAGAGCCGTGAAAAAACTCCGCAGTCCTAAATTACCTTAGTGATTTGGTATAGCATTTGAAGAATTCAGAATGTACACTAATTTTGCTGGTTGGCTGAGGCCAGACCCGCCCCGGTCATATTGTAACGCTGAGGGAGGGAGTTGCTAAATATAAATCATTTGTCTACGTTTTACCTACTTTTTAGACCTTTACTTTGATCTTCCATAGACGGCTACATCTCAATATTAGTCAATAATTTTACATAAAAATTTAAGCGAAACGCAAAACATTTATATATATTTATTATACAATTATACATAAAAAACTTAAGAAAAAATAGGTTTTATTAGGCTCACTGGATAATAACAAGATTGAAATTGTTTTATGACAGACTAAAAATAAATTTTATTAATAGTAATGAAATAGTATAATATTATCTAAACATGTGTAATTCATATTATGATAATGTACGTTATAATCGTTTTTTTATTATAAAAAACGTCTTCTTATATAAATCATCTGTTTCCAAAAAAAAACGAGTTCTAGAATGTTTAGTTGCCACTATACAAACGATTTCTTTTACTGTAAAATTTTTTTGGCTTAGAATTACGGTTATTAACAAATTATGAAAAATGTAGAATTATAATAAATTATGCTCATACTAGTTTGGTAATAGTCTGATTGAATTTGTAGAAAAGTAAATCACGGCATTCATAATACTTTGAACAATTATATGGCATTACAGATATGATAAAGTCAATAAGGGTAAAAAGATTTAAGCTTTGTAGTTAATTGAATCTCTCCGATCAGATTAATTGAGTAAAATTATATTAGAAAATAAAGTAAAATTACTGTTAACTTTCTCTTTTTGATCCTAATTCAATTTTTACTATCAAAATACTGCGATGGTTTTAAAACATGTTTGGTATCTGAGTTCTTGCTTTTGAAAGGATTCAATAATTCCACTTCTGAATTCTTGCAGGTTTGTTGCCGTGCGACCCTCAAGACACTGAATTTTGCAGTTCCGAGATTTATGGATCTGAATGCAAGTCTGACGGTTTCTGCTATTGCCAATCAGGTTTCGTTTCCAATTCGAATAAAACTGTGTGTTTGAAAGGTAAGCATTATTCATACCTTACCGCTTTAAAATCGAAATTATTGTTATCTTGAAATATAAGTTGCTGCAGTAGACTAAATTATTTATAATTTAATAACGCTTTATAATTTAGCTCTTAAAACACTTAATATGTCTTTAGTTTCCAGTCTACTTTAACGCCACTGACAAATCGTATCTCAGGGTTGTATTGAAGTTCTTTCGATTAAAATAAATGTTACGGTTGTATAAGAGAGAATAACTTATTCGCGCAATTGTCAAAATTATCGCTAATTCACAGAAAAGTTCACTTTTCCAAATAGAATAACAAAATGGTCTCCGCTCACCAGCGGCACGAAGAAATGGCAGTCAACAATTGAAACAGATCAGTGTCCAGTCTGGACGTCAGAAAATTAGGTTACCGAATACCGAAATCGATCAGACACGCAACTGAAAGGAGATTTTTAATCTATTTTAGCTTCCTAGTTGTGACCACTTCAGTCAATTCATGTCTCTCCGTTGTGTTCCAGTCGGCAATTTCAACTCCAATTTTCATTATAGTTAGGTATAAATTCAGTCAAACTATATTGAACTCAATTAAAATACTTCAAATACTCTTTCAGTCGAACAATACTTGCTCCTTTGTCTCCGAACTGCAAACACATTAATTCAAGTACTCATACAAGTATTCATGTTTCTTCGTTGCTTGGCATCAGCTGCACCAACAACCACCACTTGGATTACCCTCATGTAGTCTGCTACCTCCAACAACCAGAAGGAATCCTGCGAAGACTGTTCTCTCGCAGGTGAACCTTCCCAGAGAGCTCTGGAGGAGTCTACCTTAGGAAATGCCTTCTCCTCTCTCTCATTTCTTGAACTAAGGTTCTCACAAGCCGAGACACCGCGGCCTGTTTTGAGAGGTGTATGTTCTGTGGTCGCAGACCGTGGGCATACGGTAAGAGTTGTCCGCTGTTCCAATATTCCCATTGGAATAGTCGGCCAGCTGCCTCCTGAACTGGTCGAGAGACGTTAAAGGGAATACTGCGTTCCCACAGAACATCCTCTCCCGCCATCGGAAATGCGTGCGACAATTTCCAAATACCCGACCTACTTGATGCAGGTTTTCTGCGGTTTGTCCTGCATTTGTCCTGGGTTTGAGTATTTGGAAACCAACAATTCCTACAATTATCTTCCGCAAGCCTGCCTTGTGTCGTCAACCATCAACAATTGCCACTGCAGGCAGGTTTCGACATTTCGATCGCGCACTTCAACACACAGTAGTTTGGTATAAAATTTTAAATAATTTCTCCCTTAAATTTACTAGTTTCACCATAATAACTTCACCGATTTTAATCATGTATTTTTATTTTTCATCATTCTTCCTATTATTACTATTATTTTATGTCCATTAGTGGTTATTCAATTATTTTACAACTGAGAGATTAGCGACATCCATAACCCCGGACTCGACTCCAAACTCGAATGTGTTTGCGTTATTTTTATGTAATGCAACTCAACCCCAACCCTTAAGGGTGCACCATTACCAAGCCTGAAAGATGTGAAAATTATACACAGACAACATGTTGTGAAATTTTATGAATGCCATTGAAAGAAATACTATAAATCTAATTAACCATGAAAAATATTTATTTCACGCTAATATTGTAATAAATTATTTTCTTGGGCTTGGTTTTTTATTTATATTTTATTATATTTATGCAAAAAATTATTGACCATTAAAAATTTAAATGAATTTTATTAATATTATAGTTTTAAGCAGAAAACTCTGATCACAGGCACCTGTGGAATTACGTCGCAGAGATTAGTTGCTCGCACCAAATACGTATTGCTTGTTCCTGTTTCCTGTTGCTGCCCGTTGTAGATGAAAGTCCCGGTTTTTCCCTTATTCGATCCTGCAGCTGGCTGGAACATCTCGTTGCTTGTTATCAAACATTCGGCGGATGGCCTCGTAGACAGTTTGTTGTTAGGTGTAAATTTACTATCTGCTTTTCCACTACTCGGATAAGGATAAACCTGCACCCTTCGCGATCCTATCAACAACCGTTTTTAACGTCCTCTCGCCAATTTTTTCCACGTCTGTCCAACCATTCTGCTCAACATCCTTATTCCTACTCTTTCCACGTCTGTCCACTTATTTCAAGGTCCTTCCGCCTACTGTCCCAAAATCTCTCCTCTTACCCAGGAGCTGGACGTTTTCCCATCCTTTAGGTCACCGGGATTTTGTTGTTCTTAGCCGCAAGGGATTTTCCCATGGGCCGAACCAAAGGTTTACATTGCCACGATATACGCTATCGTCGTATCCAAATAGCCACGTGCGGCTACCTGAGACGCGACAGGTCGGCGTCTCGAGTTCGGAAACAAAAGGATACTCCAAACTACAGCAAACAACATTTCCGAAAAATAAAACAATATTAAAGTAAAATACGCGCGTTGCATTATCGACCGTTTAACATGTTTGAAAATTTCCAGGCTCGGTTTACCCCTTCCCTTTGAGGTTACATGACCAATTGAATATCATAATTAAACTCTGCGACATCCAGAACCCTGGATTTGATAGTAATCTCGGTTTTATTCACATAATTTACTTGAAACGCCCGTCCACCTTCACCCCTAAGAGTTCTCCTTTCCAACGCTGTAAAGGTTTGAAAAATACTAAGATAACATCGGTTAAAACACTATCTCTTCGATCCCTAAAAGTATTTATCTGTCTAAATATCGGCTGTTTTAGCATGTTTTAATGTTTCCACCCCTCCCCTGAGTGTGCTTCCATCTCATGCCAAAAGGGGTTAAATTTTACAAACAACATCGGTAGATATATTACCAATGCCTTTAACCTCGACAATTAATTATTTAACGCAAATATTGACTGTTTAACATGTTAGAAAAATTCCATCTTCGTCCACCCCAGACACCCCCGACCCTGGGGGTTAAATGACAATTGAATGTCGATATCCATAATCTTGGATTTGACTCCAATCTCGGTTGTATTCTCGTTATTTTATTGTACCGCTTCTCCATATCGTTAGGTTTATGTTCCTATCATTTGGAAGTTACGTTGTCAATAAAAGTAATCTGTAATTGATTTTCAGTCGCGGATGACAGCTACAATGAGGAGTGCGTCGAGTCCGTGCAGTGCAGTCAACGCCTGACTGTTGGTGCTGAATGTGCTAGTGGCAAATGTCAATGCGCCGAGGGCTTCCATTACCTCCATGGAAGGTGCATCACAACATCGGGTAAAGAAAGTTTTCCAAAATGAAAATTCAATGAATCTTTGAGGTATAATATTTAATTTTCTTTGAAGTGGCCTTTAAGAATTAACTCACATCTCAGAAAAATATATATCTAAATGCTCAAGAGTCATTTTTAAGTTACATACGGTGGATATGTGACACGAAAAAGATATAAACTATTTCAGTCTTTTCGAATATTAAACCGTAGTTTAATCTCCTTATTCAGGTTACAAGCAGCCGTGCTCAGAAAACGTCAATTGCTACTCCGGTTACAGCCACGAGACGACAACTTGCAAGAATGGAAGCTGTGAGTGCGCTGACAACGCTTACCTGCTCTATGGACAGTCCTGTAGACAGACAGCGGGCAGTACGTATCTCAAAACAATAGCATTATAATTCAATATAAATAATAATACTCTTGTCTCTCGTGAAGTATTAATCAATAAATAAGAAATCGTAAGCAAAGAAATATGTATAATGCATGGTGAGCACATAATTTTGTTTGCATACATATAATGCAATGTTGTATCACGATAAGTATTTGGCTGTGAACACAAAATATGACGACTGCTGTTAATTTTCTGACACATTTTGGGATAATAGAGATTTTATGACTGCCGAAAATAAATTGAATGATTGATGGAAAAGTCATAAGAGATCTGGCCGCAGGTAAGTTTCCGACATGAGTGGAAAATACCACAAACGACGATTCTGATAACGAACTACAATGATAGTGATCCGTATGACGTTCGTTTACACTTGATATCTGTGGGTTGAACACGCTGTGACTACATCCGTATAATAGTATAAGAAAAGATAAAACTTAGGATTCAGAGGGATACACAGCGGTTAACTATGGCGTCCAGACCATAGTTTAAGGAACATTCCTGCCGATGTAGTGCAGAGAAAACCTTCGAGAAACTTGCAATTTGGTATGACAGAAATGGAGTTTTTGTGAGAACGCAGAATTCCTTACTCCGCGGTTCGACCATTTTAGGAGGCAGGTGGCCGCCTGTTCTAATAGGAACAGAAGAAAAATCTTTCCGAATACCAAATTTCTGGTATATCTTATGAAACATACATATACATAAGATCATATACCTCTGCGAACTCACCGAGATGCATCGATTTGAAGGAAATTTAGATAAAAAGTAGAGTGAGAAGGCTTGAAAGGTCTAAATTTCTGCATGGAATTTTCTTTTCCCAATTCGTAAGCTGGAATTTTGAACTACGAATCCTATACGGCCTGACGTCTATATTTGAGGCGTGCAAGTTCCGCGGTCGCAGACGTTTGGCATACGGCAATAGTTGTCCTCTGTTCCTATTGGACCACTCTTCCAGCTGCTCTTTAATGGCAAAGAGTCGGGAATGATGCGTCCCAACAGAAATTCCAACATCTATTTATGGATAAGCGCTGGACAAGTACCAAATACCCGAACTACATGATTTTCCTTGAATAACAGTACTGTGAATTGCCGGGTATGAACCTTAAACTACCTTTCACATCCCCCTTTTTCTTCTTCCTATGTTATAAGAAGGGCGTTTCACACAATAAATTACGCTATATACAGTCTATGTCACACGTCACCACCACCATCACCCCGTGAATGTTAATATTGGTTCCGGAAGAAGCCTATGGAACCTTGTGTCAGATCTCGTACCTTCATGTAGGGATAAAGAGAGTTTGCTTTGTGAATAATTTCTCGTCTCTCTGCTTTTAAGCTAAAGTTCCCATAAACAGATGCATCTCGTTCAGTTTTGAAAGTTTCGTGTTCCGGGGACACAGGATTTGGGCATACGGAAAGAGTTGGCCGTTACTCCTATTGGAATAGTTGGACAGCTGGCTCCTAAAGAAGATGGAAATGCAGATATCAAATTGCTTTCCTGTCATCGGAAAACCTTTTCTAATTAAGCACATGCGCACTTACTTCCTAAGCAGAAAAAATTAAAATAGCCCCAATATTTATTTACAAGATACATATATGATCGTTTGTTAAATTAAATCAAACAAAATTATATTAATTATAACTTTATACCAATTTCTTTTTTTAAAAAAAATATCAAACGTTTCCAAATAATTTAGAGTCTCGTACATAAAAATAAGCTATCAATATTTATGTTCCGTAATAAAACAAAAAATAATATCACGATTAGATATATATAGGTACTACATCTGTTCGTCACATAATTCAAATACGTTTCATTCCTGTTTCATTTTATTTTAGTGATACAGTATATGTGAAATATATTGGTCAGCAACATGACTATGTATTTCAATTTGTAGTTGGGGAAGAATGTGGCATTGATGAAGACTGCCAAGCCGTAGATGCAGAAACACTGTGTGTCGATTATGTCTGCGAATCGGTATCAAACGACACGAGAAAATACAGATCTTCTGTATCTGTATCTGTATCTCTTGTTGGTGTAAAAGATGTGAAGTTTGCGCCATGGGAGAACCTACGAAGACGATTCTTGGCTGGATGTGACAACTGCTCAGTACCTGGCGAACGCTGCACTGACTACGATACTTGCATCTGTGATATCGGTTACTTCAGAGACCCATACGGTGTTTGCAAATTAGGTAATACATTATTATATTGAATTTCTGTTTTCCACAATTAGTACTGATATTTGGTTCTCAAGTACGAGTAATAATTAACTCTGACTTGTATGTAATTTTTGTAACTATTTATTAGCTTTTATTAAGAAAGACCTACATCAGAACCGTGCGTGATTGTAACCAATATTTTATTTAGACAATTATTTAAATTGGGGAAGGTATCATTTAACAAACAAACAATAATAGTTTTTTCCATCTATACAAGTCTTGAAAGAATAACTCACATTATTTAATTATCAAATTATATATGATATAAAAATAATTATTCAACTCAACTGGCTATCAATAATTACCCTATACATAAGTTTGAAGATAAAAGGAAACATAAAATGATACTGAATTATTCTATTGGGCCATGTAATACGTTAGTAAAAAATCAAAATTTGTTTTTTTAACAAGTAAAATAAGATTCAATCAGCATTCGGAAGCAGTGCAATAGTAGGCTAATGTTAACACAATTATCTATTGTTATTCTGGCTATCCAGAAGATAATAACTGAAATACAAACGAGACTGAAGTCAAACCTAAAGATATGAAAAACGCTGAGTTCAATTATGACATTCAACTAGCACTTAACTTCCCAGGGACGGGGGTAGTCGGGGATGGAAATTGTCAAACATGTTAATCTACTAATTTGTGCGACGACAAAATATTTTTTTGTATCAATGAGTTTTATAAAATTTCTCTACTTGTTCTCTGAGTATAATTTCAACCCGTTTGGCTTAGCAGTAGAGCACCCTCAGGGGTGGGGTGCAGGAGCGCTACAATAAAATAACGCGAATAAAACCGAGATTGGAGCCAAATCCGGGGTTATGGATGTTGACGAGTTTAATTATGACATTCAATTGACGATTTAACCCCCAGGGGCAGGGTGGGTGGGGTGGACGGTGGTGGAATTTTTCTAACATGTTAAACGGTCGATATTTGAGTTAAATAATTAATTGTCGGGATCAATGACACTGTTAATGTATATACCGATGTTGTTTGTAAAATTTCAACCCCTTTCGGGAAACACACTCATAGGAGTGGGTGGAAACGTTCAAAGAATCTAAAACAGCCGATATTTAGGCAGATAAATATTTTTAGGGAGCGAAGAGATACTTAGTGTTTCAACCGTTGTTATTTCAGTATAATTTCAACCCCTTACAGCATGGGAAAGGAGCACTCTGAGGGGCGAGGGTGGATAGGTATTTCAGGTAAATAACGCGAGTAAAACTGAGATTAGAGTAAAATTCAGGATTCTGGATGTCGTAGACTTTAATTATGATATTCAATTGGCCATCTAACACCCAAGGGAGAATGGAAATTTTCAACGATGTTAAACGTTCGATATTTGCTTGCAATTAATATTTTTCAGCGTTAATTAGATTTATAGTATTTCTACCCATGGTAGTTTTTAAATTTCAACCCCTCATGCGGCATGAGGGTCCCATGGTTAGGGAAAGAGTGAAGGGTATTACAATAAAATAACTTAGATTCCAATAAAATTTAAGGTAATGGATGTCGCTGAGTTTATTTATGACAATGTGGTCAACGCGTGAGAGGTTGACTCGGGTGGGCGGAGGAGGGCGGGCGTTATAAATTTAAAAACATGTTGACCGGCAGTTTTTTGCGTCGAATAAATATATTTCGGAATCCATGAAATTATTAAATTTACTCTATATGTTTTCCGTGTTTAAATTCAACCCATTTCGGTTTTGGGGCGGAGTGGCAATACATAACAATAACGCAAAAACAAATGAGATAGGAGCCGAATCCAGGTTTATAGATGTCACTGAGTTTGATTATGACATTCAATTGGCCGTGTGATCCCCAGGGGCGGAGTCGGACGGTGTGGAAATTTTCAAACATATTAAATCGTTGATAATAGCATGGAATAAATAAATGCCAGGGCCATTGCCGTTGATAGTATTTCTACCGATGTTGTTTGTAAAATTTCAACCCTTTTCAGCGTGAGGGGGAGAACGCTTAGGGATGGAGGTTGAAACATTCTAACATCCTAAGACAACAGATAATTGAGTTGGATAAATATTTTTAGTGGTCAAAGAAATTGATAGTGTTTCTACTGATGTTATTGAGTATAATTTCAACCCCTTAGAGCATTGGCAAAGTGCACCGTTTGGGGTGAGGGAGGGGATGCTTTACAGGAAAATTTACGCGAATAAACCCGAGATAAGAGTCAAATAAAAGTTTTGCATGTCTTAATTAGTTTAATTATGTCAATATGGTCAACGCGCTGGGGTGTGGGAGTTGGCAGCGTTTAGAGTGGCTGGGTGGAGAAGGCGGGGCTACAAACTTTGAAAATGCTAACCGGCAGATTTTTGCGTCGAATCGATATAATTCGGAATCAATGGAATTCATCATATTTCACGATATGATATACTGCATTCCGGGCAACGCCGGCAACCCAGCTAGTCACTACATACAAATCGGCGACAAATTGTAATGATTGAATAACTAATCAATGGTTTACTTTTAATTAATTTATAATTTCATAATACTTATTTATACACAATATAATAAAAAATACAAATAATATAAATTATTCAAAAATTTAAATGTAAATTACATGAAAAAATTTACAAGGTTTCATCTGTTTGATGAATTTGAAACATTTTTATCACAGAGAGTTTAATGGATTTTAATTATAAAAATCCTTTCATTACCTATATTGGTTGTCACCACAATATATATATTGTAATACCAATTCAACAGGATATTAATTGTTTTTAATATAATTTAATTGTTGGCGGTACGGGTGCTGAAAGACGACAATCGCAGCGGGTCTTTCTTTGTTAACAATGGAGACTAGAGACCGCTCGCTTAGAGAACTCAGTATGCGTCGAGATTTGGGAAATGGCAGTTCGGTCCACATAGAGAAATAAAAACAGTAAAAGTCTGCGGATCTAGAATTATGAATAGGGCTATCTATGAAATCCAACGGCGATATATAATAGTTTACATAAAACAGTTTTGACGGAGAGACTTATAAAATCGCAGTTTGGAAGCAGAAGTTTTGCTAATTTTCGCATAGAGAGACTTTGAGGGGACCTACGTCCGGCAACTGGCTGAGGGTGGCCAATCCAGGTTCCAGGATAGAAGAGATCCAGAGCAACTACCGTGTTTTCAAAATCTAAAGAGTAGAATCAGTGTATAATGGCCTGTTTAGTGGGTGTTGACTTAAAGATACAAGAGTCCGAACTGTTGTGAGTACAAAACAATTATTAACGGCTGTAAACGGTAATTAAAGGGTATAGTCAGATTTTGTTCGCGTTTTTCTTTTCATTCGCTTTATTTTATTTTTGTATTTAATATTGTATTCTGTTAACTTCAATGATTTTGTTAACGTTTTAGTTCATTATATTTGTGTTCCTATCAAACCCAGTGATGACCCTGAGATAAAGAGAAATTCGACGTAGTTGATTGTAAAAATATAAAGCTGTATTTTCATAGAACGCCACGAATTAATAAAATAAAATTGAAATATTTGTTTGTTAAATTGATGTAATTCGGCGTGCAAAGCAGGGCTTATAATGTGTAACTATCAACAATAAATTTTTAAATACATAATAATTTTGTTAATTATTCCTATTTATTAAGACTACCTTATTAAACATTACAATATGTGTATAAATATATATATATATATATATATATATATATATATATATATATATTTGATTTATTTGACGTTTCGGTTCCTTGGCTATATTGCAATACTGTTGTTACAGAGCTCGGAGAAATGTGTATGGATGACGAAGAATGTGAACATATTCAATATGGTGAATGTAGGGACAGTAATGTGAATCCATTATCTAAGACTTGTGAATGCAAAGCAGGAACTACACCTGATCCAAACAACCAACTCTGTCGGCTCCGTAAGTCATTAGTGTACAGAATCGTCATACTTTTGAGATAAGGTATTTAAAATTAGAAGATAGAGTTCTATTAAATCTAAATAATATTTTTAAGATTGGCAGGTACTAATTACAAAATAACGGAAAACATTACTTCAATTGAATGAGTTAGTCAAGTATCTTAGACATTTTGCCTAATTCCAACTCTTTATCTGTTTAAAATCATACAGAAATTTAAGGTAATCCAAATTATGTTTATTTTTCTTCAAGAAAATAAGTTTTCATTACAAATACTGATAGATGATAATTTATTAAATATAGCCCGTCGTTCTGTACATTTGGGAATTGACAAATCTGTTCACATGTGGAATTTTAGAAAAAGGTTCTGCAAATCACAGACATTCTGCAGTATAATTATGATTTTTATCCTTACGACGAGAATTATTTATGATTTTATATCTTTGTTTCCTTTGCAGCGAGGAAACTGCACTACAGTTGTGCGAATGGAGCCAATTGCGCGCATTACGGAATTATGGCGGTGTGTAAGGACTACAAATGCGAGTGTGGAGAACGGTCTCGTTTTGTAGAAGATAAGGAATACTGTTGGCAAATAAAAGGTAATGATTATTTATAGCTGCGATTCCCATAATGCCGGCGAAGAGTGCAACAGACGAAGATTATTTTGCGATTCTTAAGCTTATCTACTGATTGCTCCGTGCTTAATAATACATTACTTAAGTTTACACCCCTTACTTTAAACGCCATATATAACACAGTAAATGTTTATATATTCAGATTCGACCATTGAGAGAAAAGATCCATATCTACTCCCGCAATTTGGCTCCATTGCTGGAACTCGATCAAATGGTGAAACTAAGGAAATCCCATCGATGTTTTCTTTGAATATCGCAGGAGTGTGGGAAGAAATATAACTTTCAGTTAACTAAGTGCAAAATGTCTTAGCATAGATCAATATGTAACGAAGAGGATATTAAAATACAAACGCAGCAGACAAATTTTATTTCCGTGAGGAAGTATAAGGTCACACCCAGGAGCTTCACATTCCAACAGATCGCTCAAATGTGGATTAAAGCACCAAGACGATTCAGCAGAGTTAATCGACACTACCTTAATCGACGAGCTATTCAACAACAACTTTCTGTGCGTTCGAGCCACAGGACCTCTGACCAGCGCAAAATTGTCGAACTTAATATGAAGGCGTTGACACATCCCCTGGTCACTATCTTTGCCTACGAGAGCACTTACGCGTTCACACCACAGCCTGCTGTCCCACATGCTAAGGGTTCCATAGCCCATAATCATTAACCCCTTCTTGCTGACCCAGGACAGAGTCGCGGAAGGGTATTCCCATAGAGATCCTCATAGATAGCGAAGGACAGAACATCAATACGTATTTCAATTTCGACCGTGTTAGTTACTCCACTATTAAGCTGGATACTAAGCAGAAACAAAAACTCTATTGCTTTAAATTACAAAAAATTAGAGGAGAACTCTTCGACCTTAGACGTTGATCTGTATCTAGGCTATAGAACTATTCTTCAGGAATTTCAAGCTTATTTCATAGTGGTTTTCCTTTCGAAAATATCACGTTTCTGAGCAATAGAAAAGACGTCTTAACTATTTAAAGAAAAACTGGATAATAATGTGGAAATGAAGATCGCATAATCTAGCTAACTGCTAGAATACATCAAGGTGGGGTTGCATCTGTGGAATACTCGAATAGGGAATAGTTTTATCTTCCACACCAGGTAGTAAAAAAAGAAAGGCTGGCTAATTTGAAGTAGAGGACAGTTTTCGACGCGTCGTCCCACAACGCCAGAGGATACCTCCCCGTTTTTGAACTAAGGTTCCCACAATCCGAGGCACCTCGGCCTGTTCTGAGAGGTGTATGTTCTGGGGTCACAGACCTTGCGCATACGGTAAGAGTTGTCCGCTATTCCCATTGGAATAGTCGGCCAGCTGCCTCCTAAATGGTCGAGGCACGGAGAAGGGAATGCTGCGTCCTCACAGCAAACTCCTCTCCCGCTATCGGAAGGTCTTGGTACAAGTACCAAATGCCCGACCTACCTGATGCAGGTTTTTCTAGGGTTTTCCCTGCATTTCTTTAGGCGAATGCCGGGTAGGATCCTTAAAATATAGCCCGGGGGCCCTAGTTAACCCTTGGCTACCTTCCTCTACCATTCCGCATCCCCCCTTTCAAATCCCTTTCCTATGCTATAAGAGGGGAGTTGCCACTATGTGGACTACCCTATACATAGCCTGTCTACATCACCAAAAAAAAAAAAAATGTCAGAATGGGAAAGAATTACCTGCGGTGTCCATCATGGCAATATTTTGGGACCCTTACTTTTCATAATTTCATTAACGATTTACCAAATTATTTATATCCCTTAAAATCAGTCCTTTTCGCTGACTACACAAATTTAGTAATCACGGTCAGCGATTCAGAAACGTTGCGTGAGAAAGTAGAGGTTGTGATGAGCCGTTGGAATTTGTGCTTCACTGCAATAAATTTTTCTCTTAATCTAGAGAAAACTAAATTCGTTATCTTCACTTCAAACACAAACAGTATAACTTCTAATTTGGAGAACATTTCCGAGCATGCTTCTTTTCTTGGTCTGTTGATTGACAATATATTGAAATAGAATCACAACATAAATAAACTTTTGGGAAAACTTAGTAAAATTTGCTTCACATTAAGAGTGTTAACCTGGGAAAGCGATATATTTACATCTAAAATGATATTCCACATTTATTTTCATTGTCATGTCTTACGGCATAGAAAACAGGTCGTTCACTTCACGTGTTTAAAATTTTTAATCTTCAAAAGAGGGACGTACGAATTATATCTCGTGTGGATTGTGTGGGATACTAGATCCCTCATACACGTGTTCGGAGTTCGGCCATGTGGTACGGCAGTAATAACTCAAACACACAACTGGATGTTAACGTTTTATTCAGCACTTCTGCGAAGGTCGCCTCTAGTCGCTGGACCAGGAAGAATTGCGATCCGTGCGATCCGCAGGAACGGGATAGACTGGGGACGGAGTTGACCTGAGGGAAGTTCCGTTAGCCGAACAAAGGTACAGGTGTTGAAAGAACAAAGGGATAGTTCCTATTCTCCGGAATTATGGACAGGGGACGCTTTGAGGATGGTGAATACTATCCACAATTGTAATGCCAATTTCAAACCTTTGTTTCGGAATCTTGGGATTTTAACATTGCCTTGTACGTATATTCTAGAAATTTTAAAGTTTGTCTGGAGAAACTTCAATTTATATGCCCTAAACGGAGCAAATCATTGATACAACACTAGAAATCGCTCTCAACTCCGCACAGAAAAAGTTCGCCTAAGCCTTTTTGTGTCAAGCATTCGTTATTCCAGGATAAATCTATTCAATAGTCTTCCGGACGAAATGAAAACTTCAACTACACAAAATGTATTTATAAAGAAATGTAAATCTCTGTAAATTAATATACTACCCGCTGAAAGAGTTCGTTGATAGGAAGGACAGATTAGATCCTCTTAGATAAAATAGTTTGCTGGTATCCTATCAAGTTATGCTATTATTTTACGATATTAATCTTCTAGAATTTAACTGTAGACTTATTTTCTGTTTCATGTTCAACGGGAATCGGTGTAAAATTTTTTGCTAGCAACTCAGTTACTTAATACACTTATCACATATTTATTTATCAATTACTGTTATATTAATATATTTAACGTAGTTTTAAATAATATAATTTTTTGTAAAGTACTTTGTTATTGTAATAATTTATTATTTTCATACAATCTTTTATTATTATGACGTATCCTTTTTCCTCGACCGAGTGTTAAAGGAATGAATAATAAATCTAAATGTATAATACAAACTGACACGAAGCCAGGACACTATCTCACGACGCATGTCATGCAAACATTATTAATCAATTCATAAATTCACTATTAATAATTTTGACCGTGGGGTTGTCCCAGTGTAGATAGTGGATGAAATTCTCTCTGGATGCAAGCCGAGCAAGTAAAAGAAACTTGTTCGGTTAGAATCAAGTGAGCCTATCATATAATAGTAATATTCAAGAACGCGGGCTTGTACTGTTACAATAATCGGATTCATTTTGTATATTGAATAATTTTGAAATTTTAATTCAAAATTTTACAGATATTAATGAAGAATGTACAGACACATTAGACTGCTTCTACGAAGGTTCCGCGTGTAAAAAAGGCGTTTGTGCATGTGCAGACGGTTACCATCTATCATCAAATGATACTTGTATTAAGTTGGTCAACGGTAAGACTTTGTCCACTAAGTACAAATCGCAGATTAAGTATGAATACAGTTTTTCTGATATTTAAATGAAATGAATATTAAGAGTAGAATAGAATTAATAAAATATATTTATAAAGTCTCAATTGGCTTTAGATTAAACTCCTTAAAATATTACAGTGCTAATTTGAAAATTTTAAATTCATTTAATTTTAATACACTGGATAATATCTTGGTATATAAAAGAGCGATGACGTTCCCGGTGTAAATTATGAGTGAAAGTCATCGGGTTTCCAACCGTGTTAACTATTTATTATTACAAAGCGTACTCTAGCATCGTCAACAGGTAAATAGTGGTTACACTTTAATAGAAATTTTTTTTGTCCTTAATTGCAATACAATAGAATACTATATTAAATAATTATCTATATTTTATTATCTGTATTTTAACAATTTTATAATAAAGGATTGGATTCGTCCCCTTATTTGGAGTAATTGACACATATAAACACTCTTTTTGTTTTTAAAATACTATGTATTAGATTGTGCAATTCCAATTATACACAAGACTAATTTTAATCGACAAATATTAGTATAACCTACACACACACACACACACATATATATATATATATATATATATATATATATAACTCATGCTTAACGGGTCTGGATATAGCCTCAACCGATTTATAAAAATTGAATCACGTACTTCATAATACTTATCTGATGAACAATTACGTATCATCACAGATATAATATGACAAATGATAGGTCGTTATCAATAAATGGAGTATAAAAATATAAGCTCCGTAATTTATTAAATCCATCCATTCTGATTAATGAAACTAACATAAAATTGAAATATAAAATAAAGTAATATTCCTGTACAGTTTCTCTGTATGCTTCTAATTTAATTTCACTACCAAACTAACGTCACACTTTTGTAAGGTTTTTGGTTTTCCAATTCCTTCCGTTGGAAGGATGTTGTAATTCGTCTTCTGTACTCTTGCAGGTCGGTTGCCGTGCGACCCTGAAGACAGTCAATTTTGCAGCTCCGAGATTTTTGGTTCTGAATGCACGTCTGATGGTTTCTGCATTTGCCAACCAGGTTTCGTTTATAATGCAGAAGTAACAGAGTGTTTGAAAAGTAAGTACCTTCCCTCATTAGAATTAAATTATATGTGTACTAAATTATAAACACTACAGGAGACCAATTGAAATAAATTATATTAATTCGATTGAATCTTATGCAATCGGTGAGCTAAAAATTTATTGATAATTTAAGATTAATAATATCTTACTTTCGAGTCTCCTTTATCGCCACATACAGAACGTATATCATGATAGTATTATGGATCTTTCCATGAAAACAAAAATTAGGATTCTATAACCATTCAAAATACACCACGGCAATCTTTAACAAAACCGCTATTTCACAAGAAAAAAAAAATATTATGCTGATAGGATCACAGCATGGACTCTGTACCCCATCAAACCCAAGCTGATCAGTGCTCATTCTAGCAGTCCAGCAATTAGGCCGCCGAATACTTAAATCGCTGAAAGCAGAATAGATAGCCGAGAGTTGTTTTACAGTGAAGCTTCCGTACATTTTGCATAGACAATCTCGAATCTTGGAAAAGTCCAAAACTATCCGCATCTCAATATTAAAACACCGCCTCTTACAGTATAAAGATTTGGCACAGGAACGATTCTCCACCACAAACGCTCAGCTTAAGTAACAGGAACTAGCAATTCCCACAAAATCGCAGTATCCATAACTCCGCAATCTCAATTTTGTCCCAGTAAACCCTCCAGCAGTTCCTAAAACGCAGCAAACTCTCTCCTTCACGAAACTAGAGACTTTAATTTCAGACTCTAATATGCGTATCATTATACAATGACATTAACGCCGTACAACATTTCTCTCAATAACTTTCAGTAGTTATCGTAACAGTTCACTACTGTCAGAGTCAATTGTGAAAATCTCCGCATCCTGACGTCTCGAAATTTCTTGCGGTCGGGAATAAATAATTAGACATTAATTAATTAATTACCACAATCTCTTATAAAACATAGTTAATTACTCTTACTTGAGGAACAAATATCAAAACTTTTTTAATTTTTAATATAAATTATTTATTAAGTAATAATTAGATAGGAAAACTAAATGTATGGATGCATCACGATTCTCATAATCGGCCTTTTAAACACTGCGATCTTCCCGTTGAGGTAACTATCACTTGGAAGCTACGCTACCAATAATAGTTGTGTGTAACTGATTTTCAGTCGCGGATGACAGCTACAACGAGGAGTGCGTCGAGTCCGTGCAGTGCAGTCAACGCCTGACGGTTGGTGCTGAATGTGCCAGTGGCAAATGCCAATGCGCCGAGGGCTTCCATTACCTCCATGGAAGGTGCATCACAACATCGGGTAAATAAAGTTTTCCAAAATGGAAATGCAATGAATTTTCGACGGTGTAATATTTAATGTACTTGAAGCGACCTCTAGATATTATCTCATTTATAGCAAATAAAATATTCAAAAGCGCAAATATCCATTTAAGTAACATACTATGAACAGACAAAAGACATTTAACAGACAGTTTAATTCTCTTATACAGGTTACAAGGAGTCTTGTTCAGAAAACGTTAATTGCTACTCCGGCTTCAGCCACGAGGCGACAACTTGCAAAAATGGAAGCTGTGAGTGTGCTGACAACGCTTACCTGCTCTATGGACATTCCTGTAGATTGACTGCGGGCCGTACGTATCTCAATATATGCCATTATGATTCATTGGAAATAAAAATACTCTTGTCTCACGTCAAGTATTAATCATTAAATGAGAAATCGTAATCAAAGAAATATATATAATGCTTGGTGAGCACATAATTTTGTTTCTGTTGCATCCATGAGTGGTGAACGTATTTGAATGTAAGCTTTCCCGGTGAATAATATTAATAAATTTTTCTCGGTTAAGCACAAGGTTCATATTTCTCGATGTTGACGTTTCTGCGGTCATTCTCTACCGCTGTTGATTTGCTTTTATACATTTAAATTTAATATTTATCAGAGGGAGTATTAGGTTCTGAACACAAAATATTATGACAGATTCAAGTAGGAAAGGGACGTGTTGTGATAACCGAAAATGAAATAAATGAGCCGTCCGTGGTCCCAGATGAATGGCGAGTAAAGATCTGGTCTACACACTAACGGGAATAAAAATTCTGTATTTACTGTCTAGACTGAGATAAATTCCTGTGCGGCACAGCATATCTTCAACCGCAGCTGTGAAAAAAACTAAGTGCAATATCCTAAAAACAGTACAAAACGACCGTCATGAGTGGAAAAGCTCACAACCGATGATCGTGCTCTCTAAAAAGAGATGGACGTTTGTCAGTTTGGCAGGTTTATGTTAAGGGACAGAAAAAATTGAGCACACAAGAAGAGTTATCCACTTTTCCTATTGTAAACTGGTCGAGGCAAGAAGAAGAGAAGGCTGCGTACCTTCAGCAAACCGCATTCTTGTCAACGGAAATCCTTTTTCTAATTAATTGGTTCGTAAATTATTCCGAGAGGAAAGGTTCCGAAGTATTTTCCCTTACTTACAGTACAGAAAAGATAGTCGGAAATATTTAATTATATTATTTTTATATAAATATATTGGTTAGCATCATGATTGTTTTAATTTGTAGTTGGGGAAGAATGTGGCATTGATGAAGACTGCCAAGCCGTAGATGCAGAAACACTGTGCGTCGATAATGTCTGCGAATCAGCATCAAACAACACAAGAAAATACAGATCTTTTGTTGCTAAACCTTTCGCTGCTGTTGGTGGAAACGTTATGAAGTATGCACCATGGGTGAACCTCGGAAGACACCTCTTGGCCGGATGTGACAATTGCTCAGTACCTGGCGAGCACTGCACTGAGTACGATACTTGCATCTGTGATATGGGTTACTTCAGAGACCGACAGGGTGTTTGCAAATTAGGTAATACTTTATTATTTTTCAATGCTATTTTCCAGAATTCAGTTATGATGTTTGTTCCTTAAATAAGAGTAACAATTAACTATGTTTTATATGAGATTGTGGTAATTAAATCTATTTATTACCATTTATTAAGAAAGACCTGCATCAGAAGCGTTCGTGATGATCCCAAATTATTTTATTAAAACAATTCATTTTCATAAAATGAGTAACAGGTAATAATAGTTGTTTCCATCTATACATGTAAATTCAGTAGTCTTTAAATAACAACTCA
Organism: Zhengitettix transpicula; assembly: GCA_037074705.1. Taxonomy (NCBI): domain Eukaryota; kingdom Metazoa; phylum Arthropoda; class Insecta; order Orthoptera; family Tetrigidae; genus Zhengitettix; species Zhengitettix transpicula. The sequence goes on along the minus strand of CM073590.1, from coordinate 34,502,694 downwards.
GATAATTAAATTTTTAAATGATTATTTTATAAAATTAAGTATTTGATTCAAGTGTCAATAATTACCCTATACATGAGCTTAAATACAAAACAAAATATAAAACTATACTGGACTATTCTGTTGGGTCATGTAATCTGATCCTTACAACGAAAATAGAATATGATGATTCAACAATTAAAATTAGTTTCATATCAGAAACAATACGACTATTTATATATTTGGCTTAAGATAAAGGAATTGGATTGCTAATGGAACCATATTTTTTACTTATTGTTTTACTGGTTATCTAATTCAGTCCTTCATAGCCGGTCGAATAATGTCATCGATAGTCAAACTCTTCGTAGACATGTACCTAATTGTATTTAGACCTTATTCATTGAGTTCACAGGCCACTTAGAATAATAATTGATCTGGATCAGTGCAGAAATCTATAGTATTGAATATTGCTATTGTCGTGTTTCTTTTTTCTTCGTATTTTCTGCATTCAAAGAGCACATGTTGAATGATGAGGGATTGGTTGCAGGGACTACATATGGGTTGAGGTGAGCATAAGAGAGGTTGGTATAAAGCAATCTTATCCTGGAGATTAATATCTGCTGCTTTCTATGGAGGTTCTTGGGGAGTAATAGTTCGGATGATGATGTTATTTCCTGATGGAAGAGACCAGTGTTTCCAGTACGCATCCTTGCTTGCCACGTTGATTATATTTTCTTCTTGAAATCCTTGCATATGTCCGAGGCTGTGCATACTGTAAATGTGTCAGGGTGATTCTCAAGCTGTACTACGGTAGCGAGAGTGTCCGCCACCTCGTTTCCCGCTATATGAGCATGTGAGGGCAGTTTAGGTGGATTGATTTTTTACATACTGATATGTTCTGTAAAAGTATTCTGATTTTGTTAATGTTTCCAGTCCTGATTTATTGCTTCCAGAAGAATATAACGCTGTTTAGAGGAGATTCAGTGCAGTATGTATTGCGAACATCTCCGCTGATCTCGACCACTTTCCTTTGATGCTCGCGTATGAATGCGCTTGTAGTTCTTGTTTCCCTTTTTTGAGGCATCATTATACAACTGGTCAGGATTTACATATTTCTCGATTCGTGGAGGCGCTCGTTGACTTTTTATCGGAAAATTCTATTTGGGATTTGGCTGAGTGAGATGTCGAGGGGGAGTTCCAGGTGGATTATTGTAAATTTTTCACTTAACTCTTCAATGTTTGTTGTTGAGTTGGAACCATATCACTAATAATTATTTCGTGCTTCTTCTTTGCTTCTGAGTTCGTTATTTTTTGTTTATGCTGTTGTGCCGTTCCCTTGTGTTTTTAATCATCTGTCGAACGCTACAACGTATATATATATATTGTAGTATTCAAAATAAATTAACAATTTAATAAAACCAAGCCCCTCGTTGAGGTTCCAATTTGTAATTACAAACGTAATTAAATTTGTAATTACAAATGAAGACAATTAAATCACCACGTTAATGTGTCAATTTTTAGTAAATTAAATATTAAAATGATAGGATGTTTTAATAAGAATCAAGATTTTTAAAATAGACAAACAAATTAATTTATTAATGCACAAACAATTAAATTTACATAAGTTATCAAATGAATTTACAACAGTTATTAAGAAATTAACTGTCAATTTACATTATTAATTCATCTTTTACAATAAAAGTAATATATCTTTAATAAATAACTACTTGTTAACAATTAAATTTTATCAAGCTATCATAGACTTACTTCATCAATAGATTATTACAATGTAAAAAAAACACTTAAAATATATACATTAAATTCTGAAAGAAATCCAAAATCTGACGATAATACTTTTACTTATGAGTTTAAATAGTAATTTTGTGAAATATTAACTTACTGTCTCTGGTACTCAAGGAAATTTGGCTCGTTCGTACAGGCAAACACTTATCGCACTTTTATAAACAGGCCATTTTTAACACTGATTCTAATAAACGCTTTTTGATTGGTAGATGGTTCACTGTTCATTTAGAAAATACGGTCGTTCCGAAGTTTATTAACTGCTGGATGCAGTTGCCTGGGCTCCAAAAATATAAAACTATGGTCTAAATCGAGAATATAACAATTTTACCTCAGACCTCTAAATATATAGCGTTGAGTATTACGTGGTTATTTCACAGACTACAACTTGGAAAATGGTCTAACTGTTTTAGCTGTTGTTGCATGTATTCAGACACTTTTTGGATATTATACTTTTCGTCCGATCACTGCTAAATTTCCAAGACGACTTTCCTGGAGCTCGCCTCCCCACAGACTCAGCTTTGCGCGACTAGCGAACCAAACAGCCTACACTTACCCACAGACATGGCATTCTTGTTAACAACCTGTGTGTTTTATTCCGTTAACAATGTGAGTCCTAATTTCTGTTCAGTAATTAATTATTTCTTTTTAATTACCACAATATATATACATATATATTGTAATAACCATAAAATATATTACATTTTAAAAAAATTAATTAATATTTGAGGAGGGAATTTAAAATTAAATAGCTTTGTCGAACCAAGCACATAATGACAAATTGATAATTATGGATTTGCTTCACGTTGTTGCCAAAATGTTATAAAAAACTAGAAGACTAATTAATTTGCCAACATTGGAGCACAAAATACAATGAACTAGAAAGAAGTTTAAATCAATCAATTTTTTTAAATGTAAAACAAAACAAATTTATTCAATCAAAATACAATTCAACCTTCCTACTTTATTATGCCTCATTTAAATCAAATTTTTACAAACAAATAATTTACATTTATAATTATGTGGCATTTAAGAAAATTTACACATTTATTTTTTAATAAATCAAACTCTATATCTCAGGGTCTTCACTGGGTTGATAAGAAAAACTCAAATCACGAAATACAATAAAATTTACAATTTAAATAAATACGCGGAATATGAAGTTAAAATAAACGAAATCTGGCTAATTACCTTTATTTAACATTTACAAAGTTTATCATTAATTCGTTACTTACAATTTTATATTTGGAGTTTGGGAACATGCTTCACTTTAAAATGGCCATTCTGTGCATCAATTGCACAGAGACTTTACTGGCACAGGCTTTACAACACATATACACTTTATCCTTTCGGTATCCAGACTCCAGACTCTTGGTACGGACAAAAGATGTTTCTCCAACGGCCACCAGTCAATTTGGCCAGTATTATTGCCAACTCCAAGATTTTAAGTCTATTCAAATGTTCCAGATCTCAATAATGTTTCTTTCCAGGCTTTCTCTCTCACACATGATCACCAATTAACTACTTCCATAAATTCCGCAAACCAACAGATAATTAAACTTTACCATTTCTTTCCCAACTTAGGCCTACGTCGCTCGTCCTCACTAGGCACGACTACCAATCCCCTTCTCCATCCATAAACGTCTCCCTCAAGCATTGACTTATAACTTCTCCAAGCACCGATTTTCAACTAAACCATCCGTCTCCATCAGGCTCCGACTTCAAACTGCCCGCCTATCTCCTCCGAGCTCCGGCTACTAACTAAACATTTTCTGTCCAAATTCTCTCCAGAATATTCTCCTTTCCCACGATCCTGCATTCCCACACACAGATCACATCCGGATTTCCCACGCTGTTACTCAAAATATTGCTAAATAAACAATCCTTGGTCTTCTAATTGAATGTGAACAAAGCCGCTGTCCGTCGTTCCTTTAAGAATTGCCGACAAACAAAAGCCCGCCGTCAATCAAATATTATTAAGAGACGCCAAAGATCTCCAATTATTGTTCTCCCTCTGGGACCATTTGTCCAACGTCAAAATGATTTTTTTATAAGAGCCGACAAAATCTCCAGTCTGAGTCATTAAACAAATTTTAATAATAGCCGGCATCCACCTCTAGTCTGTGCCGCGAATCAAATATTATAAAAATTTAAACAAATAATGTCCTTCTTAATTAGTACTACAATATATATATATATATATATATATATATATATATATATATAATAGAGATTACAAACAGATGGGCCACCACGTTAGAGAGAAATTATGAGCTAAACACAATTTTATTAAATAAACAAGGAAGGAAGTCGAAACTAAACCTAATTTTTAAAAGAAAAACAAATATTATTTATTTGACAAATTTTAATTTATGAGTTTTTATGAGAATCTTAATGTAAGTACCGCTTATCGTGTCTCTAATAAAGACAGTAAAAACTGAATTTAAACATACAATAACAAATTTTATACCAATAACATATAACTATTAGAAATATGAAATGTTATATAAATCTACCAAAGTTATATAAATCTGGCGGTAAACGATATTTACCTAAAGGTTTATAGATCCAATTTTTTTACATACTATTTAGTTTGAGCTAGTCTGGTTTGTGCACACGTGATTTATTTTAATTTTTATACAACCCTACTTTCACTAACAGGCCATAGCACTGATTTTATTCTTTTCTCACTTTCCAACACTTTGCAACATTTTCGGCGCCTTTCTGCTTCGCTGAATTCGCATTGTCACGCTCTATTTTCCCTGAGGAGAATCATTTTAAAATAATTAAACAGTAAGACAGCACTTGTTTCCAATAAGATTGTTTTAATGTGAATATGATCTATTAACCCGAAAGCTACTAAAAAATATATGCATATAAATTTAAATATTTAAGAGACGTATTAATAAGTACCGCGTCGAGTATTCACTGACGACGGTTTGTTTAATGCGAGACGAATTTTATGCATGAACGAAGTACGCAGTAGTGATCAACAATTTGTTTAAATATTTTAGTATATTTGTATATGTGTTAGCATGAATATAGCCAACTACATCCAAGATACAAGATAAAGAAAACTTAATTTAAACCAGTGACTGTCTTATGATTATATTATCTTATTTCATACTTGCATAAAGATAGTATAAACTAAATATGCCCAAGCTAATAGAGACACGTTATTTCGAGGAGAGTGAACGTGATATCCTGCTGACTGTAAAATATGTTTGGTAATCTTATATAAAAACATCAAGTTAAGAATCAGCATAACATACCTTCCTGTCCTATAATGAAAATCACAATAACTTTAAAAATATTTGTACATATAGGTACTTAGTCACTAATATAAAACTATGTTGTTTATTCAACAAAGTCAGTTCTTAAACTGTTCCATTAGGTGGTTCAGTGTGAATTATTACAACCGATACAATAGTATCGATTTTTCATGTTGCTAGTTATTATTTACCTACACATATATATGATTATACATGCATGAAAACGTACACACATATACATAGATACATAAAAAACTTATAGTTGGTTACATTATATTTTAATATTACTTTTGGATGTTCTACTTATCAGAGTTTTAGTATCTCTGCATACTGTTTTTGTATTTCCAAACCTTAGTTTCTGTCATTAACAATATTGTTTTCTTTCTTCGTTAATCGAGGTAGCAAACATAAGTGAAGAAATATAGAACCCAATTACTAATAATGTTATGATTGTATGTAAATAATAACGCTAAAAACTATTGTAAATAACATACGGGTTGCCAATGACCACGATATCGACACGACCGTTTTAAACTTTAATATATTGTAATATTTCCTTATCATATAATTGGATGTCCACAAAAAACTTTTGTCAATATTCCTTTAGGGTTTTCTTCCGATGTCTGTCAAAAACATTAGCTCTAACAGCCGCAAAAACGTCCAATTATAGTCCTCCCTTTGGTGAGCTTTTCCGCTGTCAATCATCATTATTATATTTTTTTATACAAGCCACCCAAGAATACCCAGTCTGGGTTGGTAAACAAATCTTATGAAATATGAACAAAATTTATGTTATTATTGTTTTTAATAATTAAATTGTTATCGGTACGAATGCGTAAAGGCGACAATCAAGGCGGGTTTTTCCTTTCTTTATCAATGGAAACTGGAAAACAGCAGTCTGTGCCGACATACGAGACAGAACGGTCCACATAGAGAAATGACACAGTAAAGTTTTTTTTTTGTTTTTTTTTAGGGCAACAGGCTACATGAGGGTGATCCACATTGGGCAACTCCCCTTTAATAGCATAGGAAGGGATTAGAAAGGGGGGATGCGGAAGGGTAGAGGAAGGTAGCCAAGGGTTAACTAGGGCCCCCGGGCTATGATTTAGGGATCCTACCCGGCATTCGCCTAAAGAAATGCAGGGAAACCCCTAGAAAAACCTGCATCGGGTAGGTCGGGCATTGGGTACTTGTCCCACGCCCTTCCGATAGCGGGAGAGGAGTTTGCTGTGGGGACGCAGCATTCCCTTCTCCGTGCCTCGACCAGTTTAGGAGGCAGCTGGCCGACTATTCCAATAGGAATAGCGGACAACTCTTGCCGTATGCCCAAGGTCTGCGACCCCGGAACATACACCTCTCAAAACAGACCGAGGTGCCTCGGCATGTGGGAACCTTAGTTCAAAAAAAACCAGAGAGATGTGAGAGCATCCCCAAAGGTAGCCCCCGCCAGAGCTCTCTGGGAAGGTTCACCTGCGAGAAATCCTCTCGCAGGCTTCCTTGTTCCCAGTAAAGTTTTTTTTTTATTTAGGGCAACAGGCTACATGAGGGTGATCCACATCGGGCAACTCCCCTTTAATAGCATAGGAAGGGATTTGAAAGGGGGGATGCGGAAGGGTAGAGGAAGGTAGCCAAGGGTTAACTAGGGCCCCCGGGCTATGGTTTAAGGATCCTACCCGGCATTCGCCTAAAGAAATGCAGGGAAAACCCTAGAAAAACCTGCATCGGGTAGGTCGGGCATTTGGTACTTGTCCCACGCCCTTCCGATGACGGGAGAGGAGTTTACTGTGGGGACGCAGCTTACCCCTCGCCATGCCTTGGCCTGTTTAGGAGGCAGCTGGCCGACTATTCCAATAGGAATAGCGGACAACTCTTGCCGTATGCCCAAGGTCTGCGACCCTGGAACATACACCTCTCAAAACAGACCGAGGTGCCTCGGCATGTGGGAACCTTAGTTCAGTCAGTAAAGTTTGCTAACCAACAGGAATGAATAGTGTTAACCACGAGGTCCAACTGCGAGATATGATAGTTTACATAAAACGTGAGTAAGTAGTTTGGCGGAGAGACACATAAAGCAGAAGTTTTTCTGCCAATTCAATTCAATTCAATTGGCAGAATTGCCCAAATTTAATTAATAAATGTTACAGCGAGAGACTTCGTTCGCGTTTTTCTTTTCATTCGTTTTCTTTTGTTTCTAGTATTTTAATTTTGTATTCCTTTAACTTCAATGAATTCAATTGTTAATGGTCTAATGTCTTATTATGAAACCCAGTTATGACCCTGAGATATAGAGATTCGAGGTATTTGTTTGTAATGATATAAGAACTGTATTTTCATAAAATGCCACGAATTAATAAATGAAAAATTAAAGGATTTGTTGAAAACTGGATTAAATTTGGCGTGCAAAATAGATCTTATACAATGTAAATTTATCAACAATAATAATTATTTTAATTTAAATCTTAAATTTTTTTTTTTTTCTTTTAAATTATTTCAATGATTTAAGACCGCTTTTCTAATCATTATATATTTGACGTTTTCAACGTGTGGCTAACTATCATTCAAATTTTAATTTTTTTTGTTGTTAATTAATTAATTAAATTAACTATATTAAGGTGGTTATTACATTTAAATGGCTTCACCAAAGTGAAGCAAATTAATCGTTAACTTGTTGTTTATTACCATATATATATATATATATATATATATATATATATATATATATATTCTAAGGCTTTTGTTACAGAGCTCGGCGAAACGTGTGCGGGTGACGAGGAATGCGAACATATTCCATATGGTGAATGTAGGGACAGTAACGTGAATCCTTCATCAAAGACTTGTGAATGCAATGCAGGAACCACACCTGACCCAAACAACCAACTCTGTCGACTTCGTAAGTCATTAGTATAATTTATCCCTTTAATTATTCCGAATCGCTTCTAAAATCTAATGAAGGTTCGATTCATTTTAATATGGTCAATATTTTTAGTAAAGCTGCGTACTGATTATAAGAATACCAGAAAACCGATTTTTTAATTCATCTTAGTTGTTGCTGGCGTGGTGTGGAGTAGTGGCCACCTTCATTGCATCACAGAGGCCCCGAGTACGAATCCTGCCGATGGCATGAATTTTCCTTTGTGTGTATGAATAATCATCATTAGTGATTCTCTCGCTGTTCTAATTCCTAAACCCACTGCTCTTAGTTCAGCAAATTGGCAAACTCCTCTCCCGTCATCGGAAGGGCGTGGGACAAGTACCAAATGCCCGACCTACCCGATGCAGGTTTTTCTAAGGTTTTCCCTGCATTCCTTTAGGCGAATGCCGGGTAGGATCCTTAAAATATAGCCCGGGGGCCCTAGTTAACCCTTGGCTACCTTCCTCTACCCTTCCGCATCCCCCCCTTTCAAATCCCTTCCTATGCTATTAAAGGGGAGTTGCCCTAAGTGGATTACCCTCATGTAGCCTATTGCCCTAAAAAAAAAAAACCGTAGAATACCAAAAATATGATTGTAAATTTAAAAAAAATTAAATACTTCGTTCTTGCGGCTACATATATACGACATTCTCAGGCGAAAATTATCTCAAACTGCTGTTCTTGTAATTAAATATTTATATATTATATATCATATATATTGGATATTATACAGAAATCAAAGTTAATAAAATTATGTTAATTTTAGGCTTCTCATATATTTCCTCTCAACATGCGTGTATACCGTGTAAACTATAATAGTAGATTTTGTCAGGAGTGTATTTATTTGGAAATTTCTTCATACTTTACAACCAGAAGTATTTTGACTTTCCTGGCTTCTTCAATTTTCTGGACAACGTTTTCGTAACTGCATGCTATACATCATACGAATAATTAAATATATAACAACTACGTGCATATATTCACCCAATTGGAATTGACTTAACGCATTTCCACTGGGATTTTGGTTTTTGATTTCCATATTAAACTAATAAACAATAGAAATTCCAATTTTTATTATAGGCTAACACTATAGCCTATAGTACATGTACTGAAAGACTGTTTCACATCAGGCACTTAAACAAATATTTCGCAAAAATTTATTTTTTTAAACAAAAAATAATAATTTTTTTTCAAAATCATGGTTTCCTTTGCAGCAAGGAAACTGCACTACAGTTGCGCGAATGGAGCCAACTGCGTGCATTACGGAATTATGGCGGTGTGTCAGGACTACAGATGCGAGTGTGGAGAGAGGTCTCGTTTTGAAGAAGACAAGCAATACTGCTGGCCAATAAAAGGTAACGAATCATTATTTCTTTTTTAGGGTAACAGGCTACATGAGGGTAATCCACATGATGGCAACTCCCCTTTAATAGTATAGGAAGGGATTTGAAAGGGGAGATGCGGAAGGATAGAGCAAGGCAGCCAAGGGTTAACTAGGGTCCCCCGGCTATGGTTTAAGGATCCTACCCGGCAAGTGATGCAGGGAAAACCCTATAAAAACCTGCATCAGGTAGGTCGGGCATTTGGTACTTGTCCCACGGCGGGAGAGGGGTTTTCTGTGGAGTCGCAGATTTTCCCTCGCGTGCCTTAACCAGTTTAGCAGGCATCTGGCCGACTATTCCAATAGAAATAGAGGACAACTCTTACCGTATGCCATCTCATAATAGGCCGAGATGCCTCGGCATGTTACTATTCCCATAAAAACGTAGAAAAGAGCAACTGAATAACTGCGAGATTTACCACTGTAAATTCCCAGTATTATTTGGCTGATATGGATCGGTTGGGTACGAAAGAATTCAGAAGGTTCGCCACACCAATGGGAGATAAGTGACTTCTTTCTGCACGAGAATGTGCCCGCTCTCACGGCTGGAGTCAACAACCATCCATATTCACCTGATATGGCGCCGAGAGACTTTTCTTATTCCCTAAAATCAAAATTTGCATGAAGGGTCACCGCTTTCAAGCGACTGTGACGCGCGAGTTCAATAAAAATCCAAAAAATGACTTTTTTTAAAGTTCCTTATGGTTGTAGAACGTTCTGAGTTTCGTACTCAAGTGGGAGGAGACTATAGAGAACACCCAAACTATTAAAAATTCGTCTCAAGTTTCCTCTATGTTTATTAATCCAGTATCGAAACTTTTCGTACGCACGGTGTTTTGTCACTTTCAAATGGATTTATAATCAAAGGAGCGATATCTATCTAAAGTTTCCAAATCTTTTTAACGATAATTGATGTATTCAATTAATTGTTTGAAGTGGCCAATGGAGATTTGAATATCATCCACGTTAATAATATATAATCAATAATAGAAGACGCGGCAAAAATTCAAAGTTTCAAAATTCTTTTTGGGGAAAATATGTTTTAATTTCCTCCCAATGAAAAATACATTGTATTGGTTTTTACAACAACAGATCTTATCGACATCGTTTACTCTCTTAGCTTGTAAATACCAATATATTAACAATTATAGAGATAAGACAAATATAGACTTAAATGCCCTGTAAATGAAATTAAATTTATGATACTCACCGCCCTGTGACAATAAAGAATCACGGACATAACTGAATACTGACACCATTATTCCTTTCAGGATTATAGACAGCGATTTGTTTTCTTTTGTAATGGCGTATTACCTTCTTATATTACGTATAAACAGGTTAAATACGTGATGGAAAGTCCTGTAACTACAATTATATTTCACTCGAATACACAAAGTATCAAAAATCCATTAGATTCTAAGTGAGAAGAAACAAAGTTAACTTTCCCCCTAGCGTATAATACATGGTATTATTTAATACAACAACTTATCTTATCGACATCGTTTATTCTGTAAGGTTGTAAAAACAACTTTAATAAATATAGATAAATATAGACTAAAATGACATATTATACTAACCACACGGTGATAGTATTCTCAGGAATAATAAAGAATGCCGGCCGTAAGTGAATTCTGATTTAATTATTCCTTTCAGCATTATAGACAGCGATTTTCTATCTTGGGTAATGGCGTATTATATTCTTATAATATGTAGAAATAGGTTAAATACGTGACGTAAAGCCCTGTAACTACTATTTATATTTAACTTGAAAATGTAAAAAAAACAGCAGTTGTTGATAATTGAAAAAAATGTAAAACATAAAACCATTTACCAAATTAATTGTTTAACCAGGCAAGTATATCTTAGTGGTTAGAGCGGCTGCGTAGTAAGCGGTGATCCTCTTAGTTTCCAGGTCCTGACAAGTTTTGAATAACATAATCTGCAAACTAAGTTTCACAGCCTTAACCGAAACTTTAATGAAAGAATTTGTTAAGTTCTTGAATTATGTGTTGTATATTTGTATTCAAGACACAATAAAATTGATTCTAAGTGTATACCTTTAATACGCAAATGCATATAGGGGTTCAAATATTTGGTTTTTGAATATTTAATACACAACAAGATATTAACGATTGTGGGAGATATCGGCCATAGGATATTAGTATGTTGGTAACGTATTTATAGTGTTACTTTTTTTTAGAGCTGTCTTATATGCAATGATAGTAGCTGATGGAATATTTCAACAGAATCGTGAAACAAAAAAAAAACGTTTATCCGACCTTAATTACATAAATATATATCATATTTGAATTTGGTGTATTAATTCAAACTTACTTGTTTACGATGACCAAAAGTTGCTATATTAGATTATAACTGTCTGAGCAATCATTTATTTCTCTCATTAAAGGGCACGAAAACATTATTAAGCAGGTCATAGACTGTTAATAATTGTCGACTGAGGGTTTTCCCAGTGTAGTTAGTGGATTCAAGTCGAATTAGTGAAACAGTGTACCTTTCAAATCCAGAGAGAATTTAATGTACTAGTAATGTTTCAAGATCTGCGGGATTGTACTGTTAGAATAATCTGATACCTTTGTTAGTAAAAAGAATAATTTTAAAATTATAATTAAATTTTTCACAGATATTAATGAAGAATGTACGGACACATTAGACTGCTTCTACGAAGGTTCTAGGTGTAATGAAGGTGTTTGTGCATGTGCTGACGGTTACCATCTATCGTCCAGTAATAATACTTGTATTAAGTTGGTCGACGGTAAGACTTTATGCACTAAGTACTAATTATAGGTTAAGTATGAATAAATTTTCTCGGGTAATTAACTAAAATGGAGATATACAGTAGTATAGAACAATTTATTCATAAAGTATTATAAAAATTCTTATTTATTTCTTTATATTAATTCCTTAAATTATTCAAAAGAGCTAATTTCTTAATTTGAATCTTTAATTTAATTTACCTGTAATATTTTAATAATATAAATAATTTGGATATATAAGAGATTTAGGAATTTATCGGTGGAAATAATGTATACAACACACTCGGGTTTCCAACCGAGTGATATATTAATTAAATCACATGTGATATAGTATTATTGAGTTTTTATTATTATTTTGATCACTATCATAAAATTGTTTCAATTTTACTTCACTGTAGACGTGAACGGATATCAAGCTGATGTAGTACCGTGACAGCTCGACAATTATATGCCCAGTTTGGGTTACTTTTCAGAAGTAAAAACCCAGTATTAACCGGCTTCTATGGGTCCAGCGTGGGATGAACTGGACATTTTGATTGGCTTCCCTCCTACCTACAAGTACCTCAGCACTCAGGAAGGGATACGTTGACTGAGACTCGGAAGATATTCGATAAATTAGTCTTTCGAATACCTTCGTTATTATCATTAAACTTTATCTTTAACTTCCTAGCGGTTTCTGATTTTTTCAAGTTTCTGGACAGTACCATAGATACCAATAACCCTCGTCTCTCCTATTTCCTTTCCTAGATATCTTTCTCTTAACGCTGAAGAACAGACGACGCTGTATGTTCCTCCGACCTAATCCTATTCACTCTGATCATTCCCGTACCTTTGCTCAAAACTATAAATTGACTAACATCCTCCTATTTTTTTGTTCTTAGCGGGTACGGTATTACACACAACATCCAAATGGCGTGGTATGTCATCGCAGACATAAGAATAGCTGTTACTTGTGATAAACTTAGCAACTATATGTGGTTACAGATTTAAATTATTCATCTATCACATCATTCATAATTAATTAATAATAAAAGAGTTGGAATCTTAGTGTAATAATAAATATTAACCTGGTTGTAAATCCATAAATGTTTTATTTATATTGTATTTATGTAATACATATAACTTAAATAGTTTATTATAATTAAAACTTAATTAAGATTATAATTATAGATCCTCGTGATATTTTTACAACTTTAGGTAAAATAACACGTTACTGTATTTATATATAAGTATTATCAATTCAAAACAAATAATTCGTTTACATAATTAATATGTAAACTATGAGCTTAGATGATACTTTTCTATACGTTGACAGGAAAGATGTCTCGTGTCGGGCTGATGAATTGTGTAATTTATGGCAAATGTGGAGATTTAACTCCAAACGTAATTTAATAATCTAGTATAAATTAATCCTTGAGATTAAAATACATAGGATCCGGAATAAATGATAACATGTAATTTTATAGTCGCCTCTAGGGCCTCGCGTATGTATTATATTCCACGTTCCAAGAAGAGTCTGGCAAAAACTCCTTTCTCCTTCTCGTGGGCTGGAGTAATGCGCATTTTCAAATAAATTTCTCTTACGACCCTCAACTTTCCTGTTTGTCATCAATCACTACTTAATATATTCTCTATAATCTTTTTAGACACTCCCACTACGGAGAAATCACTACCGTATCATAAACGTATTTACAGAATTCTTTCATATGCATGTGTAGAATGTTTAATGTATTTGTGGGAGAATACAGCAGCCACCAAACGATCACAAATTCTCGTAATATGTTTAGGATTTCCTCATTCTTTACTTTCGTTGGTAATGTACACGGTGGCTTAAATTGACATTATTTAGTGTTGATTGGGCACATTAAGGTTTATTATTTACTACGAGAGCCGTGAAAAAACTCCGCAGTCCTAAATTACCTTAGTGATTTGGTATAGCATTTGAAGAATTCAGAATGTACACTAATTTTGCTGGTTGGCTGAGGCCAGACCCGCCCCGGTCATATTGTAACGCTGAGGGAGGGAGTTGCTAAATATAAATCATTTGTCTACGTTTTACCTACTTTTTAGACCTTTACTTTGATCTTCCATAGACGGCTACATCTCAATATTAGTCAATAATTTTACATAAAAATTTAAGCGAAACGCAAAACATTTATATATATTTATTATACAATTATACATAAAAAACTTAAGAAAAAATAGGTTTTATTAGGCTCACTGGATAATATTAAGATTGAAACTGTTTTATGACAGACTAAAAATAATTTTTATTAATAGTAATGAAATAGTATAATATTATCTAAACATGTGTAATTCATAATATCATAATGTACGTTATGATCGTTTTTTCTATTATAAAAAACGTCTTCTTATATAAATCATCTGTTTCTAAAAAAAACGATTCTAGAATGTTTAGTTGCCACTATACAAACGACTTTTTTTACTGTAAAAATTTTTGGCTTAGAATTACGGTTATCAACAACTTATGAAAAATGTAGAATTATATTAAACTATGCTCATACTAGTTTGGTAATAGTCTGATTGAATTTGTAGAAAAGTAAATCACGGCATTCATAATACTTTGAACAATTATATGGCATTACAGATATGATAAAGTCAATAAGGGTAAAAAGATTTAAGCTTTGTAGTTAATTGAATCTCTCCGATCAGATTAATTGAGTAAAATTATATTAGAAAATAAAGTAAAATTACTGTTAACTTTCTCTTTTTGATCCTAATTCAATTTTTACTATCAAAATACTGCGATGGTTTTAAAACATGTTTGGTATCTGAGTTCTTGCTTTTGAAAGGATACAATAATTCCACTTCTGAATTCTTGCAGGTTTGTTGCCGTGCGACCCTCAAGACACTGAATTTTGCAGTTCCGAGATTTATGGATCTGAATGCAAGTCTGACGGTTTCTGCTATTGCCAATCAGGTTTCGTTTCCAATTCGAATAAAACTGTGTGTTTGAAAAGTAAGCATAATTCATACCTTACCGCTTTAAAATGGAAATTATTGTTATCTTGAAATATAAGTTGCTGCAGTAGACTAAATTATTTATAATTTAATAACGCTTTATTATTTAGCTCTTAAAACACTTAATATGAATTTAGTTTCCAGTCTACTTTAACGCCACTGACAAATCGTATCTCAGGGTTGCATTGAAGTTCTTTCGATTAAAATAAATGTTACGATTGTGTAAGAGAGAATAACATATTCGCGCAATTGTCAAAATCATCGCTAATTCACAGAGAAGTTCACTTTTCCAAATAGAATAACAAAATGGTCTCCGCTCACCAGCGGCACGCATAAATGGCAGTCAACAATTGAAACAGATCAGTGTCCAGTCTGGACGTCAGAAAATTAGGTTACCGAATACCGAAATCGATCAGACACACAACTGAAAGGAGATTTTTAATCTATTGTAGCTTCCTTGCTGTGACCGCTTCAGTCAATTCATGTCTCTCCGTTGTGTTCCAGTCGGCAATTTCAACTCCAATTTTCATTATAGTTAGGTATAAATTCAGTCAAACTATATTGAACTCAATTAAAATACTTCAAATACTCTTTCAGTCGAACAATACTTGCTCCTTTGTCTCCGAACTGCAAACACATTAATTCAAGTACTCATACGACTCCCTAGTCAATTCATGTTTCTTCGTTGCTTGGAATCAGCTGCCCCAACAACCACAACTTGGATTACCCTCATGTAGTCTGCTACCTCCAACAACCAGAAGGAATCCTGCGAAGACTGTTCTCTCGCAGGTGAACCTTCCCAGAGAGCTCTGGAGGAGTCTACCTTAGGAAATGCCTTCTCCTCTCTCTCATTTCTTGAACTAAGGTTCTCACAAGCCGAGACACCGCAGCCTGTTTTGAGAGGTGTATGTTCTGTGGTCGCAGACCGTGGGCATACGGTAAGAGTTGTCCGCTGTTCCAATATTCCCATTGGAATAGTCGGCCAGCTGCCTCCTGAACTGGTCGAGAGACGTAAAAGGGAATACTGCGTTCCCACAGAACATCCTCTCCCGCCATCGGAAGTGCGTGCGACATTTTCCAAATACCCGACCTACCTGATGCAGATTTTCTGCGGTTTGTCCTGCATCACATTTCTCTAAAATGGACGAAATTTGAAGATTTTATTACTTGGTTTGAGTATTTGGAAACCAACCGTTCCTACAATTACCTTCCGCAGGCCTGCCTTGTGTCGTCAACCATCAACAATTGCCACTGCAGGCAGGTTTCGACATTTCGATACAGCAGTTCAACACACAGTAGTTTGATACAAAATTTTAAATAATTTCTCCCTTAAATTTACTAGTTTCACCATAATCACTTCACTGATTTTAATAATATATTTTTATTTTTATCATTCTTCCTATTATTACTATTATTTATGTCCATTAGTGGTTATTCAATTATTTTACAACTGAGAGATTAAATATGTCTACAATAAAATTTTACTTTAATTTACAATATTAACCTTAACCTAAAACAATAATTAAATGAAACAATATCATCTGTTTTTACATTCTTGCCTGTTCATATTTTGGAAAAACTAATTAAATATGAAAATATAATTTAATTATTGTGGCGGAATCTGCCTGTTCCGAAAGAATATATATATATATTGTAGTAATTGGTAATTAAGACATTTGTTCTAATTGGAAAGTTGGATTGTAGAGGACTCATTATTAGAGGATATAGAGCGGACGCCGCAACAATTCGGCGAGGCAAAGAAAACATTGTTGAGGTTCTACGCGCTCAAAATCTACGAGACGAACGGACAGTCAGGAATGTACAGTCAAGCAATGAACGGCGAGGCATAAGGACCAGCAAAGTTTTTGTACAAAAGTAATAGAGTCAGGAATTTGCAGTCGGGCATAGAACAGCGAGGTGTAAAGACCAGAAAACTCATGTTATAAAAAGTTTTACAGTCAGGCAATGAACGGCGAGGCATAAGGACCAGCAAAGTTTTTGTACAAAAGTAATAGAGTCAGGAATGTGCAGTCTGGCATAGAACAGCGAGGTGTAAAGACCAAAACTTTTCATATTATAAAAAGTTTTGCAGTCTGGCAGCGTACCGCAAATAGAACAGTTTGATAGCAGTTACAAACATGCATTAAAATATTGAAAAGTAAAGCAATCTTCAGTCGGGAAGGAAAGAGTGAAACTAATGTTGTAATCGGTGGCCGAGCATAAATTCAACCTGCTGGCCATAGACAAACCAAGGAAGTACATTTCCAACTAGACGAGATCTGCAAATCCAGGTTGCAGCAAAGCATCGAGAATCTACTAATTTGTGTTAGACCAACTAACAAAACTACACCAATTAGAATTTGTTGACATTTAGAGTCTGTGAGTATTAGAATCAGTGATGTCCCCAAATTTTGTGCACGAAAATGAGACCTGGGCGGCCGTAAGTAGAAAAACTTTAAAATCATATTGTAAACCACTTTTAAAAGATAAAAGTCAGATCGTTCTTTAATTTTTAATTATTTAATTATCGATAAAATGAGATCGTTAATTCCTGATGAAATTTAGAACTGTTTAAATTCAATCTGCAGTGTTATTTCTTCCACAACAAAGTTCGTCTATGTTTCAGACGCATTAACTTCCATAAAAGATAAATGTAATTTGATTGTATAAATTCACCCATTTATCAAACCCAGTTTAAAACCCTGAGATCCCAAATATTATTGTGTATTTAAAATTGTTAATAAATTTGTTTAATTGTTTTTCCCTTAATAATCTTATTATTTTAAAAGACGCCTTTTATTTAATTATTACTATATATATATATATATATCCATAACCCCCGATTTTTTTCGTTATTTTTATATAACGCAACTCGAGTCCTATCCCTAAATGTGTTACCGGCAGGTTATTGTTGGAAAATTTCTACCCCCGCCCAACCCTGAGCATTACCCAGTTTGTCCCAAGGGAACTGAGCGACATCCAAAACCCCAGAATTGACTCGAATCTCGGGCTATTCGCGTTATTTTCATGTAACGCTCCACGAAACCTCACCCCCTAAGAGTGCGCCCCTCCCATGCCGATAGGGTTTGAAATTATTCACTAAGAATAGATACCGAAATATGAGTTTAAATGACACCGAAAAATATTTATTGGACGTAATTATCGGCCGATTAACATATACGAAAATTTCACCCCCGTTCAGCCCCACCCGTGATGGTTAAACTGAAAATTGAATATAATAATTAATTTCAGCTACATCTATAACCCCAGATTCGACTCCAACCTCGATGTTTTTCATTATTTTTATGTAATGCACCTCCACCCTACCCTTCATGGTTCTCTCCTCCCAAGTCGATAGGGTTTGTATTTATACACGGTATATATTTTCAAACATTATGAGTCTCATTCACCAGTCAAAATATTTATTTGACGCAAATAACAACAGGTTAACATTTTTTAACATTTCTACCCCCGTCCTCGTCAGATCAGCCCTCCCACCCCCGTCTCAAATATCTGTTGCTTTTGCGTTATTTTCTTTTAACTCCCCTTTCATACAGAAAGGCGTTGAAATTATACACAAACAAAGTCGTAGAAATACAATCATTTTAATTAATTCAAAAAATATAATTATAAAAGCCAATATCGTCCTCAATTACATGTTTAAAAATTTCCACCCCCGACCGTAACCGCCCCTGGGAGTTGAATGGCAAGTTAAATATCATAATTACACTCAGCATCACTCATAACCCTGGATTTGACTCCAATCTAGGTTGTTTCTTGTAACGCCTGTCCACTCCCACCGCCAAGGTTGCTACGACCCGTGCCGTACACAGTTGTTTTACACAGATAACATTGGTAGAAACACTATCAATTCCTTTGCGCCTAATAATATTTATCCGACTCAAATATTGGTATTTTTGGCATGATTGAATATTTCCACATCCGTCCACGTCAACCCCTAAGCGTGCTCCCTTTTATGCCGAAAGAAGTTGAATATTTTCGTACACAACATCGGTAGAAGCACTGTCAATGTAATTGACCCAGACAAATATATATTCCACACAAATATCAACCGTTTAACATGTTTGAAAATTTACACCCCCGTCAACGCCTCCTTGGAGATGTTAAACGGTTATTCGAATGTTATAATTAAACGCCTTGACATCCATAATCCCGGAATCGACTCCAGTCTCGATTGTTTTTGCGTTATATTTATGTAATGCCACATCACACCCACCCCTAAAATAAGCTCTCTCCCAATATCGAAAAGGAATGAAATTATATACGGAGAACATGGAGAGAAATGTTATGAATCTCATTGATCCCGAAATATTTTTATTCGACGCAAAAAACGGACAGTTAACATGTTTTTAAAATTCTACCCCCGACCAACACTCCCACCCCAGCCAACCCCCACGCGTTGCCCAGATTGTCATATATAAACTCAGCGACATACATAAACACGATTTGACACGAATATCGGTGGTTTTCGCATTATTTCCTTGTTACTCTTTCCACCCCATCCCTAAGCGTATTCTCCCCTCATGCTGAAAGGAGTTGAAATTTTATACACATAATATCATTAGAAATATTATCCATGTACTTAACTCTGAAAAATATTTATGCGACGAAACATATGGCCGGTTAACTTATTTTAAAATTTCAACCCAACGCCCACCTCCGCCCAACACCTTCCACCCCAGCCCACACCCGCGCGTTGCCCATATTGCCATAAATAAACTCAACGACATCCAGTACCTTCGATTTGACTTGAATCTCGGTTGTTTTCGCGTTGTTTTCTTATGACCCCCTCCACCCCTACCCATAAGCATGAGGTTAAAATTTTACCCAAAAAAAGTAGGTAGGAATACTATCAATGTCATTGACACAGACAAATATATATTCCACACAAATATCGACCGTTAAACATGTTTGCAAATATCCACCCCTGCCTCTGTGGTTTAAATGGCCAATTGAATATCATCATTAAACCCAGCAACAACCATAACCTTGATTGTGACTCTAATCACGTAATTATTCGCATAATTTTATTTTAACGCCCCTCCACCCCTACCCACGTTAAAACGGGTTGAATTGATACTCATATTACATAGGTATAAACACTGCCAATATCTTTGACCACTAAAAATCTTTGTCCGACTCAAATATCTGCTGTTTTTGCATGATTAAATATTTCCAACCCCATCCTTGGGGCTGGTAGACGCGTCTCACCCTGACAACGATTGTTTCCTGGTCGTAAAAAACAGGTGTACGAAATTGGGTGATCATTACTCCACCAGTGTAGATTTGTATGACGTACATACAAATATACGTACATACAATCAAATATACATAAATACAAAAACAAAAAAAACTCTACTTTATATATTAGAAGACCAGCTGGGTTCCTGGCGTTGCCCGTAATGTCGTATATCCATAAGCCCCTATTTGACTCAGTTGCTTTGCGTTATTTTTATGCAATGCACTTCGCCTCCCATGCCGAAAGGGGTTAAACTCATGGACCCAGAAAAATATTATTTTCTAAATAATATATTCCGTTTCATCATTTTACAAAATTTCTACCTACGTCCCCACTGTACTATTGGTACAACAAAAAGTTTGATGTGATAATTAAATTCAGAGATATCGATACCCCTCGATTTGATTCCAATCGTATTATCGTTATTTTCATGTAACGAACCTCAAAAGCCCACCCCTAAGCTTGCTCCCCTTAATGCGAACAGGTATTGAAATTATACACAGAGAGGATCTAGAGAAATATTATGAATTTAATTGACCCCAAAAATATTATTTCGACACTTATATCGGCCGATTACCATGTTTTAAAATACCACCCACGCTAGGGGGAGTTAGACGGCAAGTAGAATGTAATAATTAAACTTGGTGACATACAAAACCTTGGATTCTACTCAAACTCGAATTTTTTGCATAAATTTTAGTAAAGCAACACCCCCCAAACCAGAAAAGGGTTGAAATTATACACGGAGAACATGTACAGAGATATTATCAGGTTCACTGATCCCGAAATATATTTATTAGACGCAAAAATCGGCCGATTGAAGTGTCTGTAAACTTTTACACCCGCCCAACACCACCCACCACTGCCCAACCCCCTTTCTCCGCCGCCCAGTCACAGACGTTGACCAGATTGTCATAAATAAACGCGGTGACTTCCATATCCCTGGATTTGATTCCAATCCCAGTCGTATGGGCATTATATTTGCTGTAACGCAACACCAAACATAACCTCTATCCGTAATCGCCTCCTAAGCCCAAAAGGGGTTGAAATTATACACAAGCAACGTAATGACAAATATTCTGAATTGAATTGACTACGAAAAATATTAGCCACAAACATTCGGCGATTAATATCTCTGAATAATTTTCACCCCTGTCCCTGCTCACCCGTGGGTGTCAAACCGCAAGTTGAATGTCATAATTAAGCTCAGCGACATCCATAACCCCGGACTCGACTCCAAACTTGAATTTGTTTGCGTTATTTTTATGTAATGCAACTCAACCCCAACCCTTAAGGGTGCACCACTACCAAGCCTGAAAGATGTGAAAGTTATACACAGACAACATCATGTGAAATTTTATGAATGCCATTGAAAAAAATACTATAAATCTAATTAACCATGGAAAATATTTATTTTACGCTAATATTGTAATGAATTATTTTCTTGGGCTTGGGTTTTTATTTATATTTTATTATATTTATGCAAAAAATTATTGACCATTAAAAATTTAAATGAATTTTATTAATATTATAGTTTTAAGCAGAAAACTCTGATCACAGGCACCTGTGGAATTACGTCGCAGAGATTAGTTGCTCGCACCAAATACGTATTGGTTGTTCGTGTTTCCTGTTGCTGCCCGTAGTAGATGAAAGTCCCGGTTTTTCCCTTATTCGATCCTGCAGCTGGCTGGAACATCTCGTTGCTTGTTATCAAACATTCGGCGGATGGCCTCGTAGACAGTTTGTTGTTAGGTGTAAATTTACTATCTGCTTTTCCACTACTCGGATAAGGATAAACCTGCACCCTTCGCGATCCTATCAACAACCGTTTTTAACGTCCTCTCGCCAATTTTTTCCACGTCTGTCCAACCATTCTTCTCAACATCCTTATTCCAACTCTTTCCACGTCTGTCCATTTATTTCAAGGTCCTTCCGCCTACTGTCCCAAAATCTCTCCTCTTACCCCGGAGCTGGACGTTTTCCCACCCTTTAGGTCACCGGGATTTTGTTGTTCTTAGCCGCAAGGGATTTTCCCATGGGCCGAACCAAAGGTTTACATTGCCACGAGTACTCTATCGTCGTATCCAAATAGCCACGTGCGTCTACCTGAGACGCGACAGGTCGGCGTCTCGAGTTCGGAAACAAAAGGATCCTCCAAACTACAGCAAACAACATTTCCGAAAAATAAAACAATATTAAAGTAAAATATGCGCGTTGCAATATCGACCGTTTAACATGTTTGAAAATTTCCAGGCTCGGTTTACCCCTTCCCTTTGAGGTTAGATGACCAATTGAATATCATAATTAAACTCTGCGACATCCAGAACCCTGGATTTGATAGTAATCTCGGTTTTATTCACATAATTTACTTGAAACGCCCGTCCACCTTCACCCCTATTAGTTCTCCTTTCCAACGCTGTAAAGGTTTGAAAAATACTAAGATAACATCGGCTAAAACACTATCTCTTCGATCCCTAAAAATATTTATCTATCTAAATATCGGCTGTTTTAGCATGTTTTAATGTTTCCACCCCTCCCCTAAGTGTGCTTCCATCTTATGCCAAAAGGTGTTAAATTTTACAAACAAAATCGGTAGATATATTACCAATGCCTTTAACGTCGACAATTAATTATTTAACGCAAATATCGACTGTTTAACATGTTAGAAAAATTCCACCTTGTCCACCCCATACACCCCCGACCCTGGGGGTTAAATGAAAATTGAATGTCATAATTGAACTTGTCGATATCCATAATCTTGGATTTGACTCCAATCTCAGTTGTATTCTCGTTATTTTATTGTACCGCTCCTCCACCCCCACACCTAAGGTTCTCAACTGCTAGGCCCGGAAGGGATTGAAGCTATATTTAGAGAAGACGTAGAGAAATTTGATGAATCTCATTGATCCCGAAAAATATGTAGTCGTCGAAAATATCGGTAGATTAACACATTTGACAATTTCCACCCCTAACCACCCCTCCTTTGGGGACTTTAACGGCAACTTGAATATCATAATTCAACTCACTTACAACCATAACCCTGAATTCGAGTCCAATCTCGATTGTGTTTCCGTTATTTTGATATAAATCCACTCCACCCCCACCCTTAAGGGTGCTCGACTCCAAATCACGAAAGAGGCTAATATTAAATATATGGAACATGTAGATAAATATACTAAATGCCCGTGACCGGAAAAAAATGATGTGACGCTAATATCGACTGATTAACATGTTTGAAAATTTCAACCACCCTCCAACACCGCTCGGGGAAGTCAACTATAAGTTGCATGTAATAATTTAACACTACAGTGACAAATATAACCCTGGATTCGACTCCAAACTCAAATGTATTTTCGTAATTTCATGAAATACACCTTCACCCAAACCCTTACGTGTGCACCACTCCCATGCCTAAAATAGTTTGAAATTATACACAGAGAACATGTAGTGAAATTTTATGAATACTATTGATCCAGAATTATATTGATTCGACGCAAAAATCGGCCGGTTAGCATGTTTGAAAAAAAATTCCTCGCCCACCCCAACTCATTTCCGACAACCCCAACCCACCCCGTGCGGTTCTCGGTTTGTCATAAATAGTCTCAGAAACATCCATAACCTAGATTTGACTGGAATCCCGGTTGTTTTTGCGTAAATTATATGAAACTCCCTTCCACCCCTTCCCTAAGGGTGCTCCCCTCCTATACCGAAAGGGGTTGAAATTTTACAAACACATCGGTAGAAATAATATCAACGTCATTGACCACGATAAATACTTATTCCAGGCACATTTCGACCATTTATCATAAAATGGGAAATAATATCCAGTGAGTTGCTATTGAAGTAATAAATTAATAACCCACTTTAGGATTGGTATTGAAGTATTAAATGAATATCCAACTGATTGGCAGTCATTGAAGTAAAAATTTTGCTTTCTAAGTATTCATCTGAAAAATAAAATTCAATGGAAGCATCACGATAGCCTTTTAAACATCTGCGATCTCCAAATTTTCATTCAATCAACGTTAAGTGTATATCGTTAGGTTTATGTTCCTATCACTTGGAAGCTACATTGTCAATAAAAGTAATCTGTAATTGATTTTCAGTCGCGGATGACAGCTACAACGAGGAGTGCGTCGAGTCCGTGCAGTGTAGTGAACGCCTGACGGTTGGTGCTGAATGTGCCAGTGGCAAATGCCAATGCGCCGAGGGCTTCCATTACCTCCATGGAAGGTGCATCACAACATCGGGTAAAGAAAGTTTACCAAAATGAAAATTCAATGAATCTTTGAGGTATAATATTTAATTTTCTTTGAAGTGGCCTTTAAGAATTAACTCACATCACAGAAAAATATATATCTAAATGCTCAAGAGTCATTTTTAAGTTACATACGGTGGATATGTGACACGAAAAAGATATAAACATTTTCAGTCTATTCGAATATTTAACCCGTAGTTTAATCTCCTTATTCAGGTTACAAGCAGCCGTGCTCAGAAAACGTCAATTGCTACTCCGGTTACAGCCACGAGACGACAACTTGCAAGAACGGAAGCTGTGAGTGTGCTGACAACGCTTACGTGCTCTATGGACACTCCTGTAGATTGGCAGCGGGTCGTACGTATTTAAATATAAACCATTGCAATTCAATATATATTATTAAAGTTAGTTAATCTTTTCTTACATGTTCTCTTAATCAAATAAATAAAATTGTGTGTATGCTTACATGTATGTATAAATGTTTGTGTTTTGTGTGTATCCGCATACATATTTAATCGCGTTTTGTAATCTTAACCAAATATCCTTCAAATGTTCCTTCCGACCCGAATAGTTGAATGTGGGGATATGACACTCTTAGGGGCGGTGTGAGCGTGGTTAGAAATTATTAAGTTCTATTGCAACGGCCGATATTTGTATTGTAAAGAATTAATTCAGTTCATTGAGACCTATAGTGTTTCTCCAGCTGCATGTGTATAATTTCAACTCCAAGAAGATATACAAAGAACTTATTTTGGTTTTTCCAAAGAATTGTTATTAGCATAACTGACCAATATTACGTATTTTAGCAATATATTATTTTCTTCCTATTGATATTTGTATATAATACTTCCTTCAGATGGGGTAGGAAATGGAAATATAAAAAAACATTTTTCCGGGTATAATTTATTTTACAATAGAAAACTTTAATTTTGGCTATTAATTTTCTTCTCGTGTTATATTCATTTATTTTTTTGTTAATTCCCTTACCCTAATATATATTCGTGTTCAGGCTACAGCAATAATATAGGTACTTACTGGTAATGTTTTCTTAGTCAATTGATTGAATATATGTCCATCATTGGAGAAAGATGTATTATGCAAGGTATTTGAAAACATCTTCCATATTTCTTGCTAGTAATACCAACTACTAAGTGGGATATTTAAGTTATACTAATGAAATGAATTGGAGCCAGTCAGCTGACATGCACCAATAACTAAACTTATCTCTGAAACGAAAAGCAATCTAACCAGCGAGGTTCTTCAGTTATTGTGTCTTCCAACGATGCAGGGTTGGACATTGAAATATATTGTTCAGAGTCAAAATCTCCATCAATTTCACGTTCATCAAAAGAAATCTTCCATCTATGTCAACTGAATTATTTCCATAATTCAATTCTCATTTAATATTTTTTTACATGTTTTGAGTCACTTTGGATTAAACATGTATCAGCATCCGAAGGATACTATCATCTGTGTTTCTGTTTTGAGTAAAAATACTGCCAGAATGCTTACCCAGAATATACCACTTAACTCTATGGGTGAAATCCAAAGTAGAAGGATGATCATTTGCCCCACTCGTACCTCGAATGGATGAAAAAAAATATTTCAGCACGTCCTGATTTAAACGACGGGTTAGAGGGTAGTCTATTTTGCTTTTAAGTCTTTGTAAAGATGGATGGCATCCATACTTATAATAGCATATTGAAGATGTTTTATAAAGCTTAAACTGTATTTTAATGTTACGCAACACACTTTTCGCATGACCCAATCATCGTTTGTATGACTTTATCCCTTCATTTGACCTTGAAATATCCCATGGGAACGCTTACTGATAAGGACTTACACACTACAGCGTGCGGACAGTCTAAAACAACTACTGTCCGCGAACGGGATTAGCGCTGCGCCTGAAATAATCGAAGTCCAGCGCTTTTTCTAAGTACACTATTTTTAGAAAATCTTTACTGGAACTGAATCAGATCTTTGTGTGATCGAACTCATGTTCTTTATGACAGGTTTGACAGATTGAACTAATAAACTTTGGCTTTCAATATTCATTGATATCAGTATGAGCTTGTCAATAAATTGTTTGATTTATTTAATGCAGAAAGAAAATTGGGAGTTTCTTGCCAGTTCAAGTCATCTAAAAACCGTTCATTTTACTCAACTCTATTGCCTTCGCCAATTTGATTTGAAAGAAGTTGTGCAGAAGGTTTTACATTTTGACGTTCTCTCCCTCTATCATCTAAATTATAACTTGAAACCTTGAATACAATTTTCACATCAGATATTGAACTTGAAATTAATTATTCAGAGCAATATCTGTTTAACATAATGTAATGCCAATTAATTAGGCAATAAATTGTTTGGACATAAAATTTGAATTGTTTGAGAAATCCGTTATAGCGGTCTGATCGAAAAAAGCGACAATGGAAAAGCGAGCTCACTTGCTTTGTCAAAAAGTCAAAAATGGCGTTTGCGCGCTAAAACTCGAGAGAACTTGGACTCAGTTTGCGGAAAAACATCGTGAGGAGCAGAACAAGTAATATAACTGTTAGTTAGAGGAGAAAGATTGTTACGAGTTGGTGGACATTTCAGAGGACGGAACAAATAATACTAGAGCAGAGACTAGCCGACGTTAATGTATTTTTAAACAAAGTTGTGAATTTAAGACAAAGTAAAAACATTAACGGAAGTATTACCTCGTAAATATGGCTAAGTAAAAGCAGTTTACGTCTATAGCCAGCCCGGAATAGTGAAGTTGACAGTTTAAGTCTACAGCAAGAAGCTAAAGAAAAGCTAGTTTGCTCCGAAAAGAATAAACAGTTAAAATAAATTGTCAAGGAGATACGTTGCAGTTTACGTCCAATTCAGTAAAAGACTAATAAATCTACGAATCATAGGATTCCGGTAAGGCAAGCAGACATCAGATATCTGACATTCAGGAGGATCATCCGAGTTCCTGTGAGCCTATCAATATTGACTTCAATAGTGTAAAATCTGTGAGTCGATGTTTAGAATCAGTGTGTAAAAGTTTGCCATAGTGTACTTCCGAAACCAAAAAGAATGCTGGTACCAGCTAGACACTACGTAAGTAACAAAACCAAAACTAATGATTAATTGTAAACTTTAATTAAAGGATAAAGTCAGATTTTGTTTTCTTTTAATTGTCAATCAGAGTTAATTTCTTTACTTTTAATTTCTTTCTATCGACATATTGTTTAGGTAAAATGTGAACTGTTTGTTAATAAGATTTTTAAATCAATTTGTTTTGTCCATTATCAAACCCAGTGAAGGCCCTGAGAGAGATAAAGATCTCAAATTTTGTTGTAATTATCTTTATTGCCACAAAATAAAATAAAAAATATTTGTTTGTTAATTTTTAATTATTATTTCATTTAATTAACGCCTTCCATTTAATTATTACCTAAATGGCGCTTCACGTGAGGTAAATTCTTCAAATTCATTAAATTAAACTAAATTAAATAACAGCCTTCAATTATTGTTTATTACAATATACTAGTATCTTTTATACAGCAAGCATTGAACCTTGTTTCACATAAATTAGCAACATTAGGAAAGGAAATAATACTTGATGCCCGTTCCTTTAGGCTTTTTTTGTTACAATGTGTACAAACAAAAACACAGCACGAAGGCGTTGTCTGTCATCTTTAAATAGAAATGCAAACTGTGTTCCACGTAAAACAATATCCTTCCACTAACAAACAACTAACAAAACAAAATTCAAAAAGAATAACTTCGACGTATTTGACAGTGACAACCACAAGCTACTAGCATCCAACGTCATGTCATGCGCAGAAATCCAAATTACGTTCTAAATCCGTCTCACCGTTATACTTCCACCTTGCACGAAACTGGGTTCTTTGATTTTCATCGGCGCGATGGAAGGGGATGTGAACGGCAGCACATCCAGTCTGCAGGTCGCCGGTTGCTGAAGCCCACCGTAAAAAACTTTCGCCAGCAAATGTAATGAGTGAAGTTCTCGATTTTTTTTTTACTTTATGGAGAAATCTGGATATCACAAACTTCGAATGTAAAATGTGTGCGATCCAGATTTGTAGGCATTGGTGTGGTCCGAACTCCTTCATGTCTCATGCGACGATGCGATGCCCAGTTTTTTTTAACAAGCTATAATCATTTTTTTCCTACTTTTTTATATTGTTGGTGAAGGTCAATGCATAAACTACGTGTCGCATTAAATCTTTGAAATCAAATCAAAATAATTATGAATGAATATCACTAAATTAAGTGCAAAATGACGAAACCAAAATAATTAACTTTTCTAAACCTATAAAAAATATAAAAATTAATCCAATTATGTCCAAATTAAACTTTTGTATTCTCTCAGGTAGACAGTGGGTACAGAAGTCAGCATAAAATTTCAATTGGGGAAGTACAGGTGTAGTAAAATTTATGCACACATTGAAAAATTTCGCAATAAATATACTCATCCTAACCAAACAATATATATATATATATATATATATATATATATTGTAATAATTAACCAGAAGATTAAATAAATTAGCCCCACGTTGATGAAGTCAATTTATGTAATGATTAAATAGGTGGTCTTAATTAATAGGAATAATTAACAAAATAATACTGTATTTAAAAATTTATTGTTGATAATTACACATTATAAGCCCTGCTTTGCGCGCCGAATTACATCAATTTAACAAACAAATATTTCAATTTTTTATTTTATTAATTCGTGGCGTTCTATGAAAATATAGCTTTATGATTTTACAATCAATTACGTTGAATTTCTCATTATCTCAGTGTCACCACTGGGTTTAATAGAAAGAACAAATACAATGAACTAAAACATTAACAATCCAAATTCATTGAAGTTATCGGAATACAATATTAAATACAAAAGTTAATGAAAACGAATTAAAAGAAAACGCGAACGAAATCTGACTATACCCTTTAATTATCGTTTCCAGTCATTAATAATTGTTTTGTACTCACGACAGTGTTACTGCTACCAGTTCGGACTCTTGTATCTTTAAGTCAACACCCACTAAACAGGCCATTATACACTGATTCTACGCATTAGATTTTGAACACACGGTAGTTGCTCTGGATCTCTGCTATCCTGGAACCTGGATTAGGTCACCCTCAGTCAGTTGCCGGACGTAGGTCTCCTGAAAGTCTCTCTATGCGAAAATTAGTTCAGTTTGTGAAGCAAAACTTCTGCTTCTAAATTGCGAATTTTTTAAGTCTCTTCGTCAAAATAGTTTACTTGCGTTTTATGCAAACTATTACCTCACCGTTGGACTTCCTAGATAGCCCTATTCATATTCTGGATCCGAAGACTTTTGCTGTTTTTATTTCTCTATGTGGACCGAACTGCTATGTCCCAGTTCTCGACGCATACAGTTCCTTCGCGTCTTGCCGCTGAATGAGTTCTCTACGCGCGCGGTCTACAGTCGCGATTGTTTACAAAGGAAAACCCGCCTTGAGTGTCGCCTTTAAAGACCCGTACCGCCAACAATTAATAGCCTGTTTAATTGGTATTACAATATAAATATTGTATATATATATATATATATATATATATATATATATATTCATTTGCTTATGTTACTATGTATTTTCTTTTACATGTATTATTCTTATGTACAGGTGTGAGATATCTTTGTTTATTGTTGCATTTATGTATTTGCAAGTTGTGTACCTGAAAGAATATGTAAATATTTTGGTCAGCAACATGAGTACGTATTTCAATTTGTAGTTGGGGAAGATTGTGGCATTGATGAAGACTGCCAAGCCGTAGATGCAGAAACACTGTGTGTCGATTATGTCTGCGAATCTGCATCAAACGACACGAGAAAATACAGATCTTCTTTTGCTACACCTAAAACACTTGTTGGTGTAAAAGATGTGAAGTTTGCGCCATGGGAGAACCTCCGAAGACGATTCTTGGCTGGATGTGACAACTGCTCAGGACCTGGCGAACGCTGCACTGACTACGATACTTGCATCTGTGATATCGGTTACTTCAGAGACCCATACGGTGTTTGCAAATTAGGTAATACATTATTATATTGCAATTCTATTTTCCAGAATTTGTCCTGATATTTGGTTCTCAAGTACAAGTAATAATTAACTATGATATATATGTAATTTTTGTAACTATTATTAGCTTTTATTAAGAAAGACCTGCATCAGGAGCGTCCGTGATGAACCTAACGTATTTTATTTTAGCAATTAATATTAATAAAATTGGGAAAGGCATTTAACGGACTATAGTAGTTGTTTCCATCTATACAAGTAAATTCAGTCACCCTTATTTACTAACTCACATAATTTAATTATTAAGTTATATAAGATATGAAAATAGTTCTCTGATTCAGCTGGCTATCAATAATTACCCTACACATATCCTTAAATGCAAAAGAAAACATAAAATAGTAATTGACACATGTTTTATGAGCCTTACGAAAAAACATAATAT
Organism: Zhengitettix transpicula; assembly: GCA_037074705.1. Classification (NCBI taxonomy): domain Eukaryota; kingdom Metazoa; phylum Arthropoda; class Insecta; order Orthoptera; family Tetrigidae; genus Zhengitettix; species Zhengitettix transpicula. Next base: position 34,471,599 of record CM073590.1, on the reverse strand, counting down.
CATGTATCAGCAAGTAAAATTACATTCAGATCAGAAACGAAACGATATATTATATTTTTCTTTCCACTACATAAATATCGCCCATATTTTGATAATTCAATTTGTCTGCGTTTCAGGAAGATACTACTTGTGTTTCTCAAATCATGAACTACTTTCCTTTTATTCATTTACCTCTAACCGATTTACTTCGAAACAAAATGTGCGAAGTAAACTTAATTCTGTGCGGGTATCCATGATACATTTCATGTTCTTCACTGCTTACTGCTTTATTTTTCTCTTACACAGCAATAAAATTTCTTCTTTCATCTTTATTTATCCCAGCAATACTGGTCGATACCTTTACAAATTCCTCATGTAACGCTTCCGCTGCTTTATCTTTATAAAAATTTGTTTCATCTTCTATGCGAACGGCTCGCAATGAAGCTAATCTCTCCGCCTCCACAGCAACGTAACTATCTTCCATATAAATTCAATTTGTTTATCTTCCAAGTTTCTTGCTACTCCTTGAAGAAGAAGAAGAAGAAGAAGGTGAAGACAGGCTATATATAAGGTAATCCACATAGTGACCACTCCCCTCTTATAGAATAAGAAAGGGATTTTAAGGGAAGATGCGGAAAGGTAGAGCAAGGGAGCCGAGGGTTAACTAGGACCCCCGGACTATAGTTTAAGCAAGTCGCCTAAATGTGATGCAGAGAAACCCCTAGAAAAACCTACATCAGGTAGGTCGGGCATTTTTTAAAGACAACAGGTTACATGAGGGTAATTCTCTAGGTCCAGCTCCCCTTTAATAGCATAGGAAGGTATTTGAAAGGGGGGATGCGGAAGGGTAGAGGAAGGTATCCCCCGGGCTATAGTTTAACGAAAGTGCTGCACGACAAATCATAGAAACCTGCATCTGGTAGGTTGGGCATTTGGTACTTGTACCACGCCCTTCCGATGGCGGGAGAGGGGTTAGCTATGGCGTCGCAGGATTCCCTTCTCCGTACCTCGACCAGTTTAGGAGAACAACTCTTACCGTATGCCCAAGGTCTGGGACCCTGGAACATACACCTCTCAAATCAGGCCGAGGTGCCTCGCCTTGTGGGAACCTTAGTTCAAAACCGGAGAGAGGAAAAGGCATTCCCAAATGTAGCCCCTTCCTGTCTCTCCTACAAGGTTCTGCCTGCGAGAGAACATCCCTCGCAGGTATTGCCTGCGAGAGAATAGCCCTCGCAGGCAGCTTGTTAGCGGGAGATTTTTTTTTAGGGTAACATGCTACATGAGGGTAATCCACATGGTGGCAACTCCCCTTTAATAGCATAGGAAGGGATCTGAAAGGGGGGGGGAGATGCGGAAGGGTAGAGGAAGGTAGGCAAATAAATCAACCCCCACCATTAAACAAAGTCTTCAACACCAAACAGTTTATGGTAATCATTCCGTTAGCAGTGCTTTTACCCAATAACACTCTCTTCGTTACACGCTCATTCCTCTGCTCTAGTGCACCATAGATTTTCAAGTTCGTTACGGACTGGATCTGCAATATTGCCCACTTCTCTTTCAAAGTTAAAATAGACACTTGCTCAAAACAGAAAACATTGCTCCGGTGTCTAGCCATGCAATTACCTGGTATCTCCGAAATTAAATTTTACTTTAACAAATTTTGATCCATTATTCTTCGCTTTTTCATCAAATAATTCTGAAGGTCCTTGCAGTAATTCGTCTACCGCTCTAAGTGCTCCAAATTTTTTTCTATTCGGAGGCATATATCGGGGGAAGTTCCAGCTGCCTCAATTAGTTTAAACTTTCTTTGAATTCAGTGCTTTGTTCACCTTCCCTCTTGTTTCTTTCACTTGTCGATGGCTTTGCTTTAACATTTCTGGCAAGTGTCGGTTGAAATATGGTTCCATGGTTGTAGTTTCTGTAGTTTTAGAAATTTCTTTGCCCATTTCTAAATCCTTTTCTCCAAAGACGATCAGCTACTTCCCCTTCTAGTCTCTGCTGTGTTTCTATTCCGTCACAGATGCTCAAAATTCAATGGCTTCCTTTATTGTTGAGATTTTTCCTGCCTTCAAATGCATGCAAATGTGGGTTGGAATGTGGCACGTCTAAATACTTATTCAGAGCGGCATAACGCACAATATGTCTTCCCTCTGTCGCGACGATATTCGTGCTCGTAAAACATGCGTGGCACTTCTGTTTGCTTTTCCCTACTCCAAAAATTTTTGCAGGAAATTATTTTAGCTTCCTTGTAGTTCTCATCCAGATGATTTGTGGTTTCTAGCCATTGTACAACCTTCAATTAATACTGAGTACTTGAATTGTTCAGGTATTCATTTCAAAGCAAAATATTGTTGAAGCAATGACACGTACCTTCGAGGATTAAGCCCTCCTCGTTCTTGAAATTTCTAATCCCATGTTGACAGATTGTATAACAGCATACGTGTGGGTTCCGACCATTTTCTCAATCTCGGCTGTTAATTCTCTGATTCTACTTTCTTCATTGCCCGCTACTTCCACTATGTAATCATTCACGAATTTTTCTTGTCTTCAAACTCTCCGAAATTTCTTGTTTTATTCCGTGTACGAACTTATCAATCTTGCCGGACATCCTAGTTTCTGTCCCGCGTTTAGTTTTAATTAATTAATTTATAATTTCATAATATCTATTTATACACAATATAATAAAATAATAGAAATATTATAAATTATTCAAAAATTGAAATGTTAAATACAATAAAAAATTTACAAGGTTTCAGCTGTTTTTTGAATTTGAAACACACAGAGAGTTTAATAGAGTTTAATTATAAAAATCCTTTCATTACCTATATTGGTTGTCACCACAACATATATATATATATATATATATATATATATATATTGTAATAATTAACAAGATGGGCTTTAATTAAAAAATTATTAACTATTAAAACAAATTTATTCTTTAAACGTACAATTTATTATCCCTACTTTGTTACGCCAATCAAATTTACAAACCAATTATTTATTTTTATAAATTTTGTGGCATTCAGAGAAAATAAAACTTTTATATTTTACAAACAAAACAAATCTGATAACTCTTCTTCTCAGGGTCTTTACTGGGGTTGATAAGTAAGAAACAAACAAGATTAAATTAAAATTTAAGAATTCAAACAAATTGAAATGAACGGAATATGAAATGACGAGAAACTAAATCTGACAATACTCTTAATTACCGTTTACACACTGATTTGTACTTACAACTTTCTTTCTGGTACCAGACTTATTTTTTTTCTGAGTGTGGGCACACACTTCACTAAAAAGCCATTATTCACACACTCTACACTTGAACAAAACACACGGTTGTACTTCGTGGATTACTCCTCCAGGAACCCAATTATCTGCAACTCCGGTCAATGTTATCGTGATCCAAATAATGCACAGATTACAAAATATTTTGCTATTCAGCACGAACCTATTAAATTTTCAAATACAAAACTAACGAAATTAACAGAAATGAAGTTTATCGGCTGCCGAATAATGTTTCTTTCTAAGTCTAACTATGCAGATAGACTCTTTACAATGCTTTATAACTTTTCTTTTCAACTCTTCAATATTCATTGTCCGATCTTTCCTATCGCCTCAAGGCTGCCTCTCTCCTTGACGATCACCAACCAACTAACTATATTCGCCAGAGTGCCACCAACTGAACTCCGTAGAACGCTCGCAGTTCTCACACTCGTTGTTCTCACGCTCGCAGTTCCCAACAAATCTCGGCGACAAAGAAGCCCGCCGTCACTCCGCCATCACTGTCATTCTTTGAGATTGGTGCCGCCAAACAAATCATTGTAAACCAAACAATACATAGTCTCCCTAATTTAATATCAATAAGAGCCCGTCGTCACTGTCGTTCTTTGAGACCTGCTCTGCCCAACAAATTATTATAAATCAACAAATAATGGCCTCCTTAATTAGTATTACAATATATATACGTATATATGTAATTATTTAATAAATAAAATTTTACTGTTTCATCGGCGGCGCAAATATGAGGCAATTGCATTATAACTTAGGAATTGTTGACAAGAATAGGGAGTCTATAAAGGTTGCTTACTAGGAGTTGCATTCTTGTCTCAGGCAGCATTGAGACGTACGGAACTTGAGAGATTGAGAGTTGCTCGGAGCACAACGGAGGAAGGTGTGTTTTAAGACGAGTCCGTATTCAGAATTGCTGGGACCACGACAGAGGAAGTGTGTTTTTGGAAGCTGAAAAGTGTTGTATTAAAAGTCCCCAGTTCTGGAATTGCAAGTCACCAGTTTGGAATTGTATTTTGTCTGTTCCCATGTTCCAGTAATTATCCAAATTTTTAGAGACCAGAGAACAAAGTTATTGGTTAAACAAATCTATCAACAGTTGGGATCAGAAAGTGATTTGTGTTTGCAAACAAAAATACCATAAGTTCAGTGCAAAATGGCCTTTTTGTGATGTGTTAAAAAAATCAAGTTAAGTGAGATCGAGACCAGATGACCAGACAAGGTTTAAGTAGATAAAAAGAATTTTCTCAATTGTAAACCTTGTAGTGTCAATATAATTATCGTCAGATTTCAGATTTTGATCATTTCAATTAAAATAAGAATACTTTAAGTTAGGAATATTTATGCTAAGTAAAATTTAATTGTCATTTTATGTAACTATCTTTATTGGAGGCCCGATAAGCTACCTTGAAAATTAAGTTTCCTTTATAGAGCCATGGAACAACAATATAAATTTGTAAAATTTCAACAAAGATATAATTTTGTTTTATTAAATTAGTTTTGTTATATTTAAAAAATTGTTTAATTTCAACTTCCTATCATGGTGTTAATATGTAATTTCATTTCATATGTTTAAACTAGATTTGGCGCCATAATTTTGGCTTATCTACAATAATTTTAATTGAAAAATTTCTTTATTACAAAATTAGCTTTCCAATGTGGGCTTGTAAAGTTTTGATTATAATTTGAATTTGAAGTTAAAATTTGTTTATTACAAAATTGGCACCTCAACGTGGGACTTATCTACAGGCAATATTAATCTTTTATTTTGGTTATTACGATATATATATATATGATTGTATTTGGTTACTTAGCTATATTGCAATACTATTGTTACAGAGCTCGGAGAAATGTGTATGGATGACGAAGAATGTGAACATATTCGATATGGTGAATGTAGGGACAGCAACGTGAATCCTTCATCTAAGACTTGTGAGTGCAAAGGAGGAACCACAACTGATCCAAACAACCAACTCTGTAGGCTCCGTAAGTCATTACTGTAAGCATCGATTATACATATCGATTATTTAAGATACGAAGAAAGTTTTCTAAAAAAAATATGAACAAATGAAATGGCCTGAGAAAAATTTCTATGTTTCACCTATATACGTCCAGTAAGCACACAATTAACACCGTCTTAAAGGAAAGTCAAACCATAAGAAGATGTAGAAACTTATTGATTTCTACCGCTACGTTCTCATTATGAATGTGAATTTATAATTACTTATTGTTTGCAAAAGACGTAATACATTAAGAACAGTTGTCAACGCTGAAGTTGAATAACTTAAAGTCTCGTATGAGAGACAACACTGGCGCTGTAAATGTTCCTGAACACTTTCACAGATAACGCGTCGATTTTTAACTCATTCGCCTGATCTATTCAAGTTTTCAAAAACTTTCTCTGTATAGTAACATTAGTAAACAGGAAAATAATAAATTTAAAGTATTATTTAATTCATTTATAAAAATGTTTCGGTCCTAATTCAGGTTTATTAAACCTGATGAGGATCCAGTAGAACCGAACACATTTTATATTTATTAAATTATTTTATTTTTTGCCGATCGATATCAACGAAACGATAAATTCTCAGGCGGAAAGTATCTCAGATTTCTTCTCATTTTTAAATTGTAACTGTCTGTCGAAAATTATGTAGAAATATAATTTATATCCAATTCAAATCAGGCGAAAATTCATATTTAAATTAACCGTTATTCCTGTCAGTAGGTATAAAATATTCAGCCTCAAACAAATGAATACGTCGGTAAAAATCTACGAAAGCTACTGTTAAATATGATAAAGAATGGATATATTGTATCCCTGAATTTTTATTCCTATGACAGGAATAAAAGTTAATTTTAATATAAGTAGAAATATAAGCTAATTCAATTAAAATTTATTATAGACCGTTCAAATATTTCCTCTCACCATGTGTATATACCGCGCAAAATGCTCTAGTAGGCAATTGTAATTTGTAATAGTAATAGTTTCTTCATCAGAAAACCAATGCAGGTCACTATATTTGTAAGTTAGCTGTAATTGATGTCAGCGCCGCAATTGACCTTGCTGTCCATGCGGCGAAAACTAAATTCAATTTTAAAAAAACTGTTCTAGTAGTTTTTTGTCAGAAGCGTAACTATTAGTACATTTCTGTATACTTTCCGATACAAAATATTTTGACCCCGGTGTATGAAGGGTGACATTTTTTCTAGATTTCTGAATTTTCTTGACTGTTTAACTCCATGCCACACATCAATTAAATAATTATTTTTTTGGGCAACAGGCTACATGAGGGTAATTCACGTTGGGCAACTCCCCTTTAATAGCATAGGAAGGGATTTGAAAGGGGGCATGCGGAAGGGTAGAGGAAGGTAGCCAATGGTTAACTAGGGCCCCCGGGCTATATTTTAAGAATCCTACCCGGAATTCGCCTAAAAGTAGAAAAACCTGCATCAGGTAGGTCGGGCATTGCGTACTTGTCCCACGCCTTTCCGATAGCGGGAGAGGAGTTTGCTGTGGGGACGTAGCATTCCTTTCTCCGTGCCTCAACCAGTTTAGGAGGCAGCTGGCCGACAATTCCAGTGCGAATAGCGGACAACTCCTACCGTATGCCCAAGGTCTGTGACCCCGGAACATACACCTCTTAGAACAGGCCGAGGTGCCTTGGCTTGTGGGAACCTAATTTCAAAAACGGAGAGGATAAGGCATCCCCAAAGGTAGCCCCTTCGTATTTCTCCTACAAGGTTCTGCCAGCGAGAGAACATCCCTCGCAGGTATTGCCTGCGAGAGAATAGCCCTCGAAAGCTACTGGATCACGGTATCTATTGAATAATTAAATTTACACCAGATTCGTGTAATTTTCAATTATAGAATCTGGATGAGAGAGAGAAAGAACGTGGTGATTTATTCACCCAATCGCAATTTTCCTTAATTCCTTTCCAATGAGAATTTGTTTTTTGATTTCTAGATTAAATTATATTATGTAACAGAATTCCTTTCTTTATCATCGGTTAACACTATATGTACTGAAAATCTGTTGCACATAAGGTCTTTAAGGAAATATTTCGTAATTCTAGACATTTTACTGTCTTAATATTTTTACTTTAACGAAGCGAATTAATTTTTTAATAAATCATGGTTTTCTTTTTCAGCAAGGAAACTGCACTACAGTTGTGCAAATGGAGCCAATTGCGTGCATTACGGAATTATGGCGGTGTGTCAGGACTACAGATGCGAGTGTGGAGAGAGGTCTCGTTTTGTAGAAGACAAGCAATACTGCTGGCCAATAAAAGGTAATGAATAATTTATAGTAGCTATTGGAATAATGACGAACAAAAATGCCTATGAATAACAGCGATGGAGATTGTTTTCCCGTTATTTAAATTGATCTACTGAATACTCTCTGTAGAAATGAAAGTTATTGTTCGTAAAAACCTATTAATTTGTTATTTAAGTTTACATACATTTCTTCAAATTAAAAAAAAATACACATTCAACCTTTGTATGAATTTAATGGCTGAATAACGTATTAATTAGCTTTACAATGTAAAATGAATTAGCTATTGGCTAAATTCTGTTTTACTCGTACAAATACAAACATTAGTGGTATTTTTAACGCTTTTTTGATAAGTGAGTTCCTTTTCAGAATAAATTGGAAGTATTAATATCTACATTTACATTCAGTTAAATTAAGCTGCAATATATATATATATATATATATATATATATATTGTAATAATTAATGGATAGTTATAAAAAACAATGAGGATTAAATTAAAAAATTTACAATTTAACAATTTGAAACGCACTGAATATGAAATGGAAAGAAACGAAATATATATATTGAAAGAGTAATCATTTACTTGACTCGTTGCAGACTACGTAAACATTATTAACTAATTCATAGTTTAGGTGTATAGAGTTCACTATTAATTGACAATCGAATGATTTCCAAGTGTAGATAGAGGATAACATTTTCTCGGGATTAAAAGGCGGGTAAGAAAAACATGCGTGTTCTCAACGTACTCAAGGTTAGAATCAAGAGATAAATTCATATAAAAGAAAAAAATTACGTCTGACTGACAGAGAGCTCTGGAGGAGGCTACCTTTGGGAAGCCTTCACTTCTCTCTTTATTTTTGAACCGAGGCACCTCGGCCTGTTTCGAGAGGTTTATGTTCCTGGGTCGCAGACCTTGGGCATACGGTAAGAGTTGTCCACTATTCCTATTGGAATAGTCGGCCAGCTGCCTCCCAAACTGGTCAAGGCACGGCGAGGGGAAAGCTGCGCCCACAGCAAACCCCTCTCCCGCCATCGGAAGGGCGTGGGACAAGTGCCAAATGCCCGGCCTACCTGATGCAGGTTTTTCTAGGGTTTTCCCTGCACCACTTTTAGGCGAATTGCCGGATAGGTTCCTTAAACCATAGCCCTGGGGCCCTAGTTAACCCTTGGCTACCTTGCTCTACCTTTCCTCATCCCCCATTTCACTCCCTTTCCTATGCTATAAGAGGAGAGTTGCCACTATGTGGATTACCCTATATATAGCCTGTCTACATCTTCTTCTTCTTCTTATCGTCTGATCAAAATAATGAATAAGAATGATAGCCAATCAGACAAAAAATTTCCACACAATGTTTCTCGGATCCTTCTCCCTTTCCTCAGGTGAGAAGAAGAGCCTAGAGCGAATCGGCTATATTTCTTAGTCAAAAATTCATATACTAGTAATGTTTCAAGAACGCGGGATTGTATTGTTATAATAATTGCATACCTTTTGCTGTACGTTGAATATGTATTCAATTATAATTACAAATTTTACAGATATTAATGAAGACTGTTCGGACACATTAGACTGTTTCTATGAAGGTTCTGCGTGTATAGAAGGTGTTTGTGCATGTACTGACGGTTATCATCTATCATCAAATAATGATACATGTATTATGTTGGTAGACGGTAAGACTATACAAATTACTTGATTATACAAATTACAGATTAAGTATGAATAAATGTTATGATGAAATTAAATTAAATGAAGCTAAACGATGGAATACAAAAATTAATTTATAAAATATTTAAGTTACAAATTCTCAATTGTCGATTTCGAAGAAATCCCTAAGGAGAATTACAAAATAGTTAATTTGAATGTACAATTTAATTTTTATAAGTTATTAATAATAATTGATATTTTGATATATAAGAGAGAGAGAACCTGTTGTAAATTATTCATGAATAGTTCTCGAGTTTCCATCGGAGGTAACTATTTATTATTACAGAACGTTTCAATGGCGTCATCTGCCACATCCGATAATTAACAAAATAATTAATTATTTCTGAAACGTTGTAATATATATATATATATATATATACACGCATATATATATATATATATATATATATATATATGGTGGAGGGGGGGGGGGCAGCTAGGGGAAGAGGACCTTAAAAGGAAACGATTTTTAGTTGTATGCTCATAGCTCCTAAACTATCGCTCGTAGCGAAGAATTGTTTTGTATAAAAAATGAAGCTGATAAAATATCCTACAAAAGTGTTCTAATATAATTTTTTCTGAAGACCAACGGTTTCGTTGTTATACGGTCGAGTAAGTAACAATAATTTAAAAAATCGTGCTTTCGTTTCATTTTATTGTTAAATAACGAATTATTGTATGCAAATCTCGTATTTCATCCCTTCTTCGTCCAGTGATTGCTCGTCTAGTATAGGGCCACTAGTGCATGATCCCTCCCACTTCCCACATTGTTGTGCAGTGAATCCCCTTTTTGGCGCACCCATGACGCGTCCCCACAGCCTGTAGTACAATTTCAAAAAAATTGTACTGAGGAAGGAATTAGGGAAAACAGGTTCGATGGTCGTAATGGTCCGAATGTTTCCATCGATGCCCTTCTCCCAACCCCAATCCGCAGGTGGTAGCTGGTTCCCCAATCAGTTTTGAACTTGGAAATAACTCCCTGGAGTGCTGTTGCGCTGAGCCTCTTGTGTTGTGGGTGGCAAGGATTTGTCCGTATGAGGCACTGAAGTCCAAATTTGTTAACACGTTCACTCAGCTCTTAGAACCAAATTTCCGATATGTGAAAAATGCAATACCACGCCTGATAGGGAAACAAAAGAACGAGAGCGAACAGCGCTTATGATGTCATATGAAAGAGACGCTTTTTTTCTTTTACCTTTCACTTGATCTCTGGACCTTGAACTTAAAAGTGATTCCAAGAAAACAGGAAGGGTAGATGGGGCCGCCTGCTCTGCTTCATGAAGGAAATATTACTTGCGAGGTAATGACTGGTGTCATTTTTTATTATCGCAGCTGCAGTTCGCACCACTCTCAAGCGTTCGTTCTTCTGCACTTGTACCCCTTGAAATACTTTCATACCATGATGCGTTCAAACTTTTGTAAGCCACCGAAAGCAAAGCACAGTCTTATGCTAGGAGTGCAGCTGGGCGATTATTACACGATTACTTTCAATTTTCATATAACCGTTTCCTCAGACGGCTTTCCACCGGTAATAATATCCATACTCACAGTCATCTATGTCATCTAAAAATTGTAGATTTCTTCCATAGAAGTTGCCACATTGAAAAGACGTTCTCTTCTTCAGCAGTTTCAAGTTTCTTTGAACAGAAGTCTTTGCAGTAGTTGGCAGGGTAAATGGCATCAGCTACCACCAAATCACCGACAATACTCTTCGGTCTTGATACTCGTTGTCCCCATCCCCCCCTCCAATTAAGTGGCAGCATCCAAATGTTTTTCTTCATCTGACATAGGTCAAGAGGTTTTTTATTCTGTTTCTGACTAAACTCATCATCAATATTTTCACTTGCCTTTGAAATTAAATTGAGGTTCACTGGGGCGAAGAGGACGGTAGCTTGTTTCTCAAAGCAGCAGCAATGGTGTCTGGACAACAGACATCACAAATCAAACACCTCTCAGCCATTATTAGGCGAAGGTGGAATTACAGTGTACCGTTATGCAGTTTATAAAATACTTTCATTATTTAAGTATATATGTGTACATAATAGTTTCAACAGTTTCACACAATACGCAAACATTAACTGTGACATCAATGCTAATAAAAGCTCACGAACTAAGAGAGCGATAGACGATCACTGAGATTTTGTGTATGTCTTCAAGATGACAATGGGAATTTAATGTACTTGACCGAGGTGGAGTGCGAGGCCTGTTTAACGCTTACCAGACCGACACACCCCCGTTTACAACTGAAGCAGCTTGCCTTTGGTAACGGTAATGGCGATCGGTCTATCCTCACAACATATTGCTTCTTAATAATGTATATTTTTCATTACTAATTAATATTTTAAAAATTCCAAAGCGTGTTATTTGACAATAATAAATAAAGTACGATTTTTGTTACTTAATCGACCGTATAACTCCAAAACCGTTGGTCTTACGAAAAAATTATATTAGAACAGTTTTGTAGGAAATTTTATCAGCTTCAACTTTTATACGAAGCAATTCATCTCTAAGAGTGATAGTTTCGGAGATATGAACAAAAAACTTTAAAAAGTCACCTTTAAAGGCCTCCCTCCCACTAGATTCCCCCCCTCCTCCACCACCACCAGGACTCTTTATTTTCTTTAAACTGACGTACCAAGGATGAACTGTGAATATTTTCAAAACTCCGGGATTTTTTTTCTCTCGATTTGTCTAATTTGACTGGGCTAGTTGTTACAAAGTTTGTCCCGTGTTTCACAACACGCCATCAGCTCAATTTTTCAACTTTATTAGCTAATTAATTATTTTATTTTGAAATAATATAAATGAATAAGATTTGTATTTTTGAGAATGTTTGTTAATAATATTTTTCAGGTGCTGTTACGGTGTAATTTTGGTGGCGATTTTGTATGTTCTGCTGATGTCCACAGGAATGAAAAAGTATAATAAATAATTTAGTCAACTTGAACAACATCTACTTGCTTTTATCTAAATAAGAGAATTCAGAAACTCAGGAATAAAATTCTTATATTACATTTCCATGAATGTTTATAATACAACAAAGGAACTTGTCTTATTATGCCAATTACACTACATATCATTGCATTCTAGAATATTTTATATACTATTAGTAGATTATTACATGTTAAACGTAATTATTTGTAAGGGGATGAAAACGTTTGATAATATTGTGAGATTCATTTAATAATTTTCAATTTTAGATCTAACTTTCTTTTTGTCTCACCATATATATACACTTTTATTGAAATAATATTGCAATACATAATTAATTAAAGGAAAATTTTATTAACAAAATCACAATTTTTTGGGGGTAATTAATTTTACTAAATATACGGAAATATGGAGTTTTCATAGCGAAATCGAGCATATTTATACCTATACATGTTGAAATGAGACATAAATGAGTCAGGATGATAATAGTGAGTATTTTAGAAATTCAAATTTTATACATCATATTCAATTGGACGGATCATTGGAAATAAAAATTCACAACGAACACTGTACGTACATATAAGAAAATTCAACGTCTTCTTGAATGTAAACAAGCAGTTCAACTGTTATTGAGACAAAATATCAACTCCCATTACAATTTTCCAATCCGAATACTCACCTCCCTTTTCTTCATTTTAAAATTATGCATCACAAATATCCGAAAATGCTTAATTAAACGTCTAAAATGATGTAGCCCAAAATGGAAAACTACGATTTGCCAGTCAGTAAATGCAATATTTAACAATAAACTGATGTTCTGTTACCTGAAGGTACTCACCTCAAAAAAGATATTTCTTCTTATCCGTGTGAAATATTAAGCAAAGTCATCGTCTTAATAAAGTAATATGTTGTAATGTTAGCTGAAAATATTAAAAGGATATATTTGGAATACTATTTGTTTACGTATTACACAAAAGATATCTATTTTAACTAAATCTGACAAGAAAAGTTTTAGTAATAATAAAAATAAAAACAAATTATCAGAATTATTACGTGAAATATCAGGAACTCACGATACATATCAGAATCTACAAGCATCATTGATTTAATTGTTTGAAATAAATAATAGTGTTCAGGGGAGATGTGTGTTATTGAAAAATAAAATATTTACGTTTTTTTATTAATTTATACCCTTGACTTTGATTTATCATTTATATATTTTCCTGTCTATAAATGTTCTTTCTGCTTCAATACGAGCTACAAATTAAATTTCATCTCCAAAAACTACTAAATTGGACACAAATATTATAATTACAAAATGTAAATACATTTTATTCATAGCAACTAATGTTAATTTAAATTTTGCCTAATATATCGTGTATACAAGAGAAATTTGTTTCCCATGTTCCACAGACCAGTTTATATAAATTTTAAATTCCTATTAAATTATATCTTTATCGAGAAAAAGGGAAACGAATACAGCATTTTTAAAATTTGACTTCGACAATTTGATTGAAAAGTCGCAAAAATAGTTAGGTATCTATTTCTTATGAATTAATTTTATTTCTTCGAGGTAAGCACTGCCTTTTCTTCGAAGTGATATTTGGGAGTTCGTAATGCCGCCCTATTTGGAAAGGTCATCGAGCTTTACAGAAGCACGATATCTGGAAAGTCGATAACCCTACGTCTAGAGGAACACGCTAAGTACCTTGAATCCCTGCGAATATTTTACTACTTGGTATAACAGTGCATAAATTTTCTATCGAATGGAAACACGCAAATGTCCTTTAACGGTATAATGGTTAAATTTGGAAACTAGTAATTAGATCCTACGGGATCTCATAAATGTATATAAGAAAGTAGTTGTATTTTAAGACAGTATTTATTATAATTTTAACTACAGTTTTCCACGATTTTTGTCAGTTTCATGTGAAAATGAATAATATGCCTTAAATGACCATGGTAAATTGGTGGTCAACTATTATGATTAATCCACCATTTTAAGTAAAACCAGAAAGTTTGTACTCAATCCATAGTATTGTCCTGTGGTGCAGGCCAGGCACGTCACAGTTAAACTTATTTTACATTAACAGATTACTGTATATTAGCCTGTGTTCAGGTCTATACAACGGATTTAGAGGGCTCGGGCACGATACAAGCGGCGAGCGGTGAGCGTCTGGGAGCAGGTAGACTGAGCGACTCCGCTCAGTTTTATGCCCCAATAGAATAAAGAGGGTTTGGTGGTCTGCTGGCTACAACAAGCAGCTGCGGTAGGGAGGCACCGCCTGTCTCCAGTGGTCGACGCTCATCGCTGACCCCGGACATTAAATTTTCTCTCACCACCCAGCGTCAAAGAACTCGTGCAATGCTTTATACGTTTAAACGTGGGACAATATCATCATGTCCATCACTAATTATTTATTTAATGTTTTTATTATATTTTGTAAAATGGGAAGGAAGCAAAATTTGTTAAATTTTTGTATTAAGAAAAATAATATATTGATACTGAACCACCTCTGCCAATACAATTTTCGAGTCGTACTGAGTCTTCATATATATAAATAATTAATTATTAATATAATATTTTAACACAGTAAAAACCAAATATCCACCAAATTTCTATTACACGATTTGTTGAAGCTACGTCAATGCCAACGGCTTGTTTCCTACTAGATGTATGTATTTCCTCAGTACTCTATAAATATAACTATGAATCTAGTTTAATTTATTTATACAGGTAGTTTTCTACTTATTTATATTAATTTGTATTTCAGAAGATGACGATGGCTCTTACAGAGGCCGAAAGCTTCTATTTAAGCCTATATTGACGTAGGGTAAATTAATAACTTGACTTTAATTCGGAGACTAATAATAGTCCTTGGTTTGGAACTGTTTAAAATATTTTATTTGGAAGATCGATTTGATTTTAGAGGGAAATAACACGTGGTTTTGCAGTCATCTGCAAGGTGCTAAAAGGCCGAGGTAGGTCTAATATTTTCGTTCGGCAATTACGGCTTTCATATTACAGCAGATTGCAGTAAAACAAAATTCTGTTTCATGCAAAATTTATACCCACCAATAAATGAAAACTCAGAACTGTACAATAATTTAAGATAATTCAAGTATGTATTTAAATTATTTATACATTATATAAACTTATATGCCAGTGTAGTTAAATTTGTTGATAAACAGCCAATTGAAAAATTAATTTATTAAGTAATTATTAAATTGCGACATGTTTTGGCCGTCATACTAAGATAACATAGTAAAAGTCTAAAGAGTATCCACCTGAGGATCGAAACATGTCGCAATTTAATTTAATCTATCTATATAATAAAATAGCGTGTATATTTGTTTGTATTTACGTTGTTCTTTATACAAATTTTATCGCGTGGACAGAATTTAACAAAAATTGGTATACATATTCTGCCAAAATCGAGAACCGGTACTGTGGGGGTGAGAAACCCCTAGAATAAACGTGGAAATAATTATAATTGAAATAAGTTACGAATTAGTGTTAAATTACTGCGCGAGACGATGACGTCATAAGTTTTCAAGACATTGACGCATCCTAAATATAGTTCTGTATTTCGTAATGAAATAAAGCAGAAATATTTTTATTTAACATAAAGTATACATGTGGAAAGAATTATAATTAAAAACCGTGATCATTAAATATTAATTTACTGCGCGCCAAGAGACAATGACGTCACGCGAGAGAAAGACGTTACTACGCAACGAACGAAGGAGATTATTAGGAATTAAATAAAGCAGAAATATTTTCTTTAAATAAAAAGAATAATTTTATGCAGCAATATTCCATCGAATAATAATAAAGAAGAATACGAATTACTTTACCATCCTTGGGGAAAATGTAAGTTAATTTTCGCGCTGTATTAGTTGTGAGTCTAGCTAACAATTTCATCAATGTAATATTTCGTAATGTATGAAGACTGAGTGACGATTATATCCTGAAATACTCAAGGAATATATTTAAGTAATCAATTAAATACTTTTTCGAGTTTATATAAATAAGTACACGAGCAACGCCGGGCACCTAGCTAGTAATTAAATAATAAATTACTTTTTTCAATTGTCTGTTATTGGATTTTTTCATCAAATATTTATTAAATTGAAATATGTAAAGGAAACGAATTCTTTTCGTTTCTCTATAAAAAATATTTTTTAAATGAGGTATCCCTGTCACAACTATCTTTGGCTTGGAGTGATCAAATTAATACGCGAATGAAGTGTTGAAACAGTTAAAGAAAGTGACAACATGCGGATTAGGAATTGCCACAAAGATTCTTAAAGGCCCAGGAAATGTTTATCTGGATTAATTATTGACGACTTTTAGCATACCTCAAACGACACAGAAGTAGCACGATGCCAGAAAGAAACTATCTTAGTGTCGCAAAATTCTCCGTGGATCTATTTTCGCACTACCATCGGAATTGAAAGGGGCTTTGACCTGCTTGGGGATATAAAACTGTATTGAATTACTTAAAAGAGGATTTATATATTTAAAAAATGGGTTTAATCTTTTCCTAAATCCTTATAATGGGGTGAAAGTCATAGTTCCTTTTGCCTTTCTGTAAAACGCATTTCTATAAATAGTTCATGATTTCACTCAACACCTCACGCGACGACATCTTGAGAGCTACTGCAGCAAGTTCACGCTCAGCAGCTCTGTATCGTTCCCGGCCCCGCTCATCGCTTGCCTCCCTGACTCTCTGCGGCTCAAACGCTTACTTCTAGCCGCTTCTATCGTGCCCGATGATCGTTAGAGCGATCGCATAATAAACAGTGGTCCTGGGCTGGATTCCAGGTACAGTCCAGATTTTTCTATCCCAATCTAGTTAATTCACTTACGTGACCTTTAAATCTGAACTTTTCCTTATGTTCTTGAATTATTTTATATTTGTGGCTGTATTTAGGCTTTTTAATACGTGTATAATTTTAGTTGACAGTGAAGGTAATTTTACCATTTTATTAGATTAAATAAATTAATTTCAAAACAATTGTTCTAATTGAATTCTAATTAGACGAAGTCGACAACCAAATAAATTTGTACATGCAGATATTTTCTTAACCTCTTCTATATAGTTTCCTCAAATATAAAAGATTTAGTTCATATTGGCCATAGAATGAAGAATAATTCTGTCTCCCCTGGATGCTCAAAAATAATTTTAAACGTCATGAATTTATTATGAACAATTGCCAAAGACTGTCGTAACTGGCAAAACTCTTGTATTATTTTCGTACAATTTCCTCTGGTAATTTCACATTGTCTTATGTTCCTATGACCCTTATTCACTTCGTACGTCTCTTTAAATAAGTTTCTTATTACTATTAATTTTGTAATTGATGGAAAATAGGAACAGTTATTTTATGAAAGATAAAAGTATACATATTAGAATATAAAATGTGAGCTGATTTTTCCATAACATTTAACCTGGCATGTAATCTTTATCCTTAATATAATTGATATTCTATAAACTTCTGAATAATTAAATTCCATCCTTAACTTCATTTCGCAACAGGAGTATTTGCAAATGTTTTACGTGAACTGAATTTCGTATCGACTCTCCTAAATCAAACCTACAACAATTTTACCACCTCATACGTCTTAATTATCGCTCTTATAATCGTAACAACATTCCATATGTATCAAATATTTTTCAAGCTCAATTTGCATAAGCGAATCGTTGGAATTATGTTTAATGCCTGTGTTGATTTCGTGATTGTTGACAATGTCGGCTACTGGTTGTTTGCAAGTTAAATGGGGATTCATGTAGATCGTTATCTCATTCGGACAAGTCAGAGGTGTGCTATTGCTGGCACGCTCTACAGATAATACAAAGGTCAAGGAGCAAATGCTATCAAAGCATCGCCAAAACGTATTACTGCATTGCTTTTACAATTGAGCCACTCTGGAAAATTGCAGGAAAAGTCGCTTCCTATATTTAATTAATTAATCCAGAACAATTTATGTATATATATATATATATATATATATCAATTATATTGAGAACTTATTTAAATTTAGATCAAGAGTATGTTTAAACCTTTATGGAAAACGTTCAATTTTCGTACACAAATTTAACCAATATTTGTGCAAATTAAATTAGTTTTCAATTAAAATTAATAATTTTTTGGTTAACATTGAAATAAATTATTAAAAAAAATTTAATTTTTTTACTTGATGGTAGCGTCCCTGCATCTTTGAAGAGACTCAATGCATAAATATGTGGGAAAGCGAAGAGATATATAAATACCAGTGAAATTATTATTAGCCTATATCGTTGATCACAAATTCTTGCTTACATAATGTCAATATGTTCACAAACTAAAGCTTAATGTATTTCTAAAAACTCAGGATAGCAGTAAGAGAATGAAAAACGAATAACTTCCGGAAGTATTTCTTTCAAATATACTTGGTCACAGAACTTAATGATGTGGATTTCAAAATTACAAAGTGAAAATTTCGATCTTACTTCCCTGAAAAAAACTTCTTTCTGTCTGAGCTTTGAACATAAGTATCAGTATCAGTTAGTTTATGGGGGTGCAAATGCCGAACAAGAAAGATGATCTACATAGAGTCCGGGACTAACTTATAGTTCTGAAAACTGCATGACTTGAGGTTACTGATTAAAGTTATTAGTAGTAATAATAATCCACCAGACGAATTAACTAGAATTATCCTATAATTAATACATTTGTCAATATCAAGTGTAAAAAAGATAATAAAATGAGAAATTTTAAGAAGAAAAAAGAGACATACGATTGCTCAATGCTTCCCGGAATTATTGAGCGGAACAAATTGCTTTCTAACTGGATCGTATCCATTAATCGATTCAATTAATGCACTGTCGAAATAGTATTACACAAAAATTGACATTTTTACGTTTTGAGAGCTGTTTGGATAAATAATATTAAAGTGAACAGAAAACAATAGCAACACGTAGTTGTAAAGCAAACGATTTTAAGAATTTAAAAATTATTAATTTTATTTAATAATTCAATTTTGTTGTGAGTCGAATCGTAAATGACACTTTTAAATATCTACTACACTAAATAATATTAAGAAAAATAGCCAAATACAGGAAAAGGAAGGGATGATATAAATACCACACAACGTTTCTGGAAACATTGTTTCTTTCTTCAGTTGGAATGGAAATTAAAAACCACAAGAGCCTGGTGCGGCACAGCTGCCTCTGTCTACACCCCCCCCCCCCCTCCCCATTGCCTAAGGCTGTCGGCGAGGGCTATTCTCTCGCAGGAAGTACCTGCGAGGGATGTTCTCTCGCAGGCAGAACCTTGTAGGAGAGACAGGAAGGGTCTAACTTTATGGATGCCTTTTCCTCTCTCCGTTTATGAACTAAGGTTCCCACAAGATGCACCTCGGCCTGTTTTGAGAGGTGTATGTTCCTGGGTCACAGATCTCGGGCATACGGAAAGAGTTTTTCTCTGTTCCTATTGGAACAGTCGGCCAGCTGCCTCCTAAACTGGTCGAGGTACGGAGAAGGGAATGCTGCGACCCCACATAAAACTCCTCCCCCGCTATCGGAAGGGCGCGGGACAAGTACTCAATGCCCGACCTACCTGGTGCAGGTTTTTCTAGGGTTTTCCCTGCATTACTTTTAAGCGAATGCCGGGTAGGATCCTTAAATCATAGCCTGGGGGCCCTAGTTTACCCTTGGCTACCTTCCTCTACCCTTCCGCATCCCCCCTCCTATGCTATTAAAGGGGAGTTGCCACCATGTGGATTACCCTCATGTAGCCTGTTACTCTAAAAAAAAACAGCATTAGTTTTCTTTGCAGCTTAAGAAAGGAACAAGGTTTGCAGAAATAATTTGTGGTATTTATATCATCACTTATTTTGTCTGTATTTGGCTATGTCTTATAATTTTCAAAACAGACGTAGGCCTATATTTTTCATTCTAAATAATATTATTTAACACGTTTAAGAATTCCTAAGCCAAATTGTAGCGTACAATTTTTTAAACTTATTTGATTATGGGAGTTAATCGGCGAAACAGATGTCAATGTAAATTAATACAAAAATAACATTTATTACGAAATTAACAGCAAAATCACCAAATCATGATCAGCTGATTTGGATCCAGCTATATAATTATTTCAACTTCGAACATGAGACTTCTCTAAGTATATTGTGAGCCAGAACTTTAAGTACACCAAGAATACAATATTTTGCATTGCCTACAAGAATTCGAGATCTGGCAGTAATAGTCACACAGTTGAAATTTTTTTACAACAATTATGAATTCGCGAATTTTTTATTTAAGAGAGCAGATTGGAGACTTAGCTGCTATGTCCAAAACCAAATAGGGGATGTCCATAGGATGACCAGATATAAAGTTGGCGGAGCAACGCTGCAGGATATCATCAAAGATTAGCCTCTCGCAGGCAAACACACTTTAATCACCCTCACGTCTCGACTTACGAATCTTATTATCAACTAAATATAATAAGTGCCAGTTTTCACACATAATTGCTCACAAACTCCGATCTACTTAACTGGCTAATGAACATTTTACGTCTAACACAGACTGATGGATCTTGAACATTCCATAAGGTTCACATCCTACGTTGGTCTTTGCGGCTTAACAATTACACTGTCAGAACTCTCGGTCCATACATAGCATTAATTACGTTGCTATCGCGAAGTGGAACAACATTTGATAGATGTTATTAACTGAAAAATGCCTTTCTCATTGGCACATCTTGCCTTTTCGAAAACCCACTCAGACACACAGTCTCCCGGTTTGAGAGCCGTTATTCCGATGACTAGATGTCACAATAACTTCTAGTCCATTGCCACTCATTGTTGTTAGTTGTGCAGAAACATGCTGACATGCTTTCGCATCCTGTAACCTACATTTTATTTTCGAAACTTAAATGCTTGAGTTTTGAAAGTATATCTGAATAATGAATTTTTGAACATTGCAACTATAAGAAATAATTTTATCTTGTACGGTTTCTAGAACATTCACCCTGGGAATTGAAAATTCAGTGAATATATAAATGAGTATTATGTCAGAAAATTAGTTTTGTATATATTCGTCATTGAAAAAAACAGAGGATTACATAACTTATGTCTCAAAAAGTCAATATTGTATCATTATTAAATTTTCCTTAGCGTGTATATAACTGAAAACGTTCAGATGTTCTTACTTTGTTTGTGTAGTTTTAACAAATTGTTTCGCCCATAAAGAAAAATTGACTTTCGTAAGATGCTTCGTCATCGCACAGCTCTAATAATTAATCGGGGCGTAAGTGAAGTATAGCGTGAGCCATCAAAAGAACACAAATGCTTTGTTTTAAAACTTCAAGAAAACCCGTGATTTATATGCGCTTATCACGTCAATCAATCCTCTGGCAAGTGACACTTTGCTAACATGAAATTTCCTACGGTTGCAATGGTTTGCGTTTAACATTTTTATGAAGATCTCCTTGGATAAATTTCTAGTTGATTTCAATGAAACTTAAAGCTTCTGTAACAGTAATATAAATATGATATACGCTTATATTAATTTCAACTTTATCAGCTAGCCAAAGTAATGCAGAAGTTCTCTAGCGATGTGCATAAAAAAATGGTTTAGGTGGATGCACATTTGCTGCGTTTAAAGACACCCCTCTCCGCTCCCCCCCCCCCCCCACCACACTGCCGCAATGCCCTTTCCTTACGATGCCGCCGACTGATGTGGCCGCTTCTCTGTGTCACAGAACCACAGCACTCTCCTGGAACACTCCATCACATGCAGAACATACAACCAACAATATGAAACAAACACAAACCAACGTAATGGCAATATATATCTCCAAAAATTTAACAAATGCGGAGAATGGAAGGAGAAATTATTGTTCCATTTATCAAATCAGACAAAGGAGAAATAATTTCAACTTTATCAGCTAGCCAAAGTACCAATTACATTAAATACTGACAGTATGATTATAAGAACAACTACATTTCAACGCATTCCCATCAGTTCGTCAATTTCGAACATCTCACATAACTAACAAACTCCTTGGCTCGACAGCCTTGGCCTACCGCGACGGCTGCCAGACTGTCATCTTACATGACACATTCTGGATTTAGGAGTGACCACTGGTCAGAGTGTCGATTCTCCCACAGCGTTAACCCCAGTTTTCTTGACCAGGACGACCACAAACATCCATGCCCATGCCGGGATTCGAACTCGGGACCTCTGCGATGCGAGGCAATGACGCTGGCCGCTACACCACAGCAGGCCGGCGAACATCTCACATACAAGTAGAAATTCTTTTATTTAAAAAACTATTTAGCTGAACCTGCAAGTATTCACGGTTAGGATATAATAAGAAATCATATGGCTAAGAGTATATCAATTTGAAGATATGGTTATGTGAAAATATCTCACACCTCTAGCTTATTACATTAGGTTCAGGTTGACAATTATTTATTTAAGTCTTGTGGTAGCTCGCGTTTAAGTCTTTTATGAATGGTTTTTTGACCGAGGTTTAATTTAGTAATTTTATGCAACCATAAAGGTAAAGTATGTTAACTTATACAAGTAAGCCGATATAATACTTTAAAATAAAATTAAACTGGTTTGAAACCCGAGGAAAAATCAATAGATGGTGTTCAAACCTCTCACATTTCAAAGGACCAGGAAAAAATGGTGTGGACTAATGTCTGACAGGATTGTTGGACCGTTCTTCTTTATAGTTAGAGACCATGGCAAGAAATTGAATACAGACTCAATATTCTTGGTGCTACAAATGGTTCACATGTAGAGATGTACTGATAATAACTATTAAATAAATTCTTTGAGACGCTGTAGCATATGGTGAAATTTCATTATCATATCTACTGTAGTTTTTTCCTGGTTCTTTGAAATGTTGGAGGTTTGAAAGGAACATCCTGTATAATAAAAGTGAGAATAACCTATTACGCCTAGATGGTTGTAAATATTATATATATTGTAATACCCAGTTAAGAAGGACATAAATTTTGTTCTTATTTCATCAGATTTGTTTACCAACTCAGACTGGGGATTCTTGAGTGGTTTGTATAAAAAAGATAATAATAAAATGATGTATAAGCGGCTCTTAGAGAAGGGGAGGACTATAATTGGACGTTTAGCGGCTCTTAGAGCTAATGGTTTTGACAGACATCGGGACAAAACCCTAAAGGCATAATGACAGACTAGAGGTGGATGCCGGCCATTATTAAAATCTGTTTACTGACTCAGACTGGAGATCTTGGGTGGCTCGTATAAAAATTGATGATTGACAGCGGATAAATGCTCACAAAAAAGGTAGAACTATAATTGGAGGTCTTTGGCGGCTTTCAGATATAGAGTCTGACTGACGTCGGAACAAGACTCCAAAGGAACGACGGCCAGCAGTTTTGTTGACATTCAATTACAAGACCCTGGAATGTTTATCTAACAATATTTTAAGTAGCTCTCTTAGTGTGAGAAAGCTGTGATCCGAATGTGGGAAATTAAAACCGTTAGAAAAAATGAATATTCTGGAGAGGGGGAAGCTGATAGGAAGGTGGATGAGCAGTTGTATGCCAGAGAGCAAGGGAGAAGGACATGGATGGATGGAAGTCAAAGCTAGAGGAAGCCGGAGGACGAGCGACGTAAGCCTAAGTTGGGAAATAAATGCTGAAGTTTAATTATCTGTTGGTTTGTGGAATTTGTGGAAGTATTTAATTGATTATCGTCTGAGAGAGAGAGAAAGCTTGGAAAGAAACATTATTGGGTATTCTGGAATATTTCGAACAAACCGAACATTTGGCGCTGACGATAATACTGGCCAAATTGACTGGTGGCCGCGGGCGAAACATTTTAGTCCGTACGACGAGTCAGGAGTCTGGAGTCTGGATACCGCAAGGATAAAGTGCATGTGTTTGTGGAGCGTGTGTGTGAAAGTCTGTGTAATTTTATGCACAGAAGGGCCGTTTTAGAGTGAAGTGCGTTCCCGAACCCCAAATATAAAATTGTAAGTAACGATTTAATGATAAATTCTGTAAATGTTAAATAAAGGTAATTAGTCAGATTTCGTTTATTTTAACTTCATATTCCGTGTATTTGATTAAATTGTAAATTTTATTGTATTTTGTTCTTCTTATCAACCCAGTGAAGACCCTGAGATATAGAGTTTGATTTATTAAAAATGTAAATTGATTGTTTGTGTAACTTGATCTTGATGTGGCAAAATAAAAGTAGGGATTCTTGAATTGTATTTTGAATGAATATATTGTTTTGTTTAAAAATTTAATGACCTGTTTAATTTAAATTCCTGTAAAAATTCATTTATATTTCGTGCTCCAATGTGGGCAAATTAATTAGCTTTCAAGTTGTTATTAAAATTTGGGCAACAACTTGAAGCAAGTTTATAATTTGTCGATTATTTATATTTTTGGTGCGACAAAGAGCATATTTTATTTAATAAAATCTTTATTTGTGGATATTACAATATATATATATAATTACACTTCATTATAATAAATAGTCTCGAATGTAAGATTGATAAGAGTAAATGTTAAAATTGTACTCATCTTCATCTCTTCAGCGCATTGCGGATATTTCGCACAAGCAATAAAAAGTTTTTCAGATTAACATGTAATTTGACTCTTTACGGAGGATGTTTTGACAAAGGGTAATGTTAAGGTCTATAGTTAAAGGTCAGAGTTCAACCGCCATAATAAACCAAGGCGAGGTGCGAGGCAGTCCAAACCTTCCTTATAGTGAACAATATTTTTCATCCAAATTAACATTGATATAAGCAATATTATTCAACTTGGAAATGTATCTTAATTATTTAATTTTAATCCTCCATTGTTATTATTATTTCAACAAGGCCTTTGAGAATTTTTATCCTAGTAAAATCAATGTTTGGTCCTGTTTTATCCAAATGGCACATTTCCGGAAACTTCATCTACCAACTCCCTTCTACAACTACTAAAAGACTGTAATAGGAATTCTGAAACACCTTGTATAATGTTAATTTACTATAAATGTAAAGCTTCTTTATTATTTTCTCTTATCTTATTGTTTTAGGCTACGTTGTAAAACCTAAATATATACAAAGGTTTAAAGTAAAAATATTACATTAACTTGTTTTAAATGTTTTGAATGCAGGCACGATAATATGAAGTCTTACAGATTTTCCCACGTGTATTGGGAAAGAAAATATTTAAAGATGCTGTAAAGACAGGAACAGTATAATTCCCTGAACAGTAATAGCTGCTTCGAACTTTGAACTTACAATGAAAAAATTTCCGTCCGTTTTGAAAATTAATAATATGAAAGATAACCAAATACAAACCTTTCTAGGTACTAAGAAAAATAAAAAAACAGAAGACCTAGAGTGACTCAACTGCACAACTCAAAGGATTTTGTTTCTTTGGCATTTATTTTGTATGTATTTTGCTATCTTTCTTATTATTAGATACTTCATTTAACTCCAAATTTCTCCTAAAATGAACCAAATTCTAACATTACAAGGAATTCCATTACCGATGGACCAAGACAGAACCAGTAAAACCGTATCTCAACATAACATTTTTCACAAAACTATTTATTTTATTATTTAATTCAAGAGGGAAAATGTCACATACAATTATCTCTTTAATGTTGTAACATGAAGATAAATACAGAACGTCTGTTATGAAAATTAATAACAAGATAAAATAGCCAAATAGAGACAAAAGAAGTGATTATATGAATACCACACAACGTTTCAGGAAACTTTGTTTCTTTCATCAGATGCTGAAGCTCTTATGGCTCTTGTGTTTTTATTTTATTAGAACCTGGATTTGGCAATTTTATCTTGTTATTAAGTTTCAAAACAGACGTTCTTTATTTATCATTTCTATTTTTTTATTTTAGGATTTTAGTTTTTTGGGAATTTTCAATATTTTGTCTGCTTACATTAATAATTTGTAAGATAATTTTAATGCTGAACAGTTGTATTTTTGGGCGAACGAGTGGCAACAGGCTGTTTAAAGGCAGCGGAACGTCAAAGTCGCCAAAAGACATTAACGAAAACGTTTACGCAGGATCATTAACGTGTTTGTGTCATGATTCATTAATAGCAGCAAAGAAAAAAATGTGATGTAAGATTCCCATCGTCTATGTCTGTATGGCTGTTTTGCTTTGAAAGTTAATGTTAATACAAGTTGAGAACTATATTATTATTTTCCTAGGTAAGTTGTTAATTAGTTACCATTAAACTAATATTTAAGACCTCCTCAACTTTCAAAATAATCTTTCATATGTTTTTATCTTGAATACCTGTATTTGCGCCATCTGCGTGCAGTATGGACTTCATTGATTGCCCTACGTTGCGTAGGATGATTTATACGTTCTACGTTTTTTTAGGGCAATAGGCTACGTGAGGGTAATCCACTTAGGGCAACTCCCCTTTAATAGCATAGGAAGGGATTTGAAAGGGGGGATGCGGAAGGGTAGAGGAAGGTAGCCAAGGGTTAACAAGGGCCCCCGGGCTATAATTTAAGGATCCTACTCGGCATTCGCCTAAAGTAATGCAGGGAAAACCCTAGGAAAATCTGCATCGGGTAGGTCGGGCATTGGGTACTTGTCCCACGCCCTTCCGATAGCGGGAGAGGAGTTTGCTGTGGGGACGCAGTATTCCCTGCTCAGTGCCTCGACCAGTTTAGGAGGCAGCTGGCCGACTATTCCAATGGGAATAGCGAACAACTCTTACCGTATGCCCAAGGTCTGCGACCCCGGAACATACACCTCTCAAAACAGGTCGTGGTGCCTCGGTATGTGGGAACCTTAGTTCAAAAACGGAGTGGAAAAGACATACCCAATGGTAGCCCCTTCGTTTCACTCCTAAAAGGTTCTGCCTACGAGAGAAAATCCCTCGCAGGTTACCTGCATTCCTTTAGGCGAATGCCGGGTAGGATCCTTAAAATATAGCCCGGGGGCCCTAGTTAACCCTTGGCTACCTTCCTCTACCCTTCCGCATCCCCCCTTTCAAATCCCTTCCTATGCTATTAAAGGGGAGTTGCCCTAAGTGGATTACCCTCATGTAGCCTATTGCCCTAAAAAATAAAAAAAATAATAAAAAAAAATAAGTATTACAAACCCGTCTTCAGGCGCTATACAGTCAGTCATGCCTGGAATTCCTAAGTCAGGTAAAAAATAAAGTGAATGGAATAATAAGTGCCAAATTGTCAGGCGCTACACAGGGTGGGACTAAGTCGATAACAAGATGATGGTGAGAAATTATTAACGGCGAGATAAATCCCTAGATGAATTTGAACAAACCGTGATGAGCAGTTGAGGAAAATGAACAATGTCGTGAAGTAGTGTGTCAAACGGTTGACAGTGAGCAGCGCGACACGGAGGAGAGCGGAATGACGAGGGAAGAACACTCCATCCTTCTCGGCTGACCACTGAATTTGTTTATACCAGTGAGGGCAAACTTTTTAAGCGGGGTCCAAAAACAGTAAGCCTCCTTACTTTTGAGTACTCAGATTGCATGAAATCTCGAAACTCCCGAAATTGTCTGTGAGCAAGCCCTCGAGATCGAATAGCATTAACCAGCTTCACAATAACGTCAAGCACAAGTTTCAGATCCGAAACAGATTTGCACAGGGCGTCTTGATGTATGATGAAATGCAGAAATATAACATTGTTATCTGGGTATTTTACATTAAAGATCCAAACAATTCCAGAATTTTTCCCTGTCATATTTCTCGCTCCATCTGTTATTAGACTACATACGCAATTTATAGGTTCTTTCACAGTTGAAATTCCTTCCATAAATTCAATAAAAATATTTGACCCTGTTGAAGTTCCCTCCAACGACCTCACGCATGCTAGTGCTCTGTAATACACAAGTTTTCATCAACACCTCCTATAAATAATAGCAACTTAAATCAGAGTTTTCATCCATAGTAATTTAGCAGAATTTAAATTGGCCAATGTTTAATTCCAACTGTGATAATACGTTTTTATCTACTGCTTCGAATCTAGAAGTCACTGTTTTCCGAGATAAGCTTATTGTTTCAAAATCTTTTCTCTTGTCACAAACTTTGAACATGCAATGTTTAACAAACTCTCAATCAGAGTGAGCATTGTTACTTTTAGCAATCTTGTATGCTACAACATAACTTACAAGTGTAGTTGCTTGCTGAAAACTATTTATTTTCTTAAAAATACTTTGCTGACCTGATAATGTTTTGCGTAGATCTTCTGCTTTTTGTTTTGTTTCTTCTTCCGACATGGCTCTAACCTTTACATCGTTGTGCTTAGAATTGAAGTGTCGTGGAATATTATATTCTTTGTAGACAGGACATAGCGATTTATCCCTAAAAACTGTGAAATGTATTTCCAAGTCTATTCATCTTTGAAAACACGACACTCAGTATCAACTTTACGTTTCTTAGATAACATCTTAGGGCTAAATATTTTCACAATATGCAGAATAAATCTAGCAAATCAAAAACCCTAAGACAGGTCCGAGCCAAGAAACGTTTTTCCATATCAAGCATGGGTGGAGGGGATAAGTTGCCAGCAGCCAGTGCTGATCACTCTCAACATCAAATTCTAATATCTAGGATAAGTCAATAAATTTGTATGTCGTCACTGATATAAAACGAAAAAGAGGGAAATATTTATTTTTATTTTACGTTGTATTCTTTTTTATGCGTCAGATTAGGAATAATGTCGCGTGGTGACTGGTTTTCCCATCTATTTTTTAGACTGATAATAATTAAGATTTAAAAACATGTTTTAAAGTATCGCTGGAAAGAATTTCTGTTAAATTCCATGCACAAGGCAGAAAACCCGATGTAACCGATTTCAGGACGACGGCAAAACCCTTCAAAAGACAATGTCTACGCATAGTTATTTTGTTTAAACTGACCAGAGGACTTTTAACCATAAAGAGGACGGTATGAAGTCTTACTGAAGGAACAAAACGAGATCCTGAAGAAGAATTTCGGAGCCGATCTCCTGCGGATTGGTGACTCACATCAAAGAGGTCAGGGGATCGAATCTCGCCGGGGGTTTGATATCTTGTGTGAATGTCCCCATACCGTAGCCATTGATGCGACTATAAATAAAAATAAAACGGAAACACAGAATTTTGGTTAGTAAAGTTCTAGCAGAGAATACATTGAGTTTCTACTCAGTTTAATTCTTTGTACTCTACAGAGCAACGGCAGAGGTACCGAAAGTTCATTTTTTAACTTTATTTTATTTTGTACATTTTAAATAATATTTACTGTATTTTTAATAAAATCAGATGATAATAAATGCAATTAGAAATTATAAACAGTCGTATTAATATCAAAAATGAACCCTTTTGACATATTCGTTCGATTATATCTGCAACTACCAACACACATATATTGATTTTGACAGATTTAGTAATCGATTTCTACATTTCGCTGTGGTTTTTAAAAGATGAATTTCGGAAAGTTCAGCGTTCCCTCCTATACCATATTATTTGAGATTTTTTACTAATACTTGATCTTCCGTACCAAATCAGAAAATATTCTAACCACCACCTGGCCATTTCTAAATATTTAGTTGTATTTAAATATATTTTCCTTTCATAAATCCATCTTGTAAAGTATTTAAGGTATTAAATTTCCTCAACAATTAAATTTGTGAATTATACTGTCAAATATTCAAGAACAGAATAAATGCTCAGCTCTTAAGACTATAAAACTGAATTAACAGATTAGGATACATAAATTTCAACCCGATCCGGAATTGAATCTAGAACTCGGATAAGTTGCGTTCGCTCTAACCACTGAACTATCCTTTCCGAGTGCCTGTCACCTTCTTGCTTTCTCTATCCGTTGTATAGACCTGATCACAGGTTCACCTAAAATTTACAAAATCACATTCATCACGTCCTATCACATATGACACAACAAAAGGTTGTAGAAGATGTCTAGCATTCAAGGCCTGCAGTGTTTACAATTATGTGCCATGTAAAGATACAATTGAAACATAAATCCGTACATTTCTCAGAAGGTACACATTGTTTTTTTCTTTTTGTAACTACAGGAATAATAATTTCAGTAAAAGTTGTTTCTTTTAAAAGTACTATTCTTGTATATAATTTTTTTTGGCGCGAATAGCCAGTATGATGTATTTTAAGAGAAAAATGGCTGTTAAGAGATCAGATAGATTAAACATGCCCGGTAAAAAAAAATGAAAAGTACTGGATGAGTTATACTATTTAATTTATTTTTGAATGGAGCAAGAAAATCTAAGATAACGAAAAAGTTTTAGACCGCTTTAGAGAAACCTCGTTAAGCCGTTTTTCTGCAAAACAAACAAAATTACAGATAAATCAGTTCAAAACAGGTTTGGTTTCAAGGTTGCAGATATCAGTTTCATATTGCTAAAACTTTCTCGCGGCTCTCGGACCGAATGTTTTCACGTGAAAGGCAAAGTCAGCGTAATATACTCGATTTTAGATTGCATAACTTTCCGTTTCCCTAAGGCACGAAACGAACAGATAACTAAAGTCATTCAATTATAAGCCAATTACTTTTTTCATTTATATGGAATTATAAAAATAACAACAAAATAATCCGACTATAAAATGTATTAGAAAACCGCATGAAATAGTTAAACGATTCCTTCGTCTCATAACAATTACGAAATTGTGTGCAATCTTGTAGTAGTCCAGGTCGTAAAAATACCTATAGTAAATTCAAATAATTTTTTTTTTACACATGGTATCACTGTGTAAGACACACAAAGCGGTAATTTTTATATTTATATTTTAATAAGAATATAAGTGCAATAAAACAAATTCAATCGTAAACTAAGTTTTTCCTGTTATTCATTGATAATTTCGTGGAACACACAGTGTCTGAGAATAAGGTGAGATGTATAATGTTATGATAACTCGAAAATAAATGTTAATAGTAAATTACAACACGCGTACTTTAATAGAAACTAAAACACGAATATTAAATTAAAAATAACAAAAATAAGTTTTAAAAAGGTAAACTGAGACATAATTTATCTCAAATTCCGAACTCATTCCACAATTTGGAAACACTAACTTGTTGCATGGAATACGATTGAAACGGAGTTTGCTGTGGGATCTCAGCATTCCCTTCTCCGTGCCTCGACCAGTTTAGGAGGCAGCTGGCCGACTATTCCAATGGGAATAGCGGACAACTTTTACCGTATGCCCGAGGTCTGTGACCCCGGAACATACACCTCTCAGAACAGGCCGAGGTGCCTCGGCTTGTGGGAACCTTAGTTCAAAAACGGAGAGAAAAAGGCTTTTTCAAAGGAAGCCCCTTCGTATCTCTCCTACAAGGTTCTGCCTGCGAGAGAATAGCCCTCGCAGACCTTATCGTCCCTAATTATATTTGTTGCATGTTAATTATATATATATATATATATATGTATATAAGACAATTGTTGTGAATACTGATACAGTAAACAAAAATATGTTTCTCTGTAAAGAAAGAACAGAATAAATTTTTTATTGACTATGTACAACAATTAATTACATTATTTACAAGCCTACCTGTAAAGAAACGACAATTAAAGTTTACTATTTCAGTTCTTTACGAATTTTGTTTACAATCTATTTTTTTATAATTCTCGTTCGTAAGTTCTTTTAATAGCCGACAGACAGAGTGACGATTCCGGAACAACTGAAGAACAAACAGCGTGCGGAGCACGAGGAGCGCTGCATCTTTAAAACTGAAGAATGTATATATATATATATATATATATATATATATATATATAGAGAGAGAGAGAGAGAGAGAGAGAGATATGTAATTATTTAAAAAGTTGTATTATAGATGAATTTTTTTTTAAAATCATTAATACTTTTTATTTTCGACAATCTTTTAATTATGAAAATTTTGATTTATTATACTTTAAATTATATTTAATTTGACTGTAGCGAAATTTTATTTACAGATACAAAAAAGCTTAAAAACTTGAAGTTATAGATTAATGACCTTTCATTTTAGGAGCTGTCCATGATGTTGCTTATTTGCAACATAATAAAAATGTTCAAATAATATTAAAATTTCGACCATATTTTTTGGGTTATTTTTACCGTATTGTATTCACAAAAATACTTCTTAAAAATTTAATTTTAAAAGATATGAAAAAATCATGCATTAAATCTGCATGCATCCGCTAATTCAAATTAATCTTTCATGGAAATACGGTTCAATTATATAACGAACAACGGTGTAGTGTAGCACTGTGATCACAATTTTTTATACGTATAATATAATACTTTAGTAAATATTTTCATATTGTTAAAGTGACCTCTTTGTATTTTTATATTATAAGTCAACATTTGTTATAATCGGACTTAAATAATTATAATAATTGAACCCCAACACTTTTACTCTTATATAATATATTTTTATTGTAGAATTAATATAAACAACATATTTGTTATTATTTAATTCATAAAAATTATGACGATTCTCTACGTGCTAAAAGAAACATCATTGTTCTAACTAAATTATGTTTTAAATTTCCTTTCACAAAAATAAAAATCCTGCACTCTTTTCTGATAGTAATCTTAATTAGCTCCTCGTTAAATACTTTCATAAGAAGGTTTTTTATTAAATCATTGAGTAGTTTACGTTTACATCAGAAACTATTTATTGTATAAGCTGCCGTCTATGTTAATATAATGAAAAATAAGTAGAAATTATATAGAAAACTATCCATGCCTTATAAATAGGTGAAAGAGTTGATAGGAAGTTTTTTGTATTAAATTTTAGAATTAACAGTGAATTTAACGGACGTTGCGAACAACTTCAACGCTCAACGCAACTCAAATTTGGTCGGACGCAGAAATTAACGCCTATACATACCCAAAGAAAAAATAATATCTATTCGTTTATATTTTCTTATACGTTTAAGAAAAATTGAAACTTTTTCAATCTAATAAATAAATATCAGCAAATTTTAAAAAAGAATTTTATTAATTAACGTTTCATCTCTTAATTTGCAAACTCATCATTTAAAAAACAATGGATGGACAGGTCACTCTATGTTGACTGCATAGAACCTGATGAGGTCGAAAATTAAGCGATGAAAAGTTATGAATTTATTAAATTCTTTATTTTCCGACTTAAAATTGGCTGATGTTTATTTATTTATTTTTATAAGTGTCTGTTAGAGCAAGCAAAAACAAAATGCGAGTTATATTATGTCGGCCCAACACACTGACACTTTATTTACGTAGGTAGAATCAGCACCTGTATCTTATTTTCATAGAATATAAATTATATTAATTTTAATGCTACATCTAAGTAAGGTATAGAGAGTATATACAGTCGTACAGAATACTCTTTTTTTAATTTATTGTTTATAGTCGCGTCAACATAAAATTCATTGGCAACTTACCATATCTACTAAATGAAATTATTACAATTAGTTCATATTAACTTTGCATTTTATTCTTAGTCTCAGTTTCATTGTCAATTTAGGTTAGATCTTGAATGCCGATTTCCTTGCTAAACTTTAGTAGGTTATTTATTGCCGCTGCTGAGGTACATATCTCCCTTCATATGTATTTATGAAAAATGACTTTTCTAGTTCTGTCGTGCTTTAGGCAGTCGTAGAGGATATGCTGGATCGGCAGGGAAGCCTTGCATACATGACATGTAGGTTGCGGTGATTTAGAGAATAGATATGAGTGCGTGAGGTTAGAATGGCGAGTTCTTAACCTAGCAACAACCACCTTCTGGCTCCCTGACAGATTGCCAGCATAGGATATTTCCTTGAAGTTGTATACTTCCTTGTGAAGAATCCCTTCATTCCTTCCTCTTCTACACTTGTAGCATTTTTCCTCCAGTATTCTGACATAGGCTTGTCTCCCATCATTTTCAGTGTATATTGGACTGTTGTTTTTATTCTTTTGTTGGGATGCCTCCATCTTTGCACTTTTGTCTGCCCTTTCTTAAGACAGCGGGCTAAGTGTACCCAGAAAAGTGTCCAAATATTACAAGTATTTCATATGTTGCAATTGTTCGTATAAAAATACTGGGACGGAAAATTAAGCTGATTATGATCTATACGAAGCGTAATTTATATCGGTTAAATATAATAATTAGATGAGAATACATTGCAATATTGCCGTATTCAAAACATAGATTGAAAAATGATATATGTATTCTGACTATTGAGAAAACTAATAAATAAATAAACATCAGCCAATTTTAAGTCGGAATTTTTTTTATTAAATTAACAACGTTTCATCGCTTAATTTACTACCTCATCAGGTTCTGTGCAGTCAGCATTGAATGACCTGTCCATAAAAAAAATTGAACTTGTTGAGGTCGCAAATTAAGCGATGAAACGTTGTTAATTTATTAAATTATTTTTTCTGACTTAAAATTTGCTGATTTTTATTTTTTAGATTGAAAAAGTTTGAATTTTTCTTAAGCGTATAAGAATATTGTAACGAATTGTTATTATTTTTTCTTTGTGTATGCATAGGCGTTAAGTACTGCATCCGACCAAATTTGAATCGCGTTGAGCGTTGAACAATTAACCGTAACGAGCCAGTTTCGTGGCTTGCTGTTTCAATCGATGTGGAGTGCGTGTTTGATGCCAACCGCGATAGCACTGCGCTAGGCTGCAGTCTCGACCCCAAACATCTCCTGTTCTACACTTACTTTCTTTCCAAATCTTCATTCGCGAATATTGTTTCACAACTAGGTTTTATTGTTTTTCATTGGTTCCAACGGAACGTGCTAACGAGTAATA
Source organism: Zhengitettix transpicula (assembly GCA_037074705.1). Taxonomy (NCBI): domain Eukaryota; kingdom Metazoa; phylum Arthropoda; class Insecta; order Orthoptera; family Tetrigidae; genus Zhengitettix; species Zhengitettix transpicula. The sequence continues at coordinate 34,436,635 of CM073590.1, read as the reverse complement.
CTAGCTACCATAATGATTGCCTGTGTTCGTCTCTCTCTCCCCTTCGTTCATTAAATGGAGAGAAAATCTTGATTTAAAATAAATAAATAAATGTAATGGAAAGTTAAATACGATACAAATCGTGTAAGTTTGACGTGATTCAGCTCAATGTTGGACTGCGAAGGAATATAAAAACATTTAACAAAATTTTACCAGAAAACCGTAATGGTGTGCTTTTTGCATTCAACTTGAGCATAAAGTAATTTTTTTAAGTTTTGTCTAAATTTCTGCCTGGAAGCATGGAAACGTGGCTTTCCGGTGCCGATCAGCCGACAGAGGACAATGGCGAAGGGATTAGGGATTAGGGAAATCCGCAGGTCCCGCAAACAAGGTCATGGTCGGCCAAGAAAAGGGTAGACGGCCGGGAAGGTATGGTCCTAAATTAGAATGAAGTATGGGTCTCGTGTAGATGAGTACCAATGGGGAGATAGTGATTTTTGGGGACCGAGAGGGACATCTCTCGAGACGGAGAACAGTCTGTGACCATCAGAAGAGACAGTCGGTGACCATCAGCGGAGGACAGTGCACTTGTGCAATTTGGGTGTGCACGGAGGGGTCCCGGCCGTCTGTGCTGCAGCTACAGTCGCCAACGAGAGTCGACCTCTGTCCGAGCTGCAGATTTGGTAAGCCGCATTCTATGTTTCCAGGTAGCGCGCCGGTTTTCAACAAATACGAACCACAGTTAGAAAAAGGGGAGTATGCATCACTGACTAGGCTGGAAATTTTCTTAGTTGATAATGTGGGGGCGAGTATGTAACTTTGGTTTAGAATAAATTTTTTTTTTAGGGTAACAGGCTACATGAGGATAATCCACATGGTGCATATAGAATAGGAAAGGGATTTTAAGGGAGGATGCGGAAAGGAAGAGCAAGGGAGCCAAGGGTTAATTAGGGCCCCCGGGCTATAGTTTAAGCAATTCGTCTAAAAGTGATGCAGGGAAAACCCTAGAAAAACCTGCATCAGGTAATTCGGGCATTTGGTACTTGTCCCACGCCCTTCCGATGGCGGGAGAGGGGTTAGCTGTAGGGTCGCAGCTTTCCCCTCTCCGTGCCTTGACCACTTTAGGAGGCAGCTGGCCGACTATTCCAATAAGAATAGCGGACAACTCTTACCGTACGCCCAAGGTCTGCGACCACTGTACATACACCTCTCAAAACAGGCCAAGGTGCCTCGGCATGTGGGGACCTTAGTCCAAAAAACCAGAGAGATGTGAAGGCATCCCCAAAGTTAGCCTCCGCCAGTGCTCTCTGGGAAAATTCACCTGCGAGAGAATTCTCTCGCAGGCTTCCTTAGAATAAATTCTTGTTTTCTTTTTATTAATTAAATATTTTATTTCATCCTATCCTGCGAGAGAGTATTTTCTTTGCATGTGGCGCCAAACAAATCTTATTAAAATTTACCGTTTAAATCTAAAATTTAGAGAAAGCCCACCACACCGATATTCAACGATTTTGACAATAAAGTACATAAATTCACCATCTTTAAAAAGGTCAGTATGAAGTAAAGGTTTCGAAAACAGAATTTCATAAATGAATTATTACGATGAGTTTCTTTTTATTTCAAGAAACGGAGGAATATACTTAAAAAGGTAAAAAAATGCTTATAACATCGAGAACGTAGGAAACAGACTACATAAACGACCAAACGTGACTCCGGCGGCTCTTCACCAAAAGAAGATTACGGTGACAGCTGTCGAAACGTTGTGGCAAAAGAACACCCGGTTGGAATCCCGAGAACATTTTATAACATTATCAGTCGCCAATTTATAAAAAGAAAACCTTTTTAGTAATGTTCACAAATTATTTAATTTGTAATAAACTGGGGCAATATAAAGTAATCTCTATTAGAAATGTTTGTCTGTCTGTGTGTCTTCTATGCGCTCCTAAACATTCATCCGATTGTTATGAAATTTTGGTGAGTTGTGCGCACTCCCGCGAAAGTTTCTGTCCGCCTTTCGAAACGTTAGGCAACTCCCAAGTGGTGAACGGCCGATATTAGCCTCGGTTTTCGGTGTCTATGTGACTAATGGTTTCTATCCAGATGTTTTCAACTACAGTGCCTTCTGCACCAATAAGGCTGCGGGTGGAGAAGCACTACTTAAGAATAACGAAAAAAAACAGATTGGTGTCAAATCCAGGGTCATAGATGTTAATGAATTTAATTCTGACATTCACTATGTCAGTTAAGTTGTAGTTCTGCCCCTAGGTGTGGAAATGGAGGAGAATTTTAAAACATGTTAAAACGGCCGTTTTTAGAGTCGAAAATTTTGTTTTCGATGTCGATGAGATTAATTGTTTCTCCTTCACCTGTGTTAGTGTATTATTTATATTCCGTACAGCATGGTAAGTCAGCACCACTAAGGAATGGGCTGCAGGGCAGTTTTACAAAACAAACGCGAAACAACCGAGATTGAGGTCAAATCCAGGGTTATAGATGTTAACGAGTTTTATTCTAACATCTATGCCAGTTAAGTTGTAGTTCAGCCGCTAGGTGTGGGTGTGGGTGAGAATGCGGGTTAAAGGCCGTTATATGAAATTAATGACTAAACAACGGAGACGTATAGAATCTGGGGTTATGGAAGTCACTGAGTTTAATTCTAACATTTACCATCCTGATTAAGATACAGTTCAACCCCATTTTATGGGGGTGGGAGGGGGTAAAACAAATTTCCCTTTACAATATTAACAGCGTAGACCAATTTCTACTAAACTTTATACACATATTACTTACGATCCAGGAACAAACACTGAGGAACGGGGATGGAGTGGGTGTCATTTAGAAAAATTCCTAAATGCCATTATTAACGTAGAATATATCGTTGTTGGGGATCGCTTAATTTGATAGGGTTATTGTAGAATCTTTAAGCATCTAATTTCTGCTCCAAAAATGCAACTGAGGGAACCACTCTTACCGTACGGGTGATGGTTGAGGAAAAGGTTTGCAAAAAAAATAATGGAAAAAAGACCGATATTTATGTTGATTCCGGGTTTATAGGAGTCGCAGAGTTTAATTTTCTATAATAATTAACTATAGTGGTCAGTGAAATTTGATGTTCCTCTTTGTGGAGGTCGACGCGGTTGACAAAAGGTTAGCCGGAGTAGTTTGACCCCTCAAGTTAGCGGGTAATATTTTTATTTTCGTATTGTACGATTTATATTTTGGTTTCTATTTAGTTACTTCTTTTCTCCTTTAAGGTACCGAGATTAGTTTTTACTATTTTAATTCTTCGTGATTTTTATACACTTTTATTTTATTTAGTAGGAGAATTTCCGAATTCCGTCAGTCATCATCCTGGTTTATTTGAAGTTAGCTGCCGAGGGTTTAGGTCGAGGAGAAGACCGAAAATCACTGGCACTATTAATACTCGATAAATGAAATGTTTACTACTCCGGGCTAATTTAAATAAATACCCGGGCAACGCTTGACACTCAGCTAATATATATATATATATATATATATATATATATATAAAGTTCAAGTTCTGATAATCGACATCACTAACCTAGATATATATTGTAATAAACAACTGTTTTTGGCCCACGTTGTGGAAGCCAATTATGTAATAATTAAATAATGAGGCTTTAAATTATTTAATTTATTTAATGAATTTTTAAAGAGTTTACCTCACGTTAAGCGTCATTTATGTAACAATTAACAATTGAGCTTTATTTAATTTAAAGAATCTGAAAAATGAATTTGAAGCGCCAGTTAGGTAATTATTAAATGGAAGGCTTTTATTACATGTAAAGATAATCAATTAACAAACAAAAGATTGATTGATTTTGTGGCAATAACTCAAAAACAATTACATTATAAAATTTTAGATCTCAGGGCCTTCACTGGGTTTGATAATGGACAGAACAATTTGATTTAAAAATCTTATTAACAAACAAATCACATTTACCTAAACAATACGTCGATAGAAATAAATTAAAAACAAAAGAAATTAACTAGACAATTAAAATAGAACTAAATCTGACTTCTATTCTTTAATTACGTTTACATAAATCATTATTTTTGTAATTTGTTACTCACATCTGTCCAGCTGCTTCCAGCATTCCTTTTTGTTTTCGGGAGTACACTATTGCAAAATTTTTACACTGATTCTAATATCAGCTCACAGATTTTACACTCTTTAAGTCAACCTTGGTAGGCTCCTAGGAACTCGGATGATCCTCCTTTTTATCAGCTATCTGGTGACCGCTTGCCTTGTATGAATCCTGTGATTCGTAGATTTGCTAGTCTTTTTACCGCTTGGGACTTAAACTGCAACTTTACTATTCCTGGCTGGCTACAGACGTAAAAACTGCACTTCTTTCCTGGCTGCTGATAGACGTAAAAATACTGCTAACTTAGCGATATTTACGGGATAATACTTCCGTGAATGTTTTTACTGTGTCTTAAATTCACCACTTTGTTTAATGATACATTAAACAACGGCTAGTCTCTGCTCTAGACTCATTTGTTCCGTCCTCCGAAATGTCCCGTCACCAACTAACTCTGTTAAATTCTAGTCACCAACTAACTCTTAGTGCTGTCCAGTTTTAGCGCGCATACGCCATTTTGACTTTCCGACAAAGTAACAGAGCCTGACTCCATTGTCGCTTTGGAAGCTCCTGCCGCTACAATTAAGTTTTATTAAAACCAATTAATGGCATAATTAATTGGCATTACAATATATACAGTCGATAAATACATAATGTGACGATATTATAACTATTATCGACATAAGGTAGACGTGTAATTAAGTATAGATTTTTCACAATTAACTTTTTTCAGAATTAAAATTGACAATGTTCCGACGTAAAATTAGATGTGTATATTTTTCTCAATGGACGATACACGCGTATCTCACGGGAAAATGATGAACTTATTATTTAAATGATAATACGAAGGTGTGTATATAATATTATTAATGTGGTCATTAGAAAAAAAATTATCAAATAATTGTTTATAGGAATGTAAATATTGGAACTTTTCTATATATATATATATATATGTGTGTGTGTGTGTGTGTATATATATATCTATCTATCTATATATATATATATATATATATATATATATATATATATAGACATTTTCAGCAATAGAAATGAATCTCATGTTTCTGGAGAATAAAATCAGTAGAAATAATTTGGAATATTTTTGGTTTAGATTAAAATATGAAATATTCAATAGGCGCAATGAATTAAATTTACAATTGCAGAAATTTAAATTACATTTAATGCAGTAAGTTCAGATGCATAAAACTGAATAGTTCATTAATTAAGTATTCTATATAGAATTTAATTGATCACTGAAGTCAGTATTACATTAGCGTCCATCCAAAAAAAGTATTTAAAACGATTGTTACTCAATGCAGCTATAAAGTAAAGATCGCGCCATTGAGTTTCATGGTATCCTTTTCGAGTTGAACTGAGCACGCGAAATAGAGAATTTTTATGATCCATGGTGGCTGGTGTTTACTAAGAGAGCCTGTCGTAAAATCGATCATTCGTTAGTAACGGTCGTTTTCCTGGGCAAAAGGATCATAAAACCCGCATTTGTGATTCTTCGAGCTGCAGGTGGTTTCATGTTAATCTTACTCACGCATCTCTCTTCCTTCATGTTGAATTGTATTTTATGCTTTGATCGTATTTCACATAAACATTGCTTACAAAAATATTTAACTACATGTTACAATCAACTGAGAATGTTTATTTACTGCAATTTAGGTTACATAACACCCTCTCACGATCATGAATGATTAATAAAACGAATTAATGGCTTTATTTGATTGTGGGGCCAATTACATGCTGTCGTCATAACATAAATATAATTACCAACTATACTTTAATGTTAATTCTTTATTCCCATTAACAAATATTTAGATGTCATATATAACTACAATATGAAATATAATTAGTGGTATGTTACGTATATATTAACACTGATTATGTCTGTATTACTTTGTCTTGAATTTGAAATTTGTTTGAAATTTATTATAATAATTTAGACTCTGATGCGGACCATCGTAAAAAATAACAAATAGCAATGTTTATCAGCTGATTTCCCAATAATATATATATATATATATATATATATATATATATACATATATTGTAATACATAAAAATAGCGGTTCCAAGTTAAACAAAAAATTATCATTTATTAAGACACAAATTTACAATTACACAAATCTGATAACATTTTATAAATCAAAACAATTTTATTTACCTAGAATACATTTTAAATAATCGGACTCGGTACCCTGAGGGTCTTTACTGGGATGATAAGGAAACGGAACAAAATGTTACAATTAAACAAATACAGTTACAATAAATGAAAAACGAAATGAAATGATTGAAATGATTGAAACGAATGATTGAAATGAAATTATTGAAACGAAATGAACGAAATCTGACTTTTTACCATTTTTAAACAATTTACAATTATGAATTCAGAAAAATAAACTTACAAGCTCTACGGTCCACACACTCACTTCATACAGGCTTAAAAGGCACCAGGCTGCGCTCACACTCTGCTTTCAGAGTCATCTCTTCTTGATGACGTTACCCTCACGACGAATTCAAACAACTCTGCTGGCAGACAGACCTCCACGATGAAACACCCACCGACTGTTGACGACTGATGTCCAGCTGATTACTCTCGGCCCTCTAGCTTGGCCTACCATCCGATGATCACTCTTTAATGCAAACTCCCAAATATTCATAACATTGTTTCGGCCACTTTACCTCGGCCCTGCGTCCGTCCCTGCGGACCTGCACCAACGATCTCTCCCCGCTGACACGTCGATCTTCTCTCCACACAAATTGATGATGACCTATGATCCCCAACTGTCCAACTGCCCTCTTATTTATATCAGGGCTCTAGAATATTCCCTTGTTTTTCACAGTTTTTTGCATTTCCACGTTCGCCTTAAACACCAGCTGTTAACTTTCTCCCGCTCCGAGAGCCACTCAGTCAATTAAATTAAATTATTTCCGTTTAATCTAATTGCATCGTCCAACAACCTTCTGTCATTTATGCCATTAGGATTCCGTCGTCCAGATGTCGGCCACACTATTGGCCCTAAGAGCTGCAAAATGCCCCAATTATTAGTCCTTCCCTTCTCTAAAAGTCACTTATCCATCATTTTATTATTATCATTTATATGTACCAACCACTCAGGGATCCCCAGTCTGAGTTTGTAAACAAATCTGACAAAAATAAGAACAGACTTCATGTCTTTCTTAGCTGGTTATTACAATATATGTAATATAATGAAAACATTCAAAATAAATATTAAAAATCTGTTCGATGGTTTTAACTAAACACGTAAAACCTATTTAAAATGGTAGCCTCAGTTGATCTTCAGATGTGTTGACTAAGACAGACAATGTTTTATTAGCCGAAACATTAAGCAGTTCTTTGATCGTAAATAATGATTGTTTGCCTTAATCGTTTCATTAGAAACGGAAAACTTACCAACATGAGTATTCTGCGCATTTATTGTTAATATCGACACTAACAACATTCTGTGATATCAATGCTTTCGATATGAGACCGTGAGAGTGATATAAAGTTGTTTGATGAAAACTCAGTTAAAAGACCAGCCACTCACTTAGTTGAGTCAGCCTTACCAGAATAGGGTAAAGAAAAAGTTGGAATTTAGTTGTCTTAGTTTGACTACACTGACCCAAGTAGATCTACACCTGTACAATCACAGAGAATATCTGAATATGTTTTTTACCGTCAATAGGTACAAATTTATGCGACACGTAGTTTGTTATGCGACTTTGCTGCCTCGGTTGTAAAGAAATATCAGCTCAGATCACTGATGAAAGGAACGTAAGAAAACTATAAATCGGACTTCTAGTAGCTTTTCATGATGTAAATTTCATAATAGTTAAGATCATCCCATTGCGCGGAAAATAAGAACGCAAGACTGCTGACCAAATGTAAATAATTAATATTAATTATCTTGGCAAGAATAATTATGCTTCATGGATCACACATCAAAAGTGAAAATCATATCAATGATTAGTTTATATATAAAATGAATTAATTTCTCTCCCTCCAGTATTTGTATATATTTAATAAAGCGCTACTTTTATCAGTCTGCAATTTGGTTATATTTATTCTCAATCACAATTCCACCAATGATTTGTGACTGCAAGCACCTAAAACTTATAAATTTTTGTATTATATTATTTCTTGCTATATTCAATTAACTTGTTTATTGTTCCGAAGAATACAAACACGACTTACCGTTATTCAAAAAGAGTTACTCGTATCATACATTTCATTTTATTTACATAACATTTGCTTATATATTTCTTTTCTGTCTATCGTTATTTATACAAGATGTCTCAAAACAGTCCAGTCAGTTGAAAAAACGTCTGAGGAGTTCCGGCAATAAAGTGGCCGTCATTAAATCAATGTCAGTTTTAAAAACGAAAATTTCATTTATTATATTTGTATTAGTACCAATAAATAATAATTACAATCATTTATTTTATTTTCAGATGAAAAAATCGCTTTGAGACACCTGTATTGGTAAACAAATTCTTGCTAATATTAGTAATTATAAGTGACAATACTAAATGCGGCCATCATACAGACAAGATCAAATTATAGAAACAATAGCTACTAAAAAGTAAATTTAAAAGTGGGAAACTTTTCCATGTGGAAAGTTTCTCTGTATCAAGATCGTACTTGGTATTATTATTATTACTATTATTAACATTAACATCTGCGTTATATTTATTAATTAACCCCAATGTTTTAATCAGTCATCAAATTGAAATGAAAACCTAATCCTTCATTTTCAAAATCTTTAATTTGGTATATTGAGGGGCTTTCTGAAATTTATCATATATATCTATCGGTACAAGGAAAACATTCACATAAATATAGGTGTCTCAAAGCGATCCAACTATATAATAAGGTATTACAAACCTAAGAAAAATTGATGATGATAATATGATCCACTGATGTATTAAATAATACAATGTATTATAGACAGGGAATTAGTTGTTTTTAGTTACAAAAATTATGTATGATAATTATTCTAAGTCATTTCAAAACTATGAACAATAAGAACTAGGAATAAAATCTTCTCTATATTTGTATTGTATGCACGACGTTCAAACACTTGGCAAGAAGAGGATGAAAGTGAACGTCGTCGAAACATCTCGCAGAAGATTTTATTCATTATTTACAACGAGAAACACTGCATTCTTTAATAAAAATCATATGGCGATATTTGATTAAATTGTGTGTGAGAGAGAGAGAAAAGTAAGAAATATTAAACATAAAATGGAATTCGGCTGAGTACAGAATAACAAAATTGTCGCACGGTAATAGAGCGAAAGGACATCGATAAGAATAGACAAATAAATAGGGACGCTTCTAACGACGGAAGCAATGCTTAGAAGACGTATACTCGCCTTTGTGTTGCATTATCATTACATTTAGTTGTATTCATGTGAAAAACGTTATTCCTTTTAACATGATATATCGCACCTGAGATAAGGAAGTTGTCAATAACTTTTAGTTTGGGCTAAGTAATCAGACTAAATAGGATCAGGCCGGAGGAAAACTAAGCGTCGTCTTTTCTTCAGCGTTGAGAGAAATACTTCTAGGATAGTTAAATAGGAAAGTCGATAAAGTTGTGTTCTTGGTATCTATAGTACCGCCCCAAAGACGGCAGTAGCAAGACTAATTCAAAAAGAGGATCCAGATATCAAGAGAAAAAACCTCTCCGAAGTGAAGAACAATTATCTAGAATGTGAAGAACTAATCGAAAGGTCCAGTACAGCTCGCGTAATCTGTGGTGGGGCCCATCAAAATCGGTTGCCACAGTGTTTCTGCAGCGTTTTCGTGATGTGACACCAGGCGAAAAGTGTTTATATATACGTTTTGCCTCCACCCAATATTCGAACATCCTCTTGGGGACCTATTGTATAAAAAATTCTCACGGTATAGATCAAAATAATAAAACAAATTAATAAATCTGTATGGCATTCAGCACAACTGATTGACTTTAACATATTCTTAGAATGTAGGTCGAGTAGTGTTACAATCGAGGTCTACGTCAGTATCGCTCCCTGCCACGGAAAAATTATCAAACGGGCGTCGTCGCCGTGAGTGTCAGACATGCTGTTTTTTTTTATTCAACGCTCTGTCGCACAATTGTATACCTTCGTCCTCTCTCACTCTACGATTACGTAACTCAGTCGCCAGCGTGCGTAAATAAGTTTCACTTGAAAAAATTGTGTTCTTATGAAAGGATTTTTACAGTTATTTTTACCTTCAGTCGGCTATGTCTTTTATAAACATACAAACTTATAACTAAATAAAATTTATTCTAATACTCACCATTTATATATTCCTCAGAAGATAAACTGAAATGCATAATGCCTGCAAGATACAAGTATATATATATATATATATATATATATATATATATATATACTTGTATCTTGAAGGCATTATGCATATATATATATATATATATATATATATATATATATATATTGTAATGCCTGTTAAGAGAGGCATTGTTTCTGATTGATAGTCTGGACTGTTTGAGGGGCGTTTTGTAACGTATTTATTTAGGTCTAAGCTTTTCTTCGTTCTTGGAAGTGCTCGTTGTGTGGTCTTGAGAATTCGAAACCATGCACGTGCGTGTGGCCATTCTCAAACTAAATTTGGGGCATAATGTAATGCCTGATAAGTGAGGCATTGTTTCTGATTGATAGTCTTGACTGTTTGAGGGGCATTATGTAACGTGTTTATTTAGTTTTAAGTCTTTCTTCGTCTTGGGGGTGCAGTTTGGGTGGTCTTGACAATTCTCAACCGTGCACGTGCGTGAGGGTGTGGAAAAGACAACCAGAGTGATTGCGGGTCCTGTCTCGATTGTCGGCTTGACATGACAGAGAAGATAGCCATTTGTTGACTACGGAACCGCAGCTGCATGATATAAATCGTGTGATAATGGAAGAATCTGTCAACTGGCATTTACGATGAAGTTTTTGAACAATGGAAAAAGTAAGAGACAGGGAGTATATAAGGGAGGAGATAAGCTTTTGAGGGGAGTTGTGCTGCGATCACCGAGGCTGGAAGCTGTGATTAAGAGAGACATTGTTTAAGCGGGATAGTTGTTCAGCGCTCACCGAAGTTGGAGGATGGGATTAAGAGAGATATTGTTTAAGAAGAGTCATCGTCGAAAGATTGCAGTTTAAAGTCGCAGCCAAAGCATACGAGAGAGGACTTGTTAAATTTACAGTAAACCAGTCGTCGTCGAAGCAGAGCAGAGTAAAGTCGTCGAGATACCACAAACTTTCTTTTTCAAACCAACAGTATTTAGTAGAATCTGTGAATTTAATAGAAGCTGTGAAAACCCCACCACTGTGTTCGAAAGTTGAAAGTATCCCGGGCAGCCATAAGTAGCAAGACAAAAGTAAAATGATTTTTGTAAACCGACTTAAAAGATAATGTCAGATGTCGTTCTTTAGTGTTGATAAAATAAACTGTTTAAATTTAAAATCCATCTTGTAGAATAAGTTCGTCGATAATTAATTTCGTCAATACTAGACGAATAAATATTTATTTTTAAATGAAATCTAAATTTTGTGTTCTTTGATTATGTTTAAATGTTCTGCCGTTATCAAACCCTTTTAAGACCTTTGAGAAATTGTACTAATCTTTTGTTAAATAAATTTTGTTTGTTTTAAAGTTTATAATTGTTCATTTAAAAGCCCATCATATTTTAATATTACATTTTGGCTACCACAACGTGGGGCATATTAATAAACGATCATATTTGTATTATTACACTATATATATATATATATATATATATATATATATATATATTGTAGTAATTAGTAATTAATTCATTATTATAATTAGAAATTTGGATTGTAGAGGACTTATTATTGGATAAAGCGGACGCCGCAACAAGGCGGCAACGCGAGACAAAGAAACATTGTTGGAGTTAAGAGAGTGTACGCGCTCAAAATCTACGAGACGAAGTTGGTTAGTTGGACGGCGGACACAGTTGCAGGCAGACATCAATTCAGCAAATTTATATTATAAAAAGTTGGGCAGCGGACATAGAACAGTTCGAAAGCAATCTTCAGTCAGCGGAAAGACGCGAAAGGAAAAAGTCTACGTCGAGAACTGGGACATAGCAGTTCGGTCCTCATAGAGAAATAGAAACAGTAAAAGTTTGCGGATCCAGAATTATGAATAGGGCTATCTAGGAAGTCCAACGGCGAGCTAATAGTTTACATAAAACGCAAGTAACCAGTTTTGACGGAGAGACTTATAAAATCGCAGTTTGGAAGCAGAAGTTTTGCTTCACAAACTGAACAAATTTTCGCATAGAGAGACTTTGAGAAGACCTACGTCCGGAAACTGGCTGAGGGTGAGATAATCGAGATTCCAGGATAGCAGAGATCCAGAGCAACTACCGTGTGTTCAAATTCTAATGAGTAGAATCGGTGATATCCCCAAATCGTGTGCACGAAAACCAAAAAATGAGACCTGGGCGGCCGTAAGTAGTAAACTTTAAAATTGATTGTAAACCACTTTTAAAAGATATGTCAGATCGTTCTTTAATTATTCACTTCGTTAATTATTTACTTCTTTAATTGTTTAGTTCTTTAATTTAAATTCAATCTTTAGTCTTATTTTCGTCCGCAATTAATTTCGTCGATGTTCAGACGAATTAATTTCCCATATAAAAGCTAAATGTAATTGATTTATAAAATTCACCCATTTATCAAACCCAGATAAAGACCCTGAGATCCCAAATATTATTGTGTAATTTTATATTGTATTTAACTTCATTAATAAATTTGTTTAATTGTTTCACTTAACTTCTTTTTAATTATTTAGACGCCGTTTATTACAATATATATATATCTGTGTGTGTGTGTGTGTTATAATATACAAAATCATCAAATATTGAAATAAGCCACCACGTTGGTGCCAAGTAATGTAATAAACAATAAGATAAATTGAACGAATAAAGGAAGGAATTTTAATTAACAAAAGTTTTAAAGAGATAACAAAATTTATTTATTGAACAAAATTTAGTCTTCGTTTAATTTACATTTTTAATATTATGCCATGGCTCTTGTGAGAACTTTCAATTTCAGGGCCGCCTATCGGGTCTCTGATAAAGATAGTGCAAAAAAATTAATTTTAATTTACAATCTGAAAGTTATATAATTCTATTAAATTTATCGAAATCTGATTGACATCTGACGGTAGATATTTACATTAAACATGAGAAAATTGTTTGTATTACAAACCATTGTCCGATCTTCTGGGGCTTATGCTCACGTAATTTGCTTTTTAATTAATTATCTTGTTATTAACTCCACTTTTCACTAACAGGCCATTTGCACTCATTCTACTTTCATATTGTTTGCAAACACTTTAGAATACTGTCGATATCTTTCTGTTTCCGAATATCTAATTGTTTGTAGATCGACCACCGCTCGCTTACAAATTGCTGTTAACTGTTCCCATTCTGAATATCTGAATATACACTGCGTAAAACATCGCTCGGAGTAACTGAGTTCTCTCGGTACATGCATGACAATCTGCTACATTCTACTACGACAACTCTGATCCGGCAACTCTTAATACACACTCGTCAGATACCCAAAATACACTCTGCATACTGTGCGCTCTCTCTCTCTCTCTCTCTCTCTCTCTCTTTCTCACTCAGCCAACTCTGCTCCGCTTTTTTTTGGGTGTAGACAGGCTACGTATAGGGTAATCCACATAGTGGCAACTCCCCTCTTATAGCATAGGAAAGGGATTTGAAAGGTGGGATGCGGAAGGGCGGAGAAAGGTAGCCAAGGGTAACTAGGGCCCCCGGGCTATGGTTTAAGGATCCTACCCGGCATTCGCCTAAAAGAAATTCAGGACAAACCCTAGAAAAACCTGCATCAGGTAGTTCGGGCATTGGGTACTTGTCCCACGCCCTTCCGATAGCGGGAGAGGAGTTTGGTGTGGGGACGCAGCATTCCCTTCTCCATGCCTCGACTAATTTAGGAGACAGCTGGCCGACTATTCCAATGGTAATAGCGGACAACTCTTACCGTATGCCCAAGGTCTGCGACCCCGGACATACACCTCTCAAAAAAGGCCGAGGTGCGTCGGCTTGTGGGAACCTTAGTTCAAAAACGGAGAGGAGAAGGCATCCGGAAGGGTAGCCCCTTCGTATCTCTCCTACAAGGTTCTACCTGTGAGAGAATATCCCTCGCATGTACTGCCTGCGAGAGAATAACCCTCGCATGCCTGGCTCCGCTAAAGTTCTGCGCTTATATTTATGCCTTTTCGACAATGCCCTTTTTACAAGCATTATCGGCTCCGCTTTCTCGCCAACAAAAGTCATTAAAAAATGCAGCCGCCTATAATTAACGAAAACAATAATTTATTAATTATATATTTATAATTGGCACAATATATGTATATATATATATATATATACTGTTTGTGTCCTTTATGCTTTCCTATACCATTAATCCGATGGCGATGACACTATGGTGAGTTGTGCGCCCGCCCGCGAAGGTTTCTGTTGGCCTTTCGAAGCGTTAAGGGAATTTCCGCGGGTGATCGGAGTCGAATTTTAAAACATATTAAAACGGTCGTTTTATTGGTCGATGAGATTATTTTGTTCTTCAGATGTTGTTAGTGTATAATTTCAACCACTTATAGCATGAGAAGGCTAAGAGAACGCGCGGGTGGGCGTTAGTTAAAAATAACGCGAAACAACCTAGATTTGTGTCAAATTCAATATTATAGTATTTAATGAGTTAATTCTGACATTAACTATGTGAGTTAAATTTAAAATTATATCTGAAAAATTTTATTCAGTCATAAATTTGAAAACGTAGGATATTATTAAAAAACCGGATCACATCAAACTGTTAAGTTAAGTATTTTTGATTTTGAATTCATATATAACCTTCTAATATCTTTAATTTTACTAGATAAGATTCACATATTGCAAATCCATAAATAAAAACAACTTGGTGAAATTAGGCATCATTAACACCAATACTTTTAATGAACCAGTACAAATGATTTGCTTTCATCACATTCGTGCAGTATATGATCTTATTTAAATGAGTGCAATTATCAAAGTAATTTTTCTGGCCTTAAGTGACGAGTCTCAAACGTGAAATCAGATGACTTTAACAGAAAAAAGTCTGCTCTTTCAAATGTTAACAAAAAGAACTTTATTGTAGCAAAAGGTTTTTTGCTATTTGTGAATGAAAATGCACAAAATTTGACGCGTAAAATTTGAAACTCATATTTAATGGCGTATATCTTGACAACTAAGTGAGCTTAATAGCTGATACTTTGGCAGCTTAAAATAATTAATGGGTTTGGTTAGTTCATCAAAGCATAAGTTTCTGGAAGGTTTTGTTGCAATGAAAAATATGCTTCAAATTGATGTGACAGATTATTTGAGCAGCTTTGTGAGATAACAGCAATAAAACTAAAACTTTTTAAACCTTTGAACTGCCACCTGCGTGTAGCGCATAAATAGTTGTCTCTGGTTGCTATTTTTCAGGAAGCTAGCTGCTGAAGTTCTACAATAGTAGTTGGAACTTCCCAAATATTTAGAACCTGCATCAGTAGTGCATGAGGGACCTTTATGCTGGAGACCTTAAATGATGAGTCTCAAACGTGAAATCAGATGACTTTAACAGAAAAATATCTGCTCGTTTCAATGATAACAAAAAGAACTTGATGGTAGCAAACGGTTTTTTGCTATTCACTTTGAAAATTCACAAAAATTGACACACAAAATTTGAACCTCATATTAACTAACATATATCTGGACAACAAAGTGAGCTTGAAAGAAGATACTTTGGCAGCTTAAAATCAGTAATAGGTTTAGGTATATTACCAAAGCATAAGTTTGTAGAACATCTTGTTTCAAAGTTATAAGCACGAAAAATCTGCCTCAAATTGACGTGACGGGTTTTTTGAGCAACTTTGTGATATAATAACAACAAAAACTTTTTAAACCTTGGAACTGCAACCTTCATATAGAGTATAAAAAGTTGTCTGTAGTTGCCATTTTTCAGGAAGCTAGCTGCTTCCAATAGTTCCACAACAGGAGTACTTCAAACTTCACAATCTATTGATGTGCATGGTTGAATTGCACAGGTGACGTTTTTTAGGAGGTTATGGTGCGCCTTTAGTTATCGATTTGTTACCAAATATTTTGTATAACTGTTGCCTAAATTACTGCCTGGAAGCATGGGAATGTGGCTTGCCGGGGTCGAGCAGCAGACACAAGACAACGGCGGGGTGGATTGGAAAATCCGCAAGTCCCGCAAGCAAGGACAGGGTCGGCCAAGGAAGGGGTAGACGACCGGGAGGATATGGCCCTAAAATAGATGACGTGGGTCACGTGTGCACAAGGACCAACCAGGAGAGAGGGATTTTGAGGAGGCAGAGAGAAAAGTCTGCGAACAAGAGGAGATGAATTTGGTCCGTCGGTGAGAGTGGTCAGGGAGAGTTGATCCTGAAAGATTTTGGTTTGCACGTGGGTCTCCGGTCGTTTCCTGCGAATGCTGCGGAGAGAGAGAGAGTCGACCCTGTCCGAGCTGCAGACCTGGTAAGTCGCATTCCATGCTTCCAGGTATCGCGTCGGTTTGCCACGAGGAGAACCACGGTTAATCTTGAGAAAGGGAGGGGGTTACATGCATCCCTGGCAGGCTGGAGAGCTTTCGTTTTATATAAATTATCAAAAAATGAATTCTTGTTTTTATTAACTAAATATTGTATTTCCCTTTCCTGCAAGAATAATTCCTTGCAGGTGGCGCCCAACAAATCGCATATCATTAGTTAATTTGACATTAAGCTTACCACAAGGTCCTGGTGCCCCCTCTATTGTACTAGTGAATCTTAGATTTTTCACATCACTTGTAGCTTTATTCAACACTATCACCAAATTTCATCAAAATCCAAGGTGGTACCCAAAAAGCACTGTCAACTTCGAAATTTTCTTTGATGCAAATACTAATATGATTGCATCTACCGATTTGGACTACAGTGCAACACATCAACTGTTCACTCGACAAGTTGTTTTCTTATAATGCGTGGTGAACCAATAGTTTGGTACAAGTGGCAACCTCGACTGCAGAAGCGGAATACAGAGAGGTTGTCTCCGCAATATAATTTGTCGCCTTGTGGAATCTGGGGTTTAGATTTACATTTATTATTCATTCCATTAGTCCTCGCTCGAGGAAATAGGATACGTCATAATATAGAATGAAGTATGGGTCACGTATAGATGAGAACCAATGAGGACATAGAGATTTTTGGGGACCGAGAGGGACATCTCTCGAGACCAGAGCAGTTGGCGAACTCGAGGAGATCGGTCTGGACCATCAGTGAGATCACTCTGGACCATCAGTGAGAGTGGTCTGTGACGATCGAGAAGATCAGGCTGTGACCATCAGCAGAGACAGTCTAGGACCATTAGCGGGGAGAGTCGGTGATGTGCAATTTGGGTGTACACGTACGGTCCCGGTCGTCTGAGGCTGCAGCTACATTCGCCAACGAGAGTCGACACTGTCCGAGCTGCAGATATGGTAATCCGCATTCTGTGTTTCCAGGTAGCGCGCCAGTTTGCTAAAAATAATAATAACCACGGTTATCTTGATAAAGGGGGTTTGTGCATCCCTGACTAGACTGGAAGTCTTTTTGTTGGTAATGTGTGGGCGAATATGTAAGTTTTGTTTAAAATAAATTCTTGTCTTTTTTTCATTAATTAAATATTTTATTTCATTCCTGCGAGAGAATAATTTCTTGCAGGTGGCGCCCAACAAATATTATAATATTAAAAATTTACCATTTAAATATAAAATTTGGCGAAAGCCCACCACACAACTCTTTATAAATAAATTTTGTATACTAAAAGTTTTTATTTCTTCCGGAAGACTATTGAATAGATTTATCCCGGAATAATTAATCCTTACTTCATAAAGGCTTAAGCGATTTCTAGTGTTGTATAAATGATTTGGTCCGTTTAGGGCATATAAATTGATGTTTCTCCAGACAAACTTTAAAATTTCTAGATTATACGTACTAGGCAATGTTAAAATCCCAATATTCTGAAACAAAGGCTTGCAACTGGCATTCCCGATATGATTCGTACGGCTCTCTTTTGAAGTTTAAAAATTTTCAACGCGTGTTTTGAACGTGTAACGCGTTTATTTAGGTTTAAGTTTATATTTGTCTAAGAAGTGTTGTTTGCTGTGGTCTTGAGAATTCGAAACCATGCACGTGCGTGGGGGTGGAGGAGATAAATATTTCCATCCAAGTAATTTCGTGTTAGCCTCAACATGACAGAATAGTTAGTCATTGTTGACTACGGATCTGCAGCTGCGTGCTATAAATCTTGTGACAATGGAAGAATCAGTCAACTGGCATTTCGACGAAGTTTTCTAACAATGAAAAAAGTAAAAGAATGGGAGGATATAATGGAGGGGACGGAGATAATCTTTTGAAACTGGACAGTTGTTCTGCGCTCATCGAAGCTGGTGGATGTGATTAAGAGAGACTCCGTAAAGTTGTTGTCTCTGATATAGTTCGAGGCAGAATCGTCGTGAGAAAGGGGCCACAATTTATTAGTGAAGAGTTCACAGAATAGCACCACACAATTTAGTACGACGGCTTACCAGCATTCAATCCCGGAGACCGACGCCTTAGCCAGGAATCAACCCCTGAGTCAACACTGCACTTAACCCGTTCTGCCGGCTGTGAGATACGGAGACGTCGGTACAAGAGCTACAGCAGGAAACACAACACAGAATAGCAGTACGCATTTGGCACGGGCAGCAGATCTCTTCTATGTAAAAACCACAGGTGTCTGAGATAAGTGTTTTCATGATTAACTTTAATAAATTTATATAAAAAAATTTTATTGGTCAAATATTTATTTTAATTTAACGGAAAAACCCAGACCACAAAAATAATTCTTTACAAACTACCCCAGTTTGCTATGCCGTAAGACTTGACAGAATGAAAATATGCATTATATACCATTTTATACGTTGATATATCACTTTCCCGAGATAACACTCTTAAAGTGAAGCTCCGAAATGTATCATAAATGATAATGAAACTTTATGGTCCACGACGTGGATGTGGACGTGGTCGACAAAAAGGTACCCAGAGTTTTTTTGACCATCTTAACCTTTCCAGGTTTATTTGGTATTTTCTTATGGTAAAAATTATATTTTTGGTTTATATGTAGTTTAGAACTACGTTCTTTACTTATTTTAAGGTATCAGTAACATTTTTGGTCTTTATTAATTTAGCGAGTATTTTGCACTCTTTTAATTCGATTTGTTCTCAAACCCTCTTATTTTATGTATTAGGAGAATTCACGAGTTGTTAAAGTACCGTCAGTCATCATCATGGTTTATTTGAAGTTAGGAGTGGTTAGGTAGGGGATTATGACGTGTAAATGAGTAAAAATTCCAAACAGTAATGCTATTGATGCTGGTTAAATTAAATGTTTACCAAGAGGTTAGTGTTGAATCAATTCCTTCTCCGTTCTAATTTAAATAAATAACCCGGACAACGCCGACCAGTCAGTTAATTATTCATACATAAATATTCGGATAATTCACGTTAATAATGTTTGATCAGAAAACGTATGTTAATTCAATCTGTAATTGCTCAAATACCTCCATTACTCTTGGAATTTAACTCACGCTCTTTTCTATTACATCAGCATCGCGCTTTACATTCCGATAAAACAGAGTGAAGAATCGTTGAAAGGCATGCACCAGCTTAACTGAGAGAGCACGCGAACTCTGAAACTGATTACAAGTGGGCTTTGGTGTTGTAGAGGTTCGCCTCATTACTTGGCTATGAGCGCATAGCTTGTATTGCTTTGCATAGCCTACTCTTACTAGACGATGAATGTGGAACGCGTGATAAAGAAACTGTGCCACATACGTGAGAGAAGTTCGCATGCTTTTGCTCTACATTCACGCTCTTCGAATAATAATTCAAGATTTGAGATTAACGTCCAAGTCCAATTTGGTTAATGGAAATGGGAAATTTACTTTTGTTCGGTTAACAGCTCTACTTGCTGTAAGAGCTTGTTCGGGTTTTTTGGAAAAATTGTTACTCTAATATCCATTTCCGACAAGAAAATTAGGAATATTTATTATTTTAAACTATTTTTGAAACTCTTCTCATATTATACTAATTTACAATTTGTTCCATCATCCCTATAACACCTGATTTTAAAATTCACTGTATCTAGATGTAGATTCTATACAATCAATACACAGAAACCGTGTTATATCAGACAAAATAGGTACAGGAAAAATTTCAAAAGAAATTTTATTAAATGTCAGGTGGAAACTCGTGCGTTATTTTTCTAAATATACATAGCTAATTTTCTACGTGGAAACTGAGGCACCACATAGCTTAGCTGATAAATGCAATGTAGATCATGGATTTAAAAGCAGTTGCAAAGCGCCCGCTGTAGTAAATTCTCCACACATCACCAATAAGGGTTTTCTTCAAGTAACAAAGACGAATATTTAAAGGCTAGAGTTAGGGAAATTTCACTGGTAGTCTTGCCCAATACCATCTATATTTCAATACTACGTTTAAAGGGAGAAGAATTTTCACAATATAAAAATGAGATAAATGCACTTTATGAGTCATTTCGGCATTTGAATTACATTGGAATATAATTGTTTGCAAAGTATCTCCTTCTACCTCATCAAACATACAATTTTACAAGAAGCGACATTATATGGGAAAATTACATTGTTATTTATTGATTAACTTATTTTTTGTTAACTGAAGATGAAAGTTTGTAAATTATATAATCACGTTAAATTGTTGATATTAATATTACGAATATGTATTGAGATATTTAATTAACAATACAAGCAATTGCAATAAACTTATTTGAGTTATTTGGTAATAATGTAATTACGATTTAATCCATATTCTTGCAATTTTTGAAACAATGGCCAAGATATTTCATCATTTCATAAAAGTAAACAAAATAATGTATTAAAAATTATGTAAATATTCAACTTTATGTTTTATGTAATTGCAGAAGAAGAGTGGAACAAATATTGATAATAAAGAAGCAACATTTTCGTATATGTGCACTTGAAAATAAAAGCTTCAAGGAGAGTTACTCACAGAGAAATAATATTCACAGATTCCTCTATTATTAAAATTTATGTTAAAAATTATGAAAAAATATACATGTTTATGCTGTTGAGGTATGATCTGTATGTTCATGTAATTTCTGCCGTATGAAATAATGTAACAAATTAGATACTGTAGCATATTAGTATCTATTCTAAATGCGACGTTACACTCAAATAATAAAATTTTGCCTTAACGTTATCTGTACCAGATTTCAATCAATTATTGTCTTCAGTATAATATGCTTTCGCATAAGCCATAATATACTTTAAACATATTATTAATATTTTTGCATAGCTCAACATATTTATTTACTTTTTCAGTTAATTGTCTGTAAAACATATTGTGAGTGGAATAAAGTATCTGTTTTAAATTATTAAACTTAAATGTTTATTATTAGGCAATTGTGTTCATCGCGGTTCCTGACTTATAAAATGACGTAAAAATTTATATACCATGTCATAAGAATTAGTAAAGTTAATTACACTTTAAAATTACAAAATATTATCATAAACTTACCTTTTAATTTAAACAGTTTTTTAATCATGAAAGTTCGAGATATCGTATTAAATGAAAACCATATCTCAGGGTAAATCGTGGTATTAAAAACAACTAAAAACAGTTCAATGGGTTTTGAATTGAAAGAAGTGAAATGTAAGTAAATTCACGGGGTTTGCTTACGTAACGTCAGAATTTTGTCACTGTACATCTTAAAATCGAAGGGTTGACTTCAGAAAGTATCGTGTCAGTGTCTTCGTCGATGTTCCTCCAGTCACGAAATCTGTTTCACCCTCGGAGCTGCAACTATTTATACGAAAAGCTAGGGAACGTAAACTTTTGGCCCTGCTTTTATACTCATCTCGGTACAGTGCTTAACGGTACCATGTCATTCTACGATGGAATACATTCCTACAAAATATCGTCCAAAGACGTGACAAACGTTCTTATTTGCTTTTCATTAAAACTTACGAACGTCGTCATTGAAGGCTAGCTTAACTGTGAAACCACAAAGCGTTAACGCAAACTGAATAGGCACCGACCGTCAAAACTTACAAAATATTAATATAATAATTGATTAATATCAATAATTATTCTGGGCGACAGAAAAATACTCGTAACTTTCTTGAACCTATCGCTAATATGTATAGAACGAACATTAGTAATTTGTTGGATGTAGGAAAATTTATATTTTCCTGTAATAAACAAATTTATATTTTCATATATACAAGAAATTAAGAGTATAGATATGGAAACAATGAATAATCAAATCAGAAACTTTGAAAACGGAAGAAGAAGTTTAAAGTATTACTAAAACTTTACTCGTTCATCTTACGTTGGTAGTGTTGTGATGGGAAAATTCATTTGCATAACTTGGTATTGCAGGTAAGAGTTTCGTTTCTACTTCGCACGAGTGCGTCATTAGGGCTAAATTTGCTTTACATTATTTCCTTAACTTCCACGTCCGCTTTTCATGGCGCTAATTTGCAAGTCACATCACGCTTGTTTGGAATATCACTTCGAACGCATTTATTTGGTCCTTTTATTAATAGGGGTGGTTTATCTGTGCATATTATTTCACTGAGAGTAAATAACCTTGATGCTTTTATTTTCAAGTTCGTATAGATTTATATGATAAGAATATGTTTCTTCTTTATTATCGCTATTTGTAACATTCTTAAACTCTTCTGCAATTAAGAGCACCCAAACAGTGTATTATTCGTAATGCAGATTTACCTAAGCTGTCAGATCTGCCTTGAAAATATTGACTATTGAATATAAATGATTTATCGCTTGCAGTAGCAAAGGGCTCAAGAGGTATTATAATTATTTTAGTAAGTTATTATGAAAGGTTTGGATAGCCATATTAAATATTAAATGATTTTTATCGTATTCTTTTTTAAACCACCATCGTAAATTTTTATAAATAATCAATTTGTATCAAGACATAAAATTTAGCCAAATTTCCGGGAAGGATCCTTAAACTTCAGTTCGGGGGCTCTAGTTAACCCTTGGCTAGCTTCCTCTAACCTTTCGCATCCCTTACTATGCTATTAAAGGGGAGTTCCTACCATGTGGGTTACTCTCATGTAGCCTGTTACTCTAAACAAAAATACTGACTGGACCTATTTTAGATTTGAAGTACGGTGAAAAACCCAGTATATATCCTCAAGTTCATGTCTTAACTCAGATTTATTCAGTCTTATTTAAAAAGTAAAATCATTTATAAAATCAGCAAATGTCATAGGCTACCACAAACTACATGACAAAGGAAATGTACCTCTACTGTAAAATTTAATATGCTAATTACTAGGTGTGTATCTTATTTGTGAAAATTTAAAATTTAATTAAATATAAAAATTTTAAGTAATAAAATGAAAATTATTTACCTCAGAAAAATTATGGGGTAAGCCAAAATATGCCTAAACAATTTCATTTATCATTTCAAACAAATTAGAATCCTGTTAATTTCGGTACTTGATCAAATAAATTTGTATAACGATACCGTGCCGGTGGATGTCATTTAGTTGTCGTGGCTTATGTGGTGACGTGTCAGGCTGATCGTCTCCAGCGTCGGGCTGTAGACATCGCTTTATGGTGACTGCGGGGTGCATCACTGGCAGGCGTTGTCCAGCTGAAGATTCGTCGCTTTACTCTTAAAATTCTCTGGGTTGTGACTAGGCCCCGAATCTGTGTGTCTCTTAATTTGTAAACGAATGCCTTAATTTTCTCTATCTTCCCGCGATTTTCACATTCACTCCTGCATCCTCAAACTGCCTATCGTTGAGTATTTTATTTAAATTTCATTGCTCTGCGGCCTTCCAAAATGTGAGCCAATGAAATCTACTGCATTTCTCGCTGAAGAAAATTCATTTACTTAGTCAGATGTTTACATTTTGCATGCTCGTCTGTGCAATTGCTGCTCCCGGGACACTCAATTATTTGTTTATAAGATATTCTTCAAACCTTCGTCAGGTACCCCCTTAAACCTTTTCGTAAGATTTTGTCATTCTCCCTTCTTTCTTTTTACCAAGACCACATGGAGATTGATTACATCATCCGGTTTTGACGTTATCCTGCTTTAACTCATTTTTACGCTTACTAGCTTCTTAAAAAACTTTAGCTATGACAGCAGCACCTCAGCTACAAGTGCAAACAGGGCAGTAAAAGTTCTCCTAGGACGAACGTTTGTTTTATAATGGAGAAAGCTCAGTTAATGTGTTAACACTTGGAATGTTCATATCAGCGTTTTTCTTTTTCCTTGACATATTCCAGATTTTTCTGTGTGGCACATGGTCAGCATAGCGATTCTCCTTCAGTCTTAGATTCAGTTTTCCTAACAATGATGAGTAGCAACATCCATTCCCATGCCGTAATTTAAACCTCTATGGGAATGGGATGTTTCGGAGTGAGTCATTTCCGCGCAGGATCGTTTCAGCGCGAGCCATTCTTTGTTTTAGACTCAGAGTTGTTATTAATCCCATTAGACCACGGTTGACGAAATATGATACGCCAGTATATCAAATTACAAATAATTATTAAAAACTATTTTATGCTGACCTAAAACAAACACTGTTTATAAGCTTTACTTAAAAACTGAACACACAAATACCACTGATCAAAATAACTACGAATGAAATATAAGACATTCAATTAATTAATATTATTAAGATGTATGCAATTCAATTACATTGATGGAAAATATAAAATAATAAACGTTATTATTAATATTTACACTCAGAATATCAGCCGTCAAGAATAAATAACTTCATCTTATAAGTACTCTGAATTTCAATTGGGAATTAAAGAAAGTTTTAAATACGAATTCCTTAAGTTAAATAGCTATGTGGTAAAATATTAGCAATGCAAGAAATGGTAAGCATTTACTAAACATGAATTAGATAAATTTTATTGATTAGTATTAGAAATGTCGTAGGTTAGAATTAGTAGCCCTATATGAGTTTATTTTATTTTAAACAGTACGAGTAATTTAATAGGGACAACATTTGTGATGTTTAAGGTGAAATATTGGCTTTCATCTTTGTCCTATATACTAAAAATGTACGTATTTTACGGAGTATAAGACGCACTTTTTCTTTAAAAAAAATGCCTCCAAAATTCAGTTGCGTCTTATACTCGAAATTAACATAAAAATTTCAAGTGTTTGAATTAAATTCCCGCCATATATACGACACCGCGAGAAACCTATCTGTATCTAGTAACATTGCAGCAGTAGTGCACAGATGCAACGAACGAAGGGATTGGAAGGACGACGCTGGTATGAAATTATGGATTAACAAAGTGTGGGAGAGAAGGAAAAATGCTTGTGGTAGATCAGTTTAGTGGTCATTTGAAAAATCTGTGAAAGAGAAGTTGAGACAGGGAAATACAGAGCTTGCTGGACTTACTTCACAATTGCAACCTCTTGACGTCTCATAAGTAAACCATTAAAATATATATGAGAGAGGAATGGAACACGACTTGCAATCAGACAAGTGTGTCAGTGCATAAAATAGTCGTGAGAGAAGATCTTATTGTTAAATCTTTCAAGAAGTGCGGCATAAGTAACGCTCTCGATGTCAGTGAAGATCATCTTATATATGAATAGGACAACGATGACGATGAAGAGAAAGAAGAAGAAGAAAGTTCAGAGGACGATTTTCAGGGATTTTAAAGGTCAGTACGTTTTTGTAAGCTAAGAATTTTTTTAGTCTCGCTTTGAAATTCAACAATAAAAATGTTAAACATGTTATTTTTAAAAATATTTGTTTAAAAATTAAGGTGCGTCTTATAGTCCGTAGCGTCTTATAGTCCGTAAAATTTGGTACTAAGCATATTATTATTATAAATCATATTCCATAAACCCTAACGAAAAGCTTCAAATGGGTCATAAATTGTAGAGAAATTATAATCAGGCCCAATAACTATATTAATGTCCCATTTTTTTACGGAAGTTTTTTTACTATATCAATTAATGGATTGGAAGGATCCGCTATACAAAAATTTGATTAGTACTTCTTTTTCATTTCTTTATTTTTTTATCTTTTATGTGTTTACTGTTACTAATCGGGAACTTTATGAAATATAGTAATCGACTTCTTTATGGATAATTGACAGTGTTTTGCTGGGATTATGTGGAAATGTGTTTCTATTCTTTTCCGTTTGTCTAGAGAACTGGTCCCATTTGGAAGGAGATGGTCAATTTTTATGTCTATACGTGCATATACGTTTAGATAACACTAGGCTACTGACAATTGGTTCCACTACATTTCTTGGGGGAGGGGGGGTTGTTTTTAAAAAATCTTATAATGGTCTTTGGCGACTTTAAATAATCCAAAAATAGTATAACTATACAACATTTTCTGTACCTTAGCCCTCTGCATAATTAAACCAACTTTTCCAGATATTAATTTAACCGTGTTTTCCTTATTTTAATATAAGTCGTAATATATTTAAGATAGAACATCATATAATTGTTCCATGGCCTTAACCTCCAGATACAATTTCCAGTATCTTTTGTAAGTTCACTGAACTAGGTTTAACTCCCTGAAAGTACCACATGACAGCACTTTCGCGTATATTTGCTGGAAACGATTATTCTTTAGATAAAACGTTTAGTCTAAATATTTGTGAATGTAGAATATTACAGTACGGTATTCTAGATTTTTTTAAAATTAGTTATTGGAAGCACGCGAAACAAATAGGTGATATAAATTAAAATTTTATTTTACAGTTGACTATTAAAACGAGTAAATGGTCTTCATGAACAAGTTCGGGGATCAATGAAACTCTGCTTACTTGCTATTCATGTGAGTATTATTGAATTGGAGTACGCCAGCAATCGATCTCTTTACAAGGGGATAGGAGCTCCTGCTTGACTTGCAAACTGCAGGCGGCTAAGTTTGAGAAGTCACGAGCTTCTATTTATAGCGTTGTATTAACGTGCAAATCACTTCACGTTGTTAACCTATAAAAGCTTTTTAAGTAACCTGAGCGTCTTCCGACGTATACCTTCACCTGCAACCACAAATATACACTAAAATATTTATAATATGTGCGTCAGTGTGTGTTTCGCATTAAAATAATTATTCACAAAATCCTTAACTTCTCAAAGGCTTAGACACAGTAGAACGATCAAAATAATATGGGCCGTGGTTAACACAAGTTGTATGCTAGATCATAACTTCGATAACCATCTAAAAAACAATTAGAAAGTTACAATGAAGTAAAAATGGCGAGGCGGAAACTGCATGGACAGGCAAGTTGGCTCCAAATAACTGTTTTCAGTAACTTATGTTTATAGTAAAATAAATGAAAGCAAAGAAGAACAATATAATATTTAATATCAGACACACTTTTTATTGAATATGATACCTAATAATTATCCCCAATTCAAATGCCTAGAACGAGGTCGTTCATTGATCTAAAGGACTGTTCAACACGTAGAGAAAACTGCGCCTGATTATTCTAGAAAATCAGCACTTTTTAAGTAGTAAGCCAAATTATACAGTGATAATAAAATTTACTGTTATTTTGTCTATGCAGTATTTTAAAGACTTAAAATCTAATTCTTCATAGCTTCTTATATATATATATATATATATATATATATATATATATTGTAATGCCAATTAATTAAGACATTAATTGTGAATTTGAAAATCTAAATTGTTAGAGAAATCCTTTGTGGCGGCGGTACAGAACATAGCAACAATAGAAAAGCCAAGCACTGTTCCTTTGTCGGAGGGGCCGCAAAATGGCGTATGCACGCCCTAAAGGGCAAAACGAGAGTTCAGTTTGCGGTGGGACGTCGTCGAAGTAATAACTGTTAATTGAAGACGATAGAGCAGCTCGCAGGAAGGCAAGGTGAAATACAGTTTGCAGGGAAATATTTAGAATTAGCATTCAACAGAGTTGATTGGTCCCTGAACATTTTTATGAGGACAAAGTAAACATTCACAAGAGCATTAACGACAAAACCTGCTAAGTTAAAAAAGCAGTTTTTGTGCACATAGCCGGCCAGAGTTAGCAGAAGTTTCGGTTTAAGTCCGGAACAATAAAGACTACCCAAACGACGAATCGCAGAAGTCGCCCAAGGCGAGCGGTCTACCGAGAGGACGAAGGTGGTTCATCCTAGTTCCTGACTTAGAATCAGTGCAGTATCTGTGAGTAGAAGCAGTGCAAAATCCCACAATAGTGTTTTCAAAAATTAAAGATATCCTGGAATTCTTGGCAGACGTGAGTAACAATTTACGAAACAATTAATTATGTAAACCTGATTAAAAGATAGCCGGCAGATTTCGTTCTCTACTTATTGGTTAAAATTGCTAACCAGAGTCAATCTTTTTAGTTTAACTTCGTTCACAATTAAATTTTGTTCTAATTTCATTGACAAGTAACTTTCTTTTTCTTTAATTGTAAATTGTTGATAAGATTTTAAATATTGTTGATTCTTCCATTATCAAACCCAGTTATGACCATGAGAGATTGAATATTTTAAATTTTGTTAATTGTTTAAATTATTGCCAATAAATATTTTGTTTGTTAACTATAAATTGTTTTCATTTAAAAGCCCATCTTTAGTGATTATTACAATATATATATTCATATATATATATATTATGTAATAATAAAAGTGCAATTAAAAGAATTAATAATTAGAGAATGTTGAACTGAATTGTTGCCGGAGAACACACCGAGATACAATAATGGACGTGAAATCAGGCCAGATGACATTGTTGGTTTTAGTGCGCGTAAGTCGATGGAGCGGCAGTCAGCTACGAAACATTGCTGAATGCGGAAGGAGTTGAAAATTTGTTGGTCAGCCACAGGAAATTGTGGAGTACACTGTAATTGAGTTTGGCAGTTGGTGAAGGATATCAAACGAGGACGGAACAAAAATTAATTCAGTTGGAGATTAGAGACGATAGCGTCAATCCACATTTGGCCTGCGATATTGAGGAGCTTTCAAAGTAAAGTCGACGGATATAGGTGGGACGAAGTTTCGGAACAATTGTGTCCGGTGGTCAATCGGGCGGAGTTTGGCAAAGTGAGTCAAAGTAAATTCAGTGATACATGGCCTGTTAAAGTGTTTGAGGTTAGAGTGTGTTGTAAAATCTCTACAATTCCCCTGGTACCGGTACAGCAGTGAGTAAAATAAACATTTAAAATTAAAATTGTAAACGTTAATAAAGGTCGATTTCATTACGTTTTATTTTTATTAAATTTCGAGAGTTTATAAAAAAATATTTGTCAGTAGTAAATAATAAAAAAATTAATTGTTCTTTATTTAAAAGGCCTAATAAAGACCCTGAGGTAAGAGAAAAGGACAATTTTTTGTATAAAAATTGTTGTAAAGTTCAGCATGTAATTCGTTTTATAAGGTAAATAGTTGTGCATAATAAACTAATTGTTAAGTAAATTGAATAAATGTAATTATTTCATGCTCCTTTCATTCGATAATTTCAATGATTAGTTCAATTTAATTAGTTATTTCATTGTATATTACATTTAATTACGACTACAATGTGAGGCAAAATCTTTTCAATTATATTTTCATTGTATATTACATTTATGGCGCCTTAACGTGGGCCAATTCAAATAAATACTTTCATTAGATATTTTCAGAGTTTATTACAATATATATTAAAAATATTATTGTATATATTATATTAACTGATATGTCGAAGAAGGTAACAAATTATGGTATCAATATGAATAAAAAAAGCTTTGTCAGTGTACAGATTCGAGTTATTTAATTTACCTCTACATTTCATATTAAAAATATTATTATATTAGTGGTGCTAATTCAGAGAAATTTTTCAGATTTATTATTGCTGTCATAGTGGACCGTCCATTTCATAGTAAATAAGACTGGTGTACGAATCCTCATATTTATGCAATTTAGTCTAATAAATCAAGTAAAATGCTGGTATTAAGTCATATTACAAGGCCAGGGCCACTTCCTTACCAATTTCCTAGTGATAAAAGAATACCGACACGAAACGATACTGGCCTCTCCTCCAAATCCAGTGTCACGTGATGCGACAGTCGTCTACAAATCAAAATCTTCCGTATATTATATGCAGCACGAACAATAGTATAATATTAACTAATATGTCGAAGATGGTAACAAATTATGGTATCAATATGAATAAAAAAAATTTATCAGTTATTTAATTTATCTCTACATTTCATGAGTTCTTTATAGGATCCGAAACCAATGTTCTTTTACACCATGTCTGTTTATCACGGACAATTTGTTCGATTTTCGCGCGAAAATCTATTTATGTAGAACCAAAGAAGGTTCTAAGAAATATCAAACATATAACAGTTTTATCGAGGCTAAATATGCGAGTGTTCCAATATCAGATTTAACTACTTGGAGAGGAATCTAGTTCTCTCAGCAGTTAAATGGCTGAACGTTTTTTTTCTGAAGCGGTATATCACTTTTTTTAAAAAAACTTCAAAATCAGTCTGTTCAATTTACCTTTCTTTCAACAGAGTAAGTTATTAGTAGGATAACCAATTTTACCTGGCAATACTAGGATAGTTTATAGACGTACAATTATCTTCAAGATACATCCAAGAAGTAACAGAAAGCATAAAATAAAAAAACTGACTCTAGAAGAATGTGTTATAGATAACGCGTTGACGAAAAAAATTCATACAAGACCTATCCTATCAATATTTGACCCTTAAACAAATCTTAATGGCAAAACGTGACTCTGACGCTAACTCTAGAACCATGCAGAATGTTTTCATTACCGTATGAAGGACGCATAACCGTCTAGAGAAGTATGAGGATTTGGAATCAGTAATACAGGTGAGAAATTAATTATACTGCTGGATATGTCGAGTTCTTCCAGTTTCACAATTTAATCTACATTGTTGCCCGTGCTAATTCTTACCCCTGGGTAGTGTGGGGCTCTCGCTCACCAAATCCAAAAATGCCTTTCATCTTGACAATTAATCCACTCTAAAATAGCTCTTGCGTTAACTTCAAGGTGGTGACGTTTCGTTATATTTTCGTCGATTAACTGCTTTAGATCCCAAACTAGGAATAATACGAATCAGCATCATCATCAAAACGACATAATCACTGCCACCATAACAATTACTACCTGAGGCATCACCAACGACAAACTCCGATAATAATTCAATTGGATATTCATTGGTATCGTGTCTCCCATCTCCTTCCAGATCACGATAAGAATAAATGGTGTCACCTTTATCCACGGTTCTTCTCTGAGGAAATATTTTTCTGCGTCACTGTCCCAATATTTTCTTCCACTTTTGTTATCGGTGATACCACTGTCAAGGAAAGTGTGGATGGTGTTCTCAACTGCTGAAAATTCAATGAAGATTGTCCATGTCCAATTTAAGGAGGTACACTTGAAAATTCCCGTGAAATTCAGAATTTTTACACACCCAGTGCGAATTTGTTTTACGCAACCCGTGGAGAGAACCACAGAAAATTTGATGCTATCGTAACCAACACTTACTGCATATCGTAAAACCACAATTATATTTTTAATTAAAGGATCGAGATGTAAGATTCTCGACCAGAACGGAAATCAATCCCGGATCTCCCGATTGGTACACATGGGCTTTAGAATTGAGCCACCCGGTCTGGTCGAGATTTTTCCATCCTGATCCTTTAATTAAAAATACTGGCTCATAAGGTTTTTTCAAAACCACAATTATATTCAAAAAAGATTTTAGGAAATAAAGTATCGTGAGCTGTTAATATTCTCGCCTTCAGGCTTGCCAGGAAGCGATGCCCGCGACTCAGATGACAGTTCGGCATCCCTTTTTACAGATTAAAATATATCGAGGCTATCTTGGTCACAAGATTCTAGCACGTTAAAACAAGACGTTCCACCGTCTCGAACATGTCTTCCCACGCCGCTGAATTCGAACACGTGGACCCCTGAGGGGATGTAGCTAATTAAAATATTGAGAATTGTGGGGGTACAACTGTGATTCGTATTGAATAAAAACAGCAGACATTTGCATTGTCTTCCAACACCTCGCTAAAAAAAAGAGGATCCTTTCTATCCTCCTCGCACAAAAAAGTGGACTCCAAACCTTCTCGCCAAAAAAAAGGAATAGATTATACTTACCTACTCCATTACCTTTGAACTTTCCTTCTACGACAAACGGACACCCTGAGCCACGCAGAGCATCGTCCAGCACCTCCTCCTCCACCACCACGGCCAAGATGACGAAGATACGGACAACAATTGCGGGCTGTAGAGACCAACGTGCCTAATCAGTTAGAGTGTTAGGTACGGCACACGCAAACATCGAAGAGTGGTCGTCGTCGACCTTAGAATATAGTCAAATATAGAAATACAGGATTAGCGCAACAAATATCAAAAAGTAATTCTTAAGCTCTTCTTTAACTCTTTGGAAATTTAATCTTCAACTTTATTGTAAAACACAACTTTTATTACCTTTCAACTTCTCTCATTTCCAGATTGTTCAATATCTATCACTACACAATCTAACCCGATCCTTATACCAGATTGCTTCCATAACTTTTGCTATTGTAGTTCTCTGCGTTCTTTACCGAGTCTTTTCTTTGTAATTATTCTCCTTAAAAACCAAAACGTTTTACCCCTTCACAATATTCTTTTAAATAATCTGCGGATGGCTAACGTAATATTTGATTATTTGTACGTGTCAGGGTCGGTGACCTTTAAAGGCGATAGACGGCGCATGCGAGGACAAGGAGTCGCTACGTCGGCGCATCGGAGGAGGCAGTCGTGAAGCCGCCGTCATGGAGAGTAGAGGGCGTGTGCTGCTGCCGCTGCTGCCGTTGCTCGCGGCGGTCCTCTTGCTGCCGATGGTTCTGGGACTCGAACACACTCGCACCGTCAGGCTCACAACCTTCGGAACGCAGAACAAGCCCACTCCCAAGCCAAATCACGCACACGCAGGCAAGTCATTGCTCGTCAACAACTGGACGGTTAAAGCGATCTGATAATAAAGTAATGTTGAAAGAGCCGTAACGTTTATGAGTGTCCCAATGTCGGATTTGATGAATTAAAAGGCAAAAAGAATGAGATCTGAGTAATATAGGTGAGAAATGAAAAATTATAGACTAAGAAAGCTATAATTAAGGGAAGTGATATAGGCGAGTGTCATAATCGACTTAAAAAACCCTCTGGGTTAGCTCGCCTACAGAGAAAAGTCATTTGTCTTTTAACTCTACAACTTAGTCTAATATCACATATTCTATGCACCTCTAAATTCCCCTACTCATATTGCAACTCAGGTACGTAACACCCGAAAAAAATATTATCTCTGCACTAAAACCGACATTCTCTTAAAAGTCAAATTTTACACCACCTGATCCCTCACTTAAAGAAATATCATATATATATATATATATATATATGTTTTGGAAATATAAAATATACGTAAATTTTCCTTTTATACCAGTGAATTTCATTGTTAATTCATGTGTTTTCTCAAATTAACGGCCGAATAAAACTTAACTATGACAAATAATTTCCGCATGAGAATAGTTAGTTATGTCACCTGTTCACTGAACGAAGGGATGAACGAACCTCCCAAATATTTGCCGCTCTTAATAAATCGACGATTGACCATGACGTAGGACGATAGTTTCAACACAACTTCAGAAGGCGATAAAAATTTGCAGCAGAATGGAATGATGATTATGTAAGTTTCTAATTGGAAGCGAATTATTAAGAGTCATTTTGAAACATTTGCAATTCCTTTTACGTGCAGAGAAATTTCCAACTTTCGTAAATAGAAATTCGTTAAACCCCACTATACTTGACCGTTTTGTTAAATGAAGGGAAAACACCACAAGTATTAAATTAATTCATATTTTGATATCCGAGATCTGTCGTTGACGAATCTGAGTATGATAATATTTATATGTATGTGAATAGAGAGTAAACTTCAATTCAGTGTAAAGAAAAGCAATAAAAAATTAACAATTATTTTTGGTAATAATGTTTGAGATAGTTGGTTATATCAATTTATTACACACGTATCTAACGATAAATTTCATTGAAATATATAAAAAAATTATTAATACGATGCTAATAATGACATAGTCAATAAAATATTGCTGACATATAAAAGCAATTTTTTCGTAAATAAAATCAATAACAAGATACATTATTAATTTATGTAGCATAAAATAAAGAAGTAACAATTATGTATTTATCTTATGAATATTTAGTGCGACTTCACCAGAAGATGATGATGACAGAGCAAGTCACTGAAACGTAGCAGCACGTTAATTCTACTCGGCTAGAAGCCCTAGAACTGTTTAAACGTCGATAATTATCTGCTGCGTATGTTATAAAGATAACAACAATAATTTCCATACTTCTTACGAAAAAAAAAAAAATTAGTTTTATATTAAATTTATCTCACAAATTTTTCTGTTTCCATGCATTTATGAAAATAGTTTTAACAAATTTGTTGTGACTAATAAGAGGAATTTTATAAACAATCTACCATTGATTTATGAAGTAAAAAATCAAAGCTGAAGTAGAAAAGTCATTATGAAGACTTCAAATAGTACGTATACCAGTATTAGACTATTTAACCTATGAAATATGTTTGATTTAATTGGAATTAACTATAGACCATCGAATATTCGAAAGCGTTGAAATGGGTAACGGAAACGATCTGGAGCATCATAGGTCGAGAAATAATTGTCAGAGTAAATTTCAAAATACTTTCAGTTCATTGCATTGGGAGCGTAACAGGATAATTAATATGAATGTATTAAATACTACGACTGGGTAGATTTAGATTGATTAATTCCTATAAATATATATTTAAGATTTCCCAGATGAAGGATTAATTCATATTAATTTGGTAGCGCTCATATGAAGCTACAATGCATATAATTTTTAGTTATTAAGCGGGTTTCAGTTAATTATAAGAAACACCAAATTATAATATTAAAATACATTAAAGAGAATAAAAACAGCAAAAGTGAAAAATAATTCCTAACAATCGTGGGTGGTACTACATACTACGACTATAATGATTTATTCTCTGTTCTGCAGTAAATTTTATTTCAATCGTGAATCATTTTCACGGTGTAAATGATGAATTTCAACAAGGTTAAATATTTTTATTACGCAAATTTCCGTAATGATTTATTCAAAACATATATAACTAAAGAATTATAATGATCTGAAAAGTAGAGAATGAGCACATCAAAATTCAGCACTTGTATAAAGATAACTGGACTTTCCCTACACTGAGGTTGATATAACTCACTACCTTTACGAAAAAATAACAAATACTTAGATATGAGGCATCATTCCATGATTTATAGCAAAACATTTAGGCAATCCAATACGTCTCCCAAAGTGACGATTCGCAAACGAGAAACAGAGAATTCCCAAATATGTTTTTTATCTATTTTATTGATTTAATTCCATAAATATGCAACTATGAACTGAATATCAGTCTTACTGTCTTCTCGCAATGACACAATGACTCATCCACACTTCCAGAAGCTATTTGTTCCGAGTAACATTAGAACTCTTGTGAGACAAACATCCTAGCCATACTTCACTAAAGACTTTGTGCGAAAATTATTGTTTAAGTATACAATAGAATTATTATAAAATTATGCATTTCTTGCCTTCGTTACAGATTTGCCTTCGCGGGGCCAAATTCTTTTTCTTGCATGTTCTATTAAGCAAGGCGCTTAGCTGGATCGATAAGCATAACAAAGCAATTTGAAACTATTTTGCATATCAAGTTATTTCGGAGCGTTTGTAAGATACGTCCGTTAATAGAAATGACACATAGTAAGGAATTGATCAAAGAATTAAACATGTATATATTAATTAGTTATATTAGTTTATCAACTTGAGTACTTGGTTTGTAGGAATTAAAATCGAGTATATTTTGCACTTTTGTAGCCATTTATAACTGATGATGAAAAGGTACTTCTTAAAAAATATTTTTCCATTACATTTAAAACCACTAAAATGTAATTAAACGGTACATCATCTCAATCGCCGTAGATATTTACTTATATAAGAAAACGAAGAATGATATACGATTCGGTATTTCGTAACTAAACTCCACCGAATACTATTTTTGTAGTACTCAAGAGTAAAGTACTAGAATTT
This sequence comes from Zhengitettix transpicula, assembly GCA_037074705.1. Classification (NCBI taxonomy): domain Eukaryota; kingdom Metazoa; phylum Arthropoda; class Insecta; order Orthoptera; family Tetrigidae; genus Zhengitettix; species Zhengitettix transpicula. The sequence continues at coordinate 34,400,225 of CM073590.1, read as the reverse complement.
CATCGTTTACAAAGTACTTACAGGAAAAATAAATAAAATAAAATAAAAAAACGTATAATATTAGGAGCACTACAACGGAGAACTTTAAATGTATTACACTCGTTGTAATTGTATTTTCTAACTAGTTAATCTTGAATACTCGTTGACGACATAACACTGTAAATTACGATACTTGGTAGATATAGGTCAATTCATTAACGGATATTAATATAAGATTAACCCTACGTTTTCATTCTTCTCGACGAAAAGAATATTTTTGTAACCATTCTGTCCTTATACAACAGTAGTTTACTGTTTATATTACAGATATAGGATATGTAGAGAGTTCAATTTTTAAATATTGATTTTAGATAAGCTTCTGAATCACGTACATTTAATTACTTGCATTTATATTTTTATAAATATTAACTCGAATATGAAAAGTATAGGGCAACCAATTTCATCAGTTAAACATCTTTGAGATTCCAGATAGATACTATACTGGATACACGAAAATCTGGGTCACAGAGTAACGTAACAGCCAATTTCAAACCTTCTTTATTTCACGATATTCTTTCGCATTGCGTGTTCTCTCACAATTCACTAGGTTCGTAACTTCTGATATCATAAAGAAAATTGCCTATCATCGATTCTCTCCCATGCAGTATATCGGTAAGCTACAAGAAAGTAATTATTTTTAATATCACACATCGTACGGCTCATACATGAAAATTAATAGAATACCAATTGCGTAATTCTGCTGCTCAAAATTAGTCTCTTAAGTAAAACGTCTTCTATTAGTACGTATATGAAAGCACATCTGTGTCCTCATTGGTACACATTTTCTACAAAGTCAACATAAGAATCATTCTTACAATCGTTTATAAACTTTTAAAAATAAAATTTATAGTATTATAATTATTTTTAAGATGCAGTAACGTCTTTTAATTATTAAATCTCAGCAATTATTGAATAAGTATGATTATGTTTAAAATCGTCTACTCTTTATTAGATTAATACCTTACTTATTATAATAGTCTTAAGAACTATTACATCAAATTATTTCATAATATTTAGGTTATGGCGTTCGTTATTATTAAAAAAATGAACTATTATGGATAGTAACAAAAAATTAAGTCAAATAAATTATATTTTGTATGAAAAATTATTAAGTAGATATATAGGAGGGAGTTAATGTAATTATTATCCATTATTTGACCTCCAGACAATATTAAGTCAAAATGCTAAGTTTTTGTATAATTTATTCTCACTAATCAGTTGTAAATATTCTCTGAAATACGAGATCTTTACTCGCACAAAATAATAATCAAGTAAGAAATAAGTTTCTCTTTGTAGTAAAAGGCCGAGAATGCTCGAAAGAAAGTGACTGTGCCGGAATAAGAGATACGAAGTGTATAACAGATCCTCGGGATTCGAAGTTGCGGTGCTTATGTGCAGACAAGACGGCGCCAATCAACGGAGTCTGTAAATATATACGTAAGTAATAGTTATGTAAATCGTTTGCACCAATGTTTTATTTATTAGCCTGGAGGTATTTAGTCTCAGTTAATATAAAAATATTCACATGCACTCTCGGTTTTAGTACAAATATAAATTTGTATTCTGTGTGTTGTGATTTACACCGGACCTTATAGTCCAGAAATAAATGCAATAAGTAACCAAATTTTCATTTATTCCGGAAAGCATATGATAACAAAAATGAAAAGTAATAAGATTAATTTAAAAATATGTAGATGAATTTAGACGTCTGAAGGAATTAACGTTCAAATCAGGTCAGCAGATCTAATGAGTGCGTAATCAACAACCACATTTAATCAATGATAATGTTATCAATATTACTATGCTTATATTTTTTTACAATTAATTAACAGAAATTAATATTATATTTACGTTAACGAACAATTTGCCTCGAGTATTGCAATAACTCGCTACTAAAATCAGTGACTAATTATAAATCTGCAAACAGCGTTTTCCTAAGGGAATATTGGACGTCTGCAGAAAAAATTACTATCCGAGTGACGTTTTTGAAACCTGATATGTGGTTAAAAGGAATTCATAATTGCTGCTGATTTTTCAACGAATTTCGTTTCAAAATTATTAATCATATCATTTGTTTACATACTAATATTAGACTTCTGAGGAAAGAAAACAAAATTTCCAAGTAAAATATGGTATTCAACTTTATTTATATAGTATATTAGTTTTCACAAAGAGAATGTGTGCAAAAATTGTGGCGAAGTTTTGGTCTAATAAACAAATATAAATTAGAACAGAGAATTTTCGAGATCTTTTGGAACAAATTTTTGTTATTTACATTTAAAGTGTGTTATCAAAGATGATTAGACGAGGATATTTCCGTACGATCCAGAAACCGAGCGGCAATCCATGCATTCAAAATCTTCCGCATGAGCACAAAAGTCGTTTGAAGTTTAACACAATACTTATCTTTTCTTCAGTATCCAGCGTATCGTTATGTGAGAATACACACTCAGTGGTGAAACAGTTAAACGAATTTATAAACAAGTTTCTAAAATATCGGAAGGGCGTGACTTAGTGAAGTCTGCGAGGGCTATTCTCTCGCAGGCAATACCTGCGAGGGATGTTCTCTCGCAGGCAGAACCTTTTAGGAGAGATACGAAGGCGCTACCTTTGGGTATGCCTTTTCCCCTCCGTTTTTGAACTAAGGTTCCCACAAGCCGAGGCACCTCGGCCTGTTTTGAGAGGTGTATGTTCCGGGGTCACAGACCTTGGGCATACGGTAATAGTAGTTCGCTATTCCCATTGGAATAGTCGGCCAGCTGCCTCCTAAACTGGTCGAGGCACGGAGAAGGGAATGCTGCGTCCCCACAGCAAACTCCTCTCCCGCTATCGGAAGGGTGTGGGACAAGTACCCAATGCCCGACCTACCTGATGCAGGTTTTTCTAGGGTTTTCCCTGAATTTATATAGGCGAATGCCGGGTAGGATCCTTAAACCATAGCCCGGGGGCCCTAGTAACCCTTGGCTACCTTCCTCTGCCCTTCCGCATCTCCCCTTTCAAATCCCTTCCTATGCTATTAAAGGGGAGTTGCCCAACGTGGATCACACTCATGTAGCATGTTGCCCTAAAAAAATGTACACCTTCGGAAAAAGTAAATAAATCGCCCGATCTTGTCATTAATGTTATTTAAAGCTAAAACTAAGAAACTGAACGTGTCTTATTAAAATATGTTTGAATTGATTTCAATAAATAATATAAAAAATTTTGTTTTATAATAAAACTAAATAAATATATTAATAAATATAAACTACGTAAAGGAAATCAAATTATATTACATAACTCGGTAAAGATATAAATAACTCAATTTCAGTGCCAGAAGAAAAGTAATATGCTATTAAAATAAACAAATAGGGTCTGAAAAATAAATTTTAAAAATTTAGTTTTAACATAAATGAAGTATTTTAGATTTAAAATCTCATAATTACTCATATTATAATGTCAATCGATATTTTATCGAGGTGCTGTTCATTTCAGGAATTTTTGGTCCGTGCAGCTGAGACAATTCTTTTTTGATTATTTCTTCATGAAAATTTTCTACTTTCGAACATTAAATACATTAAATTCGAAGGAATTAAGGCCTGGCTGTATTACGGGAGATTGGTGTAGTGCGGAACTGCTCATTGTCCGGAGGATGTCGTCGTGATGGTACATGCATAAAATCTACTAAGCAATCCGATTCTATCTGGCTCCACATCAAAAAGTCATCTATAAACTCCGCCCCCATATCTACAACCCTAAATTGCAGAACACTCCACGCCCCAGTCCTCCAAAATATTGTCTCTTTCCCTCTCTCAAATATACCACCTTTCTCCTCGTCTACTCCCCACCTTCACCAATTGAATGCTTAATAAGTTATTTCTCTTAGTATTTTAGTCTACTTTCAGAGAGAAGTAAAAAATTCTGACTCGTAAATGCAGTATGTCGCTTACAATGCACCGAAAATAGGTTATTAATGCACTCAGCTGCCCCTAGAAAAATAGTCATAAAATATCCAGTAAAGTAGAATAATATATATATATATATATATATTACACGCTTCTAAGATCACGCGTTACAACAAACTGAACTAGTTATAATCAAAATGAGGTACAGGAAAAGGCTGTTACTAATTGTACGAAACTAAAAAATATTCAGGTAAACAGGGTAGGTTTAATAGAAATACAGTCATTATGTATTTGTGAAAGGACTAATTTTTTCACTAGGCACTTAAGCAAACTGGAAATATTTTAGATGTTTTATTTTCGGAGTTCAATTAAAATACAGTTACTATATCTATTTAACTTAGTTGTAGTAATGTTGCTCCACGAACCGAATCCTATTTAGTTTGTGTACATAATTGCTGACACTTTCCAGCACTGCACAAGGAATGCAAGAAGGAAGGTGATTGTATGCCAGGCGCAGAGTGCGTACATCAAATGATGAACTCAACAAGTTCCAACGTCACATCAAGCCACAACAGTAACACAAGAACGTGCCAGTGTAAGGATTTTTTTGTCGAGGTATCCGACGAGTGCAACGGTAAGTTAAAAAATTAAGGAAAGATGTATGTTAAGAAACTACTTTTGTTAATACAGAGGTTAGCAAAGGATAATGACAAATAAAAACGAATATTCGAATTTTTAATATTATCGTGTATCTGCTCGACAGTTGAAAATTAAATTCCACCCATACCTGCCTTCAGGGAGGTGAAAAGGTGATAACATGAAGGCGCCAAATCAAGAGAATATGGAGGGTAGTTCAAAACATCCCAAACAAATGAGTTGAAGAGCGCCTTGGTGGCTTAATGTTCGTTTCACACTTACCCAAAAACAGTTTGAACTAAACTTTAGCCAGCCACTGCTCCAAGCTACCTCTCCTCACATACAGCCAGCTGTCATTCTACAAATATGGAGCGTGATAAGTTATTCCCTTGCAGAGTCTTGTACAAGGAAGCCTGTAAGAGATTTCTCTCGTAGGTGAAACTTCCCAGAGAGCTCTGGAGGAGACTACCTTAGGGGATGCCTTCTCCTCTCTTTGGTTTTTTGAACTGAGGTTTCCACATGCCGAGGCACATTTGCTGCCTCCTAAACTGGTCAAGGCATAGAGAGGGAAATGAAGCGACCCACTGAAAACCCCTCTCCCACCGTAGGAAAGGCGTGGGACAAGAACCTACTCCACGAAAACATAGAAAAAATGATACAATTGGTTTAACCAATGATTATGAAAAGATACGTGTTGGGTTTATTTTCAGGAGTTGAGAAAATCTGAACCTAAGTTTTTAATTATTTCAGTATGAGTATTGAAAATTTCGACTATCTTCTTATACATTCAACGCCACAACACATTATTACGGAATTTACGATACCCCTATTAAAATGTTGAGAAATCACAATCTCAAAAACACATAAGTCATATTTATCTGATATTTATTTATTGTAATAAAATATATTATCAAAACGGCAGACGTAAAAGAAAACTTACAATAAAAATTCAAACGCCACTATTCATTTCATCCCTACTTTCGGACTTTTTTAATTTATTAAATCATGGTTTATTGTCTTTGCTTTTTTTATGTGCTGGTTGTTTTATTCACGGTTTAATGGATTTTCCTGATGGATTCTAATATTTTAAGAAATATAAATATCTAGATCCGACTGTTAAGTGGACACTCATTGGAAATCCAAAACAGAGTTTTAATTATCGCGTCTAAAGAGCTCTAAAGTATGTAGAATGTATAATAAGTGAAGGATTTTACACAGAACTATAAACTTTGTAAAGTTTTACATAATTTTTTTCTTGAAAGACACAGCTATAAATTGACGGATACTTTGTCTATAACTGGGTTTATGCGTAAAACAAGAATTGAACGAGTGGTAGTTGAAACTTCAACAAAAATACGTAGAAACTAGATGATGAATCGGGCTCAGTAAATTGGCAGTTGTCTTACATTTAATAAGGCCCGTTTTACACTTACTCGTCAATCGGTTAACCGACATCAGATTTACTAAAGAATTTTTAAAAACTTATGAGACGTTTCACACTATGCCACACAGTGCCATCGTTTACCCTGAAGCCGACAGTCGTCCTGGGTCCAGGTTCTCCTTCTGCAGAGTCCAAGTGCGTCAGCCTAGGGGGTGATTAAGTTATGGAGCGGTTCACAACAACCCGGCCCCTTTCGGCGAGTATACATTTATCCTTCATCATTTAAATTCCTTAATTAAACTATTTTTGAACTTATATTTCTTCTATTATCATCACGAAGGATACATGGTTTGTGGTACAAAAATGGAGAAATACATAAATTACAGATTACAGAATAGTAATTCTGGGGCAGAAATTTGCAGAGAATTAAGAAATAGATATGAAAATATGGATGATGAAGAAAGAAAGGAATATGGAGAGTACAATACAATACCTATATTGATTTTGTTAAAACTAATTTTAACAGCAAGCAAATTGTGGTAGTTCCTAAAAATATATTTATTACGCACACGTTTTGCCAGTTTTGTTTTCCTATACATAAAATCTGAGACAACTGCCATTTTACGCAGCCCGAATGAGTTAAAAAGTAAAAAGTTTCTTACGTTATTTTCTTAAATTCCTCCTCGTACTCATTCACTTTTCGATATATTTCTGAACGCAGTAATATCCGTCAATTTGTAGCCGTGATAGGGATTAAATGAATAGTGGTGGTGTAAATTTAAAATGTATGTTTTCTTTTACGTCTGAAGTTTTGCTAATATATTTTATTGTAATAAACAAATATTTATAGAAGTATAACTTATTTTTTTGCGATTGTGATTTGCAACATTTCTATAGGTGGTATCGTATATTCCCTGAATGCTTAATTGTGGCGTTTAATGTTTTTTTTTATCCGTGTAAGAAGATAGTCGAGATTTACAATACTCATACTAAAAATAATTAATAACCGATGTTCATATATTCTCAACTACTCAAAAAAAATATAGAATGCCCCCAACACGTATCTTTTCATAATCATTGGATAAACCCTTTGCATCCTTTTTCTTTACGTGACTTAAGGCAAGTGGGGCCTACAACCGGCTGTCTGTGAAGAGCTAGCTTGGCGCAGTGGCCGGCTAAAATGTAGTTTAAACCTGTTCTCGATTAAATATGAAACAAGCCTAAAGGCTTTGTGTCGTGCAACAAGCACACTCCTCTCGTCAGCACTCCCCTCCTTTTGATTTTAATGCCACTTTTGAGAGATTTTAGGGTCTCACACTATCCTTGATACATTGCTGGACTCCCCAGAAGAAGAATTTTGATCAAAATAATTCCTTTTTGGTTGTAAAACACTAAGACCTTAATTTTTTTGCCCAAAATTGTGGGAATGCATTTTTTTCCAGGTGGGGAATTAGTACGACACCACTGCGTTTAATGGGCCACACATGTTTTATCTCCAGTCTTTTTTTTCAATTTAGGTACGTGTTATTCCTTCCGCGAGTAGGCAGCACGTAAATCGCGGTATTTCGTACCGACATCTTTCATGCAACTGGACACTACAACGTGAGTTTGCGTAGTACCGTGTTTCTGCGATGCTCGGTCAGTCAGGAAATCTCACTCAACCACTCAGTGTTGCCAAACCTCAAATAACAAAAAAACACAGTCCATTATGGTCACGGTACACTTAATTTCTGAACATGTCTCGTATCTTCTTTTCATATTCAAGAATTATTTTCGATTTTTTTATGAATTTATGCAATTTTTAAATGAATGATTCTTAAAACTTACGTAAAGTTATATTTTTAAGGTTCTACCGGTTAACTTGCTTAGTTTATGTTGAAAATTAAACCAGAAATAAGTTATTAATTTTAATGAGTCAGTTCACAATTGTTAGGGGATTTACCCTTAATAATCATACAAATTAAATGCGCGTTTTATAAATTAATTCATCAAACTTTGAAGAATGTGTATCCTATAGACCGATCAATTAATTACAATTAAGAACATGCAAACATTCGGGACACTACTTGTATAACTACGTATAACGGTTATAGGTTAGCAGAAGAAGTGTCACAATGATACCTATACTCGTATCACTTCCCTCTAAAAGTAAGAGAACGCCCTTCTTGAACGCAACATTCTGGTTGATGAATCCATGCGACCGTGATTTTCCATGAAAAATGACAGCTCATTAAATTCCAAAGTGTCTTACAATTACCACTACTTTTTGCACAGTTTTCGAATTCGAATATTCACTTGGCACCTATTATTTTAAATGCGCTCACAAATACCCAAACTAAGGTAATTTAAACACCATTAGTTCTAGTTTTAAGCTTCAAGGCATTTCCCGCTTCGTAATCTAAGATGTCTCAGCCATGAGTACTACTCGTTAAATCAAACTAAGAAGTGGAACACTTTTTTCTAATGTTTCAAGTTCTGAAAAAAGTTGTGATTTGAATAGAAATAAAATTTGTAAACACTACGTGTGACTCTAATCTTTTTAAATATACGATAAAACTGATAATGTACACATTTATCTGTTTCAGGTGGATTTAAGACAACAATTCCGTCCATCTACGAAATCCTTACAATCACCATTGGATCAATATTATTAGTGGTGCACTAATACACATGCCTAACGAGTATTTCGTTTAGACATTTTACTCTAAACGTGCCTATGTATCACAGTATCGGGACTAAATATAAATTGCTGGCTACGTATCAATTCAAATCAATATTCATATACATATCGGCAATACTACTCGTTATAGATATCAGTATTGAAAGTCTATCACACATTCGTGAATTGTCATATATTTCATAATTTTACTAATAGCTATTTTTATGTATTCTTCTAGGACAGTCATTTTAATGAATGGACGTTTTTCTGCCGATTTACCGCACATTGTGCCAATTACAGGATTTTTATTCATTACACCATTTTATCTCACTTGCTTACATTGAAAAGAGAGGCCTTAATAGAAGCAGTTTGTTGAAAATAAAAAAGTATTTATACGCAATTATGGTAAAAATACTGTATAATAATAAATAAATTAAAAGTTGTAAGACTACTAATTATCAAAAAATTTTAACTTAATTTTTTAGATAGTCGTCAATTTTCAATAATTGATTGAAATATAAAAAGATATTGTTATTTAATATGGATTTACTCCAGTATAATTGAGGTTATCCTATTAATAACAGTGAAACAAAATATTGAATGTATTAGTAAACTATCTATGATAATTTAGTACTACGACCATAACATTTTCGTACATCAAAATCTGTAAAATTATAATACAAGATTTTCATTTTAACAATTTAACCTCGATTTGAAAACATATATTTATTGTTCAAAAAATAAAAGCGCTAATTTCTAATGGTCGAAGTCAAAATTTACTAAATACTTGTATTGGTTTTTAGTTACCGAAAACTAACTCAAGTTCATCTGCCTTAAAGAAAAAAACGTTTTCAAATTGTACTTCATCTTTCTGAAGAGCTTTAAGAGTAACGAAAGTGTCTTAGTTGCCTTGTTATTGTATTCAATATTTTTACTATGAATTTTAAAATACACAAATTGCACGAAACGTCCACATGTTTTCATATGGTACAATAAATAGACTAATATGTCTATATCTTTGTAATATTTCTCTAGGTCGTAGGATATATGTGAAAGTTGAAACATAACGTTGTAAATCATATTGTTTATAATAAAATAATTATTCCTACACACTATTAGTTTTTATAGAAACACCTTCATATTGCATAAATATTCGATTCTCCTATAAATACGTTAAAATACTTCACAGAAAGTGATTTGAACATAATAAGTTCAAAATTGCTGCTTTCAACAGTAAAAGGACCTTAATAAATGCTTATGTATTTACATGCATCCTGACTGGAAAATGTCGTAGAACCTTGTAGAAAACATTCTTGATGTACGAATAATAATTCGAATATTGAAATAAATCTGTAGACGTATGCAATTTAATTGATGAATAATTTAACAAGTAAGAAGAATTCCACTTACTGATTAAATAAAATTACTCATGAGACAAAATTTGAATTCCTTCCACTTTGCTATCATAAAACTTTTACTTTCCTTTAAGTTTAATTCATTTCCCGATTGAATTGACCGACAAATATTTTTATTACGGATAATCAAATAATTCCATATCTTCATTGTTATATTTACTTCGTTACGTAAAATAAACAGACGAATATGTCTGTGTCTATGTAATTTTTCTGTATAACAGATAATGAAGTATTCAATAAGCAGATAAAATTTAAGTTAGATACTAAATAGCAAATAATGTTTCTGCAATCCATTTTCCTTTCGTCCCCACACTAACCAGTTAAGGAACAAAATACCGAAACAGTTTAATCGACGTTTCATTTTTATACCTCTTACAATTCTTCATCACGTGACGAAAGTCACAAAAATTGCAAAATCCCTAATTCGTACCTATGGTATCACTGAAATTTGTCCGTTTATTGGCTACTCCAATATCGATTAGGTAATGTTCTAATCCAGAGGTTTTAATATTTTTATTAGACAATCATTGGATAAAAAGTGATACGTACTATTTTAAAATTCATATCTTCTGCATTCAAATGACTCGATTACTTTGAAAACTATTTCATAGTTTACTTGTTGTATTACTAGTTGGGTTATTTATATTGTTAAACGACTTTTAATTTTTTAACAGTCATAGGAAAATGCTTTAAAAGGATTTAAAATGGTAATTTGGAAGATTTTAACTATTCATAACGAATCTGGAGCCAAACATAAAAGATTCGCATATATTCTAAGCATTTTTTTTTTGCTTAAAACAAGACGATTACCTCAAAAAATTAAAAAAATACATCGCCATTTGTGGGATATATCAACCACGCCGATTTTAGAAATTATCATTTATCCCTTTACATAATGGTAAACTGCATTTAACAGCTGAAATTCTAGTGGTTTTTTTTCAATTTCTACGAGTGTCATGACAAACTTCCAGGTCATCCTGTTATCTTCAACAGAATCTGCTGGAAACGTTATTCAATTTTATATGTTTAGAGAAAATCAAGGTAGAGACATGAACTGAAAGTACATGCGTGATGACATATGAGGAAAAGAGAAAAATAGTTCCGATTTTTCGAACACAAAACTCTGAGCAGTGTGAAGAACCATATCTGGTGCACACGAGATCTTGAACTCCTTAGCTTAAAAAACCTACTACATTCGGTCTGTTTCAGAAAGTTGGCTGTCAAGTCACTTAGTAACGAATTGTGGAAATGTGGTCACCCAGCCCCGTTGAAGCTCTCATTTTTCTTTTATCAATCAATGACTTTCACTAAATCTCTCAATCTTACTCTGATCCAAATATAGACAAATATAACTCATATAACGGATGAAATTTTCTTGACAACACGCAAAGTTTATAATACTGTCCACTTCAGGACGTGAACAATCATCGACGAGTCGTGTGTTATCCGGCTCGAATCTCGAGATAATTTCATCCATTATCTACACCGGGAAAACACAGGTAATGTATTTCCTTTACGCCCAATTTTTACGAACATTTAACCCTGGATCAAAATGTGTCCCGAGGTAAAGGTATAAAAGTCTTGAGAAGTAAACACAGAGGGCAGTCGAGCGCCAGCGCTGTAGCAGAGCGCCAACGCGGTCGAGCGCTAGCGCAATAGAGCTTAGTCAAGCGTCAGAGAAGTATCAGAACGCCAGCTCAGTCGAGCGACTGGCGATCTTGTTTACATTCAGCAGTGAAGTGTGAGGCAGTAGTGGAGAAGGCTAGTCCTCGAGCAGTGGGGCAGTCTCAGTCGAGTGGCTGTTGGTGTTATTTACAGTATGCCTGGGAAAGCTCAGTCGAGTGTAAGGTTTTTGGCCGAGTTGACTACAGTCGAACATTCCATCCAGGTGCGTCGTTTATGTTTAGTCTCTGGTTTTTATCTGAGTGTGACATCATTCTGAACCAAAGGAATTTTTTGCGTTGTGGTGGATCCAACTTGTATATTTTGAAGGACGTTATTTTTTCATGCTGATTTTGTATAACGAATCTCACTCGAGGTTTAGATAAACTTATGAAAGGTTGGTAAATGGCCACGAGAGATGGTAATCCTGTGAATTCCGTCGATCTATGCTAATTCTGCCAACAAATCCTATCTCCACATCTCCTATAATGGCTCTGGCCAATACAGCTTGCTGTAGAAAAATGGAGAAGGGTGTTTAATTTAAAGTTGTAAGATTGGTTCTTTAAAACTAAGCGAGTTGAGATACATTTTGCTCGCCGCCTAGCCGATTCATTCAATCAATTTCCAGATTTCCAAAGTTTTTTTACAAGAATTAACAAACTACGAAGTTACAAGCATACGTTGAGGTGTGCTCGGTCATTTGAGAACAGCTTTTCACGTTTCAAGGTATTTTTTTTAGTTTTAGTTATATGTAATAAGTAATCGTTAGATTTCTATAATTCCCTTTGTAAAACGTTCTAGAGTTTCCTGTTTTCATTTTTGTAAATTCCTATATTTTATTGGAGGTCGGTAGGCGAATCTGATCGTAAGAACTCAAATAGCCATGGAAATAATAGTAATTTATGTTGATTAAATTTAAGAGCATGAAATTTAGAAAATAGTGTATAGAAGAGTTTACCATATATTGAACCCCTCAAACGAATAGCATTTTTACTATTGTGGCAGTCCCTTCGCTACGAGCCGTAGAATATCTCCGACTGTCAAATTCTTAGAACGGCTTACCTGTTGTAGGAGGAAGTAACTTTTGGAAAACAACAGCCCTTTCCATACTAAGCTAATTTATTAAAGATATGTACAATTAAAATTTTGCCCCCGACTAGCCAGTTATGAAAATTCAGGGATTATTGTGGCAAATTAGGCCCGGGAAACGAATTTTATAAAAACGATTTACGCAACCATGAAATATGCAATATTGGTTACCAGACTGGGATCTCTGAAACACTGCGACGTCCCTCGCACCTGGTCATCGATGTCTGTCTCGTGGAGTCTCGCTGGTAAATTCTCAACTTCTCAAGAGCAACCGCTCACTGCAACTTCTCCAGTCAGAATGCCTGACCAGGCATCCACTTCTCCCGACCTGTGAGACCAACTGTTTTTCTATTTGTCCATTTAATTTATTATGGACCAATCACAGGTCTTAGGCAAACCGACGTAGAGAATTTCAACACCGAGACCCTCTGCACCTGCTGTTTGTTGACGGGAAACCCCCGGAGGTACAGTTACAATCCCCAGCCTGACTGGCACCAAAATAATCAATGAAATGACGCCTATCATATATAACGCGCTGTACTATAAGATATTATAAATACTATTTAATTTGTCACCCCAACGTAGGACTATATTTAATCTAATAAATAAAACAGAGTGTTTGTATATATGTATGTATGTATGTATGTATTTGTGAGTATGTTCCTTATACTAAAAACCGGTGGAGAATATTTCACCAAATTTCGTACACGTGTTATTTGCGGCCAGGAATCAAACACTGTCGGGATGAGACACAGGAGCGGGGTTGGACGGGGGTGGAAATATCCAAACATGTTAATACAGCCGATATTTGAGTCTGATAAATATTTTTAAGGTTCAAAGAAATTGATAGTGTTTCAATCGATGTTGTCTGAGTATAATTTTAACCCCTTACAGCATGGGATAGGAGCAGCCTTAGGGTTTTGGAAGTTGCTGAATTTAATTATAATATTCAATTAGCCATATAACCCCCAATGGGCGAGGTGGAAATTTTCAAACATGTAAAATGGCTGATATTTGCGTGGAATAAATATTTTCCGGAGTGAATTAAATGTTTAATATTTCTATCTATCTTATGTAAAATGTTAACCCCTTTGTGGCATGAGAGTGAACATGCTTAGGGGTAGGGGTTGGTTACAAGTAAATATTGCGAAAACAACCGAGATTCCAGTCAAATGTAATGGATTTCGCTGAGTTCATTTATGACAATCTGGGCAACGAGCGGGGGTAGGCTGTGTTTGGAGGGGTTGGGTGGAGGTAGGCGGAGGGTAGAATTTTAAAATAAGTTACCAGGCATTATATTGCGTCGTACAAAAATATTGCGGGAAAAATGAGATTATTAAAATTTCTCTATATGATCTCCGTATATAATTTCAACCCCTTTTGTTATTGGGAGGGGAGCTACCATTAGGGGTGCGCGTGGAGAGCATTACATAAAAATAACGCAAAAAACAAACGAGATTGCGTCAAATACAGGGTTATTGATGTCGCTGAGTTTAATTAACACAATCAATTGGCGATTTAACCCCCAGGAGCAGAGGTGGACAGGATTGGAAATTTTGAAACAGGCAATTGCTGCGGATATTAGTGTTGAATAAACATTTTCAAAGGCTAATCAGATTGATAGCTTTATACCGATATTGTGTGTGCAAAAGTTCAACCCTTTTCGGCATAGGAGGGGAGCATTCTTAGGGGTGTAGTGGGTGGCGTTGGAAAATTTCTAACATGTTTAACGGTCGATATTTCCGTGAAATAAATGATTGTCAGGGTTAATTAGATTGTTAATATTTATACTGATGTCGTGTGTATAAAATTTGAACTCCTTTCGCCTTGAGAGGGAATCACGCTTAGGTGTTGGTGAGGACGGTTGTGGAAATATTAATACATACTAAAACAGCCGATATTTCAGTCGCATAAATACTTTTAGGGGTCAAAGAGATTTATAGTGTTTCTACCGATGTTATCTGAGTATAATTTCAACCCCTTAAAGCATGGGAAACGAGCACCCTTAGGGGTGGACGGGCGTTACAAATATATAACGCGAATAAAACCGAGATTACAGTCAAAACCATGGTTCTTGATGTTTCTTAGTTTAATTATAAAATTCTATTGGCCATTTAACTCCCAGGGGTGGGGGTGGAATTTTTCAAACATGTTAAACGGCCGATATATGCGCGGAATAAATAATTGTCAGGGTCAATGACGGTGATAATATATCTACTAATGTTTGTTAAATTTCAACCCCTTTCGGCATGAGAGGGTAGCACACTTAGTAAGGAATGGAAACATTAAAACATCCTAAAACAGCCGATATTGTAGGCGGAAAAATATTTTAGGGGTCAAAGAGATTGATAATGTTTCTGCCGATGTTATCTGAGCATAATTTGAACCACCTACAGAACGACAAAGGAGCCGCCTTACGGGTAGGGGTAGAGGGGAGTTACTAGAAAATAACGCTAAAACAACTGAGATTTGAGTCAAATCGAAGGTAACGGATGTAGCTGAGTTTATTTATGACAATCTGTTCAAAAATATTTTTCGGGATCAATGATATTATTAACATTTCTTTATATGGTCTCCGTGTATAATTTCAAGGGAAGCTGCCCTTAGGGATCGGGTGGAGTGGCATTACATAAAAAATTACGCAAAAACAATCGAGATTGGAGTCGAATCCAGGATTATGGGTGGCGGTAAGTTTAATTATGACCTTCAATTGGCCATTTAACGTCCAGGGACGGGGTGATCGGGGATGGAAATTTTTAAAAATGTAATAGAGGTCCACACATGATTTCAATAATTATTTTTAGCGTTAATTAGATTGATAGTATTTCTACAATTTTTTTTGTGTATAATTTCAAACCTTTCTGCATGGCATGGGAGCACGGGTAGGTGTGGGGTTGATTTACAATAAAATAACGCAAAAAAAACGAGATTAGAGACAAATCCGGGTTATGGATGTTGCTGAATTCATTTATGACAACCTGGATAACGCGTAGAGGCGATCGAGGGTGAGTGAGGCTGGGTGGACGTGGGAGGGGGTATAAATGTTCAAAAATGTTAACCTATCCATATTTGCGTCAAATAAATATTTAGCGGTGTAATAATATTTTTTAATATATTCTGTGTACAATTACAATCCCTATCGACTTGAGAAGATAGAACCATGAAAGGTAGGGTGGAGTTGCATTACATAAATATAACGCAAAACCCCGATATAGGAATGGAATCCAGGGTTATGGATACATCTGAGATTAATTATGACATTCAACTTGCTGTTTTATCCCCACGGGTGGGGCTGACCAGAGGTAGAAATTTTCAAATATGTTAATCGGCCCACATTTGCGTCCAAGAAATATTTTTCGGTGTCATTTAAATTCATAATATTTCGGTAGATATTCTCTGTAAATAATTTTAATCGCTATCGCCATGGAAGGGGAGCACGTGTAGGGGTGTTGCGTTACATGGAAATAACGCGAATAGACTAAAATTCGAATCAATTCTTGGGTTATGGTTGTCGATGAATTTCATTATGACAAACTGGGTAACGTGTAGAGGGGGAGGGGGTCTAGGTGTGGGCGTGGATAGAAATTTTCAAACAATGTAACCGGGAAATTTTTGCGTGGAATAACTACTTTGTTTAACCCACAGTAGCGGGGGTGGAAAATTTCGAACATGTTCAACAATCGATATATATATATTTTTAGGGCAACAGGCGACATGAGGGTAATCCACGTTGGGCAACTCCCTTTTAACAGCATAGGAAAGGATTTGAAAGGGGGGATGCGGAAGGTTAGAGGAAGGTCGCCAAGGGTTACTAGGGCCCCCGGGCTATATTTTAAGAATCCTACCCGGCATTCGCCTAAACAAATGCAGAAAAAACCCTAGAAAAACCTGCATCGGGTAGGTCGGGCATTGGGTACTTGTCCCACGCCCTTCCGATACCGTGCCTCGACCAGTTTAGGAGGCAGCTGGCCGACTATTCCAATGGGAATAACGGACAACTCTTACCGTATGCCCAAGGGCTGTGACCCCGGAACATACACCTCTCAGAACAGGCTGAGGTGCCTCGACTTGTGGGAACCTTAGTTCATAAACGGAGAGGAAAAGACATACCCAAAGGTAGCCCCTTCGTATCTCTCCTAAAAGGTTATGCCTGCGAGAGAACATCCCTCGCAGGTACTGCCTGCGAGAGAATAGCCCTCGCAGACTCTCTTATTCAATGTCAACAGGCGTATATTATCTCTCTCCATATATATATATATATATATATATGGAGAGAGAGAGAGAGAGTAAAATATGCTACTATATTGTTTCGCTTGAAGAGTTCTTGTGTGTTACCCTGATTTTCTTCAGTTTTCACAAGAAAATTTTCGGACGGATTTTGATTAAAGTTTGTTTTATTGTTATTCAGTGCCGTGAAAAGTTTCCTGGTGATATTAAACTGTCATCCTCTATCTTTAATTAAAATAGCAAATGTTCCAAATTTCTTGTTAAAGGCATCTAGAAGATATCAACACAAAAATCTTAAATATAGAGCCAAGAGATAAGAAAAAGAACGAAATAAAAAATATTTGAGAAATATATCGTATATAAAAAATATTTCACTAGTAAAAACTCGCAGAAAAACGTTATGAGTCATGTAGAATCTTTTCATCCCCGTACGAAGTACGGATTTTCAGCTACTTTAAAAATAATATTGACACAGGGTTGCGGCTAACATTGTGTTCCTTTACAAGCAGTAGGCAACTTTTGCTGGCTTATCGTCAAAACTGGCGAAAAAACAGTACAGGATACATGCTAATAACGATTGTAATAAGTTGAAATGAGAAGAAAATCGAACTAATTTTTTCTTATGTGACAAAGTTTAACGGTCATACTTTTTATTTTGCTCACGAAGAATATTTATACAATATTAAGGATTATATTCGTTTTAAACACTATGCACAGTGTATATGTATATTTATGTTATAAATTCCTTTAAAATCTTGAACGTAAATTTACATCAATAAACTTGGAAGTGATACTAATGGTTAACAAGATTCTAAAACATTTAGTTAAAATACATTAATATGAGAAACAAAGTAAAACAGATGTAGTAAAAAAACAAGTATTATTAAAAATATTTTAACACTTTCAATAACTGTAGAAATAAATATCAATACACGCTAGAAAATGGTTATTCACAAACAAGAAAGGTTACTACAATACTGATTAAAACGGTGTTGACACTATTTTATGGAAGATTCTCGACCAGACCGGAAATCAACCCGGATCTCCCGATTGGTACACAGGCGCTCTACCATTGAGCCACCCGGTCCGGTCGAGATTTTTCTATTCTGATCCTTTAATTAAAAATACTGGCTTATAAGGTTGAGCGTCGAATGTAGGCTTCTTCAGTTTTTTCAAAACCACAATTATATATTCAAATGTCACTGAACAAAAAAAATCGAGCTTAGCTTGTCTCTATAGTGTACACAAACGGGATAAATTAAATGGGGGATATTTTATATTAGTATTTATATATTTTAATTTATTTTAGGAAATAAAGTACCGAGAGCTGTTAATATTTTCGCCTTCATGCTTGCCAGGGAGCGATGCCCGCGACTCAGATGACTGTTCGGCATCCCTTTGTACAGATTAAAATATAGCGAGGCTACCTTGGTCACAAGATTCTATCACGTTAAAACAAGACGTTCCACCGTCTCGAACATGTCTTCCCACGCCCCTTAATTCGAACACGTGGACCCCTGAGGGGATGTAGCTAATTAAAATATTGCGAATTGTGGGGGCACAACTCTGATTTGTATTGAATAAAACAGCAGAATTCAAGACCCTCTGGGGAAAATTTCGGCAAACCGAGGTGTAAAGCGAGTACGTTAGTTATAAGATATGGATGGTAATTGAATTTTAGAGAGTTAAATAGTTCTGGAATGTTAAAAGTTAGTTTAGGAGCAGGATATAGTTAAATTTGGGGAGGTTATGAATAATTTTTTTTCTTTCTCGGTTGCTAATTTACAATCTACTCTTAACAGTTAGAGTAATAAGTAAGTTTTTATTATTAATGCTGTTTGACACGAGTAGGGCACCGTCCAGTGGCGGGTCTCCTGGATTTATTCAGTGATGTCTTCTGGCCATAATCTCTTCAATGTTCTCACTACAGGTTGTTGGAGGTAGAGGTCGGAGATGTATTTGTTGCGGTGGTTTAGTGTTCGATATTTTCTTTTGGTGGCATACGTCGTGATGGTTTCTGCAATAAATGGAATTTTTTGGTCGTGATGGAGTGTATGGTTGTACGGTGCATTGACTAGTCTGCAAGATCTTGATATTTGATGGTCTCCTGCATCCCCATAATTCGATCCCGTAAGACAGTATAGGTATCAGTATTGTTTTATGTAGAAGCAGTTTGTTTTCAAGAGTGAATTGTGACTTTCGTTCTAGTAGGCAGTGCATGTTTTTAATTTCAGTTGTTCCTTTTTGGTTTTTATGTGGGCTTTCCGTGTCAGTTTTTGGTCGAGGTGTAGTCCTAGGTATTTTACTTAGGATTTTACTGGAATGGGTTGATTGTTTAACTTGCGGGCACGTCGAGTGTTTATTTGTGGAGGTGATTTTCGTGGACTTGTTGCAGTTTACTTCGATGCGCCATTGGTTGATCCAGTTAATTAAAATATATATTTTAGTTTGGAGTTTAAAGTGTGATGTTATAAGTTACTTTGGGGGAACTTATAAAGGAGTTGGGTTTTGGAAAGGATGTTAGTTTTATAATTTTCGGTGAAAGAGTTATGGATTGAATTGTACTGCCGACGAGAGCCTGTATGCCGGCTGGATGACCATTTCCAGGAAATACGAGAGATTGTAGAGTCCGTCCGTGCCAGCTTAGATGTCTATTGACCCGTCAGATCTGTAAGTGGTAATGTACAGGTTCATTATCCCATCAAAGACGGTTTATTAAAGCCATATCACTAGCGTATTTTGACCCATCACCCCCTGTCATAAATTTCTCTCTTTTGTTTTTTACGTTTATAATACATCTCTGGGTATTTTAATTGATAATAAGAGAAGGAAGTTAATGTCCTTTCTGTGATAATAAAATTTAAGTTATTAATTATTGTAATTAATTTCATATGACAAACAAATAATTTGAAACAAATTAAATATCTAAAAAATAACTAAGTAAAAACTCATTATCTATTTATAGCATTACACCACCTCTGGAGAATACAGTAAAATATGGAAGACAGGATCACCGCAACATATCATAAGAAATTATTCTTAGGCTATTGTTTCGGTTTCTTTATATATTTTTCTCGGCATTTTCTTGAATGATTGACAACTTCTTTCACTCTTTGGAAATGTAATCTTCAACTTTATTGCAAAACATCTCTTTAGTTACCTGTCAATGTTCTCTCATTTCCAGCTTGTTCAATATCTATCTCTACACAATCTAACCAAATCCTTATACCAGATTGCTTTCATAACTTTTGCTATTGTAGTTCTCTTCTTTCTTTACTGCGTCTTTTCTTTGTATTTATTCTCCCTAAAAACCAATATGTTTTACCCCTTCACAATATTCTTTTAAATATTCTACTGATTACTGACGTAATATTAGATCATTTGTACGTGTCAGGGTCGGTGACCTTTAAAGGCAATAGACGGCGCATGCGAGGACAAGGAGTCGCTACGTCGGCGCATCGGAGGAGGCAGTCGTGAAGCCGCCGTCATGGAGAGTAGAGGGCGTGTGCTGCTGCCGCTGCTGCCGTTGCTCGCGGCGGTCCTCTTGCTGCCGATGGTTCTGGGACTCGAACACACTCGCACCGTCAGGCTCACAGCCTTCGGAACGCAGAACAAGCCCACTCCCAAGCCAAATCACGCACACGCAGGCAAGTCATTGCTCGTCAACAACTGGACGGTTAAGTCGTTTTGAATAAAGTAATGTTGCATGAGCCGTAACGTTTATGACTGTCCCAATTATGGATTTGATTAATTAAAAGGTAGAATGAAATAGGCAAAAGTAATTATATCTGAATAATATAGGCGAGAAATGAAAAATAATAGACTAAGAAAGCAATAATTAGGGGAAGTGATAATTACGGGAAGTGATATAACCCTCTGGGTTAGTTCGCCTTCAGAAAAAAGTCATTTGTCTGTTACCTCTACAACTTAGTCTAATATCGCATATTCTCTGCACCTCTAAGTTCCCCTACTTATATTGCAACTGAGTTACGTAACATCCGAAAAACATATTATCTCTGCACTAAAATCGACATTCTCTTAAAACTAAAATTTTACACGTCCTGTCCCCTCACTTTAAGAAATATCATATATATATTTTGGGAATATAAAATATACGTAAGCTTTCCTTTCTAATCCATTTAATTTCATTGTTAATTCATGTGCATTCTCAAATTAACGGCCGAATAAAACTTAACTATGAGAAATAAATCACGCTTGAGAATAGTTAATTATGTTAACTGTTCACTGAAGGTAGGGATGAACAATCTTCCCAAATATTTGACTCTCTTTCTAAAACGACGATTGACCATTACATAGGACGATAGTTTCAACATAACTTCAGTTTTAGCTGGCGATAAAAGTTTACAGTAGAGTGGAATGATGATTATGGAAAATAATTCTTAGGAGTCATTATGAACATTCACAATTCCTTTTACGTGCAGAGAAATTTCCAACTTACATAAATCGAATTTCGTTAAACCCCACTATACTTGACAGTTCAGTTAAATTCATTAATTCTACTCGGCTAAAAGCCCTAGAACTGTTTAAACGTCAATCATTATCTGTTACGTATGTTTAACAGATAACAACAATAATTTTCATACTTCTTACAAAAAAAGATTGTTTTCAATAAGTTTTTTATTAAATTTATCTCACAAATTTTTCGTTGTTTCATTATTTATGAAAATAGTTTTAACTAATTTATTGTAACTGATAAGAGTGGTTTTATAAACAATCTGCCATTGATTTATGTAGAAAAAAATCAGAGATGAATTAGAAAAGTCATTATGAAAACTTCAAATAGTAGGTATACGAGTATTAGACTATTTAACCTATGAAATAGGTTCAATGTAATTGGAATTAACTATAGACTATCAAATATACGAAAGCGTTGAAATTGGAAACGGAAACTATCTGGAGAATAATAGGTGTGGAAATAATTTTCAAAGTTAATTTCAAAATATTTCAGTTCACTGCATTCAGAGCGTAACAGGATAATTAATATGAATATATTAAATACGAAAAAATAGGTAGATTTAGATTTAATGATTCCTGAAAATATATATTTAGGACTACCCAGATGAAGGATTAATTGTATACATTTTAATTTGGTAGTTCATCAGAAGCTACAATTCATATAATTTTTAGTTATTAAGCGGGTTTAAGTTAATTATAAGAAACACCAAATTATAATGTTAACATACATTAAATGAGGATAAAACAGTACAAAGTGAAAACTAATTACTAAACAATCGTGGGTGTTACTACATACTACGACTACAATGATTTAGTCTCTGTTCTGCAGTAAATTTTATTTCAAACATGAATCACTTTCCAGGTGTAAATGATAAATTCCAACAGGGTTAAATATTTTTATTACGCAAATTTCCCATTGTATGCTGTGCCATCGTCGTCAGGTGAATAGTGTTTAAGTTAAGAACTATTTACGATGACATGGTAACGTAATGATTTATTCAAAACATATATAACTGAAGAATTATAATGAGCTGAAAAGTAGAGAATGAGCACATCAAAATTCAGCAGTTGTATAAAACTGGACTTTCCCTACACTGAGGTTGATATAACTCACTACCTTTACGGAAAAATAACAAATACTTAGATATGAGGCATAATTCCATGATTTATAGCAAAACATTTAGGCAATCCAATACGTCGCCCAAAGTGACGATTCGCAAACGAGAAACAGATAATTCCCAAATATGTTTTTTATCTATTTTATTGATTTAATTCTATAAATATGCAACTATGAACTGAATATCAGTCTTACTGTCTTCTCGCAATGACACAATGACTCATCCACACTTCCAGAAGCTATTTGTTCCGAGTAACATTAGAACTCTTGTGAGACAAACTTCCTTTCCATACTTCACTAAAGACTTTGTTCGAAAATTATTGTTTAAGTATACAATAGAATTATTATAAAATTATGCATTTATTGCCTTCGTTACAGATTAGCCTTCGCGGGGGCGAAATTCTTTTTCTTGCATGTTCTATTAAGCAAGGCGCTTAGCTGGATCGATAAGCATAACAATGCAATTTGAAACTATTTTGCATATCAAGTTATTTCGGAGCGTTTGTAAGATACGTCCGTTAATAGAAATGGCACGTAGTAAGGACTTGATCAAATAATTAATCATGTATATATTAATTAGTTGTATTAGTTTATTAACTTGAGTACTTGGTTTGTAGCAATTAAATCGAGTATATTTTGCGCTTTTGTAGCAATTTATAACCGATGATGAAAAGGTACTTGGTACAAAATATTTTTCCATTACATTTAAAACCACTAAAATGTAATAAAACGGTAAATACTTTCAATTTCCGTAGATATTTACTTAGAATTATGAAAAGATTTGAGCATCAACAACGACAGTTATTATAATAATGAAATTAGTCTGAACAATCAAACATACATGGTTTTTTCACAATTGTTTCATTTTAATATTTATTACCAATTAAAGCATTAATGCCATTAATATTAATAGTGTCAAAAATTATAATTTCTTATATAAGAAACTGCTGTCTAATATTTCATCACGACATACCCTGGTTTAATGTTCATGTTCAAACTCCATTGAGATGGATAGTGACCTATGATAGGTTGTACAGAATATTGTAATATTAATTACTAATTGGTAATTTTTAACCATCAACGTAAACTGAATTATTATTATCGTCATGTTGAGACCTCCTTTACATATATTTACATTTACCTGCTTTCATGTCTAAACTTTCATATCATTTTACGTCAATGCTTGTTAAATGTGCTTCAAAAACAGAATACAGCAGTTTAGGAGTACGCGTCGAATTAATTGGCAATAGACGCCGTAGATTTAGTGCGAACTGAATGTGATCGTCCCGCCGTAGGTTCTGATACTACCAGTCCTGTACTACCGATGTGGATGACACCAACTAATTATGAGACCGTAATTCGATTTGAACGTTCTTTCGATGTAATTAGTTGGTCGCATTCTTTTTTGTGGGAAGACGTGAAAATGTCAAATTGTAGGAAACGTTCTCACATCTAATTTTATGCATATATTCAACTACACTTTGTGTTCCTATATGAGTCCGGCTGAATATTCTACGTTACTACCTTACGCAAAAGCTTTAAAATTAGGAATCGATATTAAATATATGGATGCCGAACCTTCATTTGAAACTGTCTCTACACTTTCTAGAAAAACGTCGATCAATCGTATAATTTACGGAGGTTCATGTACGGGACTTAACCGAGAGTTCAACGTTGTTACGCGAACTTGTAATTATAATTTTTTTTTATTTCTTTAGAATGTATTAAAAATGTAGACTATGATGAGTATAAACATATTTTTGATGGCGATAATCCAGTTTCCAATGCAAAAATGAATACCCGGCATGTTTACCGAGAAATTATCCAGATTATTCGACAGTAGTAACAAATTATTGTGACAGAGATACGTTAAACTATTATAGAAATAAAGAGTCAGGTTGTCCGGACTTACCTAATTTTATTCGTAAATTTAAAGCTAAAGAAGGACACGTCTTCTCATGATTATCAATCTGGTTATATAAAAGTTCCCGCCAAAACATACGGTATATTTATGAAAGGGTATAAATATGTACATTTTAACGCCAAGAATCGTGATCTACAATTAATGTAAGATTCTCAGGGTAACGTCGCTCCCGATTTTTTCGAAACTATTAGACACTTGGAAAAAATAATGTTCGGAGGATACGATCAAATTATAGAAAAGGTCGGATTCGAAGGACAGGCAAACCAGGCAATATCCGATTCTATTATCCTTCTCGAGAGACTTATTTCCTGTTCCTAACAACTGTAAGGATTGTGTGAATAAGTACGTAAACTGTGAAGGACATTGGAATTTGAAATTTAAAATTATATAAGAAACCGACTATGACAGTCATAATACGTATAGTGTCTTACAAAGTCACAAAACAGAAATTTATGGCGTATTGGGTAAATTCAATCCGGGGAATATTTACAATGGTATGCATAAAGGTTCTAGATCTGTAGTATGGTCTGCATAAAATTTTCGTTCTCAAATGTCACCAAATTCTAGGTTAGATAAAAATGATTCCAATGTTTTAACTCTACCTCAGGATTTAAATAATATAAGAAAACTAAAAATGAAATACGATTCGGTATTTCTTAACTAAACTTCACCGAATACTATTGTTGTAGTACTGAGGAGTAAAGTACTACAATTTCATCGTTTACAAAGTACGTAGAGGACAAATAAATTAAATAAAATTCGGAAATAGTACATGAAAATAAGAGTAACGAAAAGAAAATAGGGAATTACGCAAACAGGGAGTAAATATAACTGGAGGATAAGAACACGAGGAGATATATATCAAATATAATTTAATTTCAAGCCTGTTAAAATGGCACCGTACTAAAAATACTCTAAGATGCCTACATAGCCCAACTAATAAAATTTCAACAGTTAACTCCATAAAGAAACTAGGAAGGAGACGGAAAATTTTAGAAGCACTACAACGGAGAACTTTAAATGTATTACACTCGTTGTAATTGTATGTTCTAACTAGTTAATCTTGAATACTCGTTGACAACATAACACTGTAAAGTACGATACTTGGTAGATATAGGTCAATTCATTAACGGATATTAATATAAGATTAACCCTACGTTTTCATTCTTCTCGACGAAAAGAATATTTTTGTAACCATTCTGTCCTTATACAACAGTAGTTTACTGTTTATATTACAGATATAGGATATGTAGAGAGTTTAATTTTTAAATATTAATTTTAGATAAGCTTCTGAATCACGTACATTTAATTACTTGCATTTATATTTTTATAAATATTAACTCGAATATGAAAAGTATAGGGCAACCAATTTCATCAGTTAAACCTCTTTGAGATTCCAGATAGATACTATACTGGATACACGAAAATCTGGGTCACAGAGTAACGTAACAGCCAATTTCAAACCTTCTTTATTTCACGATATTCTTTCGCATTGCGTGTTCTCTCACAATTCACTAGGTTCGTAACTTCTGATATCATAAAGAAAATTGCCTATCATCGATTCTTTCCCGTGCAGTATATCGGTAAGCTCCAATAAAGTAGTTATTTTTGTGCTGCTAATACATGAAAAAGAATAGAATTCCAATTGCGTAATTCAGCTGCTCAAAATTAGTCTCTTAAGTAAAACGTCTTCTGTCTGTACGTGTATGAAAGCACATCTGTGTCCTCATTGGTACACATTTTCTACAAAGTCAACATAAGAATCATTCTTACAATCGTTTATAAACTTTTAAAAATAAAATTTATAGTATTATAATTATTTTTAAGATGTAGTAACGTCTTTTAAATATTAAATCTAAGCGATTATTGAATAATTATAATTATGTTTAAAATCATCTACTCTTTATTAGATTAATGCCTTACTTATTATAATACTCTAAAGAACTATGGTATTACATCAAATTATTTCATAATATTATTGTCATGGCGTTCGTTATTATTAAAAAAATAGAACTATTATAGATAGTAACAAAGAATTAATCAAATAAATTATATTTTGTATGAAAAGTTATTAATTAGATATATAGGAGTTAATATTATGCATTATGCATTATTTGACTTCCAGATAATATCATGTCAAAATGCCAAGTTTTTGTATAATTTATTCTGACAAATCAGTTGTAAATATTCTCTGAAATGCGAGATCTTTTACTCGCACAAAATAATAATCAAGTAAAAAATAAGTTTCTCTTTGTAGTAAAAGGCCGAGAATGCTCGAAAGAAAGTGACTGTGCCGGAATAAGAGATACGAAGTGCATAACAGATCCTCGGGATTCGAAGTTGCGATGCTTATGTGCAGACAAGACGGCGCCATTCAACGGAGTCTGTAAATATATACGTAAGTAATAATTTATTAAACGCTTTTGCATGTGATTGCCTGAAAGAATGATACTTTTAACCTCAGACGAAAGAAGGTCTGATTGGTGAAATTCACAATCTTAGCTATTAAAGAAATTTCACTCGTACCGTAATCTATATATATATATATAAATTCATAAACTTGAATTGTTTTACGAGACCATAGTTCATCTCGAGAATTCTAGTTCAACGCAAGTGTTCGTTCCGTACACACGCATCAGTTCGTTAAACATTCGCTATAATTGTAAGCAGTGTAACTAAAATATTTTACACTTCACAAGTCTCGTTATTAACCACTTCCAGTTATATCACGCATTAATTTATTTTCTTCCCGTGTGGCGTCCCAACACACAGATTTACAATCAACTAAAGCAAGCAAAAATTGACCAAATGTTTTGACAGCTATCTGATTTCAGTTTGTTTGACACAAGAACAAAGAGAGGCAGAACGTCAAAAGGCTCATTTGGCAATGAGAAATCGTCGAGCTTGTGCCACAGATCAACAACGTGATAATCTTCGACGCGCAAGAAAAAATTATTCAATTGTTGATTTGAATCGAGTAGCGTTTCAATACGATTAAAGTTCGCTGGAGAAACGTGATTGTTCTGTCTCAGTGGCAAAGTGAAATTTCCATTTTTGTCTCCGCCACCTGAGCCATTTCAATTTAATTATAATACTTTTAATATTTTATTGTACAAATATTGAACTTCATTCTTTTAGGGTATATTAACACAACGTTTATTGATTCTGAGGGGGTTCGAAGTTCGCCGGGTCAGCTAGTATAGAATAATCAAATAAAGATATGATACTAAATTATATATACTTTAATACAATTTCATATTTGAACAATAATTGTGAATCGTTCATTAATTTCCGGAAAGAATACACACCGAGTTAAAAAGTCAAGGAAATAATTTTCCTTATTGTGTTACGCGGGTGCAGCGAACGACATTGAAATTTATTTATAAGACGTCGCAATTTACAACTCACTTGATCCACTTATACGCATTGGGTGAAGATGTGTGTGCAAACCTGGTTCCTTGATTTGTCGGAACGAAAAGTGATCATCGCGTTAACATCAGATTTCCCCTGAAACTTAAAAAAGTTGTCGGCAACAGATATTTTCAAAATGTTATCCGAAACTTATTTTTGTCTTGGTGACGTATCTATGAGTGATCTCATATTTTTAGAGGACCGTGACTTGGTGAAAGACAGACCACGCGCAATAACAATCGATCAAAAACGATGGAAAACTTCGACAACTTACGAGACGACCAAAGATTGAAAATCCTTTCTGTAAAATAATGCAACGCATTTTAACTGAAGAGTTGAACACACAAAGAGAATGTGTGCAAAAATTGTGCCAAAGATTTGGTCTAATGAACAAATGGAAAGTAATCGGAGAATTTTCGAGATCTTTTGGAACAAATTTATGGAAAACACGGTTTGTTTTAAAGTGTGTTATCAAAGATGATTAGACGAGGATATTTAAGTACGATCCAGAAACTAAGCGGCAATCCATGAATTCAAAATCTTCCGCATGAGCACAAAAGTCGTTTGAAGTTTAACACAATACTTATCTTTTCTTCAGTATCCAGCGTATCGTTATGTGAGAATACATACTCAGTGGTGAAACAGTTAAACGAATTTATAAACAAGTTTGTAAAATAAAAATGTAAACAGAAAGGCCTGCGAGGGCTGTTCTCTCGCAGGCAATACCTGCAAGGGATGTTCTCTCGCAGGCAGAACCCTTTAGGAGAGATACGAAGGGGCTACCTTTGGGCTACCTTTTCCTCTCCATTTTTGAACTAAGGTTCCCACAAGCCGAAGCTCCTCGGCCTGTTCTGAGAGGTGTATGTTCCAGGGTCACAGACCTTGGGCATACGGTAGGATCCTTCAACCATAGCACGGGGCCCCTAGTAACCCTTGGCTACCTTCCTCTACCCTTCCGCAACCCCCCTTTCTAATCACTTCCTATGCTATTAAAGGGGAGTTGCCCAATGTGGATCACCCTCATGCAGCCAGTTGCCATAAAAAAAAATGTAAACAGAAGCCGAAGCCTGCGAGAGGATTCTCTCGCAGGTAACCTGCGAGAGATTTTCTATCGCAGGCAGAACCTTTTAGGAGAGATACGAAGTGGCTACCTTTGGGGATGCCTTTTCCTCTCCGTTTTTGAACAAAGGTTCCCACAGGCCGAGGCACCTCGGCCTGTTCTAAGAGGTGTATGTTCCGGGGTCACAGACCTTGGGCATACGGTAAGAGTTGTCCGCTATTCCCATTGGAATAGTCGGCCAGCTGCCTCCTAAACTGGTCGAGGTACGGAGAAGTGAATGCTGCGTCCCCAAAGCAAACTCCTCTCCCGCTATCGGAAGGGCGTGGGACAAGTACCCAATGCCCGACCTACCTGATGCAGGTTTTTCTAGGTTTTCTCTGCATTTTTCTTTAGATCCTTAAACCATATCCCGGGGGGCCCTAGTTAACCCTTGGCTACCTTCCTCTACCCTTCCGAATCCACCCTTTCAAATTCCTTCCTATGCTATTAAAGGGGAGTTGCCCAATGTGGATCACCCTCATGTAGCCTGTTGCCTAAAAAAAATGTAAACCTTCGGAAAAAGTAAAAAAAATCGCCCATTCTTGGCATTAAATATATTTAAAGCTAAAACTAAGAAACTGAACGTATCATATAAAAATATATTGGAATTTATTTCAATAAATAATATAAAAATTTGTGTTTCATAATAAAACTGAATAATGATACGTTAAAAAATGTAAACTACGTAAAGGAAATCAAATTATATCACAAAATTCGATCAAGACATAAATAACTCAATTTCAGTGCCAATAGAAAAGTAATATGCTATTAATATAAAAGAAATAGAGTCTGAAAAAAAATTTTTTCATTTTATTTTAACATAAATGAAGTATTTTAGATTTAAAATCTCGTAATTACTTGTATTTTAATGTCAATCGATATTTTATAAAAAAAATTATGAGGTGCTGTCCCTTTCAGGAATTTTTGGTCCGTGTAGGTGAGACAACTATTTTTTGATTCTTTCTTCATGAAAAGTTACTACTTTCGAACATTAATACATAAAAATTCGAAGGAATTAAGACCAGGCTGTATTACGACAGACTGGTGTACTGCGGAAGTGCTCATTGTCCGGGGGATGTCGTCGTAATGATGGATGCAGAAATTCTACTAAGCATTCTGATTCTCTCTGGCTCCACATCAATAAGTCATCTGTAAACTCCGCCCCCACCTCTGCAACACTAAATTTTAGAAAACTACACGCCCCGGTCCTCCAAACGACTGTCTCTCTCTCTCATATATACATAAATACCTACCTCCTCGTCTGGCAAAACCTACTTGATGCCTGCGAGGGCTATTCTCTCGCAGGAAATACCTTCGGAGGGTTATTCTCTCGCAGGCAAT
Organism: Zhengitettix transpicula; assembly: GCA_037074705.1. Lineage (NCBI taxonomy): Eukaryota > Metazoa > Arthropoda > Insecta > Orthoptera > Tetrigidae > Zhengitettix > Zhengitettix transpicula. The sequence continues at coordinate 34,369,865 of CM073590.1, read as the reverse complement.
ACCTGCGAGGGATTTTCTCTCGCAGGCAGAACCCTTTAGGAGAGATACGAAGGGGCTAGCTTTTCCTCTCCATTTTTGAACTAAGGTTCCAACAAGCCGAGGCTCCTTGGCCTGAGAGGTGTATGTTCCGGGGTCGCAGATCTTGGGCATACGATAAGAGTTGTTCGCTATTCCCATTGGAATAGTCGGCCAGCTGCCTCCTAAACTGGTCGAGGCACAGAGAAGGGAATGCTGCGTCCCCACAGCAAACTTCTCTCCCGCTATCGGAAGGGCGTGGACAAGTACCCAATGCCCGACCTACCCGATGCAGGTTTTTCTAGGGTTTTCCCTGCATTTCTTTACGCGAATGCCGTGTAGGATCCTTAAACCATAGCCCTGGGGCCCTAGTTAACCCTTGGCTACCTTCCTCTACCCTTCCGCATCCCCCCTTTCTAATCACTTCCTATGCTATTAAAGTGGAGTTGCCCAATGTGGATCACCCTCATGTAGCCTGTTGCCCTAAAAAAAACTACTCACCACTTTCACCCATTTGAATGCTTAATAAGTTATTTCTCTTAGTATTTTAGTCTATTTTCAGAGGGACTTAAAAAATCCTGACTCGTAAATGCAGTATGTCGCTTGCGATGCACCGAAAATAGGTTATTAATGCACTCAGCTGCCCCTAGAAAAATAGTCATAAATATCCAGTAAAGTAGAATAATATATAAATATATATATATATATATATATATATATATATATATATATATATATATTAGACGCTTCTAAAATCACGCGTTACAACAAACTGAACTAGTTTTAAATCAAAATGAGGTACTGGTAAAGGCTGTTGCTAATTGTACGAAACTAAAAAATATTCAGGTAAACAGGGTAGGTTTAATAGAAATACAGTCATTATGTATTTGTGAAAGGACTAATTTTTTCCCTAGGCACTTAAGCAAACTGGAAATATTTTAGATGTTTTATTAACGGAGTGCAATTGAAATACAGTTACTATATCTATTTAACTTAGTTGTAGTAATGTTGCTCCACGAACCGAATCCTATTTAGTTTGTATACATAATTACTAACACTTTCCAGCACTGCACAAGGAATGCAAGAAGGAAGGTGATTGTATGCCAGGCGCAGAGTGCGTACATCAAATGATGAACTCAACAAGTTCCAACGTCACATCAAGCCACAACAGTAACACAAGAACGTGCCAGTGTAAGGATTTTTTTGTCGAGGTATCCGACGAGTGCAACGGTAAGTTGAAAGATGTTAAGAAACTACTTTTGTTAATACAGAGGTTAGCAAAAGATAATGACAAATAAAAACGAATATTCGAATTTTTAATATTATCGTGTATCTGCTCGACAGTTGAAAAATCAATTCCACCCATACCTGCCTTCAGGGAGGTGAAAAGATGATAATATGAAGGCGCCAAATCAAGAGAATATGGAGGGTAGTTCAAAACATCCCAAACAAATGAGTTGAAGAGCGCCTTGGTGGCTTAATGTTCGTTTCACACTTACCCAAAAACAGTTTGAACTAAACTTTAGCCAGCCACTGCTCCAAGCTACCTCTCCTCACATACAGCCAGCTGTCATTCTACAAATATGGAGCGTGATAAGTTATTCCCTTGCAGAGTCTTGTACAAGGAAGCCTGTGAGAGAATTCTCTCGTAGTTGAACGTTCCCATACATCTCTGGAGGAGGCTACCTTGCGGATGCCTCTCTCGCCATCGGAATGGCGTGGGACATGTACCTACTCCCCGACCTACCCGATGCAGATTTTTATAGTGTTTTCCCTGCATCACTTATAGGCGAATTTTTTGATGGCATCCTTAAACTACAGTCACGAAAAAAATGTGATGCAATGTGCTTATCCAATGAGTATGAAAAGAGACATGTTGGGGGCATTCTATTTTTATTTTGAGGAGTTGACAAAATATGAAAATCAGTTTTTTAATTATTTTCGTGTGAGTATTTAAAATTTCGACTATTTTATTACACAGATATAAAAATTCATTCAACGCCACAATACTTCATTCTGGGAATGTAGGATACCCCGTATTCAGATGTTGCAAATCACAATGGGAAAAAAAGTGATATGTATCTAACATTTATTTATTATAATTAAGTATATTAGAAAAATATCAGACGTAAATGAAAACATATAATAAACATTCAACCACCACTATTTATTTCATCCCTATTTTAGGAATTTTCGAGATGGATCTAAAATTTTAAGAAAAATAAATATCTTCATCCGACTGTTTAGCGGACACTCATTGGCAATTCCAAACAGAATGTAAAATTAATGCGTTCGAGAGTTCTGTTTGTAAAATGTTGGCTATATTAAATTAAGGATTTTTAACATAACTATCAACTGACAACATGATATTGTAAAGGTTGGTACACTTTTACATAATATTGTTCTCTGGAATGGACGGCTACAAATTAACACATACTTTGTCTATTATTGCGTTCAGAAGTATAACGAGAAGTGAATGAGTACGAGGAGGAGTTTAAGCAAATAACGTAAAAAACGCGTTGATTAATTTACTTTTTAACTCATTCGGGCTGCGTAAAATGGCAGTTGTCTTACATTTAATGTATAGAAAAACAAAACAGGCAAAATGTGTGCGTAATAAATATACTTTTAGGAACTGCCAGAATTTCCAAGCTGTTAAAATTAGTTTTAACAAAATCAATATAGGTATTGTATTTTACTCTCCATATACCTTTATTTCTTTATCATCCATAATTCATATCCATTTCTTAATTCTCTGCAAACTTCTTCCCAAGAATTTCTATTCTGTAATCTGTATTTATGTATTTCTCTACTTTTGTCCACCAAATCGAGTCGATCATGAATTTAATTTATAAGTAGTCGTACATCCTCCGCGAAGATAATGGAAAAAATATAAGGACAAAAATATTTTAATTAAAGAACAGAAATGATGAAGAAGGAAAAATGTAGACTAGACGAATGGGGTAGATGTGAAACACTCCATAACTTAATCACCCTCTAGGCTGACGTTCTTGAACTCTGCAGAAGGAGAACCTGGACCCTGGACGGCTGTCGGACTGTCGGCTTCAGGATGAACGTCGGCACTGTGTGGCCTAGTGTGAAACATCTAAGTTTTTAAAAATTCTTTAGTGAATCTGAATTAACCAATTGACGAGTAAGTGTAAAACGGGCCGTAGTAAATTTAAGACAACTGTCATTTTACTGAGCCCGTATGAGTTAAAAAGCGATTCATCATCTACTTTCTACGTTTTTTTGTTGAAGTTCCTACTACCACTCCTTCAATTCTCTACAGACTCTGCAGTAGGAGAACCTGGACGACTGTCGGCTGCAGGGTGAACGAAAACGATATTGATGATAAAGTAATAACGGAATATGGAGATACAATAAAATTCGTATATATTCAAACTAATTTGAACATGTTGGAAATTCTGGTGGTTCCAAAAATCCGAAAGTAGGAATGAAATTAATAGTTGTGGTTGAATGTTTATTGTACGTTTTCTTTTACGTCTTTCGTTTGGCAAATATATTTTAATATAATAAATAAATATCATATAAATATAACATACGTTTCCTTGCGATTGTGATTTGCAGCTTTTGTATAAGGTAGTACATTCACTGAATGATGAGTTGTGGCTTTGAATGGATTTTTCTGTCCATGTAATTTTCAATTCCTATACGATTATAATTGAAAAACATATGTTCACATTTTCTCAACACCTCAAAGTGAACATAAAATGTCCCCAACATGTCTCTTTTCATAATCATTTGACAAACCCATTGCACTAGTTAATTTTTTTTGTTTTTAAAAACATCTATACCACACTATGCAATGGGATAAGTTATCACGCTCCACGTTCGTAAAATGACTAAAGGCAATACGGGCCGACAACCAGCTGTATGTGAAGAGAGTGGCCGCCTAAAATGTTGTTTTAACTGTTGTCGGGTGTGTGAAACGAGCCTAAAGGCTGTGTAAGGGCGGGCGTTGTCGTGCAACAAGCACACTCCTCTCGTCAGCACTCCCTTCCTTTAGTTTTGAATGCTCCTTTTTTAGTGTCTCACATTATCCTTGATGCATTTATGATCTCCCACTGAGGCAGAAATTGACCAAAATAATGCCTTTTTGGTCCAAAAACACAAAGACAATGATTTTTTTTGCCCGAAATGTGCGATTGATTTTTTTTCGGATGGGTAATTAGTGTGACGTCTCTGTGACGACTGTCTTTTGACTCAGGTGTCTAATGAGCCACTCAGTTTCATCTCCAGTCTTTTTTTTCAATTTCGGTAAGGGTTATTCCTTCCGCGAGTAGGCAGCACGTGGCTCGCATTTGGCGGAATTTCATACTGACATCTTTCACGCAACCGGACACTACAAAATGAGTTTTCGTACTACCGTATATCTGCGATGTTCGCTCAGTCAGGAAATATCCCTCTACCGCTCAGTGTTGCCAAACCTCAAAAAGTCCGTTATGGCTCCTACAGTTACTTTGTGAACATGCCTCGTATCTGCTTTTCATATTCACGAATTATTTTCGTTTCTATGGGTTTAAAATGAATGATTCATAAAATTTACGTAAAGTTATATTTTTAAGGTAAGAATAATATTGTTCCCTCAGCAGAATAGGAGTTTGGAAACTCACACTTTAAATTGAGCCAGGTTTTCTCTTTTCATGTACAAGCATACCCATCAAATCAAGTTTTACTTTATAAAACTCCGAAAATCACATTAGAGCTATCATCATATTTTAAATATTAGATTGTATATATTAAACATATAATCGGTGCATTATCCGTCTAATTTACATTCTGTATAAGGTTTCATATTTATGTAATTCACATTTTTAATACTAGTATTTAAGAAAACGTTTTATTAAAAAGTTTTTTTTTCACTTCTTATGAATTATAGTATGAGGTGTAATGAGTTAACCCAGAAAACTTGCTGTGTTTATAATGAAACCTGAGAGAATTTATATATTTTAATGATTGTTAAGGCATTCTTAACAAATCTAAAATCAAGTTTTCATTTATTGAAACTACTGTGCAAACGAATTCATAAGTTCAAAGTATATATATATATGCTCTAAACCTTCATCAAAGATACATTCACACAAGCAAGAAAAAAATAAATGAGTATATCATGACATCAATATGGCCACGAAACCAATCAGTACCTGTAAATGAGTATTAGTTTGTAACAAATTATTTAGATTTTTAACAAAAACGACTTGAAAGAAATTTGCGATTATGTCTGCGTAAATATTACATAATAGAATATTTAAATACTTGCTAAAAGAATAATTGTCATCTGATCTTTCCTGATAATAAATAAATTGATGTACTAATGAAAATATAATATAAATCATAGTTATTAATAAAGGAAGCAGAAATTTCTAAGATTCCATTAATTAATGTGTCTTGAGTGGTATATCCAGAGTTGCTGTATTCATTTAAAATCAGACAACTGTTTGAGATGTTTTTCTAATATTTATATATCTTAATAATACATGAACATGAAAATGTATTAGAACCTAATTCTACTTATAGCAATTGCTGTAATAATACAGCAAAAGAGTTTTCGCGTTAAATAAAGTCGAAGGAGGAAGAGAGAAACCCGCGACAGAATTCTCTCGCAGGTGAATTTTCCCAGAGAGCACTGGCGGAGGCTACCTTTGTGGATGCCTTCACATCTCTCTGGTTTTTTGGACTAAGGTCCCCGCATGCCAAGGCACCTTGGCCTGTTTTGAGAGGTGTATGTTCCGTGGTCGCAGACCTTGGGCGTACGGTAAGAGTTGTCCGCTATTCCTATTGGAATAGTCAGCCAGCTGCCTCCTAAAGTGGTCAAGGCACGGAGAGGGGAAAGATGCGACCCCACAGCTAACCCCTCTCCCGCCATCGGAAGGGCGTGGGACAAGTACCAAATGCCCGACCTACCTGATGCAGGTATTCTAGGGTTTTCCCTCCATCACTTTTAGGCGAATTACCGGGTAGGATCCTTAAACCATAGTCCGGGGGCTCTAGTTAACCCATGGCTACATTACTCTACCCTTCCGCATCCCCCCTTTCACATCCCATCCTATGCTATTAAAGGGCAATTGCCACCATGTGGATTACCCTCATGTAGCCTGTTACCTAAAAAATAATTAAATAAAGTCACAGAGTTAAAAAAAACAATTATTATGTTAGTTATAATGTTACTTCTTATGGGGTAATTAAATTTGAGTTTTATTAATAAATTGTCTTTTGGAGTAGTATTTTAATCTTTTATCCACAGTATGAACTCTTTATAATCATACAAATTTAATGCGGCGCTTTATAAATTAATCCATCCAATTTTGAAGAATGTGGATCCTATAGACCGATCAATTAATTACAATTAAGAACATGCAAACATTCGAGACACCACTTGATGAGTCCATGCGATCGTGATTTTCCATGAAAAATGACAGCTCATTAAATTCCAAAGTGTCTTACAATTACCACTACTTTTTGCACAGTTTTCGAATTCGAATATTCACTTGGCTCCTATTATTTTAAATGTGCTCATAAATACTCAAAATATGGTAATTTAAACACCGTTAGTTCTAGTTTTAAACTTCAAGGCTTTTCCCGCTTCGTAATCTAAGATGTCTCAGCCATGAGTACTACTCGTTGTAACAAACTAAGAAGTAGAACACTTTTTTCTAATGTTTCAAGTTCTGAAAAAAGTTGTGATTTAAATAGAAATAAAATTTGTAAACGCTACGTGTGACTCTAACATTTTTAAATATACGATAACACTGATAATGTACACATTTATCTGTTTCAGGTGGATTTAAGACAACAATTCCGTCCATCTACGAAATCCTTACAATCACCATTGGATCAATATTATTAGTGGTGCACTAATACACATGCCTAACGAGTATTTCGTTTAGACATTTTACTCTAAACGTGCCTATGTATCACAGTATCGGGACTAAATATAAATTGCTGGCTATGTAGCCATTCAAATCAATATTCAAATACATCTCGGCAATACTACTCGATATAGTTATCAGTATTGAAAGTCTATCACACATTCGTGAATTGTCATATATTTCATAATTTTATTATTATAGCTATTTTTATGTATTCTTCTAGGACAGTCATTTTAATAAATGGACGTTTTTATGCCGATTTACCGCACATTGTGCCAATCACAGGATTTTTATTCATTATACCATTTTATCTCACTTGCTTACATTGAAAAGAGAGGCCTTAATAGAAGCAGTTTGTTGAAAATAAAAAAGTATTTATACACAATTATGGTAAAAAATACTGTATAATAATAAATAAATAAAAAGTTGTAAGACTACAAATTATCAAAACATTATAACTTAATTTTTTAGATAGTCGTCAATTTTCAATAATTCATTGATATATAAAAAGAGATTGTTATTTAATATGGATTTACTCCAGTATAATTGAGGTTATCCTATTAATAACAGTGAAACAAAATATTGAATGTATTAGTAAACTATCTATGATAATTTACATCAAAATCTGTAAAATTATATTACAAGATTTTCATTTTAACAATTTAACCTCGATTTAAACAATATATTTATTTGTCAAAAATAAAAGCGCTAATCTGTAATGGTCGAAGTCAAAATTTACTAAATACTTGTATTGGTTTTTAGTTACCGAAAACTAACTCAAGTTCATATGTCTTAAATTTAAAAACGTTTTCAAATTGTACTTCATCTTTCTGAAGAGCTTTAAGAGTAACGAAAGTGTCTTAGTTGCCTTGTTATTGTATTCAATATTTTTACTATGAATTTTAAAATACACAAATTGCACGAAACGTCCACATGTTTTCATATGGTACAATAAATAGACTAATATGTCTATATCTTTGTAATATTTCTCTAGGTCGTAGGATATATGTGAAAGTTGAAACATAACGTTGTAAATCATATTGTTTATAATAAAATAATTATTCCTACACACTATTAGTTTTTATAGAAACACCTTCATATTGCATAAATATTCGATTCTCCTATAAATACGTTAAAATACTTCACAGAAAGTAATTTGAACATAATAAGTTCATAATTGCTGCTTTCAACAGTAAAAGGACCTTAATAAATGCTTATGTATTTACATGCATCCTGACTGGAAAATGTCGTAGAACCTTGTAGAAAACATTCTTGATGTATGAATAATTATTCGAATATTGAAATAAATCTGTAGACTTATACAATTTAATTGATGAATAATTTAACAAGTAAGAAGAATTCCACTTACTGATTAAATAAAATTACTCCTGAGACAAAATTTGAATTCCTTCCTCCACTTTCCTATCATATAACTTTTACTTTCCTTTAAGTTTAATTCATTTCCGTTCGAATTGACTGACAAATAGTTTTATTACGTATAATCAAATAATTTCATATCTTCATCGTTATATTTATTTCGTTACGTAAAATAAACAGACTAATATGTCTGTGTCTACGTAATATTTCTGTAGAACAGATAATGAAGTATTCAATAAGCAGATAAAATTAAGTTAGATACTAAATAGCAAATAATGTTTCTGCAATCCATTTTCCTTTCGTCTCTGCTAGATTTAATAGCTGAAATGTTTCTAGTTTTTTTACACTTTTTGTTATGACAAACTTCCAGCTCATCCTTTTACCTTCAACAGAATCTGCTGGAAACGTTATTCAATTTTATATGTTTAGAGCAAAGCAAGGTAGAGATATGAACTGAAAGTACGTGCGTGATGACATATGAGGAAAAGAGAAAAATAGTTCCAATTTTTCGAACACAAAACTCTGAGCAGTGTTAAGAATCAGATCTGGTGCACACGAGATCTAAAACTCCTTAGCGAAATAAGTCCTACTTCTTTCAGTGTATTTCAAAAAGTCGGCTGTGAAGTCACTTAGCAACGAATTGTGGAAATGTGGTCACCCAGCCTCGTTGATAGCATCGTTTTTCTTTTATCAATTAATGACTTTCACTTCATCTCTCTATCTTACTCTGATCCAAATATAGACAAATATAACTCATATAAAGGATTAAATTTTCTCGACAACACGCAAAGTTTGTAATAATGTCCACTTCATGACGTGAAGAATCATCGACGAGTCGTGTGTTATCCGGCTCGAATCTCGAGATAATTTCATCTATTATCTACAGCGGGGAAATACAGGTAATGTATTTCGTTTACGCCCAATGTTTTAGAACATTTAACTCTGGGTCAAAATGTGTCCCGAGGTTAAGGTATGAAAGCCTTGAGAAGTAAACACAGAAAGCAGTCGAGCGCCAGCGCAGTACCAGAGCGCCAACGCAGTCGAGCGCTAGCGCAGGCGATCGCAGATGCAGAGCGCTAGCAGTCGAACTCAGACGAGCGCCATTGAGGGCAGTCTCAGTCTAGTGGCTGTTGTTGTTAAATACGTTTTGTCTGAGAAAGTGTATATGTATATTTATGTTATAAATTCCTTTAAAATCTTTAACGTAAATTTACATCCATAAACTTGGAAGTGGCACTAATGGTTAACAAGATTATAAAACATTTAGTTAAATTACATTAATATGAGGAACAAAGTAAAACACATGTAGTAAAAAAAAACAAGTATTATTAAAAATATTTTAACACTTTCAATAACTGTAGAAATAAATGTCAATACACGTTAAAAAATGGTTATTCACAGATAAGAAAGGTTACTACAATACTGATTAAAATGGTGTTGACACTATTTTCTGCTAGGGGACTGGCCATTTATCATCAGCGGAAACATATATGAAATAAATTAAAATAAACTACGTCATTACAATGGCACACAGGTTTAATATACGTAGTTCGATCGTTTCATTAGAACTATAACCAAATTATTAAACAACAGTTTTGTAGACGTAGATATTCTGTAAAGAATATTATATTATTTGATATTGGTTTTAAATTGAAACATGTTTTGTTCCCAAAGCTTTAATAATTATACATATGGTAATTTAATTAATTTAAATACTTTGTTAGTACAACTGGATCCAATATTGCCATGACTCTTTGCAGCCTTCATTTCCCGACAGATACTTTCACGAAATAGTCTAATAAGAAAACAAAATTTATACGGTTAAATAATAGTTTATAGCTGGGAAATACTACAAATGTTATTCGTTTTAGATCCTTTATTGTTTCGAAGAATACAAACACCGCTTACCGTTATTTACGTAGAGCAGTTACTATTATAAATTTTATTTTATTTACAGAACAAGTTTCTCTATAATTATTGATGTTAGTAAGGTTTATTTACAACTTGAAAAAATCGTTTTAGATCATTAGCATAGCAAGATAAATATAGTACATCTCGTATTCTTTTACACATATTAAAATATTTTTCGCAATTATAGTAATATAATATTTTTACGAATCTTAATTAGAGGATTTTAACCCTTTCTCCAAATTTGTAAAATAACTTCCGGTTCTCTCAGCTTACGAAGATAGTAGTCTAATCTATGGCGGATAAATTTATCTCAATTTCTGATAAGACACTCTTCACCATTAGTTGAAATTAATCAGGTGAAATAGCTCCCACCAGGTGAGTTGTAAAGGATTTTACAATTATTTGTAAATTCAATGGTCCTTTATGTAGTGTATATTATTGTGTAAATAATTACGAAGTAATTCTCTTACCACTATATACTTTTGTACTTCTATTATAACAATCTTATACGAAATGTAACAAGTTGCGATTTTCAAGATGGCTGTTACTATGCTTCATTATAACAAAAAAAGTGCAGCTAGTTTCACTTCAATGTTAGCTTACAAACAAACTTCTCTTTTCTTATCTGTTCAGTGTTATGGAATATTATTGGTATTGTTTACATTGGTTTCTATAACACATAATCGTGTTTTATCAGTTGTTCATAGTATAATAAGATCCAAGATGGCGATTCATATATTAATATATAATTTTACACAGTAACAACATTTACTTTAATATGTATATGTAGTTAATATATTATATAATTTTAGATTGTAAAAACTTTTACATGAATATGTTCATATAATTGAAACGAGGCTCGAATTATGTCACCCTGGGGTAGAAGCTGAAATCACAAATGATCGCAGGCCGCTACTCAAGTAAATCAAGCAGAAATGTGTAGGAACTAAGAAAGCCTAATGAGTTGAAATTGGAGTATTAAGACAGGAGAAATTCACTTATTCATATATGAAGCGATTGTGAGTAACACATAGAGACGTTTACAAGAAAGTAAAAATTCTGAAATGTATGGATAGAAAGACATTTTGCGTTAGAAATTAAACAGGTATCGTATCAGTACTAAGGTTGAACACATTGCAAATGGCCAATACGTCATTTAAAAACAAAATAATATAAACACAAAATTTATTTCACATTAATTTGTCACAAAAAGCTTTTGTAATAACATAGTAAAAATTATTCTACACCTTATGAGCTCCACAGATTGTGGATAAAACGTTGAGCAAGTTATTTTGTTTTTTATTATTTCATATTTTCATCAATCCTTGACTCAACATACTAGTTTCCCCACATACAGATTAAATAGAAATATTTCCACTGCTAGAAAATTTTTAAAGATAACCCTGATGTTTTATTTACTACATGTGATTAAGTTGCTCCCACTCTTGCTCTCACTCGAGAATCTTACTTTTATAAATCTTAAGTTTTATTAGGATTAAAATATTTATACAATTTGAACTTCCAAATCGCGATCCCTGTTATTGAAAAATTAAAATTTTTGCTCAAAAGATGGGAATTAAAAAACAGTCTGATTCTTTGCTCAAACCCTTTTACATTACTTCGGCTCACATTTCTACAGCGTATGCTCTTTCAAAAATTCATAAAGATTGATATCCTTCCCTCAATTGACAGTCCTTTATATAATTTTTAATCTTTTTTGAAAAAAATTTTCATTTTGAATTTATCCAATTTATCCAAAAATATCTCGTTTATATTCCGTCTGATTATATTATATTTATCTCTTGATTTAGTTTCTTTATTTACTGATATCCCTTTTGATCTTGTCGTCACATGTAAATGGTCGTTCATTAAAGATTTTACCACCCTTTATTGGTTTTAGTCTGAAGTTGCTGTTATTTTAACCTTCCATTCTACATTCTTCGCATTTAATAAGCATCAAATTTCTGGCCACCCTATGGATTTCGATCTTTGCTGAATATGTAATGTTTGACTTAGAAAATTCTTGTCTTGAAAACTTACTTTTAAACATATCGTTTATTACATGTATGTAGACAACATATTTTGTATTATCCCTGCTGACAAATTGAATGAATTAATGGTTTTATTTAATAGTACTGTTCAAATATTAAATTCAGGAATTGGAAAAAAGATTATAGTCTGAATTTTTTTAGAAGCGTCTATATTCCGCCGAAAATATTTTTTAACTTTTAATTTGTTTCATATATCTACTTACTCGGGTAGAGTTTTGAATTTTTTATCTAATCATCCGATTAATCTTACAAGGCAATGGTTTTTAATTCTGTTTACAAAGCTTTGTTATAGTCTCATATATCACATCATACTGATTACCTGAACTATGTATTCAAAAACTTAATTGATAATTATTATGCAATTATTGATTTTATTGTCAAAATCTTTAATCACAGAATTAATTACATTTATAACAGTAAAAACTGTTGTCCGTTAGAAACTACCACTAGCGATTTTATTTTTTTACCAGATTATGATTACTTATTTACAATAATTAAAATATTATTTAAAAACCTAAATTTTCAAATCTGGTAATTATTTGTCATATTTTGATAAAAGCAAACATAAATATTGTCTGAACATTTTGAATTCCCATAAAATTGTATATTAAATTAGTTGCATTAATTCTCGTTTTTTTATATCGGCCGGAACATAAAGCTAATGTAAAATATAATTTAAAAGGATTCCATACTGATTCAAACGTTCATTTATAATACTTGGTAAAGTTATTGAGACGATATCAAGAAATTGCGAGTGCGATGTCCCCGCTTTTTACGGAACAAATACAGCAGGTCGCTTAATATTCAGCGCGTAACCCTGATTTCTATTTACAAACACCACCAACGCATATTTATCAAAGTACCTCGCTCTTTGGAAGTACACTGAAACGAATTTTATAAAATTTTATCGCATCTATTAAAATGAAAAATAAAAATGGAATCATTTCGAAAAATGTTCAGTTAAAAACCACAATATTGGGCCAAAATCTTAGAAAAATAAAATTGACCTCAAAAGTTGAGAAGCACATGTACCATATTCGATCTCGATTCAATAATGCAAGTGGCGTTAGAAGCAATCAAACTTTTCTAATTATTTTGTTTTCACCTATCTTCAAGTGTGGAAATTTCAGCAATGACATTTTCTTATTGCAAAAGACTGAAGACATTTAAATTTTAACCATGGTAAATTTCAAACATTTTAATACCCGATACTGCTCTGCACAGTCCATTCAATATTTATATTACAATTCAAGAGTATAAATACTAATTAATATATAATTCATTATAAAGCGTAATGATGAATTGAGTTTCAGATCTTCAACTATGACTGAGAGTGGTCTCAATTTATGAGTGTTTGATATCGACTAAATCATTCTGACTGGAGCGAATTCTACTTATTATACAAGAATTATCTTCATATTTCCTTATTCTCGGGTGTGTGGGCAAAAGCAGCGAGTGATTCTCTTTGGAAATACATTTTAGGAGGATTTGTCCATTCTGTATGTAAGACAACATGTATAGAGTATAAGCGCAATTGTTAAGTAAACTTTTACATACATTTTTTTCTTTACATTTGTTTGGAGAAAATAAAGTAATCTTCAAATAAAATTTATATACCAGTTAATGACTTCACATTAGAACGTCCTCTTCGTTTTAGGATTAGATATTATCTATATATTTATTAACTATATTATTTAAATATAATATAGGATAAGAACTTAAGAGAACTAAATCAACAAATTCCAGAAATAAACTAATTAAAGTCTTTTGACACTAATATCAATAATTAAATTATTATTTCGTACAACAAATCCCTATTAATAACTTATTTTCACATAAAATAAATTTTCTTACAAAAGTCAATTGATTCCCTGTCATTTTATATGTCAATTTCTTTCAAACACTGTAACTAATGGCGATACTCACTCTTTCATTCACTGGCGTAAAAGGAAATAATTTTCAATTTCCTTAATCCATATTCAAAAACATAGAAACGTGAGGATGACTACGGTTCTCATACATACTTATCAAAATTTCATCACTGTTTTGCGACAAGCAGTTGGGTCACAAAATAATACCGACCATTGTACCATTGAAGACAAACGTTAAACTCTAAATATATATAACACAATGAGATTCCCGTTACTTTCATATGTTCCCAACAAATTTAAATATCACACCGACTATTATTATCCACTTAAGTATTTATTACCTTTAATCTCAGGGTCTCGCAAGTAGTCTCTTACCATGGAAAAAAGAACTGTTGTTAGAGCCTTTTCCAGTGTCACTAAAGTGAATATTACGGTACCGACAGAAGCTGCCGCCTCTTCAGAGACGCAGATGACTAAAGGTTATAGCGGATTGTCTCAGGAATCGGGAAATCCAGGCGGATAGATGGCGTCAACGCATCACTCAGCGCCAGACGAACGATTTTTTTTATATGAAAATGTATGTAAAAAACAATCATTAATTTCAAGCCTGAATGATCATCATACGCTCAACATACTTATTATAAAAACATTTCTATTTATTATTCCACCATTATCCGATCCATACGTCAATGTGTGATAATTAATATTGTAAATTATATACCACAAACCACACTCCGACAATTATTTTACGTAATACGACAATTGATTGAACAATATAATAAGTTCCACTGCAGTTCTTTTCTTATTTTAATTACAGAATATACTAAATATATTACGTCTTTGTCTGCTCCTCAATTTCCATAGATCGTTATATAATAAATAAACAATATATTTAATCAGGCTGCACAATCTCTTCCGATTCTCTCATTCGTCAAAAGCCAGAATCAAAAAACTCATCATTATTAATCCGTCCCATTACCCAATATTCTCCATGCCAAAGAGCAACAACGTGTTTTTGTGTCTGTTTATTCTTTGGTCTTTGGTCACATGACCGAAATAAATCCATCTTCTCAACACATAATTTAACATATAATCTGCCCATTCATATGTAATTCTTTAACAGGCTTAGAACTTTCGCGTCATCCCGATCAATATCATGTACGTCATTCTACATCGCGTCATAGAAATTCCACTCGCGATGCAATTTCTTCAACGAGATTATATCACAGTCATATTTAATTTACTGTGCGAAACCAAATCCTAAAATAATTTGAAATACAGTGACTGACATAAATGGCATGTCACAGCTTATTTTATTTCTAAGCAGAACTTAGCCTCAGTCTGTAGTGACCAAATTAATCAGTTGTGTAAAGTAATGTACAAACTTACGTTATCACGAAGGCCGGTTAAAGGACGAAAAGCTGTCATTCGGTAGGAAAAATATCCGCAGACTTGACATTATTAATTTAACATGTTAGCCAAAAATCACGGCGTAAAACATCAGATGATTAGAAAACAATCTTGGAACTAGGAAATTGTGACAGTTGTTTAATTTGGTTGGAGGTCGTTGCGCCCTAAAATGTTGAGTTTAAGATTTTCTGAAGAAAGCCGTCGTGAAACGTTTAGTTTAATCGTCATATCCAGAAGCCTTTCAGTTTTAGCCCACTAGACAATGTTACCGCCTAGGACCGAAAATCTGGAAACAGACCAGCAATCAGCTGCTTCTCAACTAGTTTACGATGTACCTTCTTCTTCGAACCAACATTGATTTTGCTTTAATTGACTGGAAAGAAAAAATTCCTCGAGTTCAGACTTGAACCTGCCTGTCTTCGAGGTGCCTAAATCGTGCAGGTATAGTAACAGCTGATTGAGCGTAAATTATTGCTTCTTAAGTTGACCAGTTGGAGTCTCTCATATAATTGTTTCCTTATACACTATATT
Organism: Zhengitettix transpicula; assembly: GCA_037074705.1. Taxonomy (NCBI): domain Eukaryota; kingdom Metazoa; phylum Arthropoda; class Insecta; order Orthoptera; family Tetrigidae; genus Zhengitettix; species Zhengitettix transpicula. Next base: position 34,353,806 of record CM073590.1, on the reverse strand, counting down.
ATTTTGGAAGTTAAATTTAGCATTCCCTGAAATTTATGATACATATTTCCAAAATCATAACAAGACTGTCAAGTGATATTCTAATTGTGAAATTGAGCAGAAAGACTCCATGCAATGTAAGGTGCTTTTTAAACCATATTGAATCACTTTCAGAAATTCACTACGTGCCAAGGGTGTATTTCTTAATACACAAACACTCTAAACCAACTTCTTTCTGACACTAACTCTTATAAAATTAGCAAACTCACCTGCATCAATACAGTTATTGACAAATTAAAAACTATTCTCAAGAGATGGAAGCAAAATTTTAATGATTCATACACATTCATCACCTCAGCCAACAATTCCAGAGTTTATGCCCTTCCTAAAATACACAAACCTGGCCTGTCTTTTAGAATTTCTATTGTTTCTACTGGCAGTCCATTACACAAAATTTCCTCCTACATTCATTACATGTTTTCTAAAACCCTCAATGAAGAAAACCATTATTCTGTTAAAAATTCTTACCAATATATTGATAAAATCAAGCACCTCACCGTCCATCATGACCACTCTTTAACTCCTCTTGACGTCGATTCCTTATTCAACTCTATTCCAATAATGTTATAATTACCAGCTTCAAAAACAGATGGCCCAAGTTCAGTCAATATACTTAAATTCCACTTGATGAAATTTTATGCATTATAAATTTAATCCTCAATTCCACTTATTTTAAGTTTAATCAGACACACTACCATCAAATCAATGGTTCTCGCATGGGAAGCCCCCTTAGTCCTTTTTCTGAGATAGTCATGACAGATTTAGAAAATTATTGACTTTCTCTACTGCCTGTTCAACCTCTTTGCTACGTCAGTTACGTAGATAACATTTTTTGTATTGTTAAGCCCTTTAAAATCAACCTTATAGTCAATACTTTCAATAATCATAATCCCAACTTTCACCCATGAACTTGAATTAAACCGTTCTCTTAATTTCCTTTATGTCACTGTATCCATTCACAATACTTAAATTCTCAGAAAACCTACATAATCTGGACGTGTTTTCAATTATCTTTCGGATCATTCTCCAAAAGAAAGCTATGGTATACAATATTGTAGACAAATAATTGCAAGTTCCATCAACACAACATAAATATTGTCAGAAACATTCTAATCTCTAACGAGTATCCTTCAAATTTTATTAATAAGCACATAAACATTTGATTGAACAAAATCTAATATCCTACTTTCACCCTTCCACAAACACCTCATCCAAATTCTTTCTTCTACTTTCTTATTACAATTTTCTACATCACAAGTTCGTCCAAATTTTTAAAGAATATCAAATATTATTTAATATATTTAAGAACTAGTAATACTCTTTCCTTCTTGATTAAAAACCACAAGGACCCACTTGACACCTACAGAAAAAAAAAATTGTGTTGTTTACAAAATCTCTTGCTCTAATTGTAATTCCTGCTACATAGGGCAAACAAAACGTTCCCTTAATACCCGTATCAAGGAACATATATCTAATATCAAACTTCCCAATGATAAACAATCTGTAGTCTCCAAACATATCATCCATTCGATACATAAATTTGATTGGAAAATGCTAAGATTTTAGACATTGACACCAGGTACAATTCCAGACTCATTTCAGAGATCATACACATTAAATCCAACATCACAGCTATTAATGTACAGAAATACACTATGAAACTCAACAATTGCTTCGATCCCTCATAATCACGCTAAACTTTCTGCTTTCCAACTGTGGTTGCTCCCTTATTGTTATACTAACCCTTCTTCTCTACCATTGAAGTTGCGTTTTCTTCGTTTTGAGTTTTTCTAACTGACGTGTTGCAATTGTGTCGCTGTAGACACTTCCTAGCACCTGGAGAAACGGATAAGGAACCCAGAAACCTTGTGTGGTATTCATATTATCACTTTTTTGTCTGTATTTGGCTATCTTTCTAATTATTTTTGAATTCTTCTATAAATTCTTCTATCCAATATTTTTGTGCGAGCTATAGTTCCACGTTAACCTTTCTTTTGGTGCATGAGTATAACGCATAATATTATTATCCTTTCGCCACTTGATTTTAAGTTTTGAGAATTATGTTAGCATCTTCAATGGTTATTTTCTTTCCAATCCATTCACAATCTTATCAAATTGAAACTGTGGTAGTTTAAACTTAAAATATAATTTAGGTCAACCTATTTGATCTAAAAATAGATGCGTTTTTCACGAAACTATCCGAATGTATTGGGACAACCAAGTACTCACAGCTTCGTTTCCCAGTGTTTTCAGTTGTTTTGTAGCTCTACATTTATTTCGCTTAGTTGAGCACTCTTGATTCTTTGATTTGCTGAGAAACGATTATACAAATGTGTCAATTGTGTTTTAGGTTTCGAAATGCTCATCCAAGTGGTATTTACTGTCCTTTTGGCACTGTCGAAGGCAACTCAGCCGACTCCTTGTCCGGATTCGTGTCATTGCGATTTCATTCGCGAAGGAGGAGTTTCTGTGGAATGTGCATCTTATTCAGAACTTCCCACTGATCTTCCAACCGGTGTAGTGAAACTTAACTTAGCCGGTAACAATCTCACTTCTCTGAGCCACGATAATTTGAGAGGAGCAGCACTGTCAGATCTACAAGGTCTTTACCTCGAGGGAAATAAAATAAATTACATTCCCGAAAATGCTATAAAAGACTTCCCCAATCTAAAGATTTTAGATTTGACCAACAATGGACTCGTAAAGCTTCACCAAAACAGTTTTAATTTAAGTATCCATCTATCGACGTTGCTCATTGCACAGAACCAAAATTTAACACTTCCAACTGAAGACGTCTTCCTATACAGCAGTTCCATCACCAGACTAGATCTGAGTAATAATAACATAGAATCACTGAATGTTAAAATATTTAGAGGACTAACAAGTCTTGAATGCATCAATATAGCAAGAAATCCTCAAATAAATTGCACTGATATTACTAATCAGTTGCCCTATATAAAAGTTATTTGCGATGAAACAGAAACAGTCGACTACTGGTACGTGGACAGAGTGACCAAGGAAAACATCGAATCTCAACGTCTCAGTGAAGAAAAGCGCAGGAAAACCTTTCTTCAGGATACAGTCGACTTCCAGTACGAGGACACAGTGACCAAGAAAGATATCGATTCTCGACGTTTCGGTAAAGAAAAGCGAATGAAAGTCTTTCTTCAGGATACCGTCGATTCAGTTCTCCACATACTCACTTTAGCTTCGATATACACTTGTTCTCTTGTCATCTTAGTCCTCATCTGTTATTTACAAATACTGCGATGGAGAAGAAATAGTAGTGTTCCGTATATGAGCCTCTACAATTAGATGGGGAGACGTATCTCTATGTTTGGGAAATATCATTTCCAAATTTTAATAAGTTATAAGGAAAATAAAGCTTCATTTGTTTATATCCATCATTATAAAGGGCTTGGACTGTAAAACTGGATTTTAAAAAAAATAGTAGATAAATAAGAATGTGTGTCGACACAGGAAAATTATTTCCTTTCGTATAGGATTATTGTTACACTCACACAAGATGTATGCTTAAAATAAAGTCAAATAAAAAATAAAGTATCTCAAAAGATCAAAAAATATGTTAATTGATTTATTTCCTAACAATGAAATTCACGTAACAATTTCTCTAAAATTTGTTTATAAAATTTTATCGGTATCTTATTAAATGTCTGACGCGCACTAAATTTTTAGTATGAAAGAAATATTTATATATATATATATATATATATTGCCATATCAACACAAACAAAGTAGGCTCATTGTCGTTTCCGCCGGGAAAAAACAAGAAATCTATTATATTTGATCATATTTAAGTTTTTGTCTAATATATTCAATGTACTACTTCCCAATCATGAAAAATAACGTTGCTTTATTGAAAACAAATTTCCAAAAGACTATCTATGAAGGTATGTTAATAAAATTCCGTTATTGTTACGGAATATATTCCTTATAAAACAGTTGAAAGGTTGGATTGTAGCTGTCTCAAATGGGGCAGAATGAAAATTTGGAATTGAGAATGGTCCTTACACAGTAGGAAATTAATAGGATTAAAAGTGCGCTATCCTTGTTAGTAACAGACTCGTATGAGTCTTCAATTCTTTGTTTCAAGATATGTAATATACTATTTTAAAATTAAATTAAATTGAGTTTTGAAAACTGACAAATGCAGTTGTGTCGCTCTAGGCTCTTCTTCGCACTTGACGAAAGGAACAAGGATCCGAGAAACGTTGTATGGTATTTATATTATCACTTTTTTGTCTGAATTGGCTATCTTTCTTAATTATATATTATTTTATTTCGAACAGTTTACAACCACAATAATCCACTAGTTGATCAATTTGAGAAATTTTACTTAAAAAAGTAAGTAATACTGTCATTTATTTTATTAGTAATGTGATGATAATTTTATTACGAGGTAACTGAAATAACTCTCAAACAACATACTGTAATGACCAAATAATTCATTTAAAAAATTAATTATTAAAACAAATTTATTTATTTTTATAATTTGTGAATTTGTGGCATTCAAAGGAAATACAACTTTTATATTTTCTACAACAATTATATCTAATTACTCTTTTTCTCAGGGTCTTTACTGGGTTCGATATTATGAAACAAATCAAGATTACAATTAAAGAATTTATAATTTAAACAACTTGAAACGCACTGAATATGAAATGAAAAGAAACGAAATTCGACTATTACCTTTAATTTACTGTTTACAAAACATTTATTATTTTAGTTCGTACTTACAACTGTCCTTTTGAACCAGACTTAATGATTTCAAAGCTTGGGAACACACTTAAATAAAAGGATATTATGTGCATAAAATTGCACATTTACATTCACAAACACACACACTTCAATCCTTTCAGAACTCCCGACTCCTCGCCTATTGACTACCGTTGTTTCGCCTGCAGCAACCAGTCAATCAGTCGCTATTTCCGCAAACACCCAAGGTGTTTTAACAGGGAAACTAGTCAGTGTTACAGTGTTCATAATAATGGATAGAGCTGACTCCCACCTAACTATTCGCTTCTCTGGAGTGGCTCCACCTTCCGTGCGTTCTCTTCAAGTTCCCACGCTCGCAGTTCCCACGAATCTCGGCAACAAAGAACCCGCCGTCACTCAAAATAATATAAACCAAACAATCCATGGTCTCCCTAACTTAATATCAATAAGAACTCGCAGCCACTGTCGTTCTTTGAGATCGATGCCGCTACACAAAACATTGTAAACCAAACAATTCATGGCCTCCCTAATTTAATATCAATAAAAGACCGCCATCTCTCCGTTATTTGAGATTTGTGCCAGCAAACAATACATTGTAATTTAAACAATTAATGGCCTTCTTAATTAGTATTACAATACATTTGTGTATTATTGGCGACACAAGACTCTGAATCATAATGATTGAAAACATATCGATGGAAGAAATTTAATTTTTCAGGGTGCATTACAAAAATTAGCCAGGCTAGAGTTTTAATACCGCCATTTGTTTACTTGTACAAATGTAAAAAATTGTTAGTATCTCAATTTGAAATAAGTATTTAACTATTGTGCTTTGTATAGAACCGCACTTGAAAATTTGGAATAGTATAAATACAATTTATTATTATTTATTATTGTTTACTACGTCTATTGAAGGAATTATACTTATTGTATTTGACGATTTCTAAAAAGTGGTTGTATACTGTAGACTAGCGCGAACTACGCGTGTCAAATGAAATAGGAACTACATTACAAAAAAATCTCGAATGGGTTCGTGACTGTACACTTGGATAGGTTTAGCGATCTCACATTAAAATAAATATTTACTTTGTTTATACACAGAATTATTATTCATGAAGAAAGTTAAAACTAATTCAATATAAAAGTAGCAGCGGCAAGGCTTAATGTGTATTTATTGTCGTATATTATTTGCTACTAATGAAAATAAATATACTGGATATCACAAAACTGGGTGACTTGAGACTGAAGCTGACTAAATTGCCGACTTGAATGACGTCTTATTATTTTAATTTATTTTATTTCTGACTTAATAGCCATCAAATTTTATTATGTTTGTATTAAAGGTCAGATAATTTTTATAATATATATATATATATATATGTTACATTGGGGGGCACTGGAAAGACTCAAATTTGGCATGGTAAAAAACACTTTGGGAGTCACTGGTATAGAGCCAACATGAGTTAGGCCCCTTACAGAACAAAAAACCTCACGCAGACAACTTGCTGAAAACGTATTTAAATAGCCAATAATGAAAAAGTATTTCCATGTATGAGGCATGTTCAGAAAGTAAGTGTATTGTGATCATAACGGGGTATGATTTTTTTTGTTTTTGAGGGTTGGCAAAACTGAGTGGTAGAGTGAGACAGAGCGGGCATCGCAGAAACACGGTAGTACGTTAACTCCCGTTGTAGTGTCCAGTTGCGTGAAAGATGTTGATAATAAATTCCGCCAAGCATAATACCGCCCGCGAGTTTCGTGAGCTACTTGAATTGGAAGGTGATAATTTTCTGAGCTTTATTGTGACTGAAGATGAAACTTGTGTGGTGAGCTTAAAGTCAAATTAACTAATGATATGCTGTTTGTTGGGCGCCACCTGCAAGAATTGTTCTTGCAGGAAAGGGAAATACAATATTTAGTTAATAAAAACAAGAATTCATTTTATGAGAATTTATATAAAACGAAAGCTCTTCTGCCTGCCAGGGATGCATGTAACCCCCTCCCTTTCTCAAGATTAACCGTGGTTCTTCTCGTGGCAAACCGACGCGATACCTGGAAGCAAGGAATGCGACTTACCAGGTCTGCAGCTCGGACAGGGTCGACTCCCATTGGCGACTCTCTCTCTCTCCGCAGCATTCGCAGAAGACGACCGGAGACCCACGTGCAAAACCAAAATCTTTCAGGATCAACTCTCCCTGACCACTCTCACCGACGGTCCAAATCCATCTCCTCGTGTTCGCAGACTTCTTTCTCTGCCTCCTCAAAATCCCTCTCTCCTGGTTGGTCCTTGTGCACACGTGACCCACTTCCATCTATTTTAGGGCCATACCCTCCCGGTCGTCTACCCCTTCCTTGGCCGACCCTGACCTAGCTTGCGGGACTTGCGGATTTTCCAATCCACCCCGCCATTGTCTTGTGTCGGCTGCTCGAACCCGGCAAGCCACATTCCCATGCTTCCAGGCAGTAATTTAGGCAACAGTTATAAAAAATATTTGGTAACAAATCGATAACTAAAAGCGCACCATACTTGGGTGGCTCAATACACGCCTGAGTCAAAAAGATAGTCGTCACAGTGGCGTTACACCAATTCCCCATCTGCCAAATTATTTAAAACCACAATTTCGAGCAAAAAGCATGGCCTCAGTGTTTTGGGACCGAAAAGGCAGAGTCCGTACTCTCACTGTCTTAGCCGACAAGGGGCTCTTGGACTCATTTGGTGGGGATATTTTGAATTATCCCTTTAATTCCCCTGACTTATTGCCTTCAGATTCTCATCTTTTCGCATTACTAAAGGATCACAGGGGGAAACTGACGAGCAGGTGCAGAAAGAATCAGAGCATGTATAATAAAATATACACAACTACGAAAACAGACTTAATAGAATTCAAGAAAAGAAATCGTCAAATACGAAAATTACAAAAATATTCAAGATAAAGCAGACAATATATAAGATAGACAATTAGTAATTGATAAAAAAGTAGAGCAGGAAAATATACGGGATTAAAAACAATTAATACATTAATAAGAAGAAAAATAAATGTTAAATTTTATAGATGAGTAAAGAACATGTACATAATGATAAATTTTAGATTATTAAATTTAACTTATGTTATTATTATTATTAACAGTAGTACATCAGATTTAAAAGAGAACACCTTAACACTCGACTACAAATTCATTATTTTCACTCATGTCACCACTGACACTTTGATGACCTCTGCCCACGTCAGAGTTGTGATGATTTTGCGTCAGGTAATGTATGATCTCATAAAAAAGCAAATAAATAAATTATTGAAGAACAAATATTTACAATCAATTACTTTTACTAAGATCTGTATTATGTCAGCAGTTTTGTGGGGAATGAAAGTCTAAATCAAGTGTTTACAGCAGTTAATAAATTCTTTAATTTAGTAGTGCACACCACACAATACATTTTTATCTAATATTATTAGATAATTAGAAGTTCTTATCCGTCGATGGTCTGTTAGACGGCGTTAAAGTGAAATAATGGATGAGTACTGGATTGATAAAGTTTAAGCCGATTTTTGTCGGATTTTCCAAAACATATTTTGTGTTTAACAGACTTTAAGATTTACATATTATGTGCACCATATAAAGTTTGTATTCGAATAATTTTAAAATAGTGATTTCGACAATCATTCCTAACTAGTTTATTTTTGTTAATTTTATTCCATTAGTCCTCGTGTGAGGAAATAGGATACGTCAATACATAAAATTACAATAATTGGATGCTACAATTATAAATAATTATAATAATACTAAACTTCGAGAACACAAATTTCTCTGTCCAACATAAGTAAAATAATATGAATAATAATAAAAATAATAATTCTTTAATTATACTAAGGGTATAATATAATATTTATAGTTCTAAGAATAAAATTCAATATGTACTAGTAAATAATTAATGATTCGAGAATTAACTATCATAAAATATAGAATTATACATCACACAAAAATAAACACAAACCTTGACACACGCACACTAGGAGGAAACACAAACGACGGACAAGTCATTTCAAGAAACAGAGCGACGAGGAATCTGCAAACTCCAGGTGGTACATGTAACAAACAAACAAAAGAGCAGAAAATACCAACAGAGACTAAGAAAGTTATGAAATAAGTAGTTATTAATATCAATACATTGAACACTTCTGTAGTTTTTTTATAAAATTAATTATTATGGGAACGTTCAAGAAAGTCCTGTACTGAGTAAAACACCGTGGTCTTTCAGTAGAATATTTTTACGTTGAATCCCAAAACTTTTGTAGTTATTATTGTTGTTTACATCTGGAGAAAGACTATTGTATAAAACCATCCCTGAATGGTGAATACTTCTCTGTAGAGAGCAAAGATATTAGACCTGAGCCATTTCTAGTCTCATAATCTTCATACTCGCCATTCCTTTGAAAAAGATTCATGTTCCGCGTAACAAACTTTAAAATTTCGTGAATAAACACGCTGGGAAGAGTTAATATTCGCAGACTTTTGAAAAACGGTTTACAACTGGATTTATTATCTGTATTAGAAAGTATTCTGATGGTCCGCTTTTTCAACTTGAATATTTCAATGCTCCTGTAGCAATTGCCCCAATTTTCAAGGCCAGAACATATAAGGGAATGAAAATACACAAAGTATACCATTTTAAGAGTTTTAATAGCTAGATTTTGTATCCTGTAAATTTAAAAGTTACGAAGAGAATGACCCAATACTTCAATACAATAAAAAATTATTGTAGTGTCAATTGTCAACGAGCGTCGGCACCGTGATGTTCCTGCTCTCATCCATGTATTTGATGATTAATCCAAGCCAATATACGACTTGTAATTACTATTTGAATGAGGTAAAAAAATTTGCAAAAAAAGAAGGCTCGATGGATGAAACGTCCATTGCGCAGAAGCTAGCATTTATGAAAATCCTTAGATCAATAATCCGTTACCTAGTGTCTACCATTAAGAATAAAAAGATGGATATGAGTCGGAAGAAAAAGGCATGACAACTTTTGGAAATTATAGACTGGTATCAACCTACATCTTTCTGAGCAAGTAAAAAAGCGATGAGGGTGGATCAGGAATTGGAACAGAGCGACGGTGAACGACCAATTCCCAAAGTTGGAGATACCGAAATCCCCAGGTAATAAAAAATTGGCGCCGCACGGTCGAACAAGCTGTACTGACAGATTAATTACAGAAAAAATCACCGACGCGACGTTGCACAAAGAACGCCGGCCTGCGGAAATGTGAACTGTCGATTGGTCAGACATGTTTGTGATTGGAGGAGAAGATAAGAAATAGGAGAAATTTGAATCCATTGCTTCTTAAATAAGAGGAGAATAGTTAACAGTAGTAAAATGACGTATTGGAAATAGTTTATGCGAGGAAAGTTGAAATATGTTTTCCGGAAGCCAGTTCAGGAAAGTGTTGGAATAGTTTTTGATGCGGTTCAGAAAGGTTTATTTGAAGAAGTTCAGATGGAGATAAAAACAAATGTGCAGCCTGTCGGAAAGAATGACCAAAAGGTAATAAACGCGACTAATGTGCAACATACAGAGGCCTAGGTCAAATTTCTGAAAGTCAATTGTCCCACGCTAGTTTTCCGGACATTATACAGAATAACGTTTTCCATACAGTTAAATATCCTTTTCCCGAAACACTATTCCCAGAAAGTCATTGTCCTGAAATGGTAACTTTCCCGAACCGCGTTTGCCGGACTGCCGTTTTCACGAATATTAATGGACACTTAACGTTAGTTATCTTATTATACATGATTCTTATGTAAATTCGTGGATAACACATGTTACTAAGTATCGAGGAATAGATGAGAACACCGTTAGCGTGGGTGGGCGTGGCATTTTAAAAAAATGAGAAAACGGCCGCTATTGGTGGCATAACCGGAGCTATGGGAATCGTTGGGTTAAATTATGACATTCCGGTAAAGTTAAGATGAATTTCAACTCCTAAGTTGAGTATGGAAGTGATAGCGTTTAATTTTTTTAAAAAAAAAATGGGAAAACGACTGATATTGCCGCCGAATAAATATTTTTCGGGATTTTTGAGATAAATAACGTTTTAACCCCTTCATAATGAGGTTGGAATTGGAAGTGAATACTTGAATTATTATTCCGTATTATTCTTATTATTGACAGAGGAATTGTTTTATATTATTTTTCAGCACTTTTCTTGCATTACTTAAGATACTAGGAGTGTTCCTTATTCCCTTAAAGTACATAGAATATCTTTGGCTCACTTAAGGTACATGACTTATTTTGATCCTATCTAATATATGTAGCATAAGTTAAAGCTCAATAATAGATATTGTCAAAATAATTTCCTATAAAGACATATTCTACACCATACTAGCATTGGTTGGTATATGAATAATGACGAATAATAATTTAAATATCCTGTTTAAACAAATGTATTATTTTAATGTGAAATACGTTGAGGTTGGATTGGTGATTAAGTTATTTTAACCCTAACATGTAAGTCGCTAATGACCAAAAGGTTAATGCGACGTTAAATTGTAATTAAAAAAATTAAAAAAACTGTCTAAAAATTATCTTCATAATTCATATAAAATAAATTGATCATATAGTTTTCGGGATTACTTTATTGTTTGTTGTAACCACTATTAAACCTTTGTACTCGAGGGCTCCATAGCGGAGCCCTCGAGCTTGTAGACACATTTTAAATGGCTCAGCTCCGGAGTCCACGAGTGCAAAGCGTTAATATATTTTATTCAACTAAAACGGAATAAAGAAAAATATTTCGCATCGAAAGAGGAAAAAAGTAATGGTTTGTTTATTACAATATGTATATATTGTATATATTTGATTTATTATTCAATTTAAATAATCCCACATTCGAGCAAATTTGTAATAATACAATTTCATTAGATTTTTAAATTAAAAATTAAAAATTGAAATGATAGGTGTTTTTTAAAAAAAACAGAATTCAAAATATAAAACACAGTTAATTTATTAAAAAAATATTCTGATCACAAATGACAATTTTTTTACAAGTTGGTAAAGTGCCACGGCTTAATTTTCGGGCCGACTATCGGGCATTCAATAAAAAATTCTTAACTTAAACAATTATTTGAAATATGAAATCTGACGATAATTATTATTTACATTACGTGTTCAATTAATAAATTTTCTTTATAGTTTGCAATACCATCAGCTTTTGGTCGAGAGCTCGATCTCACTCGGTTATTGTTAAACACTTCACAGACAGACCATATTTCACTGAATTTAATTTCGTTCATTAACACAACACAACACTTCCTGCTCTTTAAGTTGATAACGTTGTTTTAAATCTTTGATGCTTGCATAAAAATGCCAATGGACAAATACTTCAGATTGTTGACTCGTAATTCATAAACCCGGGACTTAATATACGTGTATCTGATGTCTCTATATACTTGCTTGAATATGGTAACAGGAAGTTTGAATCAGGTTCGCTTTCCTGGTCCAAGTATTCTCAATTACAGTTCTGACAAACACACTCGTCAGCCTCCCAAAACACACTGCAGCTTTCCAGAACATACTCTGCTCTCTCTTCGCCGACTCCCAACAGACACCAACATTCCACGCGTCTAGCCATGCCTTCTCGACAATGCAACTTTAGCAAGCAAGCATTATAGGTTCCATATTATTGTACACAATTATTTTATTTACGCCGCCGACAATGAAAATCATAAAATTTTGTTTATTAAATAATTACATGCTTTTTTGATTACCTCAATATATATATATATATATATATATGTATATATATAAAAGGAAATGATCCTATCCTTTGACGAACGTACCTATTAAAGTTAGTTTCGAACAGTCATTTTCTATCAATTGTTAAATTACTTACGTATGAAACCAAATAATAATTATTAGGTGCAAGAAATGATATTTAGCTGTTTAATAATGTACTTTAACTCTTAGAATAAACTATATAGTGAACAAACTAAAGGTTAAATAAGATTGAAACCTAATCATAGTTCAATAGCAATAAACAATAATATTCCGGTAAGAGTATAACTCATTGTTATTTGTTCTACAGATAACCAGCAGAATGCCGAAGACGGTTTTATTCATTTCTGCATTGTTCTCCGTAATGACATTAGTCGAGATGCCTCAAAACCAACAGTGTCCTGAAAAATGTATTTGTAAGCAGTCCAAAGTGGACTGTTCAGCCCAGAAAGTTATCCCCGAGTTCCCGATAGAAACAACTATCCTCAATTTTTAAGGACAACGACTAAATACTTTAAACCACAACACGTTTGAAGTAAAAAATCTATTGAACTTAGAAAGACTGTATCTAAAAGATAATGAAATACAAAATATTGATCGTAATGCCACGTCTGGATTGCCTAGGCTGAAATTCTTAGATCTGCGTGGGAATCAAATCGAAACGGTGGATCCAAATAGCTTCTTGCAAAGCCCATTTTTAAATAAACTTTTATTATCAGACAACCCAAATATTTTAATTAATAACGACGTTCAGTTCTTGAATAGTGATTCTATTGAATTTTTGTATCTCATAAACAATAACCTTAATGTTATTGATCCTACAGCGTTCAAAGGTTTAAAGAAGCTCAAGTACCTATATTTAAAAGGTAACCCAAAGATTAACTGCACACATTTTGACAATTTCCTGACAAGCCTGAATGAATTCAGTTGTGATAATGAAAACATTAACAAATCCAAAATGAATGAAAAAACAAATAGTAACACCTTTCAAGATGTAAACCTGAAAAGTGATTGTAATTATTCTTCATATTTAATAGTAATAATCGTACTGCAGTTGTTTAATATAGCTATAAATTCTATAGATTTATATCGGAGGCAAAAAAAGGAAAACCAATGTATAAATTACTCTTTCACAGAAATAAATAACGAGTGAACTGACATTTCAAGAATATATGTAAGTTTGCCTTCAGGAAACTTTTGACGCTTTTTAACTAAGGAGTTATTATAACAATCAATGTCCAAACTTCACGTGCTGTTTTATACAATTATTGATTTATTATTCACAGAAAAATTTGATTTGTACGAAACATATATGGGCATAGACTCATAACTGCGTCAACAGGGGAAAGTGTTTGTTTATGGAGTAGTAAAGTGCTTATAGAAGGAAAACAGTAACTTAAATTACACTCATGACATAAATTTATAAATTCAAAATTATTAAACAATATCCTGTAATATTTATTACTTCAGACATAGTAATAATATAAATAAGACTGTTTATACATTTATTTCAAAAATATTGAAAATAAAATAAAATTATTAATAACTATGATCATACCATATTTTTGTTACTCTCATTCTTCATCCTTTCAAACTTATAAATATATAATGAATAAGAAAGATAGCCAATTCAGACAAAAAAGTGATAATATAAATACCACACAACGTTTCTGGGATACTTGTTCCTTTCGTCGGGTGCAAAGAAGAGCCTAGAGCGACACAACTGCAGTCGTCTGTTGACAAAACTCAAAAGCGACGAAAACGCAGCCGAAGGGTTAGCGTAACAATAAAGGAGCAACGACAATGGGAAAACAGAAGGTTTAGCGTAATAATAAGGAATCATAGGAATTATTGAGTTTCATAGTGTCATAGTGTCTGTACATTAATAGCTGTGATGTTTGATTTAATGTGAAGCATCTCTGAAATGAGTTTGGAATTGTACCTGGTGTCAATGTCTAAAATATTAGCATTTTTCCAATAAAATATATGTTTAGAATTGATGATATGTTTGGATACTACAGATTGTTCAGGTGCACTGTCCTACATCCAAAACTTACACCATGTCCACTTGCACTCCCCAAACTATCTGGGCCATAAATTCTCGACTGCTCCCGTCGCCCACAAGTTCTTCGAGTCACTGACCAATAACTCGGCTCAGCATTAACACTAACTAAATTAAACACTAATACTAATTACAATTATTCCGAACGAAGGGAGGTAAGATTCGATTGTTACACTATGAAATAGTCTTTTAAGTGATATATGAGCCCAATATTTTCATACAACATTGTAACAATTTACTAATTAATACGACTTTTTATTCAGTGATTGAGCCCAAAAGGTTAATGCGACGTTAAATTGTAAAAAAAAAAAACTCGACTAAAGACTTGAATTTTTGCTGACTTTTCCAAAGAATTTGATTTAATAGTTCATTTTACTCCTAAATTATATTTCCAAGGAATCAGAGAAGTTCCCCTTTCTTTATTGCGATCTTACTTGTAAAATAGGCGCCAAAAAGTTACGATTGGAAACGAGCATCTGTCAGAATGGGAAAGAGTTACCTGCGGTGTCCCTCAGGGCTCAATTTTGGGACCCTTACATTTCATCATTTACATTACCTATCTGCGGAATTATTTAGATACCTTAAAATCAGTCCTTTACGCTGAAGACACAAAATTTAGTAATCACGGACAGAAACTCGGATACGTTGCGTGAGAAAGTAGAGGTTGCGATGAGCCGTTTCAATCTGTGGTTTACTGTAAACAAATTTTCGGTTAATTTAGAGAAAACTAAAATCGTTACCCTCACTTCGAACACAAACAGTTTAATTTCTAATTCGGAGAACATTTCGGAGCACGCACCTTTTCTTGGTCTAATGATTTGATAATAAATTGAAATGGAATCACCATATTGTAATGAATTATTTTTGTGGGCTGGGTTTTCACGTTAAATCAAAATAAATATTTGACCAATAAATAAATTTTATATAAGTTTATTAAAGTTAAACATTAAAACTCTTATCTCAGGCACCTGTGGTTTTACATAGAAGAGATCTGCTGCCCGCACCAAATGCGTACTGCTATTCTGTGTTGTGTTGCCTGCTGTAGCTCTCGTACCGACGTACTGGCTTCGACTCAGGGATTGATCACTGGCTAAGGCGTCGGCCTCCGGGATTGAATGCTGGTAAGCCGTCGTACTAAATTGTGTGGTGCTATTCTGTGAACTCTTCACTAACAAATTGTGGCCCCTTTCTCACGACGGTTCTGCCTCGAACTATATCAGAGACAACAACTTTACGAAGCCTCTCTTAATCACATCCACCAGCTTCGGTGAGCGCAGAACAACTGTCCAGTTTCAAAAGCTTATCTCCGTCCCCTCCATTATATCCTCCCATTCTTTTACTTTTTTCATTGTTAGAAAACTTCGTCAGTTTTACTGATTCTTCCATTGTCACAAGATTTATAGCACGCAGCTGCAGTTCCGTAGTCAACAATGGCTAACTATTCTGTCATGTTGAGGCCAACAATCGAGACAGGACACGAAATTACTTGGATGGATATATTTATCTCTTCCACCCCCACGCATGTGCACGGTTTCGAATTCTCAAGACCACAGGAAACAACACTTCCGAGACAAAGAAAAACTTAAACCTAAATACACGCGTTACAATATAAATAAACTCTCGTGAAAAAATGGCAAAATTTGCTTCACATTAAGAGTGTTAGCTCGGAAAAGAGACATATCTACATCTAAAATGGTATATCATGCAAATTTTCATTCTGTCATGTCTTACGGCATAGCAAACTGGGGCCCTTCACTTCACGCGTTGAAAATTTTTATACTTCTAAAGATGGCCGTACGAATCATATCGGGTGCGGATTGTAATGCCAGTTGCAAGCCATTGTTTCGGAATCTTGGGATTTTAACATTGCCTTGTACGTACATTATAGAAATTTTAAAGTTTGCCTGGAGAAACATCAATTTATGTGCCCGAAACGGAGCATATCATTTATACAACACTAGAAATCGCTCTCAACTCACCATAAAAAAACATCGCCTAAGTCTTTTTGAATCAAGTATTCGTTATTCCGGGATAAATCTATGCAATAGTCTTCCGGAAGAAATAAAAACTTTAAATATAGAAAAATTATTTATAAAGAGTTGTAAATCTCTGTTAATTAATGGAGCATATTACTCGGTGAAAGAGTTCGTAGAAAGAAAGGACAGCTTAGATCCTCTTTAATAAAATAGTTGCTGGTATTCTATCAAGTTACGCTATTATTTTACGATGATAATATTCTAGAATTTAACTGCTGACTTATTTTCTTTTTCATGTTCGACGGGAATCGATGTAAGATTTTCTACTGGAAATAGAAGATGAATTAAAAAATTTATTATTTCTTTAATTACTAATAACTGTCATATTAATATATTTTACGTAGTTTTTAATAATATATTTTTGGTTAAAGTACAATGTTTGGTTTTTAAACTGTGTATTTGTAATAATTATTATTTTCATATAATCTTATATTATGACATATCCTATTTCCTCGTCCTAGGTCAAATGGAATGAATAATAAATCTAAATCTAAATCTATCATGCTGTACCTCTCAGCATCCCCCTTTTCAGTCCCTTTCTTATGCTATAAGAGGGAAGTGGCCACTACGTGAATTACCCTATATCTTTCTAGACACGCTTCTTCTGAATATATTATACTAGCTGGGTGCCCGGCGTTGCCCGAGAAGTCATTTATCCATAACCTCCGATTTGACTCCAATTTCGGTTGCTTTTGCGCTATTTTCATGTTACGCTGTTCAAACCAGATCCCTAAATGTGCTCACATCCCATGTCGAAGGGGGTTGAAGTCATAGACCAAATATATCAGCCGTTTTTACATGTTAGAAGATAACCACCCTCACAAATGTGCGACAATCAAAAAGTATTTATTGCACGCAAAAATCGGCCGATTACATTGTCTGAAAATTTCTATCCCCGCCCACCATCTCCAAAACCCATCGCGTTACCCAGGTTGTCACAATTAGACTCAGCGACATTCATAGTCTCTGAATTGATTCGAATCTCGGTTGATTTTGCGTTATTTTTATTTAACGTACCTCCACCCCACCTCTAAGCTTGCTCACCTCACAGGGATTGAAATTATACAAAAACAACATCGGTATAAAAACTATCAAAGTAATTAACCCCAGGAAATAATTATCGCAAATATCGACCGTTTAACATTTTTTGAAAATTTCCACCCCCGACGACTCCCGCTTCGGGGACTTAAACGGCAAGTTGAATGTCGTAATTAAACTCAGTGACAGCTATAACCCCGGATTCGACTCCAATCTCGATAGTTTCTGCTTTCTTTTTAATGCCACTTCACGCCCACCCTTAAGCGTGCACCCCTATAGAGCCTGAAAGGGGTTGAAATTATTCACAGAGAACATGTAGAGAAATTTTATGAATCTCATTGGTGCCGAAATATATTTATTCGAAGCAAAAATCGGCTGGTTTACATGTTTAAAAATTTATTTCCCCGCCCAACTCCGCCAAGCGCTTCACACCCCGCACACCACCGCCAAGCCCCGTGCATTTCCCACATTGTCATAAACACATTCACCTATATCCATAACTCTTATTTGACTCGAATCTCAAATTTGGGTTATTTTAATGGAACACACCTCCACTCCTATGAATGCTTCCCTATTTTACCGTAAGGTGTTGAAATTATACACAAATAAAATCGGTAGAAATACTATCAATGATATTGACATCTTTAAATATTTATTTCGCGCAAATATCGTCCATTTGATATGTGTGACAATTTTCACCCTCGAACATCCCCGTCGCTGGGAGGGTAACTGCTAGTTTAATGTCAAAATTAAAGGCAGCGTTATCCATAACTTTGATTTTGACTCCAGTCTCGGTTATATTCGGGTTATTTTCTTGTAACATTCCTCCAACCCCATCCCTAGGGTGCTCCTTTCCCATGCCGTAAAATGTTGAAATTTTACTGACATACATTGATACAAACACTATTAATCACTTTTACCGGGAAAATATTTATCATACTCAAATATCGGCCGTGTTAGCATGTTTGAAGATTTCTACCCCAACAACCCCCGCCAGGGGGATTAAAACCGTAACTTGAATATCATGATTCAAGTCACTGACAACCATAACCCTGGATTTTGAGTCCAATCTCGATTGTGTTTTCGTTATTTTTATATAAATCCACTCCACACCCTCCCTTAAGGGTGCTCCACTCCAAATCCCAAAAGAGGTTATATAAAATATATGGAACATCTAGAGAAATATAATAAATCATACTGAACCAGAAAAATATTTATTCTACACAAATATCGACTGCTTAACATGTTTGAAAATTTCAACGCCCGTGCATCCCCGCTTGGGGAAGTTAAACTGTAAGTTAAATGTCATAATTAAACACAGTGACAAATATAACCCCTGATTCGACTCGAAACTCGAATGTCTTTTCGTAATTTCATGTAATGCCACTCCAACCGCAACCCTTAAGGGTGCAACACTCCCATGCGTAAAAAAAAGTTGAAATTATACACAGATAACATGTAGTGAAATTTTATGAATGCTATTGATCCCGAATTATATTGATTTGCACAGGTTGTCATAAATAAACTCAGTGACATCCATAACTTGAAGTTGATACTATTCTGGGATTTATTCACGCTATTTTCTTGTAACGTCCCTCAAACCCTAAGTCTGATCTTAAGGGGTTGAAATTAAAAACTAAATCGGTAGAAATATTATCAGTGACATTGACCTCGATAAATATTCATTCCTTACAAAAATGGACCGTTAAACATGTTTTAAAATTTACACCCCCGCCAACCCTTCCTTGGGGGAATTAAACGATTAGTTGAATGTAATAATTAAACTCATTGCCATCCATGACCGTGATTTCGACTCCAATGTGGATTGTTTTGGCATCATTATATTGTAATACCACTCCACCCACACCCTTAAGGGTGCTCCACTCCCAAGCCCAAAAGGGTTTGAAATTATACACGGAGATAAATTTTATGAATCACACTGTTCCCGAAATATATTTATTCGCCACATAAGTCGGCCGGTTAAAACGTTTGAAAATTTCTACCCTCGCCCACCACGGCTATACCCTCCCCCTTCCGCCCTATCCCACACGTTGCTCAACGACATGCATTTCCTTGGATTTTACTTCAATCTCGTTTGTTTTTGCGTTATTTTATTGTAACTCCCCTCTACCCCAACCACTAGGCGTCCTCCCCTCACATACTGAGGAATTGAAATTATACACAAACATCACCAGTATAAATACGATTAACGCCTGCCGAATATTAATTCCACACGATCATCAACTGTTTAACATGTTTGAAAATTTACAATCCCGACAACCCCTCGTTGGGAATGTTAAACGGTAAGTCGAATGTCATAATTAAACTAATTGACATCCATAATCCTTTGATTTGACTCTAATCTCGGCTGTATTCGCGATATTTTCTTGTAACGCCCGTCCACCCTTAAGGGCGCATCCCTTCTAAGCCCGAAATAGGTTGAAATTAAACACGGAGAACATGTAGGGAAATCTTATGAATATCATTGTTCTCGAAATATATTTATTCGATGCAAAATTCGGCCGGTTAATTTATTTTACCCTCCTCCCAACTCCTACGCCATCTTACAACTGCGCGTTGCCCAGATTGTCATAAATGAACTCAGCGACATCCATTACCTTTGATTTGACTCGAATCTCGAATTTTTAGCGTTATTTACTTGTAACTTGTAACCCCCCTCCCTTAATGTGCTCAACCCTCGTGCCACAAGGGGTTAAAATTAATAAAAATCACACGGGTAGAAATACTATAAATCGAATTAACCCTGTGTAATATTTATGCAACGCAAATATCTGACATTTTAGCATGTTTGAAGGATTCCACCAACGTCCACCCATGCGCCTGGGGGTAGGCGTGTTACACCCGCACAGTGTTTGTTTCCCTGTCGCAAAGAACACGTGTACGAACTTTGGTGAAATTGCTTCGAGGGAGTAGATTTGTAAGCGGAACATACCCATATACATACCCACATGTATACACACATGCATACCCGTATAAGGCAATTTTATATAATAGAAGCTACCTCTCTCTCTCTCTCTCTATATATATATATATATATATAGAGAGAGAGAGAGAGAGAGAGAGAGATAGATAGATAGATAGATAGATATACACTATTTAAAACAATTACTAAATTTGTAGATATATAATTTTTCCACCTGAAAATAAAGAATTTGGTGGTTTTATCAATCTGCAGTTGGTAGCATTGTTTAAAATTAATGCAAAACATTACGAAATACGCTGTCTTCAATAGAAAAATATTAATTTTGAACATTTAAGTATTGTTTTTATCAGAATTCTATGTATCTTTTAGTGCGTATTGCAAGATATAATTGGGCAACATATTGGTCCCTGATCCCGTTAAATATTCCACGTCCAAAGTCAAGAAAATTATTGCCATGGATTGTATAACCTTTCATAATGAATTTTATTTATCACTCGATGTGGTATTGGTAGATTTAATTATACGTATTATTCAATCAAAATATTCCTGCTTTATTTCATTTCTCAGAAATTGTACATCTATAACGTCGTACCCAAAAATGGAAAACAAATACTGCTTCGTCACTAATTTGCGATTGTCTGGGTAGTTCTCAAAACTGCTGAGCCCAAATAAGAGGTCGGAAACGTAGAGTAACTTTCATTAAATAACTTTTTGTGACTTCAAAAGGCTGTGGTTTATTTATAATTTTCTTAAATAGTCAGAATAAATATATCATTAGATAATTAAGAATTCAAAAATTATCTTACATTACTAATCCTCCATGGTCACTTAATTTCAAACCTAAACCAATAAAATTAGTATCATTAGGTTTAATATCAAAGCATAAACCGCCAAAATATTGTTAACGAGACTTGAAAAGTTGACGTACTTGTTGAAATAACTCGAAACACGTTACAAATTGACGTATGAAAAAAAATACGAGAAAAAACGTTAAAATAATTTTATTGAAAGGCGTCAGGAAAATTAATTTTATTATCATGCCTACTTTTTATTTTATTTTTTAGCTGCAGACAGGCAATGTATAGGGTAATCCACAGAGTGGCAACACCCCTTTTATAGCATAGGAAAGGAAATGAAAGGGGGGATGCGGAAAGGTAGAGCAAGGTAGCCAAGAGTTAACTAGGGTCCCCGGACTATGGTTAAAGGATCCTACCCGGCAATTCGCCTCAAAGTGATACATAGAAAACCCTACAGAAACTTACATCAGGTAGGTCGGGCATTTGGCACTTGTCCCACGCCCTTCCGATAGCGGGAGAGGAGTTTGCTGTGGGGACGCAGCATTCCCTTCTCCGTGCCTCGACCAGTTTAGGAGGCAGCTGGCCGACTATTCCAATAGGAATAGCGGACAACTCTTGCCGTATGCCCAAGGTCTGCGACCCCGGAACATACACCTCTCAAAACAGACCGAGGTGCCTCGGCATGTGGGAACCTTAGTTCAAAAAAAACAGAGAGATGTGAGGGCATCCCCAAAGGTAGCCCCCGCCAAAACTCTCTGGGAAGGTTCACCTGCGAGAAATCCTCTCGCAGGCTAGGGCCGGGCAGTTCTCACAATATTGTAGTAATTTATTCCACCGATGAAGACAATCAACTGCAGTTACTAACATTTATTTATTTGTATAATTTCGAAACCAATATTACTTTTTTATGGAAAAAAATACGTGCTTCTTTAATAACAACGCCAAAGAAACTCTCTCACAGTCACTTCACAGATTTGCCATCCCAACATATCTTTCCTTTCACAGATAACAATAACAAGAATTATAAACTTAATTGAATACATAAATGAATTTAAATTTGTCTCCATTACAATAACTACATTCACATGTAAGACTTGTGGTGAGCTTACGGTTAAATTAACTATTTGTTGGGCACCACCTGCAAGAATTGTTCTTGCAGGAAAGGGAAATACAATATTTAGTTATTAAAAAAAACAATAATTCATTTTCTCAGAATTTATACAAAATGAAAAGCTCTCCAGCCTGCCAGGGATGCATGTAACCCCCTCCCTTTCTCAAGATTAACCGTGGTTTTTCTCGTGGCAAACCGACGTGATACCCGGAAGCATGGAACACGACTTACCAGGTCTGCAGCTCGGACAGGGTCGACTCCCGTTGGCGGGTATCTGTCTCATCAGCATTCGCAGAAGACCGGAGACCCACGTGCAGAACCAAAATCTTTCAGGATCAACTTTCCCTGACCACTCTCACCGACGGTCCAAATTCATCTCCCTGTCCACTCTCACCAACGGTCCACATTCATCTCTCCTCGACCACTCTCTTGTTCGCAGACTTCTTTCTCTGCCTCCTCAAAACCCTCTCTCCTGGTTGGTCCTTGTGCACACGTGACCCTCTTCCATCTATTTTAGGGCCATATTCTCCCGGTCACCTACCCCTTCCTTGGCCGACCCTGACCTCGCTTGCGGGACTTTCGGATTTTCCAATCCACCCCGCCATTGTCTTGTGTCTTTTGCTCGACCCCGGCAAGCCACATTCCCATGCTTCCAGGCAGTAATTAACAGTTATAAACAAATATTTTGTACAAATCGATAACGAAAAGCGCACCATAGACTTTTGGAGTCATTTTCACTTCTAACCTTTCCAGTTTTTCTTATCTTCCAATTTCCAACAGATCTACGATTTTCCGTTGAACTTGAAAATTTTGGTTTTTGAATAGTTGGAACATTTTACAAGAATGTGTTAAACAGTTGCCCTATCTTGATAATTAACATCTCGTTTCTAAAAATTTGAACCCAGCTCATTCTGTTAAAGTGTGAGTCACATTTTCTGATGATAAAAGTCTGATCAGTAATCAGTAAGGTGAGCTCTCACACATATCTATAGATAACAGGTTTCAGCTCTCACACATATCTATAGATAACAGGTTTCACAACATGCAAGAATATGATAGAGAGATGTTTGAGAAGTTCTACTAAACGCATTTGATTTGAAGTTATATTTTATTTGCAACAAGTTTTACATTTCTAAAGAGGTAAATATGTTTTCTTCTATTTTATTAAAGAAAGGAGATTAATTTATCTGCCAAGTGAAGTAAGCTCGTAAATCTCTTATCGACTATTAATTTGCTTCAAAGCTTAATTTTTTATTCGTTACGTATTATATAGACAATAAGTGCTAGCTAATAACGGCCCATACTATTAAGATCCATGATATAATTCAGTTCTCTATACCGAGTCTTTTCTACATTCTAAAAATCTGTGCCTATATTTCATTATGTACACTCAATTCAAATCAATTTGAATAATTTAATTTGTATTTTCTAGAATAGCTACGTCCAAAATTTCTCCTTACCAGATCTATAAATGTGTATAATTCACAGCTACCATCCTACTGCACTGAAGTTTAATGCATCAAGTTGACATTTGCATAAGGATAACAAATTATCACCAAATTTGACCCGTAAACCATGTTTCCCGATTTAGATCAAACCTATTCGTACCCACTTAGTTCTCATATCTCAGATATTTACTCTCACTATTTAATTCAAAAGTTCCCAATTTTGGCGCTCTATTTTTATTTCTATTTAAATTATATATCTCTCAGTTTACAAGCAACCAACTGAGATTATTAATAATGTCGATTGTCACGTGTAAAACACCGTTATCATCCCCTTCGATATTGAATGAAAACCGATTTGACACTCCTTTATGGAATATACATCAAACTATCTCTTATCGTTAAATCAAGAACAGTTACAACATACTTCAAGAAATTTTCTTGGGCAGCTAGAATATTATCAATAATTTGCTCTTTAGATATTTCAACTATATTTATATTACATTGTAATTAATTTTACCCGAATCCATTATTCCTGTCCTCCGATGTTGTATAGACAGTGTATTAAATACTGTGATAATGTTTCACTGAATAAACTGAACAATACATTTCCTTGTTAGTATATGTGTGATAAATTGTTATTTATTGTTCATAAATTTGTTCATTTTAATGTTATGTATGTACGTATCTTGTGACTACTGCAACAAAAGTTTATTAGAATATGTTTAGGTCGCTTTTATAACTCTTTAATTATCATTCAATTCTCCGTATCACAGTTTTTTATTCTGTATCAGCATTATTCTCCAAATAATGTTGGACGTTTGATGACAATAGTGAGAATTTAATAGAATATGGATGTACGAATAGTGAGTTGGCTGATTAGTAGAATTGAACGGGATTAGAATTTGGAAAAATAAAACAAAAATGTTGCATTGAGAACTAAAAATTAAAGTAACTGAGAATAAAAAAAACGTTTCGAGCACTGTGAAACATTCAGAGAATCGACAGACTCAAGTGCAGGGGTGACTAAACTATGTACCGCCGACCGGATCCTACCCGCGATTCCAGTTCATCAGACCCACCAAAAGTACTTGTGAATACAGGGTGCAGTTTAAGCACATTTTCGCAAATAATGTGAAACAAGTATGCTTTCTGTGCACTCTGTTGAAAAGTTATCGAAAGAAATAGTCAACCGTTTCTGCACCCCATAATCTTCTAAGTTCCATTTATAAATTTAAAGCTCGTTTTTGTGACTTTATTTATAGTCTTTTGAACATTAATTTTTAATTGGTTAACCACATTTTTAAGGGATTGTCGCTTAATGTAAGGGATTACTTCACTAGAATTAAACAGTCCACGGATGGTTAATTACGTTACGCTATATTGAAGCAGACATCAATATCTTAATTTTCCGTATCCACTTCTATGTTGCTAGATTCAATTCTTTTATGTATTTTTGTTTTACCCACGCGTGAGTTACATTAATTAGAAACTCATTGCTATGAATCATAGCGAAAACAGCCGATTACCAACAAAATATTTCTTAAATCTATACACAGACCAATTTGCTGTAGTAAATTTCTATAGTTCCATTATATTTTACTGTTAACAATGAAAGAAAGAATAGTAACTCAAAACAGTTTCGTCTTCCAAGCAACAATATTTTTAAATATGTTTTCAGTAATTTATTGATTTATATATGCTTCTTGCAACTTAAACAGTATTTGCAAACTTGAAATAAGTACACATGTTTTTACCTAATTAATTGTCCATTATTTTAAAATATTTTTATGTTGCAGATGAATTCAATGAAAGCTGTTGTAACTTTTCTCATATTTCTCGGTCTCTCGTGCTCGACGACTGCTGTATCATGCCCCACGAATTGCCGATGCAAGAGAAACAATGAAGGAAAGATTATTGCTAAATGCAGAGATTATTCTAATATTCCTTATGGTTTACCTCCTCGGGTACAATTGCTCGAAATGAATCACAACAGACTCGCTTCTTTATTGGACGACAGTTTCTTCTCTAAAAACCTGTCAGAGCTGAAATATCTTCTTTTGAGACAAAACCAAATTAAAACTGTTTCACTGAATGCATTTCGACCGCTTCCGCAACTGTATGCTCTGGATCTCGGCCAAAACAATATTACTTATTTGCAAGAAAATACGTTCATACACAATAGTAATTTGAGTGTGCTGTCGCTGGGATACAATAAAAACTTGAGAATTCCTAAAGAGGGTTCGTTCATAAGAAGTAATTCAATTCGTAAGTTGGATCTCCACGGCTGCGATATAGTTATACCCAATGTTAGTGTGTTTGCAGACCTGCCAAATCTAGAAACTCTGGACCTGTCGGCGAACTATCGTATCGACTGTCTACAATTAAGGCGAAGATTCAAAACTTACTTGCCAAATATCAAATACATATTTTGCGATCGCAGACCTTTTCTGGAAAAGGAGAGCACATCCAAAATAACGGAAGATTTGGATGTGCTATTGGAGGAATATGCAACAGAGGTCAATTTAATCTCGTACATTGCTTGTGTTACAATAACCATTTCACTAATATTGGCCTTAATCATAATCGTATGCACGATAAGGAAGTACGGGAACAAGAAATATGAACAAATACCTAGAATGTAGAATATAGTACAGATGCCAGTTGTACGATGAATGAAATAATAAAACATATAAATCTATTTTTATATAAACATTGAATTTTACACTTGTTAATAAATGCGGTTTCTTTGATTTACTGGAATGTTATTTTCAAAACAAATAGATTTTGGTAGATACTATACAAAAACTAATTTTGTACAAAAATTAACTTTATTATAAATAAAATAACAGTACAAATCAAAATTAAAACAATGTAATATTTAATTGCATTCTTAAAGATAAAGGGCGATAGAAGCTCTCGAAGTCTCCGTTAAAGGAGCGCATTGAAGGAAAAAGGAGATGGCAGTGACAAGTACCATCAAATTATTCAGTGACTAAAGAAAAGCCTGTAACATGTGTTACTAAATGTTTCTGTAATTTAGGAAATATATTTGTGTAAACAAGAAGGATTAATTGAGGTTAGAGTTCCTTCCTGATGAATTGTATGAAATAATTTAACGCGGGTTTCCATCTGGGTTCTAGACTTCAGTCTAAGGATGTCGGTGCCAGTCGTCGAAACGTCAATGATTTTATGTAGCCTAAAACCCGGTTGGCAACCGAGAGAAATTCATTTAAGAATGCTCAATCCTAACAATCAGTAATTTAGTTGAATCTGATACGCAAAATTTGTATTTTTTATCGTTCCTGTCTTTTTCCAAATGGAATTTGTTCTAAATGCAAGTATATAAAATTGATCTACTGTCATTACTTCTGAATTGTCAGGCCTATTTTTCAATGAAAAAAGTTTAATTATTTTTTAAAAAAGTAAAAAAAAAATACGTAGGAATTTATAAAGTCGTATTAAGTGAAAAAGGGACTTTATTCAATGGAAAAAATTTCACCGTTAAAAAGATCAAAGTCTTCTTCAATAACTTTACCTTCTGTAAATTTCATTTCACAGTGGATTAATAAAGGAATGTCTGGCCACAGTTTACTCCATGCTGGTTCCATAGTCAACAAACTTTCCCAACCTCGAACAATGTTGTAAACGTCTTGCCCGATCTCGTCTTTCCTTCACAAAGTTC
The DNA here is from genome assembly GCA_037074705.1 of Zhengitettix transpicula. Taxonomy (NCBI): domain Eukaryota; kingdom Metazoa; phylum Arthropoda; class Insecta; order Orthoptera; family Tetrigidae; genus Zhengitettix; species Zhengitettix transpicula. The sequence continues at coordinate 34,326,144 of CM073590.1, read as the reverse complement.
TTCCTTATTATATTATACGATAGTAAGCTGCTTTTAATAAACAGTAAGTCTTTATTATCTTATACAAAGGTTGGTGTAAACGAGTTAGATTCAGGAGAAGAAAACTTTTATTAAGCCAACTTTGAGTGTAAATTGCTCACCTGGATGTCCGGGGCAATTTTTAAAATCCGATAAAGATTTCTGAATTTTACTAAAGCAGCTCTTTGTTATTTAAATAACATATTTACTAACTCATCGTGAAACCGCTCAACAATTCACGTTTTATTTAAGCTTAGTTCTACTGTTTACATTTAACTGGTAGATTTTAATTCATCTTTGACTGCTATAATTTTTTTTGGATTTGCCTATTAATGTTTCAACATCACAAGACAATTTCCTACAAGCGGTTTCCAAGTCCTTTTTCAAAAATTATCAAGTCTTCAGGTACTGCCGGCGAAAACGTAATTTTTCATTATACCTGTATAGAAACTTGAATTTTCTTTTATGTTTACTGCACTTCTGAAGGAATATGATGAAAACGTCGTTGACTTAAGGGATACTCACTACTTTTATTGCTTTCTTATCATGTTCTTGTTCAAATGTTTTACAAATCGTTCAATTTTATCCCGTCATAAATGCTGTGAGATCACAACAATGAATTTGAAGAAAAAACAAGGAAATCCCTTATAGAAATCCCTACAGTGATGAATGCCAATTTCAACAAATTCTTCATGATACCACTCACAATCCAAGGCATGGATTAAGACCCAATATCCACAAGCCGGTTCGATGGCATCATAGAGATATACAATGCATGTCTATGAGAAGTGATTTCAACAAGGGCAAAAAACTGCTAGATGATTAATCATTGAACATCTGTCTATTAAGACACAGTGTTCTAGAATGACTAAAATGTAAATGAATAATTAAGTAGACAATGTTACCCTGGTCTCTCTGAGAACCAGTACAGCTTTCAAAAAGTGCATACTCAATGAATAAATGGATATACAGGCAGTGTTGCACATGTTTCTGAACTCAGCTTGATGTGGAACATCATGTACAATTAGGTACACAAACTGTCCTGACCAGTCAGGACAAATAACATCAGATTTTGCAGATAACACAGCATATACCATCAAATCCTTCTCTCAATATTTAAATAACATATTTACATCATTAAGTTATAAATTGTATTTCTGAGTTTATACACCTTAAATTTGTAAGCTATATGATTCTATTCACTACTCTTGTTTTCTACTCTTTCCATTGGCTATAGCTAAAACATTCTATACATCTGCTCAAAAAAACACAATCTGTAACTCTTACCAAATTCAAGCATCTAACCTTTAATATTTTATGTCATTTTTAATCTAATTCTACCATTATATTTATAATAGACTTTCCTTCTTTTTGTTTTTTTCATTATCAATATTTTCCATGTATTTTATTCTAGTTAGTTAAATACTGGGATGTCTGGAATATGGAACATTTATCTTGTATTTGTCTACTATACAACCGTGCATTTAATCTTACTTTTGCTTTTTGCTTCAACTTACTATTTCTATACATAATAATTTCACAGTTCATTACTCCTATTGTCTCTGCTAATTTCATACATCTTGCTTAGCCCTACTTCAACAGCTACCATTAATTCAAATGGTTTGCAATAATTTATACTAACTAAAGCAAGTTCTGGGTGAGGAAATTTGCAAGTTATATGTTGCCAGACAATAATAAAAAAACAGATTCAGACATAATGGCTGTTAACCCCAAAAATGATATAGGACAAATAACAACATTTGAGTGAAAACCATGCTTATTCCAAGCTTGTGTTTAGATTGGCTAAGAATTAAAGCTGCAGGTTGATTTTTATAGTAGTAATATTCCATACAGGAGTAAAGTACTTTATTTTTTCAACAATAATATAGTACATACTAAGAAATAAAATTACTATTTTACATTTGACTTGACTGGAGTGCTGATTATTTGAACTGAGTTAATTGAATGCACCAAACATACCAATTTCATATGAAATGATCCCATTATAAAATGGAATTTTCTTAATTGGTAATGCCCAGAACTACAACACCGCCAATTTAAATAACACTATGTCACTATGGCTGGCATGAGGTGCAGTCCTGTTTTGAGGAACAGGTCCTTGAAAATTTTATATATTCCTTACTGTCTACTATCTTACTTACTAGCTGATCACCACCTAGAAGATGTTGACAGTGCCAGTCGGCGAAACATCGTGTTTATCAAATGCCACCCGAATGGAAAACCAAGAATAATTCCAGCAGCTTATTTACCAGGCAAACCTACAGAAATTAATTTTCTTAATTGATCTTTACAATTATATTTTTAAGCACTTCTGAGTTCCAATGGCTAATAACATGGATTATAAATACACAGAGGAAAGAGAGCAGCTGATGTACCTTAAACTGAAAGTTAGTTTTACCACACTAGACAGTAAGGAAAATATAAAATTTTGAAGGACCTAAACCTGTTCTTCAAAACAGGACTCCACCTTGGCCAGCCAATGGAATGGTGCTGTTGAAACTGTTAGTGTTGTGGTTCTGAGCATAAACAATGCTAACCACCGCAGCATTGCCAAACTGTCTAAACCACAATTCCTAATAGCTGCTCATACCCGAAGACACACCAACTATTCCAACACATCCTACAGATTAGTCAGTACTTGAGCCCTGGACTCAACATCCTCTGACAACTGCTTTTCCCTAAACATACACTCTTTTACTTTTTACCTTCGATTTCTATATGCACAAGTCTGAGTTTACATATACATTTTTGTAAAACCTACTTTTTTCTCATCATAAAAATGTTTTGGAGATAGGAAATAGTAACAAACAATTCATACCAACACATCACTTTTCTGGAAAACTACTGATGTGATCAGGTTACCTGTCTTTCCTCCAAACTGGAAACTAGGGGTTGGTATAGAATCAAGCAGTCTGAACTCTACAACAAAGTAAAGATTGTTAATATATAATATTTGTATGATATAATAATATATACATTGGAAATTACTAACTTGGTGTAAAATGAGACAGTAACTCCTCCTTAGTCCAATTACAAGAAGTAATAATAAAAATTCCTGATGGTGATAACAACTTCGAAACATTGTCAATATATTTCTCCCTTTTATGTTTTGAATCTTCTGGGTGCAAACTTATTGCATCATAGGTACCTTTGTCCAATGCTACCACACAATCTTTTAAAATTTCATTTTCACCTGAGAAAGTAATATTCTCACACAACAAATCACACTGAAAATATAAAATTCTTAGATCTTGATTTTCTGCAATTGCTGTTGCTAACCTGACTGCATTTGATGAGTAATCAACCCCCATTAAATTACTGAATCCCTCACGAGCCTGAAAGAAAGGAATATTGTATTTGTTAAAATACATTGGTTTGTTACAAATATTATCCTACAATTTTCAGCCATATAGCTTTTCTTTTAACAGTTCATGAACCAAAATTTTCCAATATTGTACAGCCAGTAACATTTTTTCATGGTTAGAGGTTAAATATGTTATTGAGTATACCTCATGCACATAGTTCATTGTGTAATATAATAAAGTTATGTTTCATATAATACTGTGTTGTACCTGTATTATTGATATTGATAGATCATGAGTGCCATAAAATATGTGATTTGTGTGATTCATTCAAACCTTGAGAAAATACTTATGAATGACGTCAACTGACCAGTGCAGTTGTGTTTCTCTAGGCTCTTCTTAGAATCTGACGAAAGGAACAAGGATTTCAGAAACGTTGTGTGGTGTTTATAATATATTTTTTGTCTGTATTGGCTATCTTTCTTATTCATGACTACTAGAATTACTCAGTAATAATTTTAATTGAAAAAATTGTCTCTCTATATGGAGTAGATTGAATTTTATGATATGAAACGAAGTGGATAACTATTAGTGGCATAGTGGGTTCCTGCCTTTAAGAATAAAACTAATAATTACAAGGTTTGAAAGCTGGTGGATGACATTCTGAAGGATTAATTTGTCATAGGGTCAAGAAGAGGACCTATTCTGTAAATATTTTACAAGGTGGGCACACTATAAGCTAAGTGGAAATTGGTGAAGTTGCCTTAACTAGAGATTTATGGCTACTTCACACATGCAATTAAACCAACAATTTCTGAAAGAAAAAGTGGAAGAAATTGCCATGTCCTACAGAGAAATTCCTTGGGGCCAGGGCAGTCACAAAGCAGTAAGGTGAAGCAGGGTCCATCCAGGGGACAACACAGCACAGGAGGTGGGCTGAGTTCCAGAAGAGTGGTGAAGATAATATGAACTGCAGGCAGCAGTCAACGAGGTCAACCCAAAATGGATATGAATCAATGGGCATATTCTAAATTTGTCATATCTGGTGGGCAGAGAATCTGTCATGGTTGAAGTTAAAATTACTAATTGTCCAGTAAAAATGTAGGCAGATACAGCAGTGAGCGTTTCCCATCATTCTCAAATTAAATCCTTTAAATTCGAGCATTCACAGTGAAACGCAAAATATGCAATCAAAGTAAATTATTCTGGTAGGCTATGTGATGCTTCCAATAGCTTATGAGGGAATTTCTAAACAGGCAAGATTTGTAGAAGTAAACTGTCATAACAAGCAACCATTGGAAACAGTTCTCGGTTTTCACACGGGTATAATATATTTAAACACAACATTTCAATGGCTAAAAGCTCTGTCATCATCTTCTAGGCAAAACGTCCCATTTAAATATATTATACCCGTGAAAACCGAGAACTGTTTATCAAACAATTACACCGGGAAAGACTTCAATCTTTGATCATTGGAAAGAAATTTGATAAAAATGTTTCTTTTAAATATAGCTCAAGTTAACAATCTAGAATATTAATCAGGTAATTTAAATAATCTATTACAGAAATATGATGAGCTTTTTGATGAAAATCTGGGAAGTTATAAATTTAGTAAAATAAATTTATTGGTTAACTCAGGTCTGTCAAGAAGAACTAAAAAACTTAAAACAAGGGTAATAATTCCTTTGGTAAACAAGTGGGTACACCATTGGTACAAATTATTAAACTCAATAGATCTACCGTAAATAAAGTTCTGGACAATTTCAAACATATTGTCCTTCAAATCAAGGAATTATTTTCTGAAATACAAGGAAGTGAAAGATTCAACAAGTTGGATCTTGCCAAAGCACTTAAACAATTATGAGTTAGATAATGAGAATGAAGTTCTTTTGGTATGGACACTGAAACTGAGCTGTTTCTTCTGATACATGGACAATACATTTATCCTCTGACCACACACAGAAACACTCTCCAATTTCTTGGTCCACACCAATAGTAATCACCCTAATAACCTGTTTACTATGGAGGTGGAAAAAAAGTTTCTCTAACATTTTTGAACATCCTGATTTCAAAACAACCCAGGGAAGATTAGGATACAGTGTGTATCTCACACACACACACACACAGATCTGTAGTTCCATCTTTACTTGCCCCAGAAATTCACTGCACTTTACTGCACAAAGCCCAAACTATTTTTAAAAAATGGCCTCTTATGCAATGAAATGGAGCACTTAAAAAGGACATTCAAGAGCAATGCTTGCTCTAACCATCTCATAAAGAGAGCAGTAAGGAAGAAGAAGAAGCCAATAGAACAAGAGCAGTCACTGATAGAAATTATTGGCACTTTTAATGTTTAATAGAATCCCAGAATATGGTGTGATATTTTATGATTTGTTATTAAGGAAAAAAGGACTAGGGATCTAAAGAAGTCAAGTTTGAAGTAAACAAGACATGTTAGGTATAGAATTATAGAAATGTAAACAAACTGGTTGGACTAGAACTATGGTTGTCAAAAAATATGAAATAGAATGTATTTATGAAAACCATGCAATGAACACAATGTAATTTGATGAAATGCTTAAGCTAATAAAAATATGATTTAGCAATAAATAAAAGAAAATAGCATACCAACTCTATTAGCAGCATTCCATTTCCACAGCCCAAATCAACTACTTTATCACTATTTTTTACCATATCAGACGTATTCATCCAACTGAAACAAATTAATTATTTTAACAAAAATATATACTATTTACTATACATTAAATAAAGAACAAAACATTCAGAAAATTTATAGTAACATAAATAAATTAATGCAAGCAAAAAATTGCTATTATGTCTATAATAATTTCCCCAGAAATAGGAAAACGTTTCTCCATTGAGAACTTTCCTCAAAACCAGTCTCAGGACTGATAACTAAAAAGAAACAATCTTGAAGGTGGAAATGATCCTTTTGCACATCAATTGTGGGATGAACTTACTGTGTTGCAAATAGAATTTCTAAGATGAGTTATAGGGTGATTACAAGGAAATTTTACCAAAAATTAATCATGTGAAAGAAAATTATATGACCAAGTTTTCTTTTCAACACATTAACAATCTACTTAATCCAGCAGTGGCCTATCAACTTACTGACATCAATACTGAAAACTTATTAGTATTTAAGAAAAATTTTCAGTATTTTATTAAGTTAGACTCAAACAGTTGGATACCTGATCATTATTATTTTCATAATAACTTAATTAATTATATTAGAGAAAATTCAAATAAATTGTGAGTGCATACAAATTTTGTTGGCAATGTAAATGAAATATCCAAGTTTTGCAATGAAGAGTATCAGTGTGATGATGAAATATTTTTCTTACTGACATCTTCTGAAATAGGTTAAAGCAAAATCAATATTGAAATATGTTCTCCGTTAATTTTTCAGTGATTGTTAAACTTTGTTATATTACTGAAATAAATTTATATATGCTGTTAATTATATTTGACATACACAAATTTAAATTAATCATGAATAAGAAAGTTAGCCAATTCAGAGAAAAAAGTGATAATATAATACTACACAATCTTTCTGGGATTCCTGTCCCTTTCCTCAGGTGTGAAGAAGAGCCTAGAACAACACTGACAAGTGCAGTTGTGTCGCTCTAGGCTCTTCTTCACACCTAAGGAAAGGGACAGGGATCCCAGAAATGTTGTGTGGTATTATATTATCACTTTTTTCTCTGAATTGGCTAACTTTCTTATTAATTATTTTCAATCACACATAATTATGTTAGATTCATTTCATTAGTGATAGATATCTGAAGAACTATGAAAGTCAGATGTGTATCAAAAATTACTTTCTGTAATTTTTTGTCAAAGTTAACAAATGTGCAATATTGGAAAATTTAATAATACCATAATAAATATATATATATATATATATATATATATATATATATATATATCACTTCTTTCTAAATATATTAATTTGACTAAAAAGTTTTTAATTTAAGTAATCTGAAAACATGATAATGTACCTCACTATCCTTAAAGCACTATCTTCACCAAACCAAATGTCTCCAACGTCACCATGGTCTTCAAAACTTTTCATCTCATTGGAATATGCACTATCCCAACTGCAACAAAATTAGACACAACATACAAAAAATTATAAGTGAAAGTTATTAAAACGACACATTCAAAATAAAAATGTAGACATTGCAAAATTTTAAAAGACACTACTGCACAAATGAAATGAATTCATATTTAGCACCTTTTTCAGCGGTCAATTGAAAAGTGTGAATGAGACGTAATACAGTTATAAATACTGATTGTGATGCATAATGAATAATATTAAATACTCATCTCAACCATAAACACGCATGAAACTTTCAAGAGATGCCTTAACTTTAAAAATTGCGTCATGTGTGTAGAAAAAAGTTGTGGTTAGATCATACTTCAAAGAAAATTTATTACTATTTATAAAAAGTCATATTTATGAATTATAAAACTTTGATTAATCTCACTATTCTTTCGTTCCCATTTCGGAAGGTCCCAACTCCTCATTTCCGCTGTCGCTTGACATAGTCACAGAAGGTAGCAAATATTATTATTGCTTGTTTATTTTCTGTCAGTAAACACATTCAAAACACGTGTTCACTTCCAAGGCACATCCTAGCAAAGATACAAATTAAACTAAGAATATGAATGTCTTACATACGCAGATGCGTCAACAGATTATCGAATAACAAAAACGCGTTTTTAATAAAACGAAATTAAATGGCGTATCTGTGATAACAAAAAATAGTCATTCCGGTAGTTTTTTTGAGTCAGCTGTCCAGTATTTAGGGCTTAATGTCGAAAAGAATTAATACCTTCCGCCTTCCATTCTTTTGTAAAATTCCCTGTCCTCTGAGCAGACTCGTGATCACCACATAGTTTTATTACTTTTGTGGTGTCCTCCTGTTCTAAATTTACTTCCTAGTGTACAGAATTCACAAAATCATAGTTATGGTTGTTTATAGTGTTGACGTTAATTATTTTATGGTAAAGATCGCATTCCTTACAGTTGTAAGTATGATTCGCACCACATAATGAACATTTATCTGGCATGTCCTTGTTTTTCAACTAATTTTGATGCTGTGTATCTGCCCACATTTGATGCAAACAAAAGGCCTGGCTGTACTATTTTGAATGGTCGTATTGCTGACATGTTAAGCACTTTTTGGAATTGAGATTCTGTGGCAACGGCGTGGAATCATAAGTAAATATTATTGTCGGGTTTCCCATTGCCTAGGTCGGTTTCACTTAAGGAGGTTAAAGAATAACAGACGATGAAAATGAATTATTAGCAAGGGAGAAAATGTAGTCAAAGAAAAGAATAAAATGAAACAAATAGGCCAAAGAATATCTAAAAGAATTATGAAACCAACGTTTCGAATTATAAAGCAGACAAAGATATAACAAGAAGCTGTTCTTGACGGTATGAGAGTCCGAACAATCCTTGTGAACACGGCCCTAATCGATATGGCCTAATTTTTAGAGACAGTTATCTCCGCTTTCTACACAGCAAATGTTGAAACAATATTAATTCTTTCATTCCAGTATTTTATCCGACATTGGTCGCGAAGCCATTATAGGGCAATGAGCCCTCTTCTGCATAAGTTGTAATAGATAGCCTTATAATGGTATACAAAATAATTTATTTTACATGTAAGTCTTCGGCCTTCAGTTAGTCATATTCATCCGTTCCATAATGTTTAATAAATGATTCATATGCATACTAAAAGCTAATTTAAAAAGTTGTGTTGTTCGGTATTAAGATAGTCGTTAGTTTATAAAATTGACTTCGTATTGACAACATGTGGTCTTGTATACAATAGACTTTTGATAATTGTCAACACAATGATTTTGATTGTGGTACCAAAAGCAGTAAACATTTGTTAATTCGTGACAGATGATGTGCTGAGTATGAAGATTGTTAACTTACCCAGTAACTTTACAAATTAAAGGTCCCTGGAAGGAATTATATTTATAAGACATAAAATGAAAAATTTACGTCTGATTGAAAATTAATAATAAGAAAGATACCAAATACAGACAAAAGAAGTCTGTATTTGGTTATCAATCTTATTATTGATTAGACTTAGTTGTATGTTTCAGTAACAGAATTTTGATAGTTTACAGCATGAGTCAATCAAGGTTTACCATTTCCAGAGTTACCACGCCATACAAGGTGTTTTCCCATCGTTACTTGTATCATCGGTCCACCTCTGCGCTTTGTGCTTTTAGTCGGCTTTCTGCTTTGTTAGTCTGAGGACATTATTTTGTGTAACGAAGATGGAAATTTGCTGCACACCTTACACATATTCTAAATACGTCATACTGACCATATGAGTGATAAGTACATGGTGCGGGCAGTGGATGTGTTGAATGTGCATGAACTATTAATTGTAGCTATAAAGGTGGCTGAAGACCATTGACGGCAATGGGCATGTTCAATCGGCGAGTCTGTCGAGTCACGCTTCCGTTACACGCTCTCATTATGTATTCTCCTATTGTTTTTTTTTCATTTTATTTATAAAATAATTTCATAAATATGTTTAAAAATATATAAATATTTAATTAAAAAACCTTTATTAATCCTGAAATAAAATAATGTCAAACAGGAGCTTTCGACTTTTTTCCAAGTCATATTCATCTGTTATTTATATGAAAAATGATACGTGAGACGAATGCCACACACCGAGGAAAGTGTGTATGATATGTTTTAAATACTTTGTAATTTTATTTTATTAGAGGATTAATAAAGGTTTTTGCGGGAGCGAGACTCGAATACACAGGCTCGCCGTATGAACGAGCCCACTGCCGTCAATGTTCCGTCAGTAAGCCGCATCCAGACTTGAAAGACTCAAGTAGACCGTAGGTCCCGAACGACCCATTTCGCGAATCGCAGACATATCGACGACGTGTCGTGGTATTCCGACATACGGAAGTCTGGTTTAAATTTCCTGATTTTGAAAAGTAAAGAGTTCGGATATCGGGAAAGTGAGCGCTCGTTTGGGAGAATGCTTATTACCTCTTTTCTTTTTGTAGTGTAATATTTGGTACAGAGTATAAAGGTGTTTTTGAAGTCGTATTTGTGGCATTTTCCGATATTATAAATTTGATCACTCTTCTCGTTTAACATTATTAATATGTGCGACAATCCGTATAAACATGTTAAAGATCTTAACAGCTGTATGCAATGAGTCATGATTTGTACTGAAATTGTAATAACCTATACTTGTATATTATACCTAGAAATTACACTGCTTTGTTTGATATGTGTCATAATATTATTTATGTACGACCATCATAAATTTAAATCGTGATCTGGACTTTCGTGTACGGAATAAAAAATTAGTTAAGTAAACAAGTTGTTTTTGTTTCCATTAGAATATTATTACTATTTTTGTAACTTTGAGAAGTTTGAGTTATGAGGCGGTGTGGTTACTTAATTTTAAAAATGAAATTACTTTGTTATAATTTATTTTGACTGCCGCAATTTATTTAAATAATTGAATACGGGTCAACTAATGCTTTTTAAAATTTTATAAATTTATTCTGGATCGAAAATGCACATATAATTATGACCGTAAATAATATTTAAATTTAATAATAGTTATTTTCAAGACATGATAATATATTGCATCAATATGGAACAATGAATTATGAATATTTACATAATTTTATACAAAATTAATTAAAAAATCTGACGGTATAAAAGTAAAATTAAAAAAACATGTAATTATTTAATGAACTAAATTTTACCATTTTCATTGTCGGCGGCGTAAATATGAGAATTGTGTACAAGAATATGGAGGCTATAATGCTTGCTTGCTATGGGCATTGTCGCGAAGGCATGGCTGGCCGCACGGAACTTAAGTGAGAGTTAAGGCTTTGCGGAGCGATGTTGTAAGTGTGTGTTGGGAGTCGTTATTTTTTAGGAGGAAATAATTGAGAGTTGCGTTAACCAGGAAAGCGAACCTGATCCAAAGTTCCTGTTACCATATTCAAGCAAGCGTATGAGGCAGCAGAGACATAATATTTTAAAGTCCCGGGTTTTTAAATTACGAGTTCACAATCTGAAGTATTTGTCCATTGGCATATTAATGAAAGAATTAGAGATTTAAAACAACTATCGTAAAGAGCACAAAGTGTTGTGTCTGAAAATTACAACCACATTAAATTCAGTGAAATATGGCCTGTCTGAAGTGTTTAACAAAAACCGAGTGAGATCGAGCCCCCGACAAACAGCTGATGGTAATGTAAACTAAAAAGAACTATTATTAATTGTAAACATAATGTAAATAATATTTATCGTCAGATTTCATATTTCAATAATTGTTTAAGTTAAGCAGTTTGCACATTGTAAGATTTTTGTAATTGTCTTGTCGTGACATTCTTTATTGGAGGCCCGATAGTCGGCCCTGAAATTAAACCGTGGCACTTTACCAACTTGTAACAAAATTTTCAATTGTGATAAGAATTTGTTGTTTAATTAATTAACTTTATTTTATATTTTGAATTCTGATTTTTCATTTATGATCTATCATGTCAACTTTTAATTTGCTTATTTAAAAACTAATTAAATTGTGTTATTACAGATGTGTTCCAATGTGGGCTTCTTTAAATTAAATAATTAATCATAACATAGTGTGTACTACATTTTGGTGCCTCAAGGTGGGGTTGGTTTTAATTTAGAATTAATCATTAAATTGTGTATTGTAATACTAATTACAGGCAATTAGAGATTTGATAATTGGAAATTTGTAGTGAATTGTTATCGGCGAGAACAGAAATACAGCAATGTACAGTCGCGGGGTTTGTCGTGCCGAACTGCGTGGTTTACAGGAGTCAGTGGCGGGCAGGAATTCATAAAGTTGCGGGTAGAATTTGGTCAAGTAAAGGTTGCGGACAGAAATTCATAGAGTAAAAGTTGTGGCACATAGAAGTTCATTGAGTAAAGTTTGGACATATCAATTAAATAAGTAAAGCCACAAGTAAAAATTCAATAAGTAAAGACTATCGCAATTTCATCGAAAAGGAGCTGATAACAATCTGACCGGACGATTAATTAGAACGAGAAATACCATAGAGAGACTTAATGCAGAGGACCACAGAAGTTGTACGGAGTAATCGTTCCAGTTTATAGATACCAAAGTTTTGGACAGTGTTTTTGAAATAAATTTAAATTCTGTGAAATTATGGCCTGTTATATGTGAAAAGTGTATAGTGCATCAGAGCCCAAAACGATTGCCTGATACCAGCAAAGACACTGTAAGTTGAGAGAAAATTAATAATAGTTTTGTAAACGTTAAATAAGGATCAAATCGTCAGATTTCGGTTTTACGTTTTTTTTGTTTAATTTTATTGTTTATTTCTAATGCTGTAAATTTTGATTGTTAATTTGAATGTAAAAAGGGTTGGTTCTTTATTTAAAAGGCCTGAGATGAGAGTAGATAAAATCTGCAAAATAGAAGAACACGAATGTAATTAAATCACATCAAGAAATTTTGTTATTTTACTTTGAATAAATTAATTGTTTTGTGAAGTTTAAAATTTGGTAAATTATTTAGAATCCTTTCATTTTAAATTTTAATAAAATAATTAATTTATTAATTAACCATTTAATTCTTTTAATAATTGTAATTATTACAATATATATTGTAATGCATTGAGGGAATGCATTGTAATGTAATGCATTGAGGGAATGCATTGGTTCAAAACAGCGCACATTTCGTAAAGAGAATGCGAGTGAAAAGTAATTGCGGGTCCTGTCACGATGTGACAAGACGGAGCGGCAAGACATTTATCTCTGATTAGTGCTTTTGGCCGGCAGAGGAAGTCGTAATTTGTAAGGACGTTGTGACAGAGAGACGAGACATTTGTTTGGGATGACGGGTTTGGGAGCAGAACAGGAAGATGCAATTCGTTCTAGAGAGCGCTGGTCAAAACGACGGATGAGATGACAGGTCCAAAGTAATTGCGGGTCCGGTCACTTGTTGATTTAGGATCTGGAGAAGCTAGTATCGCGCACATGTGAGAGGAGGGTGCAAAGACAAATTAGACCTGTCGCGATTGTCGGTTTTCGGACAAGACAGAGCAGCTGGCGAAAGGACTACAGCTGCAAGGAAGTAAAATCTCTGAGTAATGGAGAGATGTCAAGTGGCGTATTTACTTGGGATATTGAGGGTGAAAAGTAATTGCGGGTTCTGTCTCGATGTGACATGACGAAGGGGCTAGCAGCTGGCTAAGGAAACTGCAGCGGCAGAAAGTAAATCTGAGTAATGGAGAAGCTGTCAGTAAAATCCGACGTGGCCATGGGACAGAGCGGAAAACAAGGATGCTAGTAGGATATATAAGGGTGAAACAACCTATTGTGTAATCAGTCAGTGACAGGGCAGTCAGCGAGAGTCAGCGTGGGAGAGGAGTCAGGACAGTCAGATTGGAGAACCAGCTATCGTCGAACCAGTAATAAGTATTAGAGCCAGTGGGTGTAAACGTCCAAGCTATAAAGTGCGTGTTTAATGAACGAGCCGAAGGTTCCTGAGAAACCGTGAGTTGAAATTTTAACATGTGTAAACGTAGTTAAAGGATAACAGTCAGATATCGTTCTCTTCTTTTGATAATAAAATAAACTCTTGTAAATTTAGAATCAATCTGTAGAATAAGTTCGTTAATAAGTTTCGTCGATACTTCTATTTAAGTTAAAGGTAAATGTCGGGTTCTTTTAATATTTAAATTCTGTCCGTTATCAAACCCAGTAGAGACCCATGAGAGAGAGATCTTTTTAAAATATTAAATGTATAATTGTAAATTCTTCTTGTGTTAATAAAAGTTGTTTGTTTTAAAGTCTATAATTTTTCATTTAAAAGCCCGTCAAATTAAATTGCCTTTATTTAGGTTATTACAATATATATATATATTGTCAATTATGGTAATTTAAAACTTTGTCGACTAGCTGGAGTTTAAGAAGAAAAAGAGAGATAACGTAAAGGGGCCTGTAAAGCCTGTAAACGAGCAACTTTTTACGGCAATCTGTGGCCAGGAAATATTGCTTTAAATCCAGCAACATTTTCGGCAATACAAACAAACAATGTTCCCAGCATTTTAAGTCGTTGATTTCGGTCCTGTGTTGAAAATACGAAAACATTACCGGACCACAATAGTTCCCAGACGTCACCTAGAGGTCTGTGTAGTCAATCAGCTAGGTTATCAATTAATATTACACTTTGTTCTCTGGGTACAATTATTTAGTATTCCACTTATGAATCGGTCAAATGAGGAAACTATTGAATTTATCGATGAAGTTCGCTTAAATCATCATTATGGGATGTGAAATCGATGGACTATAGATGTAGATCGCCAAGCGAGGAAAGACGGTTGGCAAGCAATAACCAACAAATTTGGCATCAGTTATGACGTACGCGAAAAATTAAAATAAGAAGAAAAGTCTTTTCTAATTTTTAAAATTAATATTTAACAAATAAAAGGCCTATCCTGTAATGATTTAATAAATTGATTTCCTTCCATTAAACCTATACATACTTCCCGAACGATGTGCGAAATTGAACAGTCGGTTACTCTGATTATATATTATACATTAATACAAGAAAGATTTAGAGTCTCCTGTCGCCAAGAATCGAAGGGTGGTCGGTATTGCTTTCCTCATCACCGTGTCCTTTTTCTCAATCATGGCCCCAATTTTTAAGCAAATATTGAAAGACGCCATTCGGAATTCTGGTGAAGTTTTTAAATAAGTAATTGTCAAGAATTAATTCGTTGCTTAAATTGTGAAGTGTATCTCGTTTGATTAAATAAGGTCGAATACAGGTGCTTCCCTTATTTAATTACTTGAAATTTTTTATCACAATTCATGCTTCGCTATTAAACACTTCATTTCCGGCCATTATTATTGGACTACGTGTACGCGGGAAATGCTTGGGCTAGACTGTGGCCGATTGCCCGGTCATACTTGCCTGCAACAAATTGCCAGGCCATAGTTTCCTAAATTATTGTCGGCAATGTGCAATTTTTGTTGATCGTTTACGAGCCCCTTAATATATTTGTGGTAGGAGGGTCTCTGTGTTTGATTGCTGAGAGAGGAGACATTTGGTGGGAGATGTAATGGTGGACAAAGGAGAATTAAAAAGGATTACAATATTTGTTGGAGTTTATAAATTGTAGAGTGGAATTCTGACTAGCTAGTAATTCAAAAAACGGGCTAAAATATATCACATAGTATGGCGACCAACTGAAGGGCAGGGAACTCATCGCTCTGCAGAGACGCATCAATGGTACATCGTGCAGATAAGACGAGCGACTGATTGCGCAGACGGGATGGTATCGAGAGTGGAAGCAATACCGTTAAGAAGTGGAGTCTGTTCTGTCACAGAGAGAAAAGGATAACATCCACGGATGAACTATATATAAAAAACTCGAGAAAGTGATATTTTCTGTGTAAATTACTTTTGTGTGATAGAAAGTGTTAAATTTCGCGTTGTATAGTGACGGTATATTTTAGAAGCAAAATGGATACGTCTAAATCCGATTCGCGAGTTGAAGTTGTATCAGATTTTCCAGATAAAGGCGACAGTATTCAAAATATTACTGAAGTGGAGAAATTTATAAAAATAATAGATCATAAATTTAATGAATTACGAATAGAAAATAAGTCCCAATTTAACAATAAAAATGTTAAGTTTGAAGAACAGATACGTCAATTACATAATAGCGTAAGTGTTCAGTCTGACATGGTAACTGATTTGATTGCAGGGCAAGTAAAAGATTCTTACACGATGAGACACAAGTTTGACGAACAATCATACGAATTTAACGTTGTGAATGATAAAATTGACGATAATAGCTTAAAATGTTAAATAATGATTTTAATGAAATCATTGGAGAAGTAACCAGGAAAGAGTGTAGGAAGGCCATCGATATTTTAACTTCGATTATTGAAGTTCAATTAAAAAACTATGAGAAACAGATAATTAAACAACTTGATATGAGGGATACAAATTGGAGTAAAACATTCAAAGATACAGAAAAGAAAGTTGACTGGTGTTTAGATGTGTAACATAAAATTTCGAAACGTTACGCAAAACCGGAAGAAAAATCCGAAAAATTTATTGAAGAATAGGGATCTCTTGCAGGCAGAATGGAGAATATCGAAATCCAACTCGGTTCTGGCGAATCGACTATATCAGAGAGAACACAACGGAGAGATACTCAGGCATTTGCGGAAGGTGCAGTCGGGAATAGTTCGGCGTCGGGAATAGAACTGAAACTTCCAAAGTATACGAACGCAAATCAAGAAAACCCTAAGAGATTCGTAAAAGAAATAGAAGTATATTTTGAGGAACGAATGGTTTCGAGGAAAAGGCAAATGACAGCATTTAATCGCAGTGTATCTGAAAGCGTTCTGAAATGGACTGTAGCTAGTTGGAAGGAAGGAGAAGAATATTGGCAGGTTAAGAAACGATTTCAGGCGACGTACTGGGATCACCGTGAACAGCAGAGAATTATAGATGCAATTTATAATGGAAGATACGGTTACAGCTCAAGATTGTACAGGGAAGATTGTGGTGGGCTTTTTCTAAATTTTAGATTTGAACGGTAAATTTTAATATTACATTTGTTGGGCGCTACCTGCAAAGAAACTATTCTCTCGCAGGAAAAAATAAAATATTTTATCAATATATATATATATATATATATATATATATATTTAGGGCAACAGGCTACATGAGGGTAATCCACGTTGGGAAACTCTCCTTTAATAGCATAGGAAGGGATTTGAAAGGGGGGATGCCGAAGGGTAGAGGAAAGTAGCCAAGGGTTACTAGGGCCCCCGGCCCTATATTTTAAGGATCCTACCCGGCATTCGCCTAAAGAAATGCACGGAAAACCCTAGAAAATCCTGCATCGGGTAGGTCGGGCATTGAGTACTTGTCCCACGCCCTTCCGATAGCGGGAGAGGAGTTTGCTGTGGGGACGCAACATTCCCTTCTCCGTGCCTCGACCAGTTTAGGAGGCAGCTGGCCGACTATTCCAATGGGAATAGCGGACAACTCTTACCGTATGCCGAAGGTCTGTGACCCCGGAACATACACCTCTCAGAACAGGCCGAGGTACCTCGGCTTGTGGGAACCTTAGTTCAAAAACGGAAAAGGCATACCCAAAGGTAGCCCCTTCGTATCTCTCCCAAACGTTCTGCCTGCGAGAAAATAGCCCTCGCAGACTATATCATCCTTATTTTATTAATAAAAAAAACAAGAATTTATTCCAAAAAATACGACGATGTACCTGCGAGGTCGAACCTCTTAGGAGAGATACAAAGGGGCTACCTTTGGGGATGCCTTTTCCTCTCCGTTTTTGAACTAAGGTTCCCACAAGCCGGGCACCTCGGCCTGTTCTGAGAGGTGTATGTTCCGGGGTCACAGACCTTGGGCATACGGTAAGAGTTGTCCACTATTCCCATTGGAGTAGTCGGCCAGCTGCCTCCTAAACTGGTCGAGGCACGGAGAAGGGAATGCTGCGTCCCCACAGAAAACTCCTCTCCCGCTATCGGAAGGGCGGGGGACAAGTACTCAATGCCCGACCTACCTGATGCAGGTTTTTCTAGGGTTTTCCCTGCATTTCTTTAGGCGAATACCAGGTAGGATCCTTAAAATATAGCCCGGGGGCCCTAGTTAACCCTTGGCTACCTTCCTCTACCCTTCCGCATCCCCCCTTTCAAATCCCTCCCTATGCTATTGAAGGGTAGTTGCCGAACTTGGATTATCCTCATGTAGCCTGTTGCCCTTAAAAAATTATTCCAAACAAAACTTACATACTCGCCCACACATTATCAACAAAGGAAGATTTCCAGCCTAGCCAGGTATACATTTACTCCCCCCCCCCCTTTCTCAAGACAAACCGTGGTTATCATTTGTAGCAAACCGGCGCGCTACCTGGAAACATGGAATGCGGCCTACCAGATCTGAAGCTCGGGCAGGGTCGACTCTCGTTGGCGAATGTATCTGCAGCAGCAGACGACCGGGACCCTACGTGCACACCCAAATTGCACATCACCGACTCTCCCCGCTGATGGTCCTAGACTGTTACTTCTGATGGTCACAGACTGCTCTCCTTGATGGTCCAGACTGATCTCCTTGTGTTCACTACTGCTCTACTTGATGGTCACTGACCGCTCTACCAGATGGTCCAGACCGATCTACTGATGTTCACCGACTCTATTTGATGGTCACAGACCGCACTATCTGATGATGGTCTTAGACCATTCTCCTTGATGGTCACAGCTGATCTCCTTGTGTTCGCCGACTGATCTCCGTTTCGAGAGATGTCCCTCTCGGTCCCCAAAAATCCCTATCTCCTCATTCGTCCGCATCTACACGTGACCCTTACTTCATTCTATTTTAGGACCATACCTTCCTGGTCGTCTACCCTTTTCTTGGCCGGCCATTGCTTTGTTTGCGGGCCTGCGGATTTTCCTAATCCGTCCCGCCATTGGCTTCTGTCGGCTGCTCGGCACCGGCAAGCCACGTTTCCATGCTTCCAGGCAGAAATTTAGACAAATCTTAAGAAATACTTGATGTACAAGTTGAATATGAAAAGCGCATCATAAGATTATTTGATAGACCTGGTCAGATAGAACAAATTCCTTGATAACCCTTTTTCTGAAGCAGAACTGCTGGATAAAGTGAAGTTTCACTACGAAGTAAATACTACGCGAGATATTGGAAATGAAATCAGTTCTATAGAGCAAGTTTTAGATACTTTAAAATTTATGGACGAGGTAGACCGAAAAGAAAATATGGAAAATCAGTGTCATAGAGGTTATCTGAATCAAAACAATACATACACACGTGGTAATCGATATGACCGATTTTATGGACAGAACCATGGTCTAAATAATGATGCTAGTCCACGATTGAAAGAATCAGCAGTACATGATATGAATTGGAAACCGAAGCGTAATTGCAATCACAATATTGGTAGATGTCGTGGCGACGTCAGAGTCACGAATCGGGGAAACTAAAAGTATCTCCATATTTTAGTCCCACTTGTGAAGAACAATCCGATTGGTGTAATACCAAAACTGATTGACAGAGACGATTTCCTTATTGAAAATACAGAGAAAATTTTTTTTGAATAACACTGACACACATTTTATCAATGTTAAATTGATGATCGATGATATCGGTGAAGTTATCTGTGTGCTCGATACAGGAGTAACATCCACTAGTATCAATGGAAGTTTTTATGAACGTTTAAAATGAAATAATTATGAAATTCTAAGAGTTGCCTGTGACGGGATGTAGAGTTTTTGGCACTATCGGCGGAAAAAGCGAAATAATTATCAAACTGATTTTATGATTGATAATTGCGGCATGGAGATTAATGGATAAGTTGTGAATATGTTGTTTACGTCAGTTGTTTTGTTTTGGACTTACTGGAGAAGTACAAGGGAAGAATCGAGTTTGAGAGCAAGAGTAGGACAGAATGCAGATATTAGTGGAAATCGGATATCACAAATACAAATAAAAGATTTAGATGAATCAAACAGTAATGTGAACCACTTCATTGAAGAGTCTGGAGGAACCAAGTACGATGAGATTTATGAAGTAATTAAGGGAATAGATGGGATGAATAATGTGAAGAACAAGCATTTTCCAGAAACTTTCAATGATAGTAATGTTATTTGTTAATAAGAAAGATAATCAATTCAGACAAAAAAGTGATAATATAAATACCACACAACGTTTCTGGGGACAAGGATCCCAGAAACGTTGTGTGGTATTGATATTATCACTTATTTTGTCTGTATTTGACTATTTTTCTTATTATTAATTATCAATCATACAATTTTTTTCATTTTAAAGTGATTTGTGTTCCCTTAAATATTGTATTTCACTTAACTGTATGTCAATCAATGTTTGTTAATAAGTAGAGTTTAAATTTTATATATCTAATATGTTAAAAAAAATTCTACAAGATCTAAGAGTATGAAAAGTAAAAAAGAAAAAATCTGTTCAACATCACAATTATAAGAATGAATTGTTGTTGACATATTTTTTTAAAAAATAATGGGGGAGGGATAATGTGGCATGTCAATTCTGATCATTTAAAGCTTTATCAACTAGCTGGAGTATAAGAAGAAAATAGAGATGCTGTAATATATTTGTGATAGGGTAGTCTCTGGGTTTGATTTTTGAGAGAGGAGACCTTTGGTGGGAGATGTAATGTTGGACAAAGTAGAAATAAAATGGATTAAAATATTTGTTGAAGTTTATAAATTGTAGAGTGGAATGTTGACTAGCTAGTAATTAAAAAAAACGGGCAAAAATATATCAATATATTGTAATATCCACATATAAAACTACCAATTTAAACAAACAATTATTATTTATTAAGACCCAATTTACAATTACACCAATAATCTACTGAAATTTTATAAAATCAAAAAAACTTTATTTATCTTGAATACATTTGATTAATTAGACTCAGTACCCCAGGATCTTTACTGGGTTTATAAGGAAACGAAACACAAATTTTACAATTAAACAAAACAGTTAAAATAAATGAAAAACGAAATGAAATGATTGAAATGATTGAATCGATTGAAACGAAATCGGACTTTTTACCCTTATTTAACAATTTACAATTATGAATACAGAAAAATAAACTTACAAGCTCTCTGGTCCGTGTAATTTGGATCTCTCGCATACCGGCACACACTCACTTCATACAGGCTTAAAAGGCACCAGGTTGTGCTCACACTCTGCTTTCACAGCCACCTCTTCTTGATGACGTTACCCTCACGATGAATTCAACTGGCAGACAGATTTCCACGACGAACTCCTACCGACTTTTAATGGCTGATGTCCAACTGATTACTCTCGCTCACCTAGCTTGGCCTACCATCCGATGATCTCTCCTGAATGCAAACTCCCAACTATTCATAACATTGTTTCGGCCACTTTAACTTGGCACTGCGTCCGCCCTGCGGACCTGCACCAACGCTCTCTCCCAGCGGTCTCCTGCTCCTGACTAACTCCTCATAATACTCCTCCCTGACTAACTGATTCTTTTATATCCTCTCTTATTTATATCCCGACTCCAGAATATTCCCTTGTTTTCACAGTTGTTTTGAATTTCCATGTTCGCCAAACAACACCAGATGTTGTCTTTCTCTCGCTCCAAGAGCCACTCAATCAATTCAAATAAACATCTCCTTTTAATATAATTGCATCGTCCACCAAACTTCTGTAATACCTATTAGCCCTTAGAGCCGCAAAATGCCCAATTATAGTCCTCCCCTTCTCTAAGAGCCACTTATCCATCATTTTATTATTATCTTTTTATCAAGAATCCCCAGTCTGAGTTGGTAAACAAATCTGGTAAAAAATAAGAACAAAATTCATGTCCTTCTTAGCTGGGTATTACAATATATATAGACATATAAATCAACGAACCTAGAATAGAACCTTGTTGAACTGTCCGAATCGTAATGAAATGTGGTTTTTTTTCGAATACAAATAATTCAATATTGTTCTTTGTTTCTTGTTACTTAGTAGGATAACCAGGAATTATAGTCTAGAACTCCAATTATTGTGTCAGAAACAAACAATCAACAAAATTAAATGGATTTTCTATTGAATATAATATTTTCCAAAATAATCTACATTGTCGTTCTTGAATTTGTGTGTCACTGTTGCACGTTTTAAACTAATCTTGAAGATTCATCTGAACAGTAATATACTAAAAAGATTATTTAATATCGTACAGAATATATTTGAAATATGTTTTTTTGAAGACCCTACTTGAGATTATAATCTAAATCAAATGCACTCTTTAATTATTATTTCAATATCGCAACTAGAATTCAATGTAAAATTAAATTCATTTATACCATACAGAATATTTTGGTTCTATAATTGATTTTCTCTTATGCCCTGCTTATTATTTCCGACAAAGATAAAGTAGTTGTTCAGCTGTTGAGTATAGATTAATTATTTATCCTTATAGTTTGATGATTTTATTCAAGATTTTTATTTTTGCAATAATTTTTTGGCAATTATTGTTACTGTCTTTAACTTCTAAATCTAATTTATATTTTCGTTTTTGTATAGATTTATTTCCTTTGTTATAAATGTAGGATGTTTTCGTTATTGGTAAGAATTTGTTTTTTCCAAAAGCCCACTTCCTATTTTTTATTTCAGGCAAACAATATTAATATTACCATATTACTTTCTATTTATGTCTATTTGGTGCTATTACGATTTTGAAGTTTGATGTCAATTGTGTTTAAACATTTTACAATGATGTTATTGAGCTTTCCATAGTCTATAACAGAAGAAATTATGCAAAATGGAGCAAAGTGATGCGTTTCTAGTTGTAAAAAAGTATTTCTTAAGCCAAAAAGAGTAAGAATCAGTTATGGGCGGAAGAATCCTAACACTTCTTAAAGAGATATCCCATACGAAATTCAGTTTTCCATAGGACATTGCTTCTATTCTGTACTTTGATTGTTTTGAATTTACACAAAAAAAAATATTCAAATTATTGTAGAGTGCATAATGGAATATTTGCCCAACAGAACGAGAAATTGCAAATTCTATGTTTTTAGATGAACGAATAAATATTCCGGGAACTATGTAGTGAGGGTCAAAGATTGAAGCCTTTGTAGTTGTTCAATATATATAATTATGCAAAACCCGGTTGAACTCCGAGAACAATATATTGAATGTAGTGAGGGAATTCTCAACTCTAGCATATGCTTGTTTCTCCCGCCACAGAAATTTGTGCATATATGTATCTTCAAATATATCTCTGGAAACAGTTTACCTCCTTTAAAAGTGAAATATTACCGTGCAATATTTCTGCCGGAATTGTCTAAGAGAATAGTACTTCCAACCATACAAAAGTGGCACCCCACTAAAATAAAGTATAATTTTTTAACATTATACAATAAAAGAAACTGCTTTAAATGTCTGGATTAGTTAAAAATCGTTCCATATTTTTAGGTAATGTATTTCTTATGTCGACTCATGTCTGTTGTATACGGCAAAAGTAATTAATTCGAATTGGAGTAAGAAGTTCGCAATTTATGGATTGGAAATTAAATTTAATGACACGATCTTGACTATGACATGTTCTAAGATAAAAATAAAAGGGCTTGACAGTAAAGATTATCCAAGAAAAGTAATAAAGTTAATTATTCCACTACGCCAGTAAATCCAAAAGAATTTTTTTTAGCATTGACGTAATGCATTTCAATTCCAATTGCTGAAAGTATGCAAAATTTAGGAAACATACCTAATTCTCAACATTTGTGTTATGTATCAAGAAACTGATATTTATGTGCCTTTGTAATTACATGAATGAGACAAAACCAAAATTAAATATCAGTTTCAGTACAATTGTTATTCTTTTAGCCTTTTAACACTAATCTGGTTTATGTTTGCAAAATTAATAGTATGTCATGGTGTTACTAATTTTTTTTAATTCAACATTTATGGAGGCAAAGTTTCTATAATTTGAATTTCAGAAAAATAATTAATTGTATAACTAGTTCTGAGGAGATATTTTCAGTATTATAACCTGAAAATATTGCAATGAAGGCAAAGTACACATTTAACTTGAACAAATTTAAATGTGTTAATTTTACTAAAATGTTTACAAATATGTTGGATTTTCATGCTTGTGTTAAAGGACTATGGAATATTAGTTCACCTCTTCTGTGTACTAGACATTTCTCTGCTGTTGCCCCACAGCCCTTACCTCAAAATGTAAAAAATGCAAAAACAGGCATTCTTATGTTGAATATGGGTGGGCCACAAAGTATTGATGAAGTTCATCAATATCTATTACGTATCATGACCGACAGGGACATGATTCAGCTTCCAGTTCAAAGGTAATGTGATGATAAGTAATTGAAAATAATATATACTTGTTGAGAATGACAATTTTTTATCTTAGTTTGCATATCATACTTAGTTTTCTAACAAGTACTGCTTGAATTTTCAGTGATGTAGTGCATTACTGGATATTATATAATAATACCTTTATAAGATCTTTTGAAACAGTAAGTCTAATCAGCTTTCATGTTTGAGATATTCAACAGTTTTTTTATATATCCTAATTCTACTAAAAGTACAAGTTTTTGAATCCTCTAATTAATAATTTAATTAAAATATATGTGATAAGTAAAAGAATTATTTAAATACATGAACATTTAACAGAAATTGTTCTATTTTAATTTAATGCTTCTGTTATTTCTTTTGGTAAATCACATTTTATGTGACTTTTTAGCTTAATTTTGTTCATTCAACTTATCACAAATTTGACATGATGGCTCAACAGAAATTATGTACCTGCAGAGTTTTTATAGTAATGTACTAAGTTCTAACACTTGACTTTAAAATGAAAAATATTAACATTTATTTATTTACTCCATACAGCAAACTTGGGCCATATATAGCAAGAAGAAGAACTCCAGAAGTACAGAAAAAATACAGTGAAATTGGTGGTGGATCTCCAATATTAAAATGGACTCAGTTACAGGTATGTAACATCTTATATGTTGCATTGTTTGGCAGGACAGATTAACTAAGCTTAAGATTTGGTTATTAATTAATAATTTAAAATAATTAGAACTAATAGAATATTTTAAGCATTTGTTTATATTCAACTGTTTCATTTGCAATTTTATAGTGTCCTCAACCTTGCTGTCAGCCATAAATAGTCTTTCTATTTATATAATTTATATGATAGAGCTAGTCATTATTAGTTTTTAAATGGAGCTTGCTTCTTAAATTTGTAGAAATACTTTTAACAGTTTAGGGGTGGTTTGCATAGTTGAATTTTAAGTTTTCATAAAACTAACATTCTTAGGCCAACACTGATTTCTGTATCAGTTGTCAACATTAATGTTATATCTGTCCAGTCTAATCTGTCAAAATTTCATTTTGTATTTAATTTAGATATTGCTCAAGAGTAAATTATATGTTTCAATCCTGAATTATGGCTAATATTAAACTACAAATTATTCTAAGGAAATGTTCAAGTTATTCAATCAAGACAAATGCTTATGAGCTTAATTTGTGTATAAATATTCACACAGTAGAACATTTTGGTTCAGTGTCAGTTTATTTTTTCAGGGGCAGTTACTATGTAATAAATTGGATTCCATTTCACCAAATACTTCTCCACATAAATATTATGTTGCATTTCGTTATGCAAATCCTTTGACTGAAGAAACACTGCAAAATATTGAAGCGTAAGCTATGTTTATAAGTAATAATAATATATTAATTAACATACTTAAGGATAATTATTCATAGTGTTTTATTACTTGGCATAGAGTTCAATATAATTAACTTCAGGTTCACCATCTTATTTTAATGTTTACCTAGACAGTTACCTGCCAATTAACTCTAATATTTTTAGGCAACATTCAGCAAGTACTATATTATTGATATAGATGTTTGGCCTTTCTTAATTATTTGAATTTTATTATTGGGTTTCTTAATTTTAAACATGAATTCCAGTGAAATTTACACATCTTTTGTACTTAACGTACTGTTTCATTTGAGAAAAAATTGTGATATCCAAAATAACTCAAATTATGAAAAATTAACTTCTGTATACATTTTTTTTATGTATAATAACAATTATAGGCCTATTTTATGAAAGTAATACTCTTCCATATATTTTGTATTCTTTATTTTTGGTAAAAGCTTATACTTCAGTTTCTCACACAATAATAATTGTTGATTACATTCCTCTTTTCAATTATATGGTCTATGAACAGTGGAACATTAAATGCCACCATAACAATTGAGAAAAGCATGAAGTACAAGAAGTGTTTGTGTGGGTGTCAGTTGTTTGAAACCTTTTTGTATAAATCCCTTAACTTGGAGGAGTACTTTGAGACTGTTTACTAAATAAAGTGAAGAACAAATGTGAGTAAGCTAGGAGAATCCCTTCTTTTAATGTGTAAGAGACTCAGTTACTCATAGTACAGAGTGTCAGTCTGGTGAGTGCAAATTTAACTACTTGAATTTGGTAATTAATTTTAAGTACATTCAACTAAGAAATATTTTTGTAGTATGTTTATGATTTTTTGACTTGTTTAATATACATTTTCACCTTTGTTTCATTGTGTACACATGTCATTTGTATTTTAAAAATAACTCTTGCCCATGGAAGTTAAAAAATTAACAAATGAAAACAGAATGTTTGTTGTATATTCTAAACACTTTTATTGTAATTTGAAAGTAACACTAGTTTGCATTATCATCAATTCTTTATTGTTAGTTTTAATACAATTATATTAGAAGAGATATATCCAGAATTAAAAATATCTGTTGTTTTGTTTTTAGGGATAGTTTGGAACGTGTAATAATATTTTCACAATATCCACAGTACAGTTGTGCTACATCAGGTTCTAGTTTCAACTCAATTGTGAAGTATTTCAATAACAGGTAGGGAATTTTGAATTCAATTACTGCCAGCCTTACAGAATATTGAAAAACATTGGATACAGTCAAAATAATAAATAAGTAATGGTGTGATTTATTATTTTCCAATGCTAATAACAATGACGCAATTTTCTACTATATGGTACTTACTGGTTACATGTTGTTAAACAAAGTGATAGCAGGGTTACATATCCCTTTAGAATATAGAATTGTTATGAAACCACAAATTTACAGAATGATTATTTTTGTAGTTAGTCTTATTCTTGTGGTGTACTATATCAGACGTGTTTTTTCCATGTCTTTTGTGGTGAGAATAAAATTCGTAAATTGATGGTAGAAATCTGAGATTACAGAACAAACGTAGATCAATCATATTATGATGATGTCGATAATTGTGACCAAATATTTCATTACAGAATATAATAATGATGGAGATTGTGAAATTTCTGACACTGAATACAGTGCAAGTGACTTTTACATCAGAAATTATAATTAACACGGAGGTACAAAAATAACTGCATCCAAAGTACGTTTGGATGAGAAAAGTGAATATTATCACTCATCAATCTTGTGTAAAGAAATGTGAAATCAACTATAATGTTAGATGAAATTACAATAAGATGTGTTGCATCATACTTAACCATTTAATTATACACTATCGCACGAACTATTTAAAGATAAAGAGGTGCAATGTTTTTATAAATATGATACGTAACACAAAAAAAATTTAATGGAAAATTAATAATAAACATTTATACTTAATGTAATAAAGTTTGACAATTCCTTACAATATTGGGGAAAAAAGACTGGGAATGCTACTTTTCTCCATGTGAATATTAACACCTGAATCAAGTTTGTGACTGCAGGAGGGTCAATATCTGAGATTCAGAAACATTTGACATTAATATATAATATTTTTGCATTCACATTAAATGCCATGCCCATCCTATCTATGTTCACACCAACATTGTTTGTTCCTGGATCATAAGTACTGGTAATGTTATATCAAGTTTGTATGAAATTCTTTCATGTATTTCAGAATGGATGTTTAAAATACATTATTGCATCCATTTTTATGTAATAAATATTCATTTGTAGTTAACTTATGCTACATTTAATTAAATTAATTCTGATGATTTCAATTCAAGGTCAATACCAAAAGGGCAAAAGTGGAGTATAATTGACAGATGGTCTACACACCCATTACTTGCCAAAACATTTGCACAACGAATTATTACAGAATTGGAAAAATTTCCAGAAAACGAGAGGGATTCTGTAATATTACTATTTTCTGCTCACTCTTTGCCATTAAAGGTATGTGTAAAGCCGAATAACTCATACCACTGACTTTTAAAATTTAATTTTGAATATATATATTGTAGCAAAAGACCTTTAGAATATGGGTGCTAGGTAATTTTTTGAGTGAAATTACCAAAACAATGTTTTATATAATTTATTTATTTCTGGAGCATTGAGAACATTTACTATCTGCAGGGCGTGGTTGTTTATTACATTTTTTGTGTTAAACCACTGGAACCGCTATTCCTTGTCAAGTCCTAACAGAATTGAAGCCTTGCCTCGTCATGTCTTGGTGTGTGCCTTACCCCAACAATACTCTATGTGGTGCAGCAAAGGGACACCGAGAAAGGCCAAATTCATAAATTGACAATGTAACATAATCATGTTACATTATACCTCATCAAAGAACAAAATTGGCTGACTAGGTATACATTAAATGCAGCCAAATTTTCCTTTTTGTCACCTAATAGTAATCACATCAACAAACATTCGACCACGCCCTCATAACCAATTAATACAATACTTGCAAAAGTTTGACACATGAATCAAACAATATTTATGAATACTTCTTAATTAACATTAAAAAATTACATATGTTCTCTCTTAAGGAATAGAACTAAATGTGTTACATTAAAAGTTTTCTCAATGGCCTTTCCTTTCAAATTTACCATTACATAACTGTTGACTCCTCTCCTGTCCACTACTTTATACGGTCCTTCATAAATATTTAACAAATTGTAACTGATTTTGTTTAGAGGATTTGATATGTGTAATTTTTTTTACAAGTATCAAGTCTCCTATATTGTTTATTACCTTCACATCATCAGCTAACCTCTCCGGAAAAGGGATAATGGTCTCAATGGGCAGGGTGTGAGGTTTTGAAAATTACAGGTCAACTGGGAGACAACCTGCCAAGCTGAAATTCTGATTTCAACCCTCTCCACCTCCCTGAGCCAATCCATCCATTTTCCATTATCTTCTTCCTCTACTAATTGCCTCTAAGTGGTACTTATTTGCCGGATGTACCTTTGAGTGGGTTTTGAGTGTGGATGTCTTATAGCTGTAAATTTAGATTGTATTCCTTCTCCTTTTAAGACTTCCACCCACTCCTTACAATTGAATTGTTTACCATTATCAGTTAATATTTTTCTGGGTTTTCCACACTCCTTCATGTACTTCATTACCTTGTTAAAACAAGTTTTTGCTGTAGCACTTTTAAGACCATACAATTTGATAAATTTTGAGTACACACCTACAATAACCAATAGGTGAATAGATCCACCCTTACTTCTGGGTAATGGTCCAAATAGATCCATCGCTACCAATTCATTCACTTGAGTTAGTATGATTGGTTGGTAAGGTCCTTCAAATTGACAATTCCTGAATTTATTTCGTTGACAGTTTTCACACTTTCTGATATAAATTTTAACATCTGACATTATTCCTCTTCACATGACCCAACTTGTTATCATTTTAATCATTCTATTGATTCCAATATGCCCATTCTTGTCATGGAAATATTGCAGAAATTTCTTCCTCAATGTTCATGGTATAATTACTACCCAACTTCTCCTAGATTCCTTACTTTTCATAAACATTATACCCTCTCATAACTGATATCTACCTCTCTCTACATTGGCCTCATTATCTCTTATCGTAACTCATTTTTCTCTCAATTTCTTTATCTCTAGAGCCTTTTCTTGATCTTCACAAATTTCCTCCAGACTAATGTCCTCTTCTGCCTTTTTTATCTTCTTCTCCACTTATAGCTGCAATTAGTTGCCTTCTTTCTGACATCTTTCACCTTCCTTATTCCTTTCTCTTCTTTCTTCTAGTTGATCTGACACACACCAATTTCAGTACCTTGGTCTAGCTTGGTTTCTGTATCCTTGACCTCTACCATCTCCTGTTCTGTAATTTCTTACTTCTCCATTAGCACATTTTATATTAAGTTTAGCCATATGCATTTTTTTACTTTTCTTTCTGTCCACATCGTCTAAAAATTTCAACATCTGTAACATCTCAACTACTGTCTTTTTGTTTTCTCCAATAAATTTGGTATCATCAGCTTCAAAATGGAATTTCACATTATTTATTAGCTGTCCAGATATTTATTTTTGTTAACCATATTTTAAAAATAATCTTCTCTATTTCCTTTTCTTCCTTTAATATAAGTACCATTATGAAATGATTCTATGATAGTTATTTGTCTATTTTGATCCCAAAATCTTTTTAAAAATTTATCCTTAACTTTACAAAACTCTTCCTCTTCACTTACAACTGCATCTATCCAACTAACTATTCTTTCCCCTACAGATCATCTCAATATCAAGGTTTTTTGGTGGTGATGCACTCTAGCTAGCATTTCTGAAATATTCTTCTAGTTCCTTGAAAAATCTTTTTGTGTTTTGATTTCCCTCATTATCATATCTGGGCAATTTTAATTCAATTCCCACCCCCTGATGCACACCTGACACATTAAACAAATTCCCTCTCAGCTGATCCTGCAATTGTTCAATGGATTTTTCAAGGGCATGGATTTTATTACTCTCCTGTTTCACATCTGCTCCTTCAAACAACTGATACTTACTTTCTTGCTTTATCTCTAATTTATGTAATGTATCAGTTAACCTTTCTACCTTCTGATCTAATTTTACCATATGCTCACACCATGTTTGTACCATCTGATTAGTTTGACACATTACATTAAACATCTGATCTAATTTTTCTGGTTGGGTGTTTTGTTTCCCACTATTATCTATGGGTACCATACATACAGACTCTAATCCATTAATTACTTACTTTCTTTGTTCTGCCATATTTATTAAAAATAACCCCACACAAAATAATAAAAAAAAACACCAAAAAAATTAATTAGATTGTCACCAACCTGGTTTTTCTCTGTTCGCTTCTTACTTGCAGCACTTCACTAACACTATGACTCACTTTTCTTCCGACGACGAAGAATCAAGCTTATTATCCTCACATATCAGATCTCGTCCTCCAACTCTGCCCTCGTGCGCTCCAGAACCTCGATCCCACGTATACTCCAATATCACGTTCTCAAATTCTGCCTGCCACGTGCTCCAGAATCTTGATGACCGCATACTCTCTGACAATGATCGTTTATTTGTTCAAAGCACGTATTCTGCTTAGTACACAGACGCCTTAACCATCTCAGCCACCGGGTCAAGTTCCTGACCAGGCAAATATAGACAGTCTTATTGTGTGTATATATATATATATATATATATATATATATATATATATATATATTCAAACTTGGATAGTGAGGAAGGATAGAAATAAATAGGAGAAATAGGAGGATTGCGCTTTATTTGAATTCATATGCTCGGGCGAAGAATTACGCACATAGAAAAGCATATGTTCAAAGCAGAGAGAAGGATGGAAGAAGAAGGAAAGACTGAAAATATTTGACCCAGGCGGGACTTGAACCCACGTATTCTGCTTAGTACACAGACGCCTTAACCATCTCGGCCACCGGGTCAAGTTCCCGACCAGGCAAATATAGACAGTCTTATTGTGGACAATTAATAGTTTTTAGTTGAGGAATGGATAGAGTCATTATTTTTGTCAATGTCGTATCCTTACTAATATATATATCACATTTGATCTTGGATAGCGAGAAAGGATAAAAATAAATCGGAGGATTATCCTTTATGTGAATTCATATGCTTACGAAAAAAAACATATGTTTAAAGCAGGGAGAAGGAATAAGGGAAGACTGAAAATATTTGACCAGGTAGGATGTGAACCTCTAATCTATCCATTCCTCCTCTAAATAACTGTTTATCCCATAATAAATCGTTTATATTTGCCTGGTCAGGAACTTGGCCTGGTGGCTGAGATGGTGAAGACAATGTGTACTGATTTTTTCATGCATGTTCAAGTCCTGCATGGGCTAACTATATTCAGTCTTTTCTTCTTCCTTCTCCCTGCTTTGAACATATACTTTTATTTGTTTGTGATTCTACGCCTCAGCATATAAATTCTCATAAAAAGTAATCCTCCTATTTATCCTATTTATTTCTATGTCACTTCACCACCAAATTCATTCATAACATGTATATAATTGCCATATTGGTATGGAAAGGAAAGATAGATAGGCTCTACCCCACAATTTATCAGAATCTGAACTCCATCTGTGGGAACTCAACATCCTTTAAATAGTGCCCTTCCTACCTGCCACCCCCACTTCCACGAGACCATGTATGTATGAGCATGCTTCTTCAATTATGTGTATGCAGACATATGTGTACGTGTATATGTCTGTGCATGTTTATATGTATATGTATGTTTAAGCATATATGTATGTATAGGGTGCTTTGTATGAATGATCACTATCAGAACCTTTCCTATGCCACTACTCCCCCTTGAGAGACAAAGTTAGTGTTCTGGTGGGGAGTTTATTGTTTATGGGCTACTAGCCGTGTGGCGGTTTAAACACCGTAGTCTGCAGCCGGCTGGTGCACAGAATGGTGTAACACTTCCTGATGAGCTGAGAGCCTCTGAAAATTTGAAGAAAAACTTTCGGTTCCTTATGGCTACACTGCACTTTACTTTCAGGTAAGCCACAATCTATCTATCTTTCCTTTGCATAGCAATATTGCAATTATTTTTGATAATGTCATATCCTAACTAATAATATATATATATATATATATTTCTCTTTATCAAATTCTAAATTTCACACACACACAAAATAGCAAAATATTGCATGCACATATTACTATACTACTTGCATCAATATTTCATCAACGTTATCATCAGATTTCGTTTTTAACAAAGTATCATATTCTTTATTACAAGAAACATGCCACCACATTGGAGCACCAATTTGTAGTAATTACCTTTATAAACAATTTAATTAAAAACATTGAAGCCTATTTGTAGTAATTTCATTTTATATATATATATATATGTAACACGTGAGCCTTAATTTATGGTTTTATATTTTTGTCAGAGTAAATTTTATTTTAACTTAATTGGGGAAATTTAGCAAAGGCTCTTAGAGAATTGTTTTTACATCTGGTGGCGTAACAAAGTCAAAGTGAAGACCACCTCACGTTATTGTCCAAGGATTTTAGGAGAAACCCAAATTCTTAGATATGCTAATACAGTGGTCTGGTGTCCCACTCAATACCCTCTCCAGACAGTAATGTTGGAAAAGTGGGGGAAAAGGAAGAGCAATGAAAAACAGAAGGGGGAAAAGAATAAAAGAAGATTCGGTCCATGGAGAGTTGTTGGAGAAGTGAGAGAGAGAGAAAAAAAAAGGAAGAAGAAAAGAAACTGGTAATCAACTATGCAAGCAGCAGGTCATGAGGAATCCAATAGGCAGTCAGCGACGAAGGTGTCACCAGAAATACCGGGAAGGGATGTACGTTCTACCTGACATTGCAGGAATTAAGTAGGTAGATCATTCTCTGTTACATGCCAAACACGAAATACCACCCTGAGATGGTAGATTACATTTTGCCTTGTCTCTTGTTCAGAGGCTTAGCATACATAATTATATAATGGATATTTATTGAAATTCATTTGTGAATAAAATAGTGGAAATGAACAATTTATTCACTGGCGCCCATAACTCTAATTAGATTAAGTATCATCAATTAATATAAAATAAATCTGCATTAAAAAATATATATATATATATATATATATATAAAAATAATATTAGTAAGGATATGACATTGACAAAAAATTATTTCGATATTGGTATGGAAAGGAAAGAGAGATAGATAGGTTGTGGCTTACCTGAAAGTGAAGTGCGGTGTCGCCAAAAGGAACTGAAGATTGTTCAGTTCCTTATGGCGACACCACAATTGCAATTATTTTTGACAATGTCACATCTTTACTAATATCATATATATATCTCGTAATAATTAAATTTAAAAAATATTTAATTTAATGAATTTGGATTTATTTGTGTCACACATTGTGGAAGCCATTATGTAATATACAAAAATGGGTGTGCTTTTTAAATGAAAGCATTTAATTTCAAACAAACAAAAGATTTTATTAGCAATTATTTTAGCAATACATTAAACAATTACAATTTAAAAATTTATCTCAGGGTCATTACTGGGTTTGATAATGGCTAATCATTTATTTAGAAATCTTATCAACACAAATTTCAATAAAAAGATTTACTCATAAATTAACAAAGACGAAATTTACTTGTCGACACAATTAAACTAAAAAGATGGATTCTACTTAACAAATTTTTAATCAAAAGAAGAAAACGAAATCTGACGTCTATCTTTTAATCAGGTTTACATAATTATTTATTTTATATTGTTACTCACGGCAGCATTCCAGGATACTTTTGACTTACGAAGCACTATGACGGGTTTTTGCACAGCTTCTACTAAAACTCACTGATTCTAAAATTAATATTTTTAGATCAAAATCAGGAACCAGGAACCTCCTCTTCGTCTCTATCTCACTCAGTTGACTCCTGCTACTTCTCTGCCTGGCTATGTTCACCAAAACTGTCTGTGCTTAGCAGGTTTTATAGTTCTGCATGTGTGAATGTTTTATCTATGCTTTTATGCAAGCTCGTTTTGATTCTCGCTCTCGCCTTTCGCTTTCGTCCTCGTCTCTCGGTACGTGTTTCAATCTCCAAGTTCCCAAAAGTTCTTTCACGACCACCCGATCGCTGAGGGTTCGAAATACAGACTGAACTCTACCGTATCTTAATGTGAACTCCACTCTCTCATACCATAATGTGAACTGCTTCTCGTCTTGCAAATCCGAGCGCTGCATATGTCATTTTTCAGGGCTTCCAGCAAAGAAAACGATGCTCTGCTTCATTGTTGCTCTGTTATGTACTGCCGTAAGAATATATTTCTCAAACAATTTATATTTTCAAATTTACAATTAATTGGCATTACAATATATATATATATATATATATATATATATATATATATATATATAGAGGATCTTGGATAGTGAGGAAGGATAGAAATGAATAGCAGAAAGGTGGGAATATGCTTCATATGAATGCATATTCTCAGACTTAGAATAATGCACAAAGAAAAGCATATGTTCAATGCATGGAGAAGGAAGAAAGAAGAAGGAAAGACTGAAAATATTTGAATTTAGTTTGCAGTTGTATTGTAAAGTGTTGTACCTGGCTGGCACAGAGTTCAGATCTTCTCTCCTGACGAAGAGGGCTCAGGCCCTCGAGAATTAGTTCTATTCGCTCACCGCTGCAAGACTGGACAACTATTGATTTCAGGTGTCAGCATCACTGTCTCTCTTTCCTATTTAAATGTGTTATTTAATTCTCTCAAATAATAAATACCACACTGCAGTTAATTTATTAACACTGCAAAATGTGATTGAAAATCTGACAAAAAAATCTCCAAAATGTAATTTCTTAACTTTTTAAGAACATATAAGTGAACAGAGTTTAGATTATACT
The DNA here is from genome assembly GCA_037074705.1 of Zhengitettix transpicula. Taxonomy (NCBI): domain Eukaryota; kingdom Metazoa; phylum Arthropoda; class Insecta; order Orthoptera; family Tetrigidae; genus Zhengitettix; species Zhengitettix transpicula. Next base: position 34,290,532 of record CM073590.1, on the reverse strand, counting down.
GTGGCCTATGCTTTTTCATTCCTTTTTAATATTATATGGATGTTAAAGCATTCACAGACTTTCTAATTTATATTTGTTTTAAAATACTCAGGCAGTCAGTAGGGGTGATCCATATCCATCGGAAGTGGGTGCTACTGTACAGGCTGTAATGAATGAACTTGGACATTGCAATCCATACAGTCTTGTTTGGCAGTCCAAAGTAGGGCCCTTACCCTGGCTTTCACCATTTACTGATGAAGCTCTCAAAGGTATGTTTTTAAATATGTGAAGATAAAGTCATAGTAAACATTAATATTTTCACTAAAAAGTTTTTTTATAGAGAATATCTGTGAAATAATTAATTCGTTATGCACAACAGTGCCTCGTTAACAACAGAAATTTTTATATTATATTAGATTATCACCACATTAGTTATGTAAATATGTGCATATCTGGAATATTATGAAAGTTACAAACATTATCAGTAGTTCATAGTTGGAGTGTCAGTTTTGTACTATGTCCATTTTTAGAGGATTTTAGTCCCATTTCACTTTGTGTCTCTAATGAAATAAATTATTAATACTTCAATTTGTTAGAAATGCATGCCAAGAAGTTGGCAGTGAAAAATTATTTCTATTAAGTGTTCAAACTTAAAAGTTAATTTAATTAAAATGAAAAAAATTGTCTGATTGATAATTAATAATAAGAAAAGTAGTCAAATACAGACAAAATAAGTGACAATATAAATATCATACAATGTTTCTGGGTTCCTTGTCCCTTTCTTCAGGTGCTAAGAGGAGCCTAGAGTGACACAACTGCACTTGTCAGTTGACAAAAATCAAAAGCTTTTATCAAGGATCCCTGAAATGTGTGGCATTTATATTATCACTTATTTTGTCTGTATTTGGCTATCTTTCTTATTGTTAATTTATTTTTAATTTTTTATTGCAGGCTATGTTAAGCAAGGGAAACGAAACTTTATCCTCATACCTATTGCTTTTGTGAATGAGCATATCGAAACACTACACGAGCTTGATATTGAATACTGTAAGGATCTAGTGAAAGAGGTACAACTTCAATATTTGATCAATTTTTAGACATTAATTTTTATGAAATGAAATTCTTTATTCTACATTTACTCAGCATCAAAAGACAAGATATTTTATTTCAGAAGGTTGATGATATTTGTATGTGCCTCTTATTTCCAAAAATTGATACTTGCATTATGATTCTTTACTCAGCCTTTTATTAAATACTAGCTGGTTGCCCGGCGTTGCTCGTGTACTTATTTATATAAACTCGAAAAAGTATTTAATTGAATACTTAAATATATTCCTTGAGTATTTCAGGATATAATTGTCACTCAGTCTTCATACATTACGAAATATTATATTGATGAAATTGTTAGCTAGACTCACAACTAATATAGCGCGAAAATTAACTTACATTTTCCGCAAGGATGGTAAAGTAATTCGTATTCTTCTTTATTATCATTTGATGGAGTATTGCTGTATAAAATTATATTTTTTATTTAAAGAAAATATTTCTGCTTTATTTCATTCCTGATAAAGGAGAATTTCCTTTGTTCGTTGCGTAGTAACGTCTTTCTCTCGCGTGACGTCATTGTCTCTTGGCGCGCAGTAATTTAACATTTAATGATAATGGTTATTAATTATAATTCTTTCCACATATATGCTAGGGGTTTCTCAACCTCACAGTACCGTTTCTCGTGTTTTGAAGAATATGTATACCAATTTTTGTTGCATTCTGTCCACGCGATAAAATTTGTATAAAGAACAACGTAAATACATACATACAAATATACATCCTTTTTTATTATATAGACTAGCTGGGAGCCCGGCGTTGCCCGTGTACTTATTTATATAAACCAGAAAAGTATTTAATTCTCCATTAATCTTTAGTCAATAAATTATTTTACTTACGTATGCAGAAAGAGTGGTAATTTCATCAACACTCCAGCCCCGGTGCTATAAAATACATTGAATTTTATTGCATCAATCCCAACAAACATACCTCCGAATTTATTCTTAAATAACTCATTGCGTACTGCAGGATATAATTGTCCCTCAGTCTTCAGATATTACGAATGATTAAATTGATGAAATTGTTCGCTAAATTCACAATGTAAACAAATGGTCGCCATATTGGAGTCACTTAATATGGCACGAAAATTAACATACATTTTCTGCATAGATCGTTAATTATTCATATTGTTTTTATTATTATTATAATGCCATGGAGAATTACTGGATAAAATTATAATTTTATCCAATGGAAATATTTCTGCTTTATTGCATTACCGAAAAATGAACTATTTGCTTTGTTCGTTGCGTAGTAACGTCTCTCTTTGTCCATTGACGTCATGATCTCTTGACGCGCATTAATTTAACACAAAATTATCACGTTTATCAATTATAATTCTTTACACCTTTATGCTACGCTACGGGTTTCTCATCCCCACAGTACCGGTTCTCGATTTTGGCAGAATATGTATACCAATTTTTGTTGCATTCTGTCCACGCGATAAAATTTGTATAAAGAACAACGTAAATACATACATACATACATACAAATATACATTCTTTTTTATTATATAGATTGTATAAATTACTCAACATTCATTAATTTAATATATTTAACCTTTTGTGCTCCAGAGCCCTCGAGTGCAAAGGGTTAATTACAGACACTGATTGGTTTAGAGTAATGATCATTATTTTTTTTGTGAAAAAAATTGCTTTTAAATTAAAAATTTGTGAAACTAAAGAAATACAAATGAAGCTGTAAAATTTTTCAGTACATTCGATTTTTCTACCATTTCTTATCAGTTATAAGTAATAAAATAATTTTAGTTACATTTTCTTGGATTTTAATTTTTTAATAGTAATATATTGATTGGTTAATATTTCGACAGTTATTTTGTATTATATATAAATTTTATATAATAATTTAAATTTGTATAAATATATGTTTTGTTTTAGCTTGGTCCAGTGAATATTCGAAGAGCAGCTGCACCAAATGACCATCCTGTATTCATAGAAGCCTTGGCAGATATTGTTAAAAACCACCTGAATAGTAATCAACCTATAAATCCCAAATTTCTAACAAGATGTCCCCATTGCACAAATATAAAATGTGAAAAAACTAAATCGTGGTTCAAAGAATTGTGTTCAAAATAAATAAAACAAAATACTCAGATATAAAACATTTTAATGGCTTGGTGTTCTGTTTCAAATGTTTATTTATTGATTATGATACATCTTGTTTCATGAAATAATTGTATAATTCTATTATGAAGAAGTGTACCTTAAAAGTTGTGAAAATATATTTAAAATGTTTATTTCTAAGAACATTAGCATCATTTAACTCCTCATTTAAGTAAATTCTTAAATTTTGTAAATTGAATTATAATGGTAAGATAAAAGACCAAGCTGTCCATATAAATGCCTTTAATCCACGATGTAATTGTGCATGTGCCAATATTTAATAAGACAAAATGTAGTTTCGGGAAAAATGACCAATCATTAAATTCTTGAATTAGCTTTGAAAGGATACAATCCATGGTGAAGGGAAACATTAAAATTATTGATTACTAAAAATACAATAAAGACTTGTGAGATTACTTCAGATGTATTGTGAATGTCTGTAATAGAGTAACTATAAAAATGACTTAGTTCAACATAACGTATGCTATTTTTGCCAAGATTTGAAGGAGTTTACGGGTTAATAGCTCTATAATGCCTGATGTATGGTGATTTATAGTGAAAAAATATCAAGTGAGGTAGCTTTAAGGAACATACATAAATTTTGAAGGGATGGAAGAAAGGTCTCAAAAATCAACTTAGTTAAATGACTTTAATTTTTAAATATGGACCCTTTCAAAAAGAAAGAAGAGCTGCTGATAAGCTGGTCCATTAAATAAGTAAGGTGAATAGTAAAAAAATAGTTATTCAAAAAATTATTTCTTTTTCTTCTTCTAGCTCCAATATTATTCCAATCTTTTGCACACACTGAAAATTAGAATGATCACACAACACAACTGGAAAATACTCATTTACAGCAGGAAATGAAATAAAAATGAAAACGACCAAATAATTGTCTTCAGTATTTTATTATTACTGTCTCCACCAAACTGCCCTTTCTTGTTTGTGGTATGATAACAGAATACAGGTAACTGAAATCCTCCCTTTTCTATCCATATGAATTATTTTACTATGCAACATTATCCTTACTTTCTTTACTTACAGAAATAATAGAAAAGAGACTATGAATACAAATTTATTGAATATCTAATATCTTTTGAGTTTAAAACTTTTCCCAATTACTCCACACACAACAATTACAAAGACTATTGGTTCAAAAACCTCAGTAATCATACTATTCCTAAGGAAGTTATTGCTGTAGTATCACTTGGAAACAAATTTAGTCCACCCACCACATCCATGAATAAATCTCAATCCATTCCTCTCTTAAAACACACAGAAACTAATATATCTTCATTCCCGACACAATAAAATCAGGAATCACATCACTCAAAAAATCAAACCACAAAATACCTTTCTCTTCTTCATAGAAATCTCATAAAAAACCTCCATAGAAACAAACAATTCTTTAAGTCTCTCCCAACATACTCTTTACACATGCTGACAAAGGTTCTGTCACTGTAGCTCTTGACCGTAATTAATACACAAACACTGATAATCAAATTCTTTTTGACACTAACTCATAAAATTTGCAAACTCATCTGCATCAACAGACTAGTGCAGTTGTGTCACTCTAGGCTCTTCTACACACCTGAGGAAAGGGACTAAGATCCCAGAAACGTGTGGTATTTATATTATCACTTTTTTGTATGTATTGGCTATCTTTATTATTAATTATTCTGGAGTTTGTACAGTTCAGGATGCATCTGCTCTTGATTAGGCAATGATTCAGAAAGACTTTCTGGCACATGCTATTACAAGTTGGGAGACAAACTGACACTTATTATAATTGAACAATCATAAGTTACTTGCACGCATTAACAAAGTCCCAAATCACAAACATGCAAACAAAAATTACATTCACACTTACAAATTGAATCCCTCTTAAAAAAAATAACAATATAGGATAAGTTAATCAGGAGAAAAAGAGGACAAAATAATATAGTATGGCTGTTGGCCATCAGTTGCCAGTGGGGTTAAGATAGGATGATCTGGTTGTGTCCAGCTCTCCCCATTGAATAGAACCACTTTTTCTCTTGTTGAACCAGGCAAGCCAATGAGAAATTCATAATTAATTAATTTAATATAAATCAATTAAATATAATTGATTCCTGATTAAAATTTCTACACAGATAAATCACTCATTCCAACTTTCTGATGTTTTATACTGTGTGTGTTGAGAGGGAATTGTGGATCAATGTATAACACACAAGTTGATGCTCTTGACACACATGAAACTTTAATTACATCTAACGCTAACATGAACAATAACAATGCAAGAAACGAAACATGTACACTGTTAAAGATATGCAGTTTGTATTCTGTGTGGGCAGTGATTAGTTTCCTGTGCTAAATGGTCTATTTACAAAGTACTGACAAAGAATTTGCCTAATGATGTAAGAAATTGATATGTTTCTACAGTCTGAATTGCTGTATAAACACAATGCTTTAAGCAAAAAATTAACATTAATTATCCCACAATAATCTGTTTCATTTAAATAAAAATTTGCAAAATATTAAGTAACTACTAGTTTACCAAGTGATTTGCCTTCTCTGAGCAAATTAAGTATTTAAAAGCTATTTATTTTCTAATTTGACTGGGTATCTGTTGTTAACTTAAGTACATAATCTTCAAATTTTACATAATTTATTGATAATGCGAAATTTCTTAAGTTTTTGACAACAGCTAAATTTTATCTTGAATTTCTAATACAAATTATTAAATTTAAATTCAGGTGGTGCTTTAAATTGTGAACGGAACTACTCCGTTGATCACTTACTAATGATTCTTGTTGCAACAATCTAAAATATAACCAAGTAACTATTTCATGTTGTGTTCATGCTGCTTATGCCTCAACAAGTTTTTTGAAAGTTCTCTATTCTTCTTAATGGTAAAATGTCTCTCTTCTGTTCCAATGTCAGCTCAATCCGGGGTCTCCTCAAGTTCATAGCCGAAGCACAGCTGACAACATATTTTTGACCTATTATATGATCAAGCAGAACATGCACTATATGTAACCATTTTATGCATCACTAGGTAGAAGTTTTTTTAAGAAATAGATTTCTTGCACAGCAGTTGGCCAATTGAGAACTTTAAAAACTGCTGGTGGATGAGGGTAGTTGCCAAAGTAACTTGAAAAATTTATTGATGAGGCTTGATTTGGAAGCACCAGATGAGAAAACAGCATCAATTGTCACAGATGCTTGACAACACATGGATTTTGGGATCTACCAAATTTTTTTCTCTCAACCCTTGACATATGTAGGAAGGAATCTACATCCACAGTTTAACTTAGGATGAGATTGGACTGTTTCTGTGAGCTAATGGAAATGTACATATTAGTGGGTATAATAATTTTTTTTTAAAAAAACTAAGTCAAATTTTAATAATTTGTTTTCTTCACTTAATGTTACCAATTTAATTCTCATTTCTACCATTAACTGAGGCTAAATTCTTTAAATATTCTCTTAGCAGAACATTTTAATCTTATGTGTAATGATGAAGCTTAGTAAAAAGGACTGTCATTAAGAATATGTATTCAAGGTTTTAGAAACAGCATTTATTGTTTTAAAATGAGGTTCATTTCAGCTTGAATTGGATACAAATAGCGTACATTATACTTTTTTTTATCAATCTAAATATTCACCTCCTTGACAGAACATTAATACTTGAACTGAAAATGAATTGGTTTGTTAATTAATGCTACAAATCTGAACTCAAAACTAACTAATCTAGAAACTTGTAATTAAACAAATAAATAGTTAAATAAGAGACAATAATAATAGTCAGTTATTTTGCTATTTATTTATTTAATTAGAATACTTTTAACACAATGTTTTATATTTTATAATTTTAATCTTGAACATGTTCAAATTTCACAAGTAATAGATTTATTTGAGAGAAAACTAGGGAAATGAAATATCTGGTTATGATAACTTTACAAGGTACATTTAGTCATGTTCTATGAATGCTTCATGTCAATGATATTGAAAATCTGCTTCACAAAATTAAGATTGATGCATACAAACTAGAAAAATGTAAAATTAAATCTATTGTACCCACAATAGGATGCAGTTTTAACATGATTTGTGATAAAATATAAAACTCCAGTGATACAAGAAGCATGTAAAGACAGTGTTTATTCTTTCTGGGTTTCTCATTGGGGTTTAGTTGAAAGAGTATAATAACAATAATAATAATAATTATAATGTCAGAAATATTCATTGGACAAATAAATATTGTACAAGCATCAATAATTGTGCATTACTACTGTAACTTTGAAATAGCATTTGTATTAGAAAATTAAATGTAAAGGCACATTTGTAACATTTTTTAATCTATCTGAATATGAAAAATTAATGTCTAGATTTTGAAATATTGATAGTTATATTATATTGAAATAAAATAATTTAAAAAATACATTTATGGAGACAAATTGATCTTTATTAGTAATTTATGAGTCTTCTTTATCAATGGTTTATTTAGCACAATTTTAGGCAAAATTTGATCAACTTGATAAATTGGTGCCTTCTTTAATCAATGATGTATGAGAAGGTATTTGAGTTGATCACTTGCTAAAAAATTATTATTAAATGTATAAAAACATTAAAAATCATTACATTTTACATCTTGGCAACATCAATATAGTTGCTCTCCACTACATAAATATTATTGTTAAAATAGACATTTATATGCAGGCAAAGAAGATTGAAAATTGATTATATGTAAATGGTGTTGCAATTTACTATTCCTATTATGGTGCTACTTCCTTGTTGTATAGCTCCTTCCCCCTTCAATATCAAAATAAATGAGATTTCTCAAGAACAAATGCAAGTCTATCAGCAGCCTGTAAACACCATACTCTTTGTAATACATTGGTCCACAGTCACAAATGTACATATAATTATAATTTCCTGATAGAAACTTCAAATTTAATACAAAACTTGAACTGGTACATTGAAGTAAAAGTACAATAAGTTTATGAAATAATAGTCTTAGTTTACTATTGTATTTACACAACAGACAAAATGTTTCATTGTGGATTGGTAATTTGTAAGAAAACACCAAATATATTTGCTTAAAATCTATCAATACTGTAATCATATTGATATAACATACAAACATTAATGTACAATATTCACTAGCCAGGTAACTAAATTCACATGTGATGCATTAAATTAATTAGAAATACCCTCATACAATGTAGAGGAGCCTCCAAGTTAATGGCTGTGATTTTAATGGTCTAATATATATAACATGAATTTTTTTAAAAAATACAGTCACTAGAAAATACAGCACATGAGAAGTGCCTTTAAGTTGTAAGAAAAGTTGAATATCACAGCTAGTACCACTGAGGAGGTGTCATGGCCTTTGTCAGTGCCTTGATGCTTTGATGTGCAAACTGCGTTTGTGTCAGCTGCCAGGAACAATGTGTATCTAGAAGAAAGCAAAAGGTAATCATTTTGATAATGTATTAGTCACTTATCAATTTAATAAATGAATCATTACTCACTTCACTCAATATAGCCCAATTGTCACTTTCACTATGAATATTCAATCGTAGAACCTTAATTAGACCAAGTTTTGGATCTACTGAGCCTTCTGCAATGCCCATGTTATTGAATTGCCCTGTATAAATCATAAATTGAGTAATTTTAGAACTATTTAGAAAATAAATATTTTTTGCTTTGAAAAGAAAATATATCATTAGCATCAAGTCCTATGTTATATACATATGTTCTTGTAACTTTTTGACATTATTATTCAATATTATCATATTTCTGTTAATTTTTTAGCTTATCAAAATACAAACATTTTGGAGAGAATATATTTTAGATGTTCCATTCACAGTAATTTTTACTCTCTCAGTTATCATTCTTCATTCTCAAAATCGGACAAGGGAACACCAAAGCGATTATCTCTGAAATATAGTATAGTCTTTAAATAAAAAATTAGAAATATTTGATATGCCTCGTTTTCTATTTTTCCAACCTTTCAAGTTTTTGATACCAAGTTTTATGATGAAATTAGTACAGGAGCAGTGAAGAGTTATTAGTTAATATAAATTTCATCTGCATATGTTGTTTACACAGCATCAAATGCTTTAATAATAAGATAAAATAGTCACATACAGACAAAAGAAGTGATGATATTAACATCACACAACGTTTCTGGAAACCTTTCTTCAGATGCTAAGAAAACTAAAAACACAAGAGTCCAGAGCAACACAACTACACAATACAGTTGAAAAACTCAAAGGCAAAGAAAACTCAACAACAATGGGAAAGCAGAAGAGATATTGTAACAATAAAGGACTGTAGCAATTTTTGAGCTTCATAGTATCTGTTTGTACATTAATTACTGTGATGTTTGATTTAATGTGAAGCAACTCTGATATCATTTTATTGGTGTCAACGTCTAATGTCTAACATTTTGCCAATCAAATGAAGGGTTCAAATTGATGATATGTTAAGAGACTACAAATTGTTTATCATTGGGAAGTTTGATATTAGACATATGTTCCTTCATTCGGATATTAAAGAAACATTTTGTTAGCAGGAATTACAATCTGAGCAAGAAATTTTGAAAAATACACAATGTTTGCTGTAGGTATCAAGTGGGTCCTTGTGGTTTTTAATCAAGAAGGAAAGAGCATTAATATATCTATAAATGATGGATATTTTTTGGACAACTTGTGATGCAGAAATCTGCAATAAGAGAGAACCAGAAAAAATTTGGATTGAGGTAATTGGGAATGAGTAACAGCATATTCGATTTTGTTCAATCTAATGTTTGTGTGTTTATTAATAAATTTAAAGGGTATTCATTAGAAATTCAAATGTTATGGAAAATATTTATGTTGTGTTGATGGAACTTTGAGTTAGAAAGTAAAACAGTTCTGTTTATAAGATTATATACCACAGCTCTCTTTTGGAGAATGATCATAAAGATAATTGAGAACACGTCCAGATTATGTAGGTTTTCTGAGCCAATCGGTGAGAATGGAAGTATTGTGAATGGATAAAGTGACACCCAGGAAATTAAGAGAACAGTTCATTTCAAGTTCATGGTTGAATTGTAAATTGGGATAATTATTGAAAGCATTGACTATAAAGTTGATTTGAGAGAACTTAGAATTACAAAATATGCCATATACATATCTGATATAGCAATGAGGTTTGACAGGAAGTAGGGAAAGACAATTCTTTAAATCTCTCATGACTATCTCGGCAAAAAAAGGAATAAGGGGGCTTCCCATGGTTCCCTTTGATTTGATGATAGTGAAATTGATTAAACTTAAAATAAGTGGAGTTGAGGATTACATTTTCCATATGAAAATATTTTAAATAATTTTGATTTGGTTCAATATTTGACCCATAGTAAAGACTACTACTATATAATGTCATTGATATTGGTAATTTTGGTGTAATTACATAATATCCTATCTGCTAATTTAAAGAGTTAGTGTTTATATCTAAAGTCAAAAGTTTGTGTGTCACAATACAGATATTAGTTAGTCTAAAAGTACTATCAACATGAAATGAAGAATGTACCCGGTAATGCACTGGATAGTGTGGAAAACAAATATTTTGTGAAGAATAAAATGTATTCTAGATCCAACTCGAATAAAAATTATATTCTGCTGCAGCTTGGATGAAGGGAACTAGATATTCACTTATTACATACTTGCTAAGATCGCCTTAGATAAACATAAAAGGAAACGACTAGTGTTTAATAAATTAGATAGAATTAAAAATCGTACTGGAATTTAAGATACAATTTATGGAACTTGGAATATGTAGGGTTTAAGACTTCTGTTTGGAGTTGGTATATAATGGTACAGAATTGAAAAATAGAACTTTTACAATCTGGACTATTAGTGGAAGATGCTGGGTACCAACTGTTTTTTGATACTGGAGGGTGTGTTGTTCGATGTTAGATATTTGAAGGTGAGAAAGTACATGTTCCACCTGTTGCTTAGAGTGGTGATGCAGTAGACAAATTGTTGCAACATTTGAGCCTTAGTAGTTTATCAATAATTAAAAAATATATTTAAATCTTTAATTATCAATAACTACTTTTAATGCCATGGTATAAGATTGACAACTTATATAGAGAATCCCTAGAATTAATTTTTGAAATCATGAATATTAACTTAAAGATTTTCACAGAAAACAAATTTGTGTAGCAGACCCTACAAATTCTGTGATATATTAAAATGATAATTTTATGTACACTGAATATTTTGAAGTATATTTGATGTATTTCACATTAGAGCAATTACTAATTGTTATTATCATCATAGGGGTTTATTGGAAAATAAATTAAAATATTGGAACTTACCGACAACTATGTAACCATCACTGGTTGAATTAAAGTCAGCTTTACTGTAATTATTTTGACTAGAATTGGGAAGAACCTCCACAGATGTGTTATAAAAACGGTCTGAAGGATGTTCTGCATTTCCACTTCTAAAAAAGTAACTAAAAAGGAAAAGAAATGATACAATGTTATTTTAAAATATATCTGTGAAAGTATGTTATTTTTTATTACTGTTTATACCGTTTTATAGGAATAGGTGATGTGAAGGAGAAAACCAAATGATCTCCAGGCTGAGGAAGGAGTCCCCAAAAAAATGTTTCTCCAAGGTAGGCCTTAGCAAGGCTGTACTGTTTGTAGTGCTTAATTGCAGACTCAACAGTTGCTTCAGGATTTTTATGAGGAAAAAACAGAGCTACTTTGCCAAATTGCTTGTCCTGCAATGTTAAATTCAGCTTTTATTTTTTTCAGCCAATTGAAAATATACAAAATAAAATAATAAATACAATTTTGTTTATTAAAGTGCTCAATAAATAACAAAGGTTAATGTATGATTATTATTGGAAATGAAATTTTAATCTACAGATTACACTTGCATACAGCTTGATGTTAAACTGTTTCTGAGGTTGGATTTATAAGGATAATTGTCCACAAAATTTAAACAATATACCTAGTTTTCATTGGTATCTGACTTCTATATATCTTTCTCTTCTCTTGCCAGACTTCTCTGGGAAGAACTCAAAGAGACTGCTGATAATGGTTCATTGAATTTAATTCATGGATGCTAAGAAACATGTAATTAAATTACAATTTTACTGTGATAAAATAAAAATTCTCTTCTTCAGCTACAGGCATAAAAAACATAGTTTCAGATATAAAGGGCAGATATTATAGAATGAAATCTCTATGGGGTTATATACAGGCAAACATGATGTGAAACTGTGTGCTTAAAATTTGTCATAGATAGAAACGGCCACATTTTGGTTTCTAGAAGAAATATGAGAAATGTAACACCATAAAACAATTGTGCATTTCTATTTATGTTATATATTGTGTTTAAAGATTAAAGTAACCTATAACACAAAATAAAATAATACACTAACAGGTCACCAAATCAATGCCAGAAAAAGAAAGGGTACAAATGAGTATGATGTTATGTTGTGGAACAATTAGCAATGAGATTTGTATTACAGTTAAAAGGTGACTAATCCTCAAGATCTTTAAGTGAAACAAAATGTGAAGGTATTATTGGATCAAAAAGATGAAGATATAAACACAAGATGTTGATTTGATTATTTATTAGTGTCTGACATATACATATTTACTGTATATATCAACTGTAGTATAACTTTTTATTTATATAGATGCAATAATAATTTAATGGCTTAAAATATGTTATTAAACTAATATTATTGACAATTAAATTTGAACATATTAACAGCTAGTTAAAAATGTACGTCTTATCATTATTACTGTTTACAAAATATTCTTTGCTTTTGCAAGCTTCTTTTCTTACTTAGTACTACTAAAATTTATTCATACCATACCTTGAGCTTTTGTACTTTCCCTTTCAGAGAGGAATGTGTTCCAATATGTTGAAATAATGATGGCTTATACTGCAACCAAAGTTGTGATTTTGCCTTCTTGCAATGTTTCTGTAAATGAAGAAATTTTTTTTGTAGATTTTCATTTTTATTGTTCTATACTTTAAAACTTAATCTGTTCAACATACATGATCTTTATCAAGACTGCATATTTTAGTAGAAATCAGATGATCTAATAACCAATCCACTGGCTTATCATTGTAAAACATAAGGAAGAACTGAACCAACCATGGAAGCTCTACACATTTAAACATTTTTCCTGTGAACAAAATTATTAAGATATCATAGTATTGACTAAAATATAGTGACTATTAAGTTCAAGAATTTTTGATAGTAAAAGTAACACAAAACTTAATATTAATAAAATTGTTGGAAGAGATCTTTTTAAGCATATGATACCTCAAAGTGTTAAGTCCTTATTATCCACCACATTTCATTGGTTCTAGATTAAAGATAAATTTGGTTGCAATTTGGTCTACTGTCAGACCAAGCATTTGCAATTATTGATAATTTATATTATTTTACTTCATTTTGTTTATAATTTATTACAATAGTTTTAACTTACAACACCACCCTCCACTATTTTAAACAACCTGGCTCACTGGTTAATTTATCAATCTGTGATCCTGATCAAATTTGAGCATGATGAAAAAAAACAATTCATAATAAATAATAGCCCCTTATTTCACCAATTAATTCATATTTTCCCTTTATTTGACTGTAAATTTACGAAGACAATAACTCTTCCATTAAATGGGAAATCATAATTTATTATATTAATATACTAGGAGTTAAAACTCTCTTAAAATGAAAATATGATTGACATGAAAATTTCATTACACCTATAAAATGGCTGAAGTATCTCAAAATCAGTTTTCACATATCTATCTCCAATTCCAATAACTCAAAACTAGAATTCAAAATACCATCAAAGCATCCGATAATATTAAATTTTCAATGTGTATTGTTATACAATCAATATTAGACTCATTGGAGTAAAAGTGATTGACAGCTTTTAGGGAGAGAAACAAGCTGAAAGTTAAGTATGTTTCTAATTTGGAATGTGGACAAGTGACCCCTCAACTAATTTTGTGAGTGTAACTAGGTTCTGAATTTCAGAAAAAAGACCAAAAACTAAACAATAATAAAACTTTCCAACAAAACCCAGGTTATGTATACAATATTGGTGTGTGGCACAAAATAATCATAGTATATTGTTGTTGGAATTAGTTCAAATCAGAACGTGAGATGACATTCTAGCACCCCCCCCCAAATAAACAACTTGAAGATATTGAAGAAAGCTTAAGACTCAAGCTACAGTTAATTTAATTTAAGGAATACAGATGGAAAAATATCAACTGGACCAGGAATCGAACCCAGGACCTTCCACTTACTGGCTGGATACTCTTGACGATTGAGCTTATCCTAGTCCTCGTGCAATATTCATCCAATCTTAACCTCATGTGGCTCACCTATATTATCTCAATTCCTTTGAGGCCTATTCAGGATCAAATGATGGACAGATTTTTTGTGTACATTTATTATAAGTATTGTACATTTCTACATTTCATATGAAGTCCTTGGAGTGATGAGAGTGTGTGTAGCAAATATAAATGCATGCAAAATAGTATATATTAAATTATTAGAATGATGTATGAAGAATAAATTCAAGAAGATGAAAACTGATATAGAATATTGTATTAATGCTTGGGAAACTTTCTTTGTTTAAATTAAGCATCCCAAATTGAGTCAAATTGAGTAATTTACCTATGAAACCTAACTGACAGAACTCCAGCACAAACCATGGAGCTTTCTCTGAAATTTTTTGTAATGCATAGTTTTTCATTGTAGATATGAAATTCTTTTTTGCAAGGATGTCATCTTCTAGCTGAACATAAAATGTTCCCCTTGGTTGAGCATACATCATTAAAAAGGCAAAGTCCAGATTCTGCTTTGTTCTCCACCTAACACGTTCTGGAGGATCACCTAAAGTTGGCCGGAGATCATCCAGATCTGGATAGTAAGAGGCAGGTGGTGAAATCAGTTCAATAAGTCCAGAATCTACTTGATCTGGAAATCTGAAACAGTTACATAAAACACAAAAGTTTTATAGTTGGCAAGCAGTGATTAACATAGTATAACATTTTATTACCACGATGGCCTATGGATATGATACAGTTAATTTTTAAAAATTTGGGAATTGTTTTCATCATTTTTTCCTTGTTCAATATGAGCATGTATATTAATTGTTATGATATTAACTTACAAGGGATTTTTAAATTGCAATTTATATAAAGTCTAAATATAACAACTCACAATTATAGAAGCACATATGTTTAAAGACTTAGATTCATTTCTTTGCTAATACTTACTGGTTTTCTAATTGTCTTGATACTTGGAGGACATAGTCCTGGTCAATCTGAAAAGAAAATTAAACATCTATAGAATTTGATAACTTGAAAATATTATTATATATAATCAAAATAGTATTTTTATTTATTAACCTATGTTTTTTTTTTCAATGAATGCTTTGCAAGTTATTCAGAAACAATGGCACTTTATGGTTAAATATATTTTAGACATACATGCTTTGGTTATTTAAATTACTGATGTCCCAGTTTGTAAACCCCTATTCATAAAGTTCTTAATGTAGAAGAAAATATATACAATTTTATCAACATGAGCTAAGACAAATAAAATCAAATGAGTGCAACAGAGAATACCCAAATGGAATACCATGTATTATGGTGACTACATTAAACTAAAGTAAACTTTATGGGGCAGTTAGTCAATGATACTTTCTGGAACAGATGAATACAAGGACGTGAAAATTTTGATCTTCCTAAAATTATAAAGGAAATTTGAAGAGAGTTGTAATATACCTTATTAGTCAATGTTGGACAAATAAATAGCCATTGATGCTCAACTTTGTACACAATGATAAATATTTTTTATATTAAGGAGTGTTGTCCTAACTTATGTGTCCAGTCATCATTAGTTCCAAAAACAGCTGCAGAACCCCAAGTGGATCTCACCGTCTGACCACAACTCATCCTCTGCTGTGCAAATTCCTGCACACTATAAAATAACACTACAAGGCCCACTTACACAACATAAAAATGTTATCAGCTAGGATTTACTTTTAGACATATAGCATTCTAGGTTGAACAGTGTTCATACATATCTAGCTTCCTAGGACATACTCCTTCCAGCAGCAGTTAACATTCTGGGTCAACACTCTTGGGAAGCATATAGTAGTCTAAGTCTTTCATACTATGAACACATTAACTAGACTATAGTCGGTCATAACTTTATTTTGTAAGGAATTCATAGAAACTAAAAAGTAAGATCTTTAGGCCTAAGATATTTTACTAAACTTTCAATAAAAATAATGCTGAAAACATTAGATGTAAAACAGAACAATCAGACTGTTTAAATTGTCATAGGACTATTGAAAATTAAAAAGTTTAAAAAAGTAAAAAATAAATAAAGGATTTTATAGGCACATCATTGTGGTTATAAAAATAAATGGAAATTGCTGTCGGAACCAATATTCTGTTACTGTATATACTGCATGTACATACTTATATACTTATTTTACTCCATTATTTTGATTCTTGTATCAGAATGCAGTAACTTCAAATAAAACCAAGCTTGGCCTTGATTCCACAGTTGTGGAACTAACCGAGTTGGTTAACTTTGATTTTTAGGGAAGGGGTTAATTATGAAATGTGCAAATGGTCTGAGATTGGTGTAGAGTTTGATGTTTAATGTTGTCAGGGGGGCCACGGTAGAAAAAAAAATTGAGTTGGACAGTGTCATTTATGATGCCATTTGATGCTTATGATTTAATTTTTGTATTTTAAAATTTTATTTCCCTTCTAAGGAATGTAATAATTATTTATTTTAATATGCATCAATAATACAGATAATACTAATAATAAAATTTTGGAATCGTAAAAATATTCCCAAAAATACATCTATAAAGCCCAATTATTTTTCGTTTTTCCTAGTTCTGTTTGGCTGTGCCAGGATTTAGTTCCTTTTACAAATTAATAAATCGATTAAATATTATAGAACGCGATTATTAATTAATTTTACACGGAATATAAAAAGTATTATGGAAAAGCAGCAACCACAACATCACATTAAATGTTTCATTTATGTATTATATTTCATAATTTTGGGGGATCTATTGACAAAAGAAAAATTATGTCAAGGGGGCCGAGGTACAAAAAAAGGTTGGGAATCCCTGGTTTACGTTGTCTTTGACATAAACAGTAACGACCCGGATGGCGGTTAAATCAGGCGTTGACCAAGAGGTCAATGTGAATTAAATTCCCTTACGATAATTTCCGAACACTTACCTGTTACATATACGTGCGTGAGATGAGCAGAAAACGTATAAATTTAATCCTTTGAAGCTTTATTTAATTTTAATCTAGAAAATTTGGTCAACACTTAAAAAGGTGTCATTAAAACTGCACCATTAAATTTTTTTCGGAATAATTTTTACTAATTACTAACCCAATGATAGAGAAATATGTAGTTAGTCTGAAACCAGTTCTGTATATACCTCGGCAACAAAGATGACTATAAGTGTTTCAGCAGCTTCCTCCACAGACATGCTGTCCACCAAGTTTTGTAATGTTGGCATCAAGTAACTCTGCACGTCCCTCTTCACTGTTGGTACCCCAAGGACCATCGAAACTGAAACCGAAACATAATTCAAATTCATATATGCTTAAATGAATTCGTAAAATGTTATTTTTCTATGACATAATATTGATCTCTATTTTAAATATAAATATTTGATGTTCCTTTTTCGGCCCAGATATTAATTACGGGCATGTCATATACTGTACACTTTTTTCTTTATTGATTGAGGTACGAATGGCAGTTACTATTTCGCCCACAGTGTATGCGAGTGTGAGAGAATTATTTATCCTACGTTAGGGGTCTCTATGATACTACTTTTTCAACAGTAGTTGGCGATTCGTAGATCTCTCGTTCTTTCAACTAGTACCGTGGTTGGGGACGGAAAACATTAATATTATTTGCATGTAAATCGCTTGCAATGAGTGAAGAATGTGTAGCAGCATCATCATGGCGCGACAAGTCTCGGTTCTTCCACGTGCCAGAGAGTAAACCTGAATTACAAACATCACGACGTTAACTTCACAAAATTATGATCCATAGAACATAAAAGATTTTGGGCCCCAAAACGCGACAACCATTTTCTCTGTCAGGCTAAGAAGACGATGGCCCAAATGAAAACAATATTTAAGATTATAGAGGCTAGAAGAAAGACCTACGAAATGGGTATCGCAGAATTTTATTTTAAAGTATTGGGGTCCACGATGGGAAGAAATATTGTCGAATAACCGGAGAGCTAATATGGAAAGAGTGGAGTGAGAGGGAGTCGAGGTGAGATAAAAGATCACGCACAAGCAAGGGTAATTGTTAAGACATTCATGGATAGATTCAGTCAGTGATTTGACGATTAGTGAGAATTATTGTCCAGTTCATAATTGCTTGTAGTGGAGACAAAGGAGGCGTGTGAACTCTGTGAATGATTTCCAAATACAGCGGCTCCAGAACTTCAATGAATCGAGAAGGGCAGAGGAAATTCAAAGCGCCAGGAAAGCCCATTAAAGGTACATAAGTGAGTACATTTTCTTCACTTATCCAGAATGTGTAACTGGTAACATGTACGGGTCGTCTACTGTTCAACAATGGATGCGCTCAACGAAGTACACCGAAACACTTGTGTTTGCACCAGCAGCCTGATTTACAGATGATGAGTGAATGCCCAACACCTTGTCACCTACTTGGGATTTAACCTCCTTCAACCAATTTACACAGATGCTCGTGACAGTAGCACGCGAACAGTCGACAAGCTTAATCGTTCCCACTTGCCGGACCATAACAATCTATCACTTAAGTCAGTGGATTTCTCTATTTACGGCATGTATCGTCTTTAGTATTATTCCTCGTCCGTCACTGATCCGCTTATATACTTTTCTTACCGTGTCACGTGCTCGCTACGTCATCAGGCGGTAATCAAATTTTGCAATGGGCAGTGGTTATAATGATTTGGCTCATCAGTATACATAATATTTATTCAATAATTAAAATTTGATAATTGATTAAACCACGCACGCCTGCATTAAATTGGAAATATGAAAATATCTTGAATCTGTCAATGTTACATTTCACCTCATAAAATCAATTTCCCCAATAAAATTAGTTGAATGCAATTTATGATGCTTCCAACGTCGGAGCTGAAAACTTTAAATTTATACAATCTCATATAAAATGTAAACTAGATATTATAGACGACAGTTTCCTGATTTCCAAGTAAAATTAAATAGAATTTCTATCCTATTTAATGATAAACAATACATATAGCAGCAATTAAACTTGCTAGCACAAGTGATAATAGTAGTAAGATACCAGTTTGTAGACTCCTTGCCGAGAAATATGTGTAGATCCTCTAGTTTCCAAGTTTGCAATGCAGCTCGTATACTGAAGTGTAGATGGCAGGTCGTTGTTTGAAAAACAAAAGTGGTCTTAAGTACCAACCTTAGTTTGAAGTTTGAAGACGCTACATTGTTTAGTTTGTTAGACGCCCATTATAGCGCGTTATTGAGGATAGGTGTCTCTTTAATTGATTTATGCTGATATTTTAGTCAGTCTTTTTTAATCGCGTGAGCAACCATGTTTTGCTGATTCTTCAAACATCAGCAGAACATACCGTTTGGTGCCAGTCCGGCTGGGGATTATATCTGTACCTCCATCGGCGAGTTTTCCGGGCCTAAAACAGCAGGTGCAGAGGAGCTTCTAGCTGATTAAATTTACGACGTTGAATTGTCTAGGACCTGTGATTGTTCCAAAACAAATGAAAAAGTTCAATAGGAAGAGAGTTGGAGACACAAGAGGGTGCCTGGAGAGTATTCTGACTGGAGATGTGGTAGTGGGAAGTTGCTCTTGTCTTCTTTGAATTATCCAAGAATTGATCAGCTCAGCGAGACTCCACCAGAGGCACCAAGTCCATGGCCAGCTGCGAGGGACGTCACTGTGTTGCTGAGACCCCAATATCGCCATTTATCATGGTTGCGTAGTGCATTTTGTATAAAATCCGTTTGTTACAACTACACCCGAGTTTTCATAACTGGTTAGTCGGGGCAAAATTATATAATTGTACGTGTTTATACTTTTAATAAATTAATTATGTATGGAATGGGTAGTTGTTTTCCCTATGGTACTTCCTCCTACAGCAGGCAAGCCGTTTCAAGAATTGGACCGCGGGAGACCTGCTACGGTGCGGTTGCAGGGAGAGTGCCACACCATTAATAGTGAAAGCACTCAGTGATTTTGTAAACATGGAAAAAATCGTTATGTAATAGAATGTTTTCTTTTGAAAGACCAATCAATATCAAACATAAAATGGTAGTGGATGACCGTCGACTGCAATTGAGGGAGCTAGCAGACAAGGTAGGCATTTTAAAAAGTGCTGTAAATAAGAAAAAAACGGCCGCATTTGGCGAAAAAGAAATTGTTATTTCATCACGACAATGCATCAGTTTACACATCCATTAGCGCGATGGCGAAAATTAAGGGCTTAAAGTCGGAATTGTTTCCTCGTTCACCCTGTTCGCCTGTCGTGTGTGGTTAATTGAAATTATCGCCACCTTTTGCTGAGGGATAATGAAGTAATGTGATTGTCACTTACCCCCCGAGCGGCCGCGGGAGAGACAGTAGGCTGGTCGGAGGCTTGCCGGGTTGTCCAGCAGGTGCGGTAGGAAGTGATAGGCCGAGGGGAGACGCAATGGTGCGGGCTGTACTGAGGAGTTCCTTGGCGGTGGCGGCAGCAGCAACGCCCGCAGCTCCGGCAACAGCAGGCTGCTGGCGTTGGCGTTAGAGTCCGCCACGGCCACGAGGCGACCCAAGTGCTGCGTCAGAGCACGCACCTCCTCCTGGCGCGCCCGGTGCAACGCGTCCAGATGCTGCAGCCGCGCCTGCAGGTCCGCCATCCGCGACACAAGCGCCTGCTCCGCGCTCAGGTCTGCAACACGCAAAGCTTCCTTGTCATTTGATACAATAATATGTTGATACACATAGGACATACATACATACATACATAAGCTAAACTTATATGAAATATCTAGAGGGGCCTTATTTCAAACTATTTCAAAACGTAAAACCATATTACAATATTTTGAAATTTTGTCTGCCACACAACTTATATAAACGGCACTACACTTCGATTCAATTGCTATCCTGAAGAAAGCGGAAACATTACTATGTACAAATTAATGCACTAATTTTGATTGAATCATATGTATTCAACTTAAAATTTAACAAAAAGTTGGCAAAGATTCTCCTTTTACTTGCACTTTCATTTAAACTATTTTACTACAGAGGCTGTTTTGGTTTATTCAGCCGCTTAAATGTCACAATTATTTTTATGATTATGGTTTGTAAATTTTCATGTCCACCATGCCCTGTCCTCAGCTTCTTCCTTCGTCACCTAACATCTCGTTCTTTCTCCCTTCTAGTCGTCTACCTGCTGCGGTCTTCTTCCACTACCAGGAACTCCATTCATGTGCTGCGATGATAACGCGAAAAAAAATTCTTCTTAGGATGTGTTCGATCCAGTTCACCTTTTCTTAAAAACTGTAGTCAAGATGGAAATCTTCTCATTTACTCTTTTTAAAAACTCTTCACTTTTTAGCTTATCCGACCACTTTAATTTTTCAATTCTTCTCCAAAACCATTATTAAAAATTTTTCAGTCATTTGTCTTTATTTCCATGTTTTTGATCAATTCAAACTTTATTGCCTTACAATTTTCACTGCTATTAATCGACATTTCTTGGTCTAACGAAATACAAATAGTTGAATAACTATGCGTGAATTATTGTTAACTATAAAGAATCAAATTTGTGCGACATAGTCAAATATTATTATCCATGCAACTGCAGTATGCGTTTGTCGTCATTCATTATGTACGATGTGGCAACGCTGGTCTAATTCTCTGTTCTCATTCAAAGACAGCCAAAACGACTTTATAATCACATAGTTAAAATATATTTACGTCCGTTTTAGTAAAATTAAATATCACGTTATATACACAGAAATTAAACAAAGGTAGTTATGGAGATACTAAACGCGGCATATTGTGCAGTATTGCATTGTCGTATGCGCCCTCGAATTACAAAAATTTATTATTGTGTTCTAAACATGTGAAATTACACACTCACACATACTCACACACAAACATACATATATACTCAATTGGGACAAGAAGAGGGATAGGTATGACTTAGCTGAGAATGACGATCGACTCAATGCCATACAGAATAATTAATCAAACCAACCGAGAAAGTCAGAATAAGTAATTCATTAAAACCTTGGCTCGCTCTTCTTTCTGATGTTGAAAAGTGTAAGCATGAAAGTCAGTGTTTTAATTGGAAGAGGTGTATGATTTGAAATCAATTAAATTGTGGGAGCACCTCTGCTCGAATGACTCACCAATCAGATGGAAGAAGTTAGAGAACATTTTACCAATTAAAATTATCCCCTAGAATTTTTAAAATTGAAAAAAAAAATTTACGAGACATTGACGATATCTTATCAACGTAGGTTTTTTATTGCTAAAAGTTAAGGAAACGTACAAATGAAATTACATATTTCCCAAACATCAGGTCTATTAAACTGTAAGGGGTTTTCCAGAAGATTGTGTGCAGTAAAATCTAAATAAAGTTAAAAAAATTTAAAGTTTAAATATTAACGTTTACCTTCCGGAGAATTCTAGTAATATGTTAGTGGGAGAACGAATGCATATGTATTAATTTTATATATTTAGTAATTTGCGTACGATTAAGGGCAAAAAAATATTTCGGTATAATCTGAATATTTTTTAATAGCTGTGTGATATAACTATGGATATTTAAGAATTAAAATCACATGTTTTTATATATACTGAATCCGTGTAGGACAGTATTTCTTAAATAAAAAAAGTTAATTTCGAAATATCGGGGGAAATAATAGGGTATTGACGAAACGTTATTTTTTTAAAAGGGGATTATTGTTGCAAACCATACCGACGATGGTAGTTAGGACGGGAGCAGGATTATTAAATTAGATGATTCGTTTTTTCCACATTTATTTTTTGGCCCAATGTGACACCTCAGTATAGGAGAAACGATTGCGACGTTTAACGTGGCAATGTAAGGTTCTCCACTTGTGGCAATTTTACCAATACAATATTTACAAAATTTTAAATATGAGTGGATGTTACTCTCGCTACATTACATTGAACCACAGAAAACAATGCATGAATAGTCAGATAACCTTTATTATTTAAAAAAATCGTTAACTGTAGTATGTAATTCATGACAAAGATTGATGAGAGCCATTATTTACGAGTGCGCTGAAAATTTGGTAGTATAATGCAGACAGGGAATTGTAAGCAAATTTCGCTCGTGTGAAGCTTCCTTTCATAGCATACATGCGGACAAATCCACTATCTGCTGAACCGTTGCAATAACAAAATTCATTTTGGCCATCAGATGTATTAATACATATCCTTTCTAAAGTGGTCTACAGGAATATATAAAAAATAAAATTAAAAAAAAATTCATGTAATTGGTTTAACTACATTGCACACGGGTAAATAACTAATATAACAAATAGATATTTGCTCAACTACTTCACTGTATAGTCTATATTTTTTTTGTACAACATACAGAAGAGGAATAAAAACAGGTAAATAGTATTTAGAAGCGTGTTATAAATTCTAGTCCAGTCTAAATTATGTTTTAACAATTTACTACGAGATTATGTTTAGAATATTAGTTTCAAACTATTAATAATTGTTTTAATTTGGAAGGAATTTCGAAACCAGAGCCAATATTTTCAGAACTCCGTTTTAAGGAGGCTTGGAAATTTGCTAGAGATCAGTTACGAGTATATTCACAGAGGATGTTGAAATTACTGGATTTCTGATGCCATGATACAGCCCACGATCACTTGACCGCCTTTCCCGTGTTAATTTTCCCCTAGTTTCCCGCACCATTTCAAGGAGATTGCCGATAGGCTCTCCATATTTTTGTTTGAATGTTTTTATGACTAACATTAAAAGGTAATGGGTCAAAAATTCCTGAGGCCCTTCATTCACGATGAATATTTGTGAGATGTAATTTTGGACTTTATGGAAGGCCTATACCGTTTTAATTGTTATAAAACCTACAATATTTTTTCAGGGTTTTTTAGTCAAAATTGATATGGACAATTGCATTTAGTTACAGGACGTTCCTCGGTCGGGGCAACTGATGTTGAACATCATCGATCTCCTAAGGCATTGCGTAACCATGGTAATATCCATATAAAAACGGAACTTGTAGCAGACTTGCATTACCTGTACTATACACGTAATCCTCGGTGCGAATACAGAAATGAAAAGGATCGATGTTATTAAAAAATTTAGTTAAACACACATTTGCCTAGGGCAAGGGGAACGTGATAGGAAATGCCAATGATTGGTTTTATTGCACTGTAGAGATCTGCTCATAACAGGAATGGAAACCGCGGAGAAAAATTATGATAAAGCTGAATTCCAGAGCCCACACGTTTTCTTACGACTCGCGAATTGTTGTTTCTTGGGTATCATTGATATATTCGTGTGCGGACAACACATAGGCTAATATCGACTGTTGGGGACGAGTTACTGTTTCATTGGAATTATGGGTAACCGCTATATATATATATTGTAATAGCCAGTTAAGAAGGATATAAATTTTGTTCATATTTCATAAGATTTGTTTACCAACCCAGACTGGGGATTCTTGGATGGCTTGTATAAAAAATAAATTGATGATTGACAAACGGAGGACTATAATTGGACGTTTTAGAGGCTCTTAGAGCTAATGTTTTTGACAGACATCGGAACAAAACCCTAAAGGAATAATGACAAACGATTTTTGTGGACATCCAATTATATGATAAGGAAATGTTTATTTAACGATATTGAGTAGCTCTCTGAGCGTGAGGAAGCCAGATGAGGTTCGAACATGGGAACTCAAAAACTGTGGGGGAAAAAAACGAATATTCTGGAGAGGGCGAAGCGGATAGAAAAGTTAGTTGGACTGTAGATCTCAAAGGATGAGGACGTGGAGGCTGGAGCAGTGGAAAATAGAAAATAGATGCTGAAGTATGACTAAATGTTGGTTTACTGACTTTGTGGAAGGATTTAATCAATGATCGTCTGAGAAAAGAAGAAAGCTCGGAGATAAACATTATTGGGCATTTAGAAATATTTCAAACAAACTGAACATTTGGCGCTGGTGATAAAATATTCGGTCAAATTGAATGGTGGCCGTGACTAAAAAAAACATTTTAGTCCATGCAAGCAGTCAGGAGTTTGGATATAAAAAGCATAAAGTGAACGTGTCTGTGAAGCGTGTGTGTGAAAGTCTGTGCACAGATGGGCATTGTAGAGTGAAGTGCGTTCCTGAAAACACAAATAAAATTGTAAGTAGACATTTAGTGATAAATTTTGTAAATTGTTAAATAAGGGTAATGAGTCAGATTTCGTTTTCATTTTATTTTAACTGCATTGTTTAAATTGTAAATTTTAGTGTTCTGTTTCCTTATCAACATAGTGAAGACTCTGGGGTATAGAGTTTGATTTATAAAATGTAACTGGATTATTAGTGTAATTTAATTATTCATGTAAAAGAATAAAAAAATCTACAGAGATTTCTTGAGTTTTATTCTGGATTAATAAAATTGTTTTGTTTATAAAATTTAATAACTTGTTTAATTTAAATTCATATAATCATAATTTATATATAGTTTGGGTATTCAATGGGAGCAAATTAATTAATTTTTCAAGTTGTGAATAAAAAACAAATTTTTGGGTAATAACTTGAAACAAAAAATTTAAAGATTTGTCGATTATTATATTTTGGAGCGACAAAGTTTCAAAATTAATTTAAAATTAATTATCAAGAAGTGATATTACAAGATATATATATCAGTATAATTTGAAGTATGTAATTAATATTCTCTTTATCTAACTACTATCGAATTGAGTTCAATAAATAATTTATCAAGAAAAGGAATATACAACCTAGCAATAATGTCAATATAGTTCCACAAAAAAAAACTAACAATTTTATTACGCTTCCTTTTTTTGTATCATCAATACCAAATTTTTCAATTTGTTTAATCAATTTGATATATCTATTATACATCTAAACCACATTATCCCAATTTATAAAGGGCCATAAAGATCCGATCAGCACATTTGACCACCTTAGTGTTGTTTATAAAATTGATTTTGTTACATCGGCCGGACTGAAATGTCTTTGATTACTTGAATAAAATAAAGCAAATTTTGGAACTTCAAATGCAAGAATTGCCGCATATCTAAGCATTTTTTTAGAATTACCGGTACATAATTTGTTCATTTTCGAAAAACATCTATTATATATAATAAATTCAATTATATAAAAAGAATTATCTCTGAACGTTACACAAACAGTATCATAAACACCAAACAGGTTTACGATTGACCTTAAAGTCTATGAAAATTTACTGCATAATCTCCAACAAGTGCCATTGTCGTTTTTATATCTGATTCTAAAAATTTATCTCCAACCTCAATTTATTTATTTATATCTACAGGCAGGTCGAAATGTAACATCTCTAAATTAAAATTTTTCCCAATATTTATAACCTGTAGACAGTGTCAAAGCTCTTAAAAAGACGATAAGTATTAGCGAAGATGAAGCATTGCCAATGATCGCGAGCGGCTAACTTTTCCAAAGATGCAACAAGATTAAATTCGGCAATTTATTCCGAAGTCTTAATCGAACGTGAGTCGGTTACTATGTTCTCGTATATGTTATGATGTGGAGTGTAAACGGATGTTCATTGGCCGTTCAGTTGCCGACAACATTGCTTTCATGTTTTTAATTTAAAGAGCCACCTTGTACCATTTATCAAATACAAATAATTATTTTCCCACAAATATAAATAATTCTTTGATGACATGACCATACCAAATAATTAAAGTAATTTTTATATATGCTATGGAGAGGGAAGGACGTAAAATATTGTTTTAAACTGTTTTGGAATTTTATAGTAAAAATACTTTACGGATAATACAGTGAAAATTAATTATTATTTGTAGAACATAAGATAATATCTACTGTACCGTCCTAAATAAGACGCGTAAGTTGGGAACTGAAAATGCAAGGAAAATAAGCGAACTGGGCCGTTTCTTGTTTTCTTTTCATTCATTCCATATTCCATTTGCAAAATTATACAAATTCACTGCATTATTCGTAAACTAGTTTTACTATCAAATTCCAAACCAATCTGTCCCGTTCCCACCATATAGAGTATATAAAAATTACTCGAAGCATTTAGTATGGTTATGTTATCAACGTATGATTTATATTTATGGGAAAAAATATTTTTTAAACTGAATAGTAAAAGTTAGCGCATTGCTATATGCCACAAGGGTACTAAATATGAGAAAATTTACGAGATAGAATGGTATATTGGTGATATAGAACTAGTTTTGTTTGTCGTCTTCTTGTAAAATGACATTAAGCCACAGCATTTTAATAGTTATCCTTATTTATTACCACATATTGAGAGATTTATATGAACTAAGGAATAAAAAGAAGCGAATTTCTTTTTTTTGGAGAGTTTCTCTTTTTTATTTTCTGACATGGATTGTTGTTCAGATATAAACTTGAGAAGAATGAAACTGGCGTACCTTTGAAGAAACGACAGACGTTCTATCAGAGGGCTTTGAAGAACTTTTGGAATAAAATAGAGCATAATTGACGTCTGGTCGGATTTGGGAACGAAGCATCATTTAATGTTTTCGATTCATAGTTTAAAGGGGCTATTCGCGACGTAGAAGATAACGCTGATGTCTATCGATAAGCCGATAATCCACGTCATAATTTTGCATTCACACCTTAATCCTATCTTATAATTAATTAATTTATATTACCGAATAGTTGATTTTTGTCTGAATTTTCCACCCGAACTAATTTTATATTTCTGCCGACAGTCTTCTGAACCTTAGGACTAGCTTAATGTCATCATCACGTGATCCCTTGTCCGATCGTCATCCATTCCTGGTCCGTCCGTGAATCACTGCCGCCTACCATTAATGGAGGATTCCGCAACAAGCGGTATATCAAACTCCGTGTGGTCACTTGTGGCAAACCCGATATCTACAGAACAGTGCATGCAACGTAACCCATAAACCCTGAGTAGCGAGCTTGTGTTAGTAGATATTCAGAAACGAGAGCAATTGAACTGGTATGACGGATTAGGTGTTGAGACAATATTAAGCTATACTAACTTTCACCTGAGCTTAGCAATTACTCAATGATTTATGTAGAGAGTAAGCAATGGAGTACATATGCTTTTTCGTCAAATCACAAGTCACATTCTGTTCTTTAATACTTTTAGGTTACGAATTTTGATTACTGATATCAAATTTCGAAGAAATACTTATCTTTTACTTCCCTTATAGAATTATGTAATTGAGTAGTTTTCGTCTTGAGAAACAATGAACTGCATTTCGGCCAGCATTATAAAGGGAGAGTAGGAAGTCTCGGAGCAGTAGGCCTACCTAGTTAACAATGGTCTCCTTTTATTCTTCTGTTCTCTAAGGATTCATGTATTCCGCAAACGTTTAGGGGCCTTGATTGCTCTGGTACTCGCACGCCACAGCTGGAGAAGGCAGAAGTACCACTCGTGCTGTAGGAGGAAAGGGGTTCTGCCACAGAGGACGAAGAGCTATTAACTGCTCCACAGCATCGACACAATAAATGTGTTGAATGAATGAAGTTAATGAGGTCGGAAGGAACGGACTCACGTTTGCTAAAGAATACTAACGTCCAGTTTGAGGATTCCATTCTATTTAATAATCGCCCTGGACATGGACGTATTTTTGCAAAAAATGGCGGACAAGAGTTGAGCTGAGAAAGAACAAATATATCAAAAATACCAAATTATTGTGTTTACGCTGTATCTAAATGAAAACAGTCATCAGATGAAACAGAACATAATTACCGATGTAACGGAGGTAAGATTGACTAATAACATTAGCAAAATATTGTAACATGAAATAATAAATAATCGAGATTCTTGCAGTGAACCAATATCGAATCACAGATAACTCACTGTATCTCGATTTACAGCATTATTCTGCGACAATGACAATAGGGAGAAACACATGAATGTAAGAATCGTCAATATTCGTCATAAAACAGTTAAACATTTCCTTAGTATCCCTAATTAACAAATACTGAACGTCTCTCCAAGGTCACAAACTGCAAAGTTCAAATTAAAAATTATCTGACTTTCATAAAATATAATATGATCATTAATGACCAAATAAGTCTGTAAAATAAGATTTTATTTCAGAAGAATTCTTGTTGGCATATAGTCCGAGAATGCATTTCAAATTTAAAAATCTATATATTGTTGATATTTTAATTGCACAATACTGATATTGAATATTTGGAAGTTTTACACCATTACATAAAAATTTAAATATTTTATCGTTTAGTTTTAAAGTTCTTCTATTTATTATTAAAGATAATCTAACAATTATAATTTAATTAATTAACAGATAAACGGTAATTTCTCAGAAAAAAGCATCATTTAAGAAAAACAAAAATAATTACAATATTACGACGTTTCGTCTATCATTTTGAGAGTTAATCAAGTAATAGTTTTGAATGAATGAATGTATATCTTAAAATTAGATGTTACAACAGTCACAGGACGCAATTCATGGCACTAAATTTATATTTGGAAATTAATATAACATATGCATATATTAAAATCTGTGCATTACATGATGAAGTTCCAAAAATATGGACGAAACTTCGTAATATTGTTAATGAATGTAAGCTTTCCCAGCGTAAATTATTAATAAATTTTTCGCGGTTGAGCACCAGGTTCGGATTGCTCGATGGTGACGTTTCTGCGGTCATTCTCTACCACTGCCTTCATCGTAATATTGTATTTATTTTTTTAATAATACATTTTTTTCTTACAAATTGACCGTTTTTACGTTGAATCGTCATTACGTGAAAAGACTGCAGAACGAAACGGCGTAGTTTATTTAATATATTTTTATATAAAGAAATTGTAATTTATCATTAAACTTAATTTATCTGACATTGATAATTATACTACGAAAATTAGTTTGCAACGTGTTTTCGACGCATGCTTTGTTTTACTCTAAAGTCCGGTTGGAAAATAAGAATAGTGAGATGTTATATAATTAAAAATAGAAATAAATCTGTAGCATTTACTTAATAAATTTAATGTAATGTAAAGTTTATGAAATTGGAAGTCACATTGACGTTTTATATTATGTTCGCGCAGAAGAACGGAAAACAGGATCTTTGCATAAAGTACGGGTGTAGAAGTAAAATTACATGTTAAGTGTAAGAAATGGAATGTGTCGGGCATATTCTTGATTTACTCAGTCAAAACATATCTTTTAAAAATTGAAGGCAATATAATTTTTTTTTTGAATTAAGTAATTCGCTCGAAGCTCGGCGAACCCTTTGTTTAAGAACCGTTATACAAGACTGCAACTCAAAGGTAGAGGTTAGACCGACACCGAGTCAATAATAGTGAAACCGTGTTTTCCGAAATGGTGCGGCGTTTCCTTGACGCCATCTATCACGTGATATCCGTAAGCCGGAGTGTGGGATAAATGCGTCGCCTCTCTTCTATCTCGCGGCGAGCAAACAGTCACGACGCGACGCGGAGAGATGTATGGGCTACACTCCATTCATTACTACAGAACCTGGTCTTGTATTCTACACACTTCTTGCAAGACCGTGAGGCTGTTTCTCCAACATTTGTGCACTCATTCCTACCTTCCACATTGATATTTCACAGTTCAATGTTTACATTATGTAATAAATAATTGTTGCCATTTTATTGCCCTGCGTAGGTTTGTCAGTTATGTCATAATAATTTGTAATTTACGTACAAAGTAGATAATTTTGAAGGTATTTTTTTTTAAATGAAAAAAAAATCTATTTTTACTAATTTTTTGTTATAAAGTCTAACTTCGAGGCTTGAACTTTTGGTCGTAAAAATAAACGTACACTACATACAATGTAAGAAATTTTATGCTCTTCAATTTCACACGGAGTGGATATTTTTCAACAAATGAATAAATAATTTAAGAGTTTTATCGGGAAAAATATTATTTGAAATGTGTGTGGCATAGGAAAATGGCAGAAAATTCTATTTTCTGGGTTAAAAATTTGTTTAAAAATCTTAAATTCGGGGTCAGCGACCCAAAAATCTTAGAAGAAATAATAATAAATTTCCACCAAAACTTTTCCTTATTACTCCTTTTTTATTGAAAGTTTTCTGCGAGTCACAGATTTTTTCTGCGATGTATGTTAACAGACTTATTTTTGAATTTTAATATCACCGGAATTACTAGGAATTTAGAACGTTTGGTTCTGTGTGCCAGAAATGCCTACATACTAATTATTATTACAATCTCGTTGAAGTAAAGTGAATTCTGTGCCTCGGACCCGTTTTAAAAAACTTTGTTAATTTATCAACTTTGTATTTGTTTGTAGTACTAGTTTTCTACAATAATTTGGATAATACGAACAAATTAATGGTTTCAGAGTTATATCTGGAAAAATATCGGAACGTCGTATCGCTGTAAATAAGTGTCTGTAAAATGTCATTAACTTAATTTCAGTTATTCTGCGTGATTCCGTGCAAATAAGATACTAATATTCATCCAAATACTATTAAGGACCTTTCTAAGGTTACCGTTAGGTCCACCTGGAATAATTTTGAAGTTGATCGCCTCCAAATTTTAGAAAATAAAGCATCGAGTGTTGTCATAAAATATAAGAAACTAGAATTAAATTATACTAGGCATTGGCAAACGTGGTAATGAACGAAATATATAGCAACATATTGTGTTTTAAGAGTATAAAGCATAGAATTCGTACATAAAGAGAAATGTTCTGTACAATTGAGTCTAAACTTATGTTTAACGTACAGGATTTCGTACAACCACAATAACTGTAATTTTCTTAGGAATACTTCTAAAATCGTTATGTATTATTACGACAAATACTTACGAGTTTAGTGAGCATCAATAAACAAAACGACTGCAATGAGTGCTATTATATATTATACATATATAAGTAATTTATATATATATATCGTAGAGATTACTAGGGAAGTTATTTTGTTCAGTTCGGCAATACAGGTGATGTATTTCCTTTACGCCCAATGTTTACGGACATTTAACCCTGGGTCAAAATGTGTCCCGAAGTAAAGGTATAAAAGCCTTGAGAAGTAAACACAGACAGCAGTCGAGCGTAGCGCAGTAGCACAGCACCAGCTCAGTCGACCGCCAGGGTAATCGAGCGCAGTAGCAGAGCGCCAGCAGTCAAGCTCAGTAGAGAGCCAGCGAGGGCAGTCTCAGTCGAGTGGCTGTTGGTGTTATTTACATTTTGACTGAGAAAGCTCAGTCGAGTGACAGGTTTTGGGTCGAGTAGACTTTAGTCGGACATTCCGTCCATGTGCGTCGTTGGTTTTTTGTCGCTGTTTTTATCTGAGTGTGAAATCATTCTGATCCTAAGTAATTTTCTGCGTTATAGTGGATCCAACATCTATATTTTTGAAGGACGTTGTTTTTTCATGCGGATTTAGTAAACGAATCTCACTCGAAGTTTAGTTAAACTTGTCAAAGGTTGGTAAAAGGCCATAGGAAATGGTAATCCTGTAAAATGCCTCTATCTATGATAGCTCTGCCAACACATCCTATCTCCACACCTCCTATGGTGACTCTGGGAAATACAGCTTGCTGGAGAAGGATGTTTAATTTAAGGTTGTGACATTGGTTTTTTAAATCTAAGCGAGTTGAGCTACATTTTGCTTGCCGCCTAGCCGATTCATTCGGATTTATTCAATCAATTCCCAGATCTCCGAAGTTTGTTCAGAGCATTAACAAAGTACGAAGTTACAAGCATACGTTCAGGTGTGCTGGGTCACTTGAGAACAGCTGTTGACGTTCCAAAGTATTTGTTTACTTTTAGTTGTGCATAATAATTAAGCGTTAGATTTCTATAAACATTTTAAACGTTTTATAGTTTTCTATTTTCATTTTTGCAAATTCCTATATTTTATTGGAGGCTTGTAGATGACCCTGATCGTAAGAACTCAAATAGCCGTGGAATAATAGTAATTAATTTTGATTAAATTTTGATTAAATTTAGAAAATAGTAAGTATAAGAGTTTATCACATATTTTGCTCCTCAAACGTGGAGCATTTTTACTATAAGATATTATGAATACTACATAATTCGGCAACCCAATAGGGACGATACTATATATATATATATATATATATATAATTATAAAAGTTTGAATACTAGTGAAAATGTCTACCAAACTTGTTATTAATCATTTAAAAATATTGTTATTGCGTACATTCCATACGAGAGGTAATTTTCACCCTCTGATACATTTTTACCGGATCCGCAATTTCACCGCAGCTGTTAGTGATATAAAAAATAAAATAATGAAATGTAATAGATTTCAGTTATCGTCGGTGCTGCAGTATCATTCAAATTAAAACGCAATTTAATTTAACTAGGTACAAGTTGTTGTCCAATTTTTTCTTGCAGTTAGAAGCAGTTTTTAACGGAGAATTTCATTGTCAACTCTTAATGATTAGCCTTGGGCTGTCCAACCACCATCCAATTTTGAAATAATTCCTACTTCGTCTACGGTTGAGAGAGAAAATTCTTTTAAACTAATTGAATAATTTAGCAGAAACGATATCAGTAAATTACTGCATTTTGAACTTTGAGCTTCCTATAGTTTTATTTTAGCTATCGAGATAAGCGTATCATTAACTGTGGTCGGAAACTCTAGGTAGGTTGGGCTCTTGGAACTTGACCCACATCCTTCAAATAACGCGATATCAGGGTTTGTTGTATGGACACAACTTACCCGACATCATGCATCAACCAGATTTTTGGGGCAGTTGGTCGACTGGTCCAATGAGAACAGAAAACAACTTACTGTATGCCCAATGTCCGTAACCCAGGTACATAAAACCTCAAAGCCAGCCTAGATGTCGTGACTTAAGGAAAACTAGATTCACATTCCTTGGTTTTAGAATCAAGTGTAGAAAAATCCCAGAGGATTTGAACCAGTGTATAAAGTCTCTTAAAAACGAAGTAATATGTAAAAAAAAAGCAAATATTAATTTTTCAGCGACTCTCAGGGTCTCCTACTTATAGGAAAGATGATAGTTTCAAATATAGTTGTAAAAAAAGGAAGGCACTCAAAACATCTTATCTCTGAAATTATATGCAGTTGAGGAAAGGAAACGTTACTCAAACACAGAAGATTTCCTTCTTTGAGTCATAAAAATGTGGCAGTGAGTAACTGAAATATACTGATTTGATTTATCGATTAATTTGACAATAATGTTTACAGAATTTACGATGTAGTAAATCAAGTAAGTTTAGAAGAGTCCTTAAAGGTACGTTACAAACATGTGGATGTTACAGATGATACGCGGAATGCTACTTTAGATACGAATATGAAAACGTTCTCAAACGGTCAACTGGAAAAGAAATAGTAGAAATTTTCGTAATAAACAGATTGGGGTTGTTTATAAGAAAAGAAAGTAGCTCCAGATATGAAATATGAAAGTATGGGGTTCCAAAATGTAATTAAAACAGATTACGTGTAATTGAATTGGCAGTGAAGATGTACGCCTGATTCTGCATTCTGAAATTTACAAATATTCTAAAAGCAAAGTATCAGGAAGGTTATCTCAGTCAAGGCAAGGATTTTAAACTTTGTAACTGAATATAATTCTGATTTTTCAACCACTCATTTTAGGATGCGGCATGGTAATTAGTTATTATACTATCTTTCAGATATTTTTATAATTAAATGAACATAATCTCTCGCTTCTTTCTCAATAGTTCTTGACGTCCCCGAAAAATTAAAGTCGTTTTATAAACTACCATATAAATCAGATACATGAAAGGCAAGCAATTTGAGTCTTTTCCAATATTGGAATAATTTTTAGTGAATATTTATGTTTAATTAGAGTCTGAATTTCTTGAAACTATGAAACAAAACTTTGAAGAATTGACTATTATAACATATAAGTGAAATTTCTGGGCGATCGCAATTCACTTCGGACTTAAGGTGACGTGACTGATATTTTCTTATTGTTGAATGACACGTTAATTGAAAATAGGAAAGTTACTGATCTTGATTTGTCTCCATTGCGAATAATATTGTCTTAAGCGACAAGTAAATTTCCCACAATTTATGAAAAACTCTGAAAATCGCCATATACTGACGTCCACATCTGGAAGTGATATAATAGAAACTAGTACGGCATCTGTATAAATCTACAAACGGAAACAAATATTAACAATGCGAGTCATTGACGTTTCAATTTTCTCAACGATTTCTCGGTTTCATTTTAATATTAAATGTAAAGCGACATTTCCACGAAATTCTAAAGTCGTCATCATGATATAAATTATTGTTTTGTATTAATTCTGTTGGCATCATTTAATTTAAAAAGGGACAATATTGGCAGGAAATCAGAATTTCATCACTACTTCAAATAAATATAGACACCAAAAACAAAATATTTGCTGAATGACTAAATTAGATCAATACCGAGGCAAATATCCAGTAACTTTGAATGGGGCGATAAGCGAAACCATCTTATTAAAAGTGAGTACAACGTATAAAATTATGCCGTACAATATTAAGACTGTTAAAAATAATTCGCTTTAATTTATTTACAATTTTGTGCCAGTGGTTTCATATTAATTTAAATGGTAAGTTATATATTATTACTACTGCATTTGAATTATGTACGTATGCATTTTTGGACGAGTGACCGGCGGTTCCTGAAAGTCTATGGGAAGTCCAGGAAGAAAAAACAGTGAACGAAAACCACATAAGTCATTTTCTTGGGAATCTGCTAAAAGGAGTTCAATTGAGAGGATTGGTAAACGGGTGCGCCTCAATAACGGAAAATCGTCAGAGGCTTTACAGGCTGATTGACCACTGGAATTTTGATCTGCAACAGGGAGTCGGGTGACCCCTAGTTCTTGGTGGTATCCGTGAAATAGAAATATTTAGATAGTCAAGGCGGCGAAGAGAAAGGAAAAAAAACGTAAATGGAGAGGAAAGCTATAATATGAACCCGAGAGAAAATTAGGCAGTAGAAAAACCATAAATTGCAAGAACAGAAAGCAAGGTAAAGTGCAGACGGGATAGGGATAAATAGGAGGAAAATGGCTAGTCCAACAAATAGTTAATCTTCAAACGAACGTACGTCTGGAAACGTCCGCCAGGAGGAACTTGATGGAAATTGGCAATGCTCATTAGGGAGGCAGCTACAGACCCGACATCTGGATGCATGTCACCGTGCGAGTGCTACAAGATTCGACGATTTTGACATTTTATCGATTTATTTGTTTCACGTTAGTTTATTATATATACCATACTCATTAAATACTGTTACGATTTAGTACCCACTTTCTCTTCGAGTATAAAAAGTATCTTTTGAATAAATTATTATTTAATTCTGTAAATTTTGTATCAACGTCAAACAATTATAGTACATTTAAAAATATCTTGTTGAATATACAAACACATGCCTCAAGGTTAAAATTGGGTTCACATGTATAGTGGTCCTTAGATTTTTCAGATAATTCACAGTAGTTCGGATTTAAAGAAATTGAGTGACGCTGTTATAGATTACATCATTGAAGTTTATAACGATTGGTTTGCATCATATATTACGAGCCTATCCTTGGTGTTTCATTCAGATAAACAAATACTAATAGTATAGACCAATTCTCATCACACCATAATTAATTATACGGTGTGATGAGAATAAATATATCTGAATTTAGCTTTAGAAGTCTGTATATTTTCTATCCTATTGTGTAGGTATAAACTAAGTGAAATCATGATATTTACTACTTATTAACACCATTTACATGGTGAACATGGATAAAAACGTAATTATTGTTCGTCCACAGCAATTGGGGTCTAAACAAGAATGATTTGACGCTTATTTTGATCAAGGAACTGTCTTCAGGAAAGTTGGTAGACAGAAGACCAGGTAACAATGGTAGGCTCTGGCGTCATCAGCCACGCCAAGCAATCAATACTAGCCAAACTTCCCCACGGCGTGGTTCGAAAGAGAACACGTGGCCACTGCCTTTCAGCTAACTCCAATTACAGCATTCTCTAATTAGACGACTCTTTCAAAGAGCTATCAGCTGACGAAAGATGCATACCTGTAGGAACCATTAAGCTGAATTGCAAGTCACTTCAGAGCACACTTTAAAAAAACGAATTGTTACAGGAAATACATATTAAAACTCGATATTTGAAAGACTGTATGGGAAGAAAATTCAAATAAGCAGTCGAAATTTCAATAAAAAAATTAATTGAATGGGCTTCACAATATAATGCCTGCATTCAAGTTGGAATATGAAATTCACTTGTAAGAAGTAAATGTCGGATTCAGTAATAACACTACAATAATGGACATACGAATAACACCATATTCACGTCAGTTAAGTGTAATTATTATATAAGTACCTATTTATATACATATATTAAAGACACTGTCGTATTTTTAAGATAGTTTTTACAAATTGAGTCAAATAATTGTTCGAAGTATAATTCGAAAATTGTTTAAGAGGAGGTAATTTGAAAATATTGAAAACTTAGATTCTGTAGTGGATGATTTATTTCATCCATAATTTTGGTGTAATTTTCATGTTCCGTATGTGCTGCTGTCATGAACTTCGTTGTCTTTCTTAAAAATTTCACGATCCTAGTTTTGGTCGCAGGAACTACCATTTTAAGCCCCAATCACACGTAATTCAAAATAACGATTCAGTGCCTTAAGTAAAAAAAATGTATCATTTTTATTGTCCTTCACGAGAAAACTAAATACGCCGCCATTACTGTGCAATAAATTTAGGAAAAATATTTCTTTTACATCAGAGATCGCACTGTTGTTTATAAATGCAATAATAATTCCATATTATAAGTACATGCCTCTGACGAATCCCAATTCTTCATTTGTGGACTAACGGTAAAATAAATCTATTCTATAATCAATTGGGGAAACTGCCGACGACACATATTGTACAATTGTCATGTATATGGTATAAATAAGATTCATAATTGGTTATAAAATTAACAAATTTTAAATTTGTTACATATTTTCCAGAAGACCAACTCGTCTAAATTTTATCTTATTTCATTGTTAAAAATAATGTCGCTGATTTTTAAACATTTTAAATAAATGTAAATTATTGTTAAATGTCATTATACCTAAGGGAAAAATCTTGAGCAAAGAAAAAGTTCAGTACGAGATTAGATTAATGAAAAATAAATTCATTATGCACAGGAATCTCAATCTGTATAAAGATGTAATATTCCCAATTGATAAATTAATTTGCGAAAGGTTCTGCTCAAAGTAGGCCTATTTTTATATATACTCATTTTGTAAAGTTCTTGTACACTTAACTTTGTTTCACTAGCTCAAAATATTAATGCTAATAAGTGCATTCCTTATGATTCCCATAGTTCACCTTATCTGACGGCATTGGCTAGAACAGTATCTAAATCAGGAGCCGAAGCTTGCTTGCCTACAGTTTAGTGTCTCCCGATTGTTTCCGATAGATAGTCATAAAAATACAACATTAATAATATACATATTTAGAGAAGTAACATAAAACGTTCGCTACCATTTGAGAAGCCACGAACAGGAGTAAAATTTCTTATACACAACAGCATATTTTAGAAAACATGTTTCTTTATTTTGCTAAGACGCTGATTAAACTGAAAAACAAAATTAAGAATAAGCAGATTAGGGAAAGGTTTCGTCCAAATTTGACTTAGCTTCAGATCGGTGCTGAACAACTTTTAGTTAATTAATATTTTCTATTAATTAATTAATATTATCTATGTATAGTGCATGCTTACCGATATTAAAGAATTACCAAAATAGAATGGTAGTTTTCTGAACTATCTTCACAGCTGCATACTGTACAAATGAGAATAATTTATCACATTTGTAATATCTGAACTAAGAATCTGAATTTTTGAAAGTAAAGTGGTTATTGGAATGTGGTGAAATATTCATACCATATGTGAAATTTTTCAAAAAATGAAGTTCAAAGTTGTTAGAAGATATCGGGAAAGAATAAGCCGAAGCCTAAATAATCAATGCTGGCCACTTTTTACCGTTCGATCAAATAACAGTTTTCACGTGCACGTAAAGTTGGAGACATTGTCATTGCTTGGGCTACTTCTTCACAGAATGTATTGAATTTTTAAGAAGGAAAAAATGACTTTCTTGTGTGCGAGGTAATTTCATAAACCTCGTCGCTTCAGCTGCAGACTTGATAAATAGCTCGAAGAGAAAATAGAGCATTAACAGAGGATCATTAGCAAATCGTGTCGCAAAAACCTCTCTTACTGCCTTAATTTCATTAAGTGCAGTACGAAGGTCGACCACATCTAAAG
Organism: Zhengitettix transpicula; assembly: GCA_037074705.1. NCBI lineage: Eukaryota > Metazoa > Arthropoda > Insecta > Orthoptera > Tetrigidae > Zhengitettix > Zhengitettix transpicula. Next base: position 34,250,751 of record CM073590.1, on the reverse strand, counting down.
ATTACTTGCACATAAACGAAACTTTCTTAAAATTATTTTCACAGTGCAAAACGACTAGTAATATTTCCCGAAAATTGTTATATTTATAATAATTGTGTCTTTGGGAGAAAAATAGAAACACAAAAAATCAAATTTAGGTTGCAATGCTGTGATGATCACCATTGCTTTGTCTTAATTATTGAAAAAGAATAATAAAATGAAATTAAAAATGGGACAAAGAAAAAATATTTTATTTCTGGGCAATAATAATCAGATTTCATATAAATAACAAATGATTACTGTCCAGGTGGTCTCCAGTCACCGGTGGCGCACAGAAATTACAACCACAAAACTCAAGCTGATTAGGATCGAGGCTGGTTGTCTGCAAATTAGTCTGCCAAACATCTAAATTTATAATAAGATAACTCGTAATTACAATCTACAAACGACAATCGCAACTAAAATCTCCACGACATGATCAAAATATTAAAATTGAATCCAATAAAAATACTAAACGATTTCCTCAGTCAAATCATGTTTCGTTGCATCCATAAACGACAATTAATCCATTAAAATACATTAACGACTCCGCCAGTCAAATACTTGTTTCTTTGTTGCTCTCAAACTGGTAATGAATTTAGTTACTGGCACCGACTGACGAGGTAAGCCAAAGTTAACTAAACTTCGCCACGGAAACATTTCTATCGAAGAGATATCTATTGAACAAAATGTGTTCATATAAAATTCAGTACTTTCTGCGTATCGAATCATTATAATTAATTGAACTTATACGTAGTTAATGAATGTTTTAACATATTAAATTAATTATGCCTATACATGAAACTAAAGTAATCTATATTAAATCGATTTGGCGTTTCAATGGAGTTTTATTCGTTTTGAACAACAGTTATGTTGTAGGCTCCAATGAGATGCATGCCAATAGGAAAAGTATAAATTAAATATTTCAGAACATAACTAATATCTCTTAGGATAAACGTCACAGTAGCATTAAAAAGGTTTTTTGATTTCGAATTAAAAATTTTCATGAATAATTTTAAACAGACAAGTTTTACATAGAAATAATGTTCAAATCAATAGGTATGCGCTGAATTATGATAATAGGCATGAGTTAAGTTTAAAATTTCGAGAGCAACAAGGACTCCGACACTAAAGCGCTTGTTCCAGTTACATTGCAACTTTAAAAGAAGTTTCAAGTAGGTCGCACGCCGACAACCTCAGCGCCGCAGAAGACGGTAATTAAACGACTAGAGATACTCTTCCATTATGAATTTCATAGTACTCCCAAAGCTTTCCAATATTGTCTCAAGAGTTCGATAGAATCTAAATTCCTTATTATATTATTAGAAATTAATATCAACTGTTAATGCCCGCATTTATAACGAATCATGGAAACATCAGGAGTATATAAAAATTGTGCTTACGACAATTTTAGAATTTTAAAACGACCTCTTGAATTCAGGTAAATGGCGACATAACAAATGTGAAACTTAATTTGTGTTTACAGTGGAGTTGAGTGTACACAATTACATTTCAACAGCTAAAAATTGTTACTGTTTTTTTTAACTATTCTCCATAATTGCATGAAGTGTTTCAAAACTTCATAAAAATAGGCTAAAATGGAGAAGTAATTGAAATTAATAATACATCAACCTTTACAAAATATAATTTGTTATTTTAAATTAAGAGGGAATTATAAATTCTATTTTCCACAAATTGTTTGTGAAATCACTCGATACAGTCATCATTTTAGGTAAGAAGCAGCAGATTCAAAGGATAGAAGCCCTAGTAAAACAATAAAAGAAATTTATATTTATCTGATCGTAACAACACAAATAAATATAATTCAGAAACAGTCAGAAAGGATATATTAATTAGCGATTTAATTAATGTAATTAGAAGAATATATCACTTCATTTAGTCCCAAATTAGGGACTTCATCAGATGAACAATAAAAAAAAATGAAGCCTTAATTAATATGAATATTAAAGATCTTTGAAGAAATTTTACGTTATAATATTGATTAATAATTTTTATTGTTCACGTGATGAAGTCCCAAAGTAGGTATGAAAACGTAAAGTAATATTGTTATAATTGAATTAATTACATTGATAATTAATAAACAGTACCAGACTGTTTGGTAATTATACTTAACTATTGAATGAAAAGGTATTTGCTGGTTTAACAAATTTCTTAAATACTGACAAATATTTCAAAGAAAATATATAAACAGAAAGCGACCAATTTGTCAGAGACAATGTATTATTCAACGAAACGTCGTAATTTTTTGTGACACTTTGATCGCTTTTCTGTTTATTTATTAAATTAATAATAATTGTCATATTAAGTTAAACGATAAATTATAAGAAATGTTTGCGCCTGTTACATTTTCAGTTTACAATATTAGCATTGGATTACAATACTAAAGAAAAAATTCATAAACAGTCATATATAGAAATTTAACATGATTATTTTATCAGAAAAGCACGTTAAATACGTGAAATTGTATGGACAGTGAAAATATTTTATGATGAACATATTTTAAAAAGTATATTAATTCAGACCGTAATGAATATCACGTTTATTTAATTTACGACTCAATGCGTAAAATTTTAATATAAAACTTTTTGAGTTGTATAGGTCTTATTTTGGAAGCGAAACATTAGAGAAATATTGTTAAATGGAAAATAATAAAAAAACCCTTAATATGTGCTCGAAGTTCTTCGAATCGTTATAATATGCGATTAGATTAATTAAGACAATATAGACAACATATGATTGATCTCCCTCGAAAAGCGCTCTTTTTTGCGGAATAATTGGAAGCTGTAGGCAACCACAGCAGCACGCGTGTAGTGCGTTACCTGCTTCGAGGGCGTTCTTTTTTGAAGAGGCGAAAGCAAGCAAGATAAATTGTGTTCAGTCATGAATGTGGTTCAATCCAAAAGTATTGGAAACATGATTATATTAAAATAGAGTCTCGTAATTGAAATATTATCAATATTTTATCGTTATCTTGTTAATATATACTATAAATAAAGTGTAACGAACTATTTTGTCGCCAATTGTAGATATAAAACAATTAAAAACACTGTATATAGTCATGAGTTCTCAATAACAGGGTTAAATTACAACAAAATTAATCATTCTCGTCGTCGTAACCAGTTGATATGCAAGTAAGATAAAATACCTCCCTCTAGAATTTTTTGTGATACTGGAGCCGGTCTCACTGTTGTAGATGTTAATGTGTTTCCAACATAACCGTCACAGCGACTGATCAAAAACTCACTACAGCTTTCAATCATTGACTAAAAGACTGTATGACCTCTAGTTCGACCTCCACTTTTAAAAACTCGTAACTGGCATCCACCTCCTTGAAACTCTCTTTCTCCGAGCCTATTATAATCGTGTATCCTTCTATAATGGTAAATTTTGAGCAGCCCTTGTTTTTTACCTTCTGACTGCAGAGTATTGTCTCTGCCAAGTGTTCAGAGATTTGGGCAAACATAGTAATAAATCTGTCCGCATTGTACATCTGGCAACACCGCATTCCAAACGCTTAACTATATATATATATAAATTTAAATACTCGCTACCATTTCACCCATTAAAATAGTTTGGAATCATGATAATAGGCAAGAAGATTGTAGTTAACTAATACGTTTCTTTCATAGATGAACTACTTATAATAATAATCAAATACATTTTGAGGCAGGAGCCCGCTCCCCTAATTGGAATCGGATGCAGGTTTTCTCGGGATTGAACTGCATCTCTATTAGGCCCTAGTTCACCCTTGGCTACCTTCCCCCAACCCTTCCGTATCCCCCTATCAAATCCCTTCCTACGCTATTAAAGGGGAGTTCCCACCACGTGGATTACTCTCATGTAGCCTGCTACTCTAAACAAAACTGTATTAGCCAAAGCACGTGCAGTGTGGCAGTAATATTGGTTTATTTGTTTGAGGAGAAAATTTCACAAGGAGAAAGCAAGAAATGTCAGGTTCTGGGTTGCGGTTGATATTCGTTACCCCTGGAGTATTACCAATACTTATTTTGGTAAAAACTGATATAACGCATCATATAATTTTGTAGCTCGTATATTTTCACCCTACAAATATTATTTAGCTGTTTATCTCGAAGACTGTATGCTCCGCTATTTTCAGCCCGAGAATGGAAAGGGACAAGGTCAAAGATCTACGGGGTTCGTAGAAATAAAATGTGAATTGGTTGAACAGCTCCATGTCAACCCACGTGTTGCTACAGAGCCTTGCTAACCCTGTTAACCCCGAAATTGGCGGAAAAATATCAATAATGTAGGTCGTGCATTTAGGAGGGGAGTTAGTGGTGGAACTTGACAATAACGGTTGAGTCTGGTTATATCCAAGAAATGAATATCCACCAACGTCATAGCCTTCAGTATTTTTAAAAGTGACCATAGTACTGTAATGAGTAGTTCAATACCCGACGGATTATTTTGATTCCGGCTACAAATTGGCCGTCTGCAGTTTGCGTGGCTGAGGAATTCGAAATCCGGAAAACTGTTGACGTGGCCATAATTCACGATTGGCCAGATGCTGGCGGACACTTGTTTCCAGGATTCGGCCCACTCTGAAAAATCAGAGGAAATTCGCTCAGGGTGTGCTAACGAAGCCGGACGAAAGATTGTAAAGTTCAGTTGCCCGAGTTAGAGATACAACACAAAAATCCAGGATTTTGAAGCACGTGGAGAAGCTGGCAGACGCCAAATAGCCGGTAAACAAAACACATCAACAATAGTGTAATTAGTGGGACAGAGCAAAGACACTCATAATGGCCCACCACACCCTCAGAGTGGATCTGCTCATGTACTGAGTAATGCGATGGAGACTGCTTGAATTTTTAAATAAAGTTGTATATTTACACAAAATTGCATTATAAATTTTAATAACAACAAATTTATAAATATCACAGTACTACGAACTAAACAAAGTATCTTAATGTTAGTTCAGATGAAAAGTTGATAAAGAAGATTAAAGAGAACGCAGACTGACTATAATATCTTCAATCTCTTGGCATGTCCCTCAATGTAAAAACGAATAGGTAAAAATAAATTCTAAAAATATAAGTTTGCAAGGACGTTATCAAATGTAAACAATTGGTTTAAAATAAATCTTTAATTGCTCACTATTTCCTGTTGTAAGAAATAAATGGTTTCAATTCATTTGTTTCCTATATAGCTTTCCTTCAAAATAATTTTCCGTTACTGTTCATATATAAATATATTGTAATACTAATTAAGGAGGCCATTAATTGTTTAAATATTTGTATTGTTTAGCGGTACAAATTCTTAAAAACGACAATGACGGCAGCCTTTTTGTCGGCGGTCTTTGTTGCAAGTTGCTAGGACTGGCTGAAGGCAGTCTGGTGGATATTATGGTCGAGAGAGGGCGCAAAATTTAAGAGTACGAACAGCGTGGCCCAAGCTTAAAAAATTCAACTGAGAGACTTATATGTTTTAAAAATCTAAGTAAAAAGGTATGGACGGAGAGACACGTTATAAAACCCGCAAAGCTGAAACAAAAAGTTAAGCGCCACGTTCAGATACATACGAGTACCGAAATAACATTTTAACGCATAAAGGCATTGAGAAATAATACGTCCGACTGTTGACCGGAGGTGCGGTTGATCGAGTTCCCGGAGGAATAATACAAAAACTACGACCGTGTGTTTTGACCATGATCTGTAGAATCAGTGATTAATGGCCTTTTTAGTGAATTGTGTCCCCAAGTTCCGAAAACTAAGTCTGGTACCAGCAGGACATTTATAAGTACAAACCAAACTAATTAAATTCTGTAAACGGTAATTAAGAGTATTAGTCAGAGTCAGATTTCGTTCTTTTCATTTTTAGTTAGATTTCTTATTCCGTTCGTTTCAATTTGGTTGAATTGTTGATTATTTAATTTATAATTTTTGATTGTTTGTGAAATATAAAAGATTGTATTTTACTTTGAATGCCACAAATTATAAATAAAAAATATTTGTTTCTTAATTTTGAAATTAAAACCTAGGGCAAATCATTTGTAAAAAAAACTAAATGAACGTCTGTTAAATTAATCTTTGGCAAATTAGAAGTTTTTTATCATGATCATTTTGTTAAGTAATTCCTTTAATTAGGCTATATTTTGCTCATTACAATATATATATATATATTGTGGTAATTAAAAATAAATAATTAATTAATGAACAAATATTTGAACTCGAGTGGTCAACGGCAGAAGGCACACGAGTTGTACCTAAGGATGTAATGATAAGATAATTGAGCGGCAGATGGCAAATTAGACGAGGGTGTGGGGAAAAGTGCGTCCGAACTCTGTGGGGTGGTGTGTAAAAGTGAACCCGGATTCGTGGTGCGGTGTGAAAAAGAAAGAGATATAAGTCGTCGTGAAATTGTCAGGCAGGAGAGCAGAGGAGGTCGTCGTGAGAGAAGGGGTCTGTTAGTAGCGTTCGTCGGTGGTCGTCCTCGGGGCCGGATCGGGCCAAAATAGGTGGCCGAAATAAATAGGAGTTCGTCGTGAAAGAGAGCAGAGGAGGTCGTCGAGAGAGGAGGAGTCTGTTAGTAGAGATCGTCGGTGGTTGTCTTAATGGACATTTGGCCGAAATAAATCTAAGTAAAATGTTTGAAAAGAGTCGTCAAAGGTTTTCGTGAGGAAGAAGTAGTCGTGAGAATCAAGGAGAGGAGGTCGTCGTGAGTTATCGTGGAGAGGTGGCTGTGGACAAACGAAAGTTGCAGTAGTGTGGTGATAGCCTGCCGTTACGTGAAAAATCTGCATAGTTGTACTGACGAAAGTGTTCAGTGTAAAGTGTGTGCACAGCTTGGTGCTCAATACTGCCTGTATTTAAAATGAGTTAAGTGTGTTATGCGAGTGAGCCGAATTTCATGGATTAACAGAGACTGTAAGTTAATATTTCACAGTATTCATATTTGTAAACTTTAAAGAAAACGTTTTAATCGTCAGATTTCAGAATTCGAATTTGGTTATTGTATGTGTTTTTTTCTTTATTGTATTGTAAAAATTGTTTAACAAGTATTTGTTTCATTAAAGGTCCAGTAAACGACCCTGAGAAATAGAATATTTTATAGTAAAATATTAATTACCAACTGTTTTAAAAATGCATTAGGTAACTTGTGTAAATTCCATTGTTTTGTGTGGTAATAAATTAATTGGTTTGTCTATTTTAAAATCTTGATTTGTTACTAAAACATCCAATCCTTTTAATATTTGTATTTATTACAAATTGGCACCCAACGTTTAAAAATAAATTGTAAATATTTGTGTTTACTGAAATATATATATATGTATTCTAAGTTTTTGCGTCATAACATTTATAAAACTATTCATTAACGAATTATTTTGTCATGGAATTAGCCATACTAACTTTGTTTAAATTTTCATTATCCGACACGAAAGATTTACATTATTTTAATTTTTCGATTACAATCTATAAAATAAAAAATTAATATTCTCAAATTATGTATATTTAAATGCAGATGTTCTAAAAGTATTGTGGTATGCAAAATGGGTAAGCGATATGAATTAATAAAATATTTTAAGGTTCCGGGTGCTCAGTGAAATTCCACAAGCAGTTAGTTCCAGGTGGTCACAAGCGGATTTCGTCGACAAAGCAGAAAACTGCAGTCTTTACACAAACGAGCGAATAAAATGAATTCGTGCAGAAGAACGTTCGATAGACTAATTAAGTCCTGGGATGTAGGAACAGAACAAGCTGAAGTACGTAAACCAGTGTGAGAAAGGAATGCAAAATTATTAATTTAGTTCTGGATGAGAGGCTAAAATTGGGAAGATTTGGCTTCGCCTACGATAGAGACAGAAGGAAATTTAGTAACTCCGAAATGATGACAGGTGAAAAAGAAGTGGGCTGGAGGTCATGAAGATGAGAAGGCGCGGTTATATAAATAAAGGAACCATTGTAAAATCTATTTGGGCATTCTAATCTGCCATTATATGTCACTACCAAGATATATACTTGTATATTTTAAATCTACATCCATTAACGTCAATTCCAAGACAAATTAATTTCTTCTAAGTGACATTCTAAGTTAGGTAATCAGGTCAAGCAATCTAAGAAACTCGCGAGAAACCATGTAATCAACTAGTTTTTACCTTCCACGAATATTTCCGCGGTTTCTGAATTAATTCACCGTTACGTATGTCATTAACGACTTCTTTGACGAGAGGATGCGTCTAAATTCTAATCAAAGATTTGCAACATATAAACCAGGAAAGTACATTACCATTCTTCAGCGAAGAAAGGTGTTGTAAACGTTATCTGTGTTTGCACATGTAGGAGGGAAGGTATTATGTGCTATAAATGCCTAGAAATGTATCCATTGTTCAGGTCGGAAGGAGACAGAAATAGAAACTGTCTAAGTACGAATATTTTATTTTTTAAAGAAAATTATGCACACGGGTGCTTGAAACGCCACAATAAGCCCGTGAAAGATAAATGAAGATTTGTTCGTTATACACATATTGTTCTCGCTGAAAAACAAATTATAGTTTTATTGCCAAGTAATTTGCAATGTAATCCGTTAATGGGAAACTGAGTGCAATCAAAAACAACAATTAACTATTTTAATAATTACCATTTAGACTAAAACAAAAATAAGATTCATATTATTTAAATAGCAGTTTATGAATTATACCATATTTTACAAATAAAAAATTGTTTGAAATATGGGACAAGACAAAATTTTCTCTTGTTTATGACATATAGCTATGCGGCCTCTCGTAGCTGAATCTAACAACTGACAGAAAAAATGACTCAGACTTACGTGATACACTTTTCTTAGGGTTTTTCTATCATCACATTTTGGTAAATGAGTAGAATTATTAAACAACAGCCCGGGAACCGTAGTCATCTCTTAGTTTGTTTTTTCTTCCACATTCCCCGTTTCCTGTGTTATTAAAATGGAGAGGCTACTACGTAGATAACCCTCCAGTTGCCAGTTACTAAAAAAAACCTCAATGAATTATATTTCGATTCGTAAGGGGCCTTGTACAATTGTTGGTAGCGCCCATACACACCCATTCCTTGATTGTATCTCCCCTTACACATATCGCACAATCATGACTTCGGATTCTGTAGATACGTCACGTCGCCCCTTTCAAAGACGTTGCTAAAGAAAATTAAAATATAGTCTCTCATCAGCCTTATTTGCATAAACATGTGCCAACATATGTTTTCGTCACCAGCGGCTTGCCTGACTACCCTTCAAGGGTTTATGAAACCAATTATAGTTCTTTTTAAATGGCAGCCGATTTGACCTTGAAGATTTTCCTTGTGCCGTCGAATCAAATTCTTGCGATGATGTAATAATTATTGTGCACGTAGCTGTAATAAGGGTTTGTTGTCATTCATTATTGACGATGTGGCAACGCTTGTGTGTTTTCTGCTCTCATTCGCCGACAGCCAGAACTGCTTCCGTTTGAAAACACATATAGACAGGCAGACCTCGGAAACTCACCACAGTCATCTCAACTGTCATTTGTACGTGCTAAATAGTTCAATCATTTAGATGAAACTAATTAGGTATATATAAATGATACAAAAATATTTTCTTCAGATTTCTCAGTAACCCATTAAAAGAGTCTGGCGAGGGTACTTACAAAAAATTATGTTCGCAGCTGCTATAAGAGTTTTATTTTTGTTTAATTTTAAAGCTCTTGGAATGGACGTTCAAATGGCATCGGTAGTTCAAAACTACCAAAAATATTTAGATTGAATATATCCAAAAGGGCATATTTTAAAAAATATTAATTTTTTGTTGTATATATTACATTTGTATCCTAATATTTATAAGCTTTTATCCCAAAGCTTTGCTATAAAACTTGTTGACAATTTTTTCCATACTATTCGTAACGTTTTACATTGATATTAATTTGTAATTACAACTGTATGAGGAGGATAATTTCCTTTACAGGAATTTCGGTAATTATTTCAGTCGAGGATTCTGAATATAGTTTGGTTTTCCCTGTTTTAATAATAATTTGTTATAATATGACAATTTAACTGATATGAGGAACAAAATAACGTGAGTTTAACTGATGTAAGAGTGGTAATTTAGCATTAGTTACTGAAGCACTGCGACAGTGTACCAGGCCACAGAAGTAAGTCTTATTACAAGCACAATTCCAGTTTATATCGAGAACTTAAACAAGAGAGAGAGAGAGTAAATCCCAAATGTAAACTTCGAAAACCATTAATGCGGGAAGGAAATACGAGATCACCGGCTTTGCTGGGATTCGAACGTATACAGCGTTGTTCTTTGGGTGTACGTTTATCCATTAATGTCTGCAAACTGGCGCTGCGGTCATTCCACCCATACCAATTTCTAAAACGCTTCGGGGAATGAAATCAGAGAAATGTAGCTGTTGACGTCGCTTTCATGTTCGCAAATGTATTGATGCTGAATCGTTCGCATGGCTAATACGGCACCTAACTTGATGCATAAAGTTACACGGTCACTTTCAGCTGTTAAACATTTATGACGGAGCATTTATGCCAATCTGGAATTAATGTAAAATTCGATAATGTTGATTTAACTTCAATATATTACAGTTTATTATATTTTTATGTAACACTATAGACTATAGACGACCAAATTTTCTTCAAAGTATTTTATAATTTTACGGATCATTTTGGAAATTATGGTTACGATAATCTTTTTTTTGTTCCAAATTCGACAAATCGATGAACCAAATACAGTTAAAAAACATTGACTTAAACATATAAGCTCAGTAAATGTATTAATTCAAAATTTCTGGAGGATAGAGTGTTGTTTTTAACAAAAATACACGAGTTAAAGTGCCATAATTGGCTTATACCAGTGGTTCCCAAACTTTTTTTGGGGGGTTCCGGACACTTCTTTGTATTTCAGAATTATTCCGCAACGCCACAAGTCAAAATATTGGTCTATTGAACGAATTTGAAGTCCTCAGATAGAGCCGTAAAGTTATTTTAAAATATAATAATAAATGAACAGGAAATTCAGAAACAAATAATTGAAACGATTAACTGGATGGATGAGCTTGTTGCTCACTGCACAATTTCTCAAATCTAGAAATAAAAGTGGATTCCACGTTAATTTTAGCAAGATACTTACTTTTGTACCAAAGTTACCGCCAGAAACCCAGATTTGCATAGATCGGGAAGTTGCAAATGGAATAATATTCTTTCAGATTTACTACTGAGGAGTTGATATTCATCTTTTACTAATGTCAAAAAATCAGAGAGTTTCATGCTGACACCAAAATTTATCTTCAATGTATTGTCGCAAGACAACTTAATAAGATTTTCTTTTTCTAAATATGTAAATTCAGATGGAGGCTTGGCTAGAAATGGGTCTTTTATCCATACAAATACGTCCATATTATCTGCGTGAAAGTATTTTTTGATATGTTGTGATAGATGATGTTCAAAAAAAAGATTATATGTTGTAACATAAATCAACTTCGCTGGAGGTTACAAACTGGTGCAACAACGGAAAACAATCATCGAATTATCTTAATTAATTTTTAGTTTCCATATATATTTTTTTATCACAATGGATCGCGAATGTAAGTCAAGGGACTTTTAATTATCCTGTGAAACCTTTTACTGGGCTGAATGTGTCTAATGTAATATTTCCGGGGGCGCTCTAGTTACACGGCCTGGACGCCCAGGGGCATCGCGGCTCATAATTTGGGAATCACTGGCTTACACTACAAAACTATCAGTCACGAAAACAGTTTTATTTTTTTACCTCCCCCGTCGTTATATTTAAAGAATGGAACGGGATTTTGTATTGGGACTATAATCCTCACTTAATAATTTCTCCCTAAAAATATTCTAGTAATATTCCTAGACGTCAATAAACAATGTAAACTTTCTTGGTGGTTGTATCGAATAAAAAATCCTAGTAAGAAAAACATCTTTTAATATTAAGAAATACAGTCAAATACATACAAAAGAAGTGATAATATAAATACCACACAACGTTTCTGGGATCGTTGTCTCTTTCTTCATGTCCTAGAAAATGCACTCATTAGTTGACAAAACTCAAAAGCCAAATTTTCTTTTCATTTCACAAACATCTTTTACTAATATCCAATCATGTTCATAACTTGCTTTGTCATCACTTCGACGGAATGTGACAGATGAAATCGGAAGATTTATTTACAATATATATATATATATATATATATATATATATATATTGTAAATTCATAAATGCTAAACAAATTCATTTGTGTCACACAAAAAAACCTCTATAAATATTTTTTTTTGGGTGTAAAGAGGTTTCGAATATTTTGAGATACTCAAAAATAAATAAATATTGTCGACTACTGATCTAATGGCTTACAAGAATTTTGTATTGGTGAACAAATTCGGTCATTACCGAGTTTCCTACGTTCAAAATAAATTTCTTCAAATTTTTAACATGAACGAATTTTTTCCTGGATAACAGGCTACATGAGGGTTATCCACGTGGTGGCAACTCCCCTTTAATAGCATAGGAAGGGATTTGAAATGGGGGGATGCGGAAGGGTAGAGGAAGGGCCCCCGGACTATAGTTTAAGGATCCTACCCGGCATTCACCTAAAAGCAATGCAGGGAAAACCCTCGAAAAACCTGCATCAGGTAGGTCGGGCATTGGGTACTTGTCCCACGCCCTTCCGATAGCGGGAGAAGAGTTTAAATGACAATTAGTTATATCTTTAACTGCCTAAGTAAATGAAGTACACATGGGGAAGAATAATTTATATTTGGAGGTATAATTAGTCAATATTGCGTACGACAAACTTCGATGCTAATCAGAAATAGAATTTACCACAATAAATCAAGTAAAAATGTGAAAACAAAGACGACGACAGAATTATCTAAACACGTGAAGGACACACGGCATGAAATAGACTGGGTGGAGTTAAAATCATACAATGTGCGAATAATTTAAACTAAAGAATATTGTTAGAGGTAATTTATATCTAAAAAAACATCAATACCACTACTAATGATATAAATGAGGGGGGACTGGAATCTACTGTATATTCAAATGTTATGAACGAAATAAAATAAAACGAAAAAAGAGTGATATGTTTAAAATGATATAGAGGGGTTTAAATAAAATATGCTTTTGTAAATACATATAAGTAGTTTGTAAAATAAGATCTCTATATTATGGAAACTAAATAATAAATAATAATGACCATCGACAGGTGTTGTGAATAATGTTGATCACCTAGACGTGTGTTTTTAGAAGGACTATTGGAACATAAACAGTACGATGGGAAATTTTACCGAATAACTGATCCATCAACTGATGTTTTAAATACCAATAATAAATATTATTGATGTTGATCGTTGGCCTTGAATGTAACTACAAAAATGCTAGTTTTTTATAAAGCTTTTCCAGGTGAGCGAATAAATGAACATTGCTGACCGAAAGCTGATTTAATTTTTTGATGATGAAGAAATAAGGAATTAAATTCTTTGATACTGTGAAATGATTATTAATTTTGGCTTTCGAATTCTGATTAATTGTATTTTGGCGAGCAACGAAGTAACATGGCTTGACTAAGTCATATATGTACTTTAATGAATGTACTTGTTGTTTCGAGAACAACAAAAAACATATTTCGACTGAAGGAGTAAAATATGTTTTATTTGATGCAGTTTGAATACTAGTTCGGCTGAATTGTTGCCTACTTTCATACAGATTGGATTTGAAATTATCGTTTAGAGATGCCGTTGTTCAGTAGTCTAATTTGCAGAAAGCCAGGCTGGACTCTGATCAACTCGAGTTTCGTTGTTGCCTGCTATTTCTGTGCGCCACCGGTGACATAATCCCTCACTGTGATCCCACCTGGACAGGTAAAGTTACGGTATAAACAACTGCCGTGATATCCTTCTTGCTTATGCAGTGACAATCAGTTTGTTTTTACCCATAGACCCACAATGAGTCTCAATTTCAAGGTTTATAAAATAACAGTATTTCTGTAATATTAATATCACAATCTGTATTATTTTTGTTCTTTTATAAAATACTATAGTAGTTTTTATGTCTGTGTATTGTATGCAACGACTACGCAGAATAATGTGTCAGAAAAATATTAACTTATTATAAAAAGAAGTAGCCAATTAACAGACAAAATTATCTAAAAAGAACACAAAATTTCTTGAGTTTGCCACTTGGTTTATGTGGTGTGTTGTTCTTCTTGCTCTTTCAATTTAGAATCACCTGACGAAAGCAACAATGATTGCAGAAACGTAATGTGCCAGTTATTTTATAATTTAATTTTGTCTTTTAATTGGATACTTCTTGATCTAGTTACTGTAACTAGTAAACTTCTAACACAGACTTTAATATTTTTGAAAATATTAACTTACAACTTTATGGTTGAGTAGTGACAATAAAAGCAATTTAAAGTGGAAAACCCCTTGGCCAGATTTATCGTTCTCAGCCACGCGTACATTGTCTCTCTGGAAAATTTAACACATACACTGGACCGAATGAAGCTGTTTAACTTCATAATTCTTCTTTAAACAAAACAATTTTGCGTAGGCTGTCAAAGCCAGCAGAGCGACGGCTCGCCAAAATCCCACAATCATAGGTTTCAGCTTCTAACCAGAACGTCCCCGGAGATATTTCCGGGTGGTAGAATGAGAACTTCGTCCTTTGAAGTCGACGTTAATCTGGAGGTCATGTGCGATGAGAGATACCAACTGCACGTAAACCCTTCTACGGACAATTACTAGGTCGCTGTCTCCCGTCTGTGAAGGCCTTGCAAGAGTAAGCAAGGTAAAACTTAACTTTATACTTAAATATTCTGTTTAGCTTTGAATTAAACAGTACGAATTGCAGTACGATATTCTATTTAACATTCGTCATTTATTTATTCTAAAGGTGAGTAAAATGAACGGGCCACGGACGAGGATACCACCAATTCCGCTCCATAAATAACGACCACAGAATACTCCACCTGCGGGGTTCCTTCACAGCAGACGCTATGAACTACCAAAATAATTCTAAGCATTTTAATATTAGTCGCGCAATATAAATTTTATTTTTAGTTTGAGCTTTTATTTTACGAATATAGCTGCAGAAGCTAGCGTATATTTTTGTAATGCAATATAAACACGGTACATTTACCCAGTGTATCTGAGCCGTTGGTGTGTTTTTACATCTGGTGTGTCTAAAGACAACAGACAGAAAAAGCTCTCACGGGTAGAATTTAGCAACGCTCTTCATTCTTGAAGCGATGATCCCCTTTCTTATGGACGCGGCCAGGTTAATGAAATTTGATGGATAGTATTTCTACCGATGTTTTTTGTGTGCATAATTTCAACCCCTTTCAGAATGGGAGGGGACCACGCTTAGAGGTGGGCGTTACATAAAAATATCGAAAAAACAACCGAGATTTCAGTCAAATCCGGAGTTATGGATGTCGCTGAGTTTTAATTATGACAACCTGGGCTACGCGCGGATGTGAGAGGGGCTGGGCGGAGGTAGAAATTTTCAAAGAATGTAACCGGCCGATTTTTGCGTCGAATAATACTTTTTGTTTAACCCACAGCAGCGGGGGTGGAAATTTTCGAACATGTTAAAACGGCCGATACATTCGTCGAATGAAACATATTTAGGGGTCAATGAGTTCAACCCCTTTTCGCAAGGGAGCTGAGCACATTTAGGGATAGAAGTCGGGGTGCGTTACATAAAAACAAAGCAAATGCAACCGAGATTGGAATTAAATCGGGGTTTGTGGACTCGTGCAACAAGCTAGTAAACAATAAACCATAGCGCTAGTTTTGACAATTCACTTTGAAAGACTGTTATTTTTATGTATTGATGTCTATTATTTTTACAAATTACAATCGATCAAAATTCGCCAATTTTAACGCACGATACCTCCAATTATAAAAAATTCTCTTGCATAGGTACTTCATTGAATTAGGTACGGAAATAACGAAATACCTATGATGTGAAAAAATTTGAAGAAATTGATTTTGAACGTAGAAAAGTTAGTAATGACGGAATTTGTTCGTCAATACGAGATTTTTGAAAGCCATTAAATTTTATACGTAGTCAACAATCTTAATATATTTTAGACTTTCCCAAAATATTCTAAACCTTTTCACACCCAAAAAAAATATTTATAGGGGTTTGTTTGTGTGACAAATGAATTTTTTAGAATTTATGAATTTACAATAAATTTAATATCCGACTGATTACCAGCATCAGAGAGACGGATAATTCTTACCAAGATTAGTACTAATATTTATTTCCAAATTAAAAAGTTTTAGGCTATAATCACATAGAAATTCAGTATTTAACTTTTATCTGTTTTGAAAAGCTGAATATAACCATAGTGAAACCAATTTCCACCATACACAAAGATGGAATTTTCCAGCAGAAAGAATACGCCATATGACAGAATTTGTTTCATTTTGTGTTACATTCATTTTCGTCAGAAAATTCCTCAAATTTTTATATTCAGCGAAAATTTTATCGGAAAAATATTCAATAACATAAGTAGGTATAATGTTATTTCGTCTCCTAGAGGGATAGGCCCCCAACACTATTATAACGACATTCCTGTTGGTCGATATCAACCACTTTAGCACCTTCTTTAGATGCTACCATTGTCAGTGATTATTGCTAATCGAATTTCAGAGATTTATTTAAACTCCTATAATATTTTATTCACATCTTCTTACTGATTAAATTATGTATTTCAGATCGTTTAATCGAAATAATTTCGTTATATGTTGTAAAAGTTTTACAGTACTTAATGATATGGGAAGTGATGATAATAATAATAGTAGGAGTAGGAGTGATTAATAGTGAGAATAAGTGGAGCCAGACGACAATAATGATTGCTCATTATATAAGCTATTGTGAATATATTAAATCAGACAATTTTGAAAATAATCAGCGATATTAGTCACAATAATATGTAATACGTATATCAGACCGATTACTTCGGAGGAAATCTGTTTTATTTGTGGAATAAATTTTACCCCTATTTAAAATTCCACTTTTCACACATTCCATCAATACTAGAAAAACCATTGATTAGTATTGAAATAAAAAATCTGAATTTTGAATTTTTTCATAAACATAAACGCTTACAGGATGTTATACAACATTGTATTTTTTTTATTTTCAAATATTTGAAACAAATAAAAATAAGAAAATGATCGCATTTAAAGAATAAAAAAAATTCAAATTAAGTAATATTTAAGCAGAAACGTAATAAATAAAAACTTTACGCAACCGAATCAAGAAACATGATAATTTAAAATACATAATTTTGCCGAGTTTGATTAGGTTATTATTTCGATAGAAATAAAAGTCTTTCAGTTTAACCAGTCTTTAATTACTTCAAGATATTTTCTAATTCAACAAGCACATTTATTGAATATTTGAAGAAAATTTATTTATCCCTACCAACAATTATTGTTAAACGTTAGTGAATAACAGACATTATTTAATATATATATATATATTTATTTATTTATTAGAGATTACTAAGGAAATTATTTAATAATTTATTTAATGTTTTCTGTCTTCTGTTCGGCAATACAGGTGATGTAAATGTTTACGAACATTTAACCCTGAGTCAAAATGTGACCCGAGATCTAGGTATAAAAGCCTTGAGAAGTAAACACAGAAAACAGTCGAGCGCCAGGGTAGTCGAGCGCTAGCGCAGTAGCAGAGCGCCAGCGCTGGCGATCTTGTTTCTATTCAGTAGTGAAGTGTGAGGCAGAAGTGAAGAAGGATAGCCCGATGGCAGTAGGACAGTCTCAGTCGAGTGGCTGTTGGTGTTATTTACATTTTGTGTGAGGAAGCTCAGTCGAGTGTCAAGTTTTGGACCGGATAGACTAAAGTCGGACAGTTGCTGTTTTTATCTGAGTGTGAAATAATTCTGATCCTAAGCAATTATCTGCGTTATAGTGGATCCAACTTGTATTTTTTGAAGGACGTTGTTTTTGCATGTGGATTTAGTATAAAGAATTTCATAAGAGGTTTAGATAAACTTGCCAAAGGTTGGTAAAAGGCCACGGGAGATAGTAACCCTGTGAAATGGCGTCTACCTATGATAGCACTGCCAACAAATCCTATCTCCACACCTCCTGTGGTGGCTCTGGGCAACACAGCTTGCTTTAGCAAAGTGGAGAAGGGTGTTTAATTTACGGTTGTGAGATTGGTTCTTTAAAACTAAGCGAGTTGAGCTATATTTTGGTCGCCGCCTAGCCGATTCATTCGGATTGATTCAATCAATTTTCACATCTTCGAAGTTTGTTCCGAGCAAACTACGAAGTTACAAGGATATGTTGAGGTGTGCTGGGTGACTTGAGAACTACTGTTGACGTTCCAAGGTATTTGTTTAGTTTTAGTTGTGCATAATAATAAAGCGTTGGTTTTCTATAATTGTAAAACGTTCTATAGTTTTCTGTTTACACGTTAGAAATTTATTTATTATATTGGAGGTCCATAGGCGACCCTGATTGTAAGAACTCAAATAGCCGTCGAAATAATAGTAATTGATTTTGATTAAATTTAAGTGCATGTGATTTAGTGAATAGTAGGTATAAGAGTTTACCATATATTTTGACCCTCAAACGTGGAGCATTTTTACTATAAGATATTATAAATACTACAGAATTTGGAACCCCAACAAGGACCATATTACTAGTAAATAATTGTTTAGTACAATATATATATATATATATATATATATATATATATATATATCATTGCAACAACGATTGAAAATTTTCTCATCAATAAGTATGAAGAGCATTCTGTAGCTGGCATAACTGGGATTATATGCCTTGGAGTAAAGCAAAGTGTGACATTCTAACATTTTTACAATTTAGTCAACAAGTTTTATGTTACAATGCCAATTTTATAGATGTTTATGTATTCATCTTGACTATAATTGGGAAATTTAAAAACATTAGAAATATTCACCGAGGTTGAAACGTAAACTCTAATTGGCTTCACGGAAATATTTACTGTGAATATCTCCATAGAATTCTTCTCATCTTGGCCGGCTCTTCGTGATGGTGAACTGTCAGCCTAGCTACTTGACATTTAACCAATTTATTTTTACCAAGACGGCATACGGCGTGTCCAAACATTACACAGTGTTTTGCTGGTTATTTTCTGCTCGTATTAGTTCGTTTGAAAATATCAATACTAAAATATGAAAACTAAACCTTTTTAGGCGATCGTAGTATTAGAGAGGAGAAAGGAAAGATGAGGAAGAATTGCAACTGTCGCAACCTTATTTGCTCATTTAATAAAGACTTTTATACCGAGGAACAGCTTCATTTATGAAAAATATTTCAGGTTTAAGAAAATTTTTTAAATTTTACTTTATATCAAAATAAATTCTGGACCTCAGTGCCAAATTTTACTATTATAGGCATCTCTTAAATACTATCAAATATAAGATCAAAATTCTTATAAGATTTAAGAATGTCATGCAATATGATTGAATATAAGATACTAGTTCAACGGATTACTAACACTATTTACAGCAAAATTTAAAATTCAACAGCTCTTGACTAACTTCAATTGAAAGTAACGAACAATTTGGATGGATGAAACTGCATGTCATCGGAACTTCGCGTGCTATTGACGAGTTTACCCGGCTGGAAGCCCGAGAAACTTTTACTAATTTGGATGGAAGTTACATTATTTTACTTTCGTCTTATATTCATTTTCACTCAGATACAAATATTTTGATATAACATTAACCAAACGGTATTATGTGTCATTTCAAATAATTCAATTTAAATTAATTTCGTTTGTTTATAAGGAGTGAAAATGTTTCAATTTTATTTTATTTATCATTTTCATTAGAACCTTACCCTACAATATAAAAAATATGAAAGCCAGCATTAAAGTAAGTGTAGATAACGTTAATAGGTATGGTTTTAAGTGTTCGTTATATTTAATTTTACATTACTTTGTTACGTCAATGCTTATAGTCTATCCGAAAGAATATAATGGATATTTTAAATAAAAAATTATAGTTTCTCAGATGTTCGAGTCAGGTCATGTATATAAAGACATTAAAAATGTGAAGTGAAATAAAGTACAAGCACCATTTATTTATAATTTTCGTCTTGCAGCATGTCAGTAGATCAATATTACCGAAATTCTACGGAAATTTAAATTAAAAAAATACTATTGCCAACTACTTATATCACTGTGAGTGTAACTAAAATACTTTCTGAGTACCGAATATTAAAACTCATCGTCCAGGGACTATTTCGGATGCATTGGCCACAGTGTGACATAAAATGCAATTTCCCATAAAATATAAAATATAGAGAAATTGAAGGAATAATTCAGGTCCCTGCAGGAGTAGCGCCTATACCGAACACCCATAAACAAATTTAATAGATTCCGACAAGCTTGTAAACATAACCCACTCCCGTATATCGTGACTACATAGGCGCAGGGTCCATAAATCTCCTATAACGTCGCATGCCCAACAGTCCCTACGGATTAAATTCAGATCGTCGTAGTAACGGAATTCCCCAACCATCGGGCAATGGATCGGCGTGAAACATGAAACCTTAACTCTGCGTAGTGGTTACACCAAACCTTCACATCTCGCATTTTCACGTTTTGCATGTTCTCCGCTCAACTGCCCGTGACGCGACTTAATAATCGCCACAAGTTTTTTTAATTATATTTGGTAATGAACATGTGGTGCCGCTTTGCAGGAATAAGTTATAAGTTAAAGTTAACAGAGTTTTCCAAACACTGGCGATTTTCTGGGCGAGAGTGGCAGAATTAGCAGCTGACCACTCGGACGCCGGCTCTGACGAATGGCCTGCCCAATTCTGGTGCAATACAATTACGGCGCGTAATTACAGCCAGGGCTCCATTCCTAACTCCAGCCGAACTATTTAACCTCCACATCTTGCTTAAAACTTACGTTTGATCGTGTATATTAGCTACTTGATACTAAAATTTATTAAATATGCGAGAAAAATAAATTAAAATGCGTTTAAAGATATACAGATAAATTAGTTACTTAATTCAAACTTGCTGCTGACATAAAATTTCGTAGTTTAATTGCTCAGGTTTAATTCAAAACGTCGCAACGTTTTTGTTTGTTATATCAACGTTTCGTTTTTAGGAACATTTTTCACACAATTCCACTTGTCATTTCGGGAGTTATTTTAGTAATTACGATTTATATTTCGCCGATTTGAATTAAAATTGTTCCAGTATTTATCTAAAGAGGATGGAGTGTCGTCGAGTGGTCGAAAACGAGCATTTCCCATAAATGCCATTTTATAAATATAATTAATGTAGCATGGCCAAGTCAAAAAAAATTATTAAATAAATTTACATATAACACAAAAAACGTTTCCTCCCTATGATCAAGGATCTCTTCAGTTGCATATAATTAATAGAATGGATATAATCCATTAAACAGAAAAATTTTGAGCTATCAAAAATATCCATTCTATTCATATATTGTTAATTATATGCTACCGAAGAACTTTTTATGTATTATATGTAAATTTATTTACTAAATTTCTGACTTACAGCCATTTACATTAATTATATTTGTATTAAGTCAGATTTATTTTCAAATTTTATTTATATGCAATTTTAATCCAACAAAGGTAGCGAAGGCGGGAAGAAACAATTGTTATATCTATGGTACGAAAGCAATTGGCGAAATTACAGCAAGAAATATGGTTTTGTCGCTTCTAATAGGAAATCTTTGACGTCATTCGCCAAAATTCAGGAAAACCATGGAACTTTGAAGAATAACCGACCTCTTCAATACAGGAGGATCTGTAACCAGACAACTATAGTGTTAACACCCCGTGGAAAAGTCATGTATGTATTCAAATATAATTTAGCCCCTTGGTGGGTAAATACAATTTTCAAATGCGACGATGAAGTTCCTGTTCTTCTACATTTACAAATGCAGAAATGGTTATAATTACCTGATTTAACATTAAGTAAAATAGTGCTCACAATATGACTAAAGTAATAAATGCTGAATTAGAAACTGTTTCTTAAATGTTGAAACGTTAAATTTTGGTAATAAGAGACTATATGGCTTATTTTATGAACATTCACAGATAAAGTTCTGGTGTGTTAGTAAACAAGTAATAACTGAGAATATTATAATTTTGCCGCTTTACTTAAAACAATCGACATTAACAATTTCACAACACGTAAACCCAATAAAATAAATTTTGGACACAACCTCGACTATTTAAGTATTGCGAGACCCGATATTTTGGTTGCGACTATTTCCGCTCCTTGACGAAGTGTATAGACTATGTCGAACCTTTAATTTAATACTGGAGCCACGTAAATTTTGAAACCGGCTTTCCAACTATAGGATAAAATATTGTATGTCTATATTTACGTGCGAAATTTAAAAACAACAAAATTAGAGTCCAAAGGATTTTCCAAATAAATTCGAGCTAATTTTGCGAACATTATAGGTTATGGCGCATAATGAAATGAGAATATGTCTATCGAAAGATACAGAAATTTCTGGCATTATTTGCATTCATCTTGAACGAAATTCCAAACATGCGAATGGATTAAAAGGTCCTCCTTGCACAACTAATAATTCATATGCTGCAGTTTATTGATGAGAAATTTTGTTTTGCTTTTTCCACAGATAAAAAAAAACAATGTAACACTGTTCCCACCACGAAAAATTGGTTTTATCAACATTATTCTAAAACTATACTTGCGTAATATGAATACACTGGAAAGTATTCTCATTCTCTTAAAACAGCAACCACGATTTTTCCTTATTAACTTACTACATTTCATTAAAATTTATACGATCTTCTAACAGATCCATTTTTGAAAGTAATATACACATTTCACACCATTAATAGAATAGATTTAAAGAACCAAAGATTAACGTTTAATACGGTATGATTGATATTTACTCAGATAAGTTAAATAATTCAAAATATTATTAATCATTCATAATTTAATTAGGCAACTCATAAAATTATTGGAAAATATAAATTGTTCGTGAATTACAATATCATAAGAAAAGTTATGAAATGAGGCTTCGGTTGAATTCACATGCTACTAATAGTTATAAATAATTATAAGGGATGTAGATTGTCAATTTTAATTTTTTGCGTTAAATTTTGTAAGTAAAAATGATAATTACCGAGAATTAGAGCAAAATAGAAATTTTGGCAAATTTTCTCAGTTACTAAGCAAATTGGAAAGAAACAAAATGCCGCCCTAGTTTGGAAGCATGGGAATTATGGAAACACTAAATGAAAACCTGTCATTTGAATAAAGATAGAGAATTGTACACATTACCGCCATTAGTAGAGTATCTTGTAAGGGATAAACGCATTTATAATCATGTTCCCATCGTCGAAATTTTATAACAAACTCAACAGCAAAATTAAAGCTACTTTCCGCATTATTACTATCAGTAGAAATATATCAAAGATTGATACTCTACTTGTTCCATAATGTTGATTCCGGAACATAAATAACATAAAACGAGCTTTCGTAAATTAAATAATACGTATATTTAGTAACGTGCAATATTTCGATAAAGTTATACACGCGGTATTATAGGTAAAATTGTAAACGCTGACCGGAGGCGAATGTAATTCCAAGTTCATACACCTTTCTCTGTTGGTAAATTTTATTTTTCTTGAACTACAAATACGTATTGGAACTTTTTTTCCTCTTTCAACGATTTTTATTATATTAGAGAATGCTACAAGGACTGTTAAATGATCTCATGGATAAACGGAGACACTGTAAACGAATTTGTAAAGTTAATTTAAGGCTCACTATAAAATATTAAAAGTAACAGGATTATTCAGAGATGAAAATGTTCGATTTAGTAAAGCCCAGAATAAATATAAAACGTTTGGTATAAGAGGAAACGCAATCTCTCTGTTTACCTTGTTTCACCGATCTGTTGGAGGCGTTCAGTTTAGTAAATAAGATATTCATGAATAAACAGAGAGGAAACACATTTTCACAGAAGCGCAACAAGCAACGAATATTGAAAATAGCAACGGAAAATTTTTCCCTTTCAGATCACCTAGTAAAATATTTCGGTGCGTCACGCAAAACAATTTTAACCATCCCTTTGAATCAATTGTTTGTCGACGAAATGTGATTGTTTTCGATATATATTTTGAAATTTTCGCTTGTAAATAGAATACATCACTGGCTTATTGAGAATAATTTAAACTCGATTTTTTTTAAGAATTCACTAAATTAGTTTACGCCTCAAAAAGGAACAATTCTTTCAACTAATCTGATGCAAACACTTGTGTTAAGCGATTTTAATCCACTTTGCCGTTCCTCTTGTCGCTCCATTGTTAAAAACCACAAAAAAACTACATTTTTTTCCGGGGAGCATTTTTGCGTCGGTGACGTGAACTGGTAATGAAATGGTAATATTTGTCCAGCTTCTCCAACACCTCCCGTCTCTAATATAATGCGCAAAGAAATATTTTTATTTTTCACAATTCGTTTCTCACACAACTGAAACATTACCGAATGAAATTTATATTTGTCTGGTGTATAGATAAAATAAATCATCTAATAATGTAGGAATAATTTTATTTTAATACAGTTAAAATATAGAATTACATATGAAAGTAGAAGTTAAGGGATACAAATTTTTCACCGAATCAGGTCCTATATGAATGAACAATAATAAGGATACCAAAATAAAATATATGGAATACAGAAAAACTCTTCTCGACCTTTTTGAAGCGAAATTTCGATTCAAAGCCCAAAACATATTGAAATATTTTTTAATGCATGAACAAGCCATCATTTAAATTGAGTTCATTAAAATCAAATTACTCTGACTTGATTGGCTGATTTACTTATTTTATTAATATTGCATGAAATGATAAACATTTATGCACGAAATTGATTTAAAATAAGTTTATGGTTTACGAAAACAAAAATATTGATTTTAGCATGAATGTCATTACTAATTTGAAGATACTACTGAAGTATAAATCGTCGGGGCAGAAATTTAGTATAGCTGTTCTGAAAGAATGGTTGCCGAAAGTGTTAATTTCATGGAAACATTTAAAGCTGTCGAAGGTTGAAAGAAGTTATCGCTGCATGGTGGGATGGGCGGGGCGTATATTGATTCACACCCGTGCACGACATGGAACTCCGAAGTTTTAGTACTCAGAGGCTCAGAATTTTATAACACAAGGCTCAACGTGTGCTCAGTTTTGCATACTTTCATTAGTCGACTCTCAACATGCATTATTTGTATATTTAGCACTTAATTAGATTTGTTATAACACTTAAAATAGCTGCCAACCACATTATACTTACCTATATAACGCTAGTATGTGATATAATGGTACAAACGAATTGAAATACTAGTTATAACTGTGTGTAAAAATATATTAGTTTGAATTAAACCGACCAAAACAGGCAATTTTGTTTAAGTTTAACTTGTATAGTTGTCATTTTGTCCTGCAAATTCTACCAATAAACCTACAAAGATTCTTTAAAATGCTATGACAAGAAGTGGTGACAATATTAAAAGAACAATAAATCTTAAACACTCTAGAGAGTAAAGTGGCATTTGTATATTTTTATTACATTAGCCTGGTAGTAAATCGGAACAATTAGTCACGTCACACCAGGCGTCTATGACAAGCTTTTTGAAACGAGTCGCGTACATAGATTCATTCATGCAATTTCCACTGTACAATTCTTCGTAAATAAGGATAAAGATAGTTTCTCCAAATTTTTAATGGCTACGCTGTGAAGCGTAACTGTGTTTGAATGACCTCGCCAAAGCCGAGAGTTCTGCCAATGTCACTGGAGCAAGTAATTTAATCAGTGACTTTAATTCATTCCTTCACTAGTAAAATAATACCAACACAAACAAAAACCGTGCTGAATCCCTTATCTATAGTACAGTTGTGCTATACACTTTACGGCACTGTACTGAAAGCGTCAAGGTTTCAAACTTATTACGTAAAAAATAAAAGTTTGCATAAGGTCAAAGGTGTAACTCTTCTGAAATGATCATATACTCCAATTCAGATTCAACCAAGTGGATCTCAGTATTCATTCTTTAGTCAACAGAAATATCATTTGTCAGTTATTCCTTTTGTGCTTGCGTATTGTGCAATTGTAGCACAGAAGAATGACGCGTTTTACATGAAGCAACACTTCTTTCTAAATAATAAAGCACACTGCGAATAAGAAAGCGCCTCTTCGCGTGACACAGATTTCTCATGAAAAATTCAAATAAGACGAGGACCAAGAGCCATATTATAAACTTGAATGCGCAAAAAGCAAGAAAAAGACAGGTATATTGAGTTAATGAGTCAGACAAATTGAATGTCTGAATAATATGCAAAAACAAGGTTAACATTGCGGATTATTTGGTTTCCTAAGCGCATGATTTTCGGACAGTTTTCTTCTCGGCACAGATGCAAAGTGTTTCTCCACACAGGAAACGTCTTCTAATTTGTCTTAAGTGAAAAACAGCGTATTGCCTTTTCTAATTAAGCGGATTAATTACTGAAATAAGAAAACTAAGAATTTACTTATCTTGTGCCAATAGGATTTGGTTTATCCCAAAGGGTGATGAACAATAAATTGAATAAACTGGATCCAAAAAGTCCTAATTTTTAGTTTTTCCTTATTTTGATGTTTTTCGGTGATCTATTCCTTTTATTCAAAATTTCTTGTCAAATAAAAAATACTAAATAAGTGAAATTATACTTATCACTTTATTTTTATTTTTGAATTGTCCGGATTAATATTTGAAAATTCGTTACCCAACATATTTGCTCAGTACCCAATTGTAACGCAAAAGTATGATACGGTGAATTGCTATTATTTAAAGATATTCATAGAGATGATGTGGTATTTAGTAGTCTTAGCGTAATGATTTTTTTATTGCCATGTTGAGAGGCAAAGACAAGGGGAGAAAAATAGCAATCCTTGACAGACAGTCGGGAGAGTGAGTTGCGGCAGAGTTGACTGTGGGTGCACGGAATTTGTGGTGATGAGAGGTTTATCCATAAAGGAATATTCGTGGATTAAACTGAACCGCTAATCAATAAAAAATATATTGAGTATCATTATTGGAGTTGAAACTTGGCAATGCAGAAAGCCGTTCAACCGTTCGGATTGGAGGACTGTATCGCTGCTGTGGTATTTCGAAGGAAATTAAATTAGTGCAGTCTATTCCTTGCTATAACCTTTATGTCCGGTTGACAAAATCTGTTGCCATCGGCTAAGGATGTTCCTCAACAAATAGACATATCGAACTGTAACTACGCGGATTAAAAAACAAACTTTATAGTTTATTTCATAAAGAAAATACTATAACGAAGTCTAACGAAAAGACTTGATGTCTGATTAGATTTGTATCAGACGTGTTTCAAAAAAGTTAACATGTGACACATAAAATTAAATCGTGCATGAATATCGGGTAATTTTTATTCAAAATGTGACTGACTGATACCGAAAGGGTCTAACATAAACATAATGTATTCTCCGCAGTTCTGACTTCATTGGGTGTTCTTTTACACAAATTACAGAATACTTGTGAAATGAATATGATGAGAACTTATTTCATTTAACAAACTCATCCTCTATTAAAGAAATTCTGTGTGAATGTTAGAAAACTGATTTAAAAAAATTACAACATATTGTTACTTATATGATTCTGTAGGTTTGTTTTTAATTGTATCTCTAGCTTACGCTCATTTTTTAAATATAAGAATTAAATTACAAATGTCGCCAATGGAAAAATTACAATGATTTGTCACTGAACGATACAAAACAATATCATTTATATTTATAAAAGGTTTGAATTTGGCTATAGTACGAGATGTAGTAAAGATTGACGTTAGATGAACTAATTCTGTATAATTCAACTTCAAGAAGAACGTTCGACTGGTTAGGAACAGAAAAGAACTCTGATCATTCACATTAAAAAGACGTAGGATGAGGAAAGCATGATGATATTGTAATACCAGGACACTTAGAATTCCAATGTCCAATTGGCATTGACAAAAAGGTACAGAATATGACTCAAGTTTGGACAGTCCTTGTGAACCTTTTACAGTTAGGCCGAGAATAGCGGCACCTTTTATTTCCCACAACTGCATCGGCTTTACACGTGGGATCAAGTAGGAGATAAAATTTCTGCCCAGAAGGAATGTGTGAGTAAACCTTAGTCAATCAGTCGAAAGTACGCCCTCAATGCCGCATTACCGAGCGATAAAAACATTTACACAGTACACTCTTCTCAGCAGGAAAATGAGTCTTGGTTATGTGGCATTCATCAGTCCAAATTTATACGTACAGAAAAATTTCAGCTCTACAGGTTTGATTTGATTTTATTCGGATCGTAAGAAGAATGTATTTCTCATCCTGAAAAACAAGTTGACGAAAATAAACTTGTCATTCGAAATAAGAGAATTTTGGTGGGTCCTGACTAAATATATCAAATTTGAAAGTCAGCTAAATATTCAAGAAGTCAGCGATATAGTATTTCATGAACTTTCTATCAAAGTGCAGGTCTGACATGTACACAAAATTTTTCAGTGAGCTCTCCAAGTTTCTCTACCTAATATTTAGTGGACCATCAAGAAAACCCCCAATTCGAAAACCGACAATAATTGGAAAAAAAGAGATCAGGAAAAAGCTAATGTATTTTAAACAAATCTGGGGAATGTTTTTCATCCCTTTCCCTCTGCACTAACTCCAGAAGAAGAAGCCGGAATACAACTGTACCTGGAGTCACCAGAAAAACTAAGCCTACCGACGAAAAAGATGACAATGAACAAAGGACAAACGCTAATTAAGTCTTACCTAAAAAGTAAAAAAGCTGCTGGCTTTGACCTAATTACAGGTCAAGTTTTAAAGCAATTATCATTGAAATTATACAAACTAATAACGGCCATATTCTACGCTATCCTAAGATTGAATAATTATCCGGACCAATGGAAGGTGGCCCAAATAAAACTTATACCTAAACCAGGAAAGCCGCCTGAAGAACCGTCGTCTTACCGACCGATCAACTTATTGCCAATAATATCCAAAGTTTTTGAAAAAAAAATTACTAAGAAGATTAAAACCAATCCTACAATAAAATAAATTAATACCAGCACACCGATTTGGATTCAGAGAGAACCACGCTACTACCGAACAAGTTCACAGAGTAGTAAACATAATCAACCACACTTTCGAAGAAATGAAATACTGCTCCACGGCCGTTCTCTGGCGTTTGATAAGGCACACACGATTGTTGATCAAGATCAAGAACAATTTACCACACAATTATTATCATATTTTAAAATCCTATCTGAGCGACAGACACTTCCAAGTTTCAAGATGAACTGACAAAATTACATCCTATTAACTGAGGTGTACCGCAAGGTAGTGTACTGTGACCCGTGCTCTATCTTCGGTACACGGTAGATGTCCCTACCACCGACCATACGTTCATGGCTACATTTGCAGATGATACTGCTAATAAACCCTACCATTGCATCGAGTCACCTACAAACCTCGCTTAACCAAGTTCAAGACTGGCTCCGGCTTTGACACATAAAAGCAAATGAAGCCAAGTCCACTCAAGTAATCTTCACCCTCAGAAGAGAAACGTGTCCACTAGTATCAATCAAGAATACACTGCTTCTTCAAGCAGAAGACGTCTGCTTTCTTGGTATGCCCCTCGACCGTAATCTAACACATATTCTGTAAACGGACGCAATTAGGCATAAAGTCCTTCAAATTAAATTGGTTACTAGGACGAAAATACAAATTAACTTTGAACAACAAAGTACAAGTTTACAAAAGTCCACTCAAGTAATCTTCACCCTCAGAAGAGAAACGTGTCCACTAGTATCAATCAAGAATACACTGCTTCTTCAAGCAGAAGACGTCTGCTTTCTTGGTATGCCCCTCGACCGTAATCTAACACATATTCTGTAAACGGACGCAATTAGGCACAAAGTCCTTCAAATTAAATTGGCTACTAGGACGAAAATACAAATTAACTTTGAACAACAAAGTACAAGTTTACAAAAGCATACTAAAGCCTATTTGGACATATGGTTTACAACTATGGGGAACTACAAGCAACTCCAACTTAGAAATTTTACAGAATTACCAGTCGAAGGCTACTCAATGCTAAGTATTTTCTAACAGTATGACCCAATCGCAAGCAGTGTCGATTGCGGATATTCGTGAATCAATTACGAGAAAAAAGTAATTTCTGTACGAATGTGTCAGATAGATATGTTTCCATCTTTCAGTTCATAGTCTGTATCATTACAACCAGCAGAATTTCAAGACTTACGCTCGTTTCATGAGGTAGTAGATTGAGTCATGAAATTTTGAAACTTTTATGTTTTTTCATGTCACAGACATGCTGTAATATTTACTTCAACATTAATAATCTTGCTCACAATGGCATCCAATTTTTATAAAAAAAATTACAGACGTCATGTAACATTTGAAATATTCCGAATAATTCAGTAATGAATGATAGATACTCCTAAGCATTTATAACACTTGCTCCTTTTATATTGGTCGTAAAAATCATACTTTGTAAATTCTAATAGGCTGTTATTAATAACGGGGTAGTCATGACGTAAGTGATATACACATAAGTTCGTCATCAAAACCTGGGTTTAAAAACTGTCAAGAACTTTTTCATTGAAAGTAAATTGTTTTTTCTGTACGCGTATTTTTATCAGAATGAAATTCAAGGACCTCTGGTATACATTTGTATATCATATTAAGTCCTGAAGATATCACAATACTTTTTATACCAGCAGTTCCTTCGGGGACAGGGGCATATGGGAAAACACCATGTCTGTCTCAAAAACGAAGTAAGACGCGATTGAAAAATGATATTAGTTAAATAAAAAACTCATCCATATATACAGTAGTAAGTAGTGCCTTACCAGGACCAGAAATAAGTACGAGCACGCTGCAAGGTAGAAAAACGGCTGCCACCAGCAGCAGGAGGGCGTTGCGTCGCCGCAAAGGGGCCAAAGACAGCGCCATGGGGCCCTCACAAGCTGCTCCTGAAACAATAACTATATGTGAATAATCTGCAACATCGTCACCATACTTTAATACTTCATGGTTGTCTGGTCATTTGAAATTTTAAAATAAAAGTACGTAAGATAAATTTTTAAACTTAGACATTCCTTTTCATTGGACAATTAAGAATCACTCCAATCGTGGTTTAAAGTGAGCTAAAATTACTTACTAATAGTTTATGGAGGCAATATAAACAGGGTAAATAGTTTGCATGAACTATTAGTAGTATTTCATTGTTAATAAATCTTATAAAAAGTATTTGAATAAGGTAATTAACTTAATATAATTAAATTTAGCACTAACATGTATTAATATAAAGCTGTTGTCATCATAAATCGTTATGTATTATTGTATAATTTTAATCATTTGATATTAATAAAAATGTTGATACTCGACAGCTATGTAAATATTATACACAAGCGCAATTAGCTTCAACATTTTACATTAAAATAATAAATACAGGCCTGATAGCACGTAAAACTTGACTCGTAACACACTCCAGAGGCTTTATTTCTTATGGGAATCTGTAGAAAATGATTCTATTCAAATTAACACTAATCTCTCAAAATATATTTTAAAGACTAACTATTGCTTAGGTCTGTTGATTCGTCAGAAATATAAAACTGATGTATGATTCCCAAAATAGTATGAGTTGTTTGAAAATATGATTAAATTTTGTCTAAGCGATGAAACATTCAGTATTAAAAGGGTGGGGATTAAAAGTCGCGGAGTAAACTGATTTATTGACAGGAACCTTGGGATAATGTCACGAAGGAAATCGTAGTCAGAATCGGCGATTTACTGGAAGTTAAGATCCACACGAGGTTGAAGCAAAGGCTTCAGACTGTTATAAATAGAGACGGTTAAGCAGATACAAGTAACAGTTTTTTTAAGACACTGTTACGACTGACTAAGATAAATTTGTGAAGCTGGTGAGGACAAAACTAAGAAGACGATTCATTTCGAAGAGGCTGAAAAATGCGCCAAATCACAGTAGACCAATTTGTTTTAGAGAATCTTTTGTGTACTTGTGAACATGTTTCTTAAATTTATTAAAAGATTTTCAATTTTATAGTTTGAGTCTGAGTTGGCAGTTTATTTCCAAACCGTAGCGGACGTAGAACAAGAATTTTAAACGAATCGTATGATTATCTGACGGTAATAAACTTATTTGAGTTTATGTAATATTGGGGGGGGGGGATTAAATAAGAAGCCCGGTGGAGATGGTATGCGTACATTAACACTTTGTGAAATATATAGAGAAAGAGAAGTGACAGATGGCTGACCTGAAATTGAGGGGCGGTGCCGGACAAGAAATATAATATACAATATATTTTTTGGCGAACCTCTAGCTCACTTTGCCAAGTTAGTTCAGCTTTTGTATCGTGAATCTCCGCCGGATCTGCCGATCAGTTGAGCGTCAGGTAATATTGATAGAATCACTAAACTGAAGTTAGTTTTCCAACAACTTTAATTTCGAGCAGACACAAAAAATATTTACAGGATTGGTTTAACATTTTATAATATTTGGTTTATATTGTACGACGTGTTGGAAAGAGAGTTCAGCCTCTGATGAATCGGGAGGGGGGGGAGGGGGTAAGGCTCAAAGGAGGGTCAGTGTCAAGCCATGATTGAAATTGTTGGTAATTGTGACACTAGCTATTCGAAATTGTATATTTGACAATTTTTCGTGGATAGTAATATATTCGGAAAGAGATACGTTAGTTGCAGAATGCAGGATACAGTCAATTTTGATATTGCAGGTAGATTATTGTGAGGGATTCTAGAGGATTGCAGTATAATGAAGGATAGTGCAGATATGGCACCTGTTCAACCGCAAAGCTGGTAACCCGACCTTGGCGGGTGAGAAGGGAAGTGAGGGTGGGGGCTACAAGGGTCGACAGGCATGTTGCAGAAGTTGTGAGGAAATCCGACAGCAATTCGTGGGCATTAGTTTTGGGAAATAGGTTTTAATATATGGGCAAGATGGAAAATGTATGAATGCTCCGCATACATTAGTGAAAGCTTTGAGAAATTTCTTGCAGACTTAATAAACATTTGACTTAAAATCTGGGAAACACAATATTTGAGGTGAAAGGCGTCCCTAGCGTCACTAAGGGTTGAAGTTGGATTATTAGTCATTAGTAATACCAAGTCCATTTTGTATATATTTAAACAAGCCGAATGCCCGGCGTTGCCCGAGAATTTATTTAAATTAGCCCGGAATAAAATTTATTAGATACTAACGTCTTGGTAAATATTTAATTTAACCTGTATCAATTGCGCCAGTGATTGGAAGATTTACGGTCCCCTCCCCGTCCCCGAACTAAGCCCACGGCAGCTAACTTCAAATATACCAGGATGATGACTGACGGTATTCGGGAATTCTCCTACTATATAAAATAAAAGTGTCCAAAAATCAAGACGAATTGAAACAGTAAAAAATACTCGATAACTTAATAAAGCCTGAAACTACTCCCGGATCTTAAAAAAGTAAAGAAATACTTCGTTTAACTAAATAGAAACCAAAATATAGTTGGTATCCTAAGAAAATAAAAAAAATTACCCGGTATCTTAAATAGGGTCAAAAATACTCCGGGTAACCATTGGCAACCGCGTCCATCTCCACGAAGAGGAACATAAAATTTCATTAATCATCATGGTTAATGCGATAATTAAACTCAGCTACTCCTCTAACCCAGGAATCGACACTAACATAGGTCGTTTTTGCATTACTTTTTATGTGAATCCCTTCCAGAAGCCACCTGGACGGTAAGGTGCTTCCTTCCCTTGCCTGTTGGAGTTGAAATTAGACACTTAAAAATTCTAGAATGACATTATGAATTTAAACGACCCCGATAACGTTTTATTCGACGCTAATAATGGCCGTCTAGGAATGTTTTTAAATTCCATCCCCACCCACAGAAGCGGGAGGTATGTCTTAACCCCTCAGTGTTTGTTCCTGGGTCGTAAGCGACATGTGTATAAAGTTTGGTAGAAATTAGGCTCCGAAATTAAGATTGTATACGGAAATTTATTACATCCCTACACCTAGTAACCAGTATGGTAAATGTCAATTAAACTCAGTGACTTCTATAGACCCAGATTGAATACCAGTCTCCATTGTTTACTCATTACGTTTATGTAACTGCTTTTCACCCACATCCTCCCCCACCCCCAGACCTAGGGGCTGAACTATAACTTGACATAGTGATTGTGAGAATTAAACTCATTGTCTTCTATAGCCCTGCATTTGACACCAAACTCGATTGTTTCGCGTTTTTTTATGTAACTCCCCTCCATCCCTCCCTTATTGGTGCTTTAAGGGGTTGAAATTATACACTAAAACATCTGGATATAAACTATTACTCACATAAACCTCGAAAAGTAATTAATCGACGATAATATCTGCCGTTTTAGCATGTTTCTAAATTTCACTCCATTTCACCCCCTTGGAAGTTGCCTAATGCTTCGAAAGGCCAACAAAAACATTTGCGGGAATGCTCCCAACAACTTACCAAAGTTTCATCGCAATCGTATTAATGGTTTAGGAGCGCACAGGGGACACTCGTACATTTTCCTATATGTATAGACTAAGGCTATTAATTAATTTTAATTATTAAACTGTATAATGAGATTATTGTTCTGTGTAAACATATCATAGTTTCTAGCGACTATTTGTAATTTCATTTATGACGTACCCTATTTTCTCAAAAGAGGATTAATGGTCCAATAAATAGTTCTCGGTATTCACACGGGATTTGCATATTTATATTTAAAATAGTTTAAATATAAATATGCTAATCCCGTGTGAATACCGAGAACTATTTATTGAACAACTACACCGGGAAAGACTTCAATCTAGGATTAATGATATTATTAAATTTAATCAATATTTCTATTCCTGACTGATCTTTATTCCCTATCTGTATTCAATTTATTTATCGCCTATTACACATATTTTTTCTCCAAATCAGTCGAAGGGACGTACTGAATCATACTGTTCTGCATATTCTGCACGTGACAATTTTAAACTAGAGCCCGGGGGCCCTAGTTATCCCCTGGCTACCTTGCTCTACCCTTCCACATCCTCCCCTTTAAAATTTCTTCATATGTTATTAAAGGGGAGTTGCCACCACATGGATTACCCTCATGTAGCCTGTTACACTGAAAAAAAATACCTTAGAAACCTATATATGAAAGTTAAATGATCATACAGACCGTCTAAAGCAATTTTCCAAATGAGTCCGAGGAGAGAAGGACGCTGCGGGGATCGTCGACAAATTGCTTGGAGTGCAATGGCCAGTCTTATCTGCCGCCGTTTGTCACGCAGTGCGTGATGGCTGTAGAACTCGCCTCAGTACTTCGCCATTTACAGGACTACTAAATAGCCTGATCGTTCGCATATGCAGTAGATATCTGGCTCAATTCACACCAGTTTTCACGCAGATACACGAGCTGATAAACGACTCCGTGGACTTCGATTTTGTGAGTGTCGCATATCCAGTATCATCTAATCGGCAGTGTTGATCGGAAACAGCGTAAATGGAAACATAAAAGGCAAACCATTTTTCACCCCACACAAAGTTTAAATCTTACGTTGCTAACAAACTATTAACTATGGTTTATTAAACGAGTTCTATAAAACATCAGCCATGTGAAGGAACGTTTTTCGCGAGTGAACTTGTATGCTACAACGGAATAATGAGTACATGAAAACAGGCTATATTTCATAATGTTCATACAGTTTTGGTTTAAATACATACTAACAGACAACTTGATAAGTGTGAATACGTTTAAGTTTGATAATCACGTTCAGACCTACGTCCCTTTAGAAAAAGCACAAATTGAAAGGATATCATTACTAGATTGAGCAGTTTACGTAGGTTGAAATGTAATTAAAAGACCAAGCCAAACCTCAGTAAAAAGGAGACATATTATTAAGTTAATTCATTTAAAAAGAAAAATGAGCTCGCTTCACAAATAAATAATGAGGTATTGAAGTTAAGTAAGATAAGAGTATTAACTATGTACATATTTACACTAGAACAATAAAACATTTAGAAGCCGAAGTACAGGCTTTTCAAAATATCAGTCTTAATATCGTACGTATATTTCACATCCGTGTTACGTCCTCGTCAAATGTTTGCCTATGAATTGGAAGTATAAACATATTTAAACGTCAAATAGCAAGTACACAGGACATAAAACAACAGGGGAAACAAAAATCATAATTGGAAATTGTAGCGTGTACCTAGTAACAAGTTTTCACAGACATACAACAGCTCAGAGTGGACGTTGATAATTGTCTCCGAGCGGATTCACTCTTGTCATTAATGTTACGGCCTCTTTAACGGCTCATTTATATATACGTTAGGCAACTTTTCAAGATTTGTCGTTGAGAATACAAAAGAGATTCACAGAACAAATTCTTACGGACAAATTGTATAGTTGTATTAGAATTAATTATACATAATATACATTAATAATCTTAATTTTAAAATTTAGCGGTTGAATCATTCCACGGTGTGCATTACCGTAAATACAACAAGAATCAGGTACGGCAAGATACCATCCAAGTTTGTCACATTATCAAAAGTATACACAATGAAAGCAATTATACGTGAAGCAAAAAGTTTACCTGATCGACCCAAATGCAGAGTGCAAATCGATTTTAAACTTCGACAGGTTGATGAAAATTCTGAAAACATCCCATTATAAAAGTTTTCTGAAGTTGACTTGAAAAGAGTAAAACCTTTCCTTTCATGAG
Organism: Zhengitettix transpicula; assembly: GCA_037074705.1. Classification (NCBI taxonomy): domain Eukaryota; kingdom Metazoa; phylum Arthropoda; class Insecta; order Orthoptera; family Tetrigidae; genus Zhengitettix; species Zhengitettix transpicula. The sequence goes on along the minus strand of CM073590.1, from coordinate 34,213,826 downwards.
AAGCAGCAATTTATCATCCTGTCTTCGGGCTGCATCAATATGCGCAGTAGTTTAAACAAAAATATAATCGTCCATAGTAACAATCAATTTCAATAAGTTAAAAGCTATTATGTCGATTCCATATATACATGCATACATACATACATATATATATATATATTAATTTTTATATATGACAATACTTATATACTTAATTAATCAGGTTAATATATTTTGAAACAAAGTTAGATGTAATAAAAGCATAGCACGAAACTTGTATAAAATGTAAACAAAAAATAATTTGTTAATAGATTGAAATTCAGTAAGAAGCCGTACGATTAGTATTCAATATAAATAATTTAGTTTAATTACATAAAGGAGACCTTAAATAATTTGTAGTTTAGAAGACAGGTTTTAATTCCTTTTTTTTAGGGCAACAGGCTACATGAGGGTAATCCAATTTGGGCAACTCCCCTTTAATAGCATAGGAAGGGATTTGAAAGGGGGGATGCGAAAGGGTGGAGGAAGGTAGCCAAGGGTTACTAGGGCCCCGAGCTATAGTTTAAGAATCCTACCCGGCATTCGCCTAAAGAAATGCAGGGAAAACCTTAGGAAAACCTTCATCGGGTAGGTCGTGCATTGGGTACTTGTCCCACGTCCTTCCGATAGCGGAAGAGGCGTTTGCTGTGGGGACGTAGCATTCCCTTCTCCGTGCCTCGACCAGTTTAGGAGGCAGCTGGCCGACTATTCCAATGGGAATAGCGAACAACTCTTACCGTATGCCCAAGGTCTGCGACCCCGGAACATACACCTCTCAAAACAGGCCGAGGTGCCTCGGCTTGTGGGAACCTTAGTTCAAAAACGGAGAGGAAAAGGGATACCCAAAGGTAGCCCCTTCGTATCTCTCCTAAAAGGTTCTGCCTGCGAGAGAACATCCCTCGCAGGTGAGTTGCAGGGTTTTAATTCCTATATATAAATGAATACATATTTAACAGCTTTTGCATTTCAGCTCCAAGTTACACAGTCACAGCTCTACACGAAACGTTGTCTAACAGCTATACGAACACTCGTACCATAGAGCAGAAATTTCACGTACTTGAGAAAGTGTATGCATTTATGCGATTTGTAAATTACTTAAAGAAAGCTATAATCTGCATCGTGTGTCGTTTGTCATTATGGGTAGCTTTTGTCGACTAACTCGAGGCTCTTTAACGAACTGTGAACATAATTTGGAATCAAATTTACTTCTGTATTGAAAATTAATAATAAGAATGATAGCCAAATACAAACACACAGAAAAAACGCAAGAGCCTAGAGCGACACAACTGCGCAAGTCAGTTGACAAAAACTCAAAATCCTAGAAGGAATATTAAAGCCAATATATAATTTAGAAAATGCATAATAAATGCGTTAAAAAAGAAATAGAAGATGCGAATGATACGGCTAGGCTTTTGAGTTTAGTTGTGTCGCTCTAGGCTCTTGCGTTTTTTCTGCACCTGAAGAAAGTAACAAGGCTCCCAGACACGTTGTCTGGTATGTATGTCATCACTTATTTTGTCTGTATTTTGCTATGTTTCTTATTAATAATTTTGGGTCCCCTTAAATATCTGCTTAAATTTTGACAGAAAGTTCAGAATAATTATTTAATTTACAAATTAATATTTTTCGTTAAAATCCATCCTACATCAAAATAGAAACATTTTATTCTATTAACAATCATAATAATAAGTCTTTTATTGCAGCAGGACTAGAAAACATCTAGTACAATAGAAAAGCAGTTTTCGGATATACATATTTGATATACAATTTTGGTAAATTACATAAAAAGACACTTTAAAATAAAAGTTAAAAGTTTTACGTAACTATAAATAACATATTACAAACAATATAGGAATGCAAAGCTGGAAAATACAATAAGGTTCGTCCATTGAAATTTGTTATTTACTTACAGATTTCCAAAAAAAATATCAGTTTTGATCTAAGCATTCCCTATTGTAGGAATTTCGTTTCATTTCCCAAATGTACCGACACAATAATAATTTCAAATCCCGAAATACTCTTCGTAATAACTTTATAATTACGGTATATCTACACATATATTTGGGTGTAATTGAACGTGATGCTTTTTTCCCTCATAGAGTGTGTTAATCTAGACCATGTTTTAGAAATGTTCTTATTAATATTGTGGACTCAACTTTCAGAAGCAACCTTTTCGACGTTTTCTCCTTTGATTCGAATGACAGTAATTCATCAAAGGTCCGGCCTTCCCTTTCATCCTAATTGCAGCAACACTTCTCACAAATAGCGCCAAATTCAACGTAATTAGAATTCGTTAACACACAACTTCTGAGAGGCTGCTCGGTTATCACGGTCGCGAGGAGAGATATTAATTTAAATTAAGCTCGGGCAATAAAGTTGCTTATTTCCCAAGAGGGACAATCTGCTAAACTGGATATGGCCTTTACTGTGGAGTTCTCATTTCTATAATTAAATTATATAAGGGTGAATAAAATGGAAATTTTTAAGAGTGATTATTTCAAATACAAAACATATTTGCCACTGAGTTGAAAGAGAAAATCTAGTTTCCATGTGCAGACTTCATCATGAAGTCAGGTACGAGGTATTAATGTCTTACGGAACCTCTCGTGTTTTATCTAGTGGAAACATGGTTCCATAAGCTGGGGCTGGCGGCGCGCCATTAACTAACCGCAAAACGAACTCATCAAAGGCACGTGGGCTTGCAATTTAGGCGTGCGAAAAATCTCAGAGAACGATAATCTTGGCTAAATACAGCGCCAGAATTACGCTAGCGTTTAGAGGGTGGAATTACATTTTCTGATAGGATCTCTTGTATACCCCAACTCCAACAGCACAGCTCCTTTAGTACGTGATTCATGCCGAGCCACTACAAAAATACGCGGAAAGTTCAATGATTATGCAGGAGCCATTTACTTAGTCTTTGCAGAACAACGACTTCCATTAGTACAAATGTATTAATACGATAAGTTATTCAAATGGAAAATTAAAGTACTATTGAGAGTCTGCTACTTCGAAGCTAGGGTTTTAATGATTGATTTAAAATAAACAAGGTTTATAGATTTCTAGATCCAGGTTGTATTATGAAGGAATGTCTTCAAGGTTGAGAGAGTTTTTGAAGTTTACAGGGACTCGTACAAACCTCCTCATTTTCCAAATTCAATTAATATGATAGTTCAAATAAATTACGACAGCTTCAAGCTCCTATCGAACTTAAGTTATATTAAAAATATTAAATAAAGAATTAGCCAAATTAACAGACAGAATTAATTAATAACATAAATACCATAGAATTCATAATTCTGCCTGGTAATATGGCTACTTCTTGATCTAATTAAGCTATATTCCTTATGTAAATATATGTGCTAACAGCACGTACGTTTCACCTAATAATAAGCGTCGCCAAATGCAGATTAAATCATTTTAAATTTTTACAGTGCTTTACAACATGACTTATTACGAGGAAAAATTAATAGTCTGAAACAATTTAATCTCAAGCATTAATAATGTACTTTACAAATGGTGTATTCATCGTATAAATCAGTTTATATCGAAAGGAAATGTGTGTTTCGTTAATAGCGTTCGCAATTTACGCATAAACAGCAAGAATTGCATCACAATTACGGTTTCTGTAAATCCCTCGGGATGTTCAATGAATTCGTTAAATGTTACTACAGCACGATAAAGAAAAATGGCCAGGGTACTGCGTAATGGGAATACGTTAGTCATAAAAAAAAGTATCGTAAGGCAATTTGCGACCAATGTCGAACAGCGGGATTAACGAACCCTGCCACCGATTAAAACGACCACCAATGCATATGAATAGGAATATTTCTGAATAGGAAATATTCACGGAGGATCAAACGGTAAACAAGTTAAGCGATAGCAATTAATTGATAAGCAATGATGCACATTGTTTACAGTTTATGGCAAGTAGAAGTTGACATCTAACAACCTACAATATCGTATAACTTAATTAACAGCTTCACACACATCGTAGCTATAAGTTACTTTCCCAACGCTCTTATGAAGGTGATATTATACGGATGCTTTTCAAGTCGTCAGTTTTTCATAAGTCCACAGTACATCTCTTGTCATGGTATTGACAAAAGTTTTTTGTACCCATTCTATGAATTAATAAAGCCTCGAGTGAAAGTTTTTGGAACGGTTGTAGAAACTAAATATGTTACATAGCAAGTTACACTTGTTTGGTTCGCCAGAAATTTCTCTGTTTCACTTAATATTTGTTTTAATATCCTGATCGATTCATGTGTTTCATTCGATTTATGTTTACTGGTCCCTTCGACAATCACGAAGCGTGCACACAAACAAATAACATCCCCAAGTTTTTTTCATCGGGTTAGAGAAAAGGGTCTCTCTCTGCCCCCATTTTATTTCTTTGCTCTTTTACTTTGCTAGTTGGAGCATAGGAGACGAGACTCTCTGCCCTAGGCGACAAGGCGACTTTTCTCGCTCTGAAGTCGACCTTTTCACTGAACTGTACAAAAACACACAAACACCTACCTCTCCACTTAAACTCGTGTTATCTAAGAAAGTTAGAATGTAATGGTAATTTAAGATAAAAAACGATAAAAAAAATCAACTTCGCAGTCTAGGCTAGTTTCACACTTACCCGACAACAGTTTGAACTACATCTTAGCAGGTCACTGCTCCTTGCTAGCTCTCTTCACAACTTGCCTTAGTCATTCTACGAATATGGAGCATTACATAGTCAGGTATAGATGTTTTTAAAAACGAAAAAAGTTAATGATGCAATGGGTTTATCCAAGGATTATGAAAAGAGACATGTTGGGGGCATTCTATGTTCACTTTGAGGAGTTGAGAAAATTTCAACATAAATTTTTAATTATTTTCGTATGAGTATTGAAAATTTCGACAATCTTCTTACACGGATAGAAAAATCTATTGAACGCCACAACACATGATGGAGGGATACCCCCTATTCAAATTTTGCAAATCACAATCGCGAAAAAACGTAAATTATATTTATTTATTATAATAAAATATATTTGAAAAACGTCAGACGTAAAAGAAAATATACAATAAAAATTCAACCACCACTATTCATTTCAACCCTACTTTTCGGACTTTTCAGATGGATTCAAAAATTTTAAGAAAAATAAATATCAAGATCCGACTGTTAAGTGAACACTCAATATAAATACCCTAACAGAGTTTTAATTATCGGGTCTCGAGATCTATAAAGTTTGTAGAATGTGTAAAAAATGGAGGATTTTTCACAGAAGTGTAAACTTACATCCTTAATTGATATTATGAAGTTTTACATAATTTTGTTCTTGAAAGGGACGGATACTTTGTCTATAACTGGGTTTAGAAGTACGAGAAGTGGATGAGTATGTGGAGGAATTTCTGAAAATAACGTTTCTGAGAAACGCGATGTTGATTACTTTTTAACTCATACGGACTCAGTAAAATGGCAGTTGTCTTACATTTAATATATAGGAAAACAAAACTGGCCAAATATGTGCTTAATAAATATATTTTTAGGAACTGCCAGAATTTCGAAGCTGTTAAAATTATTTTTAATTAAATAAATATAGGTATTGTATTGTACTCTCCATATTCCTTTCTTTCTTTATCATCCATATTTTCATATCTATTTCTTAATTTTCTGCAAACTTCTTCTCAAGAATTTCTATTCTGAAATCTGTATTTATGTATTTCTCTATTTTTGTCCCAAAAAACGAGTCGATCATGAATTAAATGTATAAGTAGTTGTACATCCTCCGTGATGATAATGGGAAAAATGTAAGTGCAAAAATATTTTACTTAAAGAACGCATGTGATGCACCGGGAAAATTGTAGACTAGACGAATCGGGCGAGGTAGATGTGAAACGCTCCATAACTTAATCACCCTCTACGCTGACGCACTTGGACTCTGCTGTAGGAGAACCTGGACCCTGGACGGCTGCAGGTGAACGACGACACCCTGCCGGCCAAGTGTGAAACGTCTCATAAGTTTTTAAACTTGTCTGAAGTGAATCTGATGTCCGATTGTCGGATAAATGGGAAACGAGCCTTAGCTATGAATAGATTAACAATATGGAGAAAATACCATGTGCCAAAGAGCCAATGTAACCGTCATTAAGACCAGACATCAGTAGAAGAATCAAGCGCACAAGAATGTAAATTGAAATTAAATAAACGGAGAAGAATAGTATAACACGAGATTCATGGTAGCATATTCACACTTGTCAATAACGGTTTGAGGGATGCCCATTCTAAATGCTTCTTCAATGATGAATATTTTAAAGAGAACAATTTCAGAATTTTATGTTTCGATATGTACAAGGTTAATAATACTAAATTGTATACACCGTAAAGGAACTGCTCTCATTATAAAGAATCTGTAGAGTCACTGCGCCACAAAGCAGATTTTTCCACAGGGTGTTACTGTTATCGGGCCTGTCACTTCCGAGATTCCCCCTCCCCCTTGCTAGGCAATTTCTGGCTTTATTACCGTCGTTGATTATGTTATATTATCCAGAAGACTTTAAAGGGCCAATCCGTAAGTCCGCTTTGAATAGACGTCGAATCCGGAAGTTTCTACGACGAGGTTGCGAGATAAATGCAGCTTGCTTCTCTCACTTGGCAAAGGTTGAAAAGATTTTTAAAATCTTCTTCCGGATGTGGATTACTATATACATAGCTTGTCTACATCTTCTTCTTCTCATCCGGGATGTGAATCTGTGATAAACCATTAGATTAAATTTAAAATAAGAAATATTCTCCAATTACAGTATGGGAGACTTTCCCTTTTCCTAGGGGACGAATGTCTGGATGTAGTATTCGGGGTCCAACCCACAGAGGATTACCTCTTAATTCTCCTATAGTCATATAAACGAATTTAACAGTCACACGCCAAGAATACATACAAATTGCCAATGAAATAGCGTATATAAACGTGTTACTTAGGAAGGTATTAGACATGAGTCTATTTACTTGGATGATTGCATTCCTTTCCATTTGCTTCTCCAACTTTAACACGCATAGTTTGTTCCATTATTTTAATGTAGAAAAGTCAATGCAGAAATGAGGCGAACCAAATATACATAATTTTATAACGCGTAAAGAGACTGTAATGCTTGTGTTTGAGGAAGCTTTCATGTTTAATCGACAGCAGTTGACTTGTAATGCGGAAACGTAATTTTCGAAACGAGTGGGGCTGAAAATTTCAAAATGTAGTGTAATAGTACATTAGTTTTGGATTTCGTCATCAGGTGTGGACGATGTGTCATTATTGCGGGTCTTACATTTTTTAATCAGCTGACGAAAGCAACAAGGATTGCATAAACGTCGTGTGTTCTTTATTTGATCACTTAATTTTTCCGCTAATTTAGCTACTTATTTATCTAATTGGCGCATTAATTTTGTTGCATCGGTCACGACGAACCGCGGTTTCTTTATTTCGTTCCCATAAAGTTTTCTTTCTGGATAACGAACCACCGGATTGTTTAGAAGTCTAGTATTAAACTGCGAACTAAATTAGGATTTTATTGGGCTTCTCTGCGAGTTTCAAAATTTAATGACAGTCAGACGGTCGTGCCACTCAGGTAAGTTAAAACTAAATCTTTGCTGCATCTCATACAATCTTCTGGAATGATTTGCGTTGTTTTCACCTGAAGGCAAACCAAGGAAGCATGTTACACATTCTTAACGGAGTATTGGAAAGTTAACTTACGGAAACTAGTGGCAGTATGTCCATAAATGCTCATCATAATTTAAAATGTAACTGGCTCGAGTTAAACGGCAAGATTTTTGAATTGTCAGTCCAGTTTAGTGGTTCAGGCGCAATAAGATAGTGCGGCTAATGAGTTGTACAAGTGTTTCTTTCGAAATGGAAACAAACATTGCGGGGTCCCTAAGGAGCGAGGGTGGACGGATATGAAAATTTTCTAACATGCCCAAACGGCCGATATTTGCGTCGGATAATTATTTTTCGGGGTGAATGATGTTCAACATGTTACTCCAGACGTTGTTGTGTAGTTCATAGGAACTACGACGGTAAAACTTTTTACAGAGACGCTGCGGGTATATTTAATTAATATTTTGTTCTCGTGTCGGATCAATTTTCAAACAATAAGTCATCAGAAGGTCGTGCTTTTTATAAACTGCTACAAAACGCTGTACCAACTGTTCAGAATTCCATTTTCCTTCAACCGGTTACCAATATCGAAACAATAAACGTAATAAGAAAGTTAAAATGTACCCAATCTGCAGATATATATGGCATCTGAAGCAAGTTGTGAATCACTGTGCCGACGTCATAGCTACTCCCCTTCAAATCATATTCAACGCGTGTCTTTCTACCTGCATTTTTCCCGACTCCCTTAAAGCTGCAAAAGTTATTCCGATCTTCAAGATTATTACTATTAATATTAATTCATTTTATATGTAATTTATCTATTGTACATTTGTGACGTATCCTATTTCCTTATTGGAGGGCTAATGCAGAATAAATATGTCTGTCTATGAAAACCTTAAAGCAGTCTCCGGACATATTCGTTGCTTCATTGTTGACATTGTGTCGTATTCATTCACCGATTCTTTAAGAGTCTAAATTTTTAAAAGTAATTAATTAAAAATTTGTCAAGAGCAAAATAAAACACATATTTACAAAAATTATGTATTACTGGTAATTGGTGCCGACACAGGCATTAGGTTTTTTATTATTTATTTGTCTGCTAATTTACAATCTACAACAGTTTCATTGAAATAAGTAAGTGGTATACAGGCTCTTAGCACATCCATTTGTTGCACTTATGAAGAGGCAGCGTCATGGCTCAACACATGGCCGTATCGTGGTAAAACGTACAACACGCCTGCCAGATGCCATATGCCAGTGTCTGTGAGCGTGCGTGTGTGTGTGTTTGTGTGTTTATGATGAGTGCTGAGAACCGCTGGTGGGAAACATCATTGGTAACCCAATTGATGCAATGACACGAGGCGTGTACCTGTGGTGAAATGAACGATCTGGATATTCAGTGTTCGTAAGCTGAGTACCATTGACTAGCGTGATCAGTGAGAAGACATGTCAAGCATGCGATTAAGAACCAACTGAAATAGGAGTTACTAAGGTAAACGTTGGCATTACTACATTTTCAGACAAATTATCAGGATTCACGAGTTGTTATAATTACCACTTTTATTCATTAATTTATGTAAACAAATTAAAATTATGTTCTTTCGGTAAGGTGGTCGTTATAGATAAGCACTCAGTGGACAGCAAATCAGCAACCGCATTACTTACAATCTTGGACACGCTTTACGAGTCAGTGAACACCAACGTATTTTGGGAACATACGAGATGTAACGGAATATATAGTTTGGTGGAAAGAATTTTATTTATTGGTCTATATTCAAGATATCTCTTTCAGAATAGTTCACTTCCGATATTACACGCCAGCGCTTCTTCCAATCCCCGAAACACTTCTGGAACTGTATCTTTGGGATAGCGTCTAGCTCTGTCAGCGATGTGCTTTCAAGCTCACATAAATACAACCCCGCGAAATTACAAAATTTCCTCTGCTCTTTCATGTTTTAAGCTAAGATTTTGCATTATTACAAAAACAGTGTGTACATTATCAAAAGTAATGATCGTTTCCTGAACAGGAAAGTATCAAAAGTTAGTCGATTTTGTTTTTGTTATAGTAGGAAAAAATACTATAGTTTTATGTCCATTGTTATTCATTCTCACAGCTTCAATAATCAACTTATTTCACTTAAAAAGAACAAAAATCTGAATACTGAAATGTTTATATCCTTAATTACAATATACTCCTGCATTGTTCCTCAGACAGGAAACTTTTCTATAAGATTAGTTACCATCTTAAAATCAAAGCTTTATGATTCAAAACTTAAAAAAGCAAACTGGGTAAATAAACGATTCCAGGAATTAGTTGACATTTTTCTCTCCAGACATAAGAAACTTTCACACAGACCACAATTTTGAAACATAAGGATACGTTTCTAAGCATACTTATTAAACTAATTTTACAAATTGGAATAGTTTCCATATTATACATAGAGATAGAAATTATAAATCCAGGTAAGTTTAAGAAATACATTAAACTTGTATTACATTCACTTAATGTTAAAACCAAGACTGATAAAGTTGCTCAGCGGTCAGGATTAAGGAAGAGACTGTTGTCCGTTCAGGGCACGGCCGCTCATAATACGTGATAAAAATGTTAGTCAGTTTCTCTCGTCTCTAACTTGGAATGACAAGTGTCATTCCCAAGTCCCCAAGTTTACTTAATAAATATTTACAAATTGTAAATTCTATTATTATGTTAAATTATCATAGCTGTAAAGTCTCCGAACTAAAATTTTAATGAATAAAAAAGTCTGCCATGATAGATATCACAGGATGCAATGCCATGAAAATGTGCTTTAACCCCATCCCGTTTCTGACTTGCTGTCCACTGAGTGCTCCAGTTAACCGGCTATGGATATTTACAAGCTTCTTCCATTTTTATGTTTCCAACCACAACTGTTGTTCCACCTTCTTGTTCTAATCAATATCACATTTCGTTAGATTCACGAAAATTTGTTTTTACGAGTTTTCACGAGATATACCTCTCGGTATTTTATCAGTTACGGCTCTTTCATAGGCTTACTTCTAAGATTTCCAAAATATATTCTTATAAAAAATAATCTGACCAGTGTTATCATTCTAGTGTTAATAAATTGAATACAGTAATTCACTTATTATATAAAAACGTCTGTAACAGCTTAAAATTAAACAAAAACAGACAAGGTTATTTGTGGTATTATTTTTCACCTAACCTTCTCTGTTCTTCTACAATGTTGTTATTTAATTCATTCATTAACTGTTCACGTTTGTGGTTGACAGAAACGTGCATTCAAGCACATTTATATTACATAAAAAATTATTAAACCGTCTTAATGACAATATTCATTACATTCGGAACACGAAGACATTTCCCGTTGCATTGTTAAAATCCAGCTGACTTTCTGAAATGCTTTCGACAGCATTGTATTCGCACGCACAAAGCCCCCCAGAACAGAGATCGATAGAAGGTCTGGGCACGTATTTGTAAAACAGAAGAGAGTCGTTAATTATTCACAAGCCGACTACCTGCACCAATTGTTGCGAGACGTTTCTACCGCATTCTGGGGACAGGAGTCATTATCGCGTCCTCCGAATAGGTCGGTCCTGACCCGAAAATAATTCGCCACTCCAAGCTGACAGCTCTTAATCATGACAACCACCGCATCACTCACTAATCGTGGGTAATGTGTGTTCTTGCCGGATTTGCAGTAATCATGAAGCTTTGGTGGAAACCAGTAAATTAACGTCAAATGCAGACTACAGGCGGTTTTCTTGGCGATCCGAATCAGAATAAAATTACAGATATCAAATAAATTTATTACATCTAATTAATAGGCGATTATAATTGGAGCCACTTAGAAAACTGGATTCTTTTAAGTACGCAAGTAAATATACGCATATAAATATTTCATTTCAAATTTCTCATTCGGAATCTCGTTGCCAATTTAACATCCAAATCAACACTACGCAAAGTGTTGTAAAGGAAGTATACGTATTAACATTGATTTACGTTATACACCAAAAGCTGCGGGTGCTTCAAATAAATAGGGGAGAGGGGAAAGAAAGGGTTCATTGTTTTCGAATGAGTGAATCGAAAATGGACCCGTATGAGTTAGACCTTCGCAATAGTCCAATGTATATTCTAGTCATGACAACGTATGTAAGCAGAAGCAGATGTAAAAAGCTTTGTTTCATTTAGTATCTTGGGTTAATTTCCCTAGATTACATACGCTCAATTTCAGTTCGGAACAAAGATTTAAGATAAATACGGTTATGTTAATGTTGTGGAAAAACTATGTAATTATTGTGTATGTCCTAGTCTAAGTTACATTTTACACGAGGAATCTTAAACGTTACACCGCTTCTTTAAAGGTTCTGTAAGATATTAATAACAACAACTATTAAGTCAGAAAAAATTATTATCCTATTTAAAACAATATTAATCAAACACTTCCCCTTCAAAGGAACAGTTTCCATTCAGTTATAATTTATTAAAATGAAAAATTTACGTCTGATTGAAAATAATGAATAAGAAATATAGCCACTTCAGACAAAAACGTGATAATATAAATACCACACAACTCAAAAGCTGTATAAGGAGTTCTCGGGTTTCCGGTCGGGTAACGTGATTAAACACAAAGTTTCCATGGCTGACACCGCCATCTTCGTCAGGTGGACTGTTGTCAAAAGCTTTTGAGTTTCGTCAAATGACAAGTGCAGTTGTGTCGCTCTAGGCCCTTCTTAGCACCTGACGAAAGGAATAAGGATCCCAGAAATGTTTTGCGAATTGGCTATATTTCTTATTCATTAATTATAATTTATAATAAGAAAATTTACATTAACAAATTTCTAACATGCATATTGCCCACACGTAGCGGCCGGTTCCGCAGAATATTTTAAAAAGTCAAATTGAATAGACTACTAACATCTTCATTTAAAATGATTGAAGAACGTATTAAAGATGAACATTCAGTAGAATTTGATGCAAAATATAAAAGTCATATATTAACAATTAGATTTTTGAAGTAGCCGAGTTATGAAGAAGTGTATTAATTGTTTAGATCAAAATACTGAGGAATGCTGAATAATGAATGATTTTATGTGGTATACATAAATTCAGGATTCATTAAAAAGAAGAAGCAAGCTCGTTCGCTAAGAAGGTACGCATAGAATGTAATTAATTCTCAAAGGGAAAAACCGAGCCGAGCGGAAGCGACAGCAAGCCATTAAGTATAAGAAAGGATTAAGTTTTCTTAGATCCATTTAATATTTCAATGATGATTCAATAAATAAGTTTAAGGGGCAAGAAGAGAAAAACAGAGATGGAAAGAAAGAGAAATACAGAGATGGAAAGGAAGAGAAATACAGAGATGGAGAGAAGAGAAAAATAGAAACAATGAGAGAGAGAGAGGGAAAGAGTAACAAAACTAGAGAAAGAGAAACAAAGAGATAAAATGAGAAACAAAGAGAAATATTGTGAAGAGAAATTGAAGTGTAGCAGAAAGAATCTGTTAATAGTAATTGATAATTTTTGAGAATATTTAAAATATAAACCATTAATTTCCGTATTATACCTATGAATTTATTTTTAGAATACGGCAGTTATAATTACAGGGAATAAGATGGCAAAGTAATGAGAATTGTTTCATTTTAATACTGTGTTTGACGCTGATACGATACTGATTTGACAGATTGTAAACTAAAATTAATAGACAAGTCGCCGTAATAAAAACAAAAGCAATTTTGAGCATAATAATAATGAGAAAGAGTAAGCTGCAGTGGTTAAACGACAATTTACTCACGAACTTAGAATTTTTTCCAGAAGGGGAAGACTCAACGTACTTTACTATTAGGTTTTTATGATATGTAAGTATTTCTTATCCTAATATTGAAGACGTTCTCTATCTGGAACTTATAGGAAAATTTTCCAAAACATTAATTCTCAACATTAGATCTAGGATGACCTTTCAGTTGGATTTAATACATGTGTTTTCAAGAAAAATGCAAGATCTTACGTTAATACTTTTACTAACTTTGTGGGTTCGTCCTCACAAGAAAAATTCTATACATATGTCGGACAACTGCTTTTTTTTTTAATTTTATGAAAGCACAATGTCTACAGGAACTTCATTCAGGAAACTACAGACCTACTACAAAATGTGCCTTTGCAATTAAGAAGAAGAAGCAAGCAATGGTTTGAGCGGGATGGGGTTAAAGCACATTTTCATGACATTGCATCCTGTGATATTTACCATGGCAGACATTTTTAATCATTAAAATAAATTTTAGTTCGGAGACTTTACAGCTAAGATAATTTAACATAATAATAGTATTTACAATTTGTAAATATTTATCAAGTAAACTTGGGGTCTTGGGAATAACCCTTGTCATTCAAAGTTAGAGACGAGAGAAACCGACTCACATTTTTACCTCGGTGTCGTATTATGAGCGGCCGTGCCCTGAGCGGACAACAATCCCTTCTTTAATCCTGATCGCTGAGCGAGCAGGTATAAAGTTTTCGGAAGAGGACCTTTATCAGTCTTGGTTTTATCATTAAGTGAATGTAATACAAGTTTAATATATAACATTTCTGAAACTTACCTGGATTTATAATTTCTATCTCCATGTATAATATGAAAACTGTTACAATTTGTATAATTAGTTTAATAAGTATGCTTAGATATGAAAAATTAAGATACAAATCTTTTAACAGTTATATTTATCTGGCGACATTAAATAAATGAAAACATCAAACCTGTTTAGTTATGATTTTTTTATTAATTTAAATTTTGAAACATTATAATAGAAAAAACATTCTCATAGTTTTATCCCTAATTTAGTAAGACATCTTTAGGCGTTGTAAAGTCAATTAAATGATATAATTTCAAAATATGTTTCTAAAAATTCCACCAAACAAGATTTTACAAACTTTATTGAACATTACTTACAATTAATTACATGAAATGTAGTGGACTTAAATTTCTTAGATGCGATTTACCCGATTTATCTTTATTGATCATTTCTAAGCATACTTATTTATCGAATTCTACCAACTGGAACAGTTTCCATATTATACATAGTGATAGAAATTATAAATTCAAATAAGTTTACAGAAATGTTTTACATTAAACTTGTCTTACAATCACTTAATGTTAATACCAAGACATTATACCTGCTCGTTCAGCAGGTAGGATCGAGGAAGGGACTGTTGTGCGCTCAGGGCACGGACGTTCAAAATACGGCGACGTTTACAACGTAGTATCGGAGGTTTGCCGCATGATGTTTGGGAAAGATCTGATCATCGGGGAATCTTGATGTTATGAAATTCAGTAAGGAGGTTATGGGTATGATGGGAAGAACGGATATTTCGGGAGGCCATGGCAGATGAATAGGAAGGAAGTACCACGTTCGCTTGACCTCAACACTCTGGATTATACTCTGTGGAGGCATTTAAAATAATTTGTTTATGCAGCAGATACCATGTGGTAATTTGAAAGGGTGCGACCATTTGTCAATAAGCTGCTAATGTGTCAGTATTTTATTTCTTGAAATAGTGGATGTATATAACAATTTTTCTTGTTTGAGTGTGAGCAAGCAGCCCCCAAATTTACTAAAAGTGTTCTAGAAATCGTATATAAAAATACATCGTACACGCCACAATTGAAATATTGCTGCAACAAAATGTTAAATTGTCGGAAATACATGCCACGAATGATTTTGAGGCAAACGTGTCAGATGTGATATGGTCGATTGCAATCTACTGTCCAAAGCTGAGGCAGGTTTAATAACAGCTCAGTGCGTGCGAACTGATTTGGCTTGCTGATCACGCCTCCTATCAGGCAGGCTAGGGGAACCGGCAGCTCCAGCTCTCGTCACAGCACATCCACTTCAAACATTGCATTAAAACACTCGTTTTCACCGGCAATAGCACTGACTGATTCAAGAAAAAACAGAAACTTCAATCTTTGTAATTTATTGAATAACATTTTTATTCTTTGCCACCATCTTCAAGTACAACATTGAAGTGTTGTT
The DNA here is from genome assembly GCA_037074705.1 of Zhengitettix transpicula. Classification (NCBI taxonomy): domain Eukaryota; kingdom Metazoa; phylum Arthropoda; class Insecta; order Orthoptera; family Tetrigidae; genus Zhengitettix; species Zhengitettix transpicula. The sequence continues at coordinate 34,198,161 of CM073590.1, read as the reverse complement.
ACATTATTTTTGTATTTATTGTTTTTTTTTCCTATAATAAAATTTGTAATGGAAATTAGTTACGTAAATCACAAGAAAAACTGTCGAGTCGAAAAATATGCTGAATCAGGATGATCGCGCAAGTACCATCTCATTATGAGCCTATTTATTCTAAGTATAGAAATAGATTACCTGGTTAATTCATGCAGTTTCAGTATAAACAATAATGGAGACTGTGAATGCTATAAAAATTTAAATTCTTCGTTGGGAATAAGGGCAGAATGAAGAGTTTTCCAACAAGTAGTATTTCTGCCGTTAACCTGAGCTAACGTTATCTTCATTTTAAGGTGAATAAAAAATTATCGTTTCTTTTTATTAATATTTGCTTACGGTTACACGCGTAGAAGCGAATAGGTGAACGATTTTTATAGGTCCCCACCGAAAGAGATGTAATAATTTTGTTGAAAGCTGGCCTCAAGAAAAAAAAATCGTTCTTTTATGGAAAGTTATTGGCGAGATAATTGTGCAACCGACTGGAAGGAACAGTTACTTATATGGACGAAATTATGAGATATTAGTCTTCAACTTCGGAATTCCAAGTGTTATAGCATTGCAGGAAAAATAGATTCACGATAAACATGTGGAAATAATGTGCATGCAAACATTTGTTTCACTAGACGCAACTTTTAGTCAAACTGTCTGTGTAGACATTTTTAATTCATTCTACTGATTTTTCCCTATGGGCTGAACATCAGGTTAACGCCTGCTTTGCTTCTTTCAGAAGCCAGCATATGTGAAGCGAATCCGGTTTATTATTCGTGGAATTATGTTTTTAAATTAGGGTTGGAAGTGTTTGAATAAATCGAGCAGGAAAGCTCTTGCTGAGTCAGCCAAAGAGCTTAGCCAAGACACAGGTCGCTTTGAAGGTCAAGCTAGCAGTATCACACGCTATTGTCCCCGTCCCGTTCCTCCACGTTCCCTTCTACATCTGGGTCATGAAAAAAAAAGGACCCGAAACTTTTAGTGGTTCTCTCCACGCAGTCTATTGAAATAATGGGTCAACAAGTTAAGTTCCCCTTGGCACAAGGGAGAGAATTTCTAAACCAGTGCGTGGTATTTCCCTGAGGAATGACTCAATACACTTGCAAAATTCCTATACAATTGTATTCCACGTTTAACGATTGTATGATAACCCAGATTAACAAGCAAGTCTTACATCGTGTCGATAGTGGACACGAGTCCACGTCTGGCTCATTTCTCACCGGTGCTTCATTTTTATTTTATTTTTTTATTTTTGTCATGGAAAAATTAACAATTATAATATTTCTTCCAGATGAAAACACTAATATGGTGTCTTTCAAATGCAACTTTAATATCTACTAGTACAGCGAGTAGTGTGTTGACATTGAAGATAACTGTGACCTTAGTGGTTGGTATTCAAATTAACGATGAGACGATCACGGTCGCAATAAAAATTGTAGTAAAAGGAAAAAAACACGCACAAAGTAACAGCCTCTTAAAGCACGACGACGATAGTTTTCACAAATAGAATGAGGATATTTTGAAAATTTTATGAAGTACATACAATACAATATATTGTAAATTATACCAGTGTCTGCAAATTAATAGTTTAAATTTAACTTGCCATATTAACTTGAAATTTTCCACTGAGGGGACACGCCGAAGTTTCGTAATGGTAATCCCATCCGGGTACCCAGATTTGGGTTTAATCTGCCCAAAAATAATTCATTTAAATTCTCAGGTACAAGACCACAGCCGTATCCTTTCAAATTACTCAGAAATGGCCACTGAATACGGTCGATTAGACGGAGGAGAACCACCACACTGGCCTACGATCTACTTCAAATATAGAATGTATAATGTTAGATACAAGTCTGGCTAAGCAGAACATAGCAGCAAAGAACCAGTGGCTGAAAACTCACCTGACATCTCCATAATGAGCAGCAATCTCATCCGATAAGCCACTGTGAGTGGACCTGGTCCTCTAAAACAGGCCGAGTGTCATGGACAAGCCACGTCGGGTGATATTTTAACTTGGTACATAGCTGCTAGGTCCTGCCATAAGTAAGATGCGGAATTTAAAGCCAAAAATAACACACAAAACGTTAATAAATTTAATGACCATTTTATTGTTGTTCATCTCATTATATTTATACAGCTAAGTATTGTTCTAAGTTTAAATGTTAAGAATTTCAGTGCATTATTCCTCCAGGTTTATATGAACATATTTTCAAGTACCGCACAAATCAAATTACAAGGTGTAAGAACGTTAGATCAGCAGAAACGGTGAAACTCTAGAAATGTTATCATGACGAAATGAATATTAATTAATTTAATCCTTCGTAGAGAAAACCATGTTTAGAAATACCGATTATTTGGAGTAGTTAAATGATCTGAAATTAGAACAAACTAGTTTAGTTTACAAAAACTTGCAAATCGAAGACGAAACACATCTAATCAGTCGGTAATCCATTAAAGACAAAAAGTTAATTTCACTTACAGAAGTATTAGTCTTCTCTAACGATACATTCTTCAATGAACGTTGATTGGCGAAGTAATTTTTTCAGATTATCTTTTGGTACAAAATTATTTCAGTAATCAATATATGAATACAGCCAAATTTGTAAGATGTAATTTATTAACAGAAAGCAAAATTCATAACGTTTGGTCGCCAATCTAGGAATTTGTCAGTTGTACAATGGTGTATTTAATTTCCATATACTTCAAGTAAATTTCAAAATTGAATATGAAAAAATTAATTTTTATTGTACTTAATATTATTATTTAAATTCAACTGTTTAATATGGTTTAATTAAGTGTCATGTCGTACAATTAATGAGAAAAACGATTGTATTAGAAAAATTAAACCAATGTTTAACTTTTTGATGAGTGTAATTGCCGAAACCATATTTGATCAAATTTAAAAATGAAACAATAACAATAACGTTAAAAATACGGAAGTATCTTGACTTTTCTCAGACATTGCATCACTAAATTAATAGATATTTATAACAGTTTTCTAATGGAAGCCGTTAGGCTATCAGTGAATGCAGATAATTAGACAAACGTTGCCACATCGTCAATAATAAATGACAATTAAACCCTTACTGTAGCTGCGTGGGCAATAATATGTGAGCCGACCTCCTGTGGTGTGGTGGTCAGCGTCACTGCTTGGCATCACAGAGGTCCCGGCATTGATATTGCTTTTGTGTGTCTGTGTTCGCAAACCGAGAACCCCCACAAAATGAGAATAGTGAAATGCCAAATGTGTACTAAGTCGCTAATAAACCATAGCTTTTGATGCGACTGAAAATAAAATTTTAAAAAATGTTTACGTATTAATTGTTATTAATTTAGTTATTCTGCATGATAAATCAGATACTAATAAGAACATTTCGTAACATTACCGTTCGGTCCATCTAAAGGAATTGAGAGGTTGATCGCCTCCAAATTTAAGAATACAAAGCTTCAAAAATATCATAGAGTGAAATTAACCTTTGCATTGAAACATATATATTCTATTTTAAGATTACAATGTAAAAGCACTTCGTACACGGTTCATTGGTTTTCGATATATTGTGAGTTTTTGCATAAAAGTATTCGGAAAGGTGCTCGAAATGATCCGTAACCGTATGGAATCGCAGGCATAGAACACGATGGGCGACGTTTCAGTTCGTTATCTATAACAATTTGCCCAATAAAGTCTCGACTTAATTTAAGGTACGGGATTTTACGACACCAAATTAACTAATTTCCATAGGAAGATTTGTAAATTCGTTTTGTATTACGACAAATAATATTCCGCGTTTAGTGGGCATCAATAAATAAAAGACCTGCAATGAGTGCATATATATATATATATATATATATTGTAATAATTTATAATTTTGCTAAATATCATCTTTTACAATAATTCAAGATGTGAATTATGTGGCGTTTTTAAATGAAAAGAACTATTACGTGAAAACTATTAAACAAGATTTATTAACAATTTTAAAACAAATATTCAAATTACAAAATATTTGGGATCTTAGGGTCTTGAACTGGGTTTGATAATGGCAGAATTTATATAATCAAAATCACAAAATTTACATTTACTTTATATGGGAATCAATGCGTCTGAATATAGACGAAATTTGTTGCTGAAGGAATAATGCTAAAAGATTGAGTTTAAACAATTTCATTTTATCAATAATTAAAGAATGATCTGAATAATTAAAGATCTCATTTTATCGATAATTAAAGAACGATCTGACGTTTATCTTTTAAACGTGGTTTACAATGATTTTAAAGTTTTCTTTCTACTTACGGCTGCCCAGGTCTCATTTTAACTTTTCGTGCACAATTTTGGGGATATCACTGATTCTAAGTACTCACAGACTCTAATTAGCGTAGTTTGTTAGTTGGTTTAAAATAACTTTGTCGATTCTCGATGATTTACTGCAACCTGGATTTGTAGGTCTCGTGGATTTTTGTTGAAAATGCACCTCATTGGTTTTGTCTGTTGACTGAAGACTAGTTCAGTTTCTGCATTTTCTATATAACAGCGTACTGGTTACTGGAACACTTTCTCATCCTTTAAATTAGACCTTTCAGTCTTCACTGCTGACTGACAAAGATTGTTCAAGTTTTCGTGAATTAGAATTTCATGGTCTTTACATCTCGCCGTTTACTGCCACACTGTTCGTTCTTTTAATGTGTTCTACTTGCTGTCTGCTGCCAAAATATTCGTTCGTCTCGTAAATTTTGAGCGCGTAAAACCTTCTCGACCGATCAACAATACTTTCTTTGCATTGCCGGTTTGTTGCGGCGTCCGCTATATCCACCAATAATGAGTTCTCTACAAGTCAACTTTTCAATTAGAACAATGCCTTAATTACCAATTACTACAATATATATATATATATATATATATATATATATATATATAACCATAGTATAGCTGTAGATGCGAGTAAAAAATTAATAATAGAAACAAATAATGTGAGAACGGCGCACGAATTTGATTCAACGGCACCAGGAAGAGCTTCAATGTCAAATCGGCTCCTATTAGAAAAGTCCTATAATGAACAAATTATCGGGTGTTCCATTGCCTATAGTAGTAAAATAAGAGGGTAGAAGAAGGAAGCAAGAATGATTCTTCTTCGAACCTCTCATAATTTTTCTACTATAGTCAATGGAACACAGGATAATTTCTTCACTAAATATTTCGAAACGATTTTCAAGAACCTTCAAGAAAATCTTCAAGAAAATACAATGGATTAATAGATATATTTACCAGACTTTAATTTAAGTGAGACAAATATATATTGTAGAGTTAATAAATATGTAATTAATTAATAAATTGCTTATTTAATTATAGGCGGAGAAACTCTGAGGTCAGAGCATTGAAAATAACTGAATTGTTTGGCGAGAGTGCAGAGCCGATAATGGTTGCTACGATGTATGGTCAAATGGCATATATAGACGTTCAGACCAGAGTTGCTATTTTCCAGTTCCCAGTAAATCAGATATTGAGAAAGCAGAATGTAATAATCATATATTCTGAGAGAGCAGAATGTGAACAGTTACTCACTTATATTCATAGAAGTCTGTGCGTTTTGAAGAGTGCAGAAGGTGAACAGTAAAAAAAAAACAATTAGTCAGCGAGCGGTATGTGATTTAAAAACAATTATAAATGCAGCAAAACAGAAAGGCGCCGAAAATTTTCCAAAGTGTTCGAAAAGTGATAAAATCAGGGTAGAATCAGTGCTATTGCCTGTCAGTGAAATACTGTTCTAGATAAAAAAAATTAAAACAAATCAAAAACCTGAGCAGCTCCAACAAAATAGTATGTAATTAAAACAAATTTTCATCTGTAAACCTTATAAGTAAATATCACCTACCGTCAGATTTCGATAACTTTACTAGAATTATTTAACTTTCAGATTAGTATTTTTTTGTTATTGTAAATTAAAACTTAGTTTTTATTAGAGACCCGATAAAGGACCCTGAAATTAAAAGCTGAGGCATTAATTTAAAAATGTAAATCAACGAAGACAAAATTTGTAAAATAAATAATTTTTTGGTGATCTTTTTAAATAGTAATTGTTCAATTTCGACTTCATTTATTATTTTAATATTTTGAATAATTGTCTCCAACGTGCAGGTATTGTATTGAATAATCAATTTTGATTATTACATAAATTGGCGCCACAACGAGTTTGGAATTTTCCTTCTTGTAATTTTATAAAGTATATTTTTGAGTATTACAATATATTTCCGTAATAGTTTCATAACGTTATTCTTCGTAGTCGAAAACCGATCTCGGTTATATATTTATATGCTGACAAGCAAAATTAAACACTAAGTGAAATTTGCCATTATATATATACAAGAAAAATAAATTCAACTGAACGGAACAATTGATAAGACACTAGCAAGCGCCAGACTTATTATAAATAGTTTTCTGTAGACATAACGTTTCGAATCATAACGTTTCGATCCGCTCGTTTGCTTGACGACGAAGTGAATCATGTAGGCAAGTACGTGTATTATAGGATAACGAGTACTACAGGATACTGAAGCGAAACACTGGCCGAGGTTTCATATAGGCCCATCGCTTTTCAGAGATTCTATTTTAGGCGGCGAGTCACGGAGCTTTGTACATCCGCTGCGTGAGGCCTTGGCTAGTGCTATTAACAGGAACCGTTCTCGCTGACCAACTTACACGTCGGAAGTTGGCCTCCAACGTAGCCTTTAGATCTCGAGACAAGATCTCTTCAGCGATGCACAATGGCCCAACTTTCACTTACGTATGGCATCTATTAGCGATTATGAAACACGCAGCTGCCAGTTCAAACTATGACGTGGCCTAACATTTAGTTCCTTAGATCTAGTACCGAAATTATTCCTAGTTTAAAGTATAAAATTTTAAAACACCTTTTTATAGTCGCATGTAAAACTCATCAATTATACACGCAAGTTATTTAATAATATTATTGTTGAATATTTTCTTACCTCACTATAGAAATCTGCAATGGTTTTATCACATTCAAGAATGTAATGTTGAACATTTATTTTCATAAAACCAAAGAGCTTAAACGGCTACACATACTTGAATTCAACAGGACATTGTACACTCAACGTAAGTTACTAGAGTTAAAAATGGACTTTGAACGTCAATATATTTGATTAAAACGATGAACGAGTATTCAAACATTTTATGTGTTTTGTCCTTTAGATCTGCAGACTCTGACATGACTGGCTGAAATGTCTGCGTAGTTCCGAGTTTGATGAGAGATGGCAATTTTCGATCACTCATTCTTGTTTTTTTTTTTTGCTAAGTCTTCGTTGATTTCATGAAGGAAAATAATTATTCTCAAACACAGGAAGCGTAAGCCTTCTGGTAAGCGTTCTTAATTTTTCTCAGGATCTGAGGAAAGCAGGTCAGCTTACTTCAAAATATTTTGCTTCGAGGAATACAATTCTACTGCATTTATATTTGCTCAATTTTCAGACCTTATTGAGCCTTAGTAACATCATGATGAAAATTATGCAAATCGGCATTCAAAAGAATGGAAAAATCGACTTGTTCTCCTGAATTTCTTTTAGACTGACTCGTTATTGTCAAAGGCTTACTATTAGCACTATTTTTTAAAATGAGCTCCAATTTTGGATGCCCAATGTAAGCTCAGAGTATAAAAATTTAAATCGCAAAAATTTTATTGTCATCTGACTTTTTTTAAAGTCATATTAACAAGTGCAATGTATATACTATATTCACTATATGTACTTACTGTGCAACACTGGCAACTAACAAGATTGAATAATAGTTAGAATGAATCCTACATAAATCAGCTTTCAGTTAATGCATGCTGGATACTGTACGACTTACTTGAAAGGTATGAAATGCGATCGTAGTAGAAGGATGAATATGAATATAAATATGAAGAGTATGCGGTTCTTCTCAGCAGTACTGTAGTAATAAAAGAGTATAAAATACAAAGAACCTGCAAAATGCACTACTCCAAGAGGAGGTCATAGGGTTCCATCCCCGGTTCCGTCGGCTTTTCTAGATCGTCATCCTTTAAGTAAAATTTACTGCGCAATTATTGATAGTAAACTTTTATAATATTTTTTAAAAATACAAAATTTATCTGTAAATCTCACCGCAATTGCAGTGCACTAGAGCGGGAACGAACGATGTAGGGCTTGAATGGACTCTCATATGGCAAGCCGTCCACTGGAGCCAATGTAATATATATATATATATACATATATATATATATATATATATATATATATATATATATATATATATTGTAATGCCAATTAATAAGGCCATTAATTGTTTGGACATAAAATTGGAATTGTTTGATAAATTCATTATAGCGGCCTGATCGAACAAAGCAACAATGGAAAAGCAAGCTCAGTTGCTTTTGTTGAAAAGTCAAAATGGCGTTTTGCGCGCATGAAAGTCGGGCAGTTTACGTCTATAGCCTGCCAGGAAAGGAGGTCAGTTTTTTTACGTCTACAGCAAGCTAGGATAGGGTAGGTGCTGAAAAATTTCTGTGGACGGATGAAGTTTTTCTGGTGAGCAGCAAAGAGCGGAATAGTAATTTGGACAGTTTAAGTCTACAGCAAGGAGGTAAAGAAAAGTTAGCTCGCTCCAAAAGAATAAACAGTTAAAATGAACCGTTTAAGGAGCTACGTTGCAGTTTAAGTCCAAATCAGTAAAAGACTAATAAATCTACGAATCATAGGATTCCTGTAAGGCAAGCAGACATCAGATAGCTGACATTCAGGAGGGTCATCCGAGTTCCTGGGAGTCTATCAATATTGAGTTCAATAGTGTAAAATCTGTGAGTAGACATTTAGAATCAGTGTATAATTTTCCAATAGTGTACTTCCGAAACCAAAAAGAATGCTGGTACCAGCTGGACAGTATGTAAGTAACAAAACCAAAACTAATGATTAATTGTAAACGCTAATTAAGGATAAAGCCAGATTTCGTTCTCTTTTAATTGTCAATCAGAGTTAATTTATTTACTTCTAAATTTCTTTCATTCAACCGACATATTGCTTAGGTAAATTGTAAACTGTTTTGTTAATAAGATTTTAAATCAATTTGTTGTGTTCAATATCAAACCCAGCCCTGTTTTTGTGTTTGTAATTGTTTTGAGTTTAAAGCCACAAGTTGAAAATAAATATAATTTTATATTTGTAAATTTTTGACGATTATTTCATTCAATTAGACCCAACCATTTGATTATTACATAAATGGCGCTTAGACGTGAGGCAAATTCTTTAAATTAAATAAAGCTCCATTTTTGTTTATTATATAAATGGCTACCTCAACGTCGTGCTCACAAATTAAACATAAAGTTATATTTGTTGATTATTACATAAATTGTACCTCAACGTGGGGCAAACTAAATATTTGATTATTACAATATATATATATATATATATATTGTAATACCAATTAAACAGGCTATTAATTGTTTTTAATATAATTTAATTGCTGGCGGTACGGGTGCTTAAAGACGACAATCAAGGCGGGCTTTTCTTTGTTAACAATCGAGACTGGTAACCGCGCGCTTAGAGAACTCAGTCTGCGTCGAGAACTGGGACGTGGCAGTTCGGTCAATATAGAGAAATAAAAACAGTAAAACTCTTTTTTTTAGGGCAACAGGCTACATGAGGGTGATCCACATTGGGCAACTCCCCTTTAATAGCATAGGAAGGGATTTGAAAGGGGGATGCGGAAGGGTAGAGTAGGATAGCCAGTCTGCGGATATAGAATTATGAATAGGGCTATCTAGGAAATCCAACTACGAGATAAAATAGTTTACGTAAAACGCACGTAAACAGTTTGACGGAGAGACTCATAAAATCGCAGTTTGTTAGCTGAAGTTTTGCTTCACAAACTGAACTAATTTTCGTATAATAGAGACTTTGAGAAGATCTACGTCCGCCAACTAGCTGAGAATGGGCTAATCCAGGTTCCAGTATAGCAGAGATCCAGAGCAACTACCGTGTGTTCAAAATCTAATGAGTAGAATCAGTGTATAATGGCCTGTTTAGTGGGTGTTGACTTCAAGATACAAGAGTCCGAACTGGTACCAGTTGCACTGTCGTGAGTACAAAACAATTAATGGCTGTAAACGATAATTAAAGGGTATAGTCAGATTTCGTTTGCCTTTTTCTTTTCATTCGTTTTCTTTTACTTTTGTATTTAATATTGTATTCCGTTAACTTCAATGAGTTTGGATTGTTAATATTTTAATTCATTGTATTTGTTCTTCCTGTCAAACCCAGCGGTGACCCTGAGATAATGAGAAATTCAACGTAATTGATTGTAAAATTTTAAAGCAATATTTTCATAGAACCCACGAATTAATAAAATAAAAAATTGAAATATTTGTTTGTTAAATTGATGGAATTCGATGTGCAAAGCAGGGCTTATAATGTGTAATTATCAACAATAAATTTTAAATACATAATAATTATTCCTATTTATTAAGACCACCCTTTTAATCATTACATAAATTGGCGTCTTCAACGTGTGGCTAACTATCATTCAAATTTTAATTATTTTTTTTGTGTAAGAATTTAATTTAATTAAATATTTTTTATTAATTATTACAATATATATATATATATATATATATATATATATATATTATAATAATTAACTATGATGATATGCTTTTAAATGAAAAATTATAAACTTTAAAACAAATAAAATTTTATTTAGCAATACTTGAAACAATTATACAAGTTTAAAACATATCTCAATCTCTCAAAGGTCTTAACTGGGTTTGATAACGGCAGAACATTTTAACATAATCAAAGAACACAAAATTTAGATTTAATTTAACAAGAAATATTTATTCGTCTGGACATAGACGAAATTAATTATCGACGAACTTATACTACAAGATAGATTTTAAATTTAAACAGTTTATTCTATCAACACTAAAGAACAATATCTGACATTATCTTTTAAGTCGGATTACAAAAATCATTTTACTTTTCTCTTGCTACTTACGGCTACCCAGGATACTTTCACCTTTCTAACACAGTGGTGGGGTTTTCACAGCTTCTATTGAATTCACAGATTCTACTAAATACTGTTGGTTTGAAAAAGAAAGTTTTTGGTATCTCGACGACTTTACTCTGCTCTGCTTAGACGACGACAGGTTTACTGTAAATTTAACAAGTCCTCTCTCCTATGCTTTGGCTGCGACTTTAAACCTGCAATCTTTCGACGACGACACTTCTTAAACAATGCCTCTCTTACTCACACCCACCAGCTTCGGTGAGCGCTGAACAACTACTGCCTTAAACAATGTCTCTCTTAATCACATCCTCCAGCCTCGGTGATCGCAGAACAACTACTCCGCTTAAACAATGTCTCTCTTAAACACATCCTCCAGCCTCGGTGATCGCAGAACTATTCCGCTTAAACAATGTCTCTCTTACTCACATACTCCAGCCTTGGTGATCGCAGAACAACTCTGCTTAAACAATGTCTCTCTAACATCCTCCAGCCTCGGTGATCGCAGAACAACTCATCCTCCAGCCTCGGTGATCGCAGAACAACTCTGCTTAAACAATGTTTTTCTTACTCACATCCTCCAGCCTCGGTGATCGCAGAACAACTCATCCTCCAGCCTCGGTGATCGCAGCACAACTGACCTCTCTCAAAATCTTATCTCTCCCTTAAATCCTCCCGGTATTTTACGATTCCATTGTTCGAAACCTTCGTCGCAAATGCCAGTTGACATATTCTTTCATTATCACACAATTTATATAATGCAGCTGCAGTTCCGTAGTCAACAAATGGCTAACTACTCCGTCATGTCAAGCCGACAATCGAGACAGGACCCGCAATCACTCGTCTTCTCCACCCCCACAAGCACGTGCACGGTTTCAAATTCTCCAGACCACACAACCAGCTCTCCCAAGAACGAAGAAAAACTTAAACCTAAATAAACACGCTACAAAATGCCCCTCCAACAGTCCAGACTATCAATCAGAAACAATGCCTCACTTAACAGGCATTACAATATATTATAATAAATAACAGGTTAATTATTAATTTGTTCCACGTTGGTGAAGCCATTTATGTAATAATCAACAAATTTAACGATTAATTTGTCCCACGTTGGTGAAGCCATTTATGTAATAAACAACAAATTAATGTTAATTAATGAATCAATTAACGAAAATTTCTTTATATTTAAAAATTTATTGTTGATAAATTTAATTTGTATAAGACCTATTCATTTTTAAGGAGTGTGTTTACATCAGTAGTAGTAGGTGGTTCATGTGGGGCTGCCCGGCGAATTCCGGCTAGCAATTATCGTCTAAAGGAGTGTATAAGTACATTATATCTAAGCTATATAAAGGAAAGTCCACTAATCCCAGAAAATGTAAAGAAGAGTAATACCTGAAGATGACGTCCACACAGAATTTGGAGGCTAGATTGTATTCGAAGGTGATGGGCACGGAGCATAAACCGGATAAAATGCATGCCATAATTCTGGACGCTGTTGCAAGTTGAAATACAGATGAGTACCTAATAGGTTTAGCTAATATTATTGACCCCATCAGAATTAAGTACATCATAGCCAATACGAGAATATGCGAATTATAACATCTAAGGAGGATGTCGAAAACCTAATAAAAGTTCATAAATCAATAACAATAAAGGGTGAGATGGTAAATACAAGACCTTTAATGCAAAAATACTACCATGTAATCTTGTCAAATGTATGCCCAGTTATCCCTAACGAGATTATTGAGCTATAACTAGAAAAGCTAAATATAATTCCAGACTCTAAATTATCGGATATTAGAATAAGTACTGGTGATCGAAGATTTTCTCACATTAAAAGTTTCAGAAGGCAATTCTTCATTAACCCAGATTAGCTAAATTCCCTTCCGGATTCGATAATGGTGTAATATGAAGATACTAGCTATAGGGTGTATCTAGCAGCGGAGAACGATAACTGCTATCATTGTAAAAGTCCCGGCCATATCGCGATAAATTGTCCTAATAGAGATGCAATATTAAAGAATAATCTGACTGCAAATGAAAATTATGACAAAATTCAGTGTAAGAACCCGTACCGCAATTCAAATAATTTACCCTCAAAAAACGGACACGAATAATTCCCAACTAACAAACAAAAAAAGAACTGCATCTACGAGCTCGACGAGCCAAGCTGATAAGAAAGACGACAGTAATCCTGAACATAAGACAAGCACTAATTCACCCAAGAAAACAAAACAAAACATTCAGGATCATAAATATACGGCGCTTAGTCAATCATTAGGTCCACTAAAAATATTATATGAAGAAGAAACCAGTGCTCCACCTATCCCTTTGGAACGGTTAAAGACTCATATTAAATGCTACGGACTCAAAGAACCCAAGAACCATTATTAGAGATTACCAAATATCCTCTACATCATTCATAAATGTATTGGACTCTTTTTACCCACACTTAAATGATAAAACGGCAAAAAGTAGAATAAAAAGGCTAATAAATTTAGTCAAGAAACAAGAGAGTGATACATATTCAGAAGCAGACGCCTCTTCCTAATAAACACAAACTATAACTACAGTACAGTGGAATTTGCTACAGTCGCAGCTTCAAATAAGTTAATATAATTAATTATCCTATTATTATGATAAATAATTAACAAATACGAATTGTAAAATGTAAATGTAAGAAACCCACATTTGAAATGTATAATTAATTTTTCAAACTGTTCAATTGTATGTATATTATTGGAATCAATGTGAATCGCAGCATACTTACGTAAACAAGCACTATTTGTAATTTATTTAAGGGCCGCGAATGACCAAGTTGTTAACGCGACCATTATAAACTTTTAATAAAAAAACCTATTTCGCACGCCGAATTTCATCCAGTTAATAACAAATACTTTAATTTTTCATTTATTAATTCATGGCATTTATGAAAATACAATATTAAAATCAAATACGTCGGATCTCCATATCTCAGGGTCACTACTGGGTTTGATAAGTAGAACAAAAGCAATGTATAAACTGACAATTAACAATTCAAATATAAAAAGTTAACCTAAAAACAATATGAAGATAAGTGAAACAGAAGAAAACTAAATGAAACGAAAACTGAACGAAATCTGACTATACCTTTTTAATTATCGTTTACAAATTTGTATAAAAGTTTTGTTACTCACGGAATGTCTGTTTGGTAGCAGATCTCTCTTGTAGCTTGAAAACTATCACACTAAAAAGCCACTTTTACACAGACTCTACACTTCATTGAAATGTTTAATACACACGATTGAAATATTCGTCCTCTGCTATCTGGAACATCGGATGAGCCGCCCCCTTTTGGTCAGCTAGTGGATGCTGGTCTCCTCTATGCGATAATTGTTCAATCAGCGTGAAGCAATCATTTGTTTCTCCGTGTGCTAATTATTATGTAAATCTCTCCGTAAAAATATTTGCTTGTTTTCATGTAAAAATACAGGATCTCGCCATTTGTACTTTATATCTGCAGACTTTACTATTTGTTGCTCTAGGTGAACTGAACTGTGTTATATCTCCCCGTCGACTTTTAACTGTTTCATCTCTCGTACGCAGATTTTAGACTCCTTCACCTTTCATTGCCGATTCCAGATTGCCGTTCTCCAAGCGCATACTCAGTTCTCTAAGCGCGCGGTCTCCATTGTTAAACAAAGAAAAAAAACCGCCTTCATTGTCACCTTTATGCATTCGTACCAGTAACAATTTAATTATATTAAAACAATTAATGGCCTGTTTAATTGGTATTACAATATATATATTCACTCGTTATGCCTTTGCTCTTCTAAGAATTTAACCAATCATTTTTTTCTTTCTGCGGTGAGACACGTTATGCCAGTCAAAATTGCTAGATCTTCCGACGTAAGAATGTGCGGATCTGTCTCACAATACGAAAAATCTCATTATCAATAGACAATTTTTTAACAGAGACACAACCATATTTAATTATCCATTATTACTATGACGAAATTAACGAATAAATTCATATTGTGTTTACCACAATGTGGATTGTGAGAAATTAGTGCTAATGATGCGGTATTTCACAAGTCTGGGTTTTCAGTCATGAAATAACACACAGAGGTATTTGTGTGATTAAATTAATACGACCTTCTTCTGAGGAGTCTAAGGTCGTATTAATTTTTTATTTATTTACGGTCAGCGTTGTTCGTCTGTTCGGGCCGCAGATGAAAAATGCATTTGCAATGTTTAACCTGGCCTCTCTTTAAAAATATTGTACCTGAAGAATTTCATTTGCATTAGATTTAGTACTTAAACGATCGATTTTATTTTGCCTTGTAACATTATCTTGTAATACTCAGATGTCAATCCAAATAGTGAGAATTATGAAAATTGGTTAAGAGAGTTGAAAAAATAAATATGGTTGCCGCTGATAAGCTTCGTGAATTATTTTTGACCACGTTAAAGGCGACTGTGCTTTGGAAACAATAATTACTCAAACTGAGAGGACAATAGTTTGCATAGGATACCGGATTACACGGCTTCTAAACGATCCTTCCACTATCTTTCAATGAATTTAAAAAGTGATAGAGTTACGAAGCAGGTACTGTTATTGTGGAAAAATTTCTCGGAAGCAAGGTAATACGAAGATGCCTTCCATTTAGACAATTAAAAATCTTGGGAAGAACTATAAAAATCACTTAGGTCTAAATAAAGAAAAACGTTAATGAAAATTGAAAGCAATGAAACATTTTGAAACGCAATTTATAATTTAGGTATGAATCAAGTTAATTTAAGTATAGAGTACTATGCTCTTCGTTTTCGTAAGTTTCGTAATGTTTGAAATATATAATTTAAACTTGAGATATAAATTAAAACATTTTAAGTGGGAAACTAGAAATAATGTTTGTAAAATACTTAAAAATACACAGATATACCCAAAATTGTCATCCAGCAGTCTGAAAATTTCTATAATTAGTCACACACACTTATTTCTAAAATTTGAGACATCAAACGTGTTTCAGAAACACGAAAATCTATTATTTCTCAGCATATAGTTTCCATATTTTGCTTCACTGGTCAGGAGGGCGCCCAATAATTTTTTCCATTGCTATGGAATAATGACCACATTGTTATAATTTTTCACGGCTGTATACCACCTTTCATATTCGTTTTTTTTAGGGCAACAGGCTACATGAGGGTGATCCACATTGGGCAACTCCCCTTTAATAGCATAGGAAGGGATTTGAAAGTGGGGATGCGGAAGGGTCTAGGAAGGTAGCCAAGGGTTAACTATGGCCCCCGGGCTATATTTTAAGGATCCTACCCGGCATTCGCCTAAAGAAATGCAGGGAAAACCTTAGAAAAACCTGCATCGGGTAGGTCGGGCATTTGGTACTTGTCCCACGCCCTTCCGATGACGGGAGAGGGGTTTGCTGTGGGGACGCAGCTTACCCCTCGCCATGCCTTGGCCAGTTTAGGAGGTAGCTGGCCGACTATTCCAATAGGAATAGCGGACAACTCTTGCCGTATGCCCAAGGTCTGCGACCCCGGAACATACACCTCTCAAAACAGGCCGAGGTGCCGCGGCATGTGGGAACCTTGGTTCAAAAAAAAACAAAAAAAACCAGAGAGATGTGAGAACATCCCAAAGGTAGCTCCCGCCAGAGCTCTCTGGGAAGGTATGTACACTGACCCTTTCATATTCGGAAAGTATAGAGAATTTTAAAATAGTGAGTGTAAAATTTGACTGCTAGTTAAAATGTGCATCGTAGTACATTGTTCGTTATTTGCACGGGACGCGATAGAAAGCCGTCGGTCCTGGGAAATGTATTTCAGTGAACGGAGATACTTTCTCGGCGCAACGCCTCAGCTCGCTCAGAGGTCCTCGTGGAATTGGTTTGAGATAACCATAAAGAGGAGAAAGTTGCAAGTAGTTACGCAACAGTTCGAGCGGACATTCAGTCGAAATGGCGATTCCAGCGAAGGCACACTAAACGTACCGAAACAAGCAACTACAATGCACATGGAACACATAAATTTAACGATTTATAGCTGCTGATTGGAAACTTGTGATTAAATAATAATTATACAATACTCATGTAGTGTGTATTGTTATAATTGAATTGATAGCGTTCGTACTTCTTGTAGGCATACTGTGACCTGAGACCAAATTATCATGCATGAATTTGCTTCAGAACACGTCTTACTAACGGGTTCCGTCGTATCGACAGAAAGCTACAAACCAAGCCAATATTATCGCAATATTTCTCCATCCATATATTTTCAGCCTATTTCAGCTTCTGACCTCTCATCTAGCATAATTTTTAAATGCATTAATGGCATCAAACTACTCAGTTTGTAAAAAACTGTAATCTCAGTGGGATATTTACGAATTATTAAATACAAACGAAAAATGCATGCCTACTTGAAGTTATGCCGCTGTGACGAATAAACTGAATTCATTCGAAAGTATGTCTAATCAATACAAATTAAAAGAATCCAGAAACAATTGAACAAAGTCATCTCAGTGATATAGAAATATCTCACTGCGTGGTTGCACACACAGTACAGAAAGAGTGAAAATTTGTTTAAACTTTAACAACCTTTGGAGGATAAGGAAAGACTTTTACTATAACAACTATTATTATTCAACGTGGTTATATTGATATTGGAAAACACAAAAAATTGGCATTAATTTATTCGCAAGTTGTGCATCACTTCACGTGGAAATTATTCGAAAAGGCGTGAGTAATAAACATAATAAATATTAAAGTGTTTCATAGAATAAAATAGTAAACGATGAAGAAAGTTTATCGGAAATTACATATGTGCAAGGTATACTACAAAATAAGTGTAATTACAATATGGAACGGCGCTAGGGTAGCAATACGTTAAGACGTGTAGTAATAAATTTATGTGATTGAATAATAAAGAATTAAATTTACATTTTAATAAATCAACATTATTGGATAATAAAACACTTAATTATTCAATATTATATATTGTTAACGACTGATATAATTATAATAAATTCAATTACACTTAAATTTATGTGGCTTAGAGGACACATTAGTATAAAGATATTTTTCTCAGAGGATTACACTCTCAAAATACCTGGTCAAATTCAAAACATAATTAATTAATTAATACTGATCACAATAGCTAGTTTATGCATTAGGTATCAGTATTTAATTAGTTTAACTGCGGTAGCATTCTTCACTATCTCAATAACAAAAATTAATTTATACAGGTCAAGCAATGGGGACGCATGATAGATATTGCCTGTTTGTATAACAATTTCCATTAATTAAAATACATTTGTAAATTACGTATAATGGCCTGTTATGTTGAGAATAATTTTGTATAAATTCACAATTGTATAAAATGTGGTCATGATATTAATTAGTAGCTATTTGGTATTACACGGACATAATCTCGAAAGCTTCCATAATTAAACTAATTAAAATCGGGTACTGTACGTCGATATTCTATGCGTCAACAATGAACAATATTTTCACGTACATTCCTTATTTGAATAGGTTTCGCAGATATATTTACTGGGAATTCTTATCTGGGAGTCCGCTGCCTGGCATTGCTTGAAACGAGCATGCTGAGTATAAAATGGATTTTTCTTGAAGTTCCATATTTAAATCTCAAAAATGACGAGATATATAGAGGAGGAACGCAAAATCACACATCCATTCCACCTCGTTGATTTGAGGGAATAGATATACTTTCATCTCCACAAAAGATAGAATATAATTTCTTAAGTTATATATTCATTTTCGCATAGCACCTACGTTCTACTGTGTTATAAATTACATCTCCATATTCAGATATTTTTAATATTCTTTAAATTGACGGTGATTTAATAATATATGACAAAGTTGATACGTTGCACACTGATGCAAGAATCACCACGAATGAGTCAGTAGGGCGCATGTATCGCGACTTGCAAGATGTCTGCACACGTTCGATTAGAGCAACCAGAGAACGCCACCCCAAGACGAGTGCAATCGGCTATTGACAAATTTGATTATTGTTAGTATTCCGTGGCAACAATACCGACACACTAATTCGGTCATAGTAAGGTTACTCGCGATCTCTCGGTTCACTATAGTTAATTGTTTCCCTGCAGTTCAGCGCCATCTCTCTTACTCACTTGTTTATATCTTTCAGTGATCCGTCCGATATATATATGTATATATGAAATGTCTAATTACTATTTTGGGAGTTAAAGATTTCATTTTTCACTAGCTGGAACCCGGCGTTTGCCGTGTACTTATTTATATAAAGCTAAAAAGTATTTATTTCTATATTAATCTTTAGTAAAGAAGTGATTTAACCTAAATCGACCGACGGTTCATTAATTCAACAGCTATAAATACATTGAATTTTATTGCATCTTTCCCAACAAACATACCTACGAATATTTCCTTAAATATGCTCCTTGAATACTGCACGATATAATTGTCCCTCAGTCTTCAGACATTGAGAAATATTGAATTGTTGTAGTTCTTACCAAGATTCACAATGTAAACAAATGGTAACCATATTGGTGTCACTAATACGGTGGGAAAATTTACTTATATTTTTCGCAACGATCGTAAAGTATTTATTATTGTTTTTTATTATCATGGAGTATTACTGGATATAATTTCATTTCCGGAAAAAGGAACTATTTCCTTTGTTCGTCGCGTAGTAGTAACGTCTCTCTCTCTCGTGACGTCATGGTCTCTTGGCGCGCAGTAATTTAGCAGATTAACAATCAAATATGTGAAATAATAATTTTATACACATATAACCAAAATTTTTCATGGATCTCACATGAAGTAATACGTCAGTTTTAGAACATTAAAAAATCTATTAATTTTAATGATTGGCAAATATTAGTAATTGATTTGACCATCATTCTATGTCTCCTCCAGTACATACAAAATTGGGCAAAATCATGGTACATGCCATATTTATACTGTAACGCGTGTATTTAGGTTTAAGTTTTTCTTTGTCTCGGAAGTGTTGTTTGCTGTGGTCTTGAAAATTCGAAACCGTGAACGTGCGTGGGGGTGTAGGAGATAAATATTTCCATCCAAGTAATTTCGTGTCCTGTCTCGATTGTTGGCCTCAACATGACAGAATAGTTAGCCATTGTTGACTACAGAACTGCAGCTGCGTGCTATAAATCTTGTGACAATGGAAGAATCGGTCAACTGGCATTTCCACGAAGTTTTCTAAAAATGAAAAAAGTAAAAGAATGAGAGGATATAATGGAGGGGACGGAGATAAGCTTTTGAAACTGGACAGTTGTTCTGCGCTCCCCGAAGCTGGTGGATGTGATTAAGAGAGGCTCCGTAAAGTTGTTGTCTCTGATATAGTTCGATGCAGAATCGTCGAGAGAAAAGGGTTACAATTTGTTAGTGAAGAGTTCACAGAATAGCACCACACAATTTAGTACGACGGCTTGCCAGCATTCAATCCCGGAGGCCGACGCCTTAGCCAGGAATCAACCCCTGAGTCAACACTGCACTTAACCCGTTCTGCCGGCTGTGAGATACGGAGACGTTGGTACGAGAGCTACTGCAGGAAACACAACACAGAATAGCAGTACGCATTTGGTACGGGCAGCAGATCTCTTCTATGTAAAAACCACAGGTGCCTGAGATAAGACTTTTCATGTTTAACTTTAATAAACTTATATAAAATTTCTTTATTGGTCAAATATTTATTTTGATTTAACGTAAAAACCCAGTCCACAAAAATAATTCATTACAATACCATGTCAGTCATTTAAAAGTCCGTTATTGAAAATAAAATTAGTTCCACTGATCGTATAATCTTTCGTATTGTTTTTTATTATAATTCGATGGAGCATTGCTGTATAAAATTATACTTTTTATTCAATCAAAATATTTCTGCTTTATTTCATTACGTAAAAAAGGAACTATTTACTATGCTACGCAGTATCGTCACGTGTGCTGTGACATCATGATTTCGTGACGCGCAATAATTTCACACAAAATAATCTCAAATTGTAATTTTAAATTTTTTTCACCTTTATGCTACATTTTTCTCACCCAACAGTGCCGATTCTCGTCATTTGAAGAATAAATGTACCAATTTTTGTTGAAATCTGTCCACGCGTTTTAATTTGTATAGAAATTAACGTAAATACATACATACATACAAATATACATCCTTTATAATTATATAGATTTTAAACCAGATGGAAAAACATGTAGAATGTATATTTAAAAATATTAAAATTAAATCTTAGGTATGAGGTTGTCAAATTTAAATATTTACCATGATTAACAAGTACCGACACCTATTGGTTAAAATGATGACATATTCGACAGAAATGATTTTTATATATGTAAAACTAACCCTGCATCCTAGAAACGCACTTCCAATGAATTATCATTGAAATGTGTCAAATAAAATCACAATAAATTCACAGTTATCATCTACGATTTCCAGGTTATAGCGGAAGGTGAACATTGAGCACAAAAAATGTAATCAACAAGTAATCGGATTACTTTCGGTCAATTTGGTTAAAATTGTAATTTTTTACAGTCACTCAAAGCAATGAAATTCCCAGAACCAAAGCGATTTCTCAGAATATTATTCCACAGTACCAAAAGCTGTTAATATATTTAACATACAAACGTGTAACGAAGAAGGCAAACTTGCTAATGTTTGTCTTTCACTTCCGCGAGTCAAGGTACGCTGTATGTTCATTATGTTTGGAAATGTTTCTCGATGAGGTAAAACTTGATTCCTTCATTACAATTTCCGATTTTAATTGTGTTTTTCTTCAATTGATTTTCAGTTTAAAAATTTTCCTATATCATTGTTAGAATATCTTGCCAATCAAATGCGACAATATTAATTATTCCATGCGTCGCTCCTGCATCAGATTAAAGGAACTCTGATTGCTTAATCACGAGGACACGATATGCCACCACTCACCTCCGGTCTGATTATAACACAATAGCGGGCCCTTACATACGTAGACTAACTAAACGGGACATTGTAACAGAAGAAAACCTTGATGGCTTAGAACAGACGTTCATTCAGAATAATTACATCATGCGCAATGTTTGGGTCTACTTATCAATGCATACAAATCCTGTAACCTGATATAACCTCAGCCCGATTGGTTTAACTCAGATAAAGGACGCGGATAGTTATGGAGCGAGAAAAAGGTTTATTTCCAACAAATAACCCCAGCAAGTCAAACCACTTCATCGCCTTAGGAATAAGTTGCTATGTGTTCTAAAATTCAGAAATGAAGCCCGATTATATTGGTACTTCATCCGGGCTACCAATCAGAAGCCTTCCTTACAAGTTGAAGTTTGTGAGGCATATCCAACACGAATATAAATATAATATTTTTGAATGTTTTCTGATTAGTAAACTAACAAATTATTGGCGACTCTCTAATGGGGATTGCATTATTGGGTTGAACAATATGCTACGAATCTGTGCTTTTTGTCAGCTGAGCGTTGGAGACTAACTCGAGGAGACTCTTGACCGCCGTGGCGTCGGAGCAGAAGTCTTCTGGTGAAAATTTGGCTTTGGTGTTCCTCCTAGTGTATCGCCTTGTACTTCGTACATTAGAAGAATATAATGTTTTCTATACAACTAAATTTGAAGTTTTATGTTATATGACAGGGTAGTAAAAAAATTGCTTCAGGGGAATCAGAGCGACCAAAGTCAAATCGTG
Organism: Zhengitettix transpicula; assembly: GCA_037074705.1. Taxonomy (NCBI): domain Eukaryota; kingdom Metazoa; phylum Arthropoda; class Insecta; order Orthoptera; family Tetrigidae; genus Zhengitettix; species Zhengitettix transpicula. Next base: position 34,175,401 of record CM073590.1, on the reverse strand, counting down.
CTCACAGTGATCAGGTAGAGATGAACCACTCATCCCACCCTTCCCCCTCGCCTTTACGGATTAGGGGTTATTTGCTTCTAGTCTTTAAGCACAGTACTAGCACACTAAACTTAGTATGTGAGTTACATAAATTATATGAACATGTGATTACTATATTCATTGTCTAAACAGTAACTTTTCACAAAAGTCGATTCCAAGCACAGCGGATGTTATAGAAAATCATTCTGATTGACAAATTGAAACAGGCAGCGCTGGAATAGTCCTCAAAAATTGGAAGAACGTGGTGTAAAAGGTACATCCAGATGGAAATTTCATACTTCACGACTTAGAAATAGAAAAAAAAATTAAAATGAGCTTTACTCCATTTGTTGTTGTTGATAAACTGGACACACATGAAATTTAATAATTGCATTACAAAAATGGAAGAGAACCTTTTATAGAAAGTGCGTAAAAATACGAAAAGGGAACCCCCCTGAAATGTTTATACCACAAATGCAGAACTATGTCAGAACTATAACATCCTGTCACAAGTCTCGGATAAAAGTATGTGGGAAATTGCATATAATATTTTTAAAAACGATAAACTGTCAATAATATTAGTACAGTTAATAAATACAAATATAAGATAAATTATAATTATAATAACAAAATTCAAATATAAAATTCAGTACATAGCTTATGTAGAATAGTTAATATGTAGCAATAAGCATATCTAATTTTAAATTAATTTATTAAATATTTCGCTTTTGGGGAAAATGTTGGTGTTTCGAGAAAGAATGCACTCATTAAATAATCAAACATAATCTGTAAATAACATACTAAGTTTATTGGACTTGCACTGCGCTTCAAGACTAGCAGCAAGGTATATTTTACGGAATGAATATAAATAGCATGTTGAATGATTCGATACATCAGTTAACAGTACTGATTTTTCTATTCCTTGCATTTTCTAGCCAGTTTAGATGTCACGTTTACCATTTACCGGGCCATTATAGCCAAGGAGATTCCCGTAGCGCTTGCTCCGACGTGGATCAGTTGAACCAAATGTGTCAAACGTTCCACAACATGAGAAAGGATTCGTACCCAAAAGGACCTCTCTGGTGCTGGAAAATGACACAATAATAGAAGCATTTCTCTTTACCGATATCCTCTAAGATTGGATCATCCCAAAAAATACAGAACAACATCAATAGTTAATCTTAGCAATTTAGTACTGCCGAATTAGGATTTCTGTGTACAGTCCGGACAACAGTGATTTAAACAAACGTATTAGCAATTTTAAAAATATTAATACAATTATTATTAAATGCAGGATGTTGGACAAAGTTAACCAAACTTATCAAAATAATTACTCAGAACTAGAATCCCAACTTCTAAATTCAAAATCAGAATACATTGGTTTTAGCTGTTAATCATGGCTAAGTAGGATTTCTAAGAATAAAAAAATGCTTTATAAATGCATACATTACTGTATTATATGTTTTGATTGTATATACTTTATCACAAGAACTCATTGGCCATGCTTCTTGTTACATAGCGAATGACAAAAATAAATAAAGTACGCTCATTTGCCACGTTCAATCCCTTATCACAAAACTCTCCAAAACGGCTGAAATATATTTCCAATGCAGCACAAGTATTAAGAGTGGTTTCTATACCAAGGAAACGGATTCGAGAAGCAGAAGCACGTTTCGGATGTGGTTAGTGCAGTGATGCGCCTGGAAGACCCGTTATGTGAGGAATATCCAACAACCAAAGTTTGGATAAGTAATACGGACAGATAAAAATACCGTAGAAAACTTTTAACGTTGAGCTGTACTGTATTTTCGAACACTGCGGAAAGTTTATAAAACCTCACACAACTTTTAAACACATATGTAGGTAAATCCCCTCCCCCCAAAATTATGTGAATTTAAATAATTTAATTTGACTTAGTCATCAGTTTTTCGTAAAGTATGGGTAAATAACCAAACAACTTTAACAAATTTCAATACCCGTGTCGTATTGAATTTTGTAAACAAAATTACGATTAATGAATAAGAAAGGTAACCGCTTCAGGCAAAAAAGTGATAATATAAATACCAAAAAACGTTTTCGAGTTTTGTCAACTGACAAGTGCAGTTGTGTCGCCCTAAGCTCTTCTTCACACCTGAGAAACGTTGTTGTGATATTTATATTATCACTTTTTTGTCTGAAATCGGCTAACTTTCTTATTCATTATTTTCAGTCAGATGTAATTTTTTTCATTTTAAAATTAGGATTATATTGGAAACACGTGCAAAAAGTGATCATCAGTAAGAAAATTTTGTATTTTGAAACAGAACGTAATGTGACAATTATGTGAACAAACCTGCATGAAAGTAGAAAATATACTCATCTCTTTCTCACTTATATTTCAGAGAACAGACGCAGCTTATTAATTGTTCGTGGATTAAAGACGAAGGAATGCAGTAAAAACTTACAGGATATGTTCAGCGTACTTTGTCCAAATTAGGTACAAATTGACAGCTAGTGGAGTGAATAAGTTATTTTGTACTTAAACATTGACACGTAATGAAATATACAGTAGTGAAATGCGTCATTTCCTGATACGGACAATCGTAAGCAGACTCGTTCAATTTTCTAAGGAAACTTCCGTGTTGAGGTGATTGTGTCATTTTCAAACTTGAAGTGTTAATTAAACCAAGCCTAAAACACAAGTTAAGAGCTATATTATATTTGTATGACATTCGCGGGTCCCATTTCTTCTCTTCTGAACAGAACTTAACGCATTCTCTTTTTGTCAACTGCCATTAAGTGTTTAACCCAAATGATGACAAAAACGTTGATACAACTTGCTACAACTTATTACCAATGCTAAATATTTCTAAAAGCATCCCGATTTTATAAATATATTATTTAATATTAGGCCCCTGTGTTTATGATTGAAGAACGCATATGCCTATACCATTTCTTATTTAATTTATTCATTAAACTTTTAAAACTGCGGCTGAAGAAGGCGCAAAGAAATGTATACAATTGTATTATTCTTGTTAAATAGCCCACAAGGTTTTTTTTAGATGAACATTCTATATCAGGGTAATCCACGTGGTGGCAACTGCCCTTTCATAGCATACGAAGGGATTTGAAAGTGGGGATGCTGAAAAGCAGAGGAAGGTAGCCAAAGGTTAACTAGAGTCTGCGAGATAAGATTTAAGGATCTCACCCGGAAATCGCCTAAAATTGATGCAGGACAAAACCTAGAAATCCTACAGCAGGTAGGTTGGGCATTGGATACTTGTCCGACGCCCTTCCGATGGCGGGAGGGGTTTTCTGTGGGGTCGCAGCATTCCCTTTTCCGACCAATTTAGGAGGCAGCTGACCGACTGTACCATTGTCTACAGCGGACAACTAACCGTATGCCCAACATCAACGACCCCGGAAAATACACCTCTCAAAACAGAACCTTAGTTCCAAAACGGTGAGAGGAAAAGGCATCCCTAAAGGTAGTCGTCTCCGACTCTCAAGAAAGGTTCTACCTGCGAGATAAAAGATCTCACATGCTACAGCCCTCTAGTTGTAAATACTATTATATACAAGTATAGTTTAACGTCTTGGTTTCGAGTGAAACTCGATATTTACTGATGTATTGAAATTGTAATCTATGAAATGCTAATGATAATTGAATTATTGGCATCACTAAAACGTGAAGCGATAAAATATAAAGTGTCCGTGTTAAAATTTAACTTCGTTACATGGTTTTTGCGGTGTGATGTTCTTATGGTTCTTGCGTTTTTGAATCACCTGACGAAAGCAACAAGTATTCCAGAAACGTTGTGTGGTATTTATTTACTTATTTGTCTTATATTTGGTAACTTCTTTATCTAATTCGTACATTAGTTAATTTGTTTCGGTCACGACGAACTCCGGGTTCATTATTTCTGTCGCATTAATATATTTATGGATAATGGAACGCTGTGTTGTTGAAAAGCCAAGTAGGGACTTAACTTGAGATTTTTTCAGCTTCTCTAAGGTTTTAAGAATTAAATGGCAGTGTGTGGGTTGCACTGGTAGAACTGAAAATCGCTTTTATAATCTTTGCTGCCTGTCATACCATCTTGACCGATTTACGTTGATTTCACCTGGAGAGAAACCGAGAAAGTATAGTACCGTAAACATTCTTAACGGAGTTGTGGAAACCCCAGGTGTGCATTATTTATTCAAATTTTCAGTTATGTATTCATATGATATGGGATATTTGAATTTAAAGTACATTAAAGGTCGTTTTTATTCTTCTGAGATGGGGATTTTAAAACCTCTATAACAGTGGTAACTAAAATATTGATTATTTTTATTTAATACATTGAAGGAGGTGAAAAGCTTACAGAAATGATAGATTACTTACATTTGCTTTTTGGATATGCTCGATTTGTTAAGAGTGTCTATGGGCTCACATATATACACTTATAAATAGCAGTTACTTTATTACTTTAACGGTTCAAAAATTCATTCACCAATATCTATGGTATAATAGAGAGCTCTGGCGGAGGCTACATTTGCGGATGCCTTCACATCTATCTGGTGTTTTGAACTAAGGTTCCCACACATGCCGAGGCACCTTGGCCTGTTTTGAGGTGTATGTTCCGGGGTCGCAGATTTTGGGCATACGGTAAGAGTTGTCCGTTATTCCTATTGGAATAGTCGGCCAGCTGCCTCCTAAACTGGTCAAGGCACGGAGAGGGGAAAGCTGCGACCCCACAGCAAACCCCCTCTCCCGCCATCAGAAGGGCGAGGGACAAGTACCAAATTCCCGACCTACCTGATGCACGTTTTTCTAGGCGAATTGCCGGGTAGAATCCTTAAACCACAGCCCGGGGGCCCTAGTTAACCCTTGGCTACCTTCATCAACCTTTCCGCATCCCCCCTTTCAGATCTCTTACTAAGCTATTAAAGGGGAGTTGCCACCATGTGGATTACCCTCATGTAGCCTGTTATCCTAAAAAATAAAATATCTATGGTATTCTGAACGCGTATGTACTAACATACAAGTATGAGGATACAAGAGGTTCTCTGATGTTACTTTCATAGGCATTTATGACCTATAATCAAATCACACAGGTAACATTGACGAGTAAAACTTGTTTTAATTACGCAAAATGTACACATTTCATGCCTTCATAGTGTGGTACGAGTGAGATCACATTTTATAGTTACTATGGGTAAAGCAGATAACGGCACTAAATTCTGATGTTAAGTGCCCACCATCGAAAATTTTCGAGTCTTAGGTAACAAAGGCTAAACAGACTTGAAGGTATCGGAGAAGGAAGGACATTAACCGCAGGAAATGACGGTCTGAAGATACGTGTTGAGAAAGAAAAATATTTTACGGGAAACAATTCGCTTGTAAACTGTAAAATTGCAGTTTTCAAATATTCAGTTCGTAGAAGAAAACTAAAGCTAGAATTCATACAATGGTAGTCACGAAATAATTCATATACAGTAGTTTTATTGTCAATCCAATAAAAGTGCAATCCAGAATAATAAGCAAATAATAAGAATATTATACGTATACAATATTTTTCCATATCATTGAACATCTTACTAGCGTTCTTACCTAGTGCAGTAAGGTCGCAGTAAAGTTCATGATCTAATATATTAAAAATTTTATTCAATGAGACTGATTAATAACTGAAATTTTAAGTTATATATTCTGTTAATAACTTTGAAATCCATCAAGTATTTTTAAAGAAATGTGGGAGCCTCGGTGACAGAATAAAATATTAAAACGGGAGGAAACACTCTCGTGGGTGTAGTTTGTTGTATGTTTTATATTGTAAGATCATAGAAGATGATCAGAGGCAAAAGTTTATGATCCATAGCTTTTCGAGGAAGTAGTCGCAGCTCCGAGGTTTGAAACGCGGACGACTTCGCGATTGGAAGGACGTCGATGCTGAGGACGCAGACACGCTATTTTCTGAAGGCAGTCCATGTATCGTAATACGTACTTTTCTATAGAATGCCAAGGTTACGTACGTAAACCTCACAATATCACTATCATTTCACTTGTTTATATAAATGGAACGACGAGTTTTGATTTCACGAATACCCTGAGTTAGACGTTAGTATTTTATTGTGTGTGAAATACGGTCGCTCCACTTTCCCAAATGAAATAAAAACCTACTTGAAATAAAATATATAATATATTAATTTATAATTAATAATGTCTTTATATATAAAAGTACATTTTTTTCTAGAAGTAATTATACTATGACTTTACC